>OZ010745.1:35408850-37908850 GCA_963932245.1 Tachinus rufipes | reverse complement strand
AACTAGAAGAGAGAGGAATTGAGAAGAAAATAATAAACGTAATTAAAAGCATGTACACAGAAAACAAAAACATAGTCAGAATGAATAACGAAGAATCAAAAGAATTCCAAACGAAAAAAGGTGTGAAGCAAGGATGTGTGTTAGACAGGGCAATAAAACAGGCAAAGAAAAAAATGAAAATGGTAAAAATAGGATATTGGAAAATGGAAGTAACAAAAATAGCAGAACTGCTATTTGCAGACGATATGACAGTGATTGCTGAAACCGAAGAAGAGTTACAACACAACATGGAAATAATAGAGAAGCAACTAAAGAAAATAAACATGAAAATAAATTATGAAAAAACAAAGACCATGATAATTGCAAAAAAAAAACTGAATCACGAAATAAGAATAAAAGGAAGAATAATAGAACAGGTCGAACAATACAGATACTTAGGAACAATAATACAAAGCAACGGAAAACTATACAAAGAGATAGAGGACAAAATAGGAAAAACAGCAAAAATATATAACATGTTAAAAAATACTTTCTTTAACAAAAAAGAAATATCAAAAACAACAAAAACAGAAATTGTAAAAAAAGTAATCAGACCAACATTAACATATAGTAGCGAAACATGGACGATGACAGGAAAACAAATAGATAGAATAAATGCTATTTAGATGAGATTTCTTAGGAAGATTGAGAACAAAACAAGAAAAGATAAAATAAGGAACGAGACATATAGGACAAATTTAAATATAAAACCAATACAAGAAAAAATTATTGAAGGTCAAATGAGATGGTATGGACATATCAGAAGAATGAGTGAAGAAAGAAATACTAAGAAAATTTATGAGACAAGAGTAACAGGAGAACAAAAAAGAGGAAGACCCAGAAAAGAATGGAACAGCGAAATAAAGAAAGAAGCTACAAAAAAAGGAAACACGTGGAAAGAAATAAAAGAGATTGCCAAGGATAGGGAGAAATGGAGAAAATATTACACAAACTAATAATGTATACGCCTGACACCAAAAGGTAAAAAGGCAATTTAATAAATAAATAAATAAAATAAAAAAAAAATTATTTGAAGCAGTTTTATTCCGTCTTTGTTAAATAAAAAAAATTGAGATTATCAATAAATTAATTGAACTTGTCTTTTAAAGACGTTTTATATGAAGAATACAATTAGTGTATCATTTAGACATTACCAATAAATGGATTCATAGTTAAAAGACAATTTATATAAAAGAAACAATTTGTTTAATTAAAGAAATTTTAAGAAACAACAAAAAATTTTTTTAACAAGAAACGCTACAGTGGTGGACTGCCACTTCAGGTCAAACTTTTCGATGGTGTCCCACTTGTCTACCGAAGTGTTGATCATCAAAAGATTGGTGTCACTACTACGTCTGACAGTGACTTTTAACGCTTGCTTCTAATCTTTTGATAACAAACACTTGGGTAAGTAGGCGATAACCCTAGTTTAAACCATCCGTCCGTATTCATGTACTTGAGTGACCCAACCTGACCGCCTAATCTCTTCTTCTCCCACCCCAACTTTTACCGCTTGCAGAGAAGAGAAACTTTCAATTTCTTAACAAATAACACTCGGGCGGGCGAGCGGTAATCCCAAGTTCAAACCATTTGTACTCGTGTTCTGAAGTTACCCACTTACCTGCTTAAGTGTTTGTCATGAAGGGATTAAGTATTACCATTACTTTTATTCACATCTGTCCGTACTTATGTTCTGGAGTGACAAAATATTTGTCATCAAGAAATTAGATATCTGCATTACTTTTTTTAATAAAGATATTTTTAACGTGTGCATACAAGAAAAACTTCTAATTTCTTAATAACTAACATTTGGTTATGTAAGCGGGACATTACCTTCTCTAACATAGTAACTAAAATAACTAACAATGGTTGCAAAGATGGATAGTTGCCATAATAACAAGCGCGTCACCAAGTCACCCAAAAATTTCAGTTTCAGTCCAGACGGTGCTGGCAAACCTTGCAACAATTTGAAACGTGTGGGATTGCGTAAAAAAACAATATTTTCAAAAAACCTAAAAAACGGTTTATTGCACCAAAAACTAATTTTTTTTTTAAAGTTTACAACAATAAATAAAAACAACAAAATAAACCTGTCGAAACTAATTAATAACTAAAATTATAATTCACATACTGAGTCAGTGCATATAACATAGAACATACCTACATTTAGTTAAACTTAGATAATGAGCACAAAATTTGAATTTCGCGGCATTTTCATTCAATAAAGAGTACTAGATCAAAAATGTTTAAATACTTAAAAGTCATTTAAATAATAAAAAATAACTATAACTGATACAAATATATTTATAAATATTCTATTTCAAACGGACTAGACTGGGGAAGGAGGGAGGGGTCGTGTTAATAATCTTTAGTTTTTTTTCCGTTTTTATAACTTTATTTTTTTGAAATTCAAATCTTTCGGTATTTCAAGGCTATACCCTGGATATAAAAAGCAAAAGTCATATAACCAGTTTTTGTTCTCAGTGGGGGTATTTTGATGTAAATTAGTAAGAAAATATAAATTTGTTTTGTGTATTTGGGTTTTAAAGGTCTAAAACTCAAAAAATTGAAAAAGAAGGCCTATTCTTCAACATAAACTTTCACAAATGCACGTTTAGCCGCGGAGTATTAACACACCAAATGTTATAAAAAATTTGAATTTTGGGGACAATTTTAAATGGAAAATAGTTAGTGTAGTGCTCATTCGTCGTAGAAAAGTCTATATAGAAAAAAAAAACTACAAATACAAAAAAATGTGTTAAAATTTAATTCATTTTTCATATTTACAAAAAATATGATAAACACGCTAGAGTGTGATATAAAACTTTTTTTATCAAATTTTGATAAATCCCGCATTTATGCTTGAATGCTAAAAATATTAATATTCTTTGTGCCGCAAGCGCAAAAACTACCAAACAAAGAGTAAAATCGCCCAAAATTGATTCAAGCATCATAAGATGACTTTATTAAACTTCTAAAATGAGCTTAAAAAAATATAAGCCAAATAAACTTAAAAAAATATTTAAAAAAATATTTTTTATGTAAAGAAAAAATGTAGTAAATTTTTTTTCTAGATGGAATTTTCTAGGCCAGATAAGCAAGATACTGACTATTTTCCATGTAAAATTGTTTGCAAAACTCAAATTTTTAATAATATTTGGTATAAAGATCTTCTAATCGCTGCTAAATGTGTATTTCTAAAAGTTTATGTTGAAAAATATGCCTGTTTCTGCAGTTTTTTCGAGTTTTAGACCTTTAAAACACAAATATACAAAACAAATTTATATTTTCCAACTAATTTACATAAAAATACGTCAACTTCGGCGTTTAAAAAAATCTAAAAAATGTTTCTTTTTGTCCAGCCCACTGAAAACAAAAAAAATGGTTTTATGGCCTTTGCGTTTATAGACAGAGTAATAAATGCGCTAGATTTGGATCCTGCAAAAAATTTCTGATTGATTTCACTAGTAAATTTTTTATGAGTTAAATTTGCGATTTTTAAACAAAAATGCGGTTAAGTTAAAAAACGACAATAAAACTAAAAAAAATCGTAGAATTTTTGTTATTGGTTTTATATCCTTATTAACCAATCAAAAAACCCTCTTCTCAGCTCTGGTCCGTTTAAAATGGAATTGCCCATATATTAATTCAAAAATTTTCCGCTAATACTGCCCAAGAATTGTCATTTAAGTTCTTCATGATCTAAGGATGCTCTAATTAACATGAAGCTACATACTAGAACAAATAAATGCAAAAATGGGACCTATCTAAAAAGTAGTCTGTGTTAACAACCATTAAAAAGCAGTAAATTTTAATAGAAAAAACTGATTGAAACATTTGATCAAAATGATTCGCTCGTAAACGAGAAATCACCAATTATCGTTTGTCAACCCAGTTTTCATTCTAAATTAGTAACTGCAAGTATTGATAAAACTTCAAGCAGATCAATTCACTACCATTTACAGCAAACTAGAAACTTTGCAGAGAAAAGATCATCATCTGAATCATTATCAAATTCAATTAACTCAGAAACTCAAAGTGATTTTTTTTAACTAGTTGCCAAGAATTGATTCTAATCTTATATGAAAAAAATGATCTTTAACAAAAAGTGCATTTTTACTTAAATTGATAAATTAACACACAAAGCCAAATTAGATAATTAGAGAATCCACATGTTGTTTATGAGACAGCAATACACCTAGAATTAAAGTTTGATGCGGGTTTTGAAATGGTGGGATAGTTGGGCCATACTTTTTCAGGGAAGATGCTGGCAATGTAGTGACAGTAAATCGTAACTTATTATTGAAATATAAATCTGTATGGATTAAATATAGAAATGTGTTTTAGCAATTTGTCATAGAGTGTAAGAGATAATTCAGTTGTCTTACGCTCCAAAATGTCACCAGAATTAACAACAAAAACCGTGCAATCTAACGCCTTGCAATTTCTTCCTAAAAAGTTTTCTGAAGACTTTTGCCTATGCCAACCAACTAACAACATTTTTTAAGCTAGATAAAAAAATTTGATATGTTATTGGCAAAATTAAACTACAAATATTTTATTTTTTTATTGATAAAAACATTAAAATATTATCAATTTATATGTACAAATAAAAATTGCTGTTTTTGTTACAATACTTTTAAGGTAGCAATCCTGCTCACACACAAGCTAGCAACTATACGCCATCTTTACATCTCAAGGATCACTCGGATTTGCACATATTAGCCTTGCATCAATTTCTTCTTTGCTGAAAGTTTAACATATAACACATGTTAAACCATTTGAATTGCATTTCATCTACAACAAGAAATTAACCTAGACTACATTTTGATCTATACGTAAATATTTATGTAGTTTGTACAGTTGTGTTTACAGTTTTAAAAATTAAATGTAGATTTGACAAGGCTAGTCTAAACTGTCCCCTAAAAGTTAAAAAAAAAAACTAAAAAATTGTGGCTCAATTTTTATAAAAAATTCAGTTAATATGTAAATTATTTCCATTAAAAAATAGTTAAAATTTCAAAAAAATATCAATGTTTTTCTTTTAATTTAATAATAAGTTGCCCCTCTACGATTTCTAAAACAATCAATCAGTAACTTGTCTAGGCATGCTAAAAATCAAGTTGTTAATTTCAGCCTAAGGGATTAAATTCTAAGCTTCCTGAAAATGCATCCAAATACCCGGTAAAATAAGTAGAAATAGATACAAATGGTCTAAGTCTAGAGAACAAGAAAGCAATAAAAATAAATCAACATTAGCAATTTTCAGGAATTCCATACTAGTCTTAGCTTTATGTGGTTTTGCATTATTTTGTTGAAAAGTTTCCAAACATTTCATATAGAGCATTAATGTTGGTTCGTAAACCGTGTTAACACTATAACACTAGAGGAAACTTACCTTTCGAAGTGATTGCTCCCCATTCCCTAACCTTGGGTGTAAAAGCTGTATGTCGTTTTGCAGGAAACTGTAAATTTCTTCGTTCTTCTCGGTGATGTCAAACCATCTATCTTACAACTATCGTGAGCATACAAACAAAATTTTGATTTGTCACTAAAGATAACTTGTTTAAACTTATCGACAAATTGTAGTCTCTTATTGCATCTTCTATGGTGAGAAGTGAAAATGCAAACAAGGAAAAACTAAGATTAAGACCAAAAGATTGAAATTTTTGGTTAACTGACTAAACGAAAATTCTTTTGTTAGTTAGTTAAGCTTCTCCAGACATCTCCAATTGCTCTTGTTGTTAAAAATCCGTTCCGTAAAGCAACAAACCCAATTGCTACTTTCTGTAGTGTTTCTGAGGCACCCAGGTCGTAACCTCATCATCATTTATCAAAGATTTGCAATCTATAGCAAAAGATGAAAACAAGAACTATGTTTGATTAAGTGAAGAAATAGCGGCAAAAGCATATTTGCAAGTTGACCTTTTTTTTTGCTACCTCACAGCAGCTTTTAAACATGTACTTGGAATAAACACAAAATGGAATAAACACAAAAGGTGTATTAGCGTTACTCGGATACCGGCCTAATAAGCAGAAGATCAAGATCCGGACAAAAAATATCACCACAAACAGAAATGACCTTTTTTTTATTGTCTACAAGTTTGCGGAATAAAATAGCTTCTACAGTTTATCTACAAAATCAACTCCATAATGTTAGAAATGTAAATATTAGTAAAACCGTTAAAAAAAAGCATTGGGTTAGTCCACCTTTACAACGCCGACATTGTGTTGCAAGATTGGCTTTTTCCCGAAATCACCAGACATAGAATAATGAGGACTGGAGCAAGGTACTTAAATTTGTTAAAATTTTTATTTTTATTAGTTTAAGATATATTAGATAAAAAAAACTAAAAAAAAAAGTTTTATGAAAAATTTATCAAATTTGAAAAACTTTATGGGTAAAACACATTGAAAAAGTGGCAGAAAAAGTGATTAAATATTAAAAAACCTTAAGATTTAGAAAAGAATAGTTATGAAAGAATAAATTAAAAAATCTTCAAATAATTATATTGTGTAGTTAACTAGTTTTTAGTATGTACTTACTACTATTAGTTTTTAAGACAACTGAAGCGTGTAGATGCAAAACTTGTCTTTACCATAGGAAATAAATGAGTAAAACGTATAGAGGATAAGCATGAATATTATGATATAAACTGGACATACGTGCTAGAAAGATCAACAGAATCTAGTATTTAAACATTGTTGACAAAAAGTAGATAAAGCAAGCCTTGCATCTCACAGGTGTCCTGAATTGAAAAAAAAGTTTGATGAAAATGACGACGCTGAAACTCATTGTTTCTGATCAGGGTAGCTTCCGTAGATTCTGCTTCTTCTTGGAAACAGTACCGCCCAAAAGTTTAGCAATATTAAAATTGGTCTTGAATCAAAATAATGCAAAAACTAAAATGACGACACTAAACCTCTTCGCTAATGATTAGAGTAGTATGCAAAAATAAAAAAATACTGAATACGAATATTATATTTGCTCCTTCTTGGAAACAGTGGTGCCCAAAAGTTTATAAACACTGAAATTTTACAAAATATCTGACTTGAGTTAGCATAAATGAAAAATTCGTAAGTAAATTAAAAAAATTAGATTTGTTTCTATGACGATTTTGTTGTTTAATTTTAGTTTTACTTGCCAACATTGGTCTGAAAGATTTGGTTGATTTGAATAGTTTTAAATATTAACAATTAGATTTTTAAAAACTAAATATTCATAATCAAAAAATTACTTTAATGAGTACATTGTCGTGTTGATTTTTGTGATAAAGAATTTGTGAAAATGGTTTTTCATACAAAAGGTTGCACTGTATGTGAAAGAAAAATAATAGCCAGTTTTAATTATATGTATTGTAGAAAAAATAATTTAATTTTTCTTACACAGGAAAAGGGATATTTTTTCCAGGTCGTTTAGCACTAAAAAATAGAGAGAAGGATAATCCTAAAACAAACATACCTACAATGTCGGATTTCAAAAAAAATGTTTTTTTTTTTAAACTCGAAATAAAATTGATTGTAATTGCTATATATGTATAACTGCAAGAAAGAACTCTAAATATGCAGCAATAAAAGGTAGAGGACATATAAATGTATCTGAACAAATTACGTTTGGTTCGATAGCATCAGTGATTTATGAAAAATCAGTTCAGAAAATGACAAAAAAGATTTCTAAACCCAAACTGCAACAATTATCTGTAAAAAATGTTTCTCGGCCATAGGAAAGAGAAAATCCCATAAATGTTTTCTAAGAAAACAAGCAGTAACATAACAAACAATTTGGTTGCGGAACTGTCTGATCTTGATTATCAAAGAATTGCGTCATCAATAATACAGCAGCAAAGGAATGATGATACGCCAGAACTTACTTTACGCTCTAAAGAAAGAGTGAAAAAAATTGCTATCAATTCCAAACAAATTGAAAAGATTCAAATAAAATCGGAGAAACTATTAAATTATAAACCTAGCATAAATGTGTATAAATCCTGCACATTTCTCTGAGGAAATGAAGAATAGGAAATCACACTTCGATTCAATTATAAAAATTTATTTCTTAGATTTTGATGTTGGTACTAAAAATTTAACCAAAACAATTAAAAGGCCAATAGTGTGGGGTAACGTTTCTGAAATATTTGCTATGGTGATTAATAAACGTGGAGAAAAAGGGAATGTTGACATTAAAATTATGGCAGATGGCGGTCAATTTTTTTAAAAATATTTTTTATCATATTAACTAAGCTAGAAGATAACACAAATGAGAAATTGTCGAAATCTACGTATAAAAATGATGGCAGACTTGAAAAATTTGGTAAAGCTGCAAGTGTAAAAAATATTAATTTGGTATGTATTATGTATTGTGAAGGAAAATTATGGAAATCTAAATTTAATATTCAACACAATTGATTTGAATGATTTCTTATTCAAGTTCATTGTAAACAATCAACAAACCGCTTCTGCAAAGTATCCTAGCCCATACTGTTATGTAATTTTGCGAGAAAAGGTAAGCAAAAGTTCTGAACATGATGATAATTTAATAGTTAATACTGAAAATGGCGACTGGGAAGAAAACAATGACAGTGGTAAGTTTTTATTGCAGTTTAATTAAATTTAATTTTACATTTCTTAAATTATTTGATAGAAATTGATAATTTGAAAATAGAAAACAAATGCTTCAGGCTGAAAACGTATAAAAACTTAAGAAATTTCTACAAAATATTTCAATCCAATGGAAGTAATAAGAAATTTGCTATGTTGAGCAATTTGCTTAAGTAGTGAATCTTCCACTCTTCAATGAAGACGATGTTGTAACTGATATTGAAAAGTGCATAGTTCCAGAACTTTATTTATTAAAGTTTTGTTAAAATTTTATATTATTTTATACCATTTACCACAATGGTCGAAACAAGCTGGTGCAACTATTCATAATGGATTTAAAACTGTATGGTCTCGTTATAATATCAATATAATTTGATAAATTTCAGATTAGTCGCGCTTTTGCCTCAATAGATCAGACAAACGTCGTAAAGTGTGGAGAAGACGCAGAAAAAGATACGCTTCAGCTTGTATTGATGAGCGACTTCCATGTGGCAGTTGGTCGGTTATGGGTTGAGCTGGAATTCCTACCGAAACACGCACAGAGTTGCTCTTTATAGAGAATGGCTCCCTGACATCTCACAGATACATTATAGAAGTTTTCAAAGATCATGTTATGCCCGTCATGACAACTATGGGCAAGCGCGGCATTTTCATACAAGATATTGCTACACCTCAAGTAGCTAGAATTGTCAGAGATTATCTGGATAAAATGGAAATTTTGCGGTTTGATTGGCCAGCTCTCAACCCGGACAGGAATCGCATAGAACATGTCTGGGATAAGTTGAGACAAAGTATCCAAAAGCATGCACCTTCTCCAAGGACTGCTCAGGAGCTAAGACAGTTGCTATTGCAGGAATGGAATAATATTGATCAAAATGTGATCCTTAATTTAATTCAAAGTGGTCCTCGTCAACTTTAAGCAGTCATGCAAGAGGGGCTAATACTCCTTATTAGTGCTAAGTTTTTTTTCATATTTTTTGTTCCATATTAGTCTTAGAAACAAAAATTCAAACTTTGTCTGAACTGTAATTTTGTGATATTTCCAAAATACGCAATAAAAACAATAAATATGCTTTACGATTCAACATGTACAATTGTTTACAATTTGCTAACAGAATGTTAAAATAAAAAAATCCAAACTAAGTCATAATTTTAAAGTGACCTCTATTTTTTGCTCGCCAATGTATATACCCTCAAATCTGCTAATTAAGAAAAAGAAAGCACTCACACTCTCACATTAAATGTAATTATAGTTACATAAATACTAATCTTGTGTTAGACTTATGTCTAATAAATCCCAAAATCTCTTAAAATGCTCTGCTAAAGTTTCGTCCAAATTTGAGTTGAGTGTTTCACCCAACTGAGCCACTTTCCGATTAATTTCATGGCTTCTTACAATACCACTAAAAATAAAATACAATTATTCTAACCATAATGTGTTTTTGTGAGTACTGTAGCCACCTACTCAAGCATACTTCTTCAAGATTAGCTTATCTAGAAATTTTTTCAGTTACACTCAACTCCAGCACAATCCATTTTAAAGATAGAGTTTTGTACTGCAAACTACTAATTCAACAGAAATTAGGTTCTACATTCTGAAGAGACAAGAAAACGATTGTCTAATTTTGAACTTATTGCACACACATTGCAAAATAGGAGCACTAAAGTTAGATTGTTTTACAGTTGGAAATACTAAAACACACATCATACAAAAAATTATCACTTGTTTCATCTACAAAGGTTCAATATCATTCAAATCTATTTGGTCCACACTACACGCTAGTAATCAATGGCAGAGTTACCTTGCAAATTTCTTGATATTTAAATTTCAAATCCTGCTCTTCTTCATCTGCTGGTAGTTAACTGTTTAAAGTATAACGAACATTAAAATAATTAATTTTTATTCTGTTTAATATGGATATGGAATATTAATATTATGTAATACTTAATTAGTTATTGTAAATATACTGTCCAAATACTGTTCCTTCATATAATTTTATGCTTTCTTTAATTTATGTATCATGCTCCCTTTTCAAAATAATAATGTGAATCCTTTCGATATTTTTCTCCATTGCTGGTTTACACTATAACAAACAGACAACAATTTCATATTTACTATGTGTAATATGGAAATATAGTATTGATATTATATAATACTTAATTTGTGTTCATAAATATACTATTCGAATATTTCAGTTGCTTCATATCTTTTTATGCTTTGTTTAATTTATAAGAGAATCAAACTTAACATTTGATTTAATTAATCTTGAGATGAAATAAATAATGATGATAAATTAAACATTATGTAAATTTATATATAGCTCAAATATAAACAGATATTTTAAACACACATATTAATCACGGCAATACTCGGCATTTCTTAACATTAAAAACATATTTCAGCCAAATTAAATTTCTCCCAAGAAATACCACACGTTAAATATTCCGCCAGAAATATATATGTTGAAAGTCAGTGTAATATATACATATATACAGAGCATATGTAATTCTTCCAGTGTAATATGGCTGGTTATCCGTCGCACGAAGACAGTAATAAATGAAGGTGTGCGTAGGTCATCACAAGCAACAGCATTTACCGGCAGTAATATGGGTAGATACGAGAACCTCCCAAAGAGCAGTTAAAGGTGTCGTGAGAACTAGCGTAGGTGGAACTCACTGTCAACTCGTAAATATCTATACCATTCCGAAAGGAAAAGAGCTCATTTAAACAAGGATACCTGATAAATGTACCATAATTAATATTAGGAATCAATTAGTGGGAATTAATTTACATTTTACGCCTCATTTATATGCCAATTATAATTATTAGCCGCACTTAATAAATATTGAGCGTGGAATTAATGTTTACTTACATACGCAATGTAAATAACTTAATGATCTGTTGATTTAATTTAATTAAGATATCTACTAATGTTATAATGCAATTTAAAGTTAGATTATTTTAATAAATTGTGCAATAATCAAATAAATAAATACTATTATAATGGAATATTAGAGTTCTACTTAACATAACGAATTATTTGAAATTAGTTAGCTACAAAGTCAAAGCATTATTTAATCTAAATTGATTTGATCTAAAATATAAATATTGCTGCAACTATGTATGTATAACTGAAAAAATTTACACAATCAGACGCACATAGTCACCAACAAATTTAAGTCGCAATAAAAAACGGCGTGAGTATAGCAATATGATTGTACACCAAAAATATATTTATTGCCTTTTAGATTTTTTCCTATTATACAAATCTTTTTTTTTTTTTTTTTTTTTTGAGTTAATTTGCAATTTTTAAACAAAAAATAAGATTAAGTTAAAAATCGACAAAAAACCTAAAAATAACGTAAATTTTTTTTTAAGGGTTTTATACCCTTATGAACCAATCAAAAGACTAATAAGTTATAGAAACTAACAAAAAATACTAAAGCAAATTTCTCAATGGTTTTCATATTTAGAATTTTTCCGTATTCCGTATTCTACCTATTCTTCTTGATGATAGCACTTCTAACGGCCTTATTATAAATGTGGTGTTGGTATCCATTATAATACGCGACGGTTTTTTTCTATACAAATCGTTTGTCATTGCTGAACATCAAACGTTCCGTATCCGATTTATTTTAATCTTAATCAAAAAGTCTCTGTTTTTAAGAAATGAGATGAACGTCCGCAGACAGTTTCAACACCCAAAAACTAGTCAAACGCTCAGTATTACGGTCGCCTACACGCTCTACGTGCAGATATGCTGCGGCCCTTTGTTTGTCTGATCGCAAAGACTTCTTTATCAAGATAGAAAGAAATAGCATAAAAATTGATAGAACTTTATTGAAACAGTGTAGACAGGTAAACAAGAAAAACTTCTACCACTGGTCTAAAGCTATCAAGACAGAAACACAAAAGGCTTTACAGTTTAGTATACTATGTCAGAAATGAAAATAATCGGACCTTACTTTTTTGATGACAAAAGTCGAGCTGTTATCGGCAATTTTTTCAAAATTTTTGCACTTCAACCCTTGCAAAACTTAATGTGCAAAATGCCTGGTTAGGTTAGAGTGACAGCCTACACATCCCGTGCATCACTGCAACTTGTAAAAAACATGTTTGATCTTTATGAGAATCAATATTCTATGACCTGCACGCTTGCCAAATTTGTCGTTTTAAAACTTTCTGTAAGGTATTAGTCCAGTCAAAGTAGCTTCTCACCTCTAAAAAATTCCAAAAGTTTTAAAACTTTGTACACTGATTTATAGGTACCTAATGAAGGATATACTAAAAGTCTTGACAAATATGACACAAGCTCTAGCGGCAATCACAAAAAATAAGACTTTTTTTTTTGTTTTTTGTTATTATCTCGAGAACTGTAGGTCCGAGGTAAAAGTTAATTATATACACAATGAAAGCTGATGAAATTTGCAATAAAGATGATCATACACATTTTTCTAGTATTCTTAGCGGTAACAGACTTATAGAACACTAATGATTGCGTTTGAAAAAAAAAAGTTAGCACGGTACAATATGGAATCATTTGTTAGATACTTGTAAATCAATATTTGACAATGTTTTGCCTACACTTTCGGATACGTTGAATCATTGTGAGAGGGAGGTTATACATTTGCAAGAAATGAGATTGAGGACTGTCTCAGGTTCTGCTGCGTCTTCTGTAGTTACTGGGATCAACAGGCTGGCTCAAACTTCCAACCCAGCCCAACTTGGATTTGATAGTATACACAAAAAGCATGCTGCATTGCTGCTTTTTCTGTGAGCGACAACGCAGAAAGGTCTGGTTTAGCATTCAAAACTGATTTGGTAAAAGCTTTGTAACAATGCATGCATCAACATCTTTGCCAACTATTGCTACTTTGTCACTAGTTTAGGATTTTATAATTCCTGTGCAAATGATTAATTTACCAGCGTTACTAAATTCTTGTTTTTTGTAATTCCATAGTCGTAAAAAGCAGTTAAAAGGAATAAAATAAATCTGTATTTATTGGGTTCATTAAAAAAAAAAAACAACCTGTTTGACTGTGATTTGTGTTTTGTGTTCAAAGTTTATGTCAACTGACCTCTTTAGCTTGTACTTTGGTTCTATTCAGCTGTCTACGTACTGAATGGTGCCGCTGATTAGCCATCAAACGCAACGTTGCAGCTCTTGCCGGCATAATGCTTGAGAACATAGGCAACATAACATTGGCAAATTGTTGAGATTGAAATTTTTTGGGCCACCTTGTGTAACAATAATCCTCCATCCAAAACGATGTGAAAATCAAAAAGATTGGCTTCTTCTTGTAGTACAGGAAAAGTATCGCATAAGGCGGATTTGTTTGTTTTTAGCATTCCAGTTTCCTCAAATAAAGGTAAAGGGTAAAAAACAAGCTTATGTTATAGGTAGTTGTTTAAGTCTTTATTATTCTGCATGTTGATAGTTATCTTTAGAAACATCGTTAAAGAGTTGATTACCACCACCTTTCTCCATGGACAAAGAAAGTAAAAGAGAGACCGCACTAACACTACAATTTGTTGCGTATGCCACGCGAATCGTAAACGCTATGTGAAAGAAAGAACAGGTAGTTGGAGAAAAGGAGAAAGACTGTCAAAATGAACGGAGAACCAAACAAAAAAGACCGGTTTTTTGACTCGTAACAATACAAAAAACTTTTTTTCCTATTCTTTAGCGCCTTATAATTCAATAACCGCTGTGAATACAAAAAAAAAAAGATAATATTTAATGAATTTTATCAGCTTTCATTATGTATATAGTCAACTTTTACCTCCTACCTACAGTTCTTGAGATATTAACAAAAAACCGAAAAAAATGCCCTGTTTTCGGTCATTACCGCTAAAGCTCGTGTCATATTTGTCAGGACTTTTAGTATATTCTTTATTAGATACCTATAAATCAATGTACAAAGTTTTAATTTTTTTGTAATTTTTTAGAAGTGAGATCAATATTTGAGCATATTTGACTGGACTAATCTTAAAGTTATAGTCTTCAAACATCGTCTAAGACCCCAAAGACAACTAAAAAAGGCAATCTATATAGAAATTTGCTGAACACTGCAAGGAATGCTAGCAAGAGTAATGCAAAATTTATTTGCACTAGCATTGGCAAAACATAAATATTACCAAGCTGTAGACTATTTAAATAAGCATAAAAACCCCAATAGGCATGTACAATAGTGCAAGCTACTAATACTAAAACAAGACACTTGTCTACTGCTCTGCAATCGGAAATTGCCTTCAAACAACACGGCTTGAAGACTGATTTCAGGTAGATTCAATTTATACTGACTTTTCAAAAGCTTCTGATACCGTTGATCACAAAATATTAATAAGTAAACTGCGTTGTATTGGCATTGATGGCATTCTATTATAGTGGATTCAATCTTATTTATCGGACAGATTCCAACTTGTTCGCATTGGTCAATGCGTTTTGCGTAATATTGACGTTACGTCAGGGGTTCCTCAGGGATCACACCTAGGACCTCTACTGTTCAATTTTTTTTATTAACAATGTAGTAAACTGTTTTACAAATGCGCGCTGTTTATTGTTTGCTGACGACATAAAAATCTTTATGAGAATTTACCTCCTTATCAAGTAGTAAAGCATCGTCTAGCTTTACTACTTGATAAGAAGGTGCAGACCTTTTCTAGTTGGTGTCAGACAAATTGTCTATCACTTAACTTGAATAAGTGCAAAGTAATGACATTTTCTAGACGTAAGTCTACGGTGGTATATACAGGGTGTCCCATGACTTGATGCGCATAGCTTAATATCTTATTCCTTGGACAATTTCAAGTCGAAAATGCTTTATGCACTTTTATTCAAAACTCAATAGTTATAGAGTTATGGGCAATACTAAATTCAAGTGAGCGTGACGTGATAAAAGTTTTATACTCTTTTGTCAAGTGTTTTGATGATGATAATTGACGTTGTCATTTTAAGTTTAACTTAGTATGGCTACGTTTTCAAATTAAGAATATGGCAATATTCACTTTATTTATAGATACTGCAATAAAAATGCAAGAGAGTCAATGCGGGAATATCAAAGGAGGTTTCCTGGTCAAAGAACACCTAACACAAAAGTATATATCAATGTGCATCGTCATTTGACAGTAGATAGTGTTCCGAAAGCTACTGCAGAACGTCCCGTACGCCAAGAACTTGCTGAAGAGGAAGCTATTTTTAAAATGATCAAACATAGACCTTTCACAAGTGTACAAAGAATAGCTAATCGTCTTCATGTTAATCAAATAAAAGTGTAAAAAACATTAAAAAAATTTAGTTTGTACCCCTATCACATACAATCTGTTAAAAAATTTACAACCAGTCGTTGGTTGATTGAACACCAACAATTATGCGGACAAATTCTGTTTACGGACGAAGCTACGTTTACAAGAGATGGAATAATACAAGGAATTCACATTCATGGGCAATTGAAAACCCTTTTGAAATTACGGAAGTGCATTTTCAACATCGCTTTTCAGTAAATGTTTGGTATGGTGTCTCTAATAACCGTCTTATTTAACCATTTATACTTGAAGAACATTTAACATCTGCACGTTATTTAAATTTTTTACAAAACAAAATTATTAATTATTAGAGAATGTACCACTTCACAATAGAGTTAATATGTGGTTTTAACCTGATAACACACCTCCACATTTTGGTATAAATGTAAGAACATATTTAAATAACATCTTTGCTAACCGGTGGATTGGAAGAAGAGTTCTAGTTTCCTGGCCTCCTAGGTCACCAGACCTGACGCTTCTCGACTATTATCTGTGGGGACACATAAAAATTGAAGTTGTATGATTACTTGTGCAAACTGGAACCATACAACATGAGTGAATACTTTTGACGCATTTTCTTTACTATATGTATACTTTATATTATGTATGTTGTGTATATGTACTTTAGATATAAAGATTATTATTATTATTAAAAAAAGTTTGGTGTATTCTATTAAACCACAAACCAGAGACAAGTTAATTCAAAATTTTATGGTTGCAGCTGCATTCATACGAGAAAACCCAGATATTATTCAAAGAGCTACGTCTTCAATTGTTAGAAGAGCAAGAATGTGTTGTCAGGCAGCGGGATGACATTTTGAACAAAAACTTTAATAAAATACTTGTTAGGAATAAAAAAATATGTTAAATAATAAAACTTTACATTACTTTATTCAATATGACCATTACTTTATCTTCACGCTCACTTGAATTTAATATTGCCCATAACTCTATAACTATTGAGTTTTGAATAAAAATGCATTTTCGACACACTTTAAATATTGCTCTAAGGTGTGGTCTCCCTATAACTCAGTAGGTAAGGAAAGAGTTAAACAGATAAAAAAAAATTGTTCGTTTCTTAGCATATAAATGCAACAGCTACGAGAAACTGCTGTCTATTTTTAATTTGACCAGTCTTGAGAAAAGACGTTTTAACTTTGACGTAACTTTAATTTTTAAAGTGCTTCATGGAATTATTGATTGTCCTGAATTGCTTACTTCAATTGGTATTCATGTTCCTGCTCGTGTCTTACGCAGTGACCATTTATTTCATGTCCCATATAGACGTACTGATTATGCACAACATTTTGGGTTTACACATATTTTGCGGCATGCTAATAAGATAAAAGTTGATTTTTTTAGAGATTCTCTTAGTACCCTGCGCCGTGCCCTTATCACACAATTGTGATCTTTTTGTATATTAAATGTTGTTTTTATTTTTAACTTTAATTTTTATTAGTAATTGTATGTTAATTATTGTATTTTTAAACTGTATATATTCATACTTGTAATAGCCTCCGTTAAGAAATAAACAAATAAATAAATAAATAACTTGAATGCTACAGAAATTCATTTGTTTTTTTTAATAAAGTTTTTAATTTAATGTTTTTCTACTATTTCTGTTCTGTCTGGTCTTTGCCAAGAGTTATGATGCATAAAATTTAACGCTGATGATCAGTTGTATACTATCTATACCAAAAGTAATAATCAAATGACTTCGCAGTCTCGCAGTCTTCAAAAATACGAACAATAAAACACTTATAGATCAGCGCCAGTATTGTGTATATTTGTGTCTTTGTGGCGTTGTTAATAAAAATAAAATTAATTAATATTAATATTTCTATATTTTTTGTAATTAAAACATTTAAATTTTTTTAACAGTTTACTTTAAAAAAATAAACATGTATAATTAATTGAAATACATTTCTCATTGCCAAAAAAAAATTAACTAACATTTTTGGTACTTTAAATGAGTGCAACCGGTAACGTCTGTAATTTAGAACATATATTAAAGTAAGGAAGACATTACAATTATAACCTTTCCTTTATCTATAATATCATATGAAAAGGAAACAATTGATAGACTTTCTATCAATTTTTAATTTTACATTTTTTTTTTCTTTTGTTAACGATTATATAAATTTATTCTACTTTAATTTGATCGTGAAAAGATAATTGGTTCACCTTCTAAATATTGGTATTTATGCATACGTTTAGGCGAGGAGAAAACACACTTTCAATTAATTATTTTTTCTTCGGTGCACATTAAAAGGTCGTAAAATATCTAGGAAATGCCCTGGAAGGAATCAAATTCCTCAAAATTGTGCAAACATTGCAAATGAGAGGTATTTAATTGATTCATTAATTATCCAGAACAACACAATAAATCAATGTGTGATCAAATCGGAATACCAAAATGTCAATTTAAATGTTTTGATTGCTTTATTGTTGGTTAAATTATGTGATACATATTTAATGATACTGCAATGCTTACTTTATAAACAATCAAAATTAAAAATTTAGGTTTTTTTTTAAATTTAATTCATTGTTATTCCTTTTGAGAAAAAATAAGTGATCTAGTAAGAATTCCCAACTATGTAATGGGTTTGAAACATTAAAATTATACTGGCACAAGAATGCTGATGGAAGTAGGTGGGTCTATTAGTATTCAATAAGTGATAAGTAAATAACTGCATGACTGAAGGAATATTTCCGAAGAAATTAAAAGTGGCCGGGCGGCACGCAATGCAAACGAACGAACTAATTCGAACCGGTGCTTAATGGGCCATTCTCCATATTACCCAAGGTGTCTAATGTATAACTAGTTAAATTAAGATTGATTTCAATTAACTTCCTAAACCGGCCGCCACAAGTTAAATTAAATTAAAAGTCTAGTTAAGCTGTTAATAGGTTGTTGCTCAATTGATATGTGTTGGTTTTGGTAGGAGATCATCTTTTATTATAACTAGTAGCGTAAATATAATATAAAAAATAATTTAACAAAGTTAGCAAGCACCAATCCTTGCAATTATTCTTCTGTCCTATATTGTAATGCAGCCATATCTACGTTATATGTCGTTGCAATTGTAGCAAATACGCGGTGCTAGGTAAACCTATATTTTCATATTAATTAAGATAATTCTTTACCACTACAGCATTATAAAAACTTTTTTTAATTGTATTTTCGTTGCTAGGTTTTTTTGTATTGTAAGAATACAAAAAAACCTAGCAAACGTGTCACGGACCAATATTTTGATTAATTATTAAGCCCACTACAAACTATGTATACAATTAAATACTTTATAAAATTAATTAAATATAATTAACATACATATTATAGTAAAGTTTGAGATATGACATAGAAAAGTATATAATTAAGAGATTAAAAAATCAAATACTAACTCAAAAAAAAAAATAACTTTGTGAGTTTCAAGATGGCACAGTTTTTCTTTTGAATATTTTTTAAATTTGCATGCCTGAAATACACATGCGTTTTACAGTAGCGCTGTAATTCATCATATACTAATACCATAAATTTTTCGGACAATCGTCCTTACAATGACATCTCCGATTTTGCTCAAATTTTGTACACGTTTAGAGTACCAAAATATGACGATTCTTAAATTTTTACATCTCTAAGTGCAATAGAGTGTAAATGGCGGCCATTTAAAAAAAAAGAAAACTGGATTCGTTTGCCATAAAGTCAAATATAATACATGTTTGCTAAAAATGGGTTATTTTTTTTTTTTGATTTTCCGTAATTTAACTAATTTTTTGGCTATTTTCAGAAGAATTTTAAAAAACAGACATAAAGATTGCGTTCTACAAGAAATTTCCTTTCAATTACACTAATTCAATATTTTTTTTTACTTTTTTTGCAAAATTATGAATAACCAAAAAAAAAATTCTGTCTTTGTCGCACCATGACGTTTCTCTTAAAACGTATAACCGCTCGATTATTAGTTGAGAAAAGGAGAAGGTATAGTGTTGTGCGACAAGAACAGAGATACTGATAATGTACGGAAAAACGCTGGCTTGGATTCTCTAGTTATAGAACTCTTTAGTGTGCACCCTCAGAAAGTGATCTTTATGCAAGAAAGGTAACACATGCTAATTTCATCCCTTAAGATTAAAAAAAAAACATGTGTCGCACTACCTTTGAATTTTCAAAACTCTTATACTTAATAATTATTATAGATTCCAGATTTGAGTCAGATGCATACCCTGGGTCTTCAAGAAAACAATTGAGTACTTGCTAATTTGGTTCCATAAAACTTTATATCAAAATAAAAATTATTAAAATTTGAGGCTTAGGTCTATAATTTATTTTTTTTAGGAGTATCATATTCAAAGTTCAAGTCTTCAAGTGTAGCGAAATTGAAAATATATTTTTTTTTATAAAATAGTATTTTTTCGATTTTCCGCTGGAAATTTTGGATAACCGAAATCGTGTTCTACGGAAAGTTTTTTATAAGATTCACTCTTTTAAATATGAATGTTGACTATTTTTTGCTTATTTACAGCGCAAAAACTGAAAAAAGACAAAATACCTTAAACCTAAAGACCTAAAATTTTAGGAACTGTCATATTTTGTGGAATGGGAGCCGAGTACATAGGGGCATCGGGGCGCGTGCCCCCATTGACATTTTCCATGGGGGCAGCAACCCCATTGAAATATTTGCTTAAATGCATAAAACATTTTTAAATCAAAAGTGCAATTCACAAAAAAATCTGTCTGCATGACTGTCAAATATCTGCGCACAAATAACCCTGAAAACCATTTTATGGTCCAAAAGTTCTGTCCAACCTTTTTAAAAGTCAGAGCCCATGTTTTGGGGTACTAAAATTTAACAATGTACAAAATTTGAGCAAAATCGGAAATGTCAATGTGGGGACAATTGTCCGAACTAACGTGGAACTACCCTAAAGGAATATTTGTCTTTTTTTTTAAATTGAGATAGCAGTGATTTTTAACTTGCTCCTTTCTCTTATTTTTTGCCTCGGAAAGTTGAGTTTTACTTATTTTGTACTATACAAAAACATTACATTGCCTAACTTATAGATCCTTTTTGAAACAAGTATCTATATGCCATTTTTAGTTTTCATGTTACAAAGTAGTTATTATCGTTCTGATAAATTCACAAAAATTAAAGAGAACATTAAAAAAAATTCAACTATTGAATCACACTACACAAAAAAAGTATGAAAATTACCTACCAAGTGCCTGCAATATACTCAAAATATGAAAGCAGTATAATCAATAAGTAGACCATAAGATCTTTAATTATGACCACAATATCAGTTTTAAGTCTCCTGCAATGTTCTACTTGCATCAGTCTCCGATCCAAGACTTCTGTAATGACATGTTGTGCAATGGTTATCAAACACAAAAACTGGCGTGAATAAGATAACAATGGTGTTTGCTGTTATTGAACATAGTCATTCATTTTTTTACCAGCAGACAGAGTCTATGGTTGCATAAAAACATCACTGAAGAAGTTGCTGTTGCGGACTGAAAACAAAAAAAAATTAAATGTGTTTAAATCAAAAGGAAGTTTGCATCAAGCAAACAAATCATTATCATAGAAAGAAATAAAGGGAACTATATCAGTAAAAAAAGTCAAATTTAAGTATTCCCAAAGACATTTATAAAAAAGAAAAACTCTTGCAATGATAAATTCAAGCAAAAAAACTTACACTGTAAACACAAAACCTAAAAAATTGGCTGACGTAGACAAAGTTCAAATCACCGGAAGAAAAAAGCAAAGATCGCGCTTTAACCGCATTAATGCCATTGCTGGCATCTGCCTCTTCTCTGCCTGTAATGCTGGCAACTTACATTATGAGTAGGTTTATAGCTTTGAGAAGAGTCCTAACCCCTAAAAAAATTAGTAATCTACTCCGGAGCAAAGAAGGATCTTAGTCATAAAATCCATGCACAAAGCAAGTTAGGGAGTAGAAAAACGTATAAACGTTTCATATGACTTTTGTTGTAAAATTTGAACCCACAACCTAAAGTGCAGCAGTCGGACCCATAGACTACATCGCCACATTTCCTTTCTCTATTTATATTATAATGATAAATTATTAAAAATTTAAAAATTTGACAAAACTCATCTTTGTATTGTGCTATTTTTTTAATAAAATATTTTACTATTTAAATATTTAATTATAAATTATTTTGCTTTCCAAACTTTAAACCAAACAACCCAATGACTTGCAAGAAACAAAACTGTTTACTTGCACTGAAAAGTTTCAAAACTTGCTCCTTGCAACCTAAAAGTCATTATTGTTGCTATATTTTTAAAGAAAATATATTTCCTTTTGACTAAATGCCAATCAAATCAACATCAACAAAAAAAATGGCAAAAATTTGAGTTGCAAATTTTAGAACTTGGCACCTAATCAATATTTTTAAATTATTAGTATAAGACAATTGCTTAAAAACACATTACCAACAAGCCAAAATTTATTTATATATAAAAAGCTATACATTAAAAAAAACTAGTTTTTTAAAATTTTGTTGTAAAAGTATACAACTTTTTAAAAGTGATTAAAAAAGTAATTTAAATGCAAACAAACTAAAAAAAATGTTGGATGGCATGATATTGATTCTGATGCAATATACACTATTTTGAAAAGAAGCGATTAAAAGTTATTTTTTTTAATAGTCAGTTACGTATTTGTTATAACATAATTTTATTGTCTGTGAATATAGATTAAACTGAATACTTTAATTATATAATAGCAACACAATTACATTTATAGTCTGTATTTTAAGCGCATTAATAATTGTTATTCAAATAACTTTTAATCTAATATTTTGTAATTATTTTTTAACCCGTATTTTCTATTCACCCGTATATAAAAAAGTTCAAACCCCTTTCAAAATGTTATGTAATCATTATTTTCTAATCAACAGAAACATTGGCTTTGTACAGAAATAAATTATAGATAGTCACAAATATATATTATTTAAATTACACAATCTATCCACACGTTTTTTTAATTCCCACTCTAGTATTTTTCACTAGCCACATAAAATAAAATTGATTTTATTTTAACTTTTTTTTTTTTTTCTTATTGAAATTGGGGGTAAGTTTAAAAACAGATTTGATTTGCAACCAACCAAAGTACATAATAAATAAAATAATTTTACACTAATCCTAAACAATAATTATTTTAGTTCAAAATTTGAGAACACAATTACAAAACTTCTATCGCTCAAATAATGTTTTTTTGTAACTAACTCAAAAAATACTTAAAAAAGCAGATTACTGTTTTGGAGTTTGCATATAATCAGAGTGAAAGTGAGATTTTATAACTAATTTTTTTAATAAGAATTTGATGCCACTAATAATCAAACTTATTTATTTTAACTTTAGTCCTTTTACCAATAGTTGTCGAACTTTTTACACTTATGTAATGTATATCTGTTTATTTTTGTTTTCCATCTACTTCTGTTTTAAGCAAAGTTTTTTATATTTCTCCATTCTATCTGTCGTTTGCTGCTTCATATATTTGACCATCCATCTCTGTACTGGTTTTCCTATTTTGGTTTTTCCTTGTACCTTTACTGCAGGTGTCCAAACAAGCCTAGCTGTCCATCTTTTATTAATGTTGTTATTTGTTTTACTATTGTATACGTTGTTTATTGTTGAGTTCCTTATATGTTTTTTTTAATTTTTTGTTTGTTTTTTTTTTCAATTTTGGTTCTTCTTCACGTTTTCACATTTTAAATATTGTTGCATCTCTTGAGTTAACTAAGTAGTCTATAAATAATGTATTGACTTTATTGTAAGTTTTTGAATTTGAGCTTAGTTATTGTAGTTTTGAGATCGTTGCCTGCATAGGTTTATTATTTTGTTACAAATGTCGTTTTTATTTCTTTTACAAATTTTCCTTATGTTTCATTTATTGTTTTATTAGGAAATAAATCCTACACATCTATTTAGGTTTTCCATTATTATCGTGTATTCTTTTCCTGCTTCTAATTGTAGGAATACAACAAATTTATCTTACTTTACTTTGCATAATCATTTGGGGTGTATCCAATTATAAGATTTCATGTACTGTCTTTACTCTTTCGTTTACAAATTTTTCTTTAATCTCATTGTGCATTCTTTGTTGGCTTTCACTATCAATCAAAATCCCCATGCTCCCCCTTGTTGTTTCTTTACTCCTGACCAGTAGTGCATATATCCTTCTTTTATATCTTTTATACCGTTATTTTTGTTTTAGTTTCTGTTATTCCTAGATAGCCTAGGTTGTGCTTTTTCATCTCTTCTACTGTTTCATCTTTTTTTCCATTTATGCTTTTTATGTTCCACGTTCCAAATTTTGTTATAATTTTCTTGTTTGATTTGATCTTTAGATTGGAGTTTTTTTCCAATTGTTTACCTGTTTGTTGTCAACATTTCTGAGATCTTTGCTTTGCTTTTATTGATTATCCTAATTTTATACATAGCAAACTACTTTGATGGTTAATTTATTGTAGTTTATTTTTGTTCCTTTCTATTTTGTTGAGTACTAAATAAAATACTTAGAACATAAAATTCAATATTGATTTATTGTCGTATATCTATAGATACTTCTGGCCCCATAAATTTTTCATAGTGGAGGAACAATGTAACATTTTATTTATAACTTTTAGTTAATAATAATTATATGTTTAAAAATGCAATTAACTTAACCTTGTTATTAAATTTATAATACGTGCTTTAGTAAAGGCGTTCTCTTTTTTATCAAAATTTTAAATTTGAAAATAGAGACCATCTTTTTCAGTTTTGTGTGGTGCCAGATTTAGTTCTGTGTATCTTCTTTTGTTTGTTTCTTTTGCTTACTATAATGGCATATGCTATTGAATTTGTTTCTTCTGGCGTAATTTATACAGAAAACTTCATTGTACTACTACAAAGTATTGGTTTGATAACTTATTCCTAAATCCTTATATTTCTGTCTTGTAAATTGCTGGTCATTAGTTTATCTCTTACGTAATTCATCTATAATTTTATTCTATGATACTGAATTAAAAGAGTTTTGAACTAGTATAATTAGCAAGGAAATATGATCTTTCTTGAGTAACTTTTGGCTTCTTTAGCTACTATTTAACCCTTTTTCTGAGTAATACTCTTGTTTAATAATCTGTCTTTCAGTAAGCAAGTGATCAAAATATGTTTGAACAGTTTACCTATCGTGTTTATAGGCATATTAGTCTGTAGCATTTTTTTAAGTTGTCATCAGGTCATGTACCAAGTACCCGTTGTGTATTTGTGCAACTTCTTTTTTTATCAATGCCGTCAGATGTTCTATCCTCTCATGTTAACACTGGATCCTTTGCAACTTTTCTGTTATAGAGCGGTGTGTGCTTTTGTTGCTGTTTTTCTTCCCTTTCATCTCATTTCAAAATCACCTAATCAAGCATTGGTATAATTAACTCAATAAAACAATGCCAATATGAAAGTGCTTTGATCTAAACTCTCAACTGGAAAAACAAGAATAACCAAACTTAAAAACAAACGCGGAGTAAAAATCTTAGACTTAGTAGAACAACTACCCAAAGTAATTCAAGAGTTTAACACTGACTTATACTTGTCTAAAACACCTAGCAACAAAACTTCAACACCATGTAAAATACACAATGTGGGGTCAGAGAACGTACCAGAAATATCCCTCCAAGACATAAGAGGTGCTATTATGAAGATGAGTAATGGCAAATGTTTGAGAAAAGAGCAGATCACAACTGAAATGCTAAAAAACTGAATGGAATCGATATGAAAAAGGTAGTACAAATACTGCTGAACAAATGCCTGCAAAAGGGCAAAATCCTAACCAAATGATGTAACGTAGAAATGATTATTCTGTTAAATAAAAGGCACTACCAATATAGAAAATTACCGTCTAATTAGCCTGCTATCACACTTCTACAAACTGTTTACAAAAATCATCTGCAACCGAGTTACAGAGAAACTTGACTTTAACCAGCTAGTGGAGCAAACAGGATTTTGCTGCGGGTTTAGCACAACTGACCATCTACAAACACTATGCAGTCTAATTACTACTATAAAGCATTCGATTTGGTTGAGACTTGGTCAATCCAAAAAACTACAAAAGTAGACTTAAGATACACCGCCATAATCAAATACATCTATAGGAAAGCTACACTACACAATAAGATTAAAAAAAAAAATGACTCAGCACCAACAAAATATATATAAAGAGAAGAGTGCGTCAAGAGGATACTATCTCATCCAAGCTGTTTACACTATGCCTATAAAGACGCTTTTAAACAACTAAAATAGCATCAGAAAGGCGTAAAGATCGATGGAACATACCTTAGCCACCTGACAATATCGTCGTCTTCTCAAACGATCCCGCTGAACTAGACAAGGCTAAGATTATGAGCCTTAGCAACCTCTACATTACCATAAACAACAATATCATTGAGTGCGTTGAACAATATACCTACTTCAGTTACACTATTAAGTCATAGAAGTGGAATCATACGGCAAAAGTCACTTGACGCATTGGTTTTACATGGCAGCGTTTGGAAAACTTCGGGGCATCTTAGAAAACAAAACCATACCAATAAATCTCAAGAGCAAAGTTTACAACATGTGCGTTCTATATGTAGCTATATATGGGTTCAAAATATTGAGCCTCACAAAAAATAGTTCCAACCGACTAAGAATAATACACACGGCGATGGAACGCGCAATGCTGGGAATGCCACTAAAGGACAGAATTAAGAACAAGACAGTGAGAGAGAGGTCAGGAGTAACTAAGCGTATAGCCCTTAAAACCACACAATTGCGTCCTAGAACAACAACCAGAAGTAGAAGTCGATTTGAAAAAAAATGGTTAGACAACATTAAAGCGGCTGCTGGTAGCCGGTAGTATCAGGAGGCACAAGATCGACAGACGTGGAAAAGAAAAAGAAAAGACTATATCCATGAGTGAAAGTATAACGGCTAATAAAAAAATATTAACTCTTTTCAAACAAGTTATAAGACTTCTGTGGCAATGTATAGTAGCTGTAAAAGCGCACAATAAAAAAAAATAACAAGTTTGTAGAATATTGTCTTGCAATTTAGAATTGCTCCATATATTTAGATAGACTTCTATTTCACTGGATAGTGTTAAAACTAGGTTTGTTTCACCTGCCATTTAGCATCATTTTTGAACGTGCAAATAATTTACATAAACCTTAAACTATATACACTTATAAAACCTTTTGCCAACAAAGTAAAATCTACAGAATTAGTTGTTACATAAATTGCGAGTAAAAATTAATTTGTTAAAATTTCTATGAAGTAACTTATTTGATAACTGATATTTTTACAAGCAGATTCAGAATCTCAAATTTCGTAGATTCTAAATTGCGATTTTATCGGAATTCTCCAACAATTCCGAATTACGAATTACTATACTCGCAAATGAATCCGGGCGGTTAAATGTGTATACTGATTTAGAATCTGGCATTCAGAATCTGAGCGGTTGAATTTACGTACAAATAAAGCCTTATTGTTGCAGAACTGATAAATTATATCATCTGAGTCATTTAAATTTTGTAAAGATGCATACACAATTTTTTAAATCAATAATGCAGGTGAAGCTGTTTAAAATATGCTTACAGCAAACTTCGTTAAGTAAAAACTTGGATTTTAACACTGTCAGTCACACAATTTTCAGTTGATCACAAATTAAACAAACATTAATTTGACACAAAACTGTAGATTGATTTAAATATACAATTTATTGTGATATTTGAGAAAGACAATAAATTAACAAAAAAACTTTCTGAATTGTAAACGATGCTGTAGTATTTTTGGTAAACATTTAATTATAATAATTTGACACACTTGGATTTCGTTTCATTCATTAAAATCCACATTAACATATTAATATTTATATTTTATATCAGTTCAATATATTGTAAATTTTATTGAACTCTTCTCTTTGCGTTTCCCATATTATTAAAACTACTCGATTAACTAATAAACACACCGATTTGTGAACAGTCAGTCCTTGCCGCTTTAGACGAAAGAAATGCAAAATTATACACGCATATGCTAATAAACAGGAACGTGATAGTATAAAATTATCATCGTAATGATTTTTTTCTTCACCCGTGTGGCGCTATTTAATGCGACAACTTATCAATAAACATAAACTAGATCTAAACTAAATGCACGATAATTAATAAGAAATTGATAAGGCACATAGGCGTATCGTTCCGCATCAAGTAATAAAAATATAATTTATGCATGTTAATATCTTATTGATGTAAATAATAAGAGTTTTATGTTGTTGATACAGTAATTATGAACTTTTATTGAATTCTTAATTTAGAATATGTTAAACTAATGGGTGCTAATACGAAATGATTTGAAGCGTGAATTGTAATAGGAGAATGTTATTATATTTTAATAGATTGTGGTTTTGTTTATTTTGTTGTTAATTACAGTGATTAAGAAATGCTTAAGCTAGAATACTGTGAATCTGAATATATTTAAACACAATAAAATTGAAAATTAGTACGATAAATCAACAAAAGCTGTTTGATTTGGCATTTAATTAAAAAAAAGTTTTTTTAATATAATATAAGTATAAAAATCTTAATGTACTAGTTAGAAGCAACAGATGAAGGATGAAGGTCGCTATCACCTATTCCAAATTAAAATCTTATTTGCAAATATGTAATGCAGTGCAATATTGTGCAAACAATCTTCAGTTATTATTGTTTTTGTTATATGAAAACGGTTAATGATTTGATATTAATGTTGTTTTGGTAGATACATTGAAGATAATTTTGCAATAGCAAAATAATTGATTTATAAAAGAAATACGAGTAGTAAACACTTTATGTAATGACAGTATAGACTTTTAAAAGTAACAAAGTTCTTATAAACGTGTTCAATTCTCAATGATTACAAAAATTTATTTATAACACAAAAAAGTTATATATTGATGCTGTTTGCTATTTTTGCTGTTTATACAGAGATTTCCTGATTTCAGAGAACTTATATTTAGTTGCCAATAGAACAAAAGCAGCAGCAGAAGTATGTATATCGTATTCTGATTAAATAATTTTTTGATACTTTCTTTTAATGATTATTGCACCATTAACTATTTTAATAATATTTAGTACTAGCACTGTGTTATAATATATTAATAGTTGGTTTTTTTATTATAAGAAGTCTTTCCATAGTATATTGTACTGTATTTTTCCATGGTGGATAATAAAAATCGTGTGGTTCTAGACAAAATATTTTTTATTCAATTATAATTTCACACTAAAAACTAAATTTATAACCAATAAGACAAATATAAAAAATAAACCATTGACATAAATTAAATTATAAAATATAAATTAACTCTCAACTAAAACACCAAGTCCACAAATTAATTACATACTTCATATATACGTATAATATCGCGTGACCATAAAGGCTGCTTATTGCGCGCTACCTAGAGCCAGAAAGACCGAGGAATTGTCGTAATCCCGGGCCGCGGACTCTCCCTTTTGTAAAAAGTACATCGCGCAAAAAAATCTACCGTGCAAAAACTCGATATTTATTTAGTTTAAATAAAAAGAAATGTATTTATTTAAACACAACAATGTGTGTTGGAGTTACCCAGCACAATATGAGTTTTATTGAATCATGTTTTTTTATCATTATGTATCAAATTTTTTTAAATTTTTTGACTATATTTATGCAACGCACAACAATTTAAGATTTTATGATAAATTTTGTGAATTAAAATTAATTGTAATATTAGAAACGTTAATATCACATCAAAACAATATCATTCATAATACATGTTTAGAAGAATATATTATAAAAAAAAAATGTCCTTAATTAACAATTTTATATTCAGATTCCACAATTTTTAGACAGATTATTACCTGATTTTGATATTTCATTTTGAAACATATTTTGATAATTCATAGCCGGATTTTGCTATTTTTGGGATTTCATTAGATTTTTACATTTTCAACAGTTTTTGAGGCTTTTTACACTTTTCACCTGTTTTTGGCCAAATTTTGGTTCTTTTTGACATATATTTAATATTTCAGAACAGGATTTTGTTATTACCCATATTATTTAATAAGCTTTTATATTAAATCTTTAAAAAGTTACCATATCTTTAAAAATACTTTAAAAACATATCTTTTAAATAAAATGTATTATTGCATTCAAGATTATATGAACGAATCGTGATTATATATCATGTTGTACTTGATGAATCTAATATGTATGATCTGCAATTGTATATCATGTAATCATATATAGACAATAATTAAAATTTTGCACTTTTTTATTAGTTTACATAACTGGATATTGCTATTTTTGTTTTTTTTTAAGAATTTTACACTTTTCAATCTTTTTGATGGCCAACGCTAACGACTCAAATCTAAATTTATTTTTATCTAGACTTGAAATGCTCCTACATATTTGAGCTTATTATATTTTTCAATGTTTTCAAGGTTCAATAAAGTAATAAAGTTTAGACAAATGTTTCATTAAAAAAAAATACATAAAAAAGTTAGTTAAATGTTAAAAGTGAGTAGTAGCCAGACAAATAACACTTTCACAGTTATAACACCTACACATTTTGTTTTGACAATTTACTAAATACATTCAAAATTTATCAGGCGATAGTCCACACTTGGGCTATTTACAATTTTTTTCATATTTATCTGGCACTAAACTTTCCAGGACAAGAAAGTTAATGTTTTACCATTTACTATCGTTCCAGGGCGCTGATTATGTTTAAGTTTTATGACCCAAAAATCCGCCATTACAGGCTTTATCTAAAATTCTATCAGTTTAACGTGACTTTGTCAAAAATCATTGTTTTTATAGTACAAAATACAATACAACATTTGTTTGTGGTGCTTTGCTTGCTACTGACTATAAATTGCAAACAACGAGAATCTAAAAACTGGTCTTCTAGTCAACTAAAAAAACGTGAATAAAAGTTAAATTATTAGTATTTGGACAATTTTTAAATGTAAATTAATTTATTTTTTTCAATAATGTTGTATTTGTATTTTGTATGCTTAAGTGTTCCAAGTAAAAATTTTGGAAATTTTTTGTTGTTAGAGCAAAACATCTTGTTACATCAAAATATATGCGCGTCAGAGAAAACGAGCTACCAAAAAAATGTACGTAATCATATACCTTTTTAAATATTGTTTATTTTTATATAAATATATAATAAATCTTTTGTATATTAATTTAATAATTCTTTTACCATACAACGTTTTTATGTAATACAAATAGAAAACGGAAAAATTGTAGAATTTCTAAATTTATTGAGAAAATACACTTACAATATACATTACAACAAATTGAACTAAAAAGGCAAAAAATAATGAAAATTAATTGTCAATACGACGTATTGCCACCTCTTTTCTGGATGACAATCTTTATTTAATTTGACATAGAGATCAACACGTCCTGTATGCCTGCTTTGGAGAAATTGGTCAATTCCTCAATAAGAACCAATCTGAGTTTTCCACAAGCAAGTATGTAACGTTTTACATGCTTTTTGAGCTGGTCCCAAATATGTTCAATTGGATTAAGATTTGGGATTTGAGCATGCCAGTCTGTTTTTAAAATTCCCACCTTTTTAAAGTACTAAGTTAAAATCTTTCCCGTGTATGATCGTGCATTATCCTGCATTTACAGAAAATCATTGCTAACAAATCTAACAATAAACATCACATGCTTTTTTAAGATCTCTGCTATGTATCGTCGTGCTGATAATGCGTTTCTGTCAATCGGAACAAGATCCATGTGTGCTTCAAAAGAAATTCCTGCCCAAAACATTACTAAGCCACCCTCAAGAGCAACTCAAAGTGACCGAATACAGACAGCATAACATTTGCCAACTCTTCTTTATACCTTATTTTGATCATCTTTGCCATAAAGACAGATTTTGCAATAATACGTATTTCCAGTTGTTCGCTGTCCAATTAATGTGTTCTCGGGCAAAAACAAGTTTACGTTTTTTGTGAGCTAAAGTAAACAAAGGTGCTGTAGTTGGACTACAAGCTGTTAAACCACTTTCTCTTAACCTTCGTTGAACAGTGGAAACGTTGACTGCTTTTCCGAAGCTTTCCGAAGCTGCTTTGGAGCATTGTAGCGTTTTGCGTTTGCATAAGAACTATTGGCTTTAGCTGTTGTATTTCTCTTAGCAACCGCACCGGGCCGTCGGTGATAAAAGCCAGTTGCAAGAAACCGTTCTTTGCACAGTGAAACAACTAATATTTAATTGTTTTGCCGAATACCGTTGACTTACTTTGCTTTCCAGCAATCTCACCATCTACACAGCTCATCAATACTTTTCATCCAATTTTAAGGATTATACTGTACTCTACATAAGCATGAGTAGTACTAAGATAAGTTTAAAACTTATTACTCATCTACATACAAGCATAAAACTCGCAAAAAATTGATTCCAACAAACGTGTTTAACAAGTATTTCATTTTATGACTGAGTTTTTTTTTCAATTCCGTGAATTTTCTCTGTCTTCACAGTATACATACTAACTCGTTTTATTTAATTATAAAAGCAAAAGTATTTAAAAATGTGGATAATTATGTAATTTTTTTGGGTGACCCGTTTTCTCTGACGCGCAGTGTATTTGAAATAATTACATTAGATAAATAAAAATAATGATAGATGAGCAGTGAGCAATAATAATCGGCAAATAAATCCAATTTGACATACTAAATTTCATAGCTATTATTGGCTATTTGAAAATGATAGAATTTTGGCATTTTTAGATAAGTCAATTTTAAATGTTTTAATTTTTTTTTTAAACCCGAACAACAGTAAATGCTATGTTTTGCCGGTAAATCCTAACATTTATCTAAAAATAATAATAAATTAATAAATCATTGTTAATTTTTAGTTAAAAAAAAACTACCGCCCGATAAGCTTATTATTGCATCTGTACAAACTCCTAACTAAATTCGTCACTAATAGACACAAAAACTAGACTTTTATTAACCAATCTAACATGCTAGATTTCAAAAAGAATACAGTACTACCGACCACCTACAAACACTTAGAACCCTCATCGAAAAAAGCAACGAGTACAATATACTCTATTACATCGCCTTTGTAGACTACCAAAAAATATTTAACCTTGTCAGTTTTGAAAGCCCTTAATAAAGCTAGAATTGACTCAAGATACTCAAATCCATTATAAAAAAAACATATACAAACATGCAACAATACAAAGAGACAAAAATACAAAAACAGACAAGATATCAATGAAAAGATGAATACGGCATGGAAACACCATCTCCTCAAAATTAATAGAAACAATCTTTAAAAAACTAAACTGGGATTATCCAAATATTGGAATCCCAATTGATGGAGTACACCTTAACCACCTAAGATTTGCAGACAACATTGTCCTCATCAGCACAAATTTAGATGAGCTACAGAGAATGCTAGTACAATTATATCAGACATAAAAATAAATCTGTTTGGAAATGAACTTAAATAAAACCAAAGTAATGACTTCCAAAAATTATCATAACCATTGGAAATGAGATAATTGAAAACGTAGCCGACTAAGTCTATCTCGGACTCAAAATAAAACTAAATAAAAAGAACCAATTCTGTAAAATACCCAAAAGAATAAGACTCTGTTGGGCGGCCTTTGAAAAATTAGACTTCATACTCGAGGCACCAAAAATTTCTATAAACTTGAAAAAAAGAATATATAAATTGTTCGTAATACCAGTTCTTACCTACGGGAATGAGACCATGGCAATAACAAGAAACAGACTCCAAACTATATAACAAGGAATGGAGAAGGCCATGTTGAATATTAGCATTAGGAATAAAATTGGAAAGAAAGAAATCCAGAAAAGAACTCAGATCACGGATGTGATGACGCAAATAGCACAACTGAAATGAAGCTGCCGGCTACGTGGCAAAGCAAAATCAATCAAGTTGGACCAACAGGATAACACAATGGCAACCGAGAAACAGTAAAAGAAGCGCAGGAAAAAATTGGATTTAAACATCCCAAAACAGAAACAGATAGAGAAATCTAGAAAAGGCCTACGTTTAGGAGTAGACAAATGCAAGCTGAAGAAAAAGAATAAAACTGTTTTATTGTATTTTTAGTTCTAGCTTACCCACATATGCACAATAATTACGGCAACTAAGTAATTTATATTTGCATTGCTCTGTAAGTTAGAAAACAAGAAAAGACAATCACTTCTATTTTAACATAGAAAATTACACCAGTGTTTGCAGATAACTAAAACCTCTAAAAATATTGCAAAAATGCAAGCAATTTATTATAAGCGTATAAATCGGTGTTAAACATAGATAAAAAAGAAAAACTTATTGCAACTGCAAGGAAAAGAACGCCATTTGCTATTATGTCTGCATTGACAACTTATTTAATCTTGTTAAAATTTTTACAAAGTTTGTGACCATTTGCGCACTTTTGACTAAACAAACAACAAAGCGCTTAATCAACAGTTTGTGCTTCATGTGAACACATATAAAAATTGTAGATGGCAAACTAAGACATAGCCAATTGTTTAAGTCCATCAAAAGTGGTAGTCAAGACGTAGAAAACATGTTGTTCACATAGTTGGAGAGTCAAAAGAATTAAAATTTATTCAGGCAATAAAAAATTGATCATATCACAAAGAATTACATGTTTTCTTTGTGAAGCAATGTTTGGTTGTTTAAAGGAACATATGTAAAAAATTACGGTCCAAAGCAATTTTGTAGAAAATATTGGCTAAATAAATAAAATAAATGCTAAATTAGATAATGTTAACAGCATAAGTAAATAATATTGCCAAAAATAAGGTTGACTATAATAAAGTCATAACTAAGTATGCAACAAATATTGACAGAAATATTACCAAGTTTGACATAACAGAAAACACGAGCAAATCTCAGAATGCGCTACGTGTGGTTGCTTTTAAAAAAATAATACCAAAAAATAAAACAATCTAAAGCGGCATTAAGATAGAAAGCAAAGTTAAGATTGAAAAAACAAGCCGATAAATTAAAAAGCAACAACTCCTAAAAAGTACCCAAACCCAAAAATTGACCAAAATGTAAAGCTTATGCTGGAATTCATATAAGCCAGTTAGAGTAACAAGAATATTTGATACTAACGCAAAGTAAATATCAAATATTTATATTGAATTAATAAAAATAGTTTTGAGTAGAAGAAGTACTGAAACAGTTTTACACAAAAACTCAATTTAAAATTTGTGCAGAAAACTTTATAAAAATTAAAGACGTTAGTAGTAAATAAGTAAGTTTTCCAAAAGTAGTCTGAGTAATGTTTTGACTGAAAATCAGACTTAAAACATGCAATTGCTTGCAAATCATATAGAATACGCTAGAATTATTAAGTGCTATAATCGTTTTTTGCCTGCCTTTACCAAAATCATTTATTTTAGCCTAAACGTGGGCCTAAACGACAGTTTAAAAGCCCAAGGGCCCAAAAGTCATTTGCCATATTTCTTTTTATTTTTTAAGTGTTTCTACTGGCTACGAGTATAGACGCCTTACTTGTATGTTTGTGGTGTACAATAAAATTCTACGCAAACATACAAACCTACAATTTAACGAAACGTTAGTAGGTAAGCGCTTCTAAACTTTTGGAAAATAAATCCGAAACATTTAATATTTAAAAGATTCCCCTCTCCAGCCAACAAGGCATAATGACGAATTTGTAAAACCGAAACAATTGTCTTTGCTTGACCCTTGGCCGCTAGGAGCGTTAGATTGAGTTTGAATAAATTATTCACTCATTTCATAATTTCAAATTTGTTTGTCAAATGGGTTATTTAAAAATAAAAATATAGAACATTTTATTTTAAATATACATTTGATGCAAAATATTTTAACGTTCCTAATGGCTATAAAGATAATTTGTTTGCCAATCAAAAGTTATTTAGTCTTGTAGTTTATGTAAAATTAAACATCAAAGTTTTAAATAACACAACTTATATACCAAGTTTTTTAATAGAATAAATTAATATAATCAATAATGTTATATATTATTATTATTTTTTATCTAGTACCTAAACTTTTTTGTGCATTTATACGGAATTAAAATACTATGCTTTGTCAATAACTAATTCATTGTGAATAGTAACAATTTATGTTCCAACAAGAGATATAAGCAAATAGTAGTAAAAGCAACTATAAATAATTAGTTTTACTATAATAATTGAGCCATAACTAAATTTAATAGTCATAGATAAACACTATAAGGTAATATTAACACAATAAATATTGTTATTATTATCAATTAGGTTTGCAATCGCTACTGCCGCTACTTATTTATAAAATCTACTTAATTTATTATCAAGATCAATATCTATAATGTAGAAGCAAGATATTTATGCAAATGTATTTTATTTAAATGTATAATATATGTAATAATGTAATCGAATAAGTATACTTCTGCTTACTTTGTAGTACGTTATTGAGCATATATTATAATATTTATTCGAATAAAAAGCTACATTCAAAACAAAATAAAATTGCTAAGTGGTCCGGTAAAACGACATGAAAGAAATGGAACAAACTACACTACTCTTTTAACTCACACGTGTTATCGTATAGAAAGAAGTAACGTCCGGATAAATAATTATATATAGTATAGGTGCAAATTAATGCGTGTTTAAAGCTTTACATTATAAATTACCTTTTCTACCGGCAGTTTTGCGAAGGCGAAACGAACGCATTATGTTTAAGCCCATGACATTGCATAACAAATAAAGTTTCATATTAATATTGCATATAGGAATGTTACGATCTATGTAGGATTTCTATATAGAAGTGCTGCTATTTTCATTGATAAATTTATTATGTAAACTTATCTGGAGAATTATATATGGGTCAATTTATTTATGAATGTGTATGATTTATGTGCACGGTTTTACTGCTATTATGCATAAAGCCAATCGTAAATTATTTTATGGGATATTTACATTCATTCATCCTACAAATTGATGGTAAAGTAACGGAAAAATGTGTAGGGACATAATTCTGTGATCATAAAATCTTGATGAGAGTAAATGTTTGTTCTTAGATTTATGTTATTCAACAACAGTTTTAAATTGTAAACAATTTTTATTTATATATATATATAAAGAAATTTATCTCTGCAATAATTGCAGTTATTTATAGTACGACAATTATAAATTATTTGAGTTAGTTCACTCAAGCTCAAGTATAAAATGTTGTTAAATTAAAAGACCATCAAAGCTGTTGAAATCGCTCGGTTTTATATGACACACAATAAAATTAATAATGTAATTACTGCTAGATGAAATCCAAAAACACATTTTTTTTTTTTTTAATATTTTGGAATAAAATTAATTCTTGTTTTAGGTTTGTGTGCTCTCTCACTGTTGTGGGTTCCAAAATCTGTCTTGTAAAAAATGTTATAATTTGGTGAATAGAGAACAAATTAATAATTCTGATATGATAATTGTGCTTATCTCCATGTACAAACATAAATTGATTGATAGAGTCTAAAAATGCAAATTTCTATTTTTTTGTTAATTTATACACAAATTGTACTATAACAACTTTAACTATAAATATTTACTATACTATAAATATATAATATATTATTCATACAGCAAGAATAATATAGGAAAAATTATGTTTAATTACAACCATCATGAGTAACCTCTATGCGGAACTAATTTCAATTATACTTTATCGACTGCTGCGAGCTGGAACCGAACAATGGATCTTGGGTGCGCTACTACGTTTGTCATAAACTTCTGCAAACACAATTCAACGTATTAAAAGAATGAATTCAGACATAGAGTAACTTGTATTGTAATAATAGTATTGTTCAAGCTTTATAATATTTAGATTTAATATTATTTCAGATCTAATAATTTAAGTTGTTGTTTGGACAGTGCAAATGCATAGCAGAACTAGCTTAAGTATGTAAAAACTGCACTTACTAGAATTGCAAATAAAATACTTTTTTAAATAACTTTTTTTATTAAAATATTACAAATTATTCTAACAAGATATTTATAAATTTCCAGATTTTTAAAGTTACAATAGTATAAAAAAATAATTAACTTAAAACATTAGATTCAACCTAATTTTGAATTTCAGAGAAAATATGTTAATATAAAATTATTTTTTAATTTATTTCTACACCCCACCCTTCTCTGCAATAACTTGCCAAGATTGGTTTGATTCTTGATTTAACATAAAAACTGGTGCAACTTACATGTGTATTATATTTGTTTATAAAATTTTTATTAAAAAATGTTCAAAATATGAGAACAAAATATAATATAAGCATAATGCGCTTCTAAGTGTGTTTCAAGACAACAATTAACGTTGACATTTAAGAATATACAGACAAACCTAAATAATTGTCTACTAAGAAAACAAAATCTAACCCAATATTGAAAATTCTAATAGCACTAAAAACAATTTTATGCAAAGTAATACATTACAACCATTTCTACTATACTTAGCACTGTTATAAAAATAAAAAAGGTAAACAACGATACTTCTAAACGCACAAAAAAAAACTGAAAATTATCATCCGTTGGTCAAACAATTTCTATTATGGCAACTTTGCTCAAATGATCTATTTATAAAAAAAACATGCCATTTTCTTAAAATAATACAACAAAGCAAAAAAAATTACCCAGCAAAGTGTTGTCAAAAATAAAAGAAAAAAACTATTCCACCCAAATTTTTGTCTATCACAAAAACTACACAAAAATAAACCAGGGTTTCGAAGAAGTTGTCATAAAGGATAGAGAAAGATGAGCAGAACTGATAAAAAGACAATTTAAACTGTATGCGTAAATGTTTTAGTAAACGCTACCTATACTACTGATTGCATATAGCAAAGTTTTGTTTTCACTAAAAAAACTTTTTTACCGCAAACATTAGCGTAGCGTTTCATACGCTGAACTTAATATTTTAAAGAGTAGTAAATGATCACACTTTAAACTGATATTATATCCTGTTTATTTTGTTGTTGCCTTTACAATTGTTTATAACATACTGGCTTTGACATAGCACATATACCTATAAAGAAAACAACATACCCTTTTTTATAACATAAAATAAAATACAATAAATCAATATAAAATAAATTCTTAACATGTACATCTATACAAGGTGTTAAATAAAACGTAACGGTACGTAGCTCAACGGTTTCGGAAATATGGAACATTATTTATTTTTATTATTCTTTTTCACTCCATTTTTTATTTTGCAAAAACGTGCATTTTCTTATCATAGTTGGCTAATGTATTGTAAAATAAATATTCAGTATTTGACAGTTGTTGTTAGTGCACAAGTTTTCAATGCTATAGCTGATTTCTCTAATACAGAACTAGCTAAAATGCATATTATGTATGATCGTGCTAATGGGATTGCCACCAAAGCGCGACGTCTTTATGTAGAAGCTTATCCAAATTGCCAGATTTCTTTATATCGTATGTTTGAAAGAATTTACCAGAGATTGAGAACTACCGGTTCACTTCAAAAACAGTGCTATCTTTCCGGCAGACCAAGGTCGGTATCTACTCCTAAAGCAGATTTATGATAGAGCATAATCCAGAGACAAGTATGTGGAGAATATCAGCCAGAGTAGAAATTGATGCTACGCTTGTTTGGATAACCCTCCACAAGCAGCTGCTCTATCCATACCATGTACAACGACTACAGACCTAATATTTAATTGATCATCAAGCACGTTCGGTTTTTTGTTGCTGATTTCTACGCAAGAATGCGGAAAACCTTCAGTTTCTTGCCAAAATTCTTTTACGGATGATGCTGGGTTTATACAAAATGGAGTTGTTCATTTTCATAATGCACATCGTCGAGGCGACGAAAATCTCCATGCTGTAATTGAATGTGAACATCAAATACGTTTTTCATTAAACATTTGGATGAGTATTGTAGGCGACAGGTTTCCTGTTATTTTACCAAACCGATTAACAAGCGCTGCTTACCTCAACTTTCTGCAAGCAGAACACAATGTAGGATCTACACAGATCAAAATTTCATACTGAAGCAAAATAATGTAAAATCTCATATTACAACCATCTCCATAAACTTCCTACAAGAATAACGTATTTATACTATAGATTGGCATGCATTTAGTTCTAACTTAAACCCTATAAAACACGTTTGTATTTATTAAATATACGTATTTAGAAACGTCTCAATACAAGCCAAATTATTAAAAACATTATTTGAAAAATAGAAAAATATACCCCAAGAAAATTTTTGAAGAATCAAACAATGTATTTTTGGTTCAAACTTAGATAATGTTTTATTTCATTATTATTTTAACAAAACTTCATCAGCAAGTGCTATAAAGTTAGTTGTGCTGATGGAAGACACACGCAATATTAAACCTCACACAAACTCTTACTGCAATCTTATTTATAAAAACGCATGTACTTTCACTTAGTTATTTGTAGTGATTTTTAATTAATAATCAAATTTTCAAAATAAATAATTACTTGACTGTAAATTTATTCATTTATTAAAGCAAAATAAAGGGTGTTTTTTTTTAGAGGAGGCAAACTAAATTTGCAACACTCTTATCTGTGACAACCAATTTAACAGTTCTCGGTTGTTTTGAGGTTAGTTTGGTTTGCAATTTATCATAAATAAACTTACGCCGGAGCAACGTTTGCAAATTGTTAAAATTAATTTTGAAAAACATGGTTTGAAAAACTCATCAGGCGTTACGTGTATTGTATGGTGCTCATAATCATCCATCAGAGCGATTAATTTAAGTAACTGTGCATTGTTTTTGCAATACGTTTAATCTAAACGATAATAAGCATCCAGTACAACGTCGTACAGTGGGCACACAAGAAGCAATTGATAGTGTGCAGCGTAGTGTTGATGATGATCCAAATGTGTCAATTTGTCACCGTGCTCAACAATTAAATTTGTATCTATCCACTTTATAAAAAATGTTGCAAAAAGATCTTGATTTACAAGATTACAAGATTCAACTTGTACATGAATTGAAGCCACACAATAATTGTTTGCGTCGTACATTTGGTAAATAAACCCAGAAAAACATTGCTATTGATCCACAATTTCATTTAAAAATTTTGTTCAGTGATGATGCACACTTTTGGTTAAATGGCTATGCCAACAAACAAAATTGTTGCAATTAAAACAATGATAATCTACAACTATTGTCAAAACATCCAAAAAAAATTACCGTTTGGTGCGCATTATGGGCCGGTAGAACCATTTGTCCACATGTCTTTAAAAATGGTAATTGTCGAAACGTTACAGTCAACGGTGAGCAATACAAAAACCTAATTCCCAACTTTGTCGTGCCTCAATTCTTCTTCTTATAGTGCCATACTCTCTACGAGCGTTCGGCGCCCCTCTCGTATGCTTGTGGTGCGCGATAATAGTTCAACACAAACATACGGGACCTACAGTTTAACGTGAAATTCGAACCACACCACTAGAGGGGTTTATTAAGGAAATACTTTACTGGTTTGACATTGCCTTGCAAAGGAGACGACCGCATCGAAATATATTCGGCAAATTAGATATTCCTGCTGCCGGGAATCGAACCCGGGCTGCCTGCACAACACCATTGTGCTACGGTCGCCACAATTGGACAGCTTTAATGTTGTAGCAATGTGGTTTCAGCAAAAAGGCGCCACATGCCACTCTGCGCGCAATTCAATTAGTATTTTGAAAGGTACACTTCACAAACAATTAATTTCGCAAAATTAACCTGTTAACTAGCCACTTTATTTATGCGATTTGACGCCATTAGAATATTTTCTCTGGAGATATGTAAAATCAATCCGATATCTACACCAATAAACCAGAAACAATTGAGCACTTGGAAGCCAACCTTTGAGACATTATTGCCAAAATGCCGCCTGAATTACTGCAAACAGTGTGTAAAAATTAAACTCCCAGACTATGCCATGTACGCTCTAGCCACAGTGGTCACTTGCTTGAAATCACATTCAAACATTAATGCCATAAACTTATCTGTCAAATAAAACCCATTTCATGGATATTAAAAACATTTTTCTGTGTTTTATTTCAATTTAAAGTTCACAACCTTTAAAAAAAACACCCCTTAATACCTTTAAGAATACAAATTTTATTTAAATATTGTTTTTTACTTCAAAAACACGAAGAAGTGTTTCCTAATTTTAATGTAGTTTATTTTTCTTCTTTAAGTGGCATTTCCTTTTAGGAGGTTTGCAATCATCAAAAATATTTTGTCTTTAGAGTCGAGATACCTACTACGAATAGTTTTTTAGATGTTGTGTTAAACCATTCCATTAGATTGTGCAACCACAAAATTTTACCATTGTTACACCTGCTTACTATTTTTTCCTGCATAATATCCTGAAGCAAATTGTATTTCCACTTATTATATGACCGAAATATTATAGCATCATTTTTTTTATATTGTATAGGCAATCTTTAGTTGTTTTTTCATATGTACTAACATCTTAGTGTTTGACACTTTGTTTATCTATGATATCTTTAACACGTGTCTAAAACACCACTTTTCAAAAACCGTCAATTATCTTATTTTTTTGTCCACACTTCCATTTCATAAAGCAAAAAAGAAATCACATAACATTTTACCATTAATTTATCAAATAAATTAAAGCTTTGACAAAACATTTTTAGAAATTTTTAAAGCATTTGATAGAGTATAGCATCTTAATCTTATAATAAGCTCTATTGTCTTATTAATAGCTTTATTGACAATAAAAAAAAATGTAGTTAAAATTTATGGTTTTAACACTGACCCTAAAATCATAAATGCTAGTGTTTCTCAAGACTGCTCTTTTACCGACTTTTATTTTTAATTTCCTTTAATAAACTTTTTCAAATAACCAAAAGTCCTATTCATAATTTTGCAGATGATAGCACCCTTCATACTTTATACTTAGACTACTAAGACTATATCGACAAATATAGAAGAACGTCTTGAACCACTTAGGTTCAAAGACCTCAAAATAATCTCTAAATAGAGTTCTTCTAGCATAGTCAATGTTAACTCTAAAAAAACTCAAAATCAAAATCTAACAATTATTAAAACCAAATATTAAACTAAACAACAAATCTATATCTATATCGTCTTCAATGTGTCTTCTAAAGATTACACCTCCCATAATCTTCTCTGGAACTACCATGTTGTTGACATAGTATCTAAAAAGGTAGGATTTCTTAAAAAATGTTTTCCTTTTGTTCAACTTTTGCATATATATAAAGCTTATCTCCGTCCTTGTATTGAATATTCTTTCCAAGTATAGAAAAAAGTATTAAAAACTACTCTATCTTTTCTAAACTCTATTCAAAAACAAGCTATTCGAATCATTGACGATCTAAAATTTACTAATGACTTAGATACTTTACAACTCATGTTACAAATGTTTGCATTTTTTATAGATATTTCCATAGACATTATTTAGTCAAAATACAAGATATATTGCTATCTAAACAAATATTTACTTGTGGTACAAGACTTGCTAAAAATTTTAACTAACATTCACTGACATTTCAGAGATGTAGAACCAAAACTTTTTAACCGTATTATTGACACATGAAACAAACTTCCAAATTCAGTATTTCCCGACACTTAAAAAACACAAATATTTAAGGTCAGTGTTCACAAACTGCTTATACCTAGTCTTCAATGTGATAGTTTCAGCAAGTGTGGTTATAGTATCAATTTTGAAATTTAAAAAAAAAGACAAAAATGAGTGGTTTGCAACTGAATCACAGAATCGTCATAAAATCTAAAGAATATTTATAAAAGACTAGTGGTAGTGTATAAAGAAAATAACTTGTTCTATTTTGTAAAAACAAGCACGAATTGACAAAATTATCAACAAAGCAAAAAGTTTAGTGTTGGTTGACCGTTGAGTTTACGTTTCAGTTATTGCTAGAGAATCAGAAACAAGTTTTTTATTTTATTCGAAGATAAAAACTTCAATTATCGAATTGTAACTAAATATAACTTGGTACAATATTAAAATTCTTATATAAAGCAAGAATTCATGCAATAAGTTCTTAAATGATATCCACCACCCAAAAAAAACAAAAGGACAAAATTTACTGCGCAAAAAGTGATGGACACAGTTTTCTGACTAGATTCTCTTAAAAAACTATATAAAAAAAATTAACAATAACAAAAACACTATTAAGTACAAATTGTTTAAGAAGTAATCAGTGAATGTGGATTTAAAAAATGTTGAACATTCACTTTACAGTCCCAATCTTGCTATCTGTAACTATAATCTCTTTTCAAAACCAAATATTAAATGAAAACTATGACATCTTAAAAATCCCAACCACGCTAGAAAAACGTTAGAATAATTGTGTAGTTAGTGTTAATAGTTCTTATGATAAAAAATAAAATTCATATAAGTCGTGTAAACTCTGAGTATAAATATTTTTTTTTATAAAATGCACTATTTTTGAGTTATAAGCAATTAATTCAAACTTCTGAACAAATTAAAAACATTTTCCCCACAAACATTCACATTTCTTTTAACCAAACAGATCAAAAACAACATCAAATACCATAACAAAACAATAATTTAAAGACATTTTTTCAATTGTGACATAAAGTTGTTGAGAGATTGCTCCTAGTCAAGCCGCTTATTTATAAGGTATCTTAGAATTAAAAAATGTAAAAATATACATATTTATTTTTTATGGAAATATGCAGAAGGCCAATATTAGAAAAAAAATTGTGAAAATTAAGGTTAGGTGGTAGATTAGTGTAATACTGAACCTCGCCCATTTATGTATATATAATTATACTATAAATAAAGTCAATTATTTTTATTATTATTATAAAAAAAATTAGTTTACCAAATTTTTATAATAAAATATATCTACAGTGTTATTAAAAATATATTTAAGCAATAGCTTATTTAAATGTTTCTGTAATTTTGACTAACTCTGGATACAAAACTGAAAACAATTAAAGTAAAAAAAATTCATATTGAAACAAAGTAAACAAATGGGTCAAGGGCGTAAAGTGTGCAAGTCAAATACAAATGTAGTCTTTCTTGGCGACATAATGTGTATATAACGAAACAAGCTTTGATTGGTTGAATTTTCACCCAAATGTTGACGTTTGGCAAATAATTATATTAGTTATTTACTTCACCGGGTGAGCCCGTCGAAGCAAGACACGTAAACTACAAAATGTGTTGTATTACATTCAACTATATAGAAAGCATTTAATTAATTTAAAATTATTTGTTTAATAATCAAACGTCAATCTGAGTAATGACTAAAGCTAGATGTTATCTTGTTATCTTTTATAAAAGTGACAATAACAGATCAGATTTCATCATCAAGGGCATTGTTAATTGCTACTCTAGGCCCATATGTACAACCTACTCGTTGCTAATCTGGTAGATATACGCTGCCAGTACAAACAAATACTTATCAATAAATACAGTTTTAAAATGAGCAAATCTTCAGAACACAACAATATAATACGATATAGTGCAGGTAGATGCATTTATGTCATAGCTTGTTACAAGCTAGCTAGTCCTTAGCTAGTCTAATTATAAATAGCAATAATATGCAGGCGTTTATGAAGCCCCAAGTAGTACTCGAGCTGCATGCACAATTATTAAAGTTTCAATTGAAAACAGCAAGATCTATTTTATTAAAAAAAAAAAACTAATGCATTTTACTAATGAGAGATAAATGTCAAATTAGATGAATAATGTATACATTTTATTTATTATTTATATTATATTTATATTCATGAATATAAATTTAAACTTTAATGAGACTTTTAATAAATACTGTTTATAAAGTTATATCATCATTAACTTTTAATCGACATGATCTATATACTTTTTTTTAATTTCTCTAATGTCTAGAATTTAAAATTGTTTATAGTATACTCTCATATTAAATTACGTATTCACGTTTTACTACTGAAAGTATTAGCAATTTGCTATTTTTTATATTGAAACAGAAAGTAGATCAAGATCACAGTAGCAAAAAATAGACATTCAACGAACTTTTATTTAATATTTGATGTGCAGAAAAATGAAAGTTTAATTTTAATAATATAATCATTAATGTAAAAGAAATATGATGGTACCATTCATAATAATACGGTTCAATGAAGTGCGTATTGAAATTAAATTATCGATTTAACTTTCTAAATATGTATTATGCAGAGTATGATTTAAATGGTAAAAATATAAACAAACTTAATTTAATTCAATGTTCTATTTTCTATAAAAACCATGTTTCTACTTATAATTAATTTTACTTTCCTAATTCTGTTAAAATTGTAAATTTAGATAAAATTTACATAAATTATGCATTTAGTTTAGAAAAGGAAGAGATGTTTAAAAATACTCTATATCCATTTGTTTTATTAATGTATGCAAATTAATAGAAGGAAGTAAATTCAATATAGAGAGATGTATTTTTTATACACAGTTAATACAGCTTTCCGATAACCATTAATTAAAAATCATAATTAACATATCTTTGTTAATTAGTCAAGTAATACAACAATATTATAAAAATAGACAAACAAATTAATATTGTAATTATAGATGTTTAGACAGAACTGGATTTTGTTGTTAATTTATAATACTATTTTGTAATCTGAATTAATTTTCATAATTATTGATGCGATAAATATGATACAGCGATTTATCATTGTTCGAACGCAATATATTATTACTACTTTAAAAAGTAAAACGTCAAAAAATAAATTGAAGTCGTAAAGATAAAAATCAAATATTACGCATATGAATCATATGATGTCATGATGACCAAATTACCCCCACTAATAACTAATAAAAAGTAACTGATTAAGAAGAAGCTAAATATATTAATTAGATTTTTTCTTCTCTAGTATTATCAATGTATTTTTATTACAATACTAATAATCAGTAACTACAAATTGTTTGCAAAACAAATTAGCACAAATTTTTGTTGTATCATATTTAAATAAACAAAATTTTTATTCAATTGCTTAATACATGATAAAAATCAATTTTATTTTATTGATTTTACAGCGACAAGTTATTTATTTAAGCTGTTATAATATAATTTACAACCCAATAAAAATACCATAAAATGAAATCGTAAAAATAGGTTATTAAAAAATTGGCAATATATTATACTTGGTGTAAATTTTTGTATAAAAATAAAACTTACCGAATATTGATAGTTGTTGATAAGGTGAGTTGAAATTGTATATAATCCAATAATTATCGGTTTGTGTAATAATTACACAACAAATGAAAACACATCATGTATATTAACCGAATAAAATAAAACGCGGCAATCACAATCACCAAATAGTAGTATGTTTGACACTAATTAGTTTTTGTATTTGTTCTCAATTATAGCGCGTCGACAGCACTAATGAAACTGTTAATTATTCGTTTATTACCTTCCTCATATAAAGAAGACTGCCTGTAGACTGATCATATAAAGAGTAGTATGCTTGACGACATGCCCCCTCTTTGACTTTTCTTTATTTTCTCCGCGCTATCCCCATTCATTGATATCATCGCAAAGAACTAATAGTCGATTATACGATTACTACAAACAGTCTATTATATACGCTTTTATATTCGTTTTTTACTAACAAACAAAAACTAGCGGGTTATTGTGTAGATTATAATGCGTGAATACGTTTGTATTTATTGCTGGATTGTTAATAAATATTCAAACACCTTTCAAGCTGTCGCAATGCATAGAGGTAATTTAAGGAGTAAAAAATAATCAGTTTTTATCGCTCTTATAATCATATTATAATTGAAAACTGCAACCATTAAACTTTTAAAATACTGCTCAAATCAATTATCAAAATAAAGAGCGTTATTCTAATAATGCACTGTAGATTAGAATTTAATTAAGACTGTAACATTAGTATAGTTATATTAATTGTAGATAAACATAAATAAAACAATTTAATATTGTAGTATATCATTTCAAATCACAATTTAAATTTGACGCTGTCAAAAATCTAATGCATTAAATAAACTATTAGCGTTTGAATAGCAAAGTATATGAAGTTTTCATACGCAACAATTTATGGTTGATGCAAGTCAATGTTAGTCTACTACAAAAATTTTAACTTAGGTTGGTCTGAATTCACACAAAACTACTATTTAATATTATGTAGAAATACTTTCAAATGAATATAGCACAGATTGATTTCTACAAAAAATTACTTTGAATGTACATATTTGTATATAAGCACAATTTCTCAAATATTAAATTAGTTCTGTAGTGATAAACAATAATAGCTAAACATAATACAGAATCAAAGCATTATAATTAATGGAGAAAAATTTACCGGCAAAAAACTTAATACAAAAGTTCAAAAAATTGAAAGTTTTTTTTTTTAGGTCACTGGTAAACGGACTAGGTAGTATTTAAATAATAGTAGTACCATATTATAATATAATTTTATCATAATATTAGATGTAAGTAAGTAATGTGATATTTATGTTTCGAGTGCTTCGATCACATTTAAAGGACATTTTAATAATTGTGTATCATTCTTGTTTTGAGTCTTTGCTGCGTTTTGGTATTGTTTTTTATGAACTTTTTTAAATAAAATCTTTATTGTACAAAAAAAAGCTTTACGTACAGTCAATAGCATGGCATACAACCAGAGTAGTCGTAATCTATTTACACAACATAATATTTTAACTGTATATGCCTTATATGTATTTGAATGTTTAATGTTTAATTTTAATAATAAGGATAAGTTTAAAAATAGTATTTCTAATCACCTGTATAATACTCGTAAAAATATTTATGTATATCCCACGCATCATCTAAGTATTTTGGAAAAAAATGTTCATTATACATCAATGAAACTTTTTAACGCTCTGCCTACAAGATTACAAAATATTCAAACAAAAAATAAATTCAATACAAAAATTAAGAAATTACTTTTAACTATCGAACCTTACTCCCTTACAGAATATTTCGATAAAATTAAAATCTTCTATTAAATCTAGTCATAAGTTTATAATTGTACTAAATGAATGCTTACTTTATAAAATGTTATTTTTAAAATGTATTAAAACTGTTTTTGTAATTCTGTAACTGTATTTTTCAGTATCGCTTTTTTTTTGACTTGTTTCATATTTATTGTTTTTTATATTCTTTTAGTATTTTGCAATCTTTATGAAATAAATAAAATTTATCTATCTATCTATCTATCAGAAGAAATAAATTTTATTTTTAATTAATATAAAGTCAGAAAGAACTTGACTGAAAAATAATTAAAAATAATAAATACCTTTTTTTGTAAATAGGAATATTAATATATATATAATTATATGATAAATTGTTTTTTAAATTTTCAAATTTAACAATCTCGTAGAAAAAATATTGTTGTTAACTATCAATTTTAAAATTAACAGTTTTTTTTTAATTGTTAATATAAAACATTTTATGAAATAATCTATTTTTATTATTATTTTCAATATCTAAAAGTCTCATACTGATAATACAGTCTCCCTTTCTTGACATTATAGTTATTAGACTTGCCAATAACTTGGCAATTGATAACTATCAAATCCAACTTCTTCTTGTCGTTATATTAATTACTTCTCAAATCACGCGCAAAAATTACTAAACAAGAAGTAAAACATTAAAATCGGTTTAAACGACAAACGATGTTTTTGTCAAACTTATGAACTTCTCAAATCACGCGCAAAAACTACCAAACAAGAATCAAAACACCAAAATCGGTTTAAACGACAAACGATGTTTTTGTCAAAATGTTGAAAAAAAACTTTTTTTATTATACTAGGTGGCGCAAAAGTCATCACCCTAACGGAAGATGCTATAATTTTTGCAAATGGCTGTAAATGTCAGTTTTGCTTTAAAATTTGTGAAGTAAACAAATACAAAATACACGTCAATAAGACATAAATTGCTATACTTTTTAAGAACGCGGAATAATTGTTTCAATTTTTTGCGTTATAATTTGTCGGTGGTGTTTAGACGTAAATTTCTCCGACACCAACTGAGCAAACACTACGGCGCTTAGATGCTTGCCTAGAAGAGTGTAGGTCAACACAATATGCTGTCAGGTTTGGGCGGCCTGGATGTCGCAGAGAACCTCGGAGTATTGACCACACGACGTGCCACGCAATTTGGCATCAATCGGCGGTCTTTACAGAGAATTTTGGTAGAAAATTTGAAGATGTTAGACAGTGCATCAGCTGCTAGCCGTTGACAGCCAAGCGCGTGCAACCTACGCTCAAGCCATACTGAATCTTGACCACGAAGAAGACAACTTAAAATCCTCGTATAACACACAAAGAGCTATAACACCCGCTGAAAGTTACTGTATAGTGTGATGTTTACGCTGGAGGCGTCATAAGGCCTTATTTTTTTTTAAAACGCCGCGGATCAAACGATTACTGTGAACGGCGAACTCTACAGAACCCTGCTCAACGACTTTTTTCTACCTTAATTAGACGAATAGGGACTAGAGAACATGTGGTTTCAACAGGATAAAGCAACGGCTCATACTACACGACTCACAACCAAAATTCTGAGGGCTGCATTTTTGAATTGCCTAATCTCTTATTTTGGTTATTTGCATTGGCCGGCAAGATTGCCTAATTTAACCGTTCTAGACTTCTTTTTGTGAGGTTTCTTGAAATTACAAGTCTATGTTAACAAGCTTTAGACTCTTGAAGCTCTCAAAGAGAACATCCGTTTGAAATGCGGGAACCTATCGCCGGAAATTCTGGCAAAAGTGAAAATGCCATAAATCGAGCCCGTATGATCATCAATTCTGGCGGCGGCCATTATTTAATAAAAAAAAATGGTGGTATCAAATAAAGACAATCCAAAAGCAAAACTAAAGTTTTTTATTTATTATAAAAATTACAGTCAAACAACATCGGGTGACAAATTTTGCGCTACTTAGTTTAATGTAGTTTTCTACTAGATTTTATGTTTTAAAATTAAATGTTACCAATTGGAAGGTTACGCAATGCGTTGACAAAAAATGTCAAATAATTTTATAAAATGTTTAAATTTTTTTTTTGAAATTTTTAAACTTAACAATTTTGCGCAGAAAACCATCTTGTTAATTTTTTCTAAAAACTTAAACTCCAAAAAGTTTAAAGCATAAAACCGCAGAAAATTATTATTGTTCATTAAGCAAATTTGTAGCAAAAAATTGTGTTCTAGTGAACACCTAATCATTTAATTATATATACTTAATTAATAATAAATAGATGGATAATATAAAGTTTTACTTATAAAGTCATTATTTTTAAGTGTTATCTACTTTTTAATAAAATTGGCAAAATAAAAATTATAGAATTGATTGACTTAATGTAAATTAATATTTATTTAAAAAATACTGCAGATCCAATTAAACTTTTTAATTACTATTTTGTTACTTACTAATTATTTATTAAAACAAAAATTCTCTGTAATAAAAGTAAGTTTATTAAAAAAAGACTAATTATTAATAACAAAGCAAGCTTTATTTTTAGTCAGCATAAAGTTTGTTATTATGGCACGATAGAGAGAGAGTTATATACAGTTACGTTTTAGCCGGCCTTATTTTTGAGAAAATGTGGATCTTTGATACCATCAGACCATAAACCACATCAAATCGTTTTGTCTAAATATAATAGCAGCTCCTAAACCTCTTTTCTTCCGACAAAATACAGCAATTTTGGCTATTTGACCTAGCAATTAAGCCAAAAACAAGCCTCGATGCTGAACAAAATTTTGATCAAAAATAGTGGATTTTTTTCAAGCACAAGTCGCAAAGACTAAAATTGTGACGGTTGGTTCCAATTCTTACACATGTTAAATTTTATATACTTTTAAACTAAGATCTTTACTTTACGTAAGAATCTTAGTTTAAAAGTATACGCCAAGTTGTTCCATACAATAAGCCGCTATTCAGAAACGGCACCAAATTAATTCATCGCGTACACTCTCAGCTACCACCGCTGTATTTTTGTCACTACTTGTTGGATGCGGTCTATTTGATCGCGTATTGTTTAATAATAAAACTTGTTTTTAAATTTTTTAGTGGTATAGCGAGTTGTGCGTTTGGTAGGCGCCGATTATGTGGACCATAAGTTGCGTTAAGCGCACAAAAGATATTTATTGCAAAGCGCTGATTTTTGTAATACAATTAAATAACGTTGTGCCGGTCAAGTCTTTTTATGATGAAACATCAAACAATATTTTATTTTCAGTTGCAAAGGCCGATATTTTAAGGCGTACGTGTTACTACTTCATAAGCAGTCTTTGAATATGTACGTGGAAACACAAATTTATATTATTGCTTCCGATAGTTGAGAGAATAGAATAGAATAGAATAATTTTTTGGTCAAAAATAGTCTCTTTCGAGTGACAACACTTTAAAATACATACAAGTAGATACAAACACTTTAAAAAGACAGCTATAGCTAATAACAGAAACATTTTAAAAACAACAACACAACTGATTACATATATACAAAAAAATAACTTAAATAAAAATGAGTATGACGCGCAAGATATAAAAAATTAAAATTGCATATACTCTTCTACCGTATAGAAACAGTTTTCAATTAAAAAGATTTTTATTCGTTTTTTAAACATATGAATATTACTAATTTCTTTTAATTCGTTTGGTAGCTTCCTTTAAATATTGAACTACTGTTTATTATGTTTTTTAACGGTATAATGACATTTATGAGTTGACAGAAATTTAGTTTGCGTTTACGAAATAAGATGCTTTACACTTGAATAAAGTTGGAACATATAGAAAATTTAATTCCAAAGTGGTGAGTCTTTTACTTAAACGGTAAGAAATTTACAAAACAAATTTGATAGAAAAGAAGTGCTTTTAACGCAGTTTGTGGACCAATTTGTAAAGCAAGTTTACAAATCTAGATTATTAGTGAATAAAACAACACGTTTGCGTTTTTGTTCAGTTTAATTAGTCTAAGAAATGAAGCTTCCATGACTATCCGATGCGTTTTCAATTTGCCCGATAGGTTAAAAATCGTTTGGTCAAAGATGAGTATTTTATCGAAAAATCAAGTTTATTTTTATTTTAGAGGTTATGTCAATAAACAAAATTGTTGCGATTAGGGATCAGAGAATCTACACATGACTATTGAATAGCCTATACATTTACAACAAGTAACCGTTTGGTAAGGTTTTTTAGTCCGGCAGCATTATTGGGTCATTTTTCTTCAAAAATTAGCAAGGAGTAGCCGTCACAGTCAATAGCAAACGTTACTGTGTCATGCTAAACGAGTTTTTGTTTTCAAAAACTAAAGAGTATAAAATAGATAACATTTGGTTTCAACAGGACAAGGCCGCTTGCCATACAATCATCGTAACCATCAATTTTTGCGCACTGTTTTTGAAAATGAAATAATCAGCCAAAAGGCTGATGTCAATTGACCGCCTAGGACCTGTAATTTGACTCCGCTAGATTGTTTTTTGTGGGAAGTCCTTAAGAATAAGTGTTACGCTAATTATTCAGAGACGATTGATGAAACACAAAATTAAAGTTGCCATTTTTGCGATTGTACCTCAAACAATCAAAAATGTACTAAAAAATTGGGTTTATCGGATGAGTTACTGTCAAGCCAGCCGTGGCAGTCATTTGAATGATGTGTTTCATTCTTAAATAAAATTGTCCAATTTTTCTAATAAACTTATTATACTGAACAGTAATACTTGTGTTTTTTTATTTTATATTTTGAAAAAAAATTAAACGTGTAGATTTTTTTAGACAAACGTTTAATTTTAATTACAAAAAAACATTTATTTATTCTGAAGTAGTACAATGTTTGGTATTTAAATTTCAAGTAGTTAGTAGTTCAAGCTGCAATTATTTGTATAAAATAATATATCTAGTAAATGTACACTTTGCCTCTGTCTGCAAACAATTATTTTTTTGTAACTTTAAAGAAAAAATTTGCACAATTTAAGGGGTCAATTTATATCCAAGTTTTGCAAAGTAAAGTAAATAGATTTTTATGTGCAGCACTGTAATTATTACTCGGTTGTTCTGCTAGTAATAAAACTTGTTTAAGCTTAAATTGTCTAATAGTAAGACCCGCCGACTCAAAAACCGCACTAAACAGTAACTTGTTGAAGTTATAGAAGTTTCTCGACTATTGCTCTAAGATTTTTGGAATAGACAAATTTGTTTTTTTGCAACACTGTTAGCGGCAAGTTTTGAGCTGACCTGACAGTACGAGTTTTTAATTACAAATGTCAAGAATTTAAAGCTTGCTTTTAACAGATAAAAAATGCCGCAAAATTTAAAATGAGACTTATTGTTGAAAAACATTAAAAGATTAACTAATGTAATTTTGAAATAAAAATATTTTTTTTAGATTACAGTATAGAGATTATACAAAACAAACTGGTATTAACGATAAACAGATTATAAAACATAAAATACATAATAAAAATTATAAAGTGTTTTTAAAAACCAATATATCTTGCAACCTTTTTATTTGAGTTCAAGTATTTAAAAAGCATTACAAAAGTATTGTAATCAGCCAGTTTAGTTTAAATAGCGAAGCAGAACTTGTGATCTTGTGCGCTCACAAAACAAGATGACCAAAACAGCAATATTTATAAAAAAAAAAAAATTAAAATAAATTTAAATGTCTGGCAAATTAACATATTGTAATTTTATGTTAAAAAAATATACAATTAATTTTCCAGACAGAAATTTGGTTGTTTAATTAGCGAATTGATCATTTTAAGTTCCGAGGAGAATAGGCAAGTTGATTTTTATTAAGACCATTCCGACCGCTACCTTGATTTTATTTTAACAAAAACGGCAACTTTTTTTTTGCCAATACATTCAGAAAGGATTAAACTATGAATACATCTACTATAGACCAGATAAACTATTAAAAAACAACAACTTCAAAAAATTTAGTCAATTTTGATGCAAAGGTTTTTAGTATGAAAATTCATAAAATTAATCAAAAAAACGACTTTTGAAGAAAATTACCACAATAACAATTACAGCAAAATAAACTGAATAATATTGTAGAAACTACGTCAAACCAAATTTTCAAAAAGGTATAAAATGCAAAAAAAAAAACATTATTTGATTCAAAAACTCAACACTAGAAGCGTGGAAAAGATTGAAAAAAAAAATGACTTGGCAAACCATAATAAAGCAGTCAATAAAACAATCAAACTACTAATTAGTTTCAACACTAATCCGATAAAGGTGCAAATAAACCATGCAATTTAAAATGCACTAAGAATTAACTTAATCACAACCAGCCAACAAAAAAATTTTTTTTTTGCTAAAAAACCCGACGTCTCATCAGCTAAAGCTGACTTAGAGACGTAGCAACAGCCATCTCTTAGGTTTTTAATGTCACACCCTAACGGGCGTTAAATCAACCAGTGTTACAAATTTTAGTGCGTTAGTGACCCCACTTGCAAAAAATTATCCAATTTGCACTACTCTTAGATAAAATAGTAAAATAAAAATGGGCCTTATCACTGAAGATGTGTTTGCATTTGAAGGACCCAATCAGCAAAGATACGACGTTTATGGTGATCAACCGGCTTAAGTTCTTGTGTTAACTAAACTTTAAAAACTTTAAGACTTTTTAAGTCTTTATGCAAAATACGGTGTAATGTTGTTTGTGGAATGTCTAATTCCAAAGACCGACGATGAATCGACAAACCTGGGTTTTATTCAACGCTACGAGCTACATCAGCAATACTTTTATATGTTCTTGAGCAATGCACACGGTTTTGATTCTTCACATGAAGGTGTTTTACAACGACCAAAAAGTGCTTTAATTTTGCAAACTGTGACTGAAAAATGTTCACCATTATTGTAGTAAATTTTAATAATTTCAAAGCGTTGTTGAAGCGTGTATCGTTTCATTTTTAATAATGACGTAGTTTTTACTTGTCAAATGTCAAAAGATAATAGCTTCAAAACTGACAGCTGCCTAAATAGCCTGCTATTCAAAATGAAACATCTTATTGGAAAACTCTTTATATTTTTTAATGTAAATCTTCCCGATAAAACTATTGTTGTAATAGGAATATACCGCTATTACTTACTAACTAAAACAACTTTAAACTTTAAAAAACCTATAGCAATCATAGATACATTAAAATTACTTTGTCAGAAAATTTGAATGTACATAGTACTAAATGCTTAAATCACTCATTTTTACAACACTATTCGGTTAACAAACAATAACTTTTATTGCTTATCTTATTTAGCAACTTACCTATTTTCATTCAAATACACTTTTTGGTAAACTAAGGTTGTTAAATTTGTATCTTTTATCTCTTTTAGAGATTACAACAATTACTGTTGAAGCTGTTATAAGACATTCCAATCATTTACTTTTGATGTTAAGAAAGCTATTACTATTACTACCAAAACTGCGCCTAATAGTGCTGACACTGCTGACACAACTGCATTTTTTGCTCCGATCATAGCATCGTACCCTTGCACATCAAATAGCGGAGCGCACTACAGGGTCATTATAAAAATTTGAAATTATGTAACCATCTAATGTACAATTGTGGCACTCTAGTGAAATAGTGAATTCACATTATGTGTGCGTAAATACAACTGAAGTTAAACTGACAAAATAAGGTAAACAGTTTGGTGCACATTTTAAAAAAGCGGCATATTTAAAGTGATTACATAGTCCCAGACATTTATAGAAACCCTGTAGAATTTGTTTTAAGCTCGGACCCTAGCTCATTGCTTTGATTCTAGTAGAACAAAACTACCATCCACATGCATGCGCAAACAAACCATCACAGGCAACTCTTTTATCTGCAATAAAATCTCTAGCACTTTAAATGTAAATAGTATAAATCGGTCTATGCACTAATTTTGTATTCAAGTATGCACTTTCCTATGTAGAGTAAATCTGACAAATTGTAAACTACCTACCAAGACTACAAAAAAAAATCAAAACTTAAGTAATTACTTATTATTATTTTTAGGTTCCTTTTATCTCATTGCACATTAAATTCATCCATAATTTAATTTACTATAATTATGATAAAAATATTATTATGGAATTGCTTGTCTGCATGCCGCCATGATGCATGACTGTAAATTTTATCAATCGTTTATTTTGCAATTTGTCTTATAAATAATTTGTAAACGGCTTGGTTTGGTGCATTGTTTAGTAATATAGTGCAACAGTGAAAAGTTAAAACATTGCCGTATGTAAAACATTTTGATATGTAATTGCCAAACTAACCTCAAAAGTAGTTGCTATTGTTTACATTTATATTTAAGAGTTGTTTATAGTATAGTATTTACATAGATTAGTTGTATTTATTTTATGTCTCTTGCCGTGCCCAGGGGACCTAATGGTTATAACCCCAGCGTAAGTTTCGTGAGATGTGAGTTCGATTCTCAGTTTCGGGAACTTTTCTTTTTAGTCTATATTATTATTATTTACAATGAATTTATTATCTTAAATTATTTTATTTATTTAATTTATTACGATTTTTAATTTTAATTTTAATTTTAAACTCAATCTAATATAGTTTAATATATTATTATATTATTATTTTAATTATAGTTTATTGGTTCTATTTTAAATTTACACCTATGTTCTCTTGTGTATTTTACCATATCCGCTGCTCATATCATTGTTTGTATTTAATGTAAGTCACCTTAAAGGGCATTTTGGTGTAAAGCGTGTGTCTCTGTCAAATTATTATCGTAATGAGTCCTGTAAAAAAACATCTTATTGATTATATATGTGTAGGTGGATGTGGTTACCTTGTCAATAGAAAGACCACTTGTGAAAATTGTGGACTTTATGTTCACCCCAGATGCATTGGTACAGCTAGCGGCAAACACAATTGTTTAAATTTAAGTTCAAATTCTAAGTTGTCTAACACTATGGCAGATTCTCAGGCAAATAAAACAAGCAGTAATGTGTTAGACGTGACACATCAAGAGACCCTATATAATTTAATACAAGAACTTCAAAAATCAGTTACTCTTTTAACAGCTCAACTTAAAGAATCTCGTACGGAGAACAAAGAACTTAACCCTCTTAAACAGTTTGGTCAATGTTAAAGAAGACAATGAAAAGTTAAAAGCAGATTTGCACGTTTTAACAACTCGTTTCAATGCATTGGAAAGTAATTCCGAAAATATTAATAATAATTCTGAAACTAGTAACTCACTAGTACCCCCATCTCTACCTTCCAGTACGTCGGAATTGTTATATAAAATTTCAGATAGAAAAGAACGTGAAAATAATATAATATTATTTAACTTACCTGAAACCGGTAACAACTTAAAAGATTTTAATAATGTAAAAGTTGAATTTAATAAAATTTATCCTAATATCAATATAAAAAATATTCATAGACTTGGAAATCATACAGCCTCGCCGCGCCCATTAAAAATTATTTTAGATTCAATTATTACAGTAGCAAGTCTGTATTAAAAAATAAAATTAAGTTAAGTCAACATTTACGTGTCAAATCTGATGATACACTTAATCAACGGCAATATCTAAAACAGCTTAGAAAAGAATTAGCAAGACGCATCGCTAGTGGTGAGACAGGTTATACTATAAAATATAACCGTAATATACCTAAAATTGTAAAGATTTTGGAAAACTAAAGCGTTCCCAACAGATCACAAGTATAAAACTTTACTATCAAAATGTAAGAGGCCTTAATAGCAAAACTCATGAATTCTACAACGCAGTTTATTCTAAAGATGTTGAAATTGTAGCATTAACGGAAACTGGAATTAAGCAGGGATTTAATAATCAAGAGTTATTTTCACATAAATTTTATGTAGTCCAAGGTGACAGAAAAATAAAAAAATGTGGTGGTGCATTAATTGCTATTAACGTTAAAAAGCTGAGAAATTGCATATGTATCACCATGTGAGAATATTGATGTAGCAGTTGCCGAAATATTTTTAAATAATAAATTGCTTACGTTAATATGCGTATACACCCCACCTGGAACAACGTTGGAAAAGTACAATACTTTTTATGAAAACATAGATTGCTTTTTTCAAGAAACCAGAATTTGTTTATATGTGGTGACTTTAATCAACCTTATTTTAAAGAGTTTATAGAAACAGGCGGTTTATCTTCAACTCATCAATCTTTTATCAATTTTATGAACATTTGTCAACTTTGTCAATACAACCATGTTGTTTTTAATATGAATCGGCTACTTGATCTTGTTTTTACATCACCTGATATTAGCTGCAATATACATTTAGCAGAAGACCATCTTGTAAATCCGGATCCATATCATCCGCCGTTGGATATTACTTTTAACATCTGTGGTACATCTGATTAAAAATTTACCTGTGATACTCCTAGAACTACATTTAATTTAAAAAAAGCCAATTTTAGACTTCTTTATGCCGCTTTTTGTAGTGTAAAATGGGACCCGTTATTTAATTGTGTAAACGTCAATGATGCCTGTGACATATTGTATACTAAAATTTACTCAATTTTAGAAGAACACGTACCTAAACATAAAGTGCGTCATAGAAGTCAGAAGTATCCAAAATGGTTTACTTCAGAAATAATTTCCTTGATTAAAGAAAAAAACCGCATTATTAAACGACACAAAAAATCAAAACATGGTATTGCTAGCGTGGAACTTTAAAGAGTAAAACAAAATCTAAAATCAAAAATACATTTGTATTCTAATTTTATTCGAACTTCTGAAACCAACATTAAAAACGATCCTAAGAAGTTTTGGCAGTTTTGAACTTGAACTATAATAAACAAAATACTACAACTATCCCTGGAGTGATGACAAATAACAATCATGTTCTTACCACATCACAAGAAATAGTAAATAACTTTACCAAACATGTTAGTAGTGTTTATCATGACCGTGGTTGTTCTAATAACAGTACTACCGTTTTAGATATCATAGGAAGTTTTGTTATTGACAAAACTGATGTTTTGCGTAGTTTATCTATGTTAAAACCTAAACATACAAGGGGGGCCGACCAAACTCTGCAATTTCTTCTTAAAGATATTGCTCAAGTTATTGCACACCCTTTAACGTTTTTATATAATTTAATATTAAAAACAGGAATATTTCTTAAGATCTGGAAAAATGTTAAGGTGATTCCAACATTTAAAAAAGGTAACCGATCTGAGGTTTCTAACTACAGGCCTATTGCAATACTGAGTAATTTTTCTAAAGTATTTGAATCCTTAATTGTGGAAAATATTTATTGTCATGTTCAAAATATAATTTTGCTTTACCAGCATGGATTTATGAAAAAACGCTCAACCACTACAAACTTACTAAGTATTAGTGAAGCAATATCAAAAAATTTGAAAAACAGAACACAGACAGATGTTATCTACACTGACTTGTCAAACGCGTTTGATTGTATACCTCATGATATACTTTTGGATAGACTTCAAGAATAAGTGGTAACATTATTTCTGTGATAACTTTGTATTTGTGTGATCGTGCTCAATATGTGGAATATTATGGATGTCAATCTGTGATGTACTCTGCAAACAGTGGTGTCCCACAGGGTTCTAATCTTGGGCCACTCTTATTTCTTATATTTATTAATTCAATCTGTGATATCTTCAACTGTAAATTTTTAATGTATGCTGATGACATCAAGCTTTTTAACTCTATACGTGATATAACTGACTGTATATGCTGCAAGCTAATCTTTTAAAAATGTATGAGTAGTGTGACTCTAATGGCTTAAACATAAATGTAAATAAATGTTGTATCGTTTCTTATACAAGGAATGTCCAATTTGTTAACTATAACTACAATGTTAATGGTTCAGTTTTAAAATCTGTAAATGAAGTTCGTGATCTTGGTGTGTTATTTGACTCTTGGTTAAGTTTTAATAGTCATGTTTTAAAAGTGTGTGCGGAGTGTTTTAGAACAATGGGTTTTATTATTAGAACTTCTAAATGTTTTAAGTCTATATTAACAACAGTTTTATTGTACAATTCATACATAATCAGCAAACTAGAATATTGTTCTGCAATTTGGGCGCCAAACTATGTTAAATACATCAATCTGCTAGAATCAATGCAAAAACGTTTTTTAAAGTACTTGTACTTTATTAAACATGGTTCATATCCTGAGAGACATTACTTTTATAACCTACGACTAACTGAATTTAGTATGAAATCAATACAGAGCAGGCATACTATAGTTATACTGATGAACTTAAAAATAATACATTTTAGATATGATACTGAACTTATTGATAACTTCAGTTTACATGTACCTTGTGTTGCCTTGCGAAATCCATTGACATTTTACTATGCTACACCTAATACAGCTCATTGCTCCAGTTTGCCTATGTATAGAATGGTTAGGTCATATATATATATATATACAAAATATATCAACACTGTATCGAATATTATCACTGCAAACATTTAAAAATTCAGTTTTAGATTGATTATAAATTTTTATTTGTTCTCTTTTTTTTATTATTTTATTTTTAATATTATATTTAGTTAGTTATTACTTTTCTTATATACCTATTTTTAAATTAATTGTTTAATTGTTTATAGTACTTGTATCAATATTATTACTAAATTGGATGTTTCCCTGTTATTGGAATGTATTTTCTGTTGGGAAATAAATATTATTATTATTATTATTATTATTTTTTTTTTAATTATCTAGCTTTTATTGCTGTATAATGTGTATATGCGGGTTTCCCAAGGATATACACATTTTAATTGCTTCCTAAGAATGCTCTTGTGATGTTAGCTGTGTCTAGTAGGACAGCCTTCTGCATTATTTCAAGTTTGTTGGTATTTATATTTAGTTTGGTAAGCATTTCTAACGTAAGTTGGGGTATTACGCCTGTAGCAGAAATTACTATGGGAATTATTTCGACTTTCTCCTGTTTCCATATCTTTTTAATTTCATATGCTAAGTTGTTATATTTATCTTTCTTTTCAGATATTTTCTTTTTTAGGTTTTTGCTTGCTGGAACTGCGATGTCTATGAGGTACGTATGTTTTTGTTCCTTGTTCTTAAATATTAAATCCGGCCTATTATTAATGATAGTTTTATCAGTTTGAACAGGTAAGTCCCATAGTAGTGTGTATTTGTCTGATTCTATTATTGTTTTAGGTTTATAGATATAGTATTGTTCATTATTTTCATTTGTAGGTAGTATTTGATTTGCAAGTTGTTGGTGCACAATACTAGCTACTTTATTGTGTCTGTTTGTGTATTTTGTAGGTGCCAGCTTTTCACATCCTGATATTATGTGTGTAATTGTTTCGTTAGGTTTATTGCATTTTCTGCACCGATCTTCAATATTTTCCTCTTTAAGTATATATTTTGAGTAGTTTTTGGTTTTAATAACCTGGTCTTGAATGGCTATTACAAATCCTTCAGTTTCAGGCATTAAATATCCGGATGACAGTCATTATTATTATTCTTATTATTATTATTATTTTTTTTTTTTTTTTTTTTTTTTTTTTAACACAGTTTTCTGGTATTTAGACTGCCGTCGGGTACAGCGACCAAGACTGACAGCTATTTTTCTATTTATTATATAGAAAGGACTTCCCTTACGATATTTGCAGTACTTAGCAGAGTGCTTTTTTGCATTTTCTTAAAGATGTTAAATTCTAAGTCTATTTTTTCTAGATTTTTAGCTAAGTTTAGTGGTACAACTCCAGTAGCTGATATAATCAGTGGGATGATGTGCACTGATTTTTGCCTCCACATTTCTTTTGTTTCTATTGCCAGATCGATGTACTTATTGATCTTTTCGTCGTGCTTTCTTTGCAGGTTTGAGGATTCTGGAATAGAGATATCTATCAGGTAGGTATTGCGGCTTTCCTTATCTCGTATGACGATGTCTGGTCTGTTGTGAGGGGTTCTTACATCCGTGATAATGGGTCTGTCCCAGTAGATAAGAAACCTGTTGTTTTCTTCAACTGCCTTGGGTTCGTACTTATAGTATGGGATGTCGCCTTTTGCTAGTTTACATTTCTTTAGCACTTCCTGGTGTATTATACCTGCTACTAGGTTGTGTCGTCGCGTGTATTTAGTAGCAGCAAGGGCTGGGCATCCCGATATTATATGTTCAATGGTTTCCCGATGTATATGGCATTTTCTACACAGATCTGATTGTAGATCTTCTTTAAGTATATACTTACGGTAGTTTCTCGTTTTTACTACTTGATCTTGAATGCTTATTATGCTTCCTTCGGCTTCTGTGTAGATCTCGCCTTGAACTAGCCAGTCTACTGATGCTGCTTTGTTGACGTGGTCAAATTCCAGCATACATATTATTATTATTATTATTATTATTATTATTATTATTATTATTATTATTCTTGTTTTTCTCGGTTAACACCGGTAGCAGTTTATATAACGCTGGGCATACACCAAAGGCGTTATATAATCTTAAAAGTTATTTTAAAAATTTTCTGACTGTACGGCAGGTGTCTAAAATTACAGATTTTTTATATAAATAATGTTATGTAAGTTTAAAATTTTTATATTTTTCTGAAAACTATGGGGAATAATTCCGGTGCTTGATATTATAAGCGGTACAATTACCACTTTTTCCATTGCCCATATTCTCGGTATTTCATCTGCTAACGCTGTATATTTTTCTATTTTTTCGTTGTACGTTTTTTCGATGTTATTAAAGTTAGGGATTGCAATATCTAGAATATATGTAGTTTTATTATTTTTATCTATTAATGTGAGGTCCGGTCTATTATGATGTATTGTTTTGTCAGTTATTATTGCCCTGTCATAATATAACTTGTGAGTACCGTTATCTAAAATTGGTTCAGGCATATATTTATAGTAGGGATTTTGATCTGTTTTTAAGTTTTTATTTTTTGCAAGTTGTTGGTGAACTATGTTTGCTACTTGATTGTGTCTGAATAAATAATCAGTTTGCGCCAATAGTTTACAACCCGATGTTATATGTTGTATAGTCTCCGACTGCGCATGACATCGCCTACATTGATCAGTTTGCACATTACAATCTTTTATTATGTATTTTTTGTAGATGTTAGTGTTAATGACCTGATTTTGTATTGCTAACATAAACCCTTCAGTCTCAGGAAATATATCAGCATGAGTGAGCCACGCGTTTGAGGCTTCTTTGTCGACATAAGATTGATCTAAATCATAAGAATGTCTTCCATGCAACGATTTTTGAGCCCATTTTTGTTTTATGGTTAGATCTGTAGAGATGTGTAACGAATAATCTGTAGTTATGTCTTGTAGATTTAATGGCGTATGTTTAGTATCGGCCAGAATTATAGCGTTATGCAAAGGCGATGAAACTTGCTTGGAATAAAAGAACTGCCTTAACAATACAATTTGCTTATAATGCAGTGCAATAATGTTGGTAAGACCTCTTCCCCCATGTTTTCTTGGTAGAGTGAGCCTATCTGTGTTAGCTTTTGGGTGATGTGCTCTATATTGTGTAAGAGTAGTCCGTGTTAACCTTTCTAGACGCTCTAGATCTGTGTTGGTCCAATTTATTATGCCAAACGAGTAGGTAAGTACAGGCACTGCAAATGTGTTTATGGCTTTAATAATGTTTTTGCCATTCAAGCTTGTTTTTAATATATTGTGAAGTTGTTGTTTATACTTGTTGGTCAGTTCAGTTTTAATTTTGCTGTGTTCTATCTGTCTTGATTGATAAAAACCAAGGTACTTGTAAACTTTTTCATCTTCCATAGGTTCAATGACTTCTCCGTTTTCTAGCTCATAAGCTGACATTTCTCTAGTTCTTTGACTGATACTTTGTACTTTACATTTGTCAATGCCAAACTCCATTCGAATATCTTTTATTATTATTACTATTATTATTATTATTATTATTATTATTATTATTATTATTTTTTATTTATTTTTTTTTTTTTTCACAGGTATTATCCTGGTAGTTATTTATTGGACGGGTACGGGACCAGGTCCAGTAAAGATTGTCATTGTTTTAGAAAAGACCTAACGATGTTACATGTTTTTAGTATCACAGCCTTTTGCATAGGTATTATAACATATTCTTTAAGCTGTAATTCATTTAGGTTTTCTTTTAGATTTAGTGGCACTATACCTGTTGATGACATAATTATGGGGATTATTCTCACTTTGTCTTTCCATATTTTTTCTATTTCGTGCGCTAGAGGTAAGTACTTATCAATTTTTTCGTTATATTTGACCTTGATGTTATGGTCTGCTGGTATTGCTACATCAATAAGATACGTAGTATTTACATTTTTTATAGTAAGAGTAATGTCTGGCCGGTTATGTGCAACTGTTTTATTTGTCAGAATAGCTCTGTCCCAGTATAATTTGCACACGTCGTTTTCTAGGATAATTGATGGATTATATTTATAGTATTTATTATTATTATTATTTTTTTTTTTTTTTTTATTCACAGGTTAGGTTTCATTGTATTAGACGGGTATTATTATTATTATTATTATTATTATTATTATTATTATTATTATTATTATTATTATTATTATTATTATTATTATTATTATTATTATTATTATTATTATTATTATTATTATTATTATTATTATTATTATTATTATTATTATTATTATTATTATTATTATTATTATTATTATTATTATTATTATTATTATTATTATTATTATTATTATTATTATTATTATTATTATTATTATTATTATTATTATTATTATTATTATTATTATTATTATTATTATTATTATTATTATTATTATTATTATTATTATTATTATTATTATTATTATTATTATTATTATTATTATTATTATTATTATTATTATTATTATTATTATTATTATTATTATTATTATTATTATTATTATTATTATTATTATTATTTTTATTTTTCATAACTCGTACTACATAATACGGAAGATAAATTAATTTACGAACCTTTCGGTTAAAGTAAATAAATATATTATATTTTTTATTATTTTAAAAATTTTCTAACGGTGCTGCAGGTATCTAATATAACTGCACGCTGCAATTGAATGTAGATTCTTTTATCCAGCTTTAATTCTTTCAAGGCGCCATGTAATGTTATTGGAATGATGCCGGTAGCAGATATCACAATAGGAATTATACGTATTTTTTTCATGCTCCAAAGTTGTTCAATTTCTATAGATAAATTTGTATACTTAGTAATTTTTTCCGTGTAAGACTTTTGTAAATTGTTTGAACTCGGTATTGTAATATCAATCAAAAACGCAATTTTATTAATTTTATCGACAAACGTTATATCCGGGCGGTTATGGCTTATTGATTGATCCGTTAAAATTGTTCTATCCCAATATAATTTGTAATTTTCATTTTCCAAAACTTTATCTGGCGTATATTTATAATATGGTCTTTTATTAGTTACTATAGAATTTTGAAATGCAAGCTCTTGGTGAATAATTTTAGCTACATTATCATGTCTATTTTTATAGTCGGTATTTGCAATAATAGAGCAACTTGATATTATGTGCTGAATATTTTCGTTATGTGTTTTGCACTTTCTACATTTGTCGTCTTGTGTTCCGTCTTTGATAATAAATTTTTGATAATTTTTTGTTTTAATCACTTGATCTTGAATTGCTATTAAAAATCCTTCAGTTTCAGGGAAGAGTGCTCCATAAGTTAACCAAGCGTTTGATGCTGTGAAATCAACATGAGCTTGGATTAGTTCTTGTAAATGTTTGCCATGTAATGCTTTCTCTTTCCAAGATTCTATTTTTTCATCAATTGTTGTAATTCTAAATTCTATTAAGTTAGCCATATTTAATGGTGTGTAGTTTTCGTCAGCATTGATTATAATTCGATGTAGTTCTGATGTTTCTATTTTGTCATAAAAATATTTTCGAATTTTTATTTTTTGTTTGTGATGCATATTTTGTATATCGATTATACCTCTTCCACCATTTTTTCTTGGTAATGTTAATCTTTCTGTTGCTGATCTAGGATGATGAAAATTTGCCAAAGTTAGTAATTTATTAGTTTTTCTTTCTAAATCTTTAATTTCTGTATTTGTCCAATTTATTATACCAAAAGAATATATAAGTATGGGAATTGAATAACTATTAATTGCTTTCATAATGTTTTTGCCATTTAACTTAGTTTTAGTTATTTTTTTAATTCGTTTAAGATATTTTTCTGTTATGTCTTTTTTTGTTTGTTTTTGATCAATTAATTTTGATTGGTTCATTCCTAAATATTTGTATACTTCATCTTCTAAAAGTCCTTTTATTTCTTGGTCATTTTGTAGTTGGTAGTTTAATAATTCACGTTTACCTTTGTTAATACTTTGTGTTCTGCATTTATCAAGACCCATTTTCATGCGAATGTCAATACTAAAAACCTCAACAGTTTTTAACAAATGTGCTAGATTTTGTTGAGTACTGCTGTATAATTTTATGTCATCCATATATATAAGATGAGTTAAATTGTATTATTATTATTATTATTATTATTATTATTATTATTATTATTATTATTATTATTATTATTATTATTATTATTATTATTATTATTATTATTATTATTATTATTATTATTATTATTATTATTATTATTATGTTCTTGTTTTTTTTCGTGTTATTCACGGTGTTTCTTCTATTCTACGGGCTATTTAAGCCAGAGTAGAAAGAAATTTATTGTAAAAATTTTCTTACTGTGCTGCATGTACCAAGGATTACAGCGCGTTGCATATGAACGAAGATGTCTTTGTCAATGTGAAGTCGTAGAAGAAAATCATAAAGCGTTAAAGGTATGATTGCATTAGCCGATATTATTATAGGAACTGTACAAACTTTGTCAAGTTTCCATTTTATTTCCATTGCTAAGTTTGCATATTTCTCAATTTTTTCTGCATGAGCTTTCTGTAAATTTGCAACATTGGGTATTGTAATATCAATGAGATATGCTTCTTTATTATTTTTATCAACAAAAATAATATCTGGTCTATTGTGACTTATAGACTTATTTGTAAGGATGCTTCTATCCCAGTATAGTTTGATGTCTGCATTTTCTATTACGTTTTCTGGGGTGTATTGGTAATATGGTAGTTTCTCAGTTATAAGACCATATTTAATACACAGTTCTTGGTGCAGAATTTTTTCCACATTATCATGTCTTGTCCTGTATTCAGTTTGAGCTAATACAGGGCAACCGGATATTATGTGTTGTATTGTTTCACTGAAATTATTATTATTATTATTATTATTATTTTTTTTTTAATTTTTTTTTTATTATTATTATTATTATTATTATTATTATTATTATTATTATTTTAACAAAATTATTGTTTTTAACCGTAACAATAAAAAAATCTAATATTAAGTTAAAAAATAAAATTACTCGAAAATAGTACTTGCCCAATATTGAATGTAATTAACGGTCATAATGTTTAACTTATGTTTTAACATTTTTTTCAATCATTTAATTTCTAAACTATAAAATATGACAAACCTAAAGTTTGTTTTTATTGTTGGTAATACTGATCTATGATTTTTTTGCCATATATTTGTTAGTTAATTAATGTACTAAATAAAATTGCAATGCGGAAAAATAATTAAGTTTTTAAAATTATTTTAAATAACTTACAGGAAATGAATAGTGGCATTAGATTGAGTTTGAGTAATTGATTTTAAACTTTTGTTATTCAACAAACAAGGAGTCTTTTATGTTATCTAAATATATCGGAGAGCAAACATATTAAATGCAACTATTAAGTAACAAATAGATTTTCTGGTATTATATTTAAAATAATTTTATACTAGTTTTAATAATTCTGCATATAAATTATGCATTTTATTGTTTGATAGAGAATGAATAAACAATAACTTAAAATATGATTAACTGCTTAATAAATATCTTTTCAATTTAATCATTTCTTACATATAAAGCTTTATAATAAAATACATTGTATCAAAAATCAATTATAATATATTATAGTCATCGAGTCAATTTAATTGCTCGTAAAGGCATAATAAAATCTACACGCGAATACTGTTTTGGGACCCTGTAACAAATCAATCGATGAATTGACCTATTCTGAAACAAAATAATTAATAATTCTATATAAGTATTAAAGTATATGTCAGGTAAATTTACTGTATTTTGCCCACTTTCACCAAATGTCCAAGCACACAATACCAGTCGGGTTGCTAATGTTTTCTAACATACGTTGACCTATGCGGATACAGGCAGTGTGATATTGCTCAACATTATGACCCTGAATAATAATAACAATAATATTTGCATTTGTTTTTCACTGGCATGTTTTCAGTGAAACCTTCCAGCATTGGTTCTCGTTCGATTTTCACCTATTCATAAAATTAAGTACATGTCGTACGTGATGCCTGTAAATATTTTAACGGCAACTGGAACATTTGACTATAATCGAATGAATGTACTACATTGTCGGAATATATAATACTAAATTACTATTCAATTCATACATATATAATATAGTATCAATCTGGTTTTCCACATCAAAAAACTATATATTAGTGTTAATAGAATTGAAGACATTAAACAAACTGGAATATACATTCTATTCAATTATCGTTAAGCGATAAAATAGGTGTAATTTCATTTTATGTAGTTATCGCGAATTATTAACGACCATTCTGGAAGTTAATGCAACGATTTAATAGCATATGTTAATCGATACATGTACCAGCAGTATCCAACTTGTGTGGAACTAATGCAACAATAAACTACAAATTAAACAATACACCATCTGACTATTTGTATACAAATAAGATTTTCACTAAAATGGCACATTTCTATAGACTATTGAGAAGAAATTACTTTCAATCATTGCTTACTTTCTTGCAAAATAATAATATATGTTATTTATGAAGATGGCTATGAAAAACTTGTGCTATGCAATTTCTATTACATTCATAAGTTGTTTAATCAATATAAAGCTAATCAAACAATTATATTTCTTGTTACTTTGCATATGAGCTAAAAACATGGATATATATTATGTCTAAAAAATATATCACAATAAAAATATTAATTATTATTTTTTGTTTCAGAACTTTTAAAAGATAACTCGCCTATATTCACAGTACAGATAACCAATTAAAACTATCTACACGAGTCAATTGAGTCTGTGTTTTTCTATAATCATTAATAAAAACTAAATAAATCTTTAAATTTCTATAAAAAAATACACAACAATTTTATACTAATTTATCCGTGTTTTTACGGTTTATTAGTTTGAAAAAATATAAGTTCACAACTGTTTTTAAATTAAATATCTACAAGCTTCACAAAACATGCATTATTCACTAAGTATAATTAGAATTTTAAATATATTATTATAAAATTAATAATATACGAGGTAAAAAAGTTGATAAAAGTATTACATCTATATGTTCTAAAAATCAAAATTATTAAATTAGTAAATATTGGCAAAACACTAACAACTATTGAGAAATACCCCAAAACTTAAAATTAAAATGTATGAAACGGATAACGAAGAAGTTGACAAGATAATTGATAATTTAAAGAAAAGTTAAAAATCCGGGAAAAGTTGAAATAAATTACCAAATTATTAAAGTTATTAACTATTAAAGATATTTAGCCATTTAGTTACTAGATGCGAGCAAAGTTATTTTACTACGGAATGAGAATGTCTTGTGAGTAATTTCTATCAAAAAACTAAGATTGTATCATTGCGGACCACCATTTGTTAATTAAACTAAAAAATCTGCAAAATTTATTTGGATCTATGATCTCTCGACTGCTGAACAAGCTGGCGTATACAAAACATGCAGTCGCATTGCAGCAGCAAGTATTTTTGGTCAAAAATAACGTATAATGACAGCCGCGTATTTTCAAGATAGTAAAACTTACATACAATGTTAACCTGCCTATATAGTTATTGTTTTACTAGTTAGCCGATCACAACCTTAACAAATAATCAGTGCTAACCTTGTCAGACCGTTTCTTAAATCAACTGCGGTAAGTATTTACATTTTGATCATAACAGATTACACCATCGTTAATAAAGCTTAAAAATTAAAAGATTAAACTAAACCCGTATGACACTGTCCATAATTATGTCTTGATCTAGATCAGACCATTCACGTGTGTAAAACGCACAAACTATCAAGGTCTTGAAAAATTAGAACATGTTCTATTTTCCGATCTATAATTGACGCAAACGTGATGTGTGCATATCATTTTGTATTTTCTTATATTTTTTTTCAATTTTACCACTGCAGCTCCACATATAGCAATTGCTACCACTTTTTTAATTTGTTCTGCTTCAATTTTTCAGTATTTTCATTAATTGTATAACTAACTGTAGCAATAATCAATTCAAAACAAATAACATAACCTGCAAAGTGTAATAAACATTAAAACTTGATTTGACAGAGCATAGATAAGGCGCAAGCGTGGTTTTATAATTATATAAAGAATTATATATAGTGTCATACAGGATATAATTTTTATATATGGAATTATTGCACAAATTCAACAGTGTCAAACGAGTTTTAATTACTTAAAGTATTTCTTTTATAAGTTAAGTTTTACAGTTTCTAATAGTAGACAATTAAAAATAAATTTCTAGACGCTTAGTAAAAGATATATGTATGTCAATAATTAATGCTTCATATCACCCGCAAGCAAATCTAACAGAACAAATAAACTAAGTTCTAAAAACAATATTAATATTGCATATTGGAGATACGTACCGCAAGACAGAAAATGACTAGTTATACACTCAATTACTATATAAATTACTTAACATCAAGTGGTATTAATTTTGGGACAATAACTCAAGTAAAAAATGTAGAGTTTGATAAAAAAGTTGACATTAAAAATAAGAAATTTAAAATTTTGTTTTAGAAAGTTAAGACTAAATTGGTTAAGACTTGTGACAATACACCAATCTAATTCGACTTTTGTCGATCAATTATGAACACGCACATGCTGATCTAACTTAAGTAATTTTATTGATTCAAATCTATTATTATATCAAAAAGGTTTTAGTTAAACTTTTTTAAATACTATAAATTGTAACAATAAAAATTATTTAAAATAAAAAATAAATTTATTTTTAGATTCTGTTTTTTCGAAGAAACATGCGTGGAAAAATTGATTGTTGCCAAATATTATCAATGAAGCCTATCTAGTTAAATGAATGTTCATAAAAAAGAGTAAAAAAAATTAATCCTAATTATTGGACTGTTGCGACTTCTTTTTTATTAATGAGTATTGATCAACCATTTTTAGAATATCAAAGTTTTTGAACTAGTTGTTTATTGAATTGCTTGTATTTATTTGTGCGCAAATATGTTGGTTTATATTTCAAAATAATTGACCAATTTTGTTAATATGGTGTTTAATTTATAAAATTTATTTTTTGATTAATTTTTTTTTTTATTTAATTTTATTGAGAAATAATTGTTTAATTGTAAACCAAAGCGCTGCGGTTTATTAACATTTTTGTTTGGCATTTTTATATATATATTTTGTTTGTGTCAGTATTTTTATAAATTTATATTTTGAGCATACGTATTAAAATTAACCACCCAGAATTTGTAATTACTTGTTTTTTTTAATGTAAATTACGTGGCGTCTTTTTGGCATGTCAACAAGTGACAGATAGTAATGAAATAACTATTGCTTCTTTTATGAAATTACTTTTTTTAAGTTTTTTTTTTGGCTTAATTACTAATTAACCATAAAATATTACTTAATAAATTAAAATTACAAATTCAGAAGTTTCTGTACGTAAAAGCGATGATTGAAAAATTTTAGAAAACTATATAGGAAATAATTGTTAAAAAAATTATTTACTATAGATTAACCAAACAGATAGTAAACAACAATACAATAAATAAATACTAATATTTGTTTCAAAAATATTCCAGTACAATTTTAGTAAAAACAAACATAGTGAATAAGATTAAACATACTTTACACACAGAAAATTATGTAGCACGTTTATTGACATAACAAAACCGTTTGATTCTATATAAATTTGTTTGATTTCTTTCCATATTATTCTCGTTCTCTTCGTTTCTTCTTTTACATTATCACTCAGTCTTTCTTGGTGATTTTTTTCATTTTTTTTGTTTCAAATATTTTTTTTTAATCGATTGTTTTTCATTTGGCACACATGTGGGTTGTTCCTTAATTATTTTTTTCTTTTATATGATCTGTATGTAAGTTTTGTCTATGTGTATTATTTCTTATTTTGTCTTTTTTTTTAAGAATTTTATTTTTGTTGCACTTTTTTTCCGTTTTATGTTTTTTTGATAATGTTCATATTTTGCTAGAAATCATTATTGTTGTTTTTATTACCATTTTTACTAAATTTGTTTTTTTGTTTTTTTTAATATTACTTCTTTCAAAAAATGTATTCTTTATTATGTTAAATATTTTCTTCGTTTTTTCTAGTATTTTCTTGACTATTTTTTTTTTAATTTTCTATTATTGTTCTTAAGTATTTGAAACTTTTTATTGTTTAATCTTTTTTCCGTGTAGTGTAATTCTATAAGTGCTTGCGTCACTATTGGCATATTGTCCGCAAATAGCATTTCCGCTACCTGCGTTGCTTCCATTTGCCAATGTTTTATTTTTAATTTTTTTAATTTTTTTTTGTTTTTTTTATGGTTTTGTCTAGCATTGTTAATAGTATTAGACTCAGAACACACTCTTGTTTTAGCCTACTTGGTGTAAATTTTTTTCAATTTTCTTTTGTTCGATTTTTAATAGTTTTATAATTTTTTTTATTTTTATTTTTTGTTTTGTAGTATTTTTGATATATATATATATATATATATATATATATATATATATATATATATTTTCTTACCCGGTATATAAATATCTTTTTTTTTATTTAAAAGCTTTTGTTTATTTGTTTTAATATGAAAATAGGGTCAAAGTGTTTCATTTTCTTCTGAATCCGCATTGTGTGTCTTCTGTTGTGTCTTTGTTCTTGTTTTATTTGCTACAACTTTTGGAAAAACTTTTTCCCATAATTATTGCAGTTTCTTTTGTCATCTTTCTTGAATATGGGTAGTATTATTTCTATGTTTTTTTTCGCTGCTATTATAGTACAGTAGTTTTTTCTTTTTTTAGTTTTTTTTTTTTTTTTACTCATATATTTTATCATTATTATGTTGTCTATATTCAAAAGTTTTTCTTATTATTTTTTTAAATTTTTTTTTAAATTTTGTTGCCTCTAGTATGATGTTCTTAAACGTTTCTCAGTTTTTTAAATTTTTGTTGTTTCTTTTATTTTATTAATTTTTTTCTTTATTATCTCTTGGAATCTATCTCTGTATTGTTTTTTTTTTAGTTTGTAGTTTATTATCTCTTTATTTTTCATTCTATCATCTTATGTTTTTTTATTATAAATTTGTATGCTTAATTCTTTTTTTTTCCATTATTATTTTTTGTTTTCTACCCTTTTTTTGTCATATATTCTTCTATTCTTGCGTTCTAATTTCCAACTTAATCAATTAGGTTTTCTATAATTATTACATTTTTTAGTCCTTTATTTATTTCTTCTTGTGAGTCTTTAAAGAATGCATTTTTATATATATTTTTTTAACTTTAATTTGTAAGATTTTATCCATGTACATGTTTTTTTTTCATATTTATTTCTACTGGCATTATTCTCTCACTTATGTATTTTTCTTTTGTAATGTTTTTGATTCTGCTTGGTGTTATTATTAAAACTATTTTTTTCTATTGCATTTATTTTTTTTAATTTACTTTTGACTAGAACAACCAGTATCTTTTATGTACTTTTCTTAGTCTTTTTTTTGTGATTTTCAGTATTTTTATGTTTTATTATTTTTGCCACCAATTGTTTTTTTTTATATTTTATGCTGCGTACATTCCTTTTTACCAATTCTTAGTTTATGTTGTGTTTTTTTCTGTTTGCATTCATTTTTTTTTAATTGTCTTTAATCTCAATGTTTGTTCCAAATAAGTTTTTAGTTTTTAGGTTTTAAAATCGTTTTCCAAACAAAGTTATATTTATTTTTTATCTTATCTTCAGACTTTCCCATTTATGGTCAATCTTTTGTAATCTATTTTTTTTTTCTATAATTTTGGTGTTTTATTTATTTTAGCTTACACTTCTACTTCTTTTTTGTTAGTTCTGATTTGATATAAATTTTGTTTTTATTATTTAATAGTTTCATTTTGCCTGTAAAGTTTTTGGTTTCAATAACGCATGTTTTTTATTTGTTTCCTTAGCATTTTTTATTTTTATTTTTAGTTTTAGTTTTGTCTTCTCCAACTTTTTTTTTTTAGTGTTTTTTTATTTTTTGTTTTTGTGTTTTGTTTTGTATTTATTTTTATTATTTTTATATTATTTTTTTAACTTCTTTTTCTATACTTTCTGTTCTTTTCTGAAGCTTTTCTATATCTTTTTATGATTTAACTTTCTCAATTCTTTTATTTGTTTTCTATTTTCCAGTACTAGGTACTACTATCTTAGTTCAGATATAATTTTGTGAGTCCTAGTGAATTTATGTTTTGAGTATCTGTGCGAAGTGTTATTACTGATTGCGTTTTATTTAAAATTTTATTGCATTTAAAACATATGCAAAAAAGTACTTATGAGTAATAACTATAGGTAATGTTTTCGTTCTTATTTTGTGATGTTGGATTGTTGTTAGAATTTTTTTTTTATTTTGTAGTGTAGTTCTGTGAGTGCCATTGTCGATTTCAAATTTTTGTTTAAGATTTAGGATGGAGTGTTGAGGTCGACGGTGATGCTTAGATAGTTGTGGGGTTATTTGATAAATGATCGTTATGCTGTGGAGTTGGTGCTTTGTTTAATAATCAATAGAAATAGTAAATTGTCTGGATTGATATGTCTAAAGGTTTGTGATATATGTTGGCTAGTTCTTACTTATATTGATTAGCAGTAACGTTTAATTTGGTATTAAAATAGTTCTTGTAGAAACAGTGTTGATTAATCTCGGGTTAGAATTTAGTTAAAATGATCAAATGTTAACAGTGGTTTTTGTTAGCATTGTTTATAATAATTAATGTGCTATATACAATGTTATTTATGTACAAATAGTGTTTGATAATCTGTTAGGGTTCTTCACACATATATCTAGTAAGTCTTTGGGGATAAAAAGTATTTTGTAAATGAAGTCTTTGTAAAAACTCACAACTGTTCAAAGTTAGTCACACAAAGACTCAGAAAGGTTTTGTAGACGTGTAAAACAAAGTACGTTGGCATTGAAGTCATTGAGGGATATAACAGTTGTAGCATACCAAGTACGCTGTGAAAGTTGGGGTTAAACTAAGCTATATAAAACTGAAGAATTGTGTGTTAAAACCGTATTTTGCATTAGGATCTTAACAGATAATAGTTTAGTTTTAATTGTAATTTTAATTTTGATGATTAAAAATAAAAATGAATTTGTTTTTATAAAGTTTTAAAAGATAATTTTTGTTTTTAATTTACATTACTAAAATTTTAATTTAAAAATTAAAACTAATGTTAAACATAACAGTCGTTCATGGCATGCTTTGTACAATAGAATTTGAGCCATTGGAGTTGCACAATAACTGCAAAAAATTGTCAAGCTTACACTAGCCGGCTAGGCCTTAAGGTTGTATGCTGGCCAATTTTATTAGTAATAAAATGTTATAAGCACACTGGTAATAAATTTGCATCAGACAATATTTGCACTCTTACCGTTAGCAGCAAATGCAATCAAGTTGTGAGTGATGTGTTTTTAATTTTTAACAAGAGTTTGTAAAAAAAACCCTTACGCCAGACTTTGTCAAAGGTTTTTTCCACATTAAAAAGTACCATTTCTGTGTTTTTTTTTAACCTAAAGCCTTTAACAATGACATCAGTAACTTTATTTAGCTGGTGGATTGCTAAATGTTGTTATCTAGATTGTTAGAATCAACGTGGTCCTAGATTATGTCTAAAATTTTTCTATGACCTTACTCAGGGGCGTAGTAAGCAGATTTTTTTCAGGTTTTGGGATGTTGATAACGATTGAGCTTTTTCAAACCTTAAGAAAATGCTCATTACAAATAATCACATTGGCAATATTAGTGAAAACTATTATTAACTTGTGCAAAAACTATTTGAACGCTCTATTGGGGATTCCGTTAAAGCCAAGAACAGACCGGGTTTTTTGTCTTTGGATAATCTCTTGTAAACGAGACGGTCTAACGCTTTGCAGCGGCGCGGTGTTATCAGCGGTTATCAGCAGTAATCTGAGTCATTGTTTGGAGAGCATTATAGTTCCAGGCTGTTTGCAAATGCTTTGGCCTTTTCTTTAATTGTGTACTGTGCCCCATTTTTGCCGTGATCAGCTGGAATGAGGACCAACCTATTGGCCTTATGGTTTTGGAGATTTTTCACATTGGTCATCTTCCGCAAAGATTTATTTATTTTTCTAGCACAAGTCTTTGTGCTACGTTGATGATGCCATTATCATTGCAGTCAATATGAAAATTGCTACAAAAAACAAAACAAAAACCTAGTCATTTCAAAATCACCAATCAGGTGCAAAGTGGTAGTACAAGATCAAATTATCGAACAAGTGTCCGCATTTAAATATCTTGGGGTAGAGATTAACTCGTATGGAAATCTCTAAGGCAGCGTTATAAAGCAGGCCAACAAAGCGGTAATATTATAATATTAGGCGCCCTGTGCAAACCGATATGGAAGAATAAACACATATCAGTAGAGAGTAAATCACAGATATACAAATTATGTGTCAGACCAATTCTTACCTATGCACGGGAAACAAGAGCTGATACCGCAGAGACAAAGAGGCGGTAGGGAACTCTAGAAATGATAACCCTTGAAACGATAACTGGTCACACATTGATGGACCGCAAACCCAACAAAGAAATTAGGGGTAAATGTAACACACCGGACATTGCAAGATGATTACGAAGCAGACGACGTGGATGGAAAAGGCACATCTCACGAATGGATGATGATCGCCTAGCAAAGACTGTAAGAGATGGCAAAACAAACTCAAAAAGACCTCTCGGCAGACCACTAAAGAGATGAAGAAATAGTTGGACATTGATATCTCAGGAACAGCGGAACCAGGATTGACAAAGCGTCACCACAATTCGAACGGCTTTCAATAAGAAGAAGAAGTCTTTGTGTCATTTTTTCCCTCACTTTACCATGAAGGGTGTTTAATGTCAGGCGTTCTAAGGGGTTGTGGTGCTACTGCTAAAGATGCTTGGCGGCGTTGCGTCTACGGATTAGTTTTTTAAGTCCCAAAATAATTCAAGATGATTAACAACCTTTTTTAGGTGACCCCTTTTCAAAAAGCTTTAGCAAGACCGGGAGGCGGTTAGAGCTCAATTTGTTGACTTCTCGGATGGTGTGGTCAAATTTGACGTTTTTGAAAACAGCTACAATAAGAACGTCTCCTTGATGCTCTGCGTTATGATAGAAAGAAGGTTTTTCTGAACCCATTACTTGTAACCTTGCTCTACATTGTTGAACAACGCCCGACCTTTGGCAAACTGTTCATCACCGGGTGTTTACAGTTGAAATCTAGCAATGATTGTGAAAAAAAAGTTTGCTAAAATACCATCAAAATTTGCCGTTTCAATTTGGTTGTTCGGGCTGAGATAGCCAGATGCAATTTTAAATATTATTGGCATTCCAGAAGCAAATTCAAAATAATAGAGTCTCTGTAGCCATTACTGTTTTTAGAAAAGCGTAGACGACTATTCTTTTGTTGTTGTTCATAACCGGAAAAGATGCGTTTGCAAACGATTTATCCATAACATCTACAAGTTTGCAGGAACCTGCGAGCGTAGAGAATTACTGCCAGAGCCAAAGCGGTTGCGGGAGTCTAAGTCTATTTTATTAGCTTTCCCGTGCAAGGCCAACATTCTTTGGTAAGATTTGCAGCCCTTGAAATTGGCGGGGTGCGGACCAAAACAAAGAGCACACTTGAGAGGCGTGTCCTTAGAGCAGGCTATTGATTGATAGAGCCCCAAGCAAACTTTGTACACTAGAATCTTTAAAAAGCAACGTTTGACTATGTGGCTCAAACGTTGACACTAGTGGCATTGCGGTATGCCATTTTTGCGTTTTTGGGTTTATCTAAAACCTTTAACTTAAGAAGTTCCGTCAATTCTATAATCTCAGAAGACTTGGTGCCTTTTGATAGTTGCACCATATTGAACCTAACTTGCTCATTCTTCATGCTATGCACGTTTGAGAGAAAGTATTTTAATTTTACAAAAGCCAGACTAACGTCTTGTTTGGTATAGCATTTTGGGACATGCTGGATTACAATTTCAAGACACCTCTTTTTAGCGGTAGACCAGGTGTAGAAATCCACACTTGCTAATTTGAGTTAGGCCGTAGTTTTTCTGTAGTCCTCTGAAGTGGCCGGGGCTATGCAAATACCCTCTAGGATATTGCAAAAAGAAAGGATAACTACGCGATTATGCTTAAAATACTTTAAAATAGCCAAGAATTTGCTTTTGTTTGTCAAGACAAATGCCTGCAAAAAAAACTTAGAAGAAACAATTATTGCAAGAGCATTGGCTGGAAGATGGACAACGTCGTTATCAATAAATCTGTTGTCGTCGCGGACTCTTCAGCAACGGCCTGGAACTAAACTTTGGCAAATGGTATTTTCCTTAGGCGGCGCGCTTGGGAGCAGAAGGACTTTTTGACTTTTAGCCGGAGAAGCTGGCAAAAAAAAGCCGTTGATGGCTAGGAGCCAGCAGTTGATGGCTGCTGGGGATTGGCTAAAGCTTTTTAATAATATTTATAATTTAGGTTTAGATTTTTTTTTTCGACCAGGATAAATCCATCTGCATCTTAGTCTTTGAGAGATCCACCGGGAACAACGGTTGGACAACTTTGCCATCACAAAGTTGGCCAAAATCTGAAAGGTGGCGTATATGTCTATTATCCGCCTGTTGAGGGATTTTGTGGTAACCGCCATAAAAGCTACTGGCCATCTTAGCCTAAATAACTAAATCAAAACGGATGTGATTTTAAATGTTATTGGCATTTCAGAAGCAAACTCAAAGTAATAGTTCCTTGGTAGCCATTACTGTTTTTGGAAAAGCGTAGACATGATTTTTTTTAATCTTTAAAAATTGTTCTACCGAGCAACTATTCTTTTGTCGTTGCTATTTATAACTGGAAAAAATGCTGGCGGAGTGACCGCACCGCGTCTGCAAACAATTAGCTAGTCACATCTGCAGCAAGCGTAGAGGATGACTGTGCCAGAGCCAAAGCAGTTGCGGAAATCTGAGAGGCTATTTTATTAGCGTTGCCGTGCAAGGACTACATTTTTTGGTAATATTTGCACCTCTTGAAATTGACGGGGTGCGGATTGAAACAAAAAGCACACCTGAGAAGCGTGTTTTTAGAGCAGGCTATCGATTGATAGGGCCCCGACACTCTGCACACTGGAATCTTTAAAAAGGAACGTTTGGCTGTATGGCTAAAACAAAAGAAGTGCGTAATGACAAAAAACGTAGAGACAAATTATTTGATGAAAAGTTTAAGAACCAACGTAGGACTGACTACCACAAAAAAGAACGGTGTGACTAGGTATGTATGTAAGTATGTGTACTATACATTGATATAATTTTATACTAAAGGATTATTATATGTTTGTTAATTGCAGAAAATATATTTATAATTATGTTTGTAGAGAAACTTCGCGAAAACGATAGCAAGCCGTAGCAAAAGCGCGCTAATACAAAAAGACGATATAAACCAAACCAGCACCAATAAAGCGCAGTAAAACCATTTACAATAATAAAGCGGAACAAAGAAGGAAGGTTGAGTAACTTTTGATGCAATCATATGAATTGACATTAAATGACGGTTTAGTAACGAGCTGTTCCAAACTAAAGCTAATGTTAAATTAATTAATAACGACGTATTTGAACATTATGGGGAATAGGAAATTTGTTGCGTTAGTTGTATAAAAAACAAAATTATATAACTTGGCGTAACAGATAAAATTACTAAATAGCTAAATATTAAAAGATAAATAAATACAAAAATACAGCCTAGTTTCGTATTCACAAGCAATACTGGTCAAACTGTATCTGACTAACCAGTTAATTAAGTAATTTATGTTTTTTGAAGTCCAAAATCGACTTCAAATTGACATAGCTAAAAAGTTTTTAATGTAGCACTTTATAAAATATACAATAACTTTTTTTTTTAATAAATTTTTTGAAGACATTATTCATGCAACAAATAAAAGAACAATATGAAAAAAATAATAGGTAAGATTGCAAGTTAATTATAATTGTTTTTCAAAATGTCTTACTGAAACATGATTTTACAGAAGAAAAAGATATTACACTACAAAAGTGTTACTTTTACATACTTTATTGTTGAAATAGCTTTACCAAACCAAGATTAGATGTCATTAAAAGAATTAACCATTACCATAACTGGTTTAAAGTTATACAGTTTTTTTTGCCATTTTAACATAGAAAACGCTAGAAGATAATCAAAGCACAAATATTGTAAATTTTAAATATTAAAACATTATCGTTTATCTATTTTTATAGATACATTATATAGATACTAGATATATGTACAAAATAAAACAATTACTGTAAATGTTTTCTGGAAATATCAATTTCATTTTAAGTAATTTTGTAAGTAGCTTCTTCAGTAATAATAACTGATTTGCTATCAAAGAAAACAACACGGCATCTAAATTGTATTTATTTAAAAACGCTACTGTTGAGGTAGCCGAATAAATTTCCTATATGTAATTATAGAAAACGTGACACTGAAATTTAAAACTAAAAATTATAATTAACGTTTCTAACATATATAAAACACGGCTCTCACAATTATAGTTTAGAAACTTATTGTGAGGAACCAGTTAAATTCAATAATTTATATATTTAAAGAATTTTATAATATATTCAAAACGACAGTATAAATAATAGTAACTGAATATTTAAAAGCACTAATTTTTTACTGTTATATAAACAGAGACAAGAAGCAGTAAGTAAACAATAAGGACGCAAGTTTGTTTTAATTCTTTACACCTATTATAAACGAATTCCAGGAAGCAAGTTGGTACTTAAAGTTAATTATTGAAATTAGCCTAAGGAGCGCCCATTAAATTAGTTCTAAATATATAAAATCAGTTATTTTATATATCTCATTGCTTTATTATTATTATTTAGATATATAACATTAAGAAGTCAATAAATATCAATTAATTGGCTATTGCCAAAGGTGCTAAACAATAACTTCAAAAATTTACAAATCTTAAATAATTCTTAGAAAAAATAAAATAAAAAATTCTAAATATTCTGTATTGCTCAATATCACGTATTTTAATATTCTGAAGTGTTAATTTGTTTTAAAACTAAAAAAAAAAACTCATCAATTTTTAAATTGCACCTTGCTGTGTTTTTGTAATTAATTAATCATCCTCATAATTTAATGCTATTTTACAACCGGCAAATATCTTATTCCACAGATCATTTTGCAGCAAAAAATCTATTAATTTTATTACACGCAGTCAATATAACTTTTACTATTAATACAACGTGAATATAAAGTTATAAAATAAATAAATCAAATAGGAAATCGTGCAGCAGGCATAAGGCACATCCAATTTTTTATAAATAATTTCTGTATGCAAGTGAAACTATATTCAATTAGGTTAATGGGTAATCGGAATAAGTAAGCTACATATTTAGGGATCTATAAAATGGTCAGGAATACCATATTAACATGCACTTGTAAATCAAACTAAATGTAATAGGAGTGAAATTATGAAAGTACTATCAGTAATCGTATTGCACGTGATTCATTTCTATAATTAAATGGGCAACAAAAACTACTACATGCATAATGGTTAAACAACTTAAGATTATTCGTGACTTGAATATTATATGATTAATTGTGATTAAATATTTATGCAATAAAAAATAAAAACCGCAAAGCGGTAAAACACGACAAAAAATTTGAGAAATTGACCATAAAAGATAGCTTAAGGTACATAGAAGCAGTTTTAGTTTAGATACCCCATACGCAATCAATTATTATTAAGTTAAACGATGTTAGTTTTAACTATTATGTTTGAGCAGACGTTTATTTTATGTTATGCTAAAATCATTCTTTTCAATATTTCTTTTAGTCTCTTTAAAATTTCAAGAAACTTTTTATGTTTTTATTTGCTTCGGTGCGCTCGTAATGATTATTCAAAATTACTGAAAGACCTAAATAATTCTCCAACCTTAAAAAAAATTTAAAAAAAGTCTCAAACAAAAGTTTTTAAAAAAACTATTGATTGAAAACGTTTTCAATATACAGAGTGTTCATTTTATTGTAGAAATTTGGTAATATTGAAAATATTTTTAATCAATAGTTTGTTTAAAACCAAACAACTTTTGTTACAATCTTTTTTGAATTTTTTTACGGTTTAAAAATTATTTAGGTGTTCCGGTAATGTTGACTAACCCTGTAGAAGAAATAGAAATTGGCATATTATTTTACATTAAATAAATCAATTTATTTATTAATATTAAAATTGCGTTTTGCATATCATTGATATAATGTATACAAATTAATGATAAAATTATATTATAAAGATGGAAATTTTGAAGTAGTTTGTTAAGTAACATAAAATTTTTGCAAGACATTTTTCACAGCTGAAGTTCTATTTGGCAAATAACAGCAAAAATATTGTTTTTGAAGGCTGGAATTGAACTGTGAATTGAAGGGCATTTGCTTTTCTTTACGAATAAAATCTAGCGGAGTTAAATTGCACGATCTCCGGCTAATTATGCAAAGTAATGCAACCAGCAAATTTCTTATGCAGCACTACAATTGTTTCAAGGTCTGTGTCGATCGTAGCGTCATCTTGCTAAAAATAAAAATTATCTTAGCTTAAATTGTCCAATATAGGTCAACAAAAGTCAGTTAGCATTCTACGGTAAAAATTATTGTTCTCAAAAAAGTAAGGTTTTATAAATCCACCAACATGAAAACCGCACCAAACAGTAACTCGTTAAGGATCAAGAAGTTTTTGGACTATTGTTTTACAATTGTTGGAACTCCAGATGCAACAATTTTGTCTATTGACAAATCTCGCTGTTGCTAAAGATACATTTTCTAAAAAAGTCATAATTCTTTGTTTGCATTTTCAGCATCCAAGTAACAAAATTTTGGCGTTGTTCATAATTAACCGGTTTTAATTCCTACGTCAGCTGCACTTTATAAGCATGTAGGCTAACATTTTTATGCAGTATACAATAAAAGTTAGACGGTGAGATCCTAAATTGCTGTGAATGTCTTGAGATAGAAAAACCTAAATTTTTTGGAATACTGTTAGCGACAGCGGAAATAATTTGAGCTGACCTGACAGTACGAGTTTAAATTAGCAATTTACATCAGTACCTTAACTATTTTGTTTAAATTTTGCAGTTAGCTTTTTAATGACTTTATGGGAAGGCAATTCATACAAACCAAAAACACTACAAAAATTTTACTGTAACTATAATAAATTTACATTATTTCTACACGTTGTTGGAACGTGTATTGTTCTATTTTCTTAAATATATAGTTTTTAATGACACATGTTAATGATTCAAAAAATTCAACATAACTAAAATGCCGCAAAACTTAAATTGATAGAAATCCCTATATATAGTTTTTGATACATAATACTACTAATTTTTAATGCAAGCCTTCTAAAAGCAACAAACAGTTTGGATACTTGATAAATTGTAATTACTCTGTTTCTATAGACAACAGCAGCAAATGCCTCTAAAGTTTTTTAATGTCTTTTTAGGCCTAGTTTTAAGCAATAATAGCATTGTTTAAAAATGCATTTAAAACAACAAACAATAGTTTTAAAATAAAATATATATATTTTTTTAATAGTAATAATGGAACTCTACATGTAAGACACATACATTTATAATGTTGGCTTTTTAAAGACTATATGAAGTTTATATAAGAGATATTTGTTATTGCTTTAAACGCTGGAAGCCAACAGGTAGTACTGATCTCTACAAATTGTTATTTCTAGTATTTTATAGACAGCAGAGTGTTTTAGTACTAAATAATTATTTATTACTAGCGTTCTAAAAAATTCAGATAGTTTTTTTTTCATTCTAAGCTGACAATCTCAAATGTTCTTAAATTTTTTTTTGCAGTATGTTGTATATATTGATTTTTGCTGTTGCACTTTTGTGAATCATTTTTACTTATTATTTACTTATATAGTTGGTCCGTGTTAAAACTGTAATTTTAACAGCTACTTTACTTTGCTTATTATATTATAAAATTGGCAAAAAATAATTTAAAAAATGATCATAAATTATTTAAAACTTTAAAGCAAAAGCAATATCAATGATTGCTTGTTAATTAAATATTAATTTGTTTAATAGTAACGTATGAGTTTATTTACATTGCATACTTTTATTTTTTACAAATATTAAAAATGATTAAAAAAAATTTTAGAATTGCATAAAGTTAAATCTTATATGTTCAAGTTTTTGAAGTTATATTGTACATCTGCATCAACAATTTGTATTTTAAAATTAAAGTTATACAATTATTTAAAAATACGTTAGCCTAGATACAAACAGTTAATCAAGCTGTAACTTTTTTAGTTAAACGTAACAATTTTTTTTTAATAATAATATTCTGTACTTCTATTTACTAAGGACAACATGTTAAGTTCCTGAAACGTCAAATATTAATAATATTTTACAAAGCAAAATAATGTTGTATTGAATAGGGTTTCATATTTGTAAATAAAATTTTTACATTGTGTTTAAATATGCTGGTCCGCGTGAGGTCAACATCAGGCAAAGTTTTGGTAAGTTGTATTCTGTTTTGTTAGTCCTGGTGTTCTGTTGATTTTATTTTATACGCAAGATTTGAATTTGACGCCATTTGTGCAGTAAAATGTTGGCAACTCTGAAAAAACCAATTTGACAGCTGAGAGTTTAGGGTTAGTAAAAATAAAGCATTCCACGATACTTCAACGTGTTTTTATTATTGAACAATATTTCAAAAACTCAGGGAGACTGGATTAGTTGGAGACGCTAAACTCACTAGTTGTCCAAAAACAAACTGTTTAAATGTCAATATTAAAGCAGTGCGTGAGAGTGTTGGTGAAAATCTTAGAACATCAATTCGACGTCATAGACAAGAATTTCAAAACTCAAGAACTTTCTACAGCGTGTACTCACAAAAGATCTGTATTTCCGTGCATACAAAGTTCAATTAACACAACAACTGAAACCTAATATCCACGTACAGCAAAGAGAGTTTGTTGTATGACTTATTGCACATCAACAAGTAGATGCTGATTTTTTGAGCAAAATTATCTTAAGTGATGAATCACATTTTTACATTGATTACTTTGTTAATTGCCAAAATTGTTATGTTTAGAGTTTGGAGAACTCACATGTGATTGTCGAAAAACAAATGCATCCACAACGTGTCATTGTTTAGTGCGGATTTTGGGCTAAAAGCATCATTGGACCATACATTTTTGAAAATAAAGTTGTCAAACAATGACTGTTACTGGTGCTTAATATTGCAACATAATAACACAGTTCTTTTTGTCAAAATTGGATGATGTTGATGTGGCCAATATGTGGTTTTAACAAGACGGTGCCACATGTCATACATACCGTAAAACAATTCAATTACTGCAAGAAATATTTTCAAATTGTGTACTAGATTGTGTGATTTAACACCATTAGGTTTCTTTTTATGGGGTTATTTAAAGTTAAAGGTCTGTCAACTAGCTTACAACTACCAATGCCTTACAGAAAAAAATTAAATGCTGCATCAACAAATTTCAACAAAACAGTGCATATGTGCCAGCAAAGCCGTGGAGGCCATTTGCCCGATGTGTTATTTTTAAATAACTCTATCTTATGTACTTTATAATTTAATAAAAAAATAACAATCTAAAGACTAAAAACTGTGCTTTCTATTTATTTCAAATTTTGCGTAAATTTTGGGACACTCTTTACAACCGATTTTGTGCAAAACTAGTTTAATTTTTTTAGTGGTGCAACATATGATTTTTATAATTATAACCTTTACAAAAATTATTTTAATTATTTTACGACTTTTATACTTTTAGTAAATTTTATTAAAATTTATTAAATGACTTTTGTTTTGAAACTAAATTAGTTTTTTTTTGGTATTTTGTGCTTTTGCGGCTTACAAAACTTATTTTACCTTAATAATATATACATAAGTTTAATAACTTTTTATTAAACAGCAATTATGTGTGCTATTAAATAACAAATTTTATCAAAATTGTTTTTCTCATTTATGCTCTATGAATACTTTTATAAAGATTTTTTTTGTTTTTTGACTTACGTTTACTTAAGTTTAATAAAATTATTTTACTATTGCATAATTACAACCTTGATTTTATTTTGTTGTACAATATTTTGTGCTACAAAATTTTATTAAATTTGGTCTAGTGTCTTTTGTTTTATAATCAGTATTGTAAACAGTTGAAAGTTTTTTGTGTTTTAATTTAAAAACATTTTATTGTAATTAGAATTTTTATATTTTATCTTGTTGGTCAAGATTTTGTTCTTATTTATGTTTATTACTTTTACAAATTCATTTTAACGTAGCATACTTTTATTTTAGGAGACAACGTTTTGTAGTTTTAAGTAGCAAAAATGATTTGCTTTATTTATATTTTACGACGATTTTTGGTAGAACTTTGTTTTTTTGCTAATAACCTTAACAAAAACCAATTACTCATAACATAATTTTAATTCTTATAATTTTATATTGCTGTGCAATATTTTAAGCTATCAAGTAGCAAATATTATTAAAATTGGTGTTGTGACTTTTGTTCTATAACTAATTTTGCAATACTTTTTTAGTTTTTTGTGCTGTTTACAAATTATTTTATCGAAAAAATTTTACAACTTTTTAAATTTTATTGAGTAGTCAAACATTTTAAGCTACTAAGAAGCAAATTTAAATAAAATTCATTGATTAAATTTTTGTTTTACTTCCAATTATGTACAAAAAATTAATACTAATGCCCGTACTAATAGTCAGAGATTAACGCCCGGTTTCTCCAGCATGTTGCAAGCCCTAACTAGACCTCAAACTAGGCCTTAAACTGAAAGCCGAGCTTATTCTGTTGCACCAAAGCAAAACCTCACCTTATTCGCGTCAAGCAGAGCTCAAATAATAGATGCCGTTTTTATGAGCTCTGCAACTGTCATCAATATTATTTTGTAGGCTCTAAACAATTATTTACTATTACTTGCCTATATATACTGTAAAGCATATTAATTTTAATTTTAATACTTAATAAGTTACAGTATCATTGGTTTCAAAATAATTAATGTGTTCTTTAAAAATTATAATTATTTGACACATAGATAACCATAATGTAACAATTTCTGACATTTATAATTTATAATTAATGATTGTCAGTAAAAAAATTATTAAGACAAGAACGTTTTTTTGACCAACTAGAAAACAGGATTGTAAATATTGGCGACATTGCCAAATCTATCCGGATTCTAGCAAAGACGTCGTTTCAAAATGCATGGTGCAACACAAACTCAACATAAGCTAGGCTTGATTCTGAGCTGAGCTTTGTCAAGTAACGTTTCAAGTGACGTTAGAGAAACCAGGCGTAAATCTTGGATTCATAAATCCAAGATTCATTTTGCTAATTGTTGATTGGCTCTAAGCCAATTCACGGATTTTGTGATGGTGACCATAGTTGCAATCGGCCAATGTATATTATTACCAAACGTCAGAGTTAATATATAACACATTAAATAAACAATCTTGGGTAGACTCAAGATTATTTGAATCTAGGATTGTATTGACGGTTGCATAGTTTTCAACTCGATCCGAAAATTAAGCGAGAAATACATTAGTCGATTGCAACTATTGATATCCGTAAATCGTTTTAATTTTATATGATATATTAATAGATGAACACACAAATATTACGTTCAATACACTTAAGAGTGTTGGAAGATTGTTCACACGATTGAAAGACCGCACACCAGATTTCAATAAAAAAAATGTAGTATATTCAATCCCTTGCAATAATTGCCAATTAAAATATATTGGTCAAACAAAACAAAAATTAAATGATCACATTAATCAACATAAACGGGATTGCATTAATCAAAAAAATAACACAGGTCTATCATCACACCACATGACTGATGGCCATCATTTTAACTATGGAAAGACAAAAATATTAGATGTTGAACCGATTTATAGAAAAAGACTAATTAGTGAATTACTTCACATAAAAAATATCCAAATGTAAATTTCCAAACAGATGTGGAAAATTTAAGTATAGTCTACCATAATATTATTAAAAAATCATAAACATAAATTCCTGAAAATAAGTAATTAAATAATGTAAAAATTTTAAATGAAACAATGTCTCCTACTCTGTCTAAGCTTTTAAACACTAACAAAATATGTATCCAATATGTTTTATAGAAAATAGTTTTTATAAATTTAACAAAAATATCGAATAGAAATAAATAATAGTACATTCCAAATATACAGGCCAAGGGAATAACATCTCCCTGCAAAAATAAAAATAATGTTTTTCAATTTAATTTAGAAAAGATATGAAACTAATGTTAATGACAAAATTAATCAATTTATAACAAATTGGTAAGTCTTTTGATTTAAAAAAAAAAAAAAATTATTTAAATTAACTAATGTTTTAATATGTTTTTTAAGTGTCTTTAATTGTTTTTAATTGTTTTTCATTGTTTTTCATTGTTTTTAATAGTTTTTAATATGTTTGTAATATGTTTGTAAAATCTTTTTAATATGTTTTTAATATGTTTCATATCATCATCTTTTATATATTTTAGTGCTGAGGAAGAATCCAGAAGTGATTCGAAACGTTCACATTTTGTATGTAATTTTAAAAAATAAAAACATGTCCTATATACCGTTTAATTAATTACATTCAACAATCATTGAAAGACGAAGAAAAATAAACAAAGTAAGATTTATATTTTATAATAAATTATTGCAAGTAAAAAATTTATTAAGACAAGAACGTTTTTTTTGACCAACTAGAAAACAGGATTGTAAATATTGGCGACATTGCCAAATCTATCCGGATTCTAGCAAAGACGTCTTTTTTAATTGCATGATGCAACACAAACTCGACATAAGCTGGGCTTGATTCTGAGCTAAGCTTGGTCAAATAACGTCTCAATTGACGTTGGAGAAACCGGGCGTTAATCTCTAACTATTTGTACGCGAATTATTGTACGCTTACAAATAATGACGTATGTTTGCAATTACAATTTTTATTTTATCTTGTAGAACAACATTTTGTGCTATTGAATAAAAATTTGTATAATGGTCGTTTACCTGGTTAAATTTTACGACAATTTTGAGAAGAGTTTTTCAGTTTGTATGCTTAAAACTTTTATAAAAAATACTTTTTGCTTTTATAATAAGAGCGGGTAGATGTTGAAATGAAATAAAACAAGCTGTATGTTATGGGTAAAAAATGCAAACAAACAAAATTCATGGTTACAAACTTGACATTTATTCATTTTTTCTCATATTTGTGTACGCCTTAAGTATTGTTTACCATTTTATCATAGAAAGACTTAGCTCAGCACAGCGTTTACAAATTATTTAGCTGCATTACAAAAATCAACTAAGGCTTACATAATTGGCTTACCAAATGCCCAATTATTGGACAATATGCAACCAAATAAAAAATACAGCGGCGGTAGCTAAAAGTGTACTCAATGGCCGTGATGAATCCAACTTGGCTTATTGTATAGAACCATTTGGCGTATTTTACGTAATGATTTAAAATTACACAAAAACAATTTGTGCAAGAATTTAACTTTCAGTCAACTTTCCAAATAGTCACCGTCTCAAACTTTGGGCTCTTAAAAAGCTTGAAAAAGATTTACTGTTTTGACCAAAATTTTGTTCAGCTTAATAGCTTTGTCAGTAAGCAAAATTGCAGTATTTAAGTTCAAAAACAACCAGAAGCGGTTACGGACAGAAAAATTAAAAAAGACACAAAAGTGCGAGAAATATAAAATTTTGTTAAGGGTAATAAATAAAACAAATATTAGGGACTAAGTGACGGCAATGCCAACAATGTGGCCGAGGTATTTCAAAGAAATCTGGGAAAACTTGCATTTGGCCGGCTCAAAAGCGAAAGTTGAACTCCTGGAGAATTTCAAACACCAGAGCAAACATGATTTAGGTGTTCCTTGTACGACTGAATATAATTAATTATGTTGTCTAGATACACCATTGTAAATTGATGTAAGTACCCCGCAAGCACTTCTTGGCTCATAAGTTGCTGAAACGTATCCGCGCTCAAACAAAAAAGTTCTTTAGCCCAAACAGCATTACGCGGAACTGGTAGTGGCTTTCGTTCAAAGTATTAAAAACGGTTTTAGGTCACGTTGGCAAACTAGTTTTTTAGTAAAAGTTTTAAAACGTGGTTGGTGGATTTTGGGAAATTTATTTCTAAGTTTTGGGTTATCAACGTTTTTTTTGTTTTAGGATTGGGCGGCCCCAAAATATTGTGTTTTGTTGTGTTTTGCTCAGGTGTAGACATTCTCGATCAAAGACAAATGTGCCCGCGTGCTGGCACAAGAACGGCATTCCCAATTTATCCTGGTGTCAAAGATCTTGTGAGACAAAGAACTGGACTCCGTAGATAGTAGCTTTTAGTTGGAAGTTTATATTAGCCTTGTTCATTGTTTCCAGTGCGCCGTTCTGGAAAACCGTCTTTATGGTGACTTGGTAACGTTGGAATTGGGGCGCCAGGTCTGCGTTAATAAAGTTGGGGTCTGTGCCAGTGTCTAGCAGACATTTGGGCGTGTTACATCAAACAGTTATCGGCATTGAAAGACTTTGTTTGAGAACGATTTATTGTCATTGTGACCCGTTGTCCTTTTATAATTGTGACTTTTGGCTGTCAGTCTGTTTTCCTGGTTCCGTTAGATGTGTACTTTTGAGCCGTTGCGGAGGTAATAGATAATACCGCGTGGGCAGTAGCGACAGTCCGGTAAGTTAGCTTTGTCGCAACTTTTAGAGCTTTATTTAAATATAAACAAAAACAAGACAAATGTTATAAAAATTGGAAAAAACAAAGATAAATGCTAGCAATTAAAAAAGTACAAGTACTAAAATACATTGATCTTCAAAATTCAAAACTTAATTTTTGAATTTTTGTTTGTTTAAGTATAAAGTATATTCTTTAGTAATATAAATTTATACTAATAAAGTATTTGTAGTAAAAACTTAAAAATTGTTTTATTTCATTATTATTAACTAATGTTTTTTTATACTTAGATGTAAATCAACTATTATAAGTTTAAAATAATGAATCATTATTAGAAAAATAATCAAGTACCGTCTTTAAAGAATTTAAAAAATTAAAACAAAGTAAAATAAAAATTAATATATTACATAATAAATAAATACAAATAATAAACAGTTAAATATCAAAAAATTTCATTATTTATATATTATCAGATTGTATTACAACACTAATATCACAAAAATTAACACATCATCAAATCATCAAGTGCTTGTTCAATTTGGAAAGCAAGACCATTTTTGACATTGGCAATGCATTCAACAGAATTAATCAAAATATTAGACAAACTAGTAGTAAAATCTTTATTGATTTGAGAAATGATTGATCTATTTGTTTGTAATATTTCGGTTAAACATTGTGCTGGATCAAGTTCAAGCTTGCAAGCCATTTTAGCCATAATTGTTGTAACCATTTGTTGTTTCATAACAAATGATTGATATCGAAGTTTCTGTATTTCAGTTTTCATCTGGCATTTGTCAAAAGCAGTTTTCAATTCTGTTTCAATTTTTGTTGATGAAGCATCTGTTGCGGTTGCACATAGATTTTTATTAGATAACTTTTTAAATGCGTCTAATTGCAATTTTATTTCGTTTTTAGCTACTTTGATATTTAGTTTTAAAAATCCCTGAGACATGCCAAATTGCTTGTTAAATGTGGCCAAAGCATTTATGGCAATAAGATCATCGCTGCTATCCATCATGCCCCTGCCAAGAATTGCTAAAACCTAATATTAAAAAATAACAAATTAGAATAACAAAACACAATTACTGTAGTTAAGTTTATTCAAATGTGTATTTTCCTTACCTAAACAAGACAGAGAGTTAATGCAATTACGATTTTGCTACTCATTTTGCTTTTATGTTGATGTGGTGAACTGAACACCATCTTTATATACCGTATATTATTAATTATTAAAAACTTACATAAAGATAAGATAAAGAAAATCCTTTTTACGTTACATAATTTATTTGTTGTTAAAATTAGAACAATGTGCGTGATGCAGGATCTAAGACAATATAACATTTTTACAATTTTTTCATATTTAATTTTATACATTTTTATAAAGCAAACAGTTTTTGTTGACATACTGATTATAATTCTTAGAAATTAGCAATTTTAGACAATTTATCAACATTTTACATTTTATGTTATTGTTTCATAAGTTCTAAAATAAATTTAGTTAATTATTTTATATTATTCTGATATTTTTTGTTTTATAATAAAACACAACTTTTTAAAGTTAAATAAAATCTTTTTAATATGAATTCTTCATGTATGTCAAGTATAATCAACTGCAACAATAAGTAGCAAATGAAAAAGTATGGTATAGATTCACCGCGAAGCGTCCCCATGTATCTCTTACGGGAGCGCCCGAAACGGACCCAAAAAAGCTCTCGCCGCACTTAAACTGACACAGTTTTTTTATTTGAACTTGCAGAAGACTCTAGTCAAAAAAACAATAATCTAAACAATAATCTAAAGCCAACAAAACAAAAAACAAAAAACTACATGAACAACAAAATAACATCTACACTTTCCTAAAAACTGATAATCATAAATATAAATATTAACTACCCAACAATAATACTATCGCCATCCCACGTAAATATTAATAACTAAACAGCAACTACAATAATATCTCGCCTAACATAACCTTCTTCACATAAGTTACGCTGCATCGCCACAAGCGTCTATAAATAAATAATGTATTAATGTAAGTCATTCTGTTTTTTTTTTCTTTATAATTTTATATATCTTTACAATTTTAACTTTTAACTTAGATGTACCACATCAACTGTATCTTATGTTTATGTTTATATATATACAGGGAGTTTATAAATGAATGGGATTATGTAATCACTTTAAATGAGCCGCTTTTTTTAAATTGTTCACTAAACTATTTGTTTTGACAGTTTAACTTTGACAGCTGTCAAGCAAACACATAAAAACATATGTAGTATAGTGAACGATTTTAAAAAGGCGGCATATTTAAAATGATTACATAATCCCATTCATTTATAAACTCCCTGTATATGTTCTGTGTATTACCTTGCAGAGCCTGAAGATGACAATTAAAAATTGTCGAAACATGTTGCATTATTATAATCATAACACCACAAAGCATACTAGAGTATTATTTATTTATTATTAAAACCAACTATATTTTCACAAGTATGCAAAAAATAATTAATCAAAACAATAAACAAAACATTAAGATAATGAAAGCTAAAATAAATCTGAAAGGGACCAGGATTTACATTGAAAATGACCTAACACATGAAGAAAGATGCGTAAAAAAAAATTTGTGACATAGGAAGAGAAGAAAAACAAGTGGCAAGAGCGTAAGAACGGGATACCAAAAATTAACACCTAATGGAAAGGAATATAGATGGAATAATGAGATAAAACTTCTAGAAGAAGTGGAAGCTCCAAAAACCTAACAAAAAAAAACAGTTAAAAAAACAGAAAAAGATACCCAATAAGACACGGCAAGAAAATGTACAAAGAAGAAGATAAACATGACAGCAACCAATAAAAAAAAACATGAATGAAAGAGAGAGAAAGAAGACAGAGTAGTAACATAGAATATAAAAGGATACATGAAAAAAAAAAAGCAAAACTGGTGGAAGAAATGATAAACCAAAAAATAAAAATACTAGAAACAGCGGAAACAAAAATGAAAGGTCAAGAAATAGTACAAATACATGGAGGATACTGGTTAATGTGGACGGGAATAGAGAACAAACAAAGAGCAAAAGGAAGAGTAGGAATAATAATAGCTCCGGAAAGGATAAAAGATGCAATAAGAGAAAAACACATAAATGAAAGAATTATGACAGTAGAAATGAAACTATTAGATAAAGAAACAATGACCATGATAGTAGCGTACGGACCAAAAAAAAATAAGATAAAGACAGTTTCTATACAAAAAATAGACAAGGGACTAAGTTGAAAATACCTTTTTTAAATTTTAATTTGAGGTTTTGTTTATAAATGCTACAGATTCTAACCTACATATTTGTGAATATGGTTTTTGTAAAATATAAAGAGCGCTTTCATCTGAAAAGCTATAAATAAGATTTTATTTGAAAAAGTTTATTAACGTATATCAAAAATAAAATCGGCAAAAAAACAAAACCTTGAAGAACACTTACATTTATAATTTTGTTGTCAAAGTTAAAACCAGGGGTGGCCAACCCGCGGCCCGCATTTGTGCATCCATGTATTCAAAAATAAACTGTAGAAATTATAAGAAAAAATTAACTTTGATTTTAAAATAATTTTTTTGTTTCTTGCTATATATGACAAATATTGCTTGTTTTATTTATGAGTTTACCGTTATGAATTTGCAGAATATTATTATTATTTATTCTTAGTCCTTAATACCTTTTTCGGGTGTCGGATGTATTATTTTATAACTTTTTTATTTATTTTTTTCAAGTTTGTCTAACTTTGGCCATTTTTGCTAGATTGCTCCACTCTATTCCTTTTCTTTCTGCTGCTTTGTGAGCCTGTTCGGACCAGCTATTTGTTTTTCTCCTGTATTCTCAATTCATGTATTTTCTATGTTATTCTGGTTCTATCCAGTCTATGTATGAGCTTTTCTAGGTGCCTCTCTTCTATTACTGTTTTTAGAAGTTTAATTTTTAGTTCACTTCTTACTTCCGAGTTCTTCACTTTATCTTTTCTTGTAATTTGTTTAATTTTCTTTAGAAATCTCATCTACATTGCATTAATTTTGCTTTTATTTCTTTCTGGTGTTGTCAAAAATTTACTCGAGTATATTAGGGTTAGTTTTACTAATTTTTGTATTTTTGTTTTTATTGTCTTCGTTATTTCTTTTTTAAACAAGAATTGTTTTTTAAATTGCATTGAATATACTTCTTCCTTTTTAAACTCTTGCATCTATTTCCATGTATATATCTCTGTTTTTTTCTATTATTGTATCAAGGTAGTTATAATAATTTACTTGTTCAATTATTTGCCAATCGAATTCTATCTTGTGCCTTTTTGGTTTTGTCGCTATTACCATTGTCTTTGTTTTACTACTTAAAACCATCAATTATAACTATAAATTTGTTTATAGTCAAATAAAGCTATTGTTAAGACAGATGAGATTAAAACAACAACAATAAAGTTTGTTAGTAAGATTAACATGTCAATTCCTATTAAAAACTTTAGAAATGTTAATAGTTACTTTAAAACTTTCTAGAATTCTATTTGTCAACTTGTTTATTTAACATAGCTCATTATTTGGTTCTAAAAACAATGTGAACGTTAATACATTTTTTTAATAGTGTTTGGTATTTTTTTACAGTATTGCAATTGCTATATAATTTAAAGAATTATATTTTTTATATAGCGTTGATTACTAAAATCATTAACTAAATAAAAATAATAATAACTTCAAATTAAAAACTTAAAAAAACATTATAACACAATTTTTTTTAATAAAAACTTACTTTAATATTCTTTTTTTTTATTTAATCCTCTATGGATGTTGGCAATCACATTGGACTACTAATATGTTTACTGTTGTTCTAAATAAAGCCGTTGATGTCATTCTGGTCCATGCTCTTATATTCTGCTAATATTCTTCCTTCTATTTTTTCTTGAAGGATAAGTTGTGTTAAATGGTATTTTTCATTTCTTATGATATGTCCAAAGAACCCCATTTTTCTGTTTGACATTTGTTAAGAAATCAAGTTCGTTTGCAATGCGTTGTAGTACCATTTTGTTTGTCACGTGATGAACCCATGAAATTCTAAGTATGCGACGATAACATCACAACTCGAAGGCGTTGATGCGTTTGCAGTAGGCTTCGGTGAGAGTCCATGCTTCCGTCCCGTACAGTGAGACTAATAGTACATCTAAAAATCCTAAGTTGGGTATGTATGCTGAGCGACATGTTACATAGTATGTCCTTCATCTTGTTGAATGCGCTTCTTGCCTTCTTGATTTGGCATCTTATTTCCTGAGAGTAATCCCATTCTTTATTAAAAGTACATTTTAAGTATGTAATTGTTTTAACCATTGGTAACGTTGTATTGTTTGCAGTAAACCACAAGTTATCTATGTAGTTTTTGCTGATGATTAGGATTTGCGTTTTTTTGCAGTTCAATTTCATTTCGTATTGTTTACTCACGTTTTTTATGCAGTTTATCAGTCCTGAAGTTGTTTATTGTTTTGCCATTTATTACTAGACCTTCTTCTACGTTGTCTAGCGCTTCTTGAATAGCTGTTCTGAATATGCGTTGAACAGCAGTGGTGATAGTACACAACTCTAGCGGACCCTTCTCTGCAATTTAAACTCTTCGGATATTTGGTCTTCTACCCAAACCATGGGCTTTTGCTGTAGGTACAGATTAGATATTATGTTTATGTCTCTGCTGTCGATTCCGTTTTCACGTAGAATTGCGATGAGTTTGCTATGAACTTTATTAAATGCTTTTTCAAAATTAATAAAGCATGCAAAAACATCTGCGTTGATGTTGCGTGCTTTTTGGACTTGTATCGAAAATAACGCCTCTCTAATTTTTAGTCTTTTCTAAAGCCGATTTGTGTATGACTGATGTTGTCGTCAAATTTTTTATATATGCGAGTTTGGATGATATTGAAGAATACTTTAAGAACGTGACTCATCAAACTGAATATTTTGTGTTCTGAACATTTTGTTGCGTTCGCTTTCTTTAAGAGTGAAATAAATGTTAATATTACAGTTACTTAAACTAAAATCTATTATCACAAAACTTTAGTCCTAAGTCACAGCTGACACCAAAACTGTCAAATACGTTAATGCCATAACATTAAATTAACCTAACCTAACTAAACCTAATATTACAACTTTATTTAAAATCACAAAATCACAGATGACAAGGAAGTTGTACAACGTTTTGATGCAAGGCCCTATAAACTAACTAAACCTAATATCACAGATTGCACCAAAGTAGTAAAAACCTAAAGTGTTTTGAACGTCTCAACAACACAAACTGATCAATAAAAACAAATAAATAAATTAACATCAAAATTATTAAAAAACAACAATAAACCTGGTTCTACCTGAAATTTGTGCGTCTTAAAAAAAAATTAACGCCGGTCAGGATACATGAAGAGGTTATACCAACTTTATGTTTTATGCGCAATCATTATAAGGCAACCTAATTTTTTCTGCTAATATTTACTGGCAATTTTTATGCTGTAAAAAAAATTGATTTTTTTTTTATTTGCTTACAAATTGTAACAAATGAGAAACAAGCTGTGAGATAACATCTCACAGTAAAGCAGTGCTAAATGCAATGCATATAATTCTGGGGTGTATACAAAAGCTTTGAGGCAAAATCATAACAAAAGCACTTCTTTTTTCTGAGTTTGTTTTAAACTGTCTGTATACAACCGCAGAGAGTCTAGGTATTTGACAACAATTTCAAAAAACTTGCCCCTCAAAACGTAGAAGCAAGTTTCTTGTTTGCTTTAGGAGGTCAGATCAATACGAGTTTATACCCCCGGCGTAAACCCAAGTAGAAACTTGCCAGAGCCAACTTCAAATACCTTTGGATAGCTTACATTAAGACGCACACCGGCCAATTTACGGTAGGCTTAAGTTTGTATTTGCGTTGCTACGTTTATGAAGCGATTGCTGTGACCCCTCTTTGCTTGCAATACCTGAGCTGCCAAAAGCGGTTAGTAGAGGTACACTCATTTTGCAGCCAAAACTCGGTGCAGGACTTGTCCGAAATGTTTTTGTAGCGTATTTAATGCCTGGTTTGTGGATTGTTAAGGATTTCAACTAAGGTTTTTTGGCAAATGAGTGTACCACGCAGCTGTAGTCAAACTTGTACAAAACCAAAGCAATGTACAGCCGACTAAGCACATAATTTTGTTCAAGGCTTTTTTGTAGTTTGTGACCAGTTTATCAATATGTGCTTAATAAAAAATAAGTTTTATTAAACATGAGCTGATTGTTGCGACGCACATGTTTTCAAAACCCCGCAAAATAAACGCGGAATCTTAGTAAAGTTTCCTGAGGCGGCAAAAATGTGTGCACAAGGTTTCTTTGTAGAAATGCAAAAACTTCTTTTTGCTTCTACGCGTATTATAGCAGGTATAGTATCTCCTGCCATGTAGATTAGCAAATCGTCAATCAACAGGTGTAACCATTAAGCCCACATTATTATTAACCAACCTTTAAGAAACTTAACATAATGTCTTTGAGTGTGTGATTCCCACTTTTACTTTAAATTTGCAATTGCGTATGAATAATTAAAAAAAAAAAAGACATACGGCTTCTTAATTCCCATGCTGCACTTCTTCTCTAATTTGAAAAACACAACTACAAAGTGTTTTTTTGCTAAAAAAGCGTCTTGGATAGAAATTTCTAAATAAATTAAATGACCAACGATACTGTGGTTTTGATTTTGCAGCATCCACACTAGACGGCTGGCTCTAGGATTATACTTAGACAGCAAATAAACAAAATGGGTCTGTAGCTGTTGACGTTGTTTAGATCTTTGCCCGCTTTCAGCAATAGCAAAATAATAACCTTTTATTTTCAGCTTACAATAACTGATCTATAATTTTAAACAATTAATAAATAAATAAAATGAATTAAAAATTAAAAAAAAAAACAAAAATTGTAAAAAAACTTTGGTGTTCAGACGTAGAAAAAGTAAAAAAAATATCTTAAGAAGTAAAGTCATTTGATGCCGAAATCATAAAATAAATAAAACTTAATACTAATATTACAGATAACTACAAAGTTGCAAAAAACTTATAACTATAATTATAGATAACATCAAAAATTGAAAATGTTTTGATGCCTAAACCTTAAAATGAAATGAACAATATAAGTACCTAAATAACACTGCAGTTCCGTTTGCCCGGACCCAACGGATTGACATTTAACTAGCCTATCTCGGACTTTTTGATAGATTTGGTGTTACCAATCAATCCATACATAGCTCTATTAATTAAGAAAGAGCTAAGTTTTTCAAAATTGTTTTCTTTCTTAGTGATCAGGATAAACCAAAAAACAGATTTTGATTTTTTATCACTGGCAGTATTGTTTGACAAAATAACATTGCCAGACTTTTTCTTTTTATCAAAAAAGAAGCTGGAAGGTTTAATTTGCCAAGAAATATTTATTTGCATAGGTGGCTCTGCCATAAGATTAAACTCTTGCCAGCATAGCTCAAGCAGAAGTTATTACTCAGTCCCCTTACTACAACAAGGTAATACCCACAAAGGGGCATGCTTTTTTTGTAATTTCTTATTGTGCGTTTTTTGATTTTAGGTATTGGTTAAACATTTGCAGTTTTAACAATTTGGAAAAAAAAATTGTATAATAAAGCAAATAATTTAAAATCAAAATAAAAACTATTTTATTTCCAAATGTTTTATAATTAATAGGTAAAATTTTATCTATACCTGATGCCTATCTGGAGGAACATAATTTAAAACAACCCGTGTCTAAAAATAAATTTGACCTATCATATTAATACTAGCAGCCATCGTAGATACAACTGTAAGAGAATTTAGAACATAAAATTAGTTTGCTTAGAAAAGTTTTTTTTTACTATTTTTTGGAGTTAACAAAAGTGTCATTTTTAACTTGTAACTTGTTTTTGCTGACTTTAGATATTTCCTGATTTGACCAACTAGTTTTGTTACACAAATCTTTTTTCTGAGTTTCAGTAGGAGCATTTCTTCAGATTTAATATTTAATTGGATGTATGCGTAGTCAGACAGCAAATTTATAATTTTACTCTTTTATTATCGTGGGCAAATTACCTTTATTCATAATAATTATTTTAGTTTTTAAAATGTATTTTATAAGTTTTTTATATTTTGAGTTCATGTTGGTACTTTTTTATGCAATAAGGTGTGCATTAGCATTACGCCGGATTAGAAGAATGTTGTTCCTGCTAGCAACAAACTTTTGTATTTTTTCTAATGGCGGGAAAACCTGCTGGTTGTAAAAAAGATAACCAGGTTCAAAAATAGTTTTCTTTTTAACTATAGTCAAACTGTCGTTTAATTTTTAAAACAAAAAATATCAAATGCGCTTTTTTAGTTTTGTAATTCTCTATAAGATAAAACAAAGCATAAAAGGTAACTGTAGTAAAACTCAAGTGCAGTTTAAACAATATGGTTTCAAAAATTTTCTAGGTGCTTTTATCTATAAGTAGAAAGTGTTGAGTGTTATTGAGCTTTGGTTTAAAGTTAACCTGTTGCTAGATCTTATAGCTTAAGTTATTCTGTACCGTTTGGTTTTTTAATAAGATGCCCGGTTTTAGTTGTAGCCCCGGTAACCGTATCATGACCACTCTTAGATCTAGCCACAGAACCACCCCTTAATCGGTTTGTCTGCTCAATTTTTTTATTTTTTAGGAATTATGAATTTTAAAAAAGAAGGTAATGCATTTTCTCTTGCCATTGTGTGTTTGCCAAGTTTGATAATTTTCACTTCTTTTGCATTCAAGCAGTATTTAAAGTAGTAGTAGTAGTTTTGATTTTATTGCTAATGCAATTTTTGAAATAATGTCTTTGAAGATTCTTTTTAAAGTTTGTTTGTTCACCTTAATTATTTTATGCCGGTCGAATTAGTGACGCTAAAGTACAGGACAAGTTTTGCTTTTGTACTCCTGTTTTGCCTGCAACAAGAAAAGGTGGTGTCGAATGTTGTTGTTGCGTCCTTATTTTGTCTATTTTTATGTTTAGAGGGTTTTTCGCCTTGCCGTTGATGTTTGTTGGTTGCTTAAGCGTTTTAAGATGCCTTCTATTTTTTTCAGTTTTTTTAATAATTGCTCCCCAGAATCCTGGGAGCTGCACGGTTTATAGCCGAGGTAAGATTTTGCTTTGTTAATGCTGCCCACTTGTGGTATTTTATTGTAATTGTTTTTCATTTTTTTTTTCTTTTTATGCCTGCTGTCAGCTTGCAGCTAAAGAGCATAATAATAGCATCGGTAGCCAAAAATAGTGTCTAGGTTAGACCAAAAAAATTGACCGAACATAATCAACAGTAAATGTAAAAATAGTAGTAGTCATTGCCAAAGTAAAGCTACCAAGCTATAATTTGAAATATAAATTAGTTATTTGTTATTTTTATAGGTTTAAATAATACAAATTATTAAGTAAACAAGTTTATTTTATAATTATTTTAAGTTATACAAAATAAAACGTTTAAACTTGCATACGTTTTGTCAGTAATAACAATTTTTAAAATATCAATCAAGTTTGAATTTATTATATTACACTGAAAATGATGATCAATCATCGAAACATTAATTTAAAAACAAACAATAAAGTTTTACCATTTTAAAATTTCAACAATAAATAGATTTATGTATATATGTATTATTAAGCATAATTTTTCAAAATAATATAAAGTTAAAAAAAGAAATATACAATTTAATTAAAACAACATCCTCCTTGAATTTTCTTATGACTAACAAACAAACAATAATAACAATCTGAAATGAAAACTTGGAATTTTTTATTACATTGCCAAAAATAGATTAATAACGCATTTTGTCTTATTATTTAACAACAAATAAAGTATGACGTTGGGAATGTTTTTTCTTATCTTATCCACGTGTTACAGTTTTTTTTTTTCAAATGATTAACACTATGTAAAACGGTATATAAAGTTGCCAGATTTAAATACATCTTTAGTTTATCAAATATATTAGAACAATAACCACAGTATAATTTAGTACTAACAAGTAAAAACAAACATTCAAAATGTGTAAAATGTGTACTAAACTAGTAATTGCATTAACCTTCTGTCTTGTTCAGGTAAGCAAAACATAAAACTTTAATATAAATAATTGTAGTAGTTTATTTATTTTATTATGTTTATTATTATTATGCTAATTTATTTTTTAATATTAGGTATTGGCTATGCCTGCAATCGGTACGATGGGTAGTATGGGTATGATGGGTGGTAGCATGATAGGTGGTGGCATGATAGGCGGCGGTGTTAATTTAACTGCCATAAAATCCATGGCTACCTTTAACAAGCAATTGGGCATGTCTCAGGCACTTTTAGGCAAAAATGTCAAGTCGGCAAATAATGAAATTAAATTGCAATTGGACTCATTGAAAACTTTATCCATGGCCGCACCTGCTGGTGAACCATGCGCAACAGCAGCGGATGCTTTAGCTAAGGACATTGAAACCGAATTAAAAACTGCTTTCAACAAATGTCAGATGAAGACTGAAATGCAAGAGCTTTGTTTTCAATCGCTTGCTATAAAACAACAAATGGCTACAATGAAAATGGCTAAGAAAGCTTGCAAGTTTGAACTTGATCCTGCACAGTGTCTTGCTGATGTTGCTGAAGCAACTAGTGAAAGTATGACTCAACTTAGTGAAGATTCTAATATAGGTTTGGCTGGTGTTATGACTAATTCTGCTGATTGTATTGAAGATGTCAAAATAGAATTAACCGCAAAAATTGAACAAGCAACTAATGATTTGTTGATGTGTTAAATAATGATTGATATTACTTTGTTATTTGGATGTGATAGTATGTAAATAAGTAATATTTATTTATGTAGGTATTTATTTGTAATATTTATTAAATAATAATATATTTGTTAATTTATTAAAAAAAAATTTTTTTTTATTGTTTAATTAAATTGCATATAACAAAATTTTTGAAAATTTTAGATAAGCATTTACACTAACCACAAATTATTTATAATTGAGAAAAATTGCATACAAGTTTTTCAGTTAAAAATTTAAAACGTCAAATTAAAGGTATCAAGTCAATACCCAGTTACTTGAAATTTAAATTTGGGTATCAAAAAGTTTAGAATATTTACTAAATATTTTGTGTTTTAAAAAAGTATTTATACTGTAAATTTAAAATCTGCTTATTATTTTAGAAGTCATGTCATGTACATATGGTCATGTCTCAGTCAAGTGTACGGAATAGTATTTTTTGCTCAAACCACTAAAAATGCTTTCCTCTACGTGAATTCTAATCATATGAATTTTTTTTAAATCTTTTCAGTAATCCATTTCTGAGTAATAAGCAATCATAATTTGAAAAAAATATTTTCTTTTTTCGTTTTTCCAAATTTTTTGATCGATTGTAAGTTTTCAGCACTGCATTTTTAGGAAAAATTTATTTAAAACTTTTTTCTTTAAAATTGTTCAAAAAATTATATTTCACCGCAATTTTTTTTTATTAAATTTTAAAACTTTTTCAGAACTTTAAAGTACAGCTATTCTTAAAAAAATAACTTAAAATTTAAGGTTTCTTTGCTATTTTTAAGTATTTCTTTACTATAGCATAGTAGTATAGTATATTCAATTTTAAAAAGAAGCACAAATAAACAATTAATATTGGCAATGATCACGTCAACAATTCAATCGCTGAATTTTTATCTTATTTTTACACACTATACATTCTTAAGATTTTTAGGTTTTTTCATAGCGTGAGAGGGGAAAGAGTATAGATATTATATTCAATTTTAAAATAGAACACCGATAAAAAAGTACATGAAATTATAAATTAAAAAAAAAACATAAAAAAGTACATAAGATTTATAATCTTAAATTATTTTAGAATTGACTATTCTAACTATACTTTTCTCTATGAGATTCATAATCTTATGTAATTTTTTATAATATTTAAAAATTTTAAAGCCAATATATAGACAAACGTACATGTGATCACTAGCATAAATACAAAGTTTTAGCTATGTTTGTCAAACATGACAAATATGGCATGAGTTTTTTCTTTAGCAAAACGTTTCAAGTCGTTTTTTTTAAGTCGATGAAACAAATAGCAGCATTTTTTTACATTAATAAAATAAACAATTTTCACTTGCATATTGTAAAGTTATTGTTGAATCTTCTACAGCATCAGCAAATCTGAATTCAAAAAAACTGGACTAAATTTTATTCAAAAATGTATGCAGTATTATCTTTCTATAAAGACAAAAGAATATCCTATACAATAACATCATCTATGGAAACATTCAAAACCAAAAGTATTGATTTACAATTCCAGTGCAATATTTCTATCAATTGTTATTGCGTGCTACACCAAGGGCTTCTTAATACCCTACGAGTAAAACCTATACAAGTCTCAAATATGTTCGAAATTTTACGAGAACTTTATACCCCCGGCCAGTATAAGGAATTACATGTATACGGGTGCTAAGATAACTAATGCATCGGTTAACATAGTTACAATCCAAGACCAAACTTAGAAAACTTAAACATTTTTCTACGATTTGATCAAAAGATTTTAGAATAATGTTGTTATTAATTTGTTATGATAGATCTCCGTGGTTGGATTCACAACTACGTGGCGCTTTTAATAAATAAATGAAAACCGGCTTTCTTTTGCAGGTTAACCTGAGCCCAATAATTGTTTCACACTGCTCACATTTCCTTATTAGACACATATATAAACAAGAAAAAGACACTAAATATTCACAAAATAATTACTCCAAAAAAGATATTAGCTTACACGTACCAAGATGCAACTTTAAGCTAGTAATTGCTAAAATTACTATTAATGGTGAAAAACAACTGCAATCGAGAGACCGCTGACAGATGTGTCCTCAAATTAATCACTTTATTAATTATGCCACTAAGATGTGTCCAACAGTAACAACACTAACTTACAAAAATTACAAAAAAATAATTCAACCTCTAAGTTGAACGAAAACATCACCTAACAATTGGGCCAGTTTGGTGTCTTAAAGTAATTTACTACACATTTTTTTTTCAAAGAAGACATCAGCTTAAACGTACCTAGATACAACATTGTGCCAGTATTGGCTAAAATGTCTATAAAATATAGAATAAAATAACGGCAATCGAAAGACTACTCACCAACGAATATGTGTCACCAAAATATGTCTAAATGTAACAATCTTTACTTAAGGGGGGAGAATAGTTGCGCTATTATAAGAGTTCACAGAATCAAACTCGGCAAGAAAACGCCTGAATATAATTAAATAACATGTTTACACATTGTAGAAAATTTGCGCAAAATTTCTTTAACGTACTGAACCAAGAGTACTTTTACAATTCCACAATATTATATAATAATAATAATAATAATAATAATAATAATAATAATTGAGCAGTACGTATAAATTCTAATTGATACCGTTTATTAGAGCTAGTTATGTTTTATGTGTGAGTCATACGCCACCAACCTCTAGTTACAGAAATCAAGCGCCAGTAACAAAAAACTAAAGCAACAGTTAAATAAAAACACTACCTACCGACTGCGTCAATATGGTGTTTTACAAAAGTTTTTGAATATTTCCATCAAAAAAGATTTCATAGACAACCTGCTCAATACAACATAGGTTTAATAACAACATAAAATTGTTTTAAACAATTTACTTTAATAAACTAATACGCTCGACCAGGTGTTATATAATAAAAGTAAAACTTTTCTGTTGACATTGATTGCAAAGGTGTATAAAAATACAAAAGTCAGTAAACCTAAAACAATCCAAAATTACATTTATATGCCAAAATCACAGCAAACAATGGTCGTAAAAGTATTTATACGTCCGCAGTTTAGAACCAAAACACAACAATCTAACTCAGGCTATACATGAGCTCAACTACAGGATACTTCTTATTTCATATGCCAAACCTTACTTTGGTACCTGATCAAACCGCATCAGACATAATATCTATCAAATACAAAATATTCTACCTACAAGATTTCTTTAAATAAATAATTAAAAAAAAAAAGTTATTAAAAGAACAAGGAAGACAAAACTTTACCATAATTTTCATAGTTGAATTAAGTTTCTATCTACAAACTGCGTCTTTTATATAACTTGTAACGTAACTTATTGAACGGTTTTTGTATATTTTATTATAAATGACTAAATAGTGTATTATAAGTAGAGAGCGGATTCCTAGCTATTATGCTTACACTAAATAGTTAAAGCATCAAAAATATGTGAAGAATGTAATCATTTGGCACTAAGTTTTTTACGCTTTTTTTGCTTTTTTAGTACTTTTTTGAACTTATTGTGTGCTTATTTTAAGATTTTGTGCTTATTTTTAAGCTATTTCTTCAGTTTTAGTACATTTTTTTTTTGATAAATCAGTTCTTTTGTAAAATTTAGTGGATTGAAATGTTCATAAAAAAACGTATATTATTTTATTCTTTAGAAAACGTAAAGCAAAATTTACGATCGAGGTTCTGCATATTTTTTATAATATTAATTAGACAAGTTTATTATTAGGAATTTTTTATTTACAGAATTATACTAAATTCTGTAAATTTCAACCGATCTCATAGCGTATTTTAGTGCCACCTCTTCAAGCAAGTCAAATAACTGTATTTTATAATTCTCAAAATAGTCGGTAGGTCGGGAAATCTCTCAATTTCAAAAATGTTAAAAACGTTTTGATACAATTTTTGAATCCTGCAAGTAAGTCATTGAATAACTGCTATGCAGTTCTAAAAAACAAAAAACTTTAAAATAATTTAGCTTTCTTAAAAACGGTTTTGTGAGCCATGCCATAAAATAGCTAGAAAAACAGGAAAATACGTTAAATAAAAGTCTAAATATAATTAAAGATTTCAAAAATGCAATTTTAAAATATTACTTTAAAACAGTGAAATCAAAATCCAAACATGTATTTTTGAAAAAATATAGGTTTATCTTAATGTAGATAAACCTATATTTTAATATATAATATAAAATAAACTGTATTTTGAGTGGAGAGAAATTTCCAGATTTCAATATAAATCCAGCTTTTAAATCAAAATTTAAACATACACCAATAACAAGTGTGCATGTCAAAAAAAGTCTTTTCTCCTTCAAAAACATTTTAAGCGATTGAAGGCAGAATTTTACTGTTGAACACTTAGAGCAACATTTAATTATTAACTGTTTTTATGGATAGTTTTTTTTTTAGTTATTTAAAAGTTTTTTTATATTATTTAAAATGTGTGAAAAATATCATCACTTAAACTGTTGTAAATATAAATGTTATAAATCCTTTATTAAAATATTTTATAGTTTTAGATTCTTTACTTTTCTTTTTTTTTTCAATTGTTTTATGTTTTTTACATGTTTGGTGCTTTTTAATCCGCTCTCTAATTATAAATATTGATACAAATGTTGTCTATTTGCAAATTCTTTATTTGTTTGTTATGTGGACACAACATGCTCATAGCTTCTTTTTAAAATTTGCAAGTTTGCGTGTGCAGTTTAAAATCTCGTAATAATCATCCGACAAAATTGTTTTACCGATTAAAATTAACTTGCCAGTAAAATCATTTGCAAAAACCTTTTTAAAGCTATCCAACGTCTAAGGTAGGATTTGTTGTTATTTATTTAATTGGTTTACCTATTTATATGTGTCTGTTCTAATCTCCAGAGTTTTCCATCAAACTAGTACGGCAATTGGTCATTCTCTAATCCTTCAAGAAATTATTTCTACGTCGTCCGGTTTATATTCTACTGGCTGAAGATTTTTTTACACTCAATCAAAAGTTAAGACTTAAAGATTTAACTTAATTCATTTTATGACTGGCAAATTACTTCCCGCTATTACTGATTTTTATATTATTATTAACAAATATAATAACTTTGTCTTTTTGCCGGATTAAATTAAACTAAAGTTGTTAACCGTCCATAAGTTTATAACCAAACTAATTAAATTTTTCAAAAAGAACACACCTCTGCGCAATATTGTCTGAATAACTGAAATAAACAACAAGAAACAAAAATTGCTTTCCCAATAAACAGTGTAGCAACTAATTACAGTATTGAATAAAATGTGTCCAACAAGAACAGTAGCGAAAGTTGCGGAAATTTATTACGCCAGTGTCTACGACGTTATCTAAATGTGTCAATCTGCATACTACGACTCTTAACATTAAACAAAAAACTAGCAACAAAGTCTAACTACCATTGAAATCATAATAAGTGTTTTAAAAGAATGTAGTCAGCTCTAAACAATGTAAAAAATTTGTAAATGTTTTATTTATATTTTTACTTTTATTATTTTTATTCATATCAAACTTCTTTTTGATTTTTTTGTTTGTGTTATTATTGTATAAATGTTGTAAAGTTGTACTAGATATAGAAGAGCTTGACTTTTCTAAAATTGCAAAAGTGTATCTGTATTTATATAAACAATTGACAGACAGCTCAACTAAGAAAAAGGTAATTTTAATATTTTATTTTTAAGAACTATGATTTTACTACGTTCAAAAATATGTACACATTTTTTTTTTGTTAGGCAAATGTGGGAAATCTCCTAAAGACTTTGTTCCTAGTACGTGTCGGATTCACCTTTCTAAGGGTGCCTACCGACTAAATCTTACCCAGTCTGGGATTTGCCTGGAAGTTTAAGACCATTTTTGCTCTTTTGTTTGGAGATTTGTATGTAAAAGGTTGTTTAAGTGTGTGGATACAACGGCAATCCGACCATCGACCAGCGTTCCGACCATCGAACAGCGCTCCGAGCATAGAACACTAAAATGTGTTCTAAGCTCGGACCCTCGCACACCGGTCGAGTCTCGTATTTATATTGAACTGAAACTTGTTTAGCGGCGTGAAGCTTGCTTCAATGTGTTGACAAAGTAGAGGAATTTCAAGGTCTGTTCAAATGTCTAGATTTTAAACGTACCATGGAGCTCCTGTGATATCCGGAAAGTTTTGCTTTGGAAAGCTTCTAAACGATTTAGGTAGCTACTTGCCGCCGTTTCCTAAATAAGAAAAGCGTATGTGATCATCGGTCTGATGGTCAAAGTGTAGAACATGTTGCTATTTTGACTCAACATTGGGTAGAGAAGAGATTTGGCCATTTTTGTTTTGTTTTGTATAGATTGTACCTAAGGTTTGTAAGTTCTTTATTTAAGATTACTCTAAGATACTTGGCAGTGTTGGACTACGGTATGGGAACGTCATTAAAAGTGACGTTCTCATGCGGTTCAAGTGATCAATGCTAAAAGAAGAGTACGTCTTTGCTTTTCTTTGGGTTGTGAACACATCTTATGAGTTTTACTCTCTTATATACTAAAAAAAAAGTGTAAAAAATGCATTGACAATGCTTTTACTAAGTACTATATCACTTAATTATACTACAGCAACTGTTACAGAACAAACATTGGCAGATCATAAAGCTAATAAACTTGAAGTAAAAATGTATGTAAATACCCTTAAAAACAAAACAACTACATAGATTTATTACTAAAAGTATGTTTATGTTATGCACAGTTTTATTATCTTAAAACTAAAATTTCTTAAATAATAACCTAAATCTGAATTATAAATTTAAGAAGTTTTTAAAAAATCTTACAAATGCAGTAGCTGTATTATTACCCAACCAACATGGTATGACAATAAAATAAAACTATGCGTAACTATTACAATTTACAAAAAAAATTGATCAAAAACTACAACATACAATTTTAATGGAAAGTAAAACATTTTTACTGCACTTACACTATTTACAATGCCTATAGTATACATGTTTTTTTTTTAATTGAGGATGCTTTGTCAAGATTTTTAATATAGTTTGCACGATTTTTTTTTTTTGCATCGTGCGTATTTGCTTTTAGTAGTAGTGTTAAGGAATTTTTAATGATAGTGCGGTACAGGGCTCAAGTCCACACGTTTTGAGGGTTGATCTTTTACGCGCTTATTCATTAGTTATAACGTTATCTACTGTATTAGAGTGTCTTTTCACATAATGCTACTTGAGTAAGCTGTCAATGTTAGGGCTTTGTGGCATTCTAGTATTAACATTGATCTTACTTTAGGCTTTTTCATATCTAAACTTGCTGATTTGGGTTACTATTTCTATTACCCAATAGGTTATTCTAGCTACTTTAGTTAAAAAGTTAATTGTATGTGTCCTTAGTGATAAGAAGATTAGGACTGGATCTTAAGAGTAAAGTTTTGCTCCAGAACACAAAAATTTTCTAAAATGTTTTGGTGTTTTCTTTAAACTACGTGTAAGCGCTCTTTGCAAGTATCATTAATAAGCCTACTAATGTTCTTGTTATTTCCTTTTTGTAATAAAACATTTTTATTGATAATGTTTGCCAATAACCCTACAGTATTTTTGTTAGCTACAACTTACTGTTAAAAAAGTGCATTTATTCTATTGCAAAGCCATTGCACTTACTTTTCAATGCTTCATTGAATGAAACTAAATTTCCTCAAATATGAAAACAAAGCTATATTACGCCTTTGTTTAAATCTGGAGCCAAAAAGAATATCACTAACTATAGAGGCATTTGCATTTAATCTGCTATACCTAAATTGTTCGATAAAATTGTAACTAGTCAGTTGCAATGGATGTGCAAAAGCATCTTAATAGAAGAGCAGCATGGATTTCGTGAAGGGCGTTCCACACTTACTAATTTACTCTGTTATGAAAATGATATTTTAAATGCATTTGAATCTAAAGTACAAGTTAATTCAAACTACACCGATTTTTCAAAGGCGTTTGATCGTGTGAGTCATAATATTTTGATTGCCAAGCTTAGTGCTCTGGGATTTCCTAATGATGTGACTTCCTGGTTATTCAGCTTTTTGAAAAATCGCACGCAGTGTGTAAAAATTAATAACTTTTTGTCACAGCCCATTCTTGTTTCATCTGGTGTTCCTCAAGGATCTCATTGTGGACCAATTTTATTTTTGCTTTTCAATAATGATATCCCACAGTATATCAATTCATCGTCATTTCTTTTATTTGCGGATGATTTAAAAATGTATAGAAGAATATCATCTCTCAATGACTGCCATCTTTTACAACTGGACTTGGATTCTATAAATACTTGGTGTTTTATTAATAAATTATGTTTTAATGCTGATAAATGTTTTTCAATAAGTTTCCATAGAACTTTAAGTAAAATTTCTTTTAACTATATAATTGACACTAAAGTGTTAAACAAAGTCACACAAATATAAGATTTAGGCGTTATTTTTGATCATAAACTTACATTTGTTGAACATATAAACATCATGTGCAATCGTGCCATAAAAATGTTAGGATTTGTATATAGAATGTCCGCGGATTTATCAGCCAGTACACTTAAACTTTTATATTGTGCTTTGGTGCGTTTGCATTAAGAGTATGCTCCATCAGTTTGGAGTCCTGTTTATGAAATTCATAACCGTAGTATTGAACAAATTCAAAAAAAGTTTTGTCGTTTATTGTCTTATAAATCCGGCATATTATCTGTAAATTATGATTACTGCTACATTGCTTTATTGTACAATCTACCGCCATTGAAGATTCGCCGCAAAAGAGCTGATTTGTCGTTCTTGCGTAATTTAATTATGTCTGAGATTGATTGTCTGGAGCTACTTGGTACTCTTCCATTCCATGTAGCACCTAATAATAGACATAGCAGACATTCTTCTTTATTTCGCGAGTCTACTCATTCTACTAATTATGGTTTCAACAATCCACTTGGTAGAATGTGTAGATTTGCAAATAATTTACCAACTGATATTAATGTATTTTGTGTCTCTAAATCTACGTTCAGAAGTCAGCTAAGTCATGCTGACTAATGTCTAATATGTGCGCTTTTATAATTGGTATATTTGTATTCTTTATTTTTGTATTGTAAAACATCATTGTTTATGTATATTTGATGTAGATGTAGATGTAAATGGTAAGATTATACCGTGAATAAAGTATTTTTATTTTAACGCTAAAAAAAATCAGACTATTTTAGATTTTGCAAATTAATGCAAAATAAACAAGCTCAAATTAAACCCAGAAAAACAATAATTATCAAATTTTACAAACAACAAATTTTAAGTATAACGTCAAAGTTTAAGAAAAAACCATTTTTAGATCCGAAAAAACTAAACACTTAGGAACTATAATTAACAGCAAACTTTTCGACTTTTGTAAACCGAACTTTACAAAACATTTAACTAAACATTACCAGCAATTTATATTTAAGAATTACTTAATTGATCAAATTTATTGCCATAATGCCAGAAATAAAATTGCATTTTGAGCAGATCCACATAATTTTTTTTCAAACTTGTACAAAATTTATTTTTTGTATTTATTTTATTCTCTACATATCGTAATTTAGATGTATAATTTTTAATTCACTATGTAATGACGATGTATGCATTTTTTTTAAATCTCAGGTAATTAGTTTTGTAATAATATAATAAATAAATTGTTATAAAAAATAGAAAATAGCAAAACAATTTTATTAGAATAAACAATTATATTATTATTTAATAAATACTACAAATAAATACCTAAATAAATAAATATTATACTAACACATTAATATATCAATTATTATTTAACACGTTAACAAATCATCAGATGCTTGTTTAATTTTTGCTCCAAAATCTTCTTTGACATCTATAATACAATCAGCAGAATTAGTCATAACACCAGCCAAACCTGTATTAGAATCTTTACTGAGTTGAGTCATACTTTCACTAGTTGCTTCAGCAACATCAGCAAGACACTGTTCAGGATCAAGTTCTGACTTGCAAGCTTTTTTAGCCATTTTCATTGTAGCCATTTGTTGTTTCATAGCAAGCGATTGAAAACGGAGCTCTTGCATTTCAGTCTTCATCTGGCATTTGTCGAAAGCAGTTTTTAAATCGGTTTCAATTTCGGCAGCTGAAGCATCCGCTGCTGTCGCGCATGGTTCACCAGCAGGTGCGGTCATAGATAAAGTTTTTAATGCGTCCAATTGCAATTTAACTTCATTGTTAGCCGTTTTGATATTTTTGCTTAGAAGTGCCTGGGACATTCCTAATTGTTTGTTAAAGGTAACCATGGATTTAATAGCAGTTAGATCAACACCTCCGCCCATCATACCACCACTCATCATGCCACCACCCATCATACTCATACCATCCATCATACCCATACCGCCCATCATACCCATGCCAGGCATAGCTAAAACCTATAGTTTAAAAAATAGAATAAGAATAATTCACGATTAAAAGAATTAATTAATTCAAATTTTGTATTTTGCTTACCTGAACTAGGCAGAAAGTTATTGCAATTACTATTTTAGTACACATATTGAATTTTGTTTTTAATTATTAGTATTAAGTTATACTGTTGTTGTCGTTATAATGTATTTTATAAACTGAAGATGTATTTAAAGTCAGCGACTTTATATACTGTTTTACATATTGTTAATCATTCAAAAAATTTAACAGGTAAATAAGATAAGGAAAAACCAATCCAACGTCATACTTTATTTGCAGTTAAATAATGAAACAAAATGCGTAATTAATATTTGTTTCGGCAATGTAATAAATAATCCCCAAGTTTGCATTTGAGATTGTTATTATAGTTTGTGTTAGTCATGGGAAAATATAATAAGAATGTTGTTTTTTAATACTGTAAAATATTCTGGTTTAATCATCTAATAACAAAATCATAGCGTTTTTGTTTGTTTTATATTAATATGTATTAATTTATTTCACTAAATAAAGCTATACTTGTTGATGTTTTATTATTAAACCTAGACAGCATAAAACAGTCATCTTATTAAACTGTCGTTTATAATGTTACAGAAAAAGTTTCTATTCATTGCAATCAGCAATTAAAAAAAATCTAAAAAAGTTGATTTTTAATTTGCTAATTTGCATTTATTGCATCAACGTGTACCGTAGTACGTACATAAATTAAAAAAATAAATTATTTAATATGTTGCAACAGTTGTTGCAAAAAAGCCTATGCTGCAAAGTTTTTTTTTTACATTTTTTTTTTTAGTTTTTGTTAACTTTTTTTATACAGGGTTGGGTAAATGTATGGAAACTCCTAATTCCTAACTGTATTTTAAATTTATGTCAAAAATGACTTTAATAAAAGTTTTTGTATATTTTTTAATCTATATAGTGTTGTATTTTAATTTTTAATGCGTGCCTTATTTTGTGTGATATGACGTCACTATCATTTTTTTAAAAATAAAACACCTTGCATTTTTGTTATTTTTAGAAAAAAAAAATTCAAGAAGTATTTTATCGGTCTGCAAAATTTTTTATTAAAATAATAAAACAAAATGTTCTACATTATGTTCTGTCATTTTTAATACAATTTAAACAAACGTAAAAATTATTTAATATGTATTTAAAGCAAAAATTTAACTAAAATAAACTATTATTATTATTATTATTTATTATTGACTATAAATCATTTAAAACGTACTACATTTTGTTTTTTAGTTGTAAATTTATAAAATCTTATATCATTGTAATTGTTAAAAAAGTTTCTTAAAATAAAATAAAATACAGAGTGTTCCATTAAAAAATACTGATGATGACGTTATAGCACGCAAAACATGGTACGCATTCAAAATCAAAATACGTCTCTAATAAGATTAAAAAACATACAAAAACATTTAATTAAGTCATATTTATAATAAATGAAAAATGCAGTCAGAAATTAGATGTTTCTACACATTTACAATCCTGTATACAGGATGTTTCTTAACTAGAAGCAAAAAATGAAACTAGATACATTTAATTTTAAACAAAAACATCAAATTTTTTTGTCAATTTTAATTTGTTTTTGAGATAATAAAAAAACACACACTATTTAGAAGACTTTTTATTTAGCATAATTTAGGTAACAAAAACATTTGTAACAATGGTAACAACAAACAAAGCAGTATTATTTTAATATGTTTTTAAAATAGCCACTATAAGCGTTGATGTAAGCTTGACAACGCTCTAAAAAAGAATGATAAACTGCTTTAAAATCTGTTGTGTTGTGAATGTGCAATGCAGCATTTGCAATTCTTTTTTGTAGATGCTTCATGTTGTTTATTGGCTCCGCATAAACCAATTGTTTTATATGTTTCTACACATAAAAGTCTAATAAATTTAGATTAGAAAATCTTGCAGGCCAGTTTATTGAACCTCTTCTACCAATTCACTTATCATTAAAATGATCGTTGAGCTACTAAACTACATATTGTTCGACATGGAGCAACGTAAGGCAAAATAAATATTGTTATCCAGCAATTTTTTTATCTAATTTTTTGTTTGTATAAACTAGCATCTAAACAAGGTGGTAAAATTTGAATTGGCAGTAGTTGCTCAATAAAACCCTATGAGCTTGTACCCTAACTGCGATCAGATTTCCTATTAACCAGATATGCTCATTAGGTATATTGTTAATGCCATCTCTTGTAAACATAGATTTATTGCTCCACATTATTGAACTAAAAAAGTTACGATCTTGTTGATGTCGTTCAAGAAGTCATTAAGAAAATGCAAGTCGTTGTGTTGCGTTGCCTGGTTGTAGGTGTTGTACTTTTTGATAATGATATGTGTAAATAATTTTCCTATTTAAAGTTTTTAAATAGTTGCAAACAAGCGGAAAATTGCCTAACGTTAACGTCAACATTTGTTCTTCTTCTGCCAGAGTGTGCTGTTGATGTAGACCTCCAATGCGGCTATTTTAAATTTACAAAAATGCTTTTAAATATACGCGACAAAAAGGTTGCCTTCTGTTGAAAAATTTTAATTGATATTTTTGACTTGCAGCTAGGGTATTACCATTACAGAATCCGTAAACAAAAACGATAAACAAAACAAAGAAAACAAATTTGACAAGCATCAACGCACGCTTGTTAAAGTAATGTTGTTTGGTTTTTTTTGCTAAACAAAATGTTTGTTATGTTTGTTTAATGTGTATTTTTTTATTAGTTTGAAAACAAAGTAAGATAGACAAAAAAGTTATTTAAATTTTTTGTTTTTGCCTCCAGTTAGAAGACATCTTGTATACTAAGTTTATTTTACTTTACGTTAGCATTGTTTATTAGAGCTGACTTTCTGCTGCTACAATTATTAGAAACTTTAATAACTACATACTTTTAAATACTTATTATGATTCATTATTAATTAATAATAATAGTTAAGTTTATTTTTGCTCCAAAATAATAGTTTTGACAAGAAATTCTTGTCTAAATAGAAATAGGCTTTGTCACTAAAAAAATGTTAACAAAACTGTTGAAACTTTTAAGCACTACAATTACATAGTTTATGATCAGTGTTGCTGAATTTAAGTAGGAAAGTAAAAGCATTTTTACTGCACTTAAGCCTCATTTGGTTCTTTGTACCTTTTACAATAGTAAACCTTACTTACACAGCTAACCTACGTATTTGATGTATGCTAAAACATCACTTAGAAAGTTTTCCTTATGCTGGCCATAAGTCTTTTGAGTAGGAGAGCGCCGGGCAAGTACATGGTAAAATTAGTAAGTGCTCGGTAGTTTTATCTTTTATTTTACATCTTTTGCATATTAAGCTGTTTACAACGCTTATAGTATGCATGTGTTTTCTTAATTGAGATTGCCCTGTCAACATTCCTGTTATGATTTGCATTTTTTTTTTAATTTGTTTTTAAGATGGTGTTGAAGCTTTCACCAATAGTGTGGTATAGGATTTGGGTCCACACATCTTGAGGGTTAATCCTTTAGGCGCGAATTTATTGGTCTTAACGTTACCTACTGTGTTGGAGCATTTAAATATTAGCCTTAAAGTAATTTAAGGCTTTTTTATAGCTAAAATTGCCGATCTGCTGTCTGTTACAATTTGAGTTACTATTTTTATTACCTTATAGATTTTTTCAGCTATATCTGCTTGGAGGATAATTGAATGTGTTCTTAGCATTAAAAATATTGATGTTATAAGTAGTTATGATATAAATTATTCTTGTAGTAAGTTTTATAATCATATTAATTTTGCTTTTAATAGACATGTTCCTAAATATACAACTACTACTAGTACTAAAAAAAATCCAAGATTGTTTAGTTATAATTTGATTTGTGTGATTAGAGTAAAAATTCATTACTATAAAATGTATAAATTAAAAAAACCAAATTAGTACTTAGACGAGTATAAAGATAGACGCACAACTGTTAAACGTATAATATCTAAAGATTGTAAAAGATATTTTAGTTTTGTTGAAAGACAAATAAAAAAAAAACAAGCAATTTTGGACATACATTCATGCTATCAAAAATACGTCTGTTTTTTCAGCTCTATTTGTTCATGAAGATCAAACTCTATTCATTCCACAAAATATTGCAAATTGCTTTGTTGTGACTTTTAGTAGTGTCTATAATATTTCTTCTAACGCACCTCAGTCTGTATATTCTAAAATGCAAGGTAATTTTTTATTTATTCTAAAACAACTGAAAACAATTTAATTTTGGCTGCTAATAAATTAAGTTTTAAATTAACATCTGGGCCTGATGGAATTCCGTCATTTATAGTAAAAGACTGTATTCAAACATTTGCAACTCCCTTAGTTTATATATGCAATTTAATATTGTTATCACAAAGTTTTCCAGAACTTTAGGAAATATCAAAAGTGTACCCTGTGCCATAAAAAGGAAACAAATCAATTATTGCAAATTATTGCCCAATTTTATTATTTTAGTAAATAATGTTGCTATTTAAAACTATATTATGCGACAATATTTACTTCAATGTTAAAATTCAATTGGATATTGACCAACACGGTTTCTGCAAAAGTTGGTCAACAACAACAAGTTTAATGGCATTTACTGAATATGCCTCGAAAGCATTGGAGTTGCAACAGCAAGTTGACGTTATTTACACCAATTTTAGTAAAACGTTTGCTAAACTTGACCTTATGGTCTATTGCTAAAATTAAACAAATTAGGATTTAGCAACAAATTAATTAGAGTTGTATCTGCTTATTTGAAAAATCGTACACAATAAGTGCAAATCTCAAATGTTAGGTCCAATAACTATGTATCTACGTTAGGTATTTCTCAGGACTCAAATTTAGGACTTTTGTTATTCTTGCTTTTCATAAACTATGAATATAACTATTCAATTAGATTAAAAAATCATTCAGAAGTATCAAATTTCTGTGACTTAAGTGTTGTTTTCAACACTCAACTTTGTTTGCACTATCACATTGAATCTATAACTAATGTTGCTTTAAAATCGTTAAGATTTGTTTTACGAAATGCTAAACAGTTTAGCAATTCAGCGTCATTAAAATGTTTATATTTCTCATTTGTTAGATGCAAATTAGAATATTGTTTATCTGTTTGATCGCAAAACTGAAACTATTTAGCGTAAACTCCTGAAATACCTATATTTTTAAGAACATAATTTTTACCCAAAAAAACAGATAATTTAATAACAATGAATTAATCACCATGATTAATGATCAATCTCTTGAAACAAACAAAAATAACAGCAATGGCGGTTTTAGTTTAGGATTCAAGCTTACTACTGGTCCGTTAAAATGTCATGCGCTGCTAGAAATAGTAAATTTTTGGGTACCTCAGGAGAGAACAAGGATATCTGCTTGATTCCCAATAACAAAATGAATATAGGGTTTTATTTACCAATGAATACTATCATCCGTACTATTAACAAACTGCCACCTGAATTGGATATTTTTTCAGTTAATCTGCGACAACTAAGTGCATTTTTATACAATTAATACTTTATATATCAAAACTTGTTTGTTTATACTACAATTAATGTAACATTACCCTGTAATTAGGCATTTGCCTGTTGGGATAATAACTTATTATTATTATTATTATGTTCTTGTTTGTTCTCGTGTTATTTACGGTGTTTATTTTCTATTCTACGGGCTATTATAGCAAGAGTAGAAAAAAATCTAGTGTGCAAATTTTCTTACTGTGCTGCAAGTACCAAGAATTACAGAGCGTTGCATATAGACGAAGATGTCTTTGTCACTGTAAAGTCGTTGAAGAGTATCATAAAGCGTTAAAAGTATTAATGCATTAGCCAATATTATTATAGAAACTGTACAAACTTTCTGTTTTTATTATTGTTTTATTTCCATTGCTAAGGTTGCATACTTCTTAATTTTTTCTGCATTAGCTTTCTGTAAATTTGCAGCAATGGGTATTGTAATATTGATGAGATATGATTCTTTATTAGTTTTATCAACAAAAATAATATCTGGTCTATTGTGACTTATAGACTTCTATCCCAGTATAGTTTGATGTTTGCATTTTCTATTACGTTTTTTGAATTGTATTGGTAATATGGTCGTTTCTCAGTTATAAGACCATAATTAATACACAGTTCTTGGTGCAGAATTTTTTCCACATTATCATGTTTTGTCCTGTATTCAATTTGAGCTAGTGTAGAGCAACTGAATATTATGTGTTGTATTGTTTTACTGAATGCTTGACATCGCCTGCACTTGTTGTTTTGGGTGCCATCCTTAATGATGTATTTTTTATAATTTTTTGTTGATATTACCTAATTTTGTATTGCAAGCAAAATAATTCGGTTTCTGGAAATAGTCTACCACAAACTAACCAAGCGTTTGACGCAGTATAATCGACATGTGCTTGATTCAAATCATGAGCGTGTTTTCCGTGTAACTGCTTTGTTTTTCAAGATTCTATCTTTTTTATTTTATTATTATTATTATTATTAATATTAAATCTAAATTTTAAGAGTAAATTTCCGCTTCGGAACTTTAAAGAACTTTTGAGTCATTAGTGCCAATTAAAAAAAAATGTTTTTATCTATACTTAAGTAAACTAAACTAAAGTAAGAAGACATGATATTTTTTTGCGCTTTTAGTAAAAGTGTTTTTTTATAGTTTTCAGAAACAAACAGTCTTTACCGGCCTTTCCCACAAGTGTTAATTTCTTGACATTTAAGTCTTTAAAATGGCAGACAGAATTATGTTCATTGTTGCAATTAACGTTGTTTGCATACCGCTTGTTTTACTTAAGCATGCTATTTGTTGCAACTGGCTTAGTTGGTTTGCGACGTTGCTTGCTTAGTTTTTGGTTACTAGGTTGTTTTTTCTACTTAACTTTTTGACGATTTTCTTTGTTATACCTAAAACAAGAAACCAAAATTTTTTTTTTTTTTTATGGTATAGAAATCCTCGATTTTGGTTTTGCCTCACCATGAGGTTAAAAACTGTTTCAATGGCATTTGAAAGTTTCAGAAGCCAAAGAGTAATTATAGTTTGCTTAAAAAGGTGATCCATCTGCACAACGCTAAGTTTTGACTTTGGTCACAGTAGTTCTAGGCCGGAGATTGTTTGCTTTATTCACCCCAAGGATGTGTCATTATTACCTTATAAAGATAGAAGGTGTTTTTTTTATGAATGGACAAGATTTTTTTTCAGCTAGAGCAACTATAATTAACTCCGTCTGTCTTTTAGTAGCTTTGCATAAGAAATAGGACAGGTCAGTAAAAGCTACTTGGAAGTGTTTAAATCAGCCTCTTTGTAGTTAACTCTTACCTTTTTTGTTAATAGAAGAGTAATTTTTAAGCTTGACTCAAACTTCTTTGCTTTCTTTCTAAGTTGTCCAGGTGAAGGCTTAGAGATAAATGAAAAAACCTGATCTTTTGCTTTTTCTGTTTCAGAAAGGTTTTTTTGCGCAGAAGCTTAAAACCTTTTTTTTCCTGAGAGGGTTTTTGGCTTAATTTTTCACTTTTTCTGTGTAAGGTTGGATAAGAAGATTTGCCTGCTTTGCAGCAGCTAACTCCGCTTTTATTCATCTTTTCACTTTGGCACTGCAAGACTTTTTTTAAAGCTTGCGGCCTGAATTGCAAATGATTCAAGTTTAACTTGGACGCTTCCGTACTTCGTTTAGCAGTTTACATGATATCCGTCGCACATGTCGCTATTTTTTTTTTACAGATCCGGAATGCAACTACAACGCTGCATGGTGATTGTAATGAGTATGAATTCTTCTCCCCGGCTTGAGAGTTTATTGGAACATGCAAGCCTTATAACTACGGCAAAGATGCAATTGTCGACAAAAAATACTATCATTTGCTTATGGAAAAAAAAATTATTATGCTAAAAATATTTGCTTTTGTTTATATTAATATTTGATGTTGTACTTGCTATAAAATTAATTAAAAATACACATAAACTATTTGTGCGGTTTTCTAATTGTTTTTCTAGCACTTTAGAAATGATGTTTTAATTAAAAACAAGAGACATCTGGTTTAAAACATACAATATATTTGTACTAATATACACATTTGAAATAACAGTTGTTATTATACTAAAACTATTGTTGCATTTTTTTTATAAAAATTTATTACTTACTAAAATTACAAAATATAAAAAAAACTTATTTTTTTATTTATTTTACTATTTTAGTTTTTCAACATCTATTTTATTAATGTAATAAATTAATGACTTGTATTGTGGCAAGTCTTTTTGCTTGTTTATCAGATTACAAATATATTTTCGAGTATAATAAACAAATGTATTTCAATGATTCTATCACACACGTACCGTTCCAATAAAAAATTGTAGATAAATATACGCAATATAATAAAAAGTAATAAATTAAAAAATATGCAATGGATGTCAAAAAACTATAGAAGTAAAAATTTGAAAAAAAATTAAAATATTAAATCTAATTTTCTCTTGAAGAAATTGAAAAACTTGAATATAACAAAGCTTTACTAAGTTGCATAGAATGTGAAAATAAACAACATAAAATCTAAAGCATATAACTTAAATGTAGATATTCAAGTTGATATCCATGAGTTGAACTTCTACATAACAAAAATAAATATTTTTAATGCATCAAGTTATCTTGGCCATAATCAAATGCACGACTGAACAATGCATTAAAATTGTCCAAGCTTATTACGAAAATAGGAAGTCAAAAAAAAGTTTGTGCTCTACGTGAATAATTTAGTCCTTCAAATCGACCTTCCAACCGCACAATTTTAAATTTGATTTAAAAGTTTGAGCAATCTAGGTTTGTAGCTAACACTAAAGTATTTTAACATAGACTTGTAGCAGTTGCTCTGTGCAGAGTATTGCCAATGTTTGTCAAAGTGTAACTGCAGAACCAAAACATCAATTTATGATCGATTGCAAAAGATTTTTTTAATAATGGGCACATTTTTATCTAAGCGACTACATAAACATGTAAAACTGCCATATTTGAAGGTTAAAAATTACAAGAGAGAATTTTGAAAAGAAGTATTTTGTGTGTGTGTTTGCAGGGATAATTGGAATTTTTATGAAACCAGTTAAAAAGTATTGATATCAAAGGTTTTTAGTTTTAACAAAACGGTGCTAGTAGTCATACAACAAAAAAAACAATAAAGTTATTACTTAGAAACATTTTCAGGTCGCGTCATCTCAAATAATAGCAACACACATTGCCCGCTGAAGTCGTGCGATATCACTCTTTTAGATTTCTTTTGTTGAGGTTATATGAAAAGTAGAGTATAACGGAACAATCAAAACTGAAACAAGAAGTTTGACGCAAAATAGCCTGCATTGAGACTGCGTTAAATGTTATCGAAAATTGTAACAAGAAATGTACAAAGTTATTTTTTATGTGTAATTGTAATAAATTGACATAAAATATTGAACACAAAAAAACCTATTTTTTAAAATGTTTTTGTGTTTTCTTTAAATCATTAAATTTTGAGTATTTAAAAGACAAAAATTTTAATTTTTGTATTTATTTATTGTATTCTCTACACGTTACAAAAACGGAATTTAAAAACGAGTTAGATGAGTGATTTGTAATAAAATTTATGACACTTAACATATTGTGCTCTTAAGTATTGCTTTTCACCATCTACTTGAGCTTTAAATTTTTAATGATTAGTTTTTAGTTAGTGAAAATGGCGATGTAAATTTAAAAAAAAAAATCTCAAATAATTAGTTTAGTAATAATATATTTAATAAAACAAATTGTTATAAAAAATAGAAAATAATAATACAACTTTACTTGGATAAACAAATATATTATTTTTTAATAAATACTACAAATAAATAACCACATAAATAAATATTATACTAACATATTAATATATCAATTATTATTTAACACATCAACAAATCATCAGTTGTTTGTTCAATTTTTGCGCTAAGCTCTTCTTTGACATCTACAATACAATCAGCAGAATTAGTCATAACACCAGCCAAACCTGTATTAGAATCTTCACTAAGTTGAGTCATATTTGCACTAGTTGCTTCAGCAACATCAGCAAGACACTGTGCAGGATCAAGTTCAAACTTGCAAGCTTTCTTAGCCATTTTCATTGTAGCCATTTGTTGTTTCATAGCAAGCGATTGAAAACGGAGCTCTTGCATTTCAGTCTTCATCTGACATTTGTCAAAAGCAATTTTTAAATCGGATTCAATTTTAGTAGCTGAAGCACCCGCTGCTGTTGCGCATGGTTCATCAGCAGGTGCGGCCATGGATAAAGTTTTTAATGCGTCCAATTGTAATTTAATTTCATTATTAGCCGTTTTGATATTTTTGCTTAGAAGTGCCTGGGACATTCCTAATTGTTTGTTAAGGGTAACCATAGATTTAATAGCAGTTAGATCAACACCGCCGCCCATCATACCACCACCCATCATGCCACCACCCATCATACTCATACCACCCATCATACCCATACCTCCCATCATACCCATGCCAGGCATAGCTAAAACCTATAATTAAAAAAAATATAGAATAAGAATAATTCACTATTAAAGAAATTAATTAATTCAAATTTTGTGTTTTGCTTACCTGAACTAGGCAGAAGGTTATTGCAATTACTATTTTAGTACACATTTTAAATTTTGTTTTTAATTATTAGTATTAAGTTATACTGTTGTCGTTATAATGTATTTTATAAACTGAAGATGTATTTAAAGTCAGCGACTTTATATACTGTTTTACATATTGTTAGTCATTCAAAAAATTTAACAGGTGGATAAGATAAGGGAAACCCAATCTAACGTCATACTTTATTTGCAGTTAAATAATAAAACAAAATGCGTAATTAATATTTGTTTCGGCAATGTAATAAATAATCCCTAAGTTTGCATTTGAGTTTGTTATTATAGTTTGTGTTAGTCATGGAAAAATATAATAAGAATGTTGTTTTTTAATACTGTAAAATATTCTGGTTTCATCATCTAATAACAAAATCATTGCGTTTTTATTTGTTTTACATTAATAAGTAGGTAATAATTTATTAAACTAAATAAAGCTATACTTGTTGATAGTTTATTATTAAACTTAGATAGCATAAAACAGTCATTACTAACTGTCGTTTATAATGTTAAATTATAAAAAATAAATCACATATCTAAAAAAAGTTGACATTTAATTTGCAGCTTTGCATTTATTGCATCAAAGTGTACCGTAGTACGTACATAAATTAAAAAAATTATATTACTCAATATGTTGCAACAGTTGTAGCAAAAAAAACAAATGCAGCAAAGTTTTTATTTACATTTTTTTTAGTTTTCTTTAACATTTTATTATACAGGGTTGGGTAAATGTATGGGAACAATTAATTCCTGACTGTATTTTTGATTTATGTCAAAAATTACTTTGATAAAAGTTTTTGTATATTTTTTAATCTATATAGTGAGGTATTTTAATTTTCAATGCGTGCTTTGTTTTGTGTGATATGACGTCACTATCAATTTTTTTAAAATAAAACACCTTGCATTTTTGTTATTTTTAGAAAAAGAATCTTTTAAGATTTACAACAGTATTAAATTTTATCGGTCTGCAAAAATATTCATTAAAATAATAAAACAAAATGTTCTAGATTATGTTACAATTACCATAGCAACAAGTAAAAATAATTGTTTTTAATACAATTTAACTAAACGTAAAAATAAGTTAATATGTATTTAAAGCAAAAATTTAACTAAAATAAAATATTATTATTATTATTTATTATTGACTTTAAATCATTTAAAACGTACTACATTTTATTTTATTATTTTAATAACTATTTTTAAAACAATAAGTTGTAAACCTATAAAACTTTAGAACCATTGAAATTGTTGAAAAACTCTTTTTCTAAAAATATAAAAAATAATCTCATTATTAATTGCGTACAGAACAAAATCACTCAAAATAATTATTCTGCTTTTGATAAAATTTGTTTTTCAGAATACTGGGCTAAAAAGCCAAAATCATGTCAAAATCATATGGCACTGCTAATTTAGTGAACAATTACATTATTGAGTCAATATCAATTAAACATGATTGTAAATTGTCAGCAATTATACTGTATGACCCTAAACTTTTATTTATAACATTATGAAAGTACCGAAATCTGGCGAGAGCTTGTGAGACAACCGCCTGAAAAGAGAACAAGCGAACGATGGGAGGGGTTCTAGAGTAGATAGAAGTAGTCGCATCGGCATGATCCGATGTTACATTTGGATGCGTGTTTTGTAGTGTTCGTTCCGTTTCTGATACTACTGCTTAATTTAATATTATTATTTACGTATGTAATAAAAATAATTATTAATTTTAATAAAAAATAAGTATGTATAATGCATATAATACATATTATATTTATAATCTGATAATTTAATTTATTAGATATTCTGTCCAATTCTCTATGGATATTAAACGGTAAGACAGCTTAGTTATGGTGCGTTAGCGTAGCACGAAAACAGTCCGAATATGACTAAAATAATAACTTGCTTTTTATATACCGAGGTGATTCGGAAGTCACCTAATAAGCCGTTGGTTCCATCAACTCTCTTTGTCGTAAGACTTCTGGGGCGATGTAAAATAGCTGTAAAGCGAGCAATAAAGAAGATATTGCTAAATAGTAATTTTGTTATCATGTAACAAGAACGACAATTTTTTGTAGAAATTTTTGATTGTTTTTTTTAACCAAACAAAATAAAAATCATTATTTTTTAACTATTTTTAAGATTTTTTTTGTTTTTTTTTGTTAATCAAACAAAAGTTAAAAAATATGCAAATTAAATTTTTTAGAAAATTTTTTTTTTAGAAGACTGCATTGGATTTTGGAGCCCTTGCTTGCTTCTAAAGTACAGTCACACAAAAATCTTTAGCTAGCAATATATACCTTGATTTCTTCTAGCAATGTGCATAAAGATTAGCCCCGTATAGTAGTATTATTGACTAGTTATTATAATATGACTATAACAATGCTTTGCTTATGCAAACACAAAAACACGCCCCCAATATATTCACACGTGGTTGTCTTCTATAGGATTTGCTAAAATTTGTCAAAGCGCTACATGCAAGCAACGCGTTAAACTAAATTTCGACGCGCGCATCCTATTATTATTAATATTTAATTTTGCAAATAACTTCAATCATTATTAACATATTGGTTTGAATTTTAGAATTGATACTCAAGTAATTGTTTTCTAGAGCATGAAAATAAATTTTTATAATAAATTTATTTATTTAGAATCAATAATAAAATTTTGAACAAATTTTTTTTTTTTAAGAAATTATATATTCATGCTTTTCAATGTTTATTTCTACATATAAATTTTGTTTTTGGAATTTGTTATAAATAATACTTTTTAAGCAAATTGCAAATTACGAACTTGTGTAAAAATTCCCTGCTCTTAAATAAAATAATAGAAAATGTAATATTTCTAGGTGATTTTAATACCTGATTTTACACAAAGAACAATTAATTTACTACGTTCAAAAATATGTACACATCTTATAGTTTTTTTTTACCTTTTTATATAGTAACCAAAAAGAAAGAAAAAAGGCATTGACAATGTTCTTAATCACATAATCTTATTATAGCAACTATTAAAGTATATGCTACTTTGGCATACCATTGTACCATCTTCAAACTAAAATTTTATAAATAACAACCTCAATCTGTATTATAATTTTCATAAGTTTTGAAACAATTTTACAAATGCAAATAATTACTATATAGAAAATGCTTTAAACACATTATAGCTGTGTGGAACATAAAAACTATCCAAAAAGCCAACTCTTTAAGGTAGAGAACTCAAACATAATAGCCAAAGATTTTAATCAATGTTTTGCAACAATAGCTTTAACTCTTTTGAATAACTTATCAGACAGCAATATAGCCCCAATACTATTTCTAAATCATACTCTAAATCAAACAGATTTTCAGTTTACAGAAATAAGTTATATTGAAGAGATACAATGACAGATAATTAAAAAAATCGACTAACCTTAAAAATTATAATAATTACACCACTTACAAGATTTCTAAATTAATGTATACGATCTAGTAAGTTTAAAAAAAAAATTAAAGTAGTGCCTGTATACAAAAAACTATATTAATATACTCCATAATTATAGAAATTTTTATTTTAAGAGGACAGCTTTTTAAACAAGACAAATTTCTGTTAAATGACGATCAAATTTGGGTTTAGGAAAAACAAATCAACAAGTGTTGTTTTATTGCAGCTAATTTCAAATATTATTAAAGGTTTTAAAAATAAACGAGTACTTCAAAAGCATTTTATTGTGTTTTTTTCGATATTCTACAAAACAAATTGAATATTATAGTCTACCATTAAGTATAATGAATTTTCATTTAACTGAAAGTTTACAATTAACTTACAGAAAAGTACAAAAAAAAAAAACTTAAGATATTATTAGTAGTGTACGTCCAGACGTTATACTAGAATCACTGTAATGTTTTGTTTATGTGAATGGGGTTAAATCAGAGCTCCGAAGCGGCTATTCAACGTGTGCAATGAGGTTTTATTTTATTAAAACCATGTCACCTGATTGTAATACTCACATTCCTGTAGTTAATAAATAAAAAATTGTATCATAGATTTAATAATGCTGATATAGCAACCTATACGGTTATTTTAAAGTTATGCAATTGAAGTTAATGTAACATTGTTGTTGTCCAAAAAGAAAAATGTTGACTGATAAAATTCTTTTCTTAATTTAAAAAAAACGTTTGCAAAATTGGTAAATTTTTAAAACATTACATTCTTATAAGTTAGGTTCTGGGTTTTTAAATTTGTGTGAAAAATTAAAACTGTTTTTAGTGCATTTAGGCCTCATAAGCCTTTTGTATCTTTTTCAGTAGTTAACCTTACTCCTCCGTGTCAACACACTGCCAACCTACGTAGTTGATGTATGCTAAAAACTTGCTTGAAAGGGTTTTTCTTATGCTAGCCATTTCAAGCCAGCAATTTTTAAACATGGACTTTCTTAGGTAGAGAAGCGCAGCGCAGGTACATAGTATATGTTTGGTAGTTTTATCTTTTATTTTACATTATCTGCATATTGAGCTGTTTACAATGCTTACAGTATGCATGTTTTTTCTCAATAGAGAGTGCACTGTCAATACTCCTGTTATAGTTTGCCAGTTTTATTTTCTTTGTTTTGAATGCATTGTGCGTATTTACTTTTAGTATGGTGTCAAGGTTTTTATTTCCATTCCCTCATAAGTTATTCCGGCTATCTTTGCTTAGAGAATAATTAAATGTGTTTTTAGTAATAAGAATATTGAGACGTCTAGATCTTGAAAGTAAATTTTTGCTTCAGAACTTTGAAAAACTTTTGAGTCATCAGTGTCAATTTGAAAAAGTTTGTTTTTATTCACATTTTTTTCTTGTTGTTTACGTGTGTGTACACTGTAGGTTCTTTTAAAAACTAAGTAGGGTGGCATGCCATTTTTTTGCGCTTTTAGTAAAGGTGTTTTTGTACTGCCTTCCGAAGGGAACAGTGTTTACAAGCTCTCCACGCAGATGTTGCTACTTTCTTGACATAAATGTTTAGGGATGGCAGACGCAGCATTGTTTCCAGTGCTGCAGTTGGCGTTGTTTGCATACCGCTTGTTTCACTTAGGCATGTTATTTGTTGTTTTGCTAAAGTATTTTGCTTGGTTCTTGGTCACTAGCCTAAAAACCCTCTTAATAGCATTCAAAATGTAATGGTTTTTTCGCATTTTTCCTAAGCAGAAATTAGTTATTGTTTGTCTAAAGAGGTGATTTTAGGCCGTAAATTGTTTGTTCTACTCACCTGAAAAATGTGTCATTATTATATGTGATTTTAGTAATATCTTTTGTGTATAAACACTTTTCAAAAGTAAAAAATGTTTTTTTGGGAATGGGCAAGGTTTTATCTAGCTCTCGAGTTAATCAGCTATAATTTATTCCGCCTGTGCTTTAGTAGTTTTGCTTAAAAGGTAGGAAAGCTGGTGACAGTTACTTGGAAGTATTTGAGTGCAGTTTCATTATATGTAGTTGACTCCTATTTTGTTTGTTAAAAAACGGGTAGTTTTAAGCTTAACCTAGACTTCTTTGTTTTTTTCCTAAGTTGGCTAGGTGGAAGCTTAGAAATAATTAAGCAAATTTTTTTGTTTTGTTTTTTTCTGTTTCAAATGGTTTTTTGCCCAGAAGCTTTTCTATTTCTGTATAAGTTTTTAGCTTAATTTGGGTTTTTTCTGTGTAAGGTTAGCAGTGGTTGCCATTATAGCATGAAAAGTTTTTGTCTCGCCTGAAAGAAGATTTGCCTGGTTTACAGCAATTAATTCTGATTTTTTTTAATCTTCTGGCTTTGGCACTGCAAGTATCTTTTTGAAACATGGGGCCTGCATTGCAGACGCTCTCTTATTGCGTTTAACAGTTAACAAGGTATCCGAAAATACACTTGTTGCTATTTTCTTACAGATCCGCAACGCAACTACTACGCAGCGAGGTGATTGTAATTAGTCTGGAACTTTGCCATTGGCCTGAGAGTTTTTTGGAACACACAAGCTTGATAATCACGGCAAGGATACAATTGTCAGCAAAAAAAATACTACCTTTTGCCTATGGAGGAATATTTCTTAATTATGCTAAAGATAGTTGCTTCTGTTTCTGCTTTATATTTTATTTCATTTTGTATTTTAAACTCATGTTCATATAACTAAATATAGTAGATAAAGTATCACTTTACCTCCGTTGTCAACGATGACGGAGATGTAAAGTTGTAAACTGACAGCTTTACTAAACCCGTCGCGTCATCTAGCTACTAAATTTAGGGGGCACAATGCCCATAATAAACAATCATAATTACTTATTTATAAATTTAAATACAAACAAATTTGGAGATGAAGCTACATTTAAATCTTCGGAGATTTTATAACTCTTCGGCTATCATCGGACGATATCTCCTCAGATTTAAAGTATTGCTTGATCTTCTTATTACATAGTAGATAGAATAAGCGGGTTCTGGGCCCTCCGCTCCTCCGCTTCCGGTGCTGTGTTATAATGTGTATAAGAAATTGTAAAACGTGCCCCTCCACTTTGATGACGTGCAATAATATCATATCTATATTAATATGTAAACAGTCCAATAGATGAGTCATCCGCGCCTCTGCGTCGAGCAGTAGGTGACGTCATCCATAAGAGCTTCTTGTGTGTGAGTGAGAACCAGAAATCGGAAATGGAAGGATGGAAAATATGAGAGACAGCAGCAGCCACCTAGCGGCAGCAAGCAAACTAGCATATACAGGGTGATCGAAAGACTTTGTATATACAGGGTGTGTCAAAAATAAATCCAAGATGGCGACCGGAAGTGGTTATCATTATCTTAGAATCAAAAATGGCGACCGGATGTTCGACTTCCGGTGCTGCAAATAAGGTCGTTATGGTACTCAAATGAAAGGTCTCATTGCGTAGGTTACGAATCTGAAATAAAAATGTTTACTTGACCTGCTCCTAAGCCTTTTTGACCATACGGTACTGATTAGCAGCAGCAGGTTGCCGACAGCAGGGTTCCAAGTGTGCGAGTGCAATGCAGCAGCAGCAGCAGCAGCCACCTAGCGGCAGCAAGCGAACGAGCATATATACAGGGTGGTCGAAAGACTTTGTATATACAGGGTGGGTCAAAAATAAATCCAAAATGGCGACCGGAAGTGGTAATCTTTATCCCAAAATAAAAAATGGCGGCCGGAAGTGCGACTTCCGGTGTCGCAAAAAGGGCCTTCATGGTACTCAAATGAAAGCGCCCGTCGCGTACGTCACGAATCTAAAATAAAAACTTTTACTTGACCCGCTCCTAAGCGATAAAAATACAAAAAAACCTTCTGGATGTTTTAAAATAAAGAAACAATTGTTAAATGTGTAATTATAATTTCATATGTATTTTATAAATTATATAAATGATATATTACCAATCATTAAATAAAAAAATCAAATATATGTTATAACTGTGTTTTATTTCATCATTTCATAACAACATGCATAATAACATATCACCAATTTTCAACAGGAAATTATAACATAATCAGAAGTAACAAGATGTAATTGACTTTCTGTTAAAAATGTATATTGTTTATTATAAAGGTAGTTAAATTAAACACAACATCTAAATAACACATTTATTATTATTTAAAAAAATTACAAGAAAAATTTGCACGTTTATCAATAAAAATGTCAATCTAACATTACCAATTACACAATAAGTTACATTTAATAATATTTAATATTATTATTATCATTTAAATAAGTACAAATTTTTTTTACATTTTGAAATGAACAATTACTAAACTCATCCGTGTGATTTGCACAGAAATGAGTACATTTTTCAAACTTCGGTGAATTAATTTCACCTTCTAAATTTAATATGGTGAAATTCGGAAAATGTCTTTTTAAAAAATCTTCTTTTTGAACACCCTTGACCACGCACGTCACATCGGATAAATTCTGAGTAAATCTGTAAAAGATGTTGTCAATCTCGGCCATATCAACAATTCCTCCGGAATATGGAATTGAGTGGTAGTTATTTTCCAACCATCTGGCTTGGATTTTTTCTTTAGATGTTAAAAACGAATAGTCGATTGTCGGTTTCATCAAGTAAGTGTGAATATTTTTGTAATTTGTCGCAATACTTATTTCCTTCGGTATAAACTGATTTGCAATTACAAATCCTTGCATATCGATGGCTAATATAATCATAATGTTATATGAAGTGTACACATCAACGGTCTGTACTCGACTAAAATAAGAGCTCAATTGATGGGTATTTGACGCATTTTTCTACGTTCAGGATTCACTACTGCTTCCAATGTTATTGCAATCTTTTTAATTCTACGTTGAAATCGTAGTCTATTTTGTGCTTCAATCATCCATTCAGCACCGCTTCTATAGTCACCACATTCTTCAGGCAAATAAATGACCGTTGACTCGGGCTCACTGAATCTCACTCTTTTTCCCATCACACGAGTTTTCGAACCAACCCTGATAGCGGTGTGTATTCAACTATGGTATCGCTCAAAATGAGACAATAACACCTAGTATTGTCTTTAAAAATCTGAGAAGCTTCCATTTCAAGGCGCAAGTCTACCGTCGAGGACTTGATGCTTTCATTTTGTTTTGAAACGTCAAATACAAACATTGTGTGATTCTTAAATTCAGTAAATGAAAAGTACGGTTGATTTTTTGCATTATCATAGTAACTACTTTGAAACTGACAGTACATCTCGTATGCGGTTAAATATTCGCCATTGTCAAAATCCAAATTTAAATTTTCGTATGGATATGTTTCAGAATTTAGATAGATTCTTATGTTTCTAATGTTACAATGATCGAATGTGGAAACGTCTTCACTTGACACACCCTTTTTGTTGACGTGAAAAGCTATAATTACATATCGTGATTTCTCTAGACTGTTTGAGGTTTTTACGGACCAAACACTATCTTTAGATTTATTCATAGAGGGTAGTTCGTGTAGTTCCCATTTGCGAAATGGGATTAAGATTCTAGGATCGGTTTTAACTTGTTCCAACATTTGTAATTTAATCTCAGCATTTAATTGTATATGTGGTACTCTCCACTCGATTTTGTTTATTTTAAATTTAATCTGGCTAATTGCTTTTTTATCAGTATCATCGCTTATGAAACAATTTACATCAGTAGACGCACGTAGTAGAATTAGTTCGTGTTTAGCAAATCCCATTATTTTTTGATAGTCTTCGGCAAATCCTAACCAACACTTTAGCGGAATAAGAGCGAAAAACTTTTTATTCACAAAATATGTTTTTATTTGACCGGTTTTGCCCCACCCGGCAGTTCCCAAAACTTTAATTTCTTCGGCGTCTCCGTAGGAAAGAAACCCCTTCATAGTGCTCGAGATACCCAAATCTCTCGTTCTATCAATCTCGACACCGTTTAACTCATATCGGATTTCTTCGAACAAGAATGAGAAAACGTTGTTGGTTATGCTAAATGTTTTTCCATCTGATGGCTGTCCCTCGACCTCTCCAACCAAGTATATACTGCTTTCGCTTGGACATGTAAAAATATCTTGGTTCTGAATTGTGATTCTGATTTCATCGTTATTATCAAAGTTTGTAGTCCTTGGTCGGTAAGAATGATACTGTTCTTTAACGATGCTCTCATCAAATTGCACTTCATCAAAAATGTTAATTTTTCCCATAATGTTTCACTCTGTAACTTAGAGCCAATAGTCGGGATAAATTAAGACGTGTCACCTCTTTCGTAGGCAAAGGGGAACTGATGGTGAACGCATTGTTCTTCTTCTTTTTATTACCGAAAACAATTCCCATCTTACAGAGGTTTTAATTCCAATCTTATTAAAATATTTTCTCTCCTAAAATTAATGGGATCCCCCGCTTGATCTAATATTCTGAGATTGATATTGTCGATGCTATTGCGAACGTTTACCGGTAAATATAAAATATTTCGAGGTTCAATATTAATTGCGTAACCGGGATCCACTGCGGGACTAAATTCGAACAACGTGTGCGACAGACGATCGTCGTAATATGCTCCAGTAACGATGTTGCACTCTATTCTTATACTTTCCACTTTAATTATTTGCACGGGTAAATCGGACCTATGAATAATTCCGGCTTTTAAAATTTCTTTTCCGGAAAATCCCAAGAGACGCCCGATGGTGTTTTTATCAGGTGTAAAATCAATGTCGTACTTGCTCTTGATTTCGCACTGAAGAGTGTTGTGATTGGGTTTCAAAGACAAAATTTCTTCTGCTTCCGACTCGGGCAAATTTAACCCCCCTATTATCATGCGTTGCAAATACAATTCAATGTCTCGAATTTCGTATGCGCCTGTAGAAAGTGTGATCAATTTATTATCGTTGAAAATGAATTTATTGTTGGTTCCTTCCTCAATGTTCGGTATGGAATTATATGTGTGAAAACCAATGAGTCCTAAACAATATTCGTGTTGCGGATCTAATTCGATCGGGGGATAATAGTTGACCGATAGTTTGCTGCTATCACCTTGCAGGGTGAACGTTCGAGACATGACTAGCATAAAATTAATTTTAACATCTTTATTTATATAAAAACTCTAAACATAAATGTCCGCAGTTGTGAGAGTTAAATTTCTGATATTGATTGTGATTATATTTTATCTCGCATGCTTTGAAATATTTTACAACTTCTAGCGGCGGGCTTAAATTTCCAAAACTGTCAAAATATTGCACGCGTCTGCCGTTCTTCTTGTACGCTACCCAATGAGTGCCGGCTCCTGCCGTCCTATCCAGATTTATTATGCCCGACTCTCTATAATGAGGGTGATGCGGTAACTGATCTCGCATAAATACTCCTCTAAATGTTTTAATATGTTTCGTATATTTTTTCAAGTCTAAATCTGTGAGCGGTCTATCGGGCAGCGAACTTAACAGTTTTTTGATTTTTTCAGGTACAGTCCCAAACCTTTCTTATATGGTTTTAAATATAAACCGCTTCCTTTCTTTCCGAGAGCGATGGCTTCCATCGTTTTGTTGTGACGCTCGGACTCTTGCAGTTTCTTTTGTGCCTCCTTAGTTGATTTTACTGCTCGTACGATAGCGCTAGTACCCCCTGCGATCGAACCTAAGGCGCTTAATCCAGCAAAGAGGGGTATGAGTGGCAGAAAGCCACCTTGTTTTGGAATAGGTAGAACTCTTGGTTTGCGGACTTTATTACGTCCACCCGTTTTTTTAACAGCATCCTTAGCAGCAATCAAAGCAATTTTAGCACTTTCTCGTATAACGTCTGCACTTTTAATTTTTTTTGCTAACGGTTTTAACGCCGTTCGTACTTTATTTACTACACCTGCGCGAAGAGCTACAGTTTTAACGCCCATTCCTAATTTCCTTTTGGCTTTCATGATTCCAGTTACCGCTAGAGCGCTTGCTTTTTCGCTTAACGAAGAGTTCTTAGACTTAACTCTCCCCCAAGCAGATTTTTCCAAACTTTTATCTGCCTTATGTCGATCCTCTAACTTGGATGAATTTGAATAGGCAATGTCGTGCTGCATACAAGCTTTATCCAATTCGTTTATACCGATATCTCCTCTGATCAAACGCTTCTTCAACTTGGTGCCGGGACCGCAATATTTATATCCGGGTAAGTGGAGCTCAACAGGTAACTTATCTATAGCGCTGTTGATGATACCTCTACCGTGGTACATTGCTTAATAATTTTATCAGATCAATGATGTGTATATATAGCCATATTAATTAGAGTTTTAGTTAGTATAATGAAAACCGTTAAGCAGAAAGTTACTTTACCAATTATAAATATAGACTCAGTTGTGGGGGATACGACTGGACAATCTGAAAAACATGGCCCGTTAATCCCAAATTCTGTAAGAGCTTTAATATGCGGACCATCGAATTGTGGCAAAACTAACGTTTTATTTTCAATGCTTTTCCATGAAAACGGTTTAAAATTTGAAAACTTGTACATTTACTCAAAGTCGTTGTATCAACCAAAATATCAAATGTTAAGTGACGTTTTAAGCTCGATGTCAGAAGTTAGATATTTTCCATTTTCTGAAAACTGCGAAATCCTCGATCCGAGTGAAGCAAATAATAATTCAATTTTCATATTTGACGATGTTGCATGTGACAAACAAGATAAAATTAGAAATTTCTTCAGTATGGGTAGACATAAAAATGTTGATTCATTTTACCTATGTCAAACATATACACGTATCCCTAAGCATTTGATTCGCGATAATGGAAATTTTATAATGCTCTTCAAACAAGATGATTTAAATTTGAAACATGTATACCAAGACCATGTGAGCAGCGATATGAGTTTCGAAAAGTTTAAAACTCTATGTGCAGAATGTTGGAAAGAAAAGTATGGTTTCATTGTGATAGACAAGGATTCTGATGCCGGCAGATACCGCAAAGGACTCGACGAGTATATAATAATAAACTGATAATTACCTCAATCAGTATAGCGCATGCGTTAGAGGGGTGTGGTTATTATTTCTATCTCTATTGAAGTGAAGCAGTATAAAGAGATTAAGCAGTTATATAGCAATTGATATAGCAGTATAAAAGCGGTAGCTATTGAACAGCGCCTGATATAGCGCGCAGTATAGCGGAATAGCGAGCGGTATAGCGGAATAGCGAGCGGTATAGCGGAATAGGGAGCGGTATAGCGGAATAGCGAGCGGTATAGCGGAATAGCGAGCGGTATAGCGCTACAAAAGCGCTCGCTATTGTTAGAGATGCGGTATAAGAAGCGCTCTCTATTACGGAACCCTTTCAATACGGAGAAACACAATGTTGATAAGGAACTCATAACTGTAAAGCATGCAATTCGCAAGAAAGTAATGGCTCTCAAATTGAAGCAATCCGATGATAATGAAATCTTGAATAAAACTTACAAGCCTTTAATTGAACCAATTAAGGAGTTAATAAAGAGTTCTACATTGCCTCCGGGTCCTGCAAATGTACTTCATATAACGCCTCAAATTAAACAATCTCCTACGCAACCACCGCAACAGCAAGTGACTCCGATTAGACCTAAGAGAAAATATGGTAGAACTTCTACACCTACGAAACCAGAGGAAATGGTCAGCTTTGGTCAATATGAACCCAGTATGATACAATTTGATAAAACACAAGGTGGTTTAGAAAGAAACTCTTACGAGGGTATGTCAAATGCAACCACACTTAGGGAGGAAAATTATAAACCCGAAGAAGAGACTTACGAAAGTAGGTTAGAGTCTTCAGATGATACAGTTGATAATACAGTTGATAATACAATTGATAATACAGTTGTTGAAAATAATGAAAACCCAGACCCTATTACTGAACGTGGTTTGAGAGAATATCTCGAACAGTATCCTAATGTTTTAGTGCCTTTACTTATTGGATACGTCAAAGATGCTGATAAAATTGTTTATGATCGCTCTTCGGTAACGGGAGTTAATTATGACATTGATACCAGCAAGATAATCGTTGGAAACACAGAGCTAATGATTGATGGGATTGGAGATTTTTATGTAAGAGGGAAAAAATTTATAGGTACTGATGGATTGTATGAATTATTATTCAAGAAAACTCCTCAAAATTATACTGAACAAGACAAAAGAGACTATTTTGAAGTTTTAGTGGCTACTAATGCTTTATTTAAAAATCATAATCCTGCAGAGCAACATCAAGGAATTGGTACAACAAAATATAAAATGTTAGTTAAACCTATGTTAGATGAACGTAAAAAAGCGAGAGCAATGAGAGTGAACGAGAAAACTGTGGATGAAGAGATAATGGAAGCCTTTGCTAATACTACTACTACTACACACCGTCCAAATCGCAGCAGGAGTGTGTCAGATGCCAATTCGTACGCAGGTAAAGGATTCGATTCAACATTAGAAGTCGAAGATAAGCCTTTTCGATACACATACTGGGATAATCCTAACGAGTTAATAGAACGTTTGTGGTTGCTACACGCTTCACGTAGAGCCGGAAATTCATCTCACGCTAACGAGATTGCCTCCATCGAAGAAGAGCTGAGAGAAGCAAATATAATCTATTAAATTTTTATTTTAATCTCAATATCACTATGAGTGTAGACAAGTTCGGACGTCATTCGTCGCAAAATAAATCATTTGCTGGTGCAAGAGGCCCGCCAGGCAACGGTTTTAAGCGCGATGCTGATGGGAATTTCGACATTTCTCACAAGCGTTTGAAAAATGTTAATGCTCCTATCGATGATACTGATGTCACGACTAAGCTGTACGTTCACAACATTTCCGACTACCTCGACTCTAAAATTACAAATCTTCTCAAGAAATCTGATGATGATAAGAACGCTATCAATACTCTCTTGGAAAATTTAAACGCCGAAAATAAATCTGATTTTGATCATATTAATATCAAATATGAGGATCTTGATAAGAAAATTCAATTATGCATTAAAGACATTCCTGAAATGATTGAATCAAAGTTACTGACATTTAAGGGTGAATTGCATAAAATTGAGCAGAATATGAACTTGGTCAGCAATGCACATACAAACTTCAATCTGAATGTTTATGATCGTATTGAAGCCATACGTGATAACTTAACAACAACATACAACAGTGTAAAGGTTCAAATTAACAGCATTAATGATCGAATTCACGATATTAGCGAGCGAATAGACAAATGAACTAATTCAAAGCGACATTCAAATAAAATGGGGGGAGTTTGTTATTAAAAATGAATTTGTTATTGGGAGCTCAAGCGGAGAGCATCAAAAATTGATTTCTTCGAACAAGAATGAGTAAAGTAAAACAAGATATCGTTACTGAAATCCACAAGCCCGCGCGAATAAATTTCTCTAGAAGACGAACCATTTTGAAAGGTTTAGATGATTTGTGGCAGGCAGATTTGGCTGATTTTATACTGTATTCTCGCGAAAATAAGGGATATAAACACATTCTTATTGTAATCGATTGCTTCTCCAAATACTTGTGGGCGGAACCTCTAAAAGATAAAAGCGGACCGTCAGTGAAGAGTGCATTTGACAAAATATTTAATGGTGGTAGGATCCCGAAAAACTTGCAGACCGATCTGGGTAAAGAGTTTTACAACAAGCATGTTGAAAATTTGCTTAAAAAGCATTCGATTAATCATTACTCTACGTTTACTATTAAAAAGGCTGCAATGGCCGAGCGAGTGATACGTACTATTAAAGAAATATTATATAGAGAGTTTAGTTTACGAGGCAAATATAAATGGATCGATGTATTACCTGATATCACAAAAGATTACAACAATCGTAAGCATAGTACCATCGGTATGAAACCAAATGAAGTCACTAAAGATAAAGAGTCGATGTTGTTGAAAACCGTTTATTCACACATCAAGATTGCTGGACCGCGAAAATTTAAAATTGGAGACTTTGTGCGAATCAGCAAGGAGAAAACCGTTTTTGCGAAGGGATACACACCTAATTGGTCCACCGAAATATTTAAAGTGATTTCAATTAAAATCACAAATCCTACTGTGTACCTGTTGGAAGATTCAAGGGGGAGTCCAATCAAAGGAGGATTTTACGCTGAGGAAATTCAACTTGTTAAGCATAATGATGCATATCTAGTGGAAAAAATTATAAAGAAAAAAGGAACTAAAGTTTTCGTGAAGTGGCTGGGACTTGATAAGACTCATAATAGTTGGATTGATAAAAATAATGTTTTATAATAATTTAATCGTATACTAGTTTAGTTTTAATAATAATAATAATAATAATAATAAATTTATATTGTAACCCACACACATTGTTTTATTTATGTGAAGGAGTAAATAATAAGATTGATTTTTTTTTTTTAACATTTAATTCAACAGGAGTTTATATTCATACATTCATAGTCATAATACATTTTACCGTAAAACATGTTCAGTGTTTCCATCATAAGATACTCGAGCTCTCCTTTTGTATCGTTCTCACTCAATAAGCGGATAACTTTACCATACAAATCGTTATCTTCGTGAGCTAATTTTAAACATTTAGCCATAATTACATTATAATATAAATCAAATTCATAGGATTTTAATAATGTTAATTTAAAGTTTATAAGATTCTTAAAATTAATCAAGTTGTTGAATGTCATTAAAGAAATTAATATTTTAAAATTCCGGCACTCAAGTAATATAACATCCAGTTGTTTGTATGAGGTATATGAAATGCGGTGATCGCAGTACTTCCATGCGCCCCCATCTCTAATTTCGGTTATATTCATTTTGGAGAATTCACTCCATTCTTCTGCGGTAAAGAAAATTTCGTTGCGTCTAAAAGTACCATTATGTCCACAGTGGATTTTGATAATTGGTATAAATCCCAGTGCTGGACTTAGACCAATGGACACAAACTTTGTTCTAGAGTTATTGATTGTATAAGAGCTCTCTCCAATCAGCTGCATCTCCCGCTTGACGTCATCATCGTATCTGCAAATGCCTTCCTCCACAGGATCTTCGAACTTTAGGGGATCTGAAAAGAATGATTAGATGTAGAAATAAATTTCACTTGAGAAAAATATATTTAAAACTTACGTTCAATAATATCTTGTGACTCCAGACTTTTTAGGTTAATCTGTTGCATGCACACATCATCTAAATCGTACCCCACGTTGTAGAATTTTTCTGCATCTTTGCGTGTTAAACCGTAAGTACCTTTGGGGTTGATGTACTCGTATAATAATTCAGGTTGTAGATCTCTTGGTCGACTCTCCATATCCTCAACGAACGGTTTTATAGAATTTTTTGGGGTCTCGATTGGATTTACATGTGGTTTTTTAACATCGTACTCTCGTTTTAATGGTGTAAAATAACACTTTTTGAGATTGGACATTATGAACTCTATTGCAAATGGGGCTAAACTATTGTGAACTGAACTGCGCAAACACTGAATCAACTGTGAAGTTTTTGCATCATGATCACCATGTTATTACTAATTTAAGAATTAGATTTTTATTTTATTTTAACCAATCACAGGGCTGATAAAGATTTAATGATTTATATTTATTGTCAATCAGAAGGTCGGTATGATGGTGATAAGAATTTTCTTGTTGATTCTTGTATTACGATGCAATTTTTCTGTTAAAAGCGGATGTTACATCCTGTTACTTCTGATTATGTGATAATTTCCTGTTGAAAACTGGTGATATGTTATCATGCATGTTGTTATGAAGTGATGAAATAAAACGCAGTTATAACATATATTTGATTTTCTTTTATTTAATGTTTGTTAATATATCTTTTATATAATTTATAAAATACATATGAAATTATAATTACACATTTAACAGTCAAAATTATTTCTAGACTCAATATTAAATTTGCGTTATTACTTTCAACATTCGAAATTATTAAATGATTTGTTAAATTCATTACGTATCGATTTTTATCGAGGAACATAAAAGTTGCATTCATCACATTTGACACTCCCGGAATTGTGCTGGCGTTGATTTTGAACGTTCTTGGATGAGTGGTATTGTCGAGGTGCATCATTTTCCACTCCAAAGGCCAACTATCATTGATTCCTCTATCGATGGCGGTTATGAAGCATTGTCTGGCATCTTTGGGTTTCGTGATGAACAAAGTTCCATTAAGCAAAGTTGATAATAGTATGAATGCGGTGCTATTCATTTTTGGTGCTCTTGACACTTTTTCTAGTTGATCGGTAATCTTGACACTTTTTGCAGATACACCTTTCTGCGATGCATCTAAAACAGTTTTTTATGGGTGGAGGCGGTCCGTCTATGTGATTCTCATCAGTTGGAAGGTTGTAATGCTTATGACAGGGGAGTCTTATTTAGAAATATAAATCATTTTTACATTTTTCAGGCAGGAAGTCCCACAATCTTTCCAAATTTAGTCCATATAGCGATCGCAAATATTTGTCAGGCAGATATTTTACATATTCATCAGTTAACTTGTATTCATCCTACAATTCAATGGCTTTATTTATATTTTTAAATAAACTTCTCTCGACTTCGCTAATTTCATCGGAGCTGTATCCCGCCGAGTTTTGCACACAGTTGCTTTTGTAATTCATAATCACAAATAATTTTTTTAACATTTATAATTTGCCTTAATAGACTTTCCAATTGATAGTCTAATTGCTGTTTTTGTTTTTGCAATCGATTTTTTAAAAGGTGTCGTTTAATGAGTGACGTTCTTGACATCACCATTATCTTTAACTTTTATTATGTTTAACTGATTTTTAAATTTAGTGTCTCCACTTAAACAACGGATTGTTATCATTAATTTCTTTATTTTAAACCATCCAGATGATTTTTTTGTATTTTATTGCTTATGAGCTAGTCAAGTACAAGTTTTTATTTTAGATTCGTGACGTACGCGACGGGCGCTTTCATTTGAGTACCATGAAGGCCCTTTTTGCGACACCGGAAGTCGCACTTCCGGCCGCCATTTTTTATTTTGGGATAAAGATTACCACTTCCGGTCGCCATTTTGGATTTATTTTTGACCCACCCTGTATATACAAAGTCTTTCGACCACCCTGTATATATGCTCGTTCGCTTGCTGCCGCTAGGTGGCTGCTGCTGCTGCTGCATTGCACTCGCACACTTGGAACCCTGCTGTCGGCAACCTGCTGCTGCTAATCAGTACCGTATGGTCAAAAAGGCTTAGGAGCAGGTCAAGTAAACATTTTTATTTCAGATTCGTAACCTACGCAATGAGACCTTTCATTTGAGTACCATAACGACCTTATTTGCAGCACCGGAAGTCGAACATCCGGTCGCCATTTTTGATTCTAAGATAATGATAACCACTTCCGGTCGCCATCTTGGATTTATTTTTGACACACCCTGTATATACAAAGTCTTTCGATCACCCTGTATATGCTAGTTTGCTTGCTGCCGCTAGGTGGCTGCTGCTGTCTCTCATATTTTCCATCCTTCCATTTCCGATTTCTGGTTCTCACTCACACACAAGAAGCTCTTATGGATGACGTCACCTACTGCTCGACGCAGAGGCGCGGATGACTCATCTATTGGACTGTTTACATATTAATATAGATATGATATTATTGCACGTCATCAAAGTGGAGGGGCACGTTTTACAATTTCTTATACACATTATAACACAGCACCGGAAGCGGAGGAGCGGAGGGCCCAGAACCCGCTTATTCTATCTACTTTACATAATATACATTATGTTGTACTTGCTATAAAATTGATTAAAAATTATTAAACAAAAACAATTTGTGCGGTTTTTTAAATGTTTTTCTAGCTCTTTAAAGATGGCTTTTTAATTTAAAAAAAGAGACAGCTGTAGAACATACAATATAATCGTACTAATGTACACATTTCTAATAATAGTTGTTTTTATTATAAAACTATTTCTGTATTTTTTTTATATAAATTTATTGTAAAATTACAAAATATAAAAAAAAATCTTATTTATTTTACTATTTTAGTTCTCTTATGTTACTTTTATTTTTTACCAACATTTATTTTATTGATGAAATAAATTAATGACTTGTATTGTGGCAAGTTTTTTTGCTTGTTTAATAGATTACCAATAAATTTGTAAGTATAATAAACAAATGTATTTTATTGATCCTATAACACACGTACTGTTCAAATAAAAAATTGTGGATAAATAAACGGAATATAATAGAAAGCAATGAATTAAAAAATATGCACTGGATGTCAAAAAACTATGAAAGTAAAAACAAAACAAAAATTGATAAAAAACTTTGAAAAAAGCAAAAAATTATATTAGGCAAATATTAAAAATATGGTGGGTAAGGGGTGACGGCAAGAAACACCAAAATAAGTCCGGCCCAAATGTCAACCTCTCCTGCACGCGGTGCCCGCTGCTAGATAACTAATGAGGCTTTGGCGACCGAGTCATGGCGGTATAACCATTAAAATTGAGAATTAAGGATATGTAATTCTACTCTCGGGGATTTGAAGTAAGGCAAAAACGGGTCAACGGTCGTAGGGCAGTAGAGGATAAAAATCCCAATGGCTGAAGAGCGGAAAAACCAATACGAGCAGACTGAGCTTTCTAGTCCAATAAGACGGTCAATCTAAGGGAATGGGGTTTATTCCCTTAGATTGACAGTCCATGACATTTTAAAAATTCAAGGTCCTCCAGGATGGGGGTTGAGTCGCAAGGTTAGCAACCTGGCACTCGTGAAACAAAAATATATGCCAACTACCTTAACGACTTGCCTCGGAAACAGGACGTAAATAACAGAAGACGACTTAAGCAAAGAAAAGTGCCAATGAATATCGGAACATGAAACATCCGCGGCATCAATGGATAGATGAAAGAAATCTATGAAAAAATGGAACAACAGAACATTTACATATTACAACAGAAACAGACACAAAAAAAAAGGAACTTGAACGGAAGAAACAGGAAACGTAATCCATATATTTATAAACAAGAAAATAATGTCTGTTAACATGAATATATGGGAAACAAGAATATTATTTCTTGTAGTATATGGCCCGAACAAAAACAAACTGGTAGCAGTTAAAGATTCATTTTATGAAAGTCTACAGCAAATAGTTTTGAACATAAGCAAAGAACAAGAAATAATAATGCTGGGGAATATAAACGCAAGAGTGGGAAGACAAGGCAGTATAATGATCGGAAACTATGGTGAAAACCATATTAAAAATAACAGTAAAAGGCTAATAGATCTCTGTGAAAAAAATGATTTAAACATTACAAACGGCTTCTATGAACATCCCAATATCCACAAATTTACCTAGACCAACCAACGCTAGGACTACAATCAGTCATTGATTACTGCATTATTTGCCAAACAACAACTAAAACTGCAAGATGTCTAAGCATTTAAAGGTGCAAATTGTGGGACAGATTACTTTCTACTTGGAGTTAAATTAATCTTACCCTATGCAAAATACAACAATAGATCTCAGAGTGCAAACGATAAGATGGAAAAGACTATTAAGTATAACCTGGACAGTTTATTACATGACAGCACCTGGCACCTGTACCTACAACGATTTGATCAAAAACTGGATAAAGAACAAACATATACAACAGCAACAGAATTGTATGAACATATTAAATCAAGTATACATGGTGCTGCTAAGGAAGCACTGGGAGAAATCCAAAAAGCGACAAAAAAACCATCGATACATTGGTGGGCGCAAGAAATAGAGGATAAAATAAGACAAAAAAAAATCTTATATCACAAATGGCTAAGCACAAAAAGCCAAGAAAATCATATAAAGTTTAGGGATTCCCAAATTAAAGTCAAGCGATTGGTAGCAACTGAAAAGACCAGAATGTGGGACCAAAAATGTCAGAAAATAGAAAATATGATTGGTGGAAGAAGGTGTACGAAGGCATGGAAATTTATAAGTAACACAAAAACAAACAACAAAGATAGATCTACGCTCCAAATGATCAAACTAGATACGTTCGATAAATACTATAAAAAGCTCCTAACAAAAAATAGAGCAGCAATATAAACAGCCACCAGTAAAATATCCGCAAATAATAATAGAATGCAAAGAAATAATAATAAATTCTGTACAGGCAGAAAAAAACTATAAAAAACTTGAAAAACAGAAGAGCAGCAGGTGTAGGAGATATAAGCGCAGAACTCCTAAAATACGGTACCCATAAACTGACAAGGCTAATAGCACACATGTTCTCTATGTGCATAACTGGTTACAGCATCCCGACCGATTGGAAGATGGGCGATATATATCCTATATTTAAAAAAGCAGATCAAAAACAATGCAATAACTACAGAGGCATAACGGTAACTGTGCTAATTACTGTTAAGCAGATTATATAGAAGAGTACTGCAAGATTTAATAGAAGAGGAGTATAACGCCAAAGAGTCGGAAGTACAGAGCAGAAAGGTCATGCACTTGATAATGTATTCTGCCTGCGTCAAATATCCGAAAAACAACTAGCTATTGTTGAGAGAATCTGGGAGAGAGACATGGTACGAAATTATGGAAAGAGATAGAGATATACAAAGGCAAGAAAAGAGAATGCGAGTGAAAGAGTCTAGGTACAACGCAAATTATGAACATATTATAGAAAGTGAATTGCCAATGTACTTAGAGAGCGATAGATATAGTAAAGATGACAAAAAGATGATTGCAAGATTCAGATGTGGTAATGAAGAGCAAGTGACAAGATTTTGGATGGAAGAGGATTTGAAAATGTGCAGAATGTGCGGAGAGACTAAGGAAACTATAGAACATATGTTGAAAGAGTGTAACGAAATGAGAGAAGAACAGATGGGAAAAAATGAGATATTGAAAGGGGACGGAAGAGGGGTAGAATGGATGAGGGCAGTTAAAAAACGAAGAAAAGAAATATACGAACAGAGAAGCAAATTTTCTTAATTGTGTTAATTTTATAAGGATTAAGTTTTATTAATTTGGGAAGTTGTAATTAAATTTGTAAATGTAATTTTCAAGGCCGAAAGGCAAGAATTATACGTATTATTAACTAGCTATGGGACAGGAGGTTCATCTTCTTTACATCGACCTCACCAAAGCATACGACAACGTTCCTGTGGAGATGTTTTGAAAAGCCATGTCGGAAACTAACATCAGCTATAACTTAATCAAAACGGTCCAGGACTTATGCTAAAGGTCCGTTTTACGAGTAAAAATGGGCAATAAAGTTTCAAACGGTTTTATAGTTAATAAAGGACTACAACAGGGTTGTTGCATCTTCCCCACTTTGTTCAAGTTAAACATAGAGAAAGCACTACAAACATAGAAAATCAAATGTAAAGGCATGGCCTTCGAACTTAACGATGACAAAACTCTCTACACGATGCAGTTTGCCGACGATCAGGTGGTCATCGCCCAAAGCAAAGATGACTTAGAATATGAGTCTAGGAAACTAAAGGAAGAATACTGTGGGGATTAACTATGAACATCAGCAAGATCATATATATGTGTATAGGAGGGGAGAGTACTGACTTTGTACTCAATACCGGCGACGTAATCCTCAGTTGCAAAGAATACAAATATCTTGCAATGACCTTTTAGAAGGACGGAAGGGACACGCGCAAAATCCAGATCCGAACAACGCAAACCAGAAAACTAATAAGCACACTAAATAGTATCCTCTGGTTAACTAGCATCACAAAGAAAAGAAAACGACGCATATTAGATGTAATGATTAAGAGATCCCTCGCTTAACTATCGGAACTATGAAATATGTCATCTGCAGATAAAAGAAAAACATCTGCGGTTGAAATGGATGCACTAAGAAGATCTTTTAGAGTATCGCGTCTTGAACATATGACAATTATAGAGATTCTAAACCGTATAAAAGTTCTAGAGGAAGAAACTATACAAGAAGTCATCAAGCGTAAACAGCTTGGACACCAGGTAGAAGGAAAAGAGGGCCCCTTAAAAAAACATGGATTACCAATATTCGAAGAGCACTAAGTGAAAAAAATATCCAAGAAAAACTGTGGATGGATAGGAAGCAATGGCTAACAAAAATCGGAAGGCGACGACAGACGCTTTAAAACCGATAAATATATATATATATATATATATATATATATATATATATATATATATATATATATATATAAATATAAATATTAAAAATATTTCAAATAACAAACCTAAATTTCTCTTAAAAAATTAATAAAACTTAAATATTTGCAAAGCTTTAAAATATAAAACTTGTTGAAACAATAAATAACATAAAGTCTAAAACATATAAGTCAAATGTAGGTATTTAAGTTGAACTTCTACATAACAAAGATAAATATTTTAAATGCATCAAGTTATCTTAGCCATAATCAAATGCACAACAAAGCGTTAACATTATCTAAGCCTATTATGAAAATGGAAATTTGAGAAAAAGTACATTTTGTGTTCTACTTAAGTAATTTAGTGCTACAAATTGACAATTCAAGCGCTTAATTTAAAATGCCAAAGTACTCCAAGATACTTGCTGCGGTTGCTCTGTGCAAAGTATTGCCAATGTTTCTCAAGGTGTAACTGCAGAACCAGGAACATCAATTCATGATCGATTGCAGCAACTCAGCCTTACGTACTTTACTACGCAACAAATTTATGGATTTGTTATTACATTTTTACTAAATTTAAGCAACACAGAAACTGAAACTTAGATATCAATTACAGCGTTGTGTGTTTGCAAAATAGAAGCAATAACAAAGAAACAGTTTTTTTTGCAAAATATTTTTTTAATAGGCACATTTTTATCTAAGCATTTACCTAAACAAGCAGAATTACCGTATTTAGAAATTAGAAATTTTAAGAGAGTTTTTTGAGAATAAGTACGTTGAGGTTTGGAGGCCAGTATTTTTGTTTAAACAATTCAAAAACGCTGTTACATCAGAATTTTTATAGGAGTAGTTAAAAGAAAATATTTTGATATTGCAGATTTGTTATTACTCAGAAATTTTCCAAGTAGCGTCATCTCAAAAAATGGCGAGGTTTATTGACATAAGCTATATAAAAAAAATATTGATTGTAATTTATTATTTTATTTTCTACACGTAACATAAAACCAAAAAAGAGTTAAATGCGTAATTTGTGATCGAATTTATAACACTTAACATATCGTGCTCTTAAGTATTGCTTTTCACCATCTATTTGATTTTTAAATTTCAAATGATTAATTTTTAGTGAGTTAAAACGACGTTGTTAGCATTTTCTAAAAAAAATTGTAATAATATATTTAATTAAACAAATTGTTATGAAAATTAGAAAATAGTAAAACAATTTTATTTGGATAAACAATTATATTATTAGTTAATAAATACAAATAAATACCTACATAAATAAATATTATACTAACATATTAATATATCAATTATTATTTAACACATCAACAAATCATCAGTTGTTTGTTTAATTTTTGCGCTAAGCTCTTCTTTGACATCTACAATACAATCAGCAGAACTAGTCAAAACACCAGCCAAACCTGTATTAGAATCTTCACTGAGTTGAGTCATACTTTCACTAGTTGCTTCAGCAACATCAGCAAGACATTGTGCAGGATCGAGTTCTAACTTGCAAGCTTTCTTAGCCATTTTCATTGTAGCCATTTGTTGTTTTATAGCAACCGATTGAAAACGGAGCTCTTGTATTTCAGTTTTCATCTGGCATTTGTCGAAAGCAGTTTTTAATTCGGTTTCAATTTTGGTAGCTAAAGCATCCGCTGCTGTTGCGCATGGATCACCAGTAGGTGCGGACATGGATAAAGTTTTTAATGCGTCCAATTGCAATTTAATTTCATTAGTAGCCGTCTTGATATTTTTGCTTAGAAGTCCTTGAGACATCCCTAATTGTTTGTTTAAGGTAACCATGGATTTTATGGCTGTTAGATCAACACCGCCGCCCATCATACTACCACCCATCATGCCACCACCCATCATACCCATACCACCCATCATACCCATGCCAGGCATAGCTAAAACCTATAATTAAAAAAAAATAGAATAAAATAATACACTATTACAAAAATTAATTTTATTAAAATTTTATATTTTGCTTACCTGAACTAGGCAGAAGGTTATTGCAATTACTATTTTAGTACACATATTAAATTTTGTTTTTAATTATTAGTATTATGTTATACTGTTGTTGTCGTTATAATGTATTTTATAAACTGAAGATGTATTTAAAGTCAGTGACTTTATATACTGTTTTTCATATTGTTAATCATTCAAAAAATTTAACAGGTGGATAAGATAAGGGAAAACCGTTCCAACGTCATACTTTATTTGCAGTTAAATAATGAAACAAAATGCGTAATTAATGTTTGTTTCGGCAGTGTAATAAATAATCCCTAAGTTTGCATTTGAGATTGTTATTATAGTTTGTATTAGTCATGGAAAAATATAATAAGAATGTTGTTTTTCATCTAATATCAAAATCATAGCGTTTTTGCTTGTTTTACATTAATAATTGTGATAATTTATTTAACTAAATAAAGCTTGTTTGCGTTATTCTTTTCTATAATTGTAATGTATTGTTATTCATAATTATTTTAATAAGAGCGTGCTCTAGAAATTAATCAACATTTATTAGTTGTCACAAAAATAAATTTGTTATAAATAAAGAATAAATTATATATGCATACTTGCAATATTCTACATATTAGTTTATAAACAATAATCTAAAAATGTATTGTTTTACTTGATAAAAGGCGAGCGTCTTACAAACGCTCGATTCACAGCACAAAACATTGGTACTTTGGAATCGGATCTTACTAGGATTCAAAATATAAAGAAACTTCCGCAAATAACTGGAAGATAACATGCCTGACAATGACGAAAATACTACTATAAAACCAAACCAGGTTCTAAAGAACTTTGTATCAAGAGAGGATTATTAAAATCGAAACTGAAGCGTTTTATCAATTTATTGAACAAATTTGCCGACACTGACGATACACAAAATCTCATCACTGCAAAGTTACAAATTAATTCTTGCTACAATAAATTCTGCGCAATCCATTGTAACATTTTAATGGAAGAACCCGAGAGAGAAGATGCATTTTAAGAAAAAGTTGGTCAATTCAAAAAGAATTTTGATACTGCAATAACCAAGGCAAAGAAAATTTTAAGTTGCAAAAGCCAAGCTAAAGTTTCTGTTAAATCCACATGCAACACTATAAGCAACTCAGACTCAGTAATAAAATTGCCACCCATATCACTGTCTAAACTTATGGGTAATCTTAAAAATTGCTACGGATTTCAAGACAATCAAAAACATCAGCGACGGACAACGGCTGGACTACTTAAAATCTTCTTTAAGTGATGAATCAGCAAAAATTATTGCTTTTCTGGATGTTACTTCATCTAATTATGAAATTGCTTGGCAACTACTAAAAGATTGATACGAGAACAAGCAATTGATTGTATGTGAGCACTTATTTTCTATTCGTGACATTATTGTAAAAGGTGTTTTTTTAAGAGCTTGAGAACTTTCAATAATAATACAAGAGAGAAATATTGTTGGAATGATTTTTTTATTATTATAATCTGGTAGATAATTTTATGGCATTTATTTTTTAAATATGACTTTCGGCATATGTCCTCCTTGCGGCGTTTTGTTGGAACCAAATGTTTAGTTGATTAATTATTAGAAACAAAAAATCAGTCAGTCGATAGCGCTCGCCATTCACCGTAACGGCAGCTCGATCCTTATTTTGAAAGAAATAAGGACCAATGATGCCGTCAGCGTTTAATCCTCACCAAAGAGTCAATTTTAATGAATGTAATGTTGTTTTGCTAATGGCTTATATCCTGCAATTTTGCTTATTGACAAAGCCATTTAACCAGAAATGAGCTTTATTACTAAATTATTTGCAATCAGCAAAAATGCGACGTAAACGATGGTCAGTTGGCTTTAATTGTAGCACGAGTTGTATTTTATAAGCACGTAATCTAAGATCCTTACGTAAAATTTTCATCAGCAATACTCTCTTCGGTACGCACATTTCTTTGTCTTGTTGATGGTTTTGAATTGATAAGAGTAAAATTAGTGCAAAAACGATCAATAACTGCACAAATTGCTTGCTCACTAGGCCGAAACAGTTTGACATTCTCATTGAGTATAAATAGACAACTACCATCAAAACTTCTCATGCAACTTAAAAAACACCCTTTATTTGATGGAGTTGACCGTTACTACGTGATAATTCATAATACAAGATTAAATAAAACAATTACTATGTTTGTTTATCACCATTTAAATGGTAATATAAAAACATAGTAATTGTTTTATTTGATATTATTGATTCAAAACGAGAATCATTAGAAAATTTAATTAAACTTAGAAACGGCATAGCAGAGCACGATCGAGCCCTCGGCGCGCTAGTCATAAACAAATATGATGCATAATAACCAACACCGCTATTTAAAAAATAGAAAAATTCCATACAGGGATAGGATACTACTTCCACTGTCTCAAAATTGGTAAAATTTCTAAACCATAAGGCAAACAGGTTAAAATCAATATCACAAATCTCATCGGATAACACGCAACAATTTAAGCATAACTACAAATCAGTTAGAACAGTAAACTATGCCACAACTAGCATAAAATCACGTTTAAAGTGTATCATTTGCAAGAATAAAAATCTTTTATATTTTTGCGATAACTTGAAATTCATAAATGTTCTAAAAGAATTGACGTTATTTGCTAGCACAAAATGTGCATACACTGCTTGAGTGTCAATCATTCAATGGAGAAATGCTACTCAAAACAAAATTGCGCGCGTTGTAAGAGGAGAGCATCATACTCTCATACATCTAAACAAATCTCCAACACCCAAACATTGTTTAGAGCATCGATTAACATCAAAGAAACCTTATTACCTTATTATTGTTGTTGACATAATGGATAAAACTAGTATGCCAAACAAATGCCGATTGTTGTTAGATTCAGGATCCCAGTCCAATTTCTTGTCATCAGCATTGTTAGAAAAGTTAGAACTGGTTAAAGAAGTAATTAATATTTTTGTCAGCGGCGCATAAAATTTGAACTTAAACATTAGAAAAAACCAAAGCTTAAACACATTCTTGGATATACAACTACGTATGCAAAGCAACGTTCTTGATTTTCAATAAATTAACTGAGAATCTCCTTACAAAATTTTATAAGAATAGAGGGTTACAAGTACCCAAACAAATCAAGCTGGCTGATCCAAAATATAAGCAGTTGAACCGCATCGACGCAATAATTGGAGCTGCAATATTTTGTGATCTACTAATGGTAAGCCAAACACAAACTATCAATGAATTATATTTTCAAAAAACAAAACTTGGTGGTCAAGCACAAGTTGACATCGATGAAAAAATTACTAAATTTTGGAAACTTGAAGAGGTCTCCCATAAATACTAATCTACTAATTGTGTTCAGTCTGAAGAACACTTTGCAGCAAACACACAAAAAAATAAATCTATACAATTTATTGTAAAGCTTTTGTTAAAGAAAAATGCACCTACACCTGGCAAATCATAGCATTAAAACGTTACTTAATGCTCGAAAAAAGATGATGCGCTAATACCCATCTGCAGTTAAATTACAAAGACTTAGTCACGTGAAAGAATTCCAAGAAATTCAATAACTTCATATTACTTACCTCATCATCCAGTGATGAAGAATTACAGCTTGACAACAAAAATGCAAGTTGTTTTTGACGCATCATGCAAAACTTTATTGGGTGCGTCACTAAACGATACGTTGCAAATAAGGTCTACCATACAACAAGACCTATTTAGCATAATATCCCGATTTAGAATGTTTGAATTTGTGATATCGGTTGATATCAAAAAAGTGTATCGCCAGATAGAAGTGGATAAGTCACAAATTTATCTTTAAAGAATTTTGTGGAGGGATAATCTTAAAAAAAAATGAAGACATTCAAGCTGAACATCATACCTTGCTATTAGGTGTATTGATAAATCAGCAAATTTGGAAAGTGCAACGTATCCAATGGCTGCAATTATAGTTAGAAAAGACTTCTACGTAGATAATTTTCTTACGGAAACCAAAGCTTCTGCCAAAGCCAACAACATAGGAGTACAGATTCAAGTAATCGCATTCCTAGAACGAGGCGGAATCAAACTGCACAAATGAGCATCAAATAAACCAGCTCTTCTAAAACCGATAGATCATCAAAACACTTGTGATAGAATATCTCTAGAAATAAAAGAAATCCTTAAAACTCTTGGATTAAAGTGGAACGCATCGAATGGCTCATTTTATTATATTAATTCTAAATCATCTAAGTCAAATAAAATGCCAACAAAGCAAAACATACTATCCAACACTGCCAGTATATTTGGCCGTCTCATCGGTCTAATAACTATAACCGCAAAGACGATGATACAGAAATTATGAAAATTTAAATTAAGATAAGATGAATCCCTGATTATGACTATTAAAATTCTGTAGCTAGAATTTTTAAACAACCTACCACCACACCTAAAAACATTACGGTAACCAGAAAACCATGCTTTTTCCGACGCTAGCAAGCAGGGATACGGCACGTGCATTTATATACGCACAATTAACAATGTTAGAAGCCAAAGTTATGAGTTATTATGTGATAAATCTAGAGTGGCATTACTATAAACAGTCTCCATAGCAAGACTCGAATTTTGTGCAGCAATACTACTATAATAATAATAGTTTATTTGCATGCCAGTTGTCCTTGAAAAGTATTTACATTACATTTTACAATAATTTTACAATAATTTATACGTAACTTAATTAATATTTTTATTTAACATAACTTATATTATCATAATTTGTAACAAATTATACCACGTGATCATCATAATATCATATAATACCACTTAAACTCTACAGTTTTTATTTATTTCCTTTCTTCTTTTAATGACGCTTCTCATCCACACTATTCCTCTTCCATCTTCTTTCAACGCATCTTTTCTTTCCATTTGTTCTTCTCTGATCTCAATACAATCTTTTAACATATGTTTTATTGATTCATTAGCTTCTCTAGACATTCTGCACAATTTGCTTTCTTTATTCATCCAAAATTTGCAAACTTTTTCTTCATTTCCACATCTAAATCATGCAAGTAACTTTTTTTTCTTTTTGTATATTTTGAATTATTAAGGTATTTTGGAATATTATTTTCTATAATCATTGCATATTTCTCATTGTACCTTGATTCATTCACTTTTGTTCTTCTTTCTTGCATTTCTATATCCCTATTACGCATCGTTATTTCTTTCCACACAACTCTTCCACTATTTCTCATTCTTTCTACTTCTTTACAGTCATATCCCTTTTCATTGTAATATTTTTTTCTCTCTACTTCTATTCTATCATACCTTTCATTCATTTTTTCTTTCAGACATTCTTGCAAAATTTTGCATTCAGTTTTTTTTCTCAATCTTTCTTTATATCTTACTGTTTGTTTTCCTGCTTCTACTTTTATTTTATCACTTTTTACTTCTTCTAATACAATGTATGCTGGGGTTTTTCTATTTAATCCTAGTACCCATCTCCAGTATTTTGCATGTATAGCTTCTAATTTATTCTGTTCTTTCCACCCCCAAATTTCCAACTCATAAAGCATCATACTTCTAACTAGATTATCAAACATTGTTTCCTTTATTTTCATACATTCAAATTTTCTTTCATCTATTCCCCACACCTGTCCTACCACCTTGTTCGCTTTTCTTGTTAAATTTTGAAAGTGCTCATTCTCGCTGTTATTTGCACTAAATACATACCTTAAATATTTGAATGATTTTACCTCTTCAATATCTTGTTCCTCCCATTTCTAAACTTTTTTCTTATGTCTTCCTCCCCCTTTTCTAAACATCATAATTTTTGTTTTATCAACATTCACTTTTAACCCTTTCTTTCTGAAGTATTTTTCCAAACATCTAATCAATTCTTTCATTTTGTTTTCTTCTTTTGCCACAATCACCATGTCATCTGCGTATGCTAACGACCTTACTTTCACTCTACATACTACGGCTCCACCTGCTTGTGCAAGGCTTTGCTTCTATATCTGCAATATAAGCAGCAAACAGACTAGGACTAAGTGGGCATCCCTGTCTCACACCTTTTGTTGTTCAGAAATTTTCACTCATTTTACCATTTACACATACTCTGCTCACCGTTTCTGCATACACATCTTCCATTCTTTTTACCAGATGCTCACTAATACCTTTTTCAATTAAACATGACCACAATTTTTCTCTATCCACACTATTAAAGGCCGCCTTAAGGTCCAAAAACAACGCATATATTTTTCCTTTTTTAACAGTTAATTCTCTTTCAACTATATGATTTAGTATATATACGTTGTCTATAGTACCTCTCCTTTTTCTAAACCTTGCCTGCCCCAGCAGTACTACTAACGCAACTTGTAAGTCAATTAAAAAGGTTCTTGAACATACAAGTCAAATATATTGTTGGACGGCTTCAACAATAACCTTAAGTTAAATCAAGGCCGGGCAAGATTAGAAAATCTAAACAGCAACTAAACTAAAACAAATAATTGAAGACATATGAAGACCTACAAACGTCGAGCCAACGTAATTTCAAAAGGACAATCTTCCCACATATTAAAAGAAAACAGTCTATAGAAGCATGGCCTAAAGTGGCTTGTCAAACCAAGCAAACAATGGCTTGATTTCAATTTTCCGGTTAAAACTTTCACGACTTTGCCAGAGAAAAAGGTACCAAAAAAAGTATGCATATCAAGTATAAACACCAATATGCTTTTTGAAAAAATTATTGCTTGTCATTTAAATTATAATTGACTAGTAAGAACTATAGAGTATGTATATTAGCAATGGCGGACAATGAAGATAGTCTGTGCAAAAGTTGCAAAAAAACTATTATAAGCAATGATGTAATTAAAAAGTGTCGTGGATTGTGCAACCAGATATACCATGGAAGCTGTTCAGAATTAAACAACAATGAAATTCGACTGTTGAAAAAACTCACTAATGTGGCTGTGCCCTCCATGCCGTCAACCATTTAATGAAGGTCAGTCTTTTTTCAACTTACTCTGAAAGCTGGAGCATTAACTGAACACCCACAAAAACATTGTTACAACACACAGTGAAAAAATAAATCACTTAAGTAATTTATTAGAAGATAATACACCTACTCAAAAACAACAAAAATCAAAACAAACTAAAATAATAGAAAATAATACCACTGGTGACATCTTACTGGACGGAGAAATAGTTAATATAAATAAAGAACATAAACTAGAAGAATCATATAAAATAAAGAATTGCAAGGTCACAAAAGAACAAAATTCATCATCACAAGAAATAAAACAAGATAATTGAGGGTTATCTTGTTTTATTTCTTAAACGCAAATAAAATAAAATTCAAAAATAACAATAATAATTTTATTACTGTAACATATAAAACAAAAAACAAAACAATAACAAAGCTTTATCAGAAAACAATAAAACCGTAGTTACTAGAACTGCTACTGCAAGTAATGAATTTAAAGCTGTCATAAAACAAAAAAAAGCTTGGTTTCATGTATCAAAATATTCTCTTACTATTACAGAAAATAAACTAAGAGATAAATAAAATAAAACAATAGAAATGATTTTACTGTACAACAAATTAAAAGTAAACATTCAAAACCAACATTTGCTAGCTTTAAAATTGGTGCAGACTGGACTTTACTTGATACACTTACTAATCCAAACTCATGGGAGTGCGGAATACTTGTAAGTAGATATAATTTTTTTCAGGTTCCCCTGGGAAATCAGATAAATATTTAACTTATCTAAAACCTAAAGACAATACAATAAACAATATACAAAAAATATCTGCTAACAAGACCATCAAACATATTAACGTCTTTCACCATAATGTGTCGTCACTATCAAATGCAACCAATGAAGTCAGCTGCTGTGGACAAGAATATCAAATCAAAGCTTGGTTATACCAAACTATACATTACAAGCCAGTTACTGCCGTCCATATAACACTCATGGAGGAGTCGCTATATATATACAACAGGTGAAGAAAAAATAACATGCCTTGAAAATATTGCTAATCTATCAGTAATTTATGTATTTATGTGTACGGCAGTTAAAATTACAATAAGAGAAAGTATTGATTTTGTAATTGCAGTTATATATCAAACACCTAAAGCCAACACTGAAGTATTTTTTACTAAACTAAATATGCTGCTTGAAATTTTGCGCATAAGTAATGAATTTTTTTTTTTTTACTGGGTGATTTTAACATTGACACCTTAATCAATTCTAAAAAATCTCAGATGTTCACAGACATAATATCATCATATAACTGCTCACTGCAAATCAATGAACCTACTCGGGTTACTGCACATTCATCAACATGTCTAGATAATATAATCACAAATTATTCTGATTCTAAATGCATCGTTTTAAAAACATGTATATCTGATCACTTTGGACAGCTTTAAACATTTGAAGTTGACGAAGTTAAATTAAACACTGTTATAAATAAGCGCGGTTTTGATGAAGATTCGATTAGTTTGTTTAATAACGCATTGCAAGAGGTGTTATGGGAAAATGTACTTAGGATGCAAGATACCAATAACAAATTCAATAAATTTATGTTAATCTTTAACAAGTTGTTTAATACATATTTTCCACTTCAAAAATTTAACATTCTTTCTAAAAATAAAATTAGATTTAACACACTAGAGCTTTCTGAGCTGAAAATGAAAATTCTACTTTTTGAAACATTGGCAACATACATTTCCAGTTTTAAAGATATTTTAAAAAATACAATGGTCAATTACAAAATCAAAACAGCAACACTACTCGAGGCTGATATCTCAATCGGATAATAAATCCAAAACATGTTGGTCAATCATAAAAAATCTTTTATCAAATCCGCATAAACTTTCATCATCAAACCTAGTACAAATTGTAAATAATCTGAATGATAATTTTGCTAATGTTGGTTCAAACCTAATTTCAATTACAGAAAATAATTTAGATAACACTGACAGTATAGAATATAATTCTAAATCAATATATTTGTTTCCAATAAATGAAATTGAACTATCTCAAATTGTAAAGAAATTAAAAAACAGTAAAAGTGCAGGTTACGATGAAATCTCCATTAACTTAATTAAAAACATAATAAATAACATTTCAACGCCTCTATGTAGCATTATAAACTCATCTTTTATCCAAGGCAAATTCCCTCAACGTTTAAAACTATTCCTAATAAAACCATTTCACAATAAACACTTTTACATAATTCACAACATGGTTTTACAAAAGGAAAAAACATAAACACAGCTGTCTTTCAGTTTACTAATAATGTAATAAACTTCATAGAAGAGGGTGAATTAGTTTGTGGTATGTTTCTTGATCTATCAAAAGCTTTTGATAGTATTGACCACAAACGTTTACTTTTTAAACTCAACAAATATGGCGTAAGAGGAGTTGCAAACGGCTGGTTTGAAACCTATCTAATTGGTAGAAAGCAGTTTGTCCAAGTAGTAGTTGATAACAAAACATACAAGTCAAGTAAACTTGAAACAATATTAGGGGTTCCTCAAGGTAGTGTCCTTTATTATTTAACATTTATATAAATGATATGTTTACAACTTTTGTTGAAATTAGACAACATATAATAAATTATGCAGACGATACAAACTTAATATTGCATGGACATTATTTTATGCAACTATGCACTAATGCCAGTGTGCATATAAAACAGCTGAAAAATTGGTTTACTAACAACAAACTTATGTTAAATAAGGAAAAAACACAGTGTGTGTTGTTTAAATTAAATAACACAATTGAAACTAAAAACAACATACTTCTTAAGCATAGACTTTATAATTTTGTCCCATCTACAAAATTTCTTGGAGTTATTGTAGATCAAAATTTGAAATGGAAAGAACACATTAATGAACTGCTTTGTGTTTTATCAGATAATATTTATACACATATGGTAAAGATAGCATATTATGCAAACTTTGATTCTTTGTTAAGATTTGGTATTGTACGTTGGGGATTATCAACAGACATTAATCGAATATTTATTATACAAATGCGAGCAGTAAGAATAATGTTTAAGTTGCGACAATTTGATTCACTTAAAACCTTATTTAAACAAAATAATTTATTAACAGTCCCGTATTGCCGGGACATCCAAAAATGCTTGATATACATGTTTAAAAATAAAAATGACTTTCAAATGTTTCGACTCAATCATGATTATAAAACTAGACACAAAAGTAGTTTAAGATATCCGATTGTAAAATATACAAGTTCACAAAAAGGACTTCAATACATGTGCTTAAAATTACACAATAATCTACCTAACGACATAAAACTTGAAAACGACTTCATTATATTAAAAAAAAATCTTCAACTTATTGTGTAATCTTGAGCCATATTCAATTGGCGATTATATTGATCTGCCAACTTAATTATTATGCACTATTTTTGACCCTATTTTATGTATTATGCAAAATGTATACTAGTATGTAATGTGTTTACATAAAATAAAGATATATTATTATTATTATTATTATTAAAAAGATTCATTCACAATTGTTTAAAGTTTCCCAAACAATCTGGCACTTTAAAGACAGCTGAGTTATTCAAGTCAGAAAAAAGCTTAATTTTAAACAAATAAAAATAACATTTTAAAAATGAAATGCATGATTTAATAAACGGGCGAAATGTTATAAAAAATAGCAAATTAGTTTTCCTTTCACATTTGTCAACCTAGATAGTCGAATACAAGTAAAAGGAAAGTTAGGCAACTTATCATTAAAATATTATCAGAAGCACAAAATCAAAGCATGAGAGACTTCTTCATAGCAAATCGCAACTTACTTTAGCTGCCATTAGAAAACAATATTGGCCATTGTCAGGAAGAAGCACAATCCTGAAAGGATGCATAAAATGCTTCAGAGCTAATTCAATAAACACAACCCGCACATTATAGGGGACCTTTCGAGTTCAAGACAAAACAAATAAAGACTATTTATAGTAACCGGTGTAGATTACTATAGACGATTTTCAATCAAGATCGGAAACAAACGATCAAAACAATACGCCAAGACATATGTGGCATTGTTTGTATGTTTTACTACAGAGGCAATACACATTGAAGTAGTCTCAGATCTGACCACTGAAGCGTTTCATTGCTAGAAGAGGTATGATAGGTCACATTTACAATGACAGCGGCACCAATTTTGTTGGTGCCAACAACAAACAGTATCATGAAGCAACTTAACACAAAGAAGATACAATGGCATTTTATACCACCATGCACCTAATTTTAGTAGACTTTAAAAACCTGTCAGCCAAAAGGTAAATCTTTTTCATTTTGACGCTTTTCTTAAAAACGTTTTGAATAATTTTAGTTAATGTGTCAACATCTCAGTCAATGTCAATAATAATGTCACTGTTCAGAATCTTTACAAAGTGTGACCATTTAGCACTCTTATAACCGCGTCTCTGTACAATTTGTTTTGGTTGGTTTATCATGTTGTGCAGTTTGCATCTAAAACTTAATTTTCCACTATGTTTAAAGCAGTTCACGTTTTTATATATGATTAAATTTATAGTGGTAGATTTTATATCATTCAATAGGTAGAGTAAGTGTGTTAGGGTGGATGCATAATGTATAACTTATGTGCAATAAATATGTACTAAAGACATGTACCATTGAAGTTGTTTAAGTGACAGTTCCAGTTTTGGTGTCTGAATTTTTTGTAGAGCAGACTCAAAACATTGTTTAAATTGAACATTTTGACAACAGTAATCTGCTAACCTTACAGCAACATTCTCTAAATACGATACAGTTTATTTGAATGTAGCTGATAGTTTTTTAGATAAACAGCAACTATACCACCGGTTAAATTGAGTCTAATTTTGATTCTACGATAACTAAAATGTCTACATCCAATCTTGCAAGAAATGTATTGTTTACATTCCATTTAATGATGTTTAGCCTTCTTATCCAGCAGTCGGCTATCTGCGCCATACTTACCTTTTCTCATCTAAATAAAATAAACCTTAAACAATTTTTTAGCGAGCAGCTAAATTTGGTTCACAAGAAGGTCGTCTTTAACTTTTTGATAAATTTAGTTTAGTTCGGATAAAGATTTATTTATTTAAAAAAAATAATGTTGACAAAGTTGTTTTCGTTCCTAAAATCAGAATCAACTGAAAGACAGACCCACCCTTTTATCCACTAGTGTTTGGCAGAATAACATTAGTTGTTTTTTTTTTGCCAAAGAAGGTTTTATTTGTTGGACGGTAATCGGGTAGCCAACGTATAAACCATTAGTTCCCTCACTACAGGAACAATGTTCTATAACTTTGATAACTAAAATATGGTTTGGGGTAAAATATGGAAATGCTTAAACAAACTAGAGCAAGTAGCCGAGAATGACTTCCTACATTTAGTAACATTTGGAAGCTTTGTTAGGAGTTAAAAATCTCGCCGGTATGATTCAATTTATATATTATTTTATACTAATGGATTTTATGTAAATTTACCCAAAATAAAATGTATTAATTAATAATAATTTATGTAATAAACTATTAACGTTATTTCTTATAAGAGTTAATTATTATAATTAATTTTATTTTTAGAATAACAGCAACAAGTTTTAATTAAATATTTCAAATGGTTGTTGTTTTGTAAAAGTCATTGTTTCTAAATAACATTTTAAGGAAGCAAACAATCATATAACTGACAAAATGTTATTCGACAATAATAATAATGATTTTGTATGTCATTAACCAACTAATATTGTTAAATAGCAATAATAATTTTAAACAATTTTTTAAAATAATTTTGTATATTTTTTTAACCTAAATATATATTTTTGCACATGACCCTAAAAATAATTTAAATAATTTATTATTATTTAGTTTGTAAAAAGTTAATTAGTTTGTATCAAAGAATCTGAACTTGGTCCACTCGTTTAACAATAAAACAATATTTATTAAAAATTAAATTTATTTGTACATAAAACATAAATGAGATTACAATTTCTTTAATTCCCGCGATAACGCACTTACAGCAGGGTGTTGATTTAAGGCATTCATATAAATATCCAATTCGTCTTCAGAACTCTCAACTCTTGTATTATTATCATCCATATTTGTATCTTCCGGCTCTTCTGAATCAAAATATCGATCTTCAGCATCATGTGTTACTATATCTATATTATCATAATTTTCATTATCATCAACAGCTGAGTAATCAAAATCTTCATCTTTTCCATCAAGAAAACTCTGATGCATAAACGTAATAAATTCATCTTTCAATAAAGCTCTTTCAGCAGCTGTAATTATTATATTGTTATGTTTAGGATAAAATTCATCCTCATTAATACGTTTATCTTTCATATCATCAAATTCGCCCCATTTTGATGTAGTAGGTTGAGGTTCATCATCAGGGGATAAATTTTCATCTTCATCTGATGTATCTTCTTCTTCCATTGCATTATCTTCAGCTTCTTCTTGTTGTTTTTGTATATCCCTGGCTTCATCTCTTTCTATACCTTCCATTAATATTTTTACAAATGTAGATTGCGTATCAGCTTTGTCTCTAATACGACGCTCTTCTTCGGATAAATAGCGACCTACTAATTGATCATATAGCAATGGATTACGTTTCATCATTTCAGTATCTGAGAAATATGAATTTCCATCAATTAATATTTTTAAAGCTTGATATCGTCTATTGCGTTGAAGCCTGTGTAAAACATCTTTAGATTGATGGCGTATCAACGTTTTAATAAGTATATCTAATTCAATTCCAACATCAGATGCATCCACATATTTTTCAAAATACTCCAAATGCTCTTTTTTTAATAAATGTCCAAATCGGCTAAGAAAATTGAATTTGCTTCGATTGTATAACGCATTGGCTATATCACGTTTTTCATTATTTGTTAATTCAGATTCGCCACGCTGCTGACTTTTAAATTGAACGCCCGGAATGGTTAAAAGATGTTCAACGATTTCACGAACATGCGGCGATCCATTCTCAGTCGCCGCACTTGTTGCTGGATTTATTTCCACTTCCATCACGGTGGCGACATCTGTGAACTGGAGTACATAATTAGCTTAGCGTTTACTGCAGTGCTCCTCACTGATCGGCATAAATAAAATAATTGTCAGCTGTAGTGACAATATTTGACTTAACCTTAAAACTATGGTTGTGTTTCATTTAGTTCATTTAGTTTGTTAACGTTATTAAAAAGTTATTAATTCAATAATAAACAATAAGATAGATATTCAGTGTTAAAGTGTTCTTACCAACGGAAATGTCACTTGATTATTGATGACTAATTATCCGGAACATTCACTTCTATGATTGGTTTCTTATCAGATGGATTAAGCAGGGTGAGTTTATTATAAGTTTAATATATTTATAACTTGTTCACTGTGTAAGAGGGTTTGTTATTATTGCACCAAGTTGGGTAAATACAAGCCACTAACTGTCTAGCAATACTGTAGATGGAGCCCTTATTGATAACTATATGCTATTAATAAATATAATGTTTATAAACTTAAACAGACTGTTATTAGTATCTGGCTGGTAAACAATCTTGATTAAAATGTTTTGATTGAAAATAGGTAGTATAATTATCATTGTTTTATTGAGGAGTAAACATCCGCTTAACGTAGGCAACCGAGTATACTATTGTGTTACTACATAGTCTATGTTATTTCTTCAATTTGATGACAATATTACTGTATTTCTATTCATGTATCAGGTGTTTTAATTTATTATTATTAATTAATTATACATGATTTCTTATCAAGTTGTGGTGAATGGCAGAGGTCAAAAAGGTTAATAAAGCTTTATTATCATAAATATTTTGTTTATATAATAATACAATGCGAAAATTACATTCTTTGTGGTTTTTTAATGAATCATAACCATTTTAAACTGTTTTTAGTACTTTGATCTTTAGATCTAAGTTTTATGTTTGTTATCAATAATATTGCTACAAAACAACATATTTATGGATAAATTTAATGACATAATTAAATTAACACAGAAAATGCTACTAATATACATTTCTAAATTTATTGATTGATTTATTCATTTGACGGTACAAAATAAAATCACAATTATTTAATAAAACTGCTATTGCTCGAGCGCAGTGCCAATTTATTAAAATATTTTATTTTGATTTATAATATTTATCTGATTTTTGTGTGTTTATGTTTAGATAATTGTAAAATATGCATTTTCGACCATTCATAAAATGTTAGGCAAAAATTTCATGTTTATGAATTACATTAAATTATATACATTTTTGTAAAATTAAGATTAAAATGGTAAAATGTCTAAAAAACAATTAGTAAATCATTAATTACAAATACACATTTATTTGAAATAATCTAAAGAGAAAATAAACAGGGTTTCATACTCATACACCGATCAAAGGACTACTAATAAGTTATAGAAACTGAAAAAAAAAAAACTAAAGCAAGTTTCTCAATTCACCCCCCCCCCTCCCCCCGCTCTGGTCAGTTTGAAATGGAATTGCCCAATTACATCTAAAGTTTTTGTTTATTAAATAAATTTATTTTAATAACATATCTAAAATTGGTGAATTATACAAATCTAATTTTTCATTTACTATAAAATTTTGATATTTTTGTTAAAAAAGCTAACGAGAACACAACGGGGTACTGTTTTTAACTTTTTTTATTGTTCTCAGAAAGTTATAAATGGACATACAAGCATTATATTATTTAAAAGCTTAACTTTTTATAATTTGCAAAATTTTCAAAAATACGTAATCTGCTCATTACTTTGTAAAATTGTAATTGTTTTTTAATACTTTTTAGATAATTACCATTGTTTTAAGCCGACTGACATCCCCGCTCTAATTATGTTATAATTTTTCTTACTAGTATACAGGGTGTTTCAAAACATATGTCGGAAATAAAGTTTTTGAGATACAGGATCTTAAAAAAAATATTATTTTTATTTTTTGACTTTGAATTTTCTCTGCCGCATAGACCCGTGGAAAAGCTTATTTAAGCTGGCGGTAATTCCCCGCATCGTCCGGGTATTCCTCTGCATAGTCCAATAGTAAACAACTCCGGTCACTCTTCTATTCCAATATCTCTGTTTTCTGCAATTTGATTTTTATTTGATAATTTAGTGTTGTATTGTAGTGTTATCTAGTCTAGTGATTATTTTGAAATGAATACAGCGGATCAAACGGAACCTACATATCGTAGAGGAAAACAGACACGTCTTTGCTTGAGTGCAAAAAGACGAAACACAGGTGGCAATTTAAGAAAAAAACAAGCAATAAAAATGGAGGTAAGTGAAATTTAAAATTAAATAATGTATATCATATTAAGTGTTGTAGGTAAGAAATTATTTGACTTACAACTCTACACTATCTACATTTTATCATAATAACTATAATAACTACATACATGTATAGCAGTATAATTTATTTTTGAAATATAACAATTAGTAATATTAATTCATTTAGCAATTACTAAAATTCTAAAAAAAATTTTGTATCAAAATGATTACAATAGTCACAATATGTAGTGGCATATTAGATCTTGCTTGCAAACTCAAAAACTTTTTAGTCTACAACTCTTTATTCCTTACGAATACATGTTTATTTATTTTAAATATTATTATAGCTGGCAGCCAAGCAGTTGGCAATAGATAATGCACAACCTTCTACATTCAAAGAGTTATCAACAGAAGATCAATTGGACCACACAAACAATGGAAGTATTTCTCCAGTAATGTTTGAGACTCATGAATACGAGGCGCAGGTCATTTGCAACTTGAACACTTTTGCGCATCTTTGGACATGCCATCAATGTCAAATACAAAGTATAAACAGGTTCATGATGTAATTTCAAATGCATGGCAAGAAAGTGCTAAGGACTCTATGCAATCGGCTATAAAGGAGGAAAAAGAAATTGCTCGAAAGTGCGGCTGAATTAAGAATGGATATCCATTAATTAAAGTAGTGTGCGATGGTTCCTGGGCCAAACGTTCTTATAGATCTGGAGCTTATAATTCATCATCCAGTTATGCTGCAATTGTAGGAGTAGCAACAAAAAGGTGGTATTTCTTGGGGTTTGCAACAAGTTTTGTACCATATGCAAATTTAGTGAACTGAAAAACGAAGTACCAAAGGATCATCACTGCTACAAAAATTACTCGGGCTCATCGACTAGCATGGAGGCCGATATAATAGACGGATTAAAAAAACAGCATTTTGATGTATGGTGTTATTTATGATTCATTCGTAGCAGATGGTGATAGTAGTACTTTCAAACAAATCTTAGAAAAAGATTTATATAAAGATTACCAAGTAAAAGTACAAAAAGTGGAGTGTAGAATTCATCTTCTGCGAAATTATATTAACAAAATAAGTGATTTATCCAAAGATACTTCTGCTGATTTTAATAAGAAAATTACGTATCAATTTATTGAGATTTTGTGGAGCCATCACAAAAGCTATAAAGTACAGAAAAAATGAAAAATGTGACTATACAAAAGTAGAGCTTCTTAAAGCGGATATTTCAAATAGTTGTAGTCACATACTTGGAGAACACGCCAAATGTAAACAATTAGATTATTTTGTAAGGAAGATTATAAAAAGTGTAGTGTCTTTTCCGACTTAAAACTGACAAATTTACAGGAAAAACTAATAAGTGCTAATAACTACATTCCAAATCATGCTAAAAGTTTGATATGCGATGTGGACATAAATCACTGTTGAACAATTTAACTCCATAATTTCAAAATTTATTGGTGGCAAAAGAATAAATTTTACGACGAAAGCCGTTGCTTTGCAGCAGTCATTTCACAGAAGCATGTACTATGAACATAAGAAATTGAATAACAATAGAAGTTCCGGAAAGTTTTTGAAAAGGCTTGAGCAACGAAATATAGACAGGGTTGATAAAACTAAAATACGACGCAATGTACCACGGATGCTTCCCAAAAAATTGTTTGTGCGATCTGTAACATTGCAAGATAAAGATTACGGAAGAAGTTGCAATAAACCCGATATTAACCCAGAAGAAATGGAGTTGCAAAAAAAATATTTTTTGGACAAACTAAAATGTGAAGTAAACATGGGGAATTCAAGATAAAACTAAACAGCAAAGAGAATACCATGCATGGTTTGATTATAGAAGGAATAAATTAACAGCATCCAGATTTGTACAAGGCGTAATTACGCTAGCTGTAAAAATTTAGTAAAAAATATATTGAGTACAAAAATAATTACTGTACCAGCAATACAACATGGTATACAACATGAAGCGTTGGCAATTCATTCTTTATTGATAGAAATTAAAAAAGAAATACAACCATGTGGATTATTTATTGATACTAATTTACCATGTTTAGCTGCAAGTCCTGATGGATTGGTTGACGAAAACAATATAGTAGAAGTAAAGTGTTCATATACTTCAAAAAATCATACACTGGAAGATGCAATTAAATTGGGATTAATCAAACTTTGGAAAAAAGGTGGAACTATTAATTTAAATCATAAATGGTACTATCAGATTCAAGGCCAGATGGATGTGGCTAAGAAAGATATGTGTTATTTTGCTGTTTGGACATTTAAAGGAATGAAAATTCAAAAAGTTTATAGAGATGACATATTTTGGAAAGAGAAAATGGAAAGAAAACTAATCAATTTTTTTATGGATGGTTTGTTGCCCGAAATTGTAGATAGTAGACTAGATCACAGTATGGAGCGAGACCCAAATGCTGTAATTGAAGCGCAAAATAAACGAAAAACAGAACAAAATGAAAAATTATGAGGAAGTGATAACAGTGATAAATTAGTGCAAGATGTTGCGCTTCACTTTTTTACTTTTACTTTTAGTTTATATATTATAATTTTTTATATATTTATATTTATATTGTAAAGACTATTATTAATTGGTAGTGAAAAATATGAAATGCTGATACCATCTGCTGTAACCATTTCTTTAGAGACAGTTCTCAGTTCATTTTTTGTGTGGTGAAATACTAATATATTAAGTAATTATAAAATCGTCGTAGACAAATATTATTATATAACTTTATTTGTAATTTGTGTAACATTGATTACATGTTGCAGATAGTTGTTTTGTAATATAATGTTTTGTTTTATTGTTGAATCATATCGTTTCAGTGCAATAAAAAAAATAAAAGTTTTTGTTTGTGTATTATTATTATTAATTCTAAAGTTAATTTGAACCATTCCTATATGTATAAACGTTTATTTCTTGCCTTTCGGCCTTGAAAGTTCTACAACTTAACATAACATTTACCATATAAACTTAATTCATTTCTAATATAACATATAGTCTTAATTACCCTAATCCCTGTTTTTAATTAATTATTTATTACTTTCGTTTCAATTTGTTTTCTTCTTTTTGTTACCGCCATCATCCATTTTATTCCTCTTCCGTTTTCTTTCAGTACTTCATTTCTCCTCATTTGCTCTTCTCTCATTTCATTGCATTTTAACATGTGTTCTATGTTTTCTCTCGCTTCTCCACACATTCTACACATTTTCTTTTCTTCATCCATCCAAAATTTGCACACTTTCTCCTCATTTCCGCATCTGAATCTTGCAATCATTCTTTTTTCTATTTTTTCATACTTTATACTTTCTAGGTACTTTGGTAGTGCATCAGTTATAATATGTACATAATTTGAATTGTACCTAGATTCATTTATCCTTGTTCTACGCTCTTGCACTTGTATATCTCTATCTCTTATCATAATTTCATTCCACATACTTCTATTTATTCTCAATCTATCTACTTCCTCACTAGCATATCCATTCTTGTTAAAATATTTTTCTCTGCAAGCTCCCATTTTTCCACATTTTCCTTTCATTTTCTCCTTCAGGCATTCTTGTAATATTTTACATTCATTCCTTTCTTTGACTCTTTCTTCATACCTCATTGCACGCTTTCCTGCTTCTACTCTTAATTTGTCTATTTTAACTTCTTCCATTACAATGTACGCTGGGGTTTCTTTGTTTACTCCTAATACCCATCTCCAGTATTTTGTTTGAATTGCCTCTAATTTCTCCTGCTCTTTCCACCCCCAAATTTCCGCTCCGTACAATAACATACTTTTTACTAAACTTTCAAACATTATTACTTTTATTCTCATACATTCAAATTTTCTTTCACCAATTCCCCATACTTGTCCTACCGCTTTATTAGCCTTTCTTGTCATATTATTTATGTGTTCATTTTCGTTGTTGTTTGTACAAAAAACATATCCTAAATATTTAAATGATTTTACTTCTTCAATTTCTGTGCCATCCCATTTCCAGTTTTCTACTCTGCGTCTTCCTCCCCCCTTTCTAAAAATCATCATTTTTGTTTTATTTACATTTACTTCCAACTCTTTTTTTCTAAAATATTTATCCATACATCTAATCATTTCATTCATTTCATTTGCTTGTTTTGCAACAATCACCATGTCGTCTGCATAAGCCAGCGACCACACCTTCTCTCTGCCCACCACCACCCCACCTGTCTGCGACTTACATAGCATTTCTTCTACATCTGCAATGTATGCCGCAAACAAACTAGGGCTGAGTGGGCATCCCTGTCTCACACCTTTCGTAGTCCAAAATTTATCACTCATTTTGCCATTTATACATACCCTGCTAACTGTTTCCTCGTATACTTCTTCCATTCTTTTTACTAGATGCTCATTTATTCCTCTTTTTCTTAAATACATCCACAATTTCTCTCTACTCACCCTGTCAAATGCCGCTTTTAGGTCCAAGAATAATGCATACACCTTTCCTCCCTTTTCTGCTATTTCCTTTTTTACTATATGGTGTAGTATGTATACATTATCCATGGTTCCTCTTCCTTTTCTAAACCCTGCCTGTCCATCTGGCAATATCCCATTCATCTCTAGTTCTTCACTCAGTTTTTCTTCTAGTACCATGGCGTAGATCTTGTATGCCGTACTTAGTAACGTTATACCTCTATAATTTTCTGCAAGCTCTTTATTTCTTTTTTTGTGTATCGGACATACAAGACCTACTCTCCACTGACTAGGAAACCCTTTTCCCTTCCATACTTCATTTATTATCTCACTCAGTCTCTCAATCAAATCTTCCGTACCATACATCCATATGATAAAAAGTAATATATTATGATGTTTGTAGAAAATTAATTTATGAAACTGTAAACAATAACAATAGTTTTTCTTTTATGATTATTGATAACAAGCTGAAAGCAGAAAGCAGAAATGATAATAATGAATAGAAGCGATATGTTCAAATATGTAATTATATTAATTAAATATTTAATAATATAATATTATTATTATAGTATTTAAAAATATGTATGCGTCATGTGACTCATGCGTTTAAATTTTGCGACTGCTTCACTTTATTTGTAAAGTATATATGCATATTTGGGGCAGTGGGAATACTACCTCGTCTCCTGTCGCTGCGTACCCATAAACGTACCAACTCAACAGATTTAGTAAAGGATAAAATATTGTGTTCGTATCCAAAAAATATTACTACCGCAAAATTTATTTGACTAATTTCTCACATCCGTTTTTCTTTTAATTTAATCTATGTTAAATTTTTATTACGTTTGCTTTTTTAGTATTCAAACGAAACGTTTTTTCTTTTTCTGGCGATATATTAATTTTATTAAATTTAATTAAAAGATTATTAGTTATTAATCAACAATTATTATAAAAATATCTGTTTTTTTCATAATAATGTACATCATGTAATTGACAACATTATATTTTTATTAACCATTACAGCATTGCGTTATCAAGTTTAAAATTTCGGATAATTTAATTTATATATGAAATATATAATTTTTATATTTAATTTCTAAGATAGAATGTAGTTAATATGTACTCTCCGCTCTTGGTTTCAATAAACATGCGTGTGCTTCTGTGCGACGGTCTCACTTTATTAGCAAAGAATAGAGCCTATTTGTGGTAGTGTGGTAAACTTTTTGGGTCGGCCCTCTCGCTACCTCGTTTCCTGCGTCTTAACACAAAAAAACACACGCATTATTATGAGAGATATGAATATAAACCTAGCAGAAAATTCAAACAAAACCAACACATATAAAATGATGATAACAGAACTAGGATATCTATTAATGCATACGGCTGATAATACAAGAATATGCAAAAAGAACGAAATATCAATAATAAATCATATGATTACAAATAAACTTGTACTAAAATTTCGAAGTAATATATGCTCCAAGAATATACTAAAAGTCCTGAAAAATATGACACTAGCTTTAGCGGTAATGACCGAAAAGAATTAAAGGTTGGAAATAAAAGTTGACTATATACATAATAAAAGCTGATAAAATTTGCAACAAAAATTACCATATACATTTTTTGTATTTCCAGCGGTTACAGAGTTATGTAGCGCCCTACAGAATAGAGAAAAAAAGTAGTTTGCATTGTTACGAGCCAAAGAGACGGTCTATTTTGTTTTGTTTTTCGTCCATTTTCGTCTTTCTCTTCTCTCTCAACTACTTGCATTTTTTTTCCACATAGCGTTTACGATACGCGTGGGATACGCGTCAAATTGTAGTGTTAGTGCGGTCTCTCTTTTACCTTTTTTGTTCATGGAGAAAGTACAATCAAGCAGAGTGATGAGAACTTAAAGAACTACTTATAGCATGAGCTTGCTCCTTACTCTTTATCTTTATTTGAGGAAACTGGAATGCGGAAAACAAAAAAAATCCGCTTTATACGAACTTTTCCTGTACTACAAAGTAGCCAATCTTTTCGATTTTGACATTGTTTTGGATGGAGGATTACTGTTACACAAGGCGGTTTGGCCTAAAAAATCCTCAATCTCAAAGTATTTGCCAATGTTATGTTGTCTAGGTTCTCAAGCACTATGAACAGAACCAAAGTACAATCTAAAGAGGCCAGTTGACATCAACTTTGAACACAAAACACAAATAACAGTCAAACAGGATGATTTTCTTTCTAATGAACACAATAAATTCACACTTAGTTTATTCCTTTTAACTGCTTTTTACGACAATAAAATTTAAATAAAACAAGCATCTAGTTACGCTAATAAATTGATCATCCGCACATGAGTCATAAAATCCTTATCTATTGACAAAGTTGCAATAGTTGGAAAAGATGTTGATCTTATACCTGAAAGACAGATATTGCTTGTTAAGCCAAGCTATGGCAAATTAGAAAGGAAGGTATATTTGAGTCAGGAATTGCAAACATTGGGAATAAAAAACTTCATACTTCTTGTGCATGCATTCAGCGGATGTCGAAATGGAAAATTTGTCTGATTTAATTTGTTCAAGAAGCGAGCTACATTGCACAGTATTACTGATGTAATAAAGCTGAAGCTGGAAATAAAATACTCCTGGCATTGTACAATGCACCCCATAAGCAAACTTTCCTTAACATGCATTGTTACAATGCTTTCACCAAATTGGTTTTGAATGCTAAACCAGACCTCTCTGCGCTGTCGCTCACAGAAGGGGCAGCAATGCAGCATGTTTTTTGTGTATACCACCAAATCCTATTTGGCTAGGAAATAAACTTTCTTCAGAACAGTGGGGTTAGAAGTTTGAGTTAGCCGGTTATTCCTAGTAACTACAGAAGACGCAGCAGAACCTGATGCAGTCCTTAAGCAATGAGTTCTTGCAAATGTATAACTAGATGTAGAAACACATGTGGTTGCCGTAAAGCAGGAATAATCTGCACAAACATTAATTACAACTGCTAAGAAGAATGCTTGAATGGCATTACTTCTAACCCCAAAGAAGACTTCAATGACACCCTGATGATCTGGATTTTGTCATATCTCTAGAAGAAACAACAGTCGGTGAAAAGGCTTGTGAATAAGGATCAAAATGCTAAGTTTAATGGACCTATAACTAGAATCAGGTGAGATTGCACTTTTTTATTCTTCACTGATTATGTGCAGATTAGCAGTGGTAATCAATACATACATTGTTTTACTTACTTACTTTATAGCTACCTGTTCTTACTGTGTTTCAGGCAGCAAGTGTCAGAGTTGATTGATTATGCTGATGATTCTTTTATTTTTCTGAATTTCCATCATTTTATGTATTCTTAAAAAAAATTATTTATTATTTAATAAAGTTGATTTTTTTTTACCATGTTGTAAAGATTGTTTCCACAATAATCCAACGTATCCAAAAGTGTAGGTAAAACATTGTCAAGTATTGATTTACGAGTATCCCACAAATAATGGTAAAAGGTACACTTTATTTTTCTTGCTTTGTCATCTTCAATAAATTACTTATTGTGCCGTGTTAACTTTTTTTTTGTTTTGTTTTGGTTGGAAAAACGCAATATTTAGCGTTTATAACTCTGTAATTGCTGGGAATACAAAAAAATGTATATGGTAATTTTTATTGCAAATTTGATCAGCTTTTTTTATGTATGTAATCATAGTTACCTCCGACCTACAGTTCTTGAGATATTAACAAAAAACCGAAAAAAAGTGCTTTGTTTTCGGTCATTGCCGCTAGAGCTCGTGTCATATTTGTCAGGACTTTTAGTATATTCTTCACTTGGTACTTACAAATTAGTGTAAAAAGTTTTAATTTAAAACTTTTGGATTTTTTTAGAGGTGAAAATCTACTTTGATTGGACTAATACCCTAAATATTTAAATGATTTTTCTTATTTGATATTTTGTCTCTCCTATTTCCAAACTTCTTTTTTATATCTTTCTCTTCCTTTTTAACATCATAATTTTTGTTTTACCAACATTCACTCTTAACTCTTTTTTTCTTAAATATTATTCCAAACATTCTATCATTTTTTTAATTTATTTTGCTACGATCTGCGTATGACCTTAACGACATTACTTTCACTCTATCCACTATAGTTACACTTATCTGTCTTTTTATATGTCTCAAATATGTGTAGCATACAGTTTAGGATAGAGTGGGCATCTTTGGCTCAGAACTGTTGTTGTAAAGAAGTTTTTACTCATTCTACCATTTACACATACTCTGTTCACCGTTGCTGCATATACATTTTTATTCTTTTTACCAGATGTTCTAATAACTAATACTTTTTTTTTTTTCAGATATGACCACAATTTGATTTAGTATATATAATATATACGTTGACTTAAGTATTTTTTTCTTTTCTAAACCTTACTTGCTTATTCGGAAATATTTCTTTTATTTTTGATTGCTCATTCAGTCTTTTCTCTAGCATCATGGCGTATATGTTGTTTTTAACTAGTTTTTTTTTCTTTTTTGTGTACTGGACATACAAGACCCAGTTTCCATTTGCTTCGAAATCCTTCTGTCTTCTATATTCCATTTATTACTTCTCTCAAGCTTCCAATCAATTCTTTCGTTCCATACATTTATGTTTTATTCTGGCGTTTTTGTTTTCTCAAGTTTTTCTATTTGTCTTTGTATCGTTTTTTTGTAATTTTTTTGGTTGCAAAGTCGGTTTTTGAAGTTTTTTGTTTTGATTTTCTTTATTCCGGTCGGTTCCATCAAATGGTGTTTAAAAAGTTTTATGCTGTTTTTTTTTTGTTTGTTTACTTCCATGCTTCTTCTTCTGATTGTATTGCTTTTATTTCTATTTTTTCTGTTTGTTTGTATGTTATCTTATTTTTTTTTGCATTTGTTTTTATATGTTTGTAACACTTTTTGGTAATCTTGTTTGGTTGCTTTGTTGTTTTTTTATTTAAGTAGCATCTTTCTTGTCTTCGTCATGCAGCATTCTTTATTCTACTATCTGCTTCTAGATATATATAAATTAAATGTATACACAAACATATATTTAATTTTTTACTGTTGCTTTTGGAATTCTTTTTCTAATTCTTCTATTTTGTTTTCTACTTCTTTTTTTGTGAAATTTATTTTTTGTAATTTTTTATGCTTTCTTTCGGCCATATATAAGTATTTTGATATTGTTTTTTTTTTGTTTCTATTATTTATTGTATTACTTGTTAAATATACTCCCAATGGCTGGTGATCTGATTTCACTTTCTTTTTCACTTTAAATTTCTCTATTTTCTGCCACGCTTGTTTAATTAGTACTACGTAGTCAGTTATTGAATCTCCATTTGTTTCTACATGCCTTATTTTTATTTAACACATCCCATTCTTTTTTCTATCATTCTCATTGATTCACTTTTTCTGAAATGGTATTTAAATTTTTGTTTCTTTCATTTTGATCTAGTTATTGCATTGAAGTTTTTTTCTTTTTATAAGTCTTCTCTTTGACTGGTTGACAAATCTATCTATCTTTTCTAAAATGTTTTTTTTTCCATTCCACACCTACCATTTGCTGTCGAAACACGCTTATGGTTATCTTCCCACTGTTTATTCTTTTGCTACTTATTTTTGTATTTTTATTAGTAGTGTTCCTTCATCTTTTGTTAGGTTATCATCTGTAGATATATTGCTTTTTGTTGATCTTAAAATACTTTTTTTTATTTACATTTTTTTAATCATAGAATTCAACCTAACTACTGGCAGTTTTTTTACTTTAATCTTCTTACCCAGCCTGAATACTTCTTTCACACTCAAATTAATCTGAATGTTTTCTTCTGTTTGAATTCACAAACAAAAAGCTTTTAAAGTACCGCTACTATTGGTTTGTTTTCTACTGCCCATTCCGCTCTTTCTTTATTTGTTTAAATAAATTATTTTTATTTGTAAAAAACACAAAAAGTCTTATAGTTCTTGTGGCTCGAACCTACGACGAGACTTGCAGGTTCTTGGTTTCACTACACCACTACTGTTTTTAGTTATTATTGTTCTCGTGTTAGGTTAATGTTTGTGCACTTTATTATTACACAACATTTTCTTAGCACCATCCGCACTCACACTGGCGCAGTTTTAGTTAAAAAAAGGTTTTTGACTAAAACTGATTTTATTATGATGACTGTTGTCCAGTCAAATTAGGTATAAATTATTTATGAAATAATAAAACAATTTACTATGTTTTTTATCACAAATTACTAGAGCCTTCTAGAGATGAAATAAGTTAATAACTTAAGATGATACCGACCGCTGTAGAGACCACACTTAAGTTTTGACTTCTTTTGTTTTTTTCTACACGTATTATAAATTATATACTTAATTCTTATTTATTAGACCGGTTTTGGTTGTTAGTTTATTATAAATATTATTATTTGTTCACAAGATTCATCATGTATTGTTTATGGTTTTTCTATGTAGCCCCTTCTAATGAGTTTTAGTGTTTGAGTTCAGAGTGTTTATGTTGTTGAGAAACATGGCACTTTTTTAATGTCTTTTGGAATTTCTGGCTAATAATACTTTTCAATTATTTTATTGGTGGTTTTTGTAATTTTGAAGTGACCTCCAATTGCCGGTCACTTCAAAATTTCAAAAACCACCAATAAAATAATATGTGATTTTCTCCTATAACTTGTTTTATTAGTATAGGTGAAATGCAAAGTTTTTATGGATTCCGGAGTCTCAGACATGTTTATATATTTGCCCGATCATTTTGTAGTTTTGCATTTTTATAGGTCTTTAATTAGTAGTTTTTGTTAGGTTAGGTTAGGTTAGGTTTTGACAATGTATCGGATAGTTGCTTATTTTCTAAATTGCATAGAGAAATCATACTGCTATAAATCTATGACACTATTGTTACTTTTTTAGCAGGACTCTGTAATGAATGTAGACATTTTAGGCTTTAATGGTCTGCTTTAACCCTGAAATGATAATCGATATAGTGTCGCTTTTTTTTCCGGATTGCTTATCCGGTTACTAAACACTTTTTCTCTGTTATGGAGGCATCATTAAGGGACTTGCTGGAATAGCAGATCATTTTTTTTTAATTTCGGTTTATTAATTATATTAACGCTGCACCCCCAGTTTGCAGTATAAATTTGTGGTTAAAGTCAGTACATGTAATTATGCAGTGCTTAGAATTTTTTTAAATTTAATAAATTTTGCTTTTGTATTTCAGATTTTTTGTTTGTAGATTATTTAATGGGTTTGTGATTGTGGAAAGGGATGTATCAAGATGTAGCTACTAGAAACTTTTGTTTCTCTTTTACATTTGTTTGTGAAGGTATTTGGAGAAGTGCGTTGATCTTTCTTGGGTCTGTTTAAATGCTATTCTTGGTGACGATATGATTTACGTAGCGCAATTTAGTTTATCAATCTATTATCTTACCATCTCCTAATCACAGATCATACAATAGAAGATAAGTCAATTCCCTATAAATATTTCGCCACGAGTTTTAGCGCCTCCTCGCTCCTGGGAAGAAACATTAAGTTTGTAAAACGGACGCCTAGCGGCGCTGAGTTACGTTTCTGACAATAAAAGGCGCTATTTTTAAAACTTGCCATTATCCCTCTTTATTTTCGGGCTGGGAACTAACAACGGCAGAGTTAAAAATGGCAAATCCTCACAGAATTTGCAAATAAATAAAAATTCTATTAAAATAAATAATAATTCTTTAAAATAAACAAAATATAAATTCTGTAAAAATAAATAATAATACATATTATAGTCCTATAACTGCTATCAGTTATAGAATTGTAATATATATTATTACAAAATGACACTTTTAATTTATATTTGCAAATACCTGGTGGTGACATTGCCTTCGAGGCAATCCCTAAAACTAAACTATAAAACTAATAACAATAATAACTAAAAACTATGGAAACATCGAAGTGAACGCGAATAGGTTATGCCCGTTACGCCGGCATTCATGGCATGATGCGCATGAAATTGTGCGTCTAAATAAACAGCTGTTCGACCTTGACGGAAATAAAATAAAACCATTATTCGAGCCACTGCTTGGATCCTGGGTCAGTGCAGTTCGTGAATTATACGTGTGGCCATATCCGCTATACCTATTGATACCCCCAGCTCCTAATCGTTTGAATATTTCTTGTAGGTTTTGGAAATGTTTGTCGAATGTTTTTTCTAGTACTATTATGTCATCTAGGTTTGCAAAAGGTTTTAGTCCTAAAACAATAATTGTATCTAACAACAGTTGGGAGGTGGTTGGTGTTGAATGAAGGCCGAAAGGGATTCTAGTAAATTGGAACTCTCTATATATATATAGCTATATAGCTGTCTTTTAGGTTGTTTATTGGTACCTATTTAACCTTTTCAAGTTTGTCTAGTATTGCGTTAATGTGAGGATATTCTGTCGAAAGTCTACATAAAATTGCTGTTTACCATTTTTTTAACCAAGACGACTGGTGAACTTTATGGGAGAAGGTTCTATTATATTGTCTTTTAACATTTTATTGATTTTTTTATTAGTTATTGAATTTATTTTTGGGTTTTTGGGTAGTACTTTTGTTTTGTGGGGGTGGAGTCTTTAAGTCTGATAATATGGTGGACTAATGGGGTACATGTTTTTTTTTTATTTTTTAATTTTGCTTGTAGTTTTGATGTATCATTTCCATTCGAATTTCTTATACAGGGTGATTATAAATGTTTGGGATTATGTAACTATCTAATGTACGTTTGTGCCGCTCTACAGCTAGACACGAATTGTGTGGCCGGTATAATAGGCAACTTAATATACACAAAAATTATGTTGGCTCTTGTTAAACTCATGCCTTTGCCCGTTTTAGCATTTTTCAATCTTAGAACAACGTCGCCAATAGAATGTGTAAAATGTCAGCGCAAATGAAAAATGCTAAAACGGTCAAAGGCATGAGTGAAACCACAGTGAACATATTTTTTATGTATATTAAGTTGCTTATTATACGGGCCACACTATTTGTGTCTAGCTGTAGTAAAAATGCGTAAACAAAGTTGCCTATCTTAGAATTTGATAATAAAAATATTTTCATATGTTTACATTGTTTACATGTTTATAGTTATCAGTAGTAAACACTCGAACACAATCCGGAATAGAATAGAGCCATTCCCTATTATTAAACTGCCCATTCCTAAAGTAGGATTCAATAATAATAATATTCTCTGTATACAAAACATTCTTATAACCTTGCTTGCTTGACAGCTGTCAAAGTTGAACTGTTAAAACAAATAGTATAGTGGACAATTTTAAAAACCCGGTATATTTAAAGTGATTACATAATCTCATTCATTTATAAACTCCCTGTATTATTAAAGTTAAATTTGTCTTTTAGTTTGATTTAAATTTTTTAAGCTTTGTTTTTGGTGAAGTTTTGAAATTGTTTTTATTAAAGTATAATTTTGCTCTTCATCTTTGTAGAACATTTATACCCAATACTATTGGGTATGCTAAGTTATCTAGCTTTAGACAGGTTATTGTGTCGTAATAGTTGTTGGCTTTTACTTTTATTGCATCACTCTCTGTAAAGCTAACTAAACTTGCTAAATGTGCTGTTAACTTGCACTTATTGTTAACTTGATAGAACCAGTGTTAATGGGGCTTCATAAAATGCCCCTAGTATTTTAAAAGTTACTGTTTATTGGTTTGGGAAGCTATTTAATGTGTTTACACTTCTTGGCCGGAACGGTTTTGGCTTGGAATTTTATCCATGTGCCTTGCTTGTCATAGTATTTACAGAATATCAGATCTGGCTTAAAGCTGGCTTTGCCAGAATGCAATTTCAACAACAGAAGTCTTTGTTATAGTTTTTATACATTGTTGTGCTACTATTTTTGTCAATTTTTGTTTTTGTTTTGTTATGTGGTTTGAAATCTTTAGTAATTTTAATTAAGACCGTAGCAGGAAAACAATGGATGAGACTGGCGAACGACAGGAAATCATGGAAGCAAATTGAAGAGGTCTATATCCAACAATGGACGAATTAAAAGGCTAAGAAGAAGAAGATTATCTAATAATGAATATTGAGTTTTAAATTCTTTAATGGTACAGGGAATTGTGCGTTTAGTAGGCCGATTATGTGCACCATAAGTTGCTCTAAGCGTACAAAACACTTTCTTCATGGAGCGCTGATTTTTGTATTACAGCAGAATAATTTGTAGACGCTAATTCTTTTTATGATAAAATCTCAAACATTACTAAACAAAATTAACAGTTTGAGTCTGCGCACGCTTTATCTAACATAAAACCCCTACCTCTAAATGAATCACCCATTACTTAATTTACTACTATTATAATATAATATAATCTTATTAACCCTAAGTCCTGTATTTAATTAATTATTTATCAGTTCTGTTTCAACTATATATCTTTGTTTTGTTACCGCCATTATCAATTTCATTCTTTTTGCCTTTCTTGTCATATTTTGTATGTGTTTATTTTTATTATTGTTTTTACAAAATTTCATTTCCATTCCATTTCTAGTTTTCTACTCTACATCTTTTTTGTTGTTTTTGTTTTATTTATATTTACTGTTAACTTTTTTTTTCTAAAATATCTTTTCAGGCATCTAATCATTTTGTTAATTTTATTTGCTTGTTGTGCTACAAATACTATGTCTTTTGTATAAGCCAGTGACCACACTTTTTCTCTGCTCACCACCTCCACCCCACCCGTCTGGGCCCGACACTGCATCTCTTCTACAGACTTGGACTGTATTGTTTTTTTCCAATTTAATGAAAAGAAATTACATATGTTTGAATAAACTAAAGGGTGTCCCAAAATTAACGCAAGATTTTAATTAAAAACACAGTTTTTAGACTTTAGATTGTTATTTTTTTATTGAATTATAAAGCTTGTAGGATAGGGTTATTTATGGAACAACACATCGGGCAAATAGCCTTCACGGCTTTGCTAGCACATACGCACTTTTTTGTCAATTTTTTTTATGACCATGATGGGTGGTTGTGGGCTTGTTGACATAGGCTTCAAGTAATATAAAGATATCTAATGGTGTTAAATTACACGATCAATACTGATCACCGAAATAAGAGAGTACACGGGCAGGAAATGTCTTGTAATTGAATTGTTTTACGGGCTGTACGGCATGTGGCACCGTATTGTTGAAACCACATACTGGCCACATCAATATCATCAAATTTCGGCAGAAAGAACTGTGTTATTATGTCGCGATATCGAGCACCAGTAACTGTCAGTGCTTGACCAGCTTTATTTTCAAAAATATAATGGCCAATCATGCCTTTAGCTCAAAATTTGCACCAAACATTGACACGTTATGTATGCATTTGCTTTTTGACATTTGCATGTGGTTTCTCCAAACACGGCAATTTTGGCGATTAACAAAGCCATCAAGATGAAAATGTGCTTCATCGCTTAGGATTATTTTGCTCGAAAAATCAGCAACCACTTATTGATTTTCAATCATCCATTTGCTGTACATGGTCATTAGGCTTTAGTTGTTGTGTTAATTGATTTTTGTATGCATGGAGACACAGATCTTATAGTATACGCTATAGAGCTTTTTGAAATTTGCAATTCTTGTCCACTAAGCCGAATTGATGTTTTGGGATTTTTACCAACACTCTCACGCACTGATTTGATATTGACATTTGAACGTCTTGTTTTTGGATGACCAGTGTGTTTAGCGTCTCCAACTGATCCAGTCTTCCTGAATTTTTGAATTATTTTTTTCACAGTTGACGAAGTTAAAACACTATTCCGACCATATTTTGTATGAAATTTTTGAACTGTGGCCGCCAAAGTTTTATTATTTTTAATATATTGTTCAATAATGAAAACACGTTAATGTATTGTGTAAGGCTTCATTTTTACTAACCCTGCACTCTCAGCTGTCAAATTGTTTTTTTCCCAGGTTGCTAACAGTTTACTGCCCAAATGGCGGCAAATTCAAATTTTGCATTAAATTTGAAACACCCTTCATAATTGCAGCTTTTGTAACACAAACTTAATACATTTTTAAAATACATTCAGTAAATGCGCAGTTTTTGTAACACAAACAACAAATATCTAACTTCTTAAGTAGATTGATTTGTGTGGCCTAACAAGTGTAGAGCTACATGGTCGTCTCGTGTTTGCAAACCTAGTTCGACACTCGTGACTCGTTGAGGCGCTACACATGTGTTGTTCCGCGTGTATTTTTTCACATGTGCATAACATGTTTTTTTTGGTATTAGTTTCTATTTATTGTTATTTTCATATGTTAATTAGCATCTAAAGTAGAAATAAATAATACTGTTTTACGTTCTGATGGAACATTCGTTATCTCATGCTTGTGTATTTATGAACGTGCTCGAATGCAATTACTCTGCAAATTGATTGATACATTGTTCATTACACACAATATTTAGTTTGCATTAAAATTCAACACTATGTTTGTTTGGTTTTATATAGTTTTGTTTATGTTAGATTAGATTTGCATTGTTTTATTATTCGTCAACATTCTAGGAACAAATTAATCATAAACATGATAAATGCCAGTAATGCTGCACTGCATATATGTTATATCAAAGTTGATTAATTTGTGATAGTATTAAAATACATTTTTTATTATTTAGTATTACGTAAGTACAATAATATTCTTCAATGAGTTATGAAGATTTAATTAGTTTTGAAAACAAGATTGATTAAAATGTTTAAATATTTATGTGCAATTTATCAAAAATATCTTGGTTTTTTATATAATTATAAAACATTTAGAGATAGAATTGATTAGATGTGGCTTTATATCCATGACCATACATTTAAGCATTTTCTATATCGGTATATACATATTCAGTTTATAATATTTTATCGATGCATATTTAACAACGTTTTTGATAGGATTTAATTCTTTTGTTTATTATTATTATGCACTATTGCGGTTTCACAAAGTTTTTAATAGAATGTATCATTATTAATGTTTAATTATTAATACAGTTCATATTTTACAAGTGCTATACATGATTATCGTAATCAACTTGAGTGCTTATTATACGTGACTACAATCATCTATTTTTGTTTGTAGATAATGTTTTATATTTCTAATTCCAATACCATAAATGTTATTTACATATGTATATTAGAACCATCATAATAATCGAATTATTTAATAAAATTGTATAGGATGTTAATTTACTCGAAAAAATGAAACGAACAATTATAGAAATTTATTAATGCGGGTAGTTTTATATTTTCTTTAATTTATACAATTTTTCGAATTACTAGAAAATAATTCAGAAATAACGTAGGAAGTGTTTCAATTTAAACATCACATCACATGGTCTTATGATAACGTTTATAAAATTACATAAATTAGAAAGGCATAGTTAGTTGTAGGCAACATTATATACAGCATGCTGTTTGGGTATTATACATTACAATATTATTTATCAATTTTATTTGCTTAGTTGGTAATTAATGTTTTTAAATAATTATTATGTTTTGATATCAATAATTACATTGGTATCAAACCAGAGATAATGATTAAATATGGAATAAGGTAATGTTATTGTCTACAATTCATATAAATTAAATCAATGTGCAATTAAATATTGAGCACAAATTTCTTTAGCCAAAATATTTCGCTGTTTTTAACAATATATGTGCAGCAACTTTATAAATCATTGTTTGGCAGTATTTAGCAACCACGAAAAGAGGGTTTTGTTAATTAAATTAATTTGTAAAATATATGTGAAACAAACGGAAATAAAGCCATAAGTTTGAGACTGATTTGATAACGAGAGTCTAGTATTGAGAATCTGAGACCAGATTACCGGCTTAAAAGAATGCACAGTTTATATACTTTTAGTGGATGAGAATACTGTTATTGAAAACATATTGTAACATTGTTAAAATAATAATAATATTTCTTTACAGCTGTCATCTGTGGTATTATTTTTCTTTTTGACTCAACAAAGCTGTACAAGTTTAATGTTTTAATTGTTACATGCTTATCTATTTATATAGAAGTTTCTCTATTATGCTTTATTTATTTATTTATTTAGTAATTGTTATATAATATGAAATGGATAGTATAGTGGAACTGTAACGGTTGCAATTGCAGTTGCAATTTTAGTTTTTAGGGCTTTACATGTATAAGGCAGAAGCTAAAGTATTACACATCAAAACGAGATAATGAGGAAGAACTACAAGCTCAAAGAAGGTGATATATATATATATTAGACTGGTTCTTAAAAATTTGTTTGTGGAAAATTTGTGTGTGTGCACCCTAAGAAAGTGATCTTTATGTAAAAAAGTAAGCCATGCCAAATTTCAACCATTAAGATTCAAAAGAACACGTGTTGCACTACCTTTGAATTTTTAAAATTAATATATTTAAGTATTATGGGTCCCCAAAGTAGCAATTGAGTACTTGTTAGTTAGGTTTGACATGAAACTTTACATCAATATACTCTGTTTAACCAAAAAGCTAGTAAATAAGTACAGGAATAACACTACTGGATACGGCATACAACGGCATGATATTAGAAGAAAAGTTGAATGAGGAACTGGGATGAATGAGATAATTCCAGACGGGCAAGCCGGCTTCAGAAAGGGATGAGGTACCATGGATACCGTATATATTTTACACCATATTGTGGAAAAGGAAATAGCAGAGAAATGAGGAAATGTATATGCGTTATTCCTGGATCCAAAGGCTGTATTTCATAGTGTGGATAGAGAGAAACTGAGGAAGTGTATGAGAGAGAAATAAATTAGTGAACACCTGGTAAGAAGAATGGAAGAAGTGTATGAGGATACAGCAAGTAGGGTGTGTGTTAACGGGAAAATGAGTGATTGATTTTGGTCAACGAAGGGAGTAAGGCTCGGCTGTTCATTGAGTTCTATTTAGTTTGCAAACTACATAGCAGATGTAGAAAAAAAATGAGGTTGGCTCAAGCAGGAGGGGTAGTAATAGGTAGAGAAAAAGTGTGGTTGCTAGCATATGCAGACGACATGGTAATTGTAGCAAAAGAAGCGAAGCAAATGAAAGAAATAATGAAAACTTTAGAAAAATATTTTAGAAAAAAAAGTTTAGAAGTTAATGTAGAAAAAACAAAAATTATGGTGTTCAGAAAGGCGGGTGGGAGAAAAAAAGTGGAGGAATGGAAATGGAATGGGCAAGGTATTACGGAAGTAAATTTTTTTAAATATTTGGGATATGTTTTTTGTACGAATAACACTGAGAGCGAGCACATTAAAGAGATGGCTCGAAAAACAAATAAAATAGTGGGACAAGTTTAAGGAATAAGTGAAAGAAAATTTGAATGTATTAGAATAAAAGGACTTATGTTTGATAGTTAAGTTAGCTGTATGATATTGTATGAGTCAGAAATATGAGGATGGAAGGAACAAGAAAAATTAGAAGCAATACATGTAAAATAATGTAGATGGGTGCTAGGTTTAAATAGAGAAACCCCAGCATATATTGTGCTGGACGAAGTTAAAAAAGATAAGTTAAGAGTAGAAGCAGGAAAACGAGCAATGAAGTATGCAGAAAGAATAAGACAGAGACACGAATGTAAAATCTTACAAGAATGCTTGAAAGAGAACATGAAAGCAAGAAATGGAAAGCAAGGGGAGATTAGGGAAAATTATTACAATAGAAATATGCATGCTAGCCAAGAAATTGAAAGAATGAGATAATCTGGGAGGGAGAGACAAAGGCAAGAAAGGAGAATACGAGTGAAAGAGTCTAGGTACAACGCAAATTATAAACATATTATAGAAAGTGAATTGCCAATGTACCTAGAGAGCGATAGATATAGTAAAGATGATAAAAAGATGATTGCAATATTTAGATGTGGTAATCAAGAGCGAGTGACAAGATTTTGGATGGAAAAGGATTTGAAAATGTGCAGAATATGCGGAGAGACTTATGGTGGTTTTCTGAATAAAAATGTTAGCATTAACAGCTCTGTAAAGTTCTAACGTCGATAGATGTTACAAAAATGCTATTCTGTACGCGACTGACTGTTAACTACATCGACGTATATTAACAGTTTCGCTGTTATATTAACATCCGTCAAAACACTTGACGCTACGACTGTTATGAGATAAACTGAAGTGAATTAATCAAAATAAATTATTTACCGGTAATCATTACATGCTTTGTATTAAATAAATAAACATAACCACTTCAGATAGATTTTTTAATTTGATTTGTTTGTTGGTTAAGAATTATATGCGTTTGCAACGAAGGATACTACGCGATTTATTGTAAGTTTTTACAGACTGAGCAAAGATGTGTCAATAAAATAATTGTATTGTATCACTGCGGAATACATAATCCTTTCAAAAACATATGGGTTAGACGTATGATTTTTTTCTATCAACCAGAAGGTAGTAATAAAAAAATAAGTTTATCTGTACGCGTATTTGACTGAGAACGCGCTGAGACGGAGTTTGAGTTTTGTCTATGAATACCACCCTAAGGAAACTATGGAACATATGTTGAAAGAGTGTAATGAAATGAGAGAAAGAGAAGAAGAGATGGGAGAAATGAGATACTGAAAGAGGTCGGAAGAGGGATAGAATGGATGAGGGCAGTTACAAAACGAAGAAAAGAAGTAGACGAACAGAGAAGAAAATATTTTTAATTGTGTTAATTTTATAAGAATTAGATTTTATTATTTTGAGAAGTTATAAATGTATTTGTAAATGAGATAAGAACTAAACGTATTATTAACTAGATTTTTAAAATAATAAAGAGTTATAAATCGGATATACTAGGGCTAAGTGAGACAACGTGGAAAGAAACAGGAGTGATAAAAACAGAAAATAGAACAAAAGTTATATTTGCGGGTAAATTAGAAGATGAAACAAATACAGAGTAGCATTTATGATTAGCAAAAGATTTTTATAGAAAGGAGAGCAGTGTCAGAAAGGATCATCATCGCCAGATTTAAAGATAAATATTTCAACTTCTTCATATTTAATTTATATGCACTAACGAGTAATAAAGAAAAAGAAGGAAAATAAAGCTTTTATGAACCTTGTTCCAAAAACACAAGATTTATTTAGAAATAGATATTGAAGAAGCATCTATGTACTAGCAGGGGGAAGCATTTAAAAAATCAAAGAATCATATATATTACATCACAATCGATAAAAATAGGAAGGTCTTGTACAAGCCGGTAGGGCAATGAGGGAAGCCGACGGAAACTAGTAAGAGAAAAAGCTGAAATAAAGTTAGCGGGCTAAAAGACAATGGAACAAGACAACATAGCATTCAACATACAATGGCACCAAAATATAGTAAAAACAAACTTGAAGGAAAGATACAAGAGAAGTCAATCGTGGAGCAAATACAAAAATATAATTAAAAAAGCTGCCATGGAAGTAGTTGGTTTAATAGAATAAATAGATGACCCAGGAGAAATGGAGGAAAATAAAACACAGAAAGGAAAATAAAACAACAAAATTTATGTTGTAAAAATATGACGAAAGAGAAAAACTGGGCAAGGAATACGAAGAAAAAAAAGTAAAGTAAAAAAAGTGCAAAACAAGCCAGCAAAAATTACAATTTTTTTTAATTAAATAACTAAAACTTTTCTAACAAAAAATGAAGTTCTATGAAGTACATTAAAGACAACTATGGAACCAGTGAAGTCATACTACCAACGGTAAAAACCAAAATCTATATAAACAAATATGAAATAACCTGGGGAGAGATTATAGAATTATAACAATAAACCACCCGGAATAGTCGAAATACTGAAAAGCTTTAAATGCAAGAATAACATGTAATTAATATTATGCATGAACTGTTAAACAAAATAAGATGAAGAGAATGAAACAAAGGTATTATTATTGTCCTGCTCAAAAAATGTGACAAAAAGCTGTGTTAAAACTAGAGAGGAATAACGATAATGAGTACAGCAAAATATTAACGAGAATCCTACTTGAGAGAATGAGAGAAGGTGTATTAGGATCACTGAGGATTAACCAAACAGGATTTAGGCTTAGACAATCGTGCACGGATAATATAAGTACACTTCAACTATTAGACTATATAGTAAGCCATAGAATGTCAAAAAAACGTTTTGACGGATAAAAAGGAATGTGGAAGATGTTTAAAGGAACGTACTGTTTGATGCAGGGCTCCTTTCTCCTATATTTTTACTTATTGTGATTGATTAGATAACGAACAAAACTAGCAGAAATTGACTTGAAAAATTAATTGGAAATTTATGATTTGCGGACGATGTTTTTTAATAAAACAAAATATGAAAGATATACAAAAAAAAAAATTAATGTTTAAGGAGATAACACACACGTTAGGATTAAATATTTATATATATATATATGCAAAATGTTGTCAAAATAAATGACAGAGAGATAAAAAAAGTATATCAATTTTGCTACCTGGAGAGCGAGGGTTCTTGAAATATATTATCCTGAAACCATTACCAACGAAGATCTTTGGAAGATATGTAGCACGGAATCAATAATTTGCAGTTATTTAATGTTAGTGAATACAGACTGCTTAAATGTTGTCTTTAACGTGATATTGCGGTTATACCATGGATATACTAGATACCCGACTTGCGTTTATAAAGTGACGCAAACTATATTACGTCGGCTATTTTGTGTGTTACTTGGTCATACTAAAAATGTAATAAACACATACCTACTACTATATTTTATTATTTTAGTTTTTAAATATTTAATTACTGTACCACAAAAACTACTGCATATATAAAATTTGATTAAAGATAGAAAAACGTCAGTAATATGTCTAATAATGTTGTCAAAAAATTTGATTTAAGTTGGTAAGTCCGTTTAAAACATATCAATGGTTTATTAAAAATACATGTTTGGTCTTAACTTTGGATCCAATTAACAAATTTGTGTCCGGATTATTTATATTTTTTTTTGTTTATTGTTAAGAGGCTTTTAAACCCCGGCCAGTATAGGGATTTACATGTATACAGACGTTAAGATAACTAATGCATCAGTTAACATAATTACAATCTGTGACCCGATTTAGAAAGCTTAAACATTTATCCACGATTGGATAGAGAGGTTTTAAGAATAATGTTGTCATTAATTTGTTATGATGGATAAAGCATTTTAAATTTTATTAAAACCTTTAAAATTAAGAAAGTATGCAAGCTTTATCCATCATAACAAATTAAAATCAACATTATTCTTAAAACCCCTCGATCCAATCATAGAAAAATGTTTAAGTTTTCTAAATTTGGTCTCGGATAGTAATTATGTTAACCGATAAATTAGTTATCTTTGCGCCCGTATACATGTAATTCTCTATTCTGGTCGGGGTTATAGAGTCCTCTTAATAATATACAATAAATGTTTTACATGTTTAAAACACTAAATTAATAAAATGTAAGATGTTTTTGATTTGTTTTGTATTACCAAAAGTGCGTTCCGTATATCAACCGAAGTCACCGGCAGTTAGGCTACGGCTATGAATGGTTGTTGAAAATCTTGGTTGATTTATGGAACGGCAATAGTTATAAAAACGTCAACTGTTAAAACTGAAATATTAAACATATAGGCTTGAATCTTATGGATTTATTTATCATTAATTATTGTTTAATTTTTGTCATTAGCGTTAATTATGTTTAATGATTAATTTGTTTTATTTTATTAACACATCTTAGCAGCTAATAAATTATATGCTCAATGTTTTTATTTGTTATAAATGTCAGTATAAAGCATATATTTATTAATTAGCTGTAAGTTTTATTAAAATACATTAAGCTGAAAAATAGGTTATTTTGCTGATACTTTATTAGTAGTTAGATATTGAATTAATTACCTTGGAATCCATAATTAAAAAGTGCACACAACGTTACAATCAATAATAGACACAAGACACTAGACTAGCAACATGTGTTTTTGTTCACTTTTGTTTACCGTCGCAACCGCTTGTCACCAATTTTAGGTAACCGCGTTCCGTATATCAACCTGTTTTAGGATAACCGGGATTTTGGTCGTTTCGGTGACCTTGGTTGCTATACGGAACGCAGTACAAATCACACACAAAATGGCCGCCGTAAAATAATTTGCTTTACTATAGAAACGCATTAATATTAGGAGTCAGGTGTCCAGTTATACGTATATATCGAAATAATTCTTAAGGGCGGACCAGTCATAATTATTTGGCGACTTTCCGTCGGAGGGCGCATAGTTCGCACAAATTTTCAATCGCTCATCAGCCAATCAAATAAATATTGCAAATGTCATTTGTGACATGATAAATGAGATAGCATACTGCGCAGCTATTTGCAATATAAGCTGCGTTCGGCTATCTTACTCGAGTCACTCTTTTTACTCTTTTTGTTCTACGACCGTTCGGGTATTGTTTTTGGAGTGCACGGAATCATTATTTCGCCGTTCGGCTATTACGGAGTAGAATAAAAAGAACAACTCTATTTACACTACCTCGACTAGTGTGGATATAGGAGTAGGCTGCAGAAATAGGCGCGTAGTTTAAAATCATTGCATCATGATTGACATAATATGGGGAAACAATAATTAGGCTACAATAAAAAACTCAAATAAAATTAGAGGGTTTGTGTAATTTATATGTTTTAATTGTATGTACATTTTGAAGTTATTAATATTTAGCAAAAGAAATTGGTTTTATATTTATGGATGAAAATTTAAGAAATATATTAAACAATTCTCCAAACAACCATGAAGAAAAACTTAATTTATCCCTTTTGCTGTATTTAATATTATGTGAAACATTTTTTTATTTGTTTGTTGTTTTGTTTGTTATTTGAGATTTGACACTGCAAACTCTAAAAACACCGTGATCACGTGACAAAAAAACTACTCCAACACTACTCTTACTCCGAATTAATAGCCGAACGCAGCTTAAAAATACTATTTTTTATACACAAAACAAAACGTAATAGGCGGAGCTCCGGCCGGCTTATTGTTAACACCCATTATTCTTATAAAATTCAATTGTAGTTTAAAAGCAAGAAAAAATAATTTTGTGATAATTTTAACGTCATAATTTTTTTATATACACGTAAAATGTTTAAAACAATCTGAAAAAAATTTAACACAAATTGGCAATTAACTTTTTTATTTATGATTATATTTTAATAAGCTCATTTCACAAGAATTTTGCTATTATTCTTATCACAATTTTGAAAACAAAAATAAATTATTTTTATTAAATTTTGAGATAACTTCATTACAATTTTGTAGAACTATTTTTCCCCCTTATATATTGCAGTTCATTTAAAAAAAAATGTGTCTAATGTTACTTCTATTCACACGTTTATTGTGGTATGTATTAGAGTACCTTTACGACAGCGATAATTTTTTATTGTAAATCGAAATGGTTGTTAAACTGGTTAGATTCCCGTAGGTGTGTCTTGACCGCGCAGACTGGCAAGGTTTCTAAGCTAGTCTAGTACTACCGCCTTGAATGTTTTCAACGATTGTATTGTCTAAGTGAAACTACAAAAGGAAAGTATGATTGTTTTTATTGCGTGAAGTATTTTTTTTTTTATTTTAATCTAAGATTATGGGAGCGCTACGTGTGGACTCATTGCCACTATGATCTGTGAAAAAATCTGTGATTCTTCTTCTAATCGTCGACGGACGGAATGTCACTAAAACTCCTAAAATTACAGAAGCATTCTCGACTTAATTTGATGCCGCATGTACTTTTCTCATTGCAATGCCGCTGATTATTTGACATGATGGGCCTAGGGTTAGCGAAGTTTGTTTTCTCTGATCTTTGTCCTCGTAGATTTCAACTTTGGTGCTATTCTGGTACTAGATAGTTCTTTTGACTATGCTCAGGTATTTTTTATTTGCCCACTCATCTCGTTATGGCATTGTTACTTAAAATGACTTTTAATGCAATAACCTTCAAGTAGTCCGATCTTATTATTGGAGTTTTTCTTCATAAAACACGTTTGTTTTACTATTTTGTCTGTGGGTCTTGAGGTTTACAATGTGTTTATTTATCTTTAGTCTGTACGCTCCTGGTCTGGTCTCCGCTTTTACAAGTAAGTGAAGTTGCAGTAACGATAGGAGTACTTTCAGCAAACAACCTCTGAATTTAACCTAGTTTGTTTACCGTACTCTTGAGGGTGGATTTTCTCCATACGAGAGCTCCATATTTAATGAAGGGTTTTACCATCATATATAGTCATCTGGTCATATTAGGTGTTAGTCTTCATGTCCGTAAACCATAATTTTGGTTGCAAAGAACACTCGAATTTGTTGTTACATTACATTATCTATAAAAGTGCGGAAGATAGTCTGTAGTCAAGCGTGAGTCTCAGATATTTTATTTTTTTTTGTTATCGGTAGCGCAGCTCTATACATTTTCAGGTGTTTTAGGTCTGTTGCTTGTGTTTACTGATACTATTTTCTTTTTCTGTATAATACAAAATACAATCGAACCAAACTTCCAATGTACGAGGATGGTAAGGTGAGATCATTGGCGTAGCCTAAGGTGAAGACATAGAGGATCTTTTAGAACTACAAACCTTTTCTGTAGTATGAGGGATAAATTCTATTGGCTGCTGGCGACTCAAATGGTTTGAATGTGTTGATACATTATTTCAGGTTGCCTTAATTGATTATGGTTTTGCCTTATCCCAGTTTTTTTTTTGTTTGGTTTTTTATTTGGCAGTTCTACTAGTTCTAGATGTTTTTGCAACTGGACAGATTTTGGTTTGGATATCTAGTATATCATTGTTTTGATTCCAGTTAGTTTTTCTTGGGTTTTTGTATTCCAGAATAAGCATTTCTACTGAGTCGATGTTGAAACGAATGTATGTACGATCAGACAAGGAGAGCTTGTCCGACTCGTAAGACCTTTTTATTTTTGAAGGCTGCACTGCAGAATTATAGGCGTTACATAAAGCCCTGCTACTACTACTTTGCCACGGCCTAGCTTGTGCTAGCTTTAGTATTCCGCTTGGCCTAGTTTGGACGAAGGATTTTTTTTTGTTTTGATAATCCTAAGGGGTGCGTCATGTTAAAAGTTTTTGATTGGCAACAAGTATGAAACTTAATTAAAAAAAAAATATGACAAATGGTTAAAAGTTCTAGAGACATAGAGGTTTGTCAGACAACGGAGTTTCTGTGTGTCTACTTTTATTTGTTTTCTTGTGAGTTTATTTATTTCTACGTTTTTCTGCAGATGCTTTTGGCGATTTACTATTAGTTTTGTATTATTACTAATAGAGCAATTTTTAATGTTTTTTTTCTCCTCTATAATAAATATATAATACTGCAGGTAATATGCTTGCATGTTTTATTGTGGGTTCTATATTGTACTTGAGAACATTTCTGCGTTGTTATTGATTCAATTTGTCAGTGCTTTAAATTACTTTGTTTTTACTAATTTTTCCTAAAGGGTTATTGTTGAAGTATTATGTTAAAAGAATACAACTGACAACTTTGTATTTAGCATAGGCATATTTAGCATAGGCAGCATTTGATAAATAATATCTATCGATTATGTAGCAGTGAAATAAAATGATTGCTGAGTGCAAATGCTGACTTAAATTTGTGGCATCGACGTTTGGGTCATATAAACTATTAACGGTCTGAGTAAAATGAAAAATGGTATAGTTGATGGATTTCAATACAGTGATCAAGGTACTACAAATTTGTTATGTGAACAATGGTGCCAAGGAAAACAAACTAAGTTTTTGTTTAAGATAAGTGAATCACGTGCTCGGAGTATATTGGTAATGGCTCATTCTTTTGCCTGATCTCAGTATCTAGTTGCTTCAACCAAAGTGCTTTCTGTTTAGCTGCTGATAGAGCCATGCACTCGGCTTCTGTTGATGAAAGTGCTACAGTCTGCTGTCGTTGACTTCTCCATGTTATTGCACCACCATTGATGAATACATAACCACTACAAGAACATTTCTCACTCATATCAGCCGCCCAATCTGCATCCGAATATCTAGTCAGTATTGATTGTGCTTAATTACTGAATTCTATTTTTGCATCCATTGTTCCTCTTAAGCAACGAAATATTCTTTTTACAGTTGTCCAATGAGTTTTTCTATGATTATTATAAAACTTACTGACAGTATTTGTTGCGAATGCAATGTCTGGTCTGGTTTCTTGAGCTAAAAATGTCAGACTTTCTACTGCTTCTTGGTATGGAATTGTTTTTATTTCTTTAATATTTTCTTTTGTTTTAAGAGACATATCTAAACAAACATATCTAAATACCTAAACAACGAACTGTATTAATACACAGAAACCTGTAAATTTCTTGGAATTTATATAGATAGTACTCTGGACTGAACATCTCACATAAATGAAACACAAAAAACTCTTTCAAAAGTTCTGTTTAAATTACGCGTATTAAAAAAAATGTAAATCAGTCAACATTAATGACAGTATATTATGCGTGTTTCTACTCAAGAGCACATTATGGTATTCTTTTTTGGGGAAATACTTCCAGAGTAAAAAAATCTTTCAGCTTCAAAAATCGACAATAAGAATTATTTGTAATTTAAGTTATCAAACATCTTGCAGAGGCATTTTTAAAACTTGACGCTTGTTAACCATGCCCGCTCTATACATATTGAAATGCTTAATTTTTATCTTTACAAACAAAAACTTATTTGCACAGCACACTTCAACAGCATCAAATTAATACAAGAAATGTAAACACCATGTACATATACCCAAAACATAATCTTACTATGGTAGAAAAAACACCACTCTATGCTAGCATTAAATTTTATAATGCACTGCCACAGAATTTAAAAACGGATAGATTAATAAACTTCAAAAGCGTAATAAAGAAATTATTAATAATAGAAATAGAGTCGTACAGTTTAATTTATTTTAACTTGACATTTTTTTCTACTATATGCAATATCTTAGACAAACTGTATATCTTATAAAAATAAATTTATTATTGTTATTATTATTATCTTTTGTTAATTTTTGGTTTGTATCAAACGTTAATTTGCAGTTGGACACAATTTTTCCAACATCTCTTTCACGTATTTCTGTTGGTCTAGGAAAGCTTTACTTTATTTCCAATGTCTTGAGTAATTTCATGATCAACAAAACTACTTGCTAGTCTTTCATATTAAATTGACTCATCAATTTCTTGGCAAAATTTGTTCTCAAAATAGTATTATTAACAAAAATAATTAAATCATTAACTTGCAGCTATAAACATCATTTTGTTAGTTTATACATCAATAAAATACATGGATCAACCTCAGATTATTTAAATTCTGCATCTATCAAAGCATCGTTTAACTTTTTATTTTATTGACGACTTGATTGCTTTAAACCATATATAGATTTGTTGAGTTTACATATTTGTTGGGTCCCATCATCAAACTGTTCTGGTTGATACATATAGATATCTTCTTGCAGGTCCCCATGCAAGAATGCGGTGATTGCATCCATTTGTGTAATCTCAAGGTTATATTCAGCAGTTATCGACATTAGATACCTAATTGACACAACTGGTGAAAATGTTTCTTGTAGTCTATCCCTTTTTTCTGGCCACAACTTTTTGCCACTAATCTAGCTCTAAATCTATTTATCTTTTTGTTATTGTCTGTTTTAGTTTTAAACACCTACTTGGATTTAATAACATTACAATTGTCAGGTCTTTCAACTAGTGTTTATGCACTGATTTGTATTAAGGAATTGTATTCTTTATAGATTGCTTGCTTCTAGTTCTTACTATTACCTGATATTGCTCCATCGACTGTGCACCGGTCAGTTTCTATTTTAACATTGTTATTGCACTGAGTCACATAGTCTTTAAACTTCTTCTTTTTTGCTATTCGATTTGTTTTTCCTTTTAACGGTTCAACTTCAATTTCATTTTTCCTGTCTTTATCATTTAAATGAGTTTCATCGGATACTTTTTCAGGTTCAACTTTATTCACGCAGGAATTGTTTGATTTTCTGTTGTATCTTTTTTATCCAATTCTTTAGGATGATCTATTGTTGTATCCTCACTGAGTTCAGATCTTGTTCTTGAGTTATTTGACTATGTTGATTTGACTTAGTGTCCATATACTTACATTACGACTAAATATGGCTTTATTTTTGCTTGGTGAAAACAAGCGATAGCCTTTTGTTGCATCACTATAACCAACAAAAATCATTTTGGTCGACTTAGTGTTTTATTTAGTTCGTTTTTGTTTTGGAACATGCGTCATGACCTCTGATCCGAAGACTCTTAAATGTTTCAAGTTTGGTTTTTTACCTGTCCAACATTCTTCTGGAGTTTTGTTAACATCCATCAGACTTGTCGTATCGCTTCTGCCCATAATTTCACTATTATTTTGGCATTTGCTAACATACAATTTGCCTTTTCAATTATAGTTCTGTTCATTTTGCTAGTACCATTTTGACCTGGAGAATATGGATTAGTCTTTTGGTGTATAATTTCACTTCTTGTTAGAAATTTGGCAAATTTTCTGCTACAATATTGTCAGTTTTGAGTATTTTGAAGTTTTTTTCTCATTGATTTTCTATTAGAGTTTTGAAATCTCGAAATTTATTTAATGCCTCATCTCGTGATTTTAGAAATTGTTTTTTTGCTCTAGTCATCAATGAACAAAATGAAGTATTTTGCGTGTTCTTAAGATTTATTCTCCATCGGACCACATATATCTGAATGAATAATTTCTAACGTTGAATTTGCACGTGATTCACTTTTATTAAATGAAAACCTGGTTTGTTTTTCTTGGAATTCTATCATCTGCAACAAATAATGTCAGTAAGTTTAACAATAATTATGGAAAAGCATTGGACAGCTGGAAAAAGAATTCTTACTTAAGAGGAACAATGAATGGAAGCATTTTGGTTGAAGCAACTAGAAACTGAGAACTGAGCTACCAATATACTCTTACAAGAGAAGTGCTATACATTTGGCTGAAAATGGAAACTATTATTATAAACAGAAGAAATGGTAGCTGACAGTCTAACTAAAGGAGTAACTTCTATCAAGAATGAGATGTGTTCAGCAAAAATGCGAATACGATTCTTTCAACGAAGTGGGGGTGTTGAAATATTACGTTAAAAGAATACAACTGCCAACTCTGTATTTAGTATAGGCATATTTAGCATAGGCAGCTCTGTAATGTTTTGTCATGTTTGCTTCATTTTTTACTCGGCTCTTCGATCAAATCCGCGTGTCGATCACGGCCGGCGAGCCAAGTCTCCAGTTATCACGTCACATTTTTAATAATGGATCTGCGAACTCACAGTCACGATTTTATAATAGAAATCATAAATGGCTTCCGAAAATTTTGCTTTTGTATCTTAGGTGTTACTAAATACAATAATTTGTTGTACAATCAAGTGGTTCTGCTGACAATTCTCGAATTAAATGTGTATGCAATAACGCTTGCCTTTTCTCAATCCACTTTTTAACCCAAACTCGCTTCTTTTTTAATTAATATTGCGGTATGCTATAATACCAAGATAACACAAAGCTCCGAACAAGACATGATAACCTCAATTCGACTCCGATACAACTATTTCACTTGCTAGTCGATCAGCACCAACGAGTCGCGAGTAAAACCGACGTTCTTTAAAACTATAATGGTTAACATTTTCTCAGAGTTCCTCCAAATGGGTGTATGTCATATTTTATAGTGATGCATATTATATTAAACTACAATAAAGTGAAAAAGTTATTCGTTTAGTACATGGTATGTAATTCTGTGTGTTAATAGTCAATTCAATGGAGTTACGTTGTTTGGCTTACTTGCTATATTGTTTGTTTATATCAAACATATTTATATTTAATAGTTTTATGCAATTCATATTTATTTAATACGAATTCTCTTTTGTGTGCGCTCTTCGTAGCCGAGTGCGTAAGATACATTGCTTTGAAATTGAAACCGTGGGTTTGATTCCAGCAAAAGGCAAAAATATTTTTACAAATTACTTTTATTAACATTTATTTATTACTAATATTCCTACCCGTGGTATACCTGTGTATCGTATTTGTAAGTCAACACAATTGACCCTGTGTTGTGAAGCAGTGTATCCCTGTGCAGTATTTGTTTTTAATTTGTTGATTTTAATTATATTGTTTGTTTATACTTGTTTTGCTTATATGGATCAAGTTGAATTGCCAGATAATGTAACAAACAAAGATTTATATCAATTATTAACTAAAGTGATGCAAAGTCACACTAATGAGTTAAAAAGTGAATTTCAAAAAATAGAAAATAAATTACATGTTGTTGATAACAAAGTAATCGAATTTGATAAAGAAAATTTGGAGCTCAAAGAAAAGTTAGAAGGATTAGAGAAAGTCGTCAAGAAAAGAAATTTAATCATTTTTTGTGTACCTGAATGAGACGGTTCCATTTTATATACACTTAATGCAGCTGTGTCCCATATTATAGGAATTTCTATTAAGGAAACTGATTTGCATGATTTTTACAGATTAGGCAAGCATAATAAATATACTTGAGTTTATATCTACTAAAAAGAGATTAGAAGTACTCAAAAAGGCATCAAAACTGAAAGGAAGTGGGCATTGTTATCTCTCGCGATTTAACTACTCAGGAACAAGCTGATAATAAAATATTACGTGATTGCTTTCATGACGCTAGAAGTAAAAAGTTGCAAGCGTATATTAAAGGAAAAACTTTAATTGTTGAAAACAAAACTTTTACCATAAGTCAACTTGCAGACAACGAGTTTCAAACACGAACAAAACAGAGATCCAGTTACTCCTACTACAACAAATATAGATATTGACCAACAACAGTCATCCAACGAGCTAGTCTGTCATATAAACAATAAGAAAACTGATACCCCAACGAATTCTAGTAACAAACCCAAGATTAAAACAAACTTATCTAATTTTAACCAGGAAAGGATTACGCGAGCAAATACTAATAAAATTAAATTGTAACTAATGCACTTAATATCCGCAGTAGTCTAATATATACAAAAACATGAAAAAAGAAGCATATCGTATTGGTCACGTCAACACCAGATCTCTTATTAATAAACTTAATGATATTAAAGCACACATATCTAGTTACGACTATGATGTGTTAGGAATTAGTGAATCTTGGCTTAAAACAGACATTCTTCTTTACAACAGTAAATATTTTAAATTACACAATTATTCGGAAAGATATAGACGTTAAAAAGGGAGGAGGTGTTTTATTTTTTGTAGCCAATCATTTAACTTATAAAATTATAAATTCGCCAGATACAATTAAACAACTTTGGTTTGAAACAATAATTAATAATAAAAAACATGTGTTTGGGGTTGTTTATAGACCACACGATGTTAATGTAAACTATTTTTTAAGTGAGTTAGAAAATTTTGTAAATGCTATGATCTTAGATTGTGATGTTTTGTTTATTGTAGGCGACATAAATATAAATCTTTTAAATAAAACTGATATTTCAACAATTTTATTTATCAACCTTATTGGTAGTTATAATTTAAAGCAATGGATTGCAGATGCAACGCGAATTGACCGAACCTCAACTTTGTTGGATGTCATTATAACCTCGTGCAATATTTCAGAATCAGGTATATTAAGCTTAAATGTTTCTGATCACGAATTAGTTTATTGTATTTACGCACAAGAAAAACTAATTATCTCTTCGCCTTTAAAACAATATAGGTCGTTTAAATATTTTGATGAAGTTAGTTTTGACAGAGATTTAAAGTTGATGGACTTTCAAAAACTTTTTTAAATGAATACCATAGACGAAAAAGTTAATTGGTTAAATGCGTGCATTCTGTCTTTGTTTAATTATCATGCGCCATTAAAGCAAGCCAGATTTAAAAAGAAATATACCCCCTGGATAACTGATACAATATTGGATATGATTGATATTCGAAACAAATCTCAAACAAAGTACAAAAAAACTAAAATGGCATGTCATTTTGAAGAGTACAAAACTTTTAAAAATTATGTTACCCAAGCAATACGTAATGAAAAAAAAGCATATTTGAACTACCAGCTGAGTAATACAAAACCAAATGTTATTTGGAAAAAACTACAAATTCTTGACAATCACAATACTCAACCAAGCAATAATATACCAGTGTCATTAAATAAGCCAGACGAACTTAACAATAATACATATTCAAACAATCAAAATAATTTTATTGCAACCTGCCAAAGCATTTTAAATCGCCGTACATTTTATGATACTAATTGTTTCTCAAATGGTAGTCTATGCAAATTAAAACTTGTTGACACTTATTCAATAAATTCAATAATTATTGCAATTAAAAGTAATGCTTGTGGTGCAGATCAACTAACAACAAAAATGGTGCAACTATGTTGTCCGCACATATTACCGTATTTAGTTCACATTATTAATTTTTGTATATCACACAGTGTTTACCCTACTGTGTGGAAAGAAGCAATTGTTAAACCTCTACCTAAAATTGCAAAACCTCAAAGTTTTAAAGATCTGCGTCCAATAAGTATATTATCAGTGTTATCAAAAATAATGGAAAAAGTACTCGCAAATCAAATGCAAGAACATATTAAACTTTTAAACATTTTGCCTGATAAGCAGTCTGGATTCCGAACAGGGTACAGTTGTGCTTCAGCTCTTTTAGATGTGACAGATGATATACTTAAAACATGTGATGAAAACAAGTTACATTAGCAATATTATTAGACTACACTAAAGCATTTGATAATATAGATCATCTTATGCTTTTAAGTATTTTAAAGTACTTTCGATTTGACTATGCATTTGTAGATCTTATTAAAGCATACTTGAAAGATCGTTGTCAGCGAGTTGAAATCGATGGTATTTTTTCGTCTATTGTAAAAATTATTAAAGGGGTGCCGCAAGGTTCAATTTTAGGTTCCTTGTTGTTCATTATTTATACTGCACCAATGTTAAAAGAACTTAAACACACTAAAGTACATAGATTTGCAGACGATACTCAAATTTATATGTCATTTTTTACTGACAGAGTAGATAATGCTTGTCAGATGATTAATAGTGATTTATATTCACTTTTTCTAGATTCATTGGACCATTCCCTAACGCTTAATGCAACAAAATCTATTGGTATTTTATTTGGAACTAATAAGCAAGTATGGAGTATATCTAACAGAATAAACATCTGCATCGATAATCAGCCAATAGAGTTAAGTTCTTCCGTTAGAAATCTTGGGGTAATTATGGATTCTAAACTGAAATTTTCTGAACACATCTCTAAAATCTGTAGCTTATTATTTATGAAGTAAAAGCAACTGTACCCATATAGGTCATGTTTAAGTAAGCAAGTGAAAACAATGCTTTGTAATGCAACTGTTTTAAGTTTTGCAAACTATTGTGATATATATATAGTATATGGAGCTAACATTAATGTTATAGAAAAAACAGGATCCAAAAAATTCAAAATGCGTGCTTGAGGTTTATTCATGGTGTTCAAAAATTTCAAAGAGTATCGCATCTATTAAAACCCACAGGCTGGTTAAACATGTGTAAACGAAGACAGATGCATATTGCTGTTGCATATCATAAAATAATTAAAACTCAAACTCCAAAATACTTATTTAATAAAGTAATGCTTTGAAGAGATGTCCACAGAATTTACACTCGCCAAAATTGTGACCTAGATATTTTTAAACATAGGTAAGAAAAATATAAAGGTAGTTTTAGTTATCAAATTGCGCATGTGTACAATAACTTACCAACGTCAATTAAGCAAAAAAATATCCAAGGTTTTAGATTTGAGTTAGGTAAAATTCTTATGTTAGATTAATTATTTTTTACCATTCATTTTAATTTGTGTTAATTTCTTTTTATATGATATTTTGTTATTATTTTTAGTTACTTTTTTTAAGGTTGAGTGTAAGAACAGCAAATTGCTTTTGCAATAATACTGAACTCTACCATTTCCCAGCAAATATTTATTTAGATTATATTATAATTATATTAGATTAAGTATGTACAAGTTCTATGTAAAATATGCAGGGAATAAAGATTTTTATTATTATTATTATTAACCGCGGTATAGGCTCGTACGTCGATCACCCAATTAACAGTTATGCTAGCTGTAACAAGTCTATGAGCGCTTCTAGTTGAAAAATAGTTGAGCACAGAAATGTTTTTTTTACTATACATTTGTCAATTGTAAGAATGTAGTATATTTTATTTTTTGATTGCTTGTTTGGGCTCATCCAAGTCTAATTTCTTTTGCCCTGTTTTTTTTATAGCTCCATTTTTGTTCTAAGAAATCATAGAGCATGTGGTAAGTATTAATTTCATCCATTGCTGTGGAGATGTCTTTATAGAAAGCCTCGACCTCTTTGTTGTCATTACTAGGTAAGCTACTTTTTCAAATACGCTCTAAAGGCCTGGTTACACATTCAGTTACTGCAGTGCAACTACTTGCACCCTGTCAGTACCTCGCATCCGGTTACAGTATGAAATGTGATCAGTTGTGGATTTTGCGACAACATTGCACGAAACCAATAGCTAATATGCTAGTACACAAGTGCAGTACCTGTGTAATTTTACGCCAGCAACTTGCACTTGTGTGACCGAGCAAGGCTAGTCGAGCTACTGTCATACGAGTACACAGGTGCAGTAGCTGTCTACTGTCAGGTCGGTGTTTCCAGATTTAAGTTTTTGTATTTTCTTTTGACTTCAGCTAGGCCTACTGTGTTCCAATTTATGTTGCTCAGTTCTAACTCAAGTTTTTATAGTCTTTTGTCACTGAGAAGGATTCGGGTATTATATGTTGAAATGTTTAGTTTTTTTTAATTTCTTTGATTAATTTGATTCGGTTGCTTCTTTGTTTTGGGATATTTTGTCTCTTCCTGAATCTGCCGATTTCCGGTTTGAGGTATTTTTGTTTTAGAATGTTGCATTTTTTGTATGAGGGGTAAGTGACTATGAAACACCTTGCTAGCCCTACGTGTTGGTGAGTTAGTGGTAATATTTTTTTGGCTAATGCGTCACCGTTGTCCCAATTGATATGGATTTGATTATGTTGAAGAACTAATACCTTGTTCACTGAGTCAGTTCAGTACTACTGCTTTAGTTTCCTGGATATATTGTCATATCTACTTTCATTAACTTTGCCTGCAGGTCAATGCAGTAACCCGGGTGTGGCAGTTGAAGACAAAATAGTGAGGGTTAGGTTAGGTTAGGACACCTGATGTGGTCATTGTTACTGTCCTCTACACCCAACTCTACACTTTACTCTTTGTTGGTCTAAGGGTTAAGATAATAAAAAAATTATTACGCAATTCATCAGGCGATTGCTTAAACAGCCAACAATATAGAAACAAACGATGTGATTGAATGATATACAAATTTAAAATTTAGGAGCGATATTACATTTTTTTAATTAATATTAATAATTGTTTATAATGACAATTTTGTTATTTTTTAATAAAAATACTTCACGAAAGGTGGAGATATATCACATTGTTTTCCAAATATTTCAACAATATAATTTGAGTATTTAGTTATATTAAATTGAAGAGTAAATATGGTTAAATTTTACTTTTTATTGTTCAGTTTTATTATTTTGAAGCTTTCTGTCACTAGAATTCCAATCTATTCCATGTTTTTTTGAATTATTATAATACTTATTATTTTTGAAGTTTTAATTAGTATGTTAAATAAAATAATAAATTAAATGATTTAATGATTAAGAATATTTTGTCAATTTCACTTCTAAATCATTTTAAAGTCATGATTCTTTTTATCTTTGTATTAAAACTATTTAATGTAATTGAAAGCAAATATTTGATTGTTGACATATTAATCCACGAAAACAAAGGCACCTACTATGTAAATTTATCGTGTTTATATCTATAAATTGATGTCTTTACAGGTACCTTTAAATCACGATGGCCAATGTCACCGGAATCGACCCCATCAATCCCGAGGACGTTAGATGGCGATGGGAGACTTTATGCGGCCCAGACGGCTTCGAACTTTGGTCACCGCAAACGCACGACCTGGGAATATGTTTCCAACAATTGTGCCTGCAAATACCCGTCCTATCAATTCTGGCAATAACTTCCGCTTACTACTTCGGCAGACAGATCAATTACGTAATTCGTGGCAAGAACCAGCTCCGCGCCATCAATATACGATGTGTTATCGTTACCTTGTTCTCCATCCTGCCAGTTCTACAAACGTATGCAGTTCTCGAAAGTAATGCGAACATGAATGTAATATACTACCTTTCATCTGCCGTACAATGTTTGGCTTGGCTGTCCCATCTGGGTTATAACTTAGTGCTGAGACATCGGTTGAGCTTGAGCGCCCGAGGTCCCGTTTTCGTCGCCGTGCTATGGAGCACCCTCGCTGTTATAAGCGTCATTTCACTGCGATCAAATGCCATCCTCTATAGATTGAGCATAAAACCAAACGTTGAGATATATATTAACTACATATTTAGTATACTCAAAGTTGTTTTGCATGGTTTATATTGCCTGAGTTTGATACCAAGCGTCGGCAATACAATTTATACACAGTATCAAGAACTGGATACACAAGTAAGTGCAGCTCAGCTCTGTGATTTCAATTATTTGCATAAACAATGTGCTCTTTTTACACAGAATGGCGAGACGCAAGGTTTATTGTCTAATGCGGGAAATGCCTTCAGTCGTTTCCGGGAGGAACAGGATCCAAACTATTTGGGGGTGGCGATGGAGGATTCCCCGTGGCTTTCCAGGCTATTGTTTTATTGGGTCAACCCTTTAATGCAAAAAGGGGTGTTCGGGAAGCTGAATCACCCCGACGATGTTTATGACCTTCCGGAAGCTTTGAATCCGTCAACAATAAGTAGAAAATTTGATAGGGCACTGGTGGGAAATTGCGATGAGATTTCCAGATCAAACTCGCTTGGTAAGTGAAATAGTTTTAATCATGTTAACTAATGCAATGTCACATTTTTTATATTTAATTTATTGAATGCGAAGAATTAAAATATCTTGTTTAATTCTTGTAACGCTTCGTTGCTGGAGTAATAAGCCTTAACAAAATCAACAAACAATTTACATGGGTGACGAACCTCATTGTCCATATTCATGTAGGGGTCTTATAAAATTAGTTTCACTGAACTAATTATCACCAGAATCTAGCATAAATTATAGAACAATAAAATTCTTGTTTGCATTGTAAATCTTAAATTAATGTTAAGAAACAGATTAATGTCATGATTAGATTGCATATATAAAGGCATATCGTATTACACAGTCTTTAGAAAAGCTAATACATGTTATTATTTAAAATGATCATATTATTATTATTAGTCATAATTACAACAGTGAGTAGGTAGTCTAGTAAATGTGCAAAAATCTATTATTTTCTAGACAGTATTATGAAACATGAATTTACTAGAAAACTTTAAAATAAATTAACATTGTTTCAGCTGTGTATGCTGTTATAAAAATTGCTATTAACTAATGTCGTTTTTGGACCACACCACTAGTTGCACCAATTAGTGACAGTCAATGATAATTTGAAGATAAACTATGAGAAAATGCACATTAATATTGTAAATATTAAAAAAAAAAAAATATTATACTGAGCGGTTAGTGCGTTGGTTTGAAAACGATATTGGTTAAGTAGATTATTATATTATGCTTATACAGGGTGTCTCAAAATTGACGCCGGCGCTTTTGAAATTTTATTCAGAGGGCTAAAAAGAATTAAAAATTATGAGTGCAACATTTTTCTTTTGTTTCTCGTTGCAGAGTTATAGGTAAAAAAACAAAAAAATCTATTTTAACATTTTAACTTTAAACTTTGTTAAAACCTAATAATATTAAAAAGACAAGATATTGTCCACATCTGTTTACTTTAAATAACGCGTTCAAATAGGCCATGGTATTGGCCTACCTCTACCAATCCAACTTCCTGTGAATTTTTTATTCAGGGTATTTCTTACTTGCATTCCAGAATACGTCTTCTCTTACGCCAGTAGTAGCGCTTTTGTAGATTTTGTTCTGTATGAGCAGACAACTTCAATGGCAACATTTCTCTGTGTTCTGGCAAGTATACCTCTGTATTTCTTAGAATTAGTTTGATTTTTCTATTTTGGGGCGCGCTATAGTATTATTAGTATTACTGACTTTTCAACGCTACACAGAAATCTTCTCGTTTCTTCTTTTGATCCGTCTATGTTAGGCACCAGTTATGCAATGGACGTTACACTACTGTCCGATTTTTCTGCGGCTTGCTTGATATGATGGATCATCTTTAAAATCGTGCTCGAAAGTTATACTTAGGTACTTGAGGCTGCGTTGGATTTCTTTGGTTGTGTTCCTAACATGGAAATCTACTATCTTAAGTTTCCTCTTGTCTGTTAGTATGGGACACGCTTTTCCATCTATTTGATTATTCTTCCAGCCGCTCATCTGCATATATATTTTGGCGACAGAATACCGCAATAGATGACATTCCACAGCGATGAAAAGTTAAAAAAAAAAAATTAATTCCTCTTGTTATGGCTTGTTTGTACTTTTTAGTTTTCTCTAATTTTTATTTTTTTGACAGTGTAAATAGCTACTTGTGACGTTGGCTACGTACTGCGACACTTTTTTTATAGTTTTTAACTATCTAACTGTGTTAAACGCGTTATTAACATCTTTCCTGTACTATTTTTTTGGGCTTTGCTTTTTCTTCTATTTCTGCGTTGTTTGTTGATTATCTGCTTGTAGAGTTTGCTGGTAGAGTTCAGGAAGCACAATGGTCCGTAAGTTTTATTCTACTAGCGTTTAATTTCCAGTTTTTTACTCTTCTGGAAAATTTTTGTTTTTGAGGAGCATACTAAGAGGCACCCTTAATTGTTTCGGGCATTGTACCATTATTGCTTTTATTACTTTGAAAGGGATACCATCCGGCCCAGAAGGTTTTTCTGTTTTTTTTTTTTTAATTTTTCTGTAGTGCTTTTTGTTTGGGTAGCAAATGATGTTTGGTCATGTTGTTTTCTGCTGCTCAGGGAATAGTTTTTTTAACATTCTCACATGTTTCTTGCTTGGCATCTAGACTGTAGAGCACATTCCTGTGTTTCCGATTACGATCTTATACCCAGTGCCCCACAAGTCAGTGTCTCTTTCTGGTTCCGTTTGTTCTATGACTTTTTTTTGGCATTTGCTATTGTTTGTTTAAGGGTTGTGCGGCGTTTATTTTGGCTGGAAAGTGGGCACTTCATTGCAACTTGATGATAATTATGAATTGGAGTAACTTATTTACCTGCCCAAGTGCTGGTCATCAAGAGGTTGTATATTATTGTTTTCCCTTCTGACTAAGGATCTTATAACACTTGCAGAGAGGAAATTTTTAATTCTTTGATAACAAACACTTAGTTTAAAGTATTTGCTTGTAATTATGATCTGGAGTGACCCAACCAACCGCCCAATTGCAAAAATGAGAAATTTTTAATTTGTGGGCACTTTATTTCAAACTACTTGATGGTAATTACGATCTGGAGTAAGCGACCCACCCTCCCAAGTGTTGATTATAAATAAATTGGATTTCATCTCCTAGAGGAGACATTTTTAATTCACTGATAATAAAGACTTGGGCTTGACTTTTGACGCTTGCCAAGAAGAGAAACTTTTTGTTTTTTTTATAACAACTTAGGTGTACACTCTAGTTTAAACTTCTCGATGTTACTCATGAACTAGAGTGACCTACCCACCAACCTAATTGTTAGTCATAAAGAGATTGGATATTGGACCACTTCCTTTTCTGACACTTACCGAGAGAAGAAACTTTTAATTCTTTGGTTAATAATGAGGAGAAACCAATTTCTTGTTAACTCATTTTTTTTATGATTTGTGGTAACCCACTAACTCCATCTCTTTGTCTTCTGACTAAGGGACTTCTTACACTTGCAGAGAGGAGGAATTTTCAATAATCTGATAATAAACCATTGAGCCTATGCGTGGGCACACTAGTTTAAACTTCTTTCTGGTAATCCTAATCTAAAGGATCTTACCCAAATAAAATATTGGAGTTTTCTTGTGTCTTTTTAGACAAAGAGAGTTTTGAAGCTAGCAAAGAAGAGAAATTTGATTTTTTTGTTCACAACTTTGGCGGGTTTGTCAGCAGTTCAGTTTAAGCAACTCGATAATAATCACTTGCTCAAGAGTTGGTCATCATGAGGTTGAATAATACTTCTGAATAGGGGACTTTTAATACTTGCAGCGAGGAGAAACTCTTTGATAACGAACATTTGGGTGAGTGGGTGCGTAGTCCAGTTTAAACTACTTGCTTATAATGACTATCTTGAGATACTAACCTACCTGTCCAAGTGTTTGACATCAAAAGATTGGATACCGCATCAAAGAGACTTTTTTAGGCGGGTAGGTGGTCATTCAAGTTTAAACTACTGAGATTAGATCAACATATAGACTGCAGTTTAAACTACTATATAGAAATTGTGATCTGGAGTGACCTACCCACTTAGCGACTCACCTTAGTGTTAGTCATCAAGAGATTGGATATAAACTTTTTTATCTCTAACTAAGGAGTTATACTAAAAATCACAAAGAGGATTTTTTTTTAATTTTTTGATATCAAACACTCGGGCGGGTGGGGTGGGCTCTCCCGTTTAAACTAATTTCTGATAATTATGATTTGGAGTGACCTATATATCCAAGTTCCATTCTTTTTTCTAAAATAGATTCTTCTAACATATATCATGATTTGGAGTGACACACTTACTTGCTAAGTGTTAGTCATTAAAAGATTAAATATAAGTTCTATTTTCTTAGACAAAGAGACTTTTGACGCTTGCAAAATAAAGAAACTTATAATTTTTTTAACAAATTTTTGGGTGGGTTCTTAGACAAAGAGAGTTTTGGGCACTCCAGTTCAAACTACTCAATGGTAATTATGATCTGTGGTTAACACCCACTTGCCTAAGTGTTGATTTTTAAAAGATTGTATACCATCTTCTTGTCCTCTGACTAAGGGACTTATACTACTTGCGGAGAGAAAAAATTTCTAATTTTTCTGATAAATACTTTGACCTGTGAATGGGAATTTCTTTTCTAAATACTACACCTCGTAAGTGTTGATTATCAATAAATAGATTATTACCTCTTCCTTCTTAGATAAAGAGGTTTTTAATGCTTACAAAGTGGAGAATTTTTTGGTTTCTTATTTACAAACACTTGGGTGGGTTTGCACTATAGTTTAAACTACTCGATAGAAATCATGATCTGGAGTGACTTATTCACCTATTCAAGTGTTTGTTATTAAGAGATATAACCACCTCTTTTTTTTTTTACTAAGGAATTTTACACTTACAATTCAAACTGTTTGATAGTAATCATGTTTGGGAGTAACTTAACATCTGTCCAAGTGTTGATCATAAGAGCTTGGGTACCACTTCTTCGTTTTCTGAGATTTAATGGATGACTATTACTTGTAAAACTCCTATTTCTTAACAAACAATAGGGCAGGTGGGTGGGCACTCTAGTTTAAACTACGCTGGTAATCTTGATTTGGAATGACACACCCATCCAACAAAGTGTTAATAATTGAAAGATTGGATATTACCTAATCCTTCTTGGACAAAGAGAATTATGACGGTTGAAAAAGGAAAAGCTTTAAATTTTTTTGATAAGAAATTTTTATGGATTTTAATTATTACTAATTGTTGGTAAACATGGTTTAGAGTGACTAACTTACTCACCCAATTAAGAAATTCGATTTATCGTTTTCTTCTCTAACATAGAGACTCAGGTGGGTGTGTGGGCATTCTAGTTCAAATTACTCGATTGTAATTATGATTTGGAGTGACCCACCCAAGTGTTGATTATCAAGAAATTGGATTCTTTATTTTCTCTTTTAACATAGAAACATCTAACGCTTGCAAATATAAAAAACTTCCAATTTCTTGTTGTTTGTCATTTTTTTTTTGGTCCTGTGACTAAAGGGATAACATTCAGAGAGGAGACACTTTCAATTCTTTGACAATACACACTTGATGGTAATTATGATTTGGGGTGACCCAATTACCTATCTAAGTGTTGTTCATCAAACGATTTGATATTACCTCTTACTTCTTGGACAATGAGACTTTTTACGATAGCAAAGAAGAGAAACCTTATGATAATTATAGATCAGAGTGACCCAACCACTGGCTCGAGTGTTGGTCATGAAGAGATTAAATATTACTTATTCTTTTTCTGACTCTTGCAGAGAGGAGAAACTTTTAATTCTTTGAAAACAACTTTTGGACGGGTGGGTGGGAACTCAAGTTTAAACTACTTGTTAACCATGATCTGGATAGACCCTTCCAAGTTTTTGTTATCAAAAGATTGGATATCACATTTTCTTAGACAAAGATTTTATATCATCTTTTCCTCTTTTAACTAAGGGTCTTCTAACACTTGCAGAGACGAGAAACTTCCATTTTTTGGGCGGGAAAGTGGGCACTACAGTTTAAACTATTTGCTTATAAACATGATCCGGAGAGACCCACGCACTTGCTTAAGTGTTTGTTATTAAAAGATTAGATATCACTTCCTCCTTCTGAGGAAAAGAGACTTTTGACGCTTGCAAAAAGGAGCAATTTTCAATTTTTTGTTAACAAACACTTGGGCGGGTGGGTGGGCACTCTAGTTTAAACTACGCGATAGAATTCATGATCTGTAGTGACCCATCTACTCAGCCAAGTGTTAGACATTAACAGATTGGATATAACTTCTTAAATGCTTGCTGGTAATATTTTTTTCCTTCTTAGACAAAGAGATTTTTGACGCTAGCAGAGAGAAGAAACTTGAAACACTTTTACGTAGTATTTTTTATTAAATACGAAGAATAGTTTAGACTTTAGACAATACCAGTAAGTGGATTCATTTGTAGAGTTATATTTTAAAATATTTTGTAAAAACAAAATTGTTTATTTCATGAAAATTTTAATTTTAAATGTATATTATGCACTAACATGTTCTCATATATCCTATGATATTTTAGCTTGAGACTCAAGTAAAGTTTTTATATTGCAGAAAAGGACACTTATTTAGTAAACCCTACAGAGAATTCTATAAGAGCCATTTTGTTGAGCAGAGAGTGTTAAAAATGCCATCAATTTATATATACAAAATTTTATTTTATGTAAAACAAAATGTACATTTTCACTCAACTTTGTTAGATAACTACGAATATAATACAGAGTGGGGATCATTACTAGCCAAGTTCAAAGTACTGCGGATTTCAAAAATAATGTATTTACACACGAATAAAGCTGTATAATGTATTAGTCATAGAAATAAAGCAATTACCGCTTAGCACATTTAAAAGCGATATAAAAAAGCGTTACTTTAGAACACTTATCACAAAATTGATGATTTTGGTTTCTAGTTTCTAGCTATTTTATAGATTGAATTGGTAAGAACACTAGAACAAGAGATTTATTAAAAATGCGACATGCCTGCTTATGTTATGTCATCTAATAATAATTTTGTGTTATATTTATGTGATAATTATGTTCTACAGGGCCCTCTATAGTAATAGATTTTTTAATTGTATTTAAATTGTTAATACTTTTTATTCAGGGAACTACTATATATTTTTTGCATTCTATATTTAACATCAAACAAAAAATTAATCACAGCCATTTAAAAACATCAATGGAGATCATACGAGATACGAACGATACCGTTGGATCAAAACAAAGATTATATCTCCGTTGTACGTCGTTAATTCCTTTCAGATCACACTTCTTCGCATTCCAGTGAATTTACAGCTGTATTGGAGCCGCCTTCTGTACTGATACGTAAGCCCGTTTCACTTCTACGCGCCCTGCATAAATGTTTCTGGCTTCAATTCTACAGCATAGGAATATTAAAATTAGTAGGCGACTGTTTGGGCTTTGCCGGTCCAATTCTATTAAACAAACTCCTGCATTTTATTGAAGACGAAGGGGAAGACATCAGACTGGGTTATGCGTATGCATTCGGTCTTTTTATTACTACCCTTATAGGTATTTATTATCCTCTTTGAAATAATCCTTCAACCCAAACAAAAAAAATCTATTTTCAGCGGCTTTCTGTAATGCACATTTTAATTTCTTAATGTCTATGGTGGGATTAAAGATTCGAGCCGCTTTGGTGACTACGATTTATAAAAAGACGCTATCCGTCGGGGGAACAGTATTGAATTCAGCGTTTTCCATCGGGGAGGTTGTTAATTTCATGTCTACAGACACCGACCGCGTCGTAAACTCGTGTCCCAGTTTCCATGCTCTATGGAGTATCCCGTTTCAGGCAAGCCCACCATGATTTATTAAATATACACCCTCTCAAAATGCATATTAATTTTAGCTGGTCGTTACATTGTACTTGCTCTATGAACAAGTGGGGCTTGCCTTCTTAGCCGGAGTGGGATTTACCATTGTGCTGATACCCATCAATAAGTTAATAGCCAATAAAATTGGCGATCTCAGCACTAAAATGATGGCGAAGAAAGACGACAGGGTGAAAATGATGACGGAAGTGTTGCGTGGAATTAAAAGTATCAAGCTGCACGTATGGGAGGGCCATTTTATTAGACTTATTACAAGTACGTGATTTATTATATTTACATCGATGTACAATACATATTGTTGCTTACAGTTGTTGTGTTTTATATTCAAGAAATATTAAATTATTCTTTTAATACGATATATTGCATAAATCTGTTAATAATATAATTCTGGTTAAATAGTTATAATACCTATATCATTTTAATGACCGAATTTCACTGTATGGTCGAATTACTTTACACTTTATCATCATGTGACACACACAATACTGTCTAGACATGCAGAATATATACAAATGTATCTTCTATATATGCAAACTTGCGAAAAAAAAAATCCACTCTAGTTTAATGCCATAATGGAAATGTTTTATCATACACTCAGCGACAACATAGAACTCTATTATAAATATTTATCATTTTAAATGATTTTGATTAAGTTGAAAAATAAAAAAAAAATTGGCTAATAGATATGTTACTTATAATTTATACTAAATATTCCATAAGTTTAATTTAAATTATGTGATATCGATTTGTAGTTAACATAAAAAATAAGAATAACCAGATGATTTAATTGAATTTGCTTTTAAAGCTGGTCACTTGCTCGTTGACTTTATCTTAAATTTCTACTTTTCTTTAAAGCACCAACGTTTGGGTATATTACAAGCATGTTGGAATTGCGATAGAACTAAGATACATCATAGTGAAAAATACTGCGTTAGACTTATAGAAACATTGTTAAAACCTGAATTTAATAAACGCTTCAGTTTATTTTAGGTTGAATGGAGTATACAAACCCGACACTTTCATGAACTTGCCGAGTCAATCGTTTCTGCTAACATGCTCTGTAGACTTTTTTTGGTTTTAAATAAACTATTGTACAAAAATATTTTTAATAATATATTTTATTTCATATTGTGGAAATTTAGTAAACTTTTTTTTTGTATGGAACGCTCTATAATTTTACGTTTTTGATTTTAAGATTAATTCTGAGTATTTTTGTTATTTTTTTTAACTAGTTCTAGTAAGTCGCGCTGTTAAGAGGCGCAGTTGAAGTAACAGTTACCTATATTATAGCCATAGATATAGTGTATTTACGACATGGGCTTAAATTATCTTAGCGGATTATTTCATTGCCAACCAATTATGTTTATATTATACACCTGGAACGCGAGTAGTATTCAAGGGTGAAAATATTATAACAAAAAAGAATGTAAATTATTTAAGGGGGTGGTAGTACGAACTACAACAAACAAAAAGTCTTAATAAACAAGGGTTGTCATAGCAACGGTTTTGGAGATATTGAACATGATTTATGTTTATTATTATTTTCTCTTCATTTTTTATTTTGCAATAAAGATCGTAAAATATTTAAGGGGGTGGTACTACGAACCACAACAAACAAAAAAGTCTTAATAAACAAGGGTTGTTATAGCAACGGTTTTGGAGATATTGAACATGATTTATTTTTATTATTTTTTTTCCTCAATTATTTATTTTGCAAAAAAGATGTAAAATACTTAAGGGGGTGGTAGTACGAACCACAACAAACAAAAAAGTCTTAATAAACATGGGTTGTCATAGCAACGGTTTCGGAGATATGGAACATTATTTATTTTTATTATTCTTTTTTTCTTCATGTTTTATTTTGCAAAAACGTGCATTTTCTTATCATAGTTGGCTGATGTTTTGTGAAATAAACATTCAGTGTTTGACAGTTGTTGTCAGTGCACAAGTTTTCATTGTTATGGCTAATTACTCTAATGCAAAACTAGCCGACATGCATTTTATGTATGGTCGTGCTAATGGGATTGCTACCAAAGCGCGACGTCTTTATGTAAAAGCTTATCCAAATTGCCAGATTTCTTTACATTGTATGTTTGGAAGAATTCACCAGAGATTGAGAGATACCGGTTTACTTCGAAAACAATGCTATCTATCCGGCAGACCAAGGTCGGTATATACTCTTAGAGCAGAACAAGAAATTATAGCACGGATAGAGCATAATCTAGGGACGAGTATGCGGAGAATATCAGCTGAGGTAGGAATTAATGCTACTCTTGCTTGGAGAACCCTCTACGAGCAGCTGCTCTATCCATACCATGTACAAGGAGTACAGTACTTAATTTAACTAATCATCGGGCACGTTTGGGTTTTGTCGCTGGTTTCTACGCAAGGATGCTGTAGACCCGCAGTTTCTTGCAAAAATTCTTTTTACGGATGTAGCCGGGTTCACACGAAATCCAGTTGTTAATATTCATTATGCACTTCGTTGGGCCGACTTAAATCCCCATGCTGTAATTAAATGTGGACATCAGACACGTTTTTTATTGAACATTTGAATGGGTACTGTAGGCGACAGGTTTCTAGGTTCTGTTGTTTTGCCAAACCGATTAACAGGCGCTGCTTATCTCAACTTTCTGCAGAACACAATGTATAATCTTTTGGATGATATGCCTTTGGCTCACAGGCAACAAATGTGGTTCCAGCATGATGGTGTTCTAGTACATTTTTTGATTGCCTCGAGGAGCTGCAGTTAAAAATTAATGTAAAATCCGAGCCAATAAGGGGGTTTTAGAAAGAGTACGAATGTTTTTTAGACAAAGATGTCGTGTCTGTTTGGAAATGGAAGGAGGGCGCTTCGAACATCTTCTGTAACTATATTTTTTGGAAAAATATATAAAAATAAATAATGTTTTATATCTCCGAAACCGTTGCTATGACAACCCTTGTTTATTAAGACTTTTTTGTTTGTTGTGGTTTGTACTACCATCCTCATAAATATTTTACATTCCTTTTTAAACATCTGTATACAAACATAATTGCCTTCCCAAGGTGATTGCTAATGAAATAATCTGCTGAGATAATTTAAGCCTATCTCGTAAAGACATTATATCTATGCTACACTATACACTGCAATCGTAAATCAGAGAATTTGCAAGCTATTTTATAAAATTTAGATTTTGCTCACGATTAGTTTTATATAATTGTTATTACATCAGGGACATCTGTTGGTACCATAAGAAACTTTGATGCGCGTACTAAATTAAGTTTGTTTTAGGAAACTTGACACGCTATGAAAATAATGAACTTTTGTCAAAACATTTGCTGATGTTCAGTCAGACTTAATGGTTTTTGACTTGACATATAGAACAAAGATGTAATAATCTTGTCTCTACTATATTGGTGTTCACTTTAACTTTAATTCTACGGAAATCGTTAGATTTTTCTGGTAGAAATTATATTAGCATAGCTTTATCCTAGAGTTATTCACCGACTGACTCGACGATTGAAAAAAAAACGCAATTGAAGTTTGTAGAACGTCTTGAAAAACCGAGTCAAAGAGACACTGTTTTTTGGTGGCACAGAACCCAAAGAAGAGTTTCTGGGTCTATTCTAACACAGGTAGCGAAGCACTGCACCTAACACGAAGAAAAAAAACAGAAAAGTTTTTAAAGCCACAAAAAATGCAAGCAAACAAGTTTTGCATGGTGGAAACTAAGAGGGTTTCTAATTACTAACCAGATTACGACATATTAATTTGCAATATTTGAGTTTGTAATTAAGAGAACATCTGGATTCAGTGCTATCATATATGTATTTGATAGTCGAATGAGAAAATTGGCAATATCTGCAAAAAAACTACATAATTGCTTTGGACAACATTTCCTTTTACGCTCACTTGGACTACCCAAGGGGTTTGAATAGTTTTTGAATTTCGGATTTTATTGCATTTATACAGGGTTAGTCAAAATTACCGAAACACCTAAATAGTTATCCAATTGTATACAATTTCAAAAAGTATTTAAAAAAATAAGTTGTTTGGTTTTAAACAAACTATTGATTAAAAATTGAAAGTATTTCTATTGTCGAAATTTTTTATTTATTTTTTTTTTTTTATTTTGTGTGGTTGGAAAATTATTTAGGTACAATTTATAATGGACACCGGTGCTTATCTATGGACAAAAGCTAAATTTTTATATTTAAAGACAGTGAGAGATGCCATCGACAGACGAATCACAACATACGGCACCATAATGCCAATGCTTAACTTTAAACGGGGTCAGTTACTCTAAAAGCTGGTATTAATTCAAAAATTAAAGTGCAATAAACATATTTGTCTTTATGGCCTAGTGTAGCTAACACTTGGGACTGTAAAAATGTGCGTGTGTCAGAACCGATAACGCTTTTCTTGGTCTTTGCTGCAGTTGAGAAAAATAGGTTTTAAAGATCGCGTTTAGCATTGTATTCAAAACAATTTGTCGAGTGAATTTTGAAGACTGCGTTTTTTTTCTTTCTTAAATTGCTTTAAATTTAACTTTTTTGTCATGGAGCTGTCAACCTCAGATATGTATTATATTTTCAGTAATTTTTGTTTTGTGAAAGTAGTAACACTTAAATAAAAACGTTTAGAAGTTATCATTGTATATCGTTCTGCAAAATAGTGTGTTTGCAGAGATAGGTAAACTTTTAGTTGTGTATCGAGCTAGATCGAGCACTTTTGTTTACATGGTTAAAATGTGTAGTCATAGTAGAATTAGGGTACATTTTAAAATTTTGCGATTTTTTGCGCTTTTAGTTTTAACAGTTAAAAGCATACCGACCGCTGCCTTGATCTCTAGTATTTTAACAAAAACGGCAATTTTGACGTCATTGTTGTTTCTACATATTATTAGATAATTGATTTAGTTTTTTTATCAGTACATTTAGAAAGGATCAAACTATGATATGTTGGAGTATTTTTTGTCAAATTATATTTGCAAATAGCAACAAAATGCATTCAAAAGTACATAAAAACGTATTTATTTCTATATTTGATGACTTTTTCGGCTATTTCCTAACTATTATTTGACTAAAATCTTTTGACACATCACTGTTTGATTCTTTCTGAATGTACTGGTAAAAAAATAAATTGATTATTTAATAATATGCAGAAACAGCAATGACGCCAAAGTTGCCGTTTTTTGTTAAAATACTATAAATCAAGGTAGCGGTCAAAATTGTTTTAACTATATGGCTGTCTTTTTTGATTTTAGCATATTTTACAAATGATTATTTATCTTGGTTTCAACGACTTCTGGTAATAAGTTCATAACTAAAAAAGAATTTATGAATGTTTTTGAGAAGTTCCGAAAAAAATTAAATTGAATATCAGTTCATTTATTAACAAACCAAATTTAAGAAATGTCAATGTATTCTGAAAAACGATCTATATACCAAAATATTTTAAGTCTAAATTCAAGTCAGGATGGACGAATTTAAGAAAATCAAAAGCTAGGTTTGTTATGAAATATAGTAATTGGCTAAAAACATGGAGAAAGAACGGTGCTTATCAAGTAGGCAATGAGCGCATTAAGCTCACAACAACGGAATGTTGTAGGATTTTTATCATGTTTTTTTTGGTTTTTGCCACCCTAAAAATTACTTTATTTTATCCAAGAGATTTGTTTCACTATTTTTTCGTTAAATTGTAGGTCAAAGTCTATACGAATCCAAAGTTTCAGAGTTTTATTAAGCCATTTCTACTTCCATCCCTTAAAAACTACCCCAGCTTATTAATAATTTTTTTAATTATTTTTTTTTGTTATCACAAGCTTAATTTGGACTAGTTTTATAAATTTCAGATTTTTTGCCAAAAAAATGGTTGCTCTGCTTCACTGTGCGACGTTGAGATATTATATGAAGGTTTGTAGTACCAGTTGTTACTGAACCAATCACTACGCTGCGACTCTCCTTGCAGCACAAGGAAAAGCAGGAACGGATAAAACACCGAGCATTATTGTTAGTATTGACATTCTACTAAATACCCTTACCAAAGGTTTTAGAAATTATGGCACTAGGCGGTATATCAGAATTAGTAAAACATTTTTTTTTTTTAGAGTAGGTGTAATCTTCAAAAGACATATTACTAAGGTAGATTGAGATTTTTACTCACTAAACCACCTCTACCTTTGCGAAATTAGGTCTCTTACATCTCTTGTTGTTGGGCTATTTCTTTGTTTTTTTTCTTTATTTTTTTTTTTTTTTTTTGGCCTATATTATATCTTTTACCACATCGATAAGATGTTTCAGCAGTCGTTAAAGCCTTTTCTATTTGGGTTTTAGCCGTTTTCTGTTCGTTCTTCTATAGTGGGCATTTGAAGAACGTGTGTTTTTTTCTCTTCTACTAGAAGGTCTATGGAAGGCATGTGCGCAACTACAAGGATTGCGTCAGTGGGGACAGTTTGGTATTCGCCGCATACGCGTATAGCTATCTATTTGCTGTATTTTTAGTAGCATATTTTTGCACTTCTGGTGTGTCAAGCCTCTCACTCAATTAGGAGCGGCATATAGAATTATTGAATCCGATACTGCGCATAACACACTTTTTTTGTTTGTTGTGGGACGCTGCATATTTGGCAAGCATCCTGGCAGATGATTTTGCTTTTTTGTTGGTGTGCCTCTTTATTTTTGCCCCAAAGTCAAAAGTAACCCCTAGGTATTTTATCTTGCGACTGGTGGTGATATTTTTGCCTAGCCTTCTACGGTAACTTTTTTGATTTTTCTAGTATTGCTCAGAAGTACTGCTTCCGTTTTCTCCGCAGTTATTTTCAGTCTGTTTTCCTTCATGCAGCTGGTGATTTGCTGTATTGCACAGTTTTTTCTTTGTCTTTGCATTTGCATTAACTACAATGGCTAGGTAGTCTACATATCTTACAGTCGTGACGTTTGGTGGCATTTTTGGTTGCTGAACTCCGTCGTAGTGCACGATCCATAATAGTGGTTTCAAAATTGATCACTGCGGGACCCCGCATGTGACTTTTTGGACCATCTGTTCTCCCACTAACAATGTTTTTTGCGAGAAGTAAGTTTTTGTCATTTGCAGCAGGTATGGTGAGATGTTTCTTTCTCTTAGAGATTTGACAATTCTTTTTTAACGCGCCGAGTTGAAGGCATTTTTAACGTCTATTGTGACCAGTAGATCTTCGTATGTTGCCATTTTTTATTTCTTGCCTTGTCTACTTTTTATAGCACTTTTTCCATTACATCAAGCGTCTTGCTCTTTACATAGCTATGCTGTGACATAGCTAAACCTCCAGTTTTTACAGCTTTTTCAGTATCTTACCTTTTAGCATAGCAAGTGGTCTGTAAGTTGGCTTATCTTGCCGTTGCTTGCGTTGTTTTTTTAGCAGTAATAGCCTGATGGTTTTCCACATAGTAAAACATTAAACTAAACACCGCATTAAAACGCAAGCTATTTGCGCCAGACAAGTTGTGGGCTGTTATGAAAAAATATAGTCTACGTTAAAACTTGGACTAGTTTGTCTTAGAGTTATTGGTTTTGTTGATTGTCATGGTTTTCTATCATATACAAGTTGTAGACGAAGACATTTCTAGAACAGGAATAACAACCAGGTTTTGATAGTTTGAGTTTTATTGTGACCTTTAATCTCAAAGCTGCTTAAACGTGTTAGAAATTTATTGTTGATAGAGACTTGCTTATATAGATGACATTAGTGTTATTTAGTTTTATAATAAAAACATTACACATCTGGAGATATCAGTGATTTTTAATTTTTTTTTTGCTGTTTTAATCTTTGGCAACAGAACTTAACTACTACTAGATAAGGTTGAGGTTATTTGATTATATCCACGTTCGGCCACTATCAAGATATTTAGGCTGTTTTTAGGGATGATAAATTTCTACAGAAAATTTATTTTTAAAGCGGCTCACATACTGACCTAATTTAATGACCAGCAGGAAACATCAAAGGCAAGACACCAGCTAAATAGGCATCAGAGTCAGAACGTTAAATTTTTGACTAAATTTAGTGTTGATGATTAAAATGGTTTATTTAAATTTCAGTTCAATTTTGTTAGTACAACAACAAGAAGCATGTCAATTCAAAAGAAATAGAGAGATGAAATTAATCTGTTTTATAGGTTTTTTATTAAAGTAAAAAGTTTAAATACAGAGTTAGTTTATAAATTAATTTGTGAATTTAGAAATTATGTATTTTTAGCAACTAGAAAATTGAGATTGATTTGTGGAGAATAGGGTATGAAACTCAGTTTTGGTGTTCATTTTATTGTTAAAAACATAATTTTAGATTTTAGTTTATTAGATGTGCGGGACGGTATTGCAAATTACAATAACTTGTTTCTTAGCCTCTGATACCTTTCAGCAATTTTCAGATAGTGGAAGGTGGCAATTGCCTACTTTAAGTCTTGCATCTTTACTCATGCCTGCGTGTTAAGATTGTGGTTTGCACACGTTTGTATCAGTTACATTTGTTTTCTTTTAGCGGCACTTTAATTGAAACATTGTGTTTTTAATAGTTTCATAGATTTCATTCTCAACTACCCTACTTGGCTATAAGGACGCTAAGCGCCAAACTTGAGTTGGCTCCTTTGGGGTGGGGTATTCTACTTATTTGGGTTCTACGGCTTGTCTTTGATGGTTGTTTTTTGACTTTCATTTTGTGATACGTCTTGGTTTTAAGCTCTATGATGAGTTTTCCCAAATGCTGATGCCGTAAAGGTCGGTTTTTACGTTCAAGCATTTTACGCAAATTGATTTGTGCAAGCCAGTTTGCACAATTAAATTGTTGCTTAAAAACAAAAATCGTTTACTTGCACAAGCCAGAAAGTTTTTGTTTTACTAAACAAACAGCTAATGCTAGTAATTCCTCTTTGTAGTCTATTGTTAAATTTTACTTATACAATAAAAATCGACTGTACTGGTAACAAATGTGTGCAAATTAGACTGAGCGTACACCAAACATAAAATTGTGCAAATTGGCTTGCGGAAATTACTTGAACGTTAAAACCGACCTTTAGGGTTTGTTGGTAGTCTATCTTGGGTTTTAGAGATAATGAAAACATTGTCTGTCTTGATTGTTTGTTCTCTGTTTAGTGCAGTGCCAAAAACCTAGTTTTGGTCTATTTTTTGTTTTTTTGTGTGCATTTTATGAAGGTTTTTTATCTTGAATATCTATAAGGAGATATAAATATTCTTTGTTTATATTTACGTTTGAATGCACCTTATCACAGTTTTTATTAGTTCTTGTTGTGGAGCTGCTGTTTTGACATAGCCAGTATGGGGTCTCTCTTATTCAAGCGTAGTACTTGCATACATCAGCATATATCACATTGGGTGGTTGAATGTCAAGACAACGGAGTGAGGTCATCACTGGAGGAGGTACAAAGGCCCTAATGATGCCTACGTGCAGTAAACTTTGGTTTACTCTACAACTCCAAATCTAGAATCCAGAATTGTGGTTATTATGGTAATTTAAGTAGCTATAGCACGGACTACACTGTACCAAGTTTATCAGGTTGGCGTAACTTGTTCAACCACTGCAGGAAATTAGTGATGTTTTGCCCATATATACTGCTGCAACACAACTAGTAGTGGAAGTTACAGCATAAAATCTGGATTAATTGAATTCTGGAATCCACAGTAAACATTTGCCAGTTAAGCGGAGACTTTTTACCACAAGACTACAACTGACCTTATGTCCAACGAAACGATTAGAATAAAGAGAGTTTTCGCACAACAGACGGGATATAAGGGCAGAAGTAGTCAATTGGTTTTTTATAGAGGTGCCATTTTTGATAATGTTTAGAAATAAAATTTTACATTTTATTAGCAGCTACGGTTTGAACAACTGAGGCAACACTTTTTGGTACCGTTTTTTTCTCTGAAGCCATACCATTGTTGAAGTAGTAGACAAGCTATGATTTTCAAACTTGATTTTCTAGCTGCCAGAGGTACATAATTCCTTAAATTACAAATTAAATTATAATCGCACTCTAATCTGAAGATTTTAATAAAAAATGACTATTGCAATCATTTAGAAACCAGGTAGGTTATGGTAATGTGCGGCTGTTGAAAGTCTTCGTTGATTTATAGATAAAAATTCTATCTGTGGCGGATAATTAAGATACGGGAGAAATCAGCTGTTTATTTATAATGGAATATTTTAAGAATGTTGGGTCTTTGTGCACTTGTTGATTTGTTGATTTATTGTCAGTTGCAGGGTTTTTCTGATTTGTTTGCATCATTGTGTGATAATTGTGCAAAAACAGAGCCTTTAGTGTTCCGTCCCATACATACTTGTCGACTGTAAAATTAAAATATTTAAAATATGTCAAATTAGTATGTAGGATATAGGCAGAGCATACGTGGTTTGCTCGAATTTTGGTATAAAAACTACCGCAGTTTGTTATATGTGTGAGTGTTAGGCTAATTCTGAGGGTTTTACCTAGAAGATCTCTAAGGGCAGCAATCCATTTCTGTAATATGCTGTGATAGATCCCGCCTGCTTGCACCTGTAGATTTGAATGGTTTATAGCGGATTCTCCATTCTAATGTGCTTTTATTTACTATGGCATCTGTTTCTGCCTAGTCTTTTATATTTGCATTTTTTGTTAGGCATTTTAATACATTCTTGGTTAGAAGCTGTTATTAGCATAGAGGCTGGTAAGAGTGTCTGCAGTAGCTCTTACAGAGTTTGTTGGACCGATTTTTTTTTGTCAGCAGGGATTCAATGTTTGCAGTTTGATCTTTGTTCTTCACTTTCTGGAGGCGATAACATGTGGGTTTGTTCTGAACGTCTTTACGGTATCTCCTCTAATAGTCTGTTTTTTAACTATTTGTTATGTGCTGTGATCCTGATTTTCCGTTTCTTTGTCAAGTTGCGTTGTTATTATGACAAACGTCTCTGTCATTACTTGTAGTTTGTGTGTTTTTTGCAGCATTTGGACAGTTTCCGATTTACTGACTAGTTGTTACACAAATCTCAGTTAGATTTTCTTGGATTTTTGTATTCCTGTAGAATCATTTCTTCAGATTTAATGTTGAACTGGATGTATGCATGGTCAGATAGCGAAGGTTTATATGGCATTTGCTACTTTTTGATTACTTTACTTGATTTATAGTTTGCTAGTGTTAGATCTATAACTTTATTTCACGTTGCGATTCTGAACGTAGGCAAGTTACTTTTATTCATAATAACTATGTTAGTTTTTAATATATATACTAGAAGTTTCTCACTTTTTGGGTTGATGTTGGTGCTTTCCCATGCGATATTGTGTGCATTAACACCGTACCATGGATGGATTACCGGTGTGTAATTTTTGCTAGAGATCAGTTTTTATCCCTTCTGGTGAAGGAGTCTGCTGGTTATAGGGAAGGTATACGGAACTGAGAATAATTAGCGTCCTGATACCTTTTAATATTATGGCCACTTGGCTGTTACTTGGTGGTGTGGAACAAAGATCTTATAGTGGCATTTGGTTTAATGCATGTTTTGCTGTGATATATGTACGGGATTGCATGACCGTTTGGTTGATGTGAGCCTCCTGCCCAGAATGCTTAGCTTTATTACCTTTCTTTTGTGAATTGTGTTGATATCATGTTTTGATCTGCTTAACCAACATTTTTACTTGCCCTTAGTTTTCTTTTTATCGTTTGTCAAACCTTCTTTTACCATTGCTTCTTTGACTGGACGCGCCTTTTTTGGTTTTCTGCTAACCTTTTTTTAAGATAGTGTTCGGAGCGATTTTACGAGTATTGTTTCGGACACTGCTTTTTTTGGGGTTTAGTTTTTGGGTTTACTGTTTGCCAGGTAACCTTTAACCTGTTTAATAGGGTGCTCGGTTGCAGTTGTGACTTTTGTACCCATATCAAAACTCTTCTTGGATCTGGCTGTTTCATTAGTTGGTCACATTTCATGAAAGTTTATTTTAGCAGATGCGCTGTAGAGCAATTTGTTGGTTAGTTCGACTGCACATACAATTTTTAGGATTTTTCTTTGTTTCTATCGTGCTTGCAGTTGATGGTAATGTCGACTGTCTCTGTTGCGTCTTTGCCTTGTCCACCTTAGCGTTTGAAGAGATTTTGTATCTGTCGTCAAAGTTTTTATGGGCGTTTAACGCTCCTTGGGCTGTTTTTTGTTTGTTCAGTTTACGTCTGTTTGCTTTGAGATTATGTTTCTTAGTTGCTGTCGAATAACTGATCTTTTTAGAATTGGAAACTGCCCGGTTTGTGACCAAGGTGGGATTTTACATTGTTAGTGCTATCAACCTGGGGTATCTTGTTGTTATTTTCTGACTTTTTTTCATTTTATGCTTACTGGTAGGCTTTTAGTGAAGAGATAAAATTATTTTTTAGTTTTCTAGCATCGGTTACCGAAAATGGGGTCTAGGTTAGATCAAAAGTTTAACCAAGGATGGCGACAGTTTACAGAGGAAAGTAGTGAAAAGAGTAGTGGTCCGCTTATGCAATTTTTTTATTTGTCCTTAGGGGACGCACCTAAAATGGTTAATCTAAGATTATTTTAAATTTATAATGTTACGTTTTTTGTCAATCTTCCGATCTCATATAAGCTGTTTTTTTTTTAAGTTTTACTAAATGTTTGATTAAGCTGACTTTGAAATACTGCAAGGTTCATTTAAGTTTTTTTTCTGAATAATTAATATACAGGGTGTTCGGTAAACATTTGGCAAAACTTCAAGGGGTTATTCCTTGGTCTATTCTAAGAATATTTTGTCCTATCATGATTTCTGAGAAAACCTTTTGTTTCGAAGATACAGGGTGAATAAAATTTGCGACAGTTACAACATTTCATTACTAAAAAGTACATGTAAAGTTGCTGAATCTACAATAAAAGTTTGAAATGACCTTTTTCTAGCCTGGATACAAGCATTCAATCTTTTCGTCATTGAGTGCCGAACTTTTTCAAACACACCAGGGTTGTTTCTAATTGAGTTGTCCAAATTCTCCACTGGAGTAGAGTAAACTAATGACTTTAGATAGCCCCATAAGAAACAATACAGGGGGTTTAAGTCTGAGGATCGAGCAGGCCATGCGTGTAGCCCACCTCGATCAATCCAGCGATCTCCGTATGTTGCTGTTATATAATCACGAGCAACTAAACTGAAATTTGGTGCTGCACCATCGTGTATAAACCACATTGCAATTTTTGTTTTCAATGTTACATCATTCAGAAACTGAGGTAGCATGTGTTCCAAAAAGTTGTGATACACTTAGCCGGTAAGTCTTCTTGGTAGAAATACTGGTCCAATTAGACAGTCGCCCACAATTCCAATCCAAACATTTAAGGAGAACTGATGTTGAAAACGATTACTTGCTTGTAACGAATTGCCATCAACAAGTCTTTACATGAAATGCATGTCAGTCATCTCGGCAGTTTGTTTAGTGATTTGTGGTAGAGGAATTCACTAACTATTAAAGACACGTTAAACAGCCGAACGTCACTTAATATAAACAATTGCGACCGATACATGTGATGATCAATGACGAGACGTTTTCAAATGAAATCCACATTAGTAGATAAAACAGCCGTTCTAAGTTATCGTTAACAATTTTTTGTACTTGATAAACTTATTAATTTTTTGTACTTGATCTACTCATTAGCGTAGGCCATACTTTTATTTACATTAATGATTTTAACAAATTGAATATGGTTGTCGCAAATTTTATTTACCCTGTATCTTCGAAACGAAGGGGTTTTTTAGAAATCATTATACAACAAAATTGGCCAACGAATAATCTCTTGAATTTTTACCGCATGTTTACCCTGCATATTCTTACTATGTGTAATGTATGCATTACACATAGTAACTTATATTTCTAGAGATACCATGTTATTAATATAATATCATAGAATTACCACGGTTTATTTATCTCATCAAGTGTAAGAATTGTTTATCTAGTAGCATGTAATAGAAAATAAATTTTCCAGTTATTATCATTGTAGCTATATTTTTTACATTATAATAGCTCATAAGGATCTATTTTTTTTCTATTATTACATTTACTACGAAAAATTTTTGTTTTGTTTTAATTTGTATATTTAATTATGTAGTTTTATTTTTCTTGTAGAACCGATGCTTATTATATAGAACATGCACTACATGTTACTTTTTATTTTGGAAACTTTCAGACCGTTGATATTTTTCTCTACTCACGACATTTTTATAATAAGCAACACTGATTAAATTTATTTTCTAAAGTTTTGAATTTCAAAGTTTATATTAAAATATTATCAAATAATTTAATTAAATTTATGTTAACTTATTATTAAAGAATTAATTCAAATAATCAATATTTTTAACGGAAGTAATGCAATATATTATATAAAGAAAAATTTAATGAAACTGAAGCAACATTTTAGAATAGTTTCTACTTATAATAATTACACTAACATATTTTTAGAAATAAGGGAACTTGAATTAAAATATTTAAAGGGACGTAAATACTTGGACGCTTTGTGCGTTTATTTCTGGGCGACCACACCTGTCCTCATATCTATACTAACATTCACCACCTTCATTCTAATGGGCCATGAATTAACAGCGGCCACTGTATTTACCAGTATTGCCCTCCTAAATATGCTAATTGGACCTTTAAATGCGTTCCCTTGGGTGTTAAACGGTATGACCGAGGCGTGGGTGTCCCTAAAGAGAATACAAAGGTTGATAGATGTGAGTTTCGATGTTCCTAATCACAACACAATTTGTCATTGCTGTTTTATTGTAGCTACCAGATTTAAATCCAAGTGAATATTACGATCAAAGCATGATTGTAAATACGAATCATGCTTTAGTGATCAGGAACGGTAAATATAATTGGGGTAAATTATTATCTCAAGAAGAACGCAAGCAATTACATAAAACAACGACACAACCTAAAAATAAAGGAAAGGGTAAAAAATCATCTAGAGAAGCAAGTGTGGAAGCAAGGGCCGACGGTATATTAACCGATTTTTATATAAGCGGGCTCGATTTAAGCGTGAAAACAGTAAGGGTTTTTGTTTTGTTTGTTAGGGTGAGTTATGCATTCATACAATTAATTTTTAGGGTGAATTTGTTGGGATAATGGGTACAGTGGGTAGCGGGAAGTCATCAATATTGAGCGCCATATTGGCTGAGCTGACGAAACAGGGCGGACAAATAGCAGTTGCAGATTTGGAAAAGGGTAAATTATGATTAATGCACGAGGATTTAGTATTGCAATTGTTTTTATTATAGGATTCGGTTACGTGTCGCAACAGCCGTGGCTACAGAGGGGCACAGTTCGCGATAATATACTCTTTGGCAAAAACTACGACGAAACAAAATATGTTACTGTTTTACAAGCGTGTGGTTTGGAGCAGGATTTAAGTCGTTTACCTGGAGGCGATTTGACTGGCGTTGGGGAAGCAGGGATGACATTATCTGGAGGACAGAAGGCTAGAATTTCATTAGCTCGGGCCGTTTATCAGGACAAATCTATTTATTTATTAGATGATATAATTTCAGCAGTAGATGCTAATGTAGCCAAACATATTATTCAGTATTGTTTGTTTGGTCTTTTAAGAAACAAGACTGTAATATTATGTACACATAATTTAAAGTGTCTTTCCAGGATGGATCGAATTGTTGTTGTCGAGAATGGCAGCATTTGCAAACAGGGTAAGTTTTTTTATTATATAACTTTAATATATATTCACAAAGCATTTTGTTAATATAATTATGTTAATGGTAATTTTATTAACCCTTCAATGTATTTTTTCTTCAAGCCTACAATAATTTCTATGTTTTATTATTTTACTCAACAAGTAGAACGAAGTTAAATTATTCTATTTGTGATAGCATCACCAGCAATTTATCAAAAATGTCATTTGATAGTTCTACAATGACAAATTTGAATAATGAAAAAGAAAATCAATTACTCAAATCTAACCTAACATCAAAGCAGTCAACCAGTTGTATGTAATTAGTTTTCACCATTATTTATTTATACAGGTAGCGCAATAGGTATTGACAATTTTTAAGGTACTGTGATAGGGTGATTGAGCCAATTTAAGTAATACGTTAATGTTCTATTAATTAATGTGACAATCAATTTATTGGGAGATTTAAAAACTTTTTTAAAGAAGACAACTTTGAACTGATACTTTGTTAAATAAAAAAATATTGGGTTGACACTATGATTAAGCTTGAAATATCAAATCTGTTTGAAGTTTAAAGAATGGATAATAATTTGTTCAATAATCAATAAAACATAATTACCTACATGTTTTATTTATTAAGGCTTTATTGATTTTTCAAATTGCAAATTGCCATTGTAGTAATAATTTATTATTATCTTCTTTTTAATGTGATTATCTGTTACCGGACATTGGCTATCCACGTAGCAATTTTTACTGTATCAAGTGTCATACGAAACAACTCCGTTGTTGTTGTACCTAACCGCGTTCTTGGGTTCTTTGGCATGACATTTTTTTTTCAGGTCTCCTTCTACCATCTATCTTTCTCTGAAGTATATAACAGGCTACGTTTTTCTAGATGTTGGTTTGTATTTCCGTCTTAATCTTCAATCTCTTTAGGATTTTTTCATTGGACACATGTTTTGTCTAGGGGGTTCTGAGTTTTTTTTTGTGCAATCACAACTCAAAAGCGTATAGTTTTTTGTAATAGCTTCTGTGATAGTCCAAGATTCGACTCCGTACAAGAGTACTAAGAACCCATAACATTTTATCGGTTTAATTTTAGTTTTTAGGGAGCTGTTTCTATTCGACTTTTTATTTTGATTGAATGGTCTCATTTTTTCTTTAGCAGGCTTTCCAGATAAGTGAATTTTTGTATTTTTTAAATTTTCTTTTTTGTGCAGGAGTAATCTACCTTGGTCTTTTATATTTTTACTGATGATCATAAAATTAGTTTTGTTGACTTTTTTTGAACTTGTGCTATTGGATATTTGTTCTTCACATTACTACTATTTACTGTAAAATCGATTGTGTTCAATTTTTAAAGTTGTTACTAGGTGACTTATAATGCATATTGTTCTATACTCTCCACAAGATTTGACGGTGTGTTTTTTTGGAATAGGAATAATCTTAGACCTCAGTCATTCATTTTTCCGGTGTCGTATATATGGTTAAAGAATTATGTCAACATTTTATTTGCGTTTGCATATTTTTTTACTTACTTTTTGTGATTCGGATGTCTGGTTATCCATTTTTTGGGTGGGCGTCCAAGAGCTTTTTCTGTATTTGGTTTTGCTGTTAAGGCTTTTCTTGCTTGTCTGCTATGGTTTATTTGTACTATGTACGTTTTTGCTTTGTACTCTATCCCGTAGGGTAAGACCAGATACGGTTCTAAGGGTTTTTTTTTTGCTTCTAAGCGCTTTTTTTGTCTTTTTGGTGTTTGCGTTGGTCTTGACTGCACAGGTTTTAATAAGTCAGACGCAGGTTTTATACTTCTGCACTTTGCTGCCTTTTTGCGTAAATTTGTTTTTTTTATATTATTTTATTTGTTGTTGAGCATCATTGTATAGCTTTTTTTATGGAATAGTTTAATGCCGAGGTAATTAACTTATTATTGGTTCTACTGGACTATCTTTTTATGGTAAGTTTGCATCTGATTGGCTTTTTTGAGAGCACCATTGACTTAGTTTTCTTTATTGAGATCTGCATATTGAATTATGTTGCTATGATGGTAAACTTATGGAAGTGCTGTAGGTTATTCTCGTTTTTTGCCAAGATTTTTGCGTTGTACGCGTAGCATATAATACTGAATTTTTTGTTGCATATTGTATATCTGGTAGCAGAGGTGGCGCTACTTATTATGGCGCCACTTCAAAAAACATACTATATAATACTAAAAATATTATTACATTTTTAAATTCATTTTACATAGTAACAAAAATTTCCAATCATCTACCAGCTGGAAACTTATCCGGACTTCTATAAAAGGAAGATTTTTTACTAGTCGCTGCATTAGCCTCAAACTTGCTCCCCTTAATGACCGAAGACACTGATCCGAAGCACGTCTAAAGAATCCACCAAGAAGTCAATGACTTTTTAAAGAACACTGACGACGACACAACGTTACATAGCGTTCGATCTTCTCGAATCAGAGAAAATATTTCAAAATTGAAAACTCGATCTGCTCTTGGTCCTGACAGAATTTCAAACAAAGCAGTCATATTTTTTTTGCACAAAGCATTAATGACTCTTACCAATATTGCTAAAGCAATTCTTTGCAGAGAGCACTTCCCAAAAGCTTGAAATGGCTCTCACGTCATAAACCAAGAAAGAACCGACAAAACTACTAAGCAATCAGTCTCTTATGCACCTTGAGTAAGGTCATAGAGAAGGTGATCTTGATCATAATCCAACACCACAGGAAATCTAACAATCTTCTTCTGCTCACCAATATGGGTTTTTACTAGACTACTCTATAGAAAATACCAAATAAGATGAGTGACTGACCACATTGTCAAAAGTTTCAGACTGAGATAAAAGGTGGTCTTTATCGATTTGTTTGACAAGGTTTGGCACAAAACCGATTTCAGTATCAATTTCTAAAGTGAATTACCCTACAGCTTATAGGGCGTCCTTACCAACCTTTTTCTAAAATACATTTTCCAATCGGAAGGTTGAGTTTAGTTACGGTTTCAAACTTCCATTCATGATCTGGAGGAAGTTTAGTCTGCAAGCACTCTCCTTCAGAAGGTGAGTTAGACAGTCTTTAAAAGAATTTCCTCCCAAACCAAAACAAATCAGTTGAGACAGACCATCAGCCGAGGTAACAACAACACCAAACATACAACAAGCAAACCAGAGAGAGGACCAGATAATATCTGGGTTCAGCACCGGCAAGCAAACTTAAGGATAGCCATTTTACCTGCCAGCGTGCAAACAAGCATGGCATGATGTGTGTAGGTAGCGGATGACTGACAAATTTACAGTCAGTCACAGTTACGGCAGCAGCTCCGCTGAAGAAATTCTAAGCAAGGTTCCAATTAAAGATTAAAACAACGGACCAAGTCTGCAACACAGTAATGTTTGGTTTACCACCACTACATGATCCACACGCGCTTGACGGTATTGCACTTACCGTTTTTGGAGTTGTAATTCAGGCGGTAACTTGAACGGATTTATTGCCGCTTCAAATTCTATTCACTAAGCAACCCCAGATTTCATCAGAAAGTCTTTGAAACAAGGAGACATTATATCAGCCTTAAGGCTTTTTGGCACCTGAAGAACATCTCCAAAAAAACTAAACAAAATCTTCGAAACAAAGCTAAGACTTATTGGCCGAATTTGGTATATTATCATATCTTATTAGTTTTAGTAATATTGTGATTCTTTTCATTTTTAAAAACAAAATGACAAAAATCATCAAGAGCCACAACGTCCCTGACGTATTGCGCTTCGAAGCGGCGCTTACGTCGCTTACCGCCTAGCGCCGTCCTTGTCTGATAGTCATGGCTTTTAAAGTTTTAATGATTTTGTCTATGATTGTGTTGAAGATTGTTGGGCTCAGACTATCTTTTTGCCTAATACCTTCATGGTGCGCTTGGTTTAGTGGCTTGAGTTCTTGCGTCAATTGAATCTTGTACGCATGTAAATGCAGATTTTTTTCACAGCGGCTATGTTTTTGAGGGACCGACCAGGACGCTCGAACAAACAGTGGTCTTCTCATCTAAATTTTTTCTATAATTTCTATCGCGTGGTCTGTATTCGATAGCTGTCAACAAATAATTACCGTACAATTCATACAAACAAAATGGAGCTTTTGTTGAGACACCTTATAGATCGTGTTCTATGTCTTTTGAAAATTTCTTCCAGAAGCTACATTTTATTCTTGTTATTTGGTGTTGGATCTGTTTTTTTACTGCCGTATATTTTTGGTAGCTGTCTGGTGTTTTCTGACTTCTGTATGTTAGGCTTCCAACATGTTTGTAGATATTTTTTATCATGCTTTTTGTGGGCGGTTGCCTGATACTGTCAAGGTTTTTTCTATTTAGACCGCTAGTCGTTTGCTGTACAGATCTTTTGTGGTTTTATCTTAAAAGGCCTTTACATCAGTTTTTCTTGGTATTAGGATGGTATTTTTTATGCACGCGCAACTTTCATGCGGTGTTTGCGTAGCACCATTTTATGGTTGCTGCTTATATTGGCTGATGTGAGCGATTTAGTTTTTGATTTTTCTCTTCTACTCCATTTTTGTTTATTTTTTTATTGAATTTTTGTTTAATGTTGTTTATTGCTTTGTTTCCAATGCTTGAATTAATATTACTTAATAGACTTACGTGATTTTTGCTGGTATTTTATCTATCGTTTCTTATAGGTCTGCATAAAACTGTTTTTTTTTTCTTTCTTGTTTTGGTTTAGTGGTATCTGGGGCATATACGCTAATTATGTGGACGTTTTTTCTGAACCTTAGTTTGGTTTTAAATAGTTGTTCATTGATATATTCAGTGTTTTGTGTGAGTTGCTGGAATTTTATATTCACTTTTTCTTTTTTCTTTGGTTATTTGTAGATTACTATATAGTTTTCATATTTGATGTTGCTCTTTTTTTTTAGTTTTAGAGATAGCGTAGATAGTATTTGTTGGTCTTTTTGATTTTATGACATTATATTTCAACACGCAATACGAAGCGACTCTGCTCTTCATATTTGTTTGTTCTTGACATGTAGCTGTCGTTGATCCGTCTTGTATCCGAGGAATTGCTTTTTTTTTACTTCTGGCAGGATGCTAACCTTGTTCTTGAATCTTCCTCTTTATCCGAGCTTGGGACTGGCTCCTTTAGGTGATGAGGTACTCGATCCACCCATAAACCTTGCACGGGCAACGTTGCATTTGCATCAGGACTTGATACTTTTCTTCTCTTTTTGCCTAATTGTCTTTTCTACTTCTGCTTATTAAATTGGATAAACTATTCTTTTTTTGCTTTCTTGACTTTTTTCTTAATTAGTTTAATTTTGCTCTATCTACGTTCTCTTTGCTTTTTCATGAAGCTCAAGATTTTGTAATTTTTTCTTTTTGCTGTGGGCATTGTTTTTCTTTAACCTTTCTGAAGGTGTTTCAAATTTTTTTTTTTTTGTTATTCAGATATTGTTAGGCGCTCGTACTTGTTCATTTTTAATCTTTTGCTATATTTTTGTCAGATTTGTGGTTTTCTTATGTCTCACTTCTATAGTCGCTATCAGAGGGTTATGGTTTGTTGCACGCGGTTCTGATATCTTTTGTTTAAGAAATATAGTCAATTTGGTTCTTTCTGATATTGTCAGTATTGTCCCTTGGGGACTTCTAAGTAATTATTATAGTACTTCAATAATAATCACATTAGGAATATACTTTATATTTTTTTTAATTATAAATTGCATTTTTTTATTCAAGCATTTCCACCGAAATTCAACTTTTTTTTAATAAAAATATGTTTTATAATGTTTACACTTAATGGCACTATTAACATCATTAATGGGATCAACATAACACATTTAAATTATTCCTTCATTAGTTGCCAATGTTCCATTATTTATTTGGTTTTATTAGATTTTAAAGTAGCAATAAGTTTGATTATGAAATTGGCCGTTAGTAAGAAAAACACAAAATTTGAATTTTTTTAAATTTATTATACATATAACGCTCTAATTCTTTGTACCATAGCCTCTCATACACCTTAGTCTTTACATATTGTTCAAACTTGTGATTTTAAAATTATGAAATGAGCTGTTTAGGAAACATGGTTTTTGTGCAGTATGACTCGTTGCTCTATTTTGTTGGAATCATACATTATTATTTTCTATTTCTACTCGTTTCCAGGAGTTACTGCACGTTGATTTTTTTTTTTTTTTTTTTTTTTTTTAAGTTTGGATAACTTAAAAGTAGTTTCACCACACTTTATTCACTATAGAGGAATGAATGACAGACCAGTAATAGTAATTTTGTTTATTAACGTATTCTAATCAGTGAAAATGCTTCATCGGGCATTAAGAGATGTTCAAAATTTTTAAGTTGTTTTTTAGTAAACCAAGCAACTGCATGGAATACCGAACACTTTAAGCTGCATCTTAACGTTTCCTTTGACGTTTATGGCATCGTTGACGCCAAAACAGTCAAAACCTAAGTATCTTGTATTTTTAATTATGTTAGTTAACATGTTTTATATTATTTTATGATAGTTTGATAATTATTTACGACCATGTTGTTGACATAGCTTTAAAAGCATCTAGAAAACTAGGATTTCTTAATAGATGTAAAAAGTTTTTTACTTCTGTTCAACTTTTGCATATATATAAAACTCATATTTGTTTTTGTATGAATATTGTTCCCAAGTATGGAGAGGAGCATCGGAAACTACACTATCTCTTCTAAACTCCATTCACAAACGAGCTATTTGGATCTTTGGCGATCCAAAATTGACTAATGACTTAGATACTCTACAATACAAGCGTAATGTTGCAGATCTTTGCATTTTCTTTAGATATTTTACTGAACATTGTTCAAACGAAATATAAGACATTTTGCCAACAAAACAAATATTTACTTGTAGTACAAGGCTTCTAACAAATATTCATTGACAGTTCATAGATGTAGGACCGAAACTTTTAAGAAAAATTTCTTTAACCGCACTATCGACAAATGGAATAAACTTCCAAATTCAGTAGTTCTTGAGCCTTGTTAGCTACAAATATTTAAAATCATTGTTCATAGACTGCTTAAATGAAAACTATCAATTCTATCTACAATGTTTCGATTCTCAAGAAAACTATTGATGAGATGGAGCTTGTTGACAATATTATGATACCATATCCTATCAAACGTTTTGGAAATGTCTAGAGATACTGCAAGATTTTTTTCTTGTTTGTCTAAAGGAGAATTTTATTTGTGACTGCCATAAGTCAGAAGATCTGTTGTCGAACGTTTTGATTGAAATCCATATTGAGTATCTGAGATGAATTTATTTGTGTGAAAATTATTATATTTTTTAAAAATTGTGGACAGATTGGACAATAATGTAATTGGTTATAATTTAAAGAATCAGACTTGTCTCCCTTTTTAGGTATATTTTGAAGATTTGCAATTTTTCAACAATTTGGAAATGTTTCATTTTTGTATGATATGGCAAATATTTTAGTCAAAATGGGAGCTAATTTATTTGTAAATGTTGAGAATATTAGGTGGAATTTGATCTATACCGGATGTCTTTCTGGTATTTTATTTTAAAAGATTTTTGACAACCCGTTGCTTAAAATAACTTGGATTCATTATTTTTCCACTAGCCGGCATTGTAGGTACAGTAATAGGAGAATTTATAATAGTAGAGTTAGATGTAAATTGGTTTGAAAAAATATCTGCTTTTTTTGGATTTTAGTAACTAGATTGTTTTATCATTTCAAAGAGGAGCTATTGAAGATTTTGTACTACCTTGCAATAAATTTATTGTTTTATAATTTTGTTTGTTGTTTATGGAAAGCTGAGCATTTCGATTAGCTTTGTTTCTGTCAATTCTATCTTTCTCAGATTGTATTAGATTTTTACAATAATTACGAGCTAACTTATAATCTTGTTTAGTCTGTTTGGAACGATTACTGATGTGTTTCTTTAATGCTTTTTGCTCTTAATTAACTTTAGGATTACCAGATATTGATGATATTATATTTATTATAAACACGCTTCAATGTGTGTTACTAAAGTGTTCATTTTATTTGATCTTTGAATAGGTATTATAGTTCTGTGTATGATACCACAAATTTGTGGAGTTTTCAAAATAAATTGTTTGTGTTGTGCCTCTACGTAATAATTGCTTTCATTGTGAGCCATGGCATATGATTATTGTAATATACTTCTTTTATGTAGTTGAACTTCTTGCTTGAAATGGTTTTAGTACAAAAATACCACAAAAGTCAATTCCACAGTGTCGAAATGGGGTTAACACGAAGCATGAACAATTTTCTTACAATGTATTGGACGCGGATGAGTTAGTTTGAGGTGCATCATAGTTATAGGTTTTGGATATTAACTGCGTAGTGGTTTTGAAAACATTGAATTTTGTTGGCAGTGTTTAAAATTTGTATGTTATAGACAAATTTTTGACAAGTCTCTATTTTTTGAAAGTTTGATTTTTTTTTTCTGAACCGTGTCATGTTGGGGTATATGTTTTTTTTACTTATGTTAAAGGTGTTCTTATGATACTAAATTAAGTATCGTTGAAGACGTAATTTTACACTAATGTTCAATAATAACACACAAATAGGACAAAGTCAGCTTTTTGTAATTTTTAACTCTGCTTGTATTATTGCTACTAGAGAATGGTGATGGGTGATTACAGTTTTGTTTTGTACTTTTTCTTTTTTTAATGATTTTTTTATCAAGTGCGGTGATTACTCGTCTGAGAGTATCTCGCCAATTGGTTTTGTTGGCAGATATATTCATAAATCATAACTGAACACAGAAAATAATACAAGGGTATGGACTAGATTACACTTGGTGTTGCGTGTTATATTGTGGTCTTTTTATATTGTTGTTAGTTGAGACATAATGGATCCTTCCAGTTGTATACTGAGGCGGATTTCAGCTTTGCAGCAATTCTTATTATTGAGATAGATATAAAAACTGCTTGACTACTTTGTATTTATCAATTATACTTTTATTTGGTCAGTTATTTTTTTTACATCAACTATCATTGCCTTAGTTTTTAGAATATTAATTTCTAGTCCATAGTCTAGGCTTATACTTTTTAGTTTTTCAGTTAGGGCTACTAATTCATCTTTGCTAATGCAAGTAGTAGTGTATCATCTGCAAATCTCGGATTGGAAAACTTTGATTCTCCAATTAAGACACCACTTTCCTATGCGTCTAGAACTTTGCGCATTATATATTTGCTGTATATGTTAAGTAGCATTGATGACAAAATGCATTCCTGTCTTACGCCTTTCTTGATTTTACGTTGCTCTGATATATGGTTTTTGATATTTACCACGGCAGTACTATCTTTATGGAGACTTTTTATTAGTAGTACCAGATGGTTTGGTACACATATTTGAGTTAAGATAAGCCATAATATATGTCATTTGACCTTATTGAAAGCTTTTACATAGTCTACAATACATAAGTACAGTATTGTTTTATCTTTCAATCATTTGGCGCAAAACTTGCTTAGGGGCAATTTGTCACGCTGTAATTATATGCAATCTTGATTGTAAAATTTGCAGCATTATCTTGCTTAAGTGAGATGTAAGTGCGATGAGTCGGTAATTATTGCGTTTGGTGGTTTTGGATTTTTTTTTATGAAGGGTGACAATTGTTGTTGTTGTCTATTTCTTGGGCTTTGTTGCAGTTTTTCATATTAGTTTGCATATTTATTAAATCTTTTCCGGTGATCAGTATCTATTCTTGACGTTTTTTTGGCGCCAGTTTTTTTATAGCTTCTTGTACCTCCTGCATTCTTCTTCATAATTGGTATGCCGGTGGATTGTATATTCTCCTTGCTATAGAGATCTTTACAATATTTCCTTTATACTTTGATTACATTGAGTATATTTGTCACTAGATTATTATTTGTGTCACAAATTGCTTATGTACGTGGTTTATATTTACGGGTCATTGATGTGTGATGTGATGTGTTGTTGGATTTTTTTGCAAACATTGTTTAGGTGATTTTGCCTTTTCTACATTTAGCCTGGATTAGTTTGGAAAGTTGTTTGTACCGGTTCATGTGTTCTAAGTTATCTAGTCTCTTGGCTTATACTTATAGTGTTTTTCTAGTTTCAATTAGGGCAAACGTTCCTGTAGTTGTTTGATGGTTGACTTCTACTGCGGTTGAGTATCACATAGCGTTGATGTAATTACACTCTTTGCTTTGAGTCTTATAGCTGTATTCTGAATATTTTTACAGCGATGTTAATAAACATTTTAATCGTTGCTAGGTAATATTTGAAAAACTAAGTGTCTGATGGCTAAAAAAATGATTTTAACAGCGATGTAAGCTAATATTGATGTTAAAATATGTTGATAATAGGTCTAATAGAGTAATATTAGTTGGGCGATATATGGGCTACTATGTTTTGGCTTTGACTTTTTGAGATTTTTATTGGTATCCGTTTTTTTGCAGATAAAATAGATGTACGCCAACGGCTGCTTATTAGAGTATAATCTATTTGGTGTATAGTTGGCAGATATGTAGTTTATATGCGGTATTGGCAATACTGTAGCTCTTATTTATGCAAAATTGCAATAGCCTTTCATCCCTCACATTTTTTTTTTGTTTTATTACCATATTGCACAATAAATCTACTGAGGAGGTCATTGGCGTTTGTGCCTCCGATTGTTGCATTAAGCTTGCTTAATATATCACTGTTTCTAGAGAGGCATATACATTTTTTATAACTACTTCACTTGCCTGTGTTGTTGATAAAAATACTTGGATTATGTTTATAATGCAGCATTTTGCGTTTATGCGTATGGTGATATGCGTTTGCTTATAGCATTGTATATAATTATAGTGCTTGTGATGTTATTGCTTACCATTATTGTTAGTCCTTTCTGGCTCTTATCATCTAAGCCAGACAAATATACCTGGAAATACCAAAATGTTTGCAGTTACGCCAGTATGTTTTGGCAATTCCAGCAATCTTAATCTTATAACGGTTCAGTTGGTTTTCTAGTAGTTTTAGCTTATCTGGTTGTAGAAGTCCTTCCTTCTATATTCCAAGTAGCTAGTAGCGTTTTCTTACTAGTCATAGATTTTGCATGTGGAGCCCAGCGGTCTCTGCCACATGCACAGAAGCTGATTTGACACTGACTAGCATGGACATAGAGCATCGTTGATCGTTTGTTTGGTTTACCAGTCGAAACTTTAAAAGTAGAGGTCAATATTACATTTTTGCTTTTATGGAAAATAGTGCAGTAGGATACCATATCTTTCTGAACCGCAATACTCCTGCCGTTGAAGTAGTGCCAACCTCGCCTGGAGCTTTCTGCTCTGCTTTATTGTAGTATTGGTAGATCTGCTGCTTACTACCAAATCTGTATCTATCTGGCTACTCTCACTTAATTTTGCTTGCAGGTTGATGCAGTTGCCCTGGGCGTGGCACGTGGAGTTAGTGAAAGTTGGAGCCCCGTGATTACCAGTTTTCCTAAACATCTCTTGTCTTTAACGCTTGGTGCGATTATTGGTGATAAACGGTGCTACCTCTACGGTGTACCCTCACACCCCTCTTATTTTGTCGGAAAAGGGGTGTTGTATTGGCTGAGTAATAGTAGACCGTTTAAAGGTTGAAGGTGGGATAATGATTGCTTATTTTTGCAGTACAAGTTTGTCTGGTTGAGTGAACTTTAATGAAACATATTCATAGTTAATTTAATAGTTGAATGCGTGGATTTCTACAGATATAATTTATTTCATCTGTAGAAGGATTTAGTAAAGCCGAAACCAGTAATGTATTCTTAAGAATAATTTTTTTATAGTAATATAAAATATTTAAAGTATGAAGTCGAGAGTTTACGAACACTTGTAACCGCTTGAGTGAATAAACTATTGCGCGCATGTAGAATACTATACATTATAGATATAGCGTCTTTACGACATTAAATTATCTCAGCGAATTATTTCATTATCAACCAGTTATGTTAGTATACTATACTTATTACAAATTATAAATATCAGGTGGCCGACATTCCGTACATCATACAATAATACAGTCAGATATAGTGTCTTCACGACATGGTCTTAAATTATCTTAGCGGATTATTTTACTACCAACTGCCTCGGGGGCAGTTATGTTTGTGTTATATACCTGGAAGCTAAAACGGGCAGTTGAGGTAAAAATATTGTATACAGGGTGTCCGGAAAATACGTGTACAACGTTTGACGACAGACTCCTGACGTCAAAATAGGTCGATCTAAGCCGACTTAGTTATATCCAAAATTGTCTCGTTTAGCCGGTAGAGGGCGTCAAAAAAAAACAAAAGTATAACAAAGCTGAAAGTATCTATTGTACGAAACTAAGTAAAACAAAAACATTACTTAAGCAAATGTGTAAAATGACCGCCATCTTGCTGAATACACTTATTAACACTCTTTAAAAAATGATATTGGACCCTATCTAATGTCTCGGGATTATTAAAATGGTTGCCTGCATTTAAAATCCGCTGCAATAAATCATCGCGTGTGTTTACCGGAGTCTTGTAAACTTCTGTTATAATAGCGCCCCACAAAAAGAAGTCACACATATTTAACTCAGGAGAACGTGGTGGCCATTTTACTGGTGCATCATTGCCTCTTCCAATCCATCGGTTGGGATATTGATGATGTAAGTATTGCCGAACGGCAACGGAAAAATGGGGCGGGGCACCATCATGCATATACCACATTTCCCTCCGAAGTAAAAGGGGCAAATTCTCCAGAAGAATTTGTAATATGTCTTGCAAAAAATTTAAATAAATATTTCCATCTAACCTGTCTGGAATAACAATGGGACCAATAAGGTAGTGATCAATAATACCTGCCCAAATATTAATTTTAAATTGATGCTGATGATGTGCAACTTTAATGGCATGTGGATTTTCATCGGAATAAATATGTTCGTTGTGCAGATTGGTTACCCCAGATCTTGTAAAGCATGCCTCGTCAGTAAACATAATTTTTCTACAAAAATTTGGAACAAGGATTCTTTTGTTTCTAATAAATTGACAAAATGTAAGCCGCATGGGGAGATCAGTCGGTAAAAGTTCCTGGATTTTTTGTATGTGGTAAGGATGTAACAACTGTTCTCTTAAAACCTCATTGACAATCGTTTTAGGAACATTTAACTCACGTTCTAAGAGACGGGTACTGGTACTTGGTTTTTCTTCAACTCTTTCCAGAATCATCTCTTCTGTTTCCACAGTTCGAGTTGTTCGCATACGACCCCTGCCTTCAAACTTTTTCTCAAAACTGCCCGTTTCCCGAAGATGACGCTCAATATTGGCAAATGTTTGGTGGTTTGGTATTCGACGGTTAGGAAACCTCTCCATGTAAACCCTAACACTCTGACGCCCATTTCCTTGACAAAACCCGTATACCAGGAGCATGTCAACTTTCTGAGAGTTTGTATAATTTTCCATTTTTAATGGTAAAATGAACTTGTAATTCAAGAATGTTGATCGTATACTTGAGTAAATTTCATAGACTGGTGACAATTTGTCAATAATTGTCAAATTATTAAACGCCATAGCAACAAGGTCACTTAAAAAATTATTGTTACAGGTAATTTCTTTTTAATATTTACAAATTTTTGACGCTCTCTACCGGCTAAACGAGACAATTTTGGATATAACTAAGTCGGCTTAGATCGACCTATTTTGACGTCAGGAGTCTGTCGTCAAACGTTGTACACGTATTTTCCGGACACCCTGTATATTTATATAAATATACAATATTTTTACCCTTATGTAGTTAAATAGGTTTAATAGCTTACAGGTATATAAATCAAACATAATTGCCACTTCGAGGCGGTTGCTAATGAAATAATCCACTGAGATAATCAATCTATCTATCTATTTATCTATCTATTTATCTATCTATTTATCTAATTTAAGTCCATGTCGTGAAGACAGTCTATCTATGACAAATAACTATAAATACATACTATACCATAAGTAAATTTGATTAGTGTAACTATTGCATTACTTTGCCGATGCCAAGCAAGTATGAATGTATTAATACAATAACGGTGTCATAAATCACTAAATTTATTATCATTGTTTACTAATTCAATTATTCTATAAATTTTATTAAGAGAATTAACACATTATTTTATAGTCAAACGTACAATATATTTTGCTTGATCGTCTATTGTTAGACATAAAAACATGCTTTTATTATGAAAATTTAACAACGTACGTGGTTCTTGACACAACAAATGCATGCTCATTAGTTGCCTCATTTCATACACACACATTTATATTAGGTTATATGTTATGCATTGAAGGGTTAATAATATTTTTATTACTATTAAACATAATTGTTTACAATTTTTATTGAAATAATCATTTTAAAGTTTTAAAGCTTAACCTATTGTAAACATTGTTAAACATGAAGTTCCGTTAAGCAATATTTGTTTGCAGCTGCGAGTTTGCATATAAATTTCCTTTTATTGCAATATGGAAAGTTTTCTGTTTGACTTGTATTTTCTGCTTCCAACTAAAGCCATCATTGTCGCTTCAACATACAAAAAACGCAGCAAATCTTATTTTATGTGACACATCGGTTTGTTTTATTCCTGTCTAGGTAAACCGGCGGAAGTTCTAACCGATATAGACGATTTATTGCCGATCGATTTGGAATTAGGCGATAGTATACAGTCAGCTTCAATTTCATTATTAGATAGTGTAAGAACAGAGACTAAAGACGACGACAGCATTTTGAATGAGGAGTCACAGGAGACCGGTAGCGTACGTGCCAGCGTATATGCCTCCTACTGGAAGTCGATCGGCCATCTGTTGAGTTTATCCATCTTTCTATCAATAGTTTTGATGCAGTCCTCGAGGAATTTAACAGATTGGTGGTTATCTTATTGGGTGACTAACAATCCTGATAATAATACCACCCCTGAAGTCGGCTATATTTATTATGCCGCCAAAGAAACGGGTAACTCGATGAATGAATATTTAATGGTATATTGTATCCTGGCTTTCGTGAATTCGGTCTTCACATTATTTCGAGCTTTCCTATTTGCTTATGGAGGGATTACGGCGGCTTCCAAAGTACACAAGCTACTTTTAAGGAATATTGTTAAGGTAATTCATTTATAACTTTGCATATTATATTATATTACATCACTTAAATTTTATATAAAATCCATTAATAATTTAGTTGAATCGTAAAGCGTTGTCGGTAAGACGACCGGATTATAATTGAATATTAATATTATTTTAATAATAATTTATATTAGATTTAATTAATTAAGATAAATTCAATTGATTATAGATACTTTCTTAATTTTATTATATTTGTGTAACTGTTGATACGATATTTTATACTAGTTTTATAGAGTTTCATATAATTGTTTTATGGAATACGATTTTTTTTTCATTTTGGATATAAATGCCCTTATAGGTTTGTTGTGCAAACATGTTGAATATGTATGCTAAAGTTTGATATGCTGTACTTATATTATTATATGAGAGTATTTGCTACTGTACAATTTTATTAAATAATACTGGCTACGAATTTATGAGACAAGGTTAAAAAACTTATGACGCAATTTAGGTTGAAAGAATGTAATTCCGAATTTGGCCAATATTAGAAGTCCACCAGGTGTGACTACATATAGCATATAAATAAAATTAAAAATACAAGAGCGAGATTTTGACAACTATTATTATGGCACTTATCGTAAATAAATTTAAATTTTAGTTGGAAGAAGAGGTGTTTCTAATTGATGGTGGTTTGTTATTTTTAATTTTTTTCTAATGAAACACATGTGGGTTTTTGTCATTGCAACTTCCTGGCTTTTTCTTCGATGAGAATATTTCTCGAGATATTTGGATATTTTTTAAAGTTTTTTCTTAAATAATAGAATCATCTTTATTGCCTGATTTGCTATCATGAAGCAAGAAGTCGTTTTGCACTTACAAACAGCTTTGAATTTTTTTACTTATACGATATAAGCTCGGATGGCACAGGTTTATCTGTGTTGGTAATTGGTTCTAGTCCACGGTTTGCATTCTTTAGGATCTTTGTAAAATATGAACTAAGATGTAATCTTAGCTCGGATACTTACTAAAGAATAGATATACTTTTACGATTAGCTTGAATTGTAAGTCATTGTTATCGCCATATACGGCGACGAGTAATTGTTATTATCCTAAGGTTCCCACATCCATATGTGTTTTTGTGAACAGATTTACCAAATTTAGCACTTGTTGGAAAGTAAAATGTTGCTGTTGCGGTTTTTTGAAGTACGCACGAGTCCACTGAGTAAGACCAAAAGATTGATGTCTTTCCCGACGATTTTAAAGATTTATTCAACCTTGTTTTTGACTTTTATAATAAAGGCGAAGCATTTGTATAAAGTTAATTTTGATTGTGTTTTTTGTAAGAAATTTCTTTTTGGAGGTGTAGTATTATTGAATGTTAATTCAGGCGATTCAAAAAAGCGTCGTATTTTTTTGAAGTTTGGTTCTTGCCTTACTTATTGAATATAATTGTGTTGTTCTTTCCAAAATGTGGTTGCGTACGTAACATATTTTTTTAAGATTGGGTCAAATGTTTTAATACGACCCTTTGTGCAGAAAAAAACATTGTCAATTATCTGAAGATGTTTGTCTATTTTCTTCCAAAGGTTTGCATGACTTTGTTTCTTTTTGCATTTCTTCTTCGGTAAGTAAAGACAATGGAAATGGAGCGAGCTTATATGCCAGATCCTTTTTTATATTAGTCTTAGTTCTTTGTAATGCACATGGAAAAATATAAGTGGATTGATTGGAACTGATGACGCGTCGACATTTTTTTTTATGGCTTTAGTAATCATGTTGCAATCGTTCGTTTGACAACTTTTGAACTGATTATTTTTATTTTTAGGGAAAGTATTATGCTTTGCGAGCCACAGGTTCAGTTTATCAGTTTCAGAATTGTTGCAAGAAATTTGCGTGAGTGTCTTGTTTGGTTGTCGAACAAGAAACGTTAAAAAAATGTGACCAGTCTTTTGAATATGTTGTAGTCTTTAGCGGAATTTTTTTAATGCAAAGTTTGCATCTACGGCATTTATAAATGAGCAGACTTTGCATAAGGAAATGCCTGCTGGGTTTACAAAATGGAAGAATTTTTTTGATAGTATTGAGGTGAAGCTCCCAATTGCTTGTTTTTTGTTGCTTCTTTACTAAAGTAACCATTTGATTATACTGCTTTTATAGTTTTGTCGTTGAGCCCCTTTTTTCAATAACATTTAATTTGTTTGCAAATTTTTTATATACGTTTTTAACGTTGTAGTTTTTTTTTTGCAGTCAGTACGGCTGGCTGATTGAAAGCATTAGCCGCGTGATAGTCAAGTTTTACTCATTTTTTATCGATAAACTTCAGAGAGTCTAGTACAATTGACAATTTGTAAGCATGGAGAGCTCTTGAATACGCATGATCGGAAAGATTTTTTATTCTTGCTATTAATCAAATATACAAAATAATTGTTTGGTGAGAACGTTTGTATTTCTAGACAGTTTTAAGAAGCAAAGTGAGAAAATTGTGTCGTAATCCAAAGGCATTGATTAATGGAAGCCAGATAACTCTTTAGCGTAGGTATTGCATATTGGCTGAAATGCTACGAAGAAATATTTTTTATTAAAAAGACTCTCTACAAATATACTTTATATGACGTAAAATGTAAAACAAACAAAAAAATTATTTGGTCACAATTTTTGTATCACGTTGGGGAGTCGAGTAATTGCAAAAGAATAGCGAAGTAATTTTAAAGGAAATCTTGGTCGACAATTGGACAAATGGTTTGAATAGTCATATCATTTCTTTATTTTAGAGTTAATTTTTTTGAATATACAAGATTATTGCGGAATTTGATTAATTTAAATGTGAAAAATTAGTAGATGCCCATTTTCAATTTTGCAAAGTTGCGCTCTTTCTAAGATGATATTAGAGATATTAGGAGTTGTTTTACTTAAAGTGTGGTCATTGGGTTATTTACGTACACACAATTTATTAAATATCCCTAACGAAAAAAAATCGGGAGCGGTTAAATACGGCAAACGCAATGGCCTATTAAAGTTACTGTTTCTTGAAATGATACTTTTTCCTAAAATGGCCCGTAACAGCGCCATTGTTTGCCTTGCTATATGCACTATGGCTTTATTCTAAAAAAATATATGAACTAATAGTCTTGGGTGTAATGAATGAATTTTGTTCATTGACAAATTTATTTTATTGAAAATGAGTTGTACTCATTATCTGATTGTGTACAAAATCATGATTTGTTTTGGCTTTTTGCCGGAATTTATGAGTTTTATTAGATCATCACATCAACATCTGCATTGTGGCTAAAATTTGTAGAAATGATCTCTGCAATAATGCAAATTTGTTTTGAACGTCTTTTTGTTGACTGCAAGCGTTTCATTGCACTATTCCAGATGGCAACTCTTATGGGTAAGGAGTTAAGGGCAAACAAAGGAAACGGCGGTACTACTTGAATTATATGATTGAGTTCTCCGGTAAACTGATTGAACGGATATTAGTTAAGCTTCATTGGACACCTCCAATTGCTTTTGTTGTTGAAAATCGGTCCCGAAGAGCCCTATCTTTACGTTCTGTAGAGTTTCCATGGCTTTTTTTTGTCTTTTGGTTCATCTACGCTAACATCAAGCGTTTGTGCTGACACTTCTGCCAATTTGTTGACGAATTGACAAACTTTCTTCTCTGAGCCCGGTTACTCTACCGTGTTTGAAATTGCTTAATTGTTGAACATTTTCACGCTCACAAACTTGGGTCATATTTTTATTGAAATAACTGATATGCACCATAACATTGTAATGTCACTTCACAGTTAATAAAAGAAAAGGTAAATTGATTAAAAAGTTACATGATTTTTGTTACAATTAAAAAAAAATAGTGTCAATGTTTATAATTTTGTTAAAAATTGAGCTACGGGTTCTTAGTTTGCTATTAATTTTGGCGGGTAGATTAAGTACATGAATTTAAAAATCAGGTACATTATTTTTGGTAATTAAAATTGGTTGCTGACTTGGACTAATAGACCATTTGCATTTTATTGGTTGTGCTTAAATTTTGTTGAAAAGTTTATTACTGGTTAGTTGACAGCCGCTCTACATTTGGCATCTTTTTTTATGAGGAAAGCCCTCACCGGCACTAATTTTTGTTTTTTGCGTATTAGTAGTGCCGGACTTAAACCGGCTAAAACCCTTTTCAGTTAACTTTTCTTTTTAATATGTTATTTCTATTAACTTTTTTTTGCTTTATTCTTTTCTCTTTTATGGTGACAATTATTTTGTGTAGTGTTTCAAAGTTTATCTTTGACTCCATCATTTTGGTTACAAATTTTTTTGTTTCTATCTTGCGTTCTTTATTTTTTTTTCCTCTTAGTATTGAAAAACTGCATGCTTAGGGCTTTTCTGCATTAAATGTTTATTGTTTTTTTTTTTTGTTATTTCCAGATCATCTTTCTTGCTTTTTATTTATGAGATTTTCTCTTGTCTTAAACTTATGGCATTCAAAGCCACCGTCGATTTAATGTTGTGTTTGGAGCTGGTACATCTGTGTTTAGGACATCGATAAAGCTGCATATCAAACCTGCGCTTGTCTAGATAAACCTTAAAATTTCTAAGCGACGTTGACGGCCTTACCTCTCTTACCTCGAAGTTGCAAAGTTTAAACACTACTTTTCCATTTTCTTTTACGTTTATTTACATTGCTTCTGTTTTACTATGCGGATTTGTTGTTGATTATTCATATATTAATTCTGCGTAAGTATCTGTTTGTTATTGTTAGCGTTTTTTTTTAATAATTTTTTTTATCATTTTCTGTCAACACGAGCATTTCCCATCAATACCACTTTTAAACTGCTTTGTACACATTTCATAAGGTGGACCGATGACCGATCTTTGTGGGACATATGCTTCCATGTCTAATTATTTCTATATTTTATACAATACTTTAGTTTTTTAGGTATGAAGATAAAATATTAATCAGATACTCTGGTACATTTTTACGCTTTAATTTCTTTATTATTAGGCTATATAGTGTCACGTCAATGTAAGATTTACTGAAACTTTTGACGAAGTTAGGTTTTGTGTTATTTTTTATAACGACCATGTTGCACGCCGATAAGTGGTTTATTCAAAAGTTCTTTTTTGTCGCTAACGTAGTCTTTAACTGAAATAGTTTTTTGGTTACCAATCCAGACTTTTTTAATAATTGCATTCACTTCTTTATTGTGCATCTCTCTCGGAATGTTTGGTGATATTTAAATTTGCTTGTCTTAACACTCATTGTTTGATTGTGTGGCAATGCACTTATTCAATACGATTTTCGATTTAATAAATCAACATCTTTCAGCTTTTTGTTGTATCAATTTTATATTACAGATACGTTTACATGGTTTTACATACTAATTATAATTTCAATTGATAGCATTTTTTTTAGAATTTGGAGGAGAATTTTCTTAAAGACCTAGGAGTGTGTCGGATTTAATCTTTGAGTTCCTACCGACTAATCTTCATTTTTTTTTAATTTTGTAGAAGTTTGCATAGACTGCAGTGTTTGTGGAGAATTTGTGCAACGACTATGTCTGGAATTTACGGACAGTTAGTTTGTTTCTAGCTTTTTAGTCTAGTAGATGCATAAAAGATAAATAAGTTTTTTAGAAATCAGCTTTGCTTGTTTGAGCCAAGCGAAGGAGTAGCTTTTAGACTGACGACGAGGTTGCTTTTTGTGCCTGGTTTTTTGTTGTCAGTGCATAGGATTGAGTCCGCCTTTGAGAGGCAGGTGCCTTGGTTGAGTCTTTGGCGAAGATTGGCTTGCCTTCAGCTTGAGATATGCTTGGCAGCCTTTATAAATTGCGGTGTGTCCTGACTTTTTTGTAAATTTGCACGTGGAGCTGGGATGGGCTTTGGTGCATTTGATTCATACGTAAGGGGAATTGCATCCAGATGCTGTGTGGTCATGTCGCTACCAACGGTGGTATTGGACAATGTCCCCGGATTTGCGTATGCACTTAAGGCGAGTTCACTAAATTTTGTGAGAAACATTATCTTTTGTATTGTGCGTTCTCGGGCAACTGAACATATAGCATTGAAAAGGGTTTTTTGTATTTTTTTATGCGCTTGACTGATAATTGAATATACCTTAGAGTTGTTAGTTTTGCCTGGACAGCATCATCCTTTATACAGTTGGGTATATTTCTTATGACATATTTTAGGGTCACACCCTAACTGGAATATGTAGTGGACATTTGCTAGTAAATTTGGAGGCAAGCGAATACCATCGGTTACGTTTACGGCGCGATGATGGTTACATTCATATCTTTGAATGTTGCCAACAGCCATTGGAATACGAATATATTCCGTATTACAATGGGCGTCGTGTGACAGCATTCTCTGTGGATGCTGTCAAGATCTGGGGGCTTGTTGGAGGCTATAGGGAGCTACTGGACGGACTAAAAGTGGTTGCCTGGGCCTTAGTGGCCGGCCGGTTTAAATACCCTTTGGCATTGGTGGTGCTAAAGGTACTTAACGTAATTGGCCAGCTGATGGCCTATTACTTGAAGTAACAGAAAGGGATTTACCTGATTTTTTTCTATGTTTCTTAGACTCTTTCTTCTTGTTGTTCACCAGGATGAACTCTTTTTTTAGGGGATTTTGCTGTCTGGCTGGATGATTCAGCTAGGTTATTGGCAGGTTTTTGAAAGACGCTAGGTTCTTTGGGATCTTTTTGAAAGAGGCAAAAGCTGGAATTTTGGGGACCGGTCCCTTTTTAATTTACTGCGCGACGCTTTTGCTCAGTTTAAAGAAGAGCTTCTTGTGGTTTACCAGGATGAACCTTTTCTTTAGGGGATTTTGCTGTCTGGCTGGATGATTCAGCTAGTTATTGGTAGGTTTTTTTAAGTGAGGGCTGGGCTGGAGCAGTTCTGCAGCTAATGGGTAAGACGATAGGTTTTTTGGAATCTTTTTGGAAGAGGTTAAGGCCGGAACTTGGTGACTGGTCCTTTTCTTAATTTTCTGCGCGATGCTTTTACGTAGTTTGAAGAAGAGCTCCTCGTGGTTTAGCTTGATCTGTTTGAGATTGTCTTCAAGGAGGTCCATCCTTTCAGGCTTTTTGTCGATCAGATGATCGTCTAGTTTTTGGAACTAGAGATACATCAGTCATATGACTTGCTTGTTACTCAGGTCGGGGCTCATGTTAAAAGAGATTTTGAATTATTTAATTTAATACTTCAGTTGAATTAATTGTGAAGATGGTTTTGATTGGTAAATTAATACTAATAATACGGGATTAGGATGTCTCAAATTGATTTCTTATAAAAATGGCACTTTACACTATTCCTTGCCACATAAAAAGTTTACTATCTAACTTTTTATGTGACATGATAGTCCACAAAAAACTTAAAATTTTTTGCAGCATAAAAAATTGACTGCAAGATTTATTTGTATGAAGACTAGATATTCAAAATACTTTTTATTTGTTAATAATTTTAGTTTAATTTGTTTGATATTCTGTGTGAACATACTAATTTTCCATCCAAGCTATCCTACCAATGCCTTGTAATGCGTACTGAGGGCTAAAACCTGAAACACGTTTCTACATACTGAGTGGGGAAAAAAATTGCATAGGTTTTTATTTAACATTTAAACTACTATTTTTAGTTTGTTATATAATTTAATTATTATTCTAATTTTTACAAAATAATTTAGGTATTTACGGGTATTTATTATATAAAAAGTGGACCAGAAATTATATTTTAATGATCTTAATATAATAACTAATAACACAAAAGTTATTTAATAATTAAAAATTAATTTTAAAATAATATATTATATTATAATTTTAGTGCAAGATAACATTTTTCGACATATCACCGCTGGGGCGAATCCTGAATCGTTTCTCGAGCGATACATATACAATCGACGACTCATTGCCATTTATTTTGAACATTTTGCTTGCCCAATTCTTTGGTTTATTAGGTAAATTAAGTCAAACATGCATGTAAAACGTGTAAATACATATAAACATTTTAGGAGCTATAATTATAACCTTATATGGACTTCCCTGGCTGAGTTTGATATTAGTTCCACTTGTACCTGTATATAGTTGGTTACAAAATCATTATAGATTGACATCTAGGGAACTGAAAAGACTTTCCAGTGTTACGCTGTCGCCCGTATATAATCATTTTAATGAATCATTACAAGGTTAGTTACTTAACTTTTTATATAACTCTAATTTGTTTTTTATATTTTAATGAATATTTTTACCCCGAGAGCTTAATATAATTAATATATAAGATTTCTGTGTATAAAATTCAAATATTTACTCATCGAAACAACAATGTATGCTTTATTTATGAAAGATGGCATAAAAATATTTGCTGAAATAATATACCTGACATTATTTCCATTCACGTTCGCATTGTATTTTTTTGCAAATGGTTGCGTTTTCCACATATTTTTTCATGATTGTTTTCAAGGCTTATCTACAATCCGAGCATTCCGAACGATGAAGCGTTTTAAAAGAGACAACGAGGAAAACGTGGAAATTAATCAGAAAGCGCAATTTGCAAGTCAAGCAGCGGCTCAATGGCTCGGCTTAAGATTGCAATTCATCGGAGTGGCAATGGTAACTGGCGTTGGTTTGCTGGGGGTGATACAGCACCATTTTGATGTGGCTGATCCAGGTATTTAATAAAAATTGAAATTGTTATGAGTTTAATCAACGGATTCGTTTGTGTAGGTTTGGTGGGATTGGCAATTTCTTATGCGTTATCCGTGACGGGCTTGCTGAACGGTGTGGTAAATGCTTTTACCGAGACTGAAAGGGAAATGATAGCAGTGGAAAGGGTTAATCAATACATCGAAGAAGTGCCACCTGAAAATAACACCTTTATAATGGATCCCCCATATGCGTGGCCCAGCCAGGGCGTCGTAAACTTCAATAATGTCGTCTTGAAGTATAGGTACGTATTACCCTTTTAAAGTGTTACATACTCTAAAGCTATTTTCACAGGGAACATTTAATTCCATCACTAAAAGGCGTCAGCTTCGAAACGAGACCCGCAGAAAAAATCGGCGTTGTTGGGCGAACTGGTGCGGGGAAAAGCTCTCTGCTGGTGTCATTGTTTCGTTTAGTCGATCTACATCAGGGTTCCATTACCATTGATTCGGTGAATATTGCCCACATTTCGATGGCCGCATTGAGGTAAATAAAAGGGTCTCGAACGTACGCATTGATTGCTTTCCTAATTTTATTTTTAATTTCGCACAGGTCCCGATTGTCTTGCATTCCACAAGAGCCGTTTTTATTTTCCGGAACGGTTCGTGAGAATCTTGATCCGCTAGAGGAATTTAGGGAGCCGGAAATTTGGTCCGCATTGACGAGAGTCGATTTGGCACCCACTATCAGACAGTTGGGTGGACTGGAACATATTATTAGCGGCGGAGGATTGAACTTATCGGTAGGACAACGGCAACTTTTCTGCCTTGCGAGGGCATTGCTACATAATGCAAAGGTAAAAAAATAATTATAATAATTAACCACAACACAAAACAATGTACAGCATTAATTAATTTAATTTAAACATCACGAATTAAATTTCATATTGGTCCATTACTAATCATGAATGAGTATTGTTAAATTTGTCGGACCACCCAAGGCGTGAGACGCTTCCCTCATACGTTGAAAGCATTAGGAATATATTTCAATGTGACAATCATAATATTCAATTTGAGTCGTCGCTATAAATCTTCAGAGAATAACAATACATATTTTGCATATAATAAGTGTTGTGTTTGCAGATTTTATGTATAGACGAGGCTACGGCCAATGTGGACCACGAGACTGATCGCCAAATCCAGCAGACATTACGGTCTGCATTCAGAAACAGCACTGTAATAACCATCGCGCATCGTATACAAACCGTTCTGGATTGTGATAGAGTGTTAGTTATGGCTGATGGCATTGTTGTTGAATTTGATAATCCCGAACAATTATTAAATGATGCCAATTCCCATTTCTATCAATTAGTTAATAGTGAATGAAGTATTTTTTATATAATTAATGACAATATTGTTATTAGATGTAAGAATATTTAATTGAATAAATATATTAAGTTATTTCTTATACTACAAAAAGTCTAATAAATTATGTATCCATATCACTTCTAAAAATTAGTTAATTTTTATAGACAAAAGTTAAAAGACAAAAGGTAAGTAAGAAATTTTATTTGTGTTAAATTTATCTTTAGATAAGAATAATAATGTATATCGGACAGTATGAGACATATGAATGATTTGAATGGTTACATTTTAGTATAGCGATATTACTTAATTAAACATTTATTATCGACAAACACCGCGCACTTACCAGTTTGACAAATGCCGACAGGGTTTATTATTTATGCAATGTGTGCACCGCTAAACAATAATAACGGCAGCACCCAGAATTTTGTTGAAACATCCGGAATTGAATATATTCTATCAATGCAGCTAAAACACAATTGAACCGCAATAATTAGTTATTACTTACTTAGTTGCAAGAAATACTTACTTAAATTGTGTTGATTTTGCCTAACTCAGTCTTTTGAGTATAATCCACTTCTTCGTATGTTAGTATAAGCGCTTATATTCAACGATACATTTATTACTCTACGTTTATATAAACTAATATACATATATTTCAGTGTTCTCGTCTTGTATGAGTTTCATTGAATTGGTTAAGCCAAATGATATATTCATTAAAAAATTAAATTTATGAAAAAATATTCTAAACTAAAAACATCCATAGACGCGTTTCGAGGTTTACCTCTCATCAGTATGGCTTTATTTATTTAAACTTAATAATTGATTTTTAACTTACTTCGTCAACATTGTTCACCACCACAATTCAAAGTGAATATTTTAAAGGGTGTATTGACTATTTATACTAACTGACTTAATGACTTTATTTAATGGCTATGGTTAATAGCATTCTGAGAATGAACAAATAAACTAATTATTTCGGGATATTTAGCTGATGGTAATGACATGAAAGAATTAAAAAGGAAATTTGAAATTTGAAAATTAAAAATAGAATAAATTTTTTGCATAAATTATAATTACTATTATACAATTTCGTGTATATCAGAACATATATAAAATATATAAAGAAGAGACGCAATGTCCTCAAATGAGACAGTTGTACAAGCAATAATTTCGAATAAAGCCTAGTTAAATAGGTAAATTTATACGAATGCCACAACGACATAGGTAGCGCTCGTTACTATTTGTTCAATCAAATTATTGCTTTTACAACTGTCTCATTTGAGGACATTGCGTCTCTTCTTTATATATTTTATAAATGATATATTTATTATAGTTTTGGGATTAATTGAATGTTAATTGAAAATACTCACAAAATCGTCTGGAATCAATTGAATAACCAACACTTAATTACAATAGATCATTTATAAATGATCAAAAGTCAACGGAAAAACTTGGATTAGTTTAGAAATCGGAGAGAATGTGATAGGAAAAAAAATTGGAAAGTTATAAGTTTTTATTGAGTTACCTTTTGTAATGAATCAAAATTTTAAAAATAATTGTTCTGAGTACTGGGTTGTATAATAAGAACGCTTTGGCACCCCTTCACTTTTATAAGTCGTATAAATTATAAATTATTTTACGGAATTAATGCATAAATGAGCGATTGCGAGCGTGTAGAGTAGAAAGCGACTGGAGCGTGCCAATATTCCTCTTTTCTCTAAGGCGTACGTTTTTGAAGAACAACTGTGTCGAATGGATAAATCAAACTTGTCAATTTATTGTATATACTCGATAAACTAGTTTAGTAACATTTTTTAGGTAACAAGATTGAAACATTCCTTTATCGGTTTCTGATTCAGGTAGTTTCAAACAAAATATAAGTTTTCAAAATCACAACTTTTTAATTCGGTAAGAGCTATCGTAAAATGGTAAAAAAATATTTTATTTGCAATTGATAAGTTTGGATGGGCAAATTTAATAAGTTGTTGATAAAGTGGGCAATACCGGGCAGTGGGGCGGTGAATGCGGTCCGCACCGGGCGGCTCATTTTTTGGGGCTGTATTTTTTATATCTATTAGTTCTACTATACGATGTCGAATATTTTTCCTTATTGTCAAGTCAATGTAGGGTTGAAAATGTTATCTCCAAAAATTTTGCTTGGATACAGACATCCATTTATAAAAACCACCATTTGATTGACTTAGAAAGAGCGGCAAATTGGAGACTGCTCCGGGCGGCAAAATTTCTAGGTCCGCCACTGATACCGGGTATAGCTTAGCTTATATAATTATGCTTATCAGAGCAGTAGATCTGGAAAATGCTCTCGGCGCACTGCACTCATCCGCTAAATTGGGTTTGGCTAGTTGACAAAAATATTATATATAATAAGTTTCTAAAAACTTCCGCTATCAAGGAGGTAAATTTAGTACTATGTATTTTGTCAGGAGTACCTATGGAAGAAAATTATTCTTTAGTCAAACGATTTGTCACTGGCATTTTTCAGAGAAAACAAAGTTAGCTAAAGACATCAACCGCAACAAAAATATAGCTACTGTAGCTATTTAATAGAGCGCAACAAAGAACCATAAAAGTTTACTGCAAGCAAATTATTTGAGCCCACCGTTAATTATTGTGTATAATAAATCGTTGCTTATTGACTTTAGATCTTTTGTTTGGTGATTCTGTTATAGATGTATCATAGAAATGTTTTTTAGCGTTAATCAGTAAAGTTTCATAGTTTTTTTTTGCTTCTAGAAATGCAGGTTTGATGTCTGGCTGGTATTGATAAATAATTAGTAGTGTAAGCATTTTTTCTTTTGCCTTTAAAATTTCAGGATCGTTATAAACGCGCTTTCTGTTTTTAGGACAAAATACTTTTTTTTACAAAAATTGACTCAAAGTTTATAAGAAATATATATATATATATATATATATATATATATATATATATATATATATATATATATATACATGGTGTCCGGAAAATACGTGTACAACGTTTGACGACAGACTCCTGACGTCAAAATATGTCGATCTAAGCCGACTTAGTTATATCCAAAATTGTCTCGTTTAGCCGGTAGAGGGCGTCAAAAAAAACAAAAGTATAACAAAGTTGAAAGTATCTATTGTAAGAAACTAAGTAAAACAAAAACATTACTTAAGCAAATGTGTAAAATGACCGCCATCTTGCTGAATACACTTATTAACACTCTTTAAAAAATGATATTGGACCCTATCTAATGTCTCGGGATTATTAAAATGGTTGCCTGCATTTAAAATCCGCTGCAAAAAATCATCGCGTGTGTTTACCGGAGTCTTGTAAACTTCTGTTTTAATAGCGCCCCACAAAAAGAAGTCACACATATTTAACTCGGGAGAACGTGGTGGCCATTTTACTGGTGCATCATTGCCTCTTCCAATAGATCGGTTGGGATATTGATGATGTAAGTATTGCCGAACGGCAACGGAAAAATGGGGCGGGGCACCATCATGCATATACCACATTTCCCTCCGATGTAAAAGGGGCAAATTCTCCAGAAGAATTGGTAATGTGTCTTGCAAAAAATTTAAATAAATATTTCCATCTAACCTGTCTGGAATAACAATGGGACCAATAAGGTAGTGATCACTAATACCTGCCCAAATATTAATTTTAAATTGATGCTGATGATGTGCAACTTTAATGGCATGTGGATTTTCATCGGAATAAATATGTTCGTTGTGCAGATTGGTTACCCCAGATCTTGTAAAGCATGCCTCGTCAGTAAACATAATTTTTCTACAAAAATTTGAAACAAAGATTCTTTTGTTTCTAATAAATTGACAAATTGTAAGCCGCATGGGGGGATCAGTCGGTAAAAGTTCCTGGACTTTTTGTATGTGGTAAGGATGTAACAACTGTTCTCTTAAAACCTCATTGACAATCGTTTTAGGAACATTTAACTCACGTTCTAAGAGACGGGTACTGGTACTTGGTTCTTCTTCAACTCTTTCCAGAATCATCTCTTCTGTTTCCACAGTTCGAGTTGTTCGCATACGACCCCTGCCTTCAAACTTTTTCTCAAAACTGCCCGTTTCCCGAAGATGACGCTCAATATTGGCAAATGTTTGGTGGTTTGGTATTCGACGGTTAGGAAACCTCTCCATGTAAACCCTAACACTCTGACGCCCATTTCCTTGACAAAACCCGTATACCAGGAGCATGTCAACTTTCTGAGAGTTTGTATAATTTTCCATTTTTAATGGTAAAATGAACTTGTAATTCAAGAATGTTGATCGTATACTTGAGTAAATTTCATAGACTGGTGACAATTTGTCAATAATTGTCAAATTATTAAACGCCATAGCAACAAGGTCACTTAAAAAATTATTGTTACAGGTAATTTCTTTATAATATTTACAAATTTTTGACGCCCTCTACAATTTTGGATATAACTAAGTCGGCTTAGATCGACCTATTTTGACGTCAGGAGTCTGTCGTCAAACGTTGTACACGTATTTTCCGGACACACTGTATATTATATATATATATATATATATATATATATATATATATATATATATATATCTATCTGTTGGGGAGCATATCGCGGCCGGGCTTGTATGGGAGCTTGTGGCGCATGCACACGGCAGACCGCCCGCCGGGTTTTACAATCTGTAAATGAGAAAAGGTCTCCATTGTATTGCTTTAATGGCACAAGCTAGACATAATTATTTATTTTTATTATTATTTCGTTTTACAAAATATTATTTCTTCCTTAATCAAATTTGTTTGTGATTGCAGTTAAATTTAAATGTCAAAATATTAATTATCATTTTATAAAGATGAATTTTAAAGATTCTCGTTATTAACTTACGGATATAATTAAAATTAGTAACATCTTTATTTAAAAAAAGTAAAATATCAATACTGTTTCCAACTTCATTAAATAAATAGATTAATTAAATCAATCAACAACAACTTTATTTGTGTGTTAAATCATTTTTGTATTAGTGTATTTTTCATTGCATTTTACAGTTTGGTCTATAAATAAGAAAAGGTCTCTATTGTATGCTTTAATAGCACAAGCTAGACAGTGTAGTTGTTTTACAGAATATTATTGCTTGCCTACATTTTTTTTTGTAGTTACACTTAAATTTAGATGCAACATATCATAACAGATTTCTTAAAAACAAATGGATTTTAGAAGCTTGTTTAAAGACTAACAGATGTAATTATTATTTAGTAAAATATTTATTTCAAAAACTGAGATATTAATGGGTTTTACAACTTGATTGAATAAATAATCTAATTAATAGACATTAGCAATAACTTCAATTGTGTTTTAATATTATAAGTAATTACGTGAGAATACAATAGTTGTTTAGTAGTTTAGTAGTTGTTTACATGTTTAATTGTTTAATGCACGTACTAATAGTCAGAGTGGATTCATAAATCCGAGATTCATTTTGCTGTTCTTTGATTAGCTCTAAGCCAATACACGGATATTGTGACGGCAACTTTAGTTGCATTGAGCCAATGTATTCCTCGCTTAATTCTCGGATCGAGTTGAAAACTATACAACCATCAATATGCAAATAATCTTGGGTGGTCCCAAAATTATTTAAGTCTAGAATTATATTGACGGTTGCATAGTTTTCAACACCGTCACAATATCCGTGAATTACCTTAGAGCCAATCAACGACTATCAAAATAAATTTCGGATTCATAAATCCAGGATCAATCCGAGATTTTTAATCTCTGACTATTAATATGGGCATAAATGTTTAGTTATTTAGTAGTTGTTTAGTTCTTGTTTAGTAGTTGTTCAGTAGTAGTTTAATAGTTGTTTAGAAATTGTTTAGTAGTTTTTCAATAGTTGTTCAGTAGTTGATTAGTAGTTGTTGAGTAGTTGTTGAGTAGTTGTTGAGTAATTCTTAACTAGTTGTTTGATAGTTGTTCAGTAGTTGTTTAATAGTTGTTCAGTGGTTGTTATTCAGTTGTTGTTTAGTAGTTGTATAATAGTTGTTTAGTAGTTGCTCAGTAGTTGCTTAGTAATTGTTTAGTTAATATGTAGGAGTTGTTTAGTTAATGTGTAGCAGTTGTTTAGTTTATGTGTAGTAGTTGTTCAGTAGTTGCTCAGTAGTTGTTCAATAGTTATATAGTAGTTGTTTAGTAATTGTGCAATAGTTTTTTAGTAGTTGTTCAGTAGTTGTGTAGTAGTAATTTAGAAGTTGTTCAGTAGTTGTTTAGAAGTTGCTCAATAGTTGTTTAGTAGTTGCTCAATAATTGTTTAGTAGTTGTTTAGTAAATGTTTAGTAGTTTTTCAGTAATTGTTTATGAGTTGTTCAATAGCTGTTCAGTAGTTGCTTAGTAGTTGTTGTTCAGTAGCAGTTCAGTAATTGTTTAGTAATTGTTTAGTACTTGTTATTTAGTAGTTGTTACTCAATAGTTGTACTGTAATTGCTCAATAGTTGTTTAGTAGATATTTAGAAATTGTTCAGTAGTTTTTTAGTAGTTGTTTAGTAATTGTTCAGTAGTTGTTCAGTAGTTGTTTGGTAGTTGTTTTGTAGTTGTTCACTAATTCTTCAGTAGTTGTTCAGTAGTTGTTAAGTAGTTGTTTAGTAGTAGTAGTTTAGTTGTTGTTTGGTTGTTGTTCAGTAGTTGTTTAATAGTTGTTTAGTAGTTGTTGTTTAGTTGTTGTTCAGTTGTTGTTCAGTAGTTGTTTAGTAGTTGTATTGTAGTTGTTTAGTAGTTGCTCAGTAGTTGTTCAGTAGTTGTACAGTAGTTGTTTAGTAGTTGTTGAGTAGTTGTTCAGTATTTGTTTGGTAGTTGTTTAGTGGTTGTTCAGTAGTTCTTCAGTAGTTGCTCAGTAATTGTTAAGTAGTTGTTTAACAGTTGTGTAGTAGTTTTTCAGTAGATGTTCAGTAGTTGTTGTACTCAACAATTGTTGTTTAATAGATGTTTAATAGTTGTTTAATTGTTGTTCAGTAGTTGTTCAGTAGTTGTTTAGTAGTTTTTAGTAGTTGTTTAGTTAATGTGTAGTAGATGTTTAGTTTATGTGTTTAATAATTGTTTAGTGTTTGTTTAGTAGTTGTTTAGTATTTGTTTAGTATTTGTTTAGTAGTTGTTTAATAGTTATTTAGTAGTTATTTAGTAGTTGTTTAGTAGTTGTTTAGTAGTTGTTTAGTAGTTGTTTAGTAGTTGTTTAGTAGTTGTTTAGTAGTTGTTTAGTAGTTGTTTAGTATTTGTTTAGTAGTTGTTTAGTAGTTGTTTAGTAGTTGTTTAGTAGTTGTTTAGTAGTTGTTTAGTAGTTGTTTAGTAGTTGTTTAGTAGTTGTTTAGTAGTTGTTTAGTAGTTGTTTAGTAGTTGTTTAGTAGTTGTTTAGTAGTTGTTTAGTAGTTGTTTAGTAGTTGTTTAGTAGTTGTTTAGTAGTTGTTTAGTAGTTGTTTAGTAGTTGTTTAGTAGTTGTTTAGTAGTTGTTTAGTAGTTGTTTAGTAGTTGTTTAGTAGTTGTTTAGTAGTTGTTTAGTAGTTGTTTAGTAGTTGTTTAGTAGTTGTTTAGTAGTTGTTTAGTAGTTGTTTAGTAGTTGTTTAGTAGTTGTTTAGTAGTTGTTTAGTAGTTGTTTAGTAGTTGTTTAGTAGTTGTTTAGTAGTTGTTTAGTAGTTGTTTAGTAGTTGTTTAGTAGTTGTTTAGTAGTTGTTTAGTAGTTGTTCATAGTTGTTTAGTAACTGTTCAGTAATTGTTTTTCAGTAGTTGTTTAGTTATTGTTTAGTAGTTGATCAGTTGATTTATTAAAATTGTTAATTTAGTTGTTTTTTTTTTCATATATAATTAAAAGAAATGTTACGGTTATTTATAAAGCCTGTTTTATTCATCTAACTTTAGAATTTATAGCAATAAATAGTTTTAAAAACATGATATAAAAAATATCGTTTTTGAGTTCTCAAAAACCAAGTACTAAGTAACTAAGATATTAGATTCTGAAAGAAAACCATTTGAACAGGTTTTTGGGGAAATATAATTATTATTTGATAATTTGTATTCTATGTTGAATGTTCAGCCAACCTAATTAATTACATTATAGTAAATGTTTAATAAATATGCAATGTTTTATATTAACTATTGATAAAATATTTGAGAAAAAAAGTTGTCATTTGATAAAGTATAAAAACAAACTAAAAAATGACAAGCCATATGATTGAAGACAAATTATAATTTATAGCTCTACAATAATCTTTTTTTTAAAAAACATTTTATTTTAATCTGATTATGTTTTCCCCACATTTTTTCTATTTCCTTAAGTCGGCTTTTGTTAGTCTAGCCAAATACTTATCGATTACCGTATTAGTAGCGGTTCCAATATTAATAATCTATAATAATCTTTTTGTATTATATTATTCGGCACCAGCAAAGTAAAACTAGATTATTCAGAAACGTCAGTCGTGTTGCACGTATTTTAGCGTTGAATGCACATTTTGAATTTTTGAGTTCAGATTTTGGTTATTCTTATTGTTATTGTTGTTATTATTGTTATTTTTTTTTGTGATAAGTGATATTGTTATTATTGTTTCACCTGTAAAACTGGCACATTCCGTGCAGAGGTAAGTTATTTTAATATTATTTATTTTGATATATTTTCAATTTGTTTTTAATATCATGTTTTTGGATCTGTTTGGGTTAAAATAAATCACTTCATTATGATTTAAAAGTACTTGATTTGCATTTTTGTCATATTATTAATAATGATTCAATTTATATTTATTATTATGGATAATATTACAATTACCAAGTATAATCATTCATTTATAACTTTTTTGACATTGTTTTTAGAAATCACAGATATTTTAATTTGCTACAATAATATTGCCAATACAAATGTTTTGATTTAGGGTTTTTGTGTAGTTTAAGTTATATAAATTGCTCTAAAAATAGCATTAAACCTTAAATATTGTTAATTTATATATTAAAACTGAATTATTTGTATCAATATACATTTGCCATTATAACTTAAAATGTTTATAATATAATTAGGTACTTGATTTATTTATAAATAGTTATAGTTAGGTTTGTTTATTAAAAAATATACAGACCGGTCTGTACATTAAAAAATATACAGACCGGTCTGTACATTAAATCAACAATTAGCAGATTTTAGTATATTTTTAAAAAACATAATTATTATACTTGTACATCAAATATATGCAGATCATATCAAGCTTATTTTAATTCAGTTTTAATATGTAAAATAACAATATTGAAGGTTTAAAGCTATTATTCGAGCAATTTATATAACTGAACTATACAAAAACTCTAAATTAAATCATTTGTGATGGCAATATTATTGTAGCAAATTAAAATATCTGTAATTTCTAAAAAAAGTTATGAATAAATGGTTATATTTGGTTATACAGAAGTTGTAGTATTATTCATAATAATAAATTGAATCATTATTAATTACATGACAAAAATGCAAAAGAAATTCTTTTAAATCATATTGAAGTGATTTATTTTAACATAAACTGATCCAAAACTATGATATTAAAAACAAATACACATATCAAATAATATTAAAGTAACTTACCTCTGCACAGCATGTGCCAGTTTGAACAGGAGGCTTAGTTTTGAATTGAATTGAATTCCAAAACTTTGCTAACTCTTAACAATATCACTTTAAAAACAAAAAATGTAACAACAATAACAATATCTCTTAAAAAAAATGTAACAATAATAATAAGAATAACCAAGAAATAAACTCAAAAAGTACATACAGCGCTAAAATACGTACAACACGACTAAAGTTTCTGAATAATCGAGTTTTAATTTACTGGTGCCCAATAATATAATACAAAAGAATTAATTTTATTAAACATTACTGAGAATACCGCACTAATCCGGTAATCGATAACTATTTGGCTAGACTAACAAAAGCCGACTTAAGAAAGTAGAAAAAATGTGGGGAAAACATAATCAGATTAAAATAAAATGTCTTTTTAATAAGATCAAGTAAAAAAGATTATTGTAGGGCTATAAATTATAATTTGTGTTCAATCTTCAATCATATGGCTTGTCATTTTTCAGTTTGTTTTTATACTTTATCAAATGACAACATTTTTTCTCGAATCATTATCAATAATTAATATAAACCATTGCATAATTATTAAACATTTACTATACTCTAAATAATTAGGTTGGCTGAACATTCACCTTGGAATTATCAAATAATAATTATATTTCCCCAGAAACGTATTCAAATTCTTCTCTTTTAAAATCTATTATCTTAATTTACTTAATTTTTGAGAATTTAAAAAAAGTTATTTTTTATAACATGTTTTTAGAACTAATTAATTCTATAAATTCTATAGTTAGTTAAATAAAACAGGCTTTATAAATAATAGTATCATTTTTTTTTAATCTGTATAAAAAAAACAACTAAATAAACAATTAATAAAACAACTGAACAACTACTAAACAACTATTAAACAACTACTAAACAATTACTGAATAACTGCTAAACAACTACTAAACAACTACTGAACAACTACTAAACAACTACTTAACAACTTTTGAACAACAACAACTAAACATCTACTAAACAGCAACTAAACAACTACTAAGCAACTATTGAACAACTACAAAACAACTACTAAACAACTACTAATTAACTACTAAACAACTACTAAACAACTACTAATCAACTACTAATCAACTACTAAACAACTACTAAACAACTACTAAACAACTACTAATTAACTACTACACAACTACTAAACATCTACTAAACAACTACTATTTAACTACTACACAACTACTAAACATCTACTAAACAACTACTAAACAACTACAAAACAACTACTAAACAACTACTAATTAACTACTAAACTACTACTAAACAACTACAAAACAACTATTAAACAACTACTAAACAACTACTAAACAACTACTAAACAACTACTAAACAACTACTTAACAACAACTAAACAACTACTAAACAACTACTTAACAACTACTAAACAACTACTAAACAACTCTTTAACAACTACTAAACAACTACTAAACAACTACTAAACAACTACTTAACAACTACTAAACAATTACTAAACAACTCTTTAACAACTACTAAACAACTACTAAACAATTACTAAACAACTACTAAACAACTACTAAACAACTACTAAACAACTACTAATTAACTACTACACAACTACTAAACATCTACTAAACAACTACTAAACAACTACTAAACAACTACTTAACAATTACTAAACAATTACTAAACAACTCTTTAACAACTACTAAACAACTACTAAACAACTACTAAACAACTACTAAACAACTACAAAACAACTACTAAACAACTACTAAACATCTACTAAACAACTACTAAACAACTACTGAAAAACTACTGAACAATTACTAAACAAATATTAAACAACTACTAAACAACTGTTGAACAACTTCGAAACCAGTACTAAACAAGTAGTAAACAACTACTGATAAGCTATTGAACAACTATTAAAAAACTACTAAACACTTACTAAACAACTACTAAAAAACTACTAAACAGCTATTGAACAACTACTAAAAAACTACTAAACACTTACAAAACAACTACTATACAACTATTAGGCAACTACTAAACAACTAATAAACTACTAAAAAACTACTGAACAAGAACTACTTTTTTTTTTTTTTTTTTTTTTTTTGGTGGGGGGAAATGTCTATGCACACCGGTTACTTGGTTCTACGTAGCCGGTAGTGTGGGACTTGCACCCACTAAAACCCCCCTTCGAAACGTAAGTGGCACTGGAATCACCTATTGGTATTACATCGCTGCCGCTTATACTATGTTTTATTTTACACTAAGTCTTTCCTCCTTTTTTTTTTCCCTCATTATGTTGGTAACCACTGTGACAATACATTCCCATTTCTGTTCACACTCTAGCATGTGCCCGACTATATTTTTGACTGTGAGTTCTTCCTCTATGTGTTCTTTCAGGGCTTTCCTCTCTTTGTTCCATCTGCTACAATTTAGCACAGTGTGTTCGGGTGTGTCTACCTGGTTACAGTATATACACTCGTCGTTTTCTCTCAGTTTGAATCGATGGAGGTACGAATTGAAACATCCATGCCCAGTTAAAAATTGGGTTAGATGATACCCAACAGATCCATGCTTTCTTGTTACCCAAGGTGTTACTTTTGGTATTAGTGTTTTGGTCCATTTTCCCGTGTCGTTTTCTCCGCTCCATTCATCTTCCCACTTAGCCATTGTTGTTTCTCTGGCCCGCCTTTTTTCTTCGCTGCTATTTGTTGTGTATGTCCTCTCTTCTGCCAGCAGGTGTAGCGGTATTGTTCCTGCGACTACTAACAGAGCTTTGGTGGAAGCTGTCCTATACGAAGACACGATTCTGATGGCTACCTTTCTTTGAGTTCTTGCGAGAATTTCCCTATACTTCTTCTTCTTCATCCATTCATTCCAGGCTGGGGCTCCGTATAAGATTATGGAGTTCACCACGCTGCACAGTGTCCTTCTCGTTTCTTCCTTTGGGCCTCCGATGTTAGGCATGAGACGTGCTAGGGATGATGCTGCCTTGTCCGCTCTTTCCGCTGCTTTTACAATATGGGCGCCCATATTCATATTGTGTCCAAACGTTATTCCCAGATACTTAAGACTACGTTGGCTCTGTATGGTGTTATTGCCAGCTTGGAAGCTGATAGTGTTAAGCTTTCTCCTGCCCGCTAGAATAATAGCTTCGGTTTTATGTGCAGCAAGTTGCAGGCCTCGTTTTGTCATCCAGTTACTTATCCTTGCCACTGCCCATTCAGCGTCTTCTATTAGTTCCTCCTTGTTTCTTCCTGTTACTATGACCGCCAGGTCGTCTGCGTATCCTATTAGCAGGACCTCTTGCGGCATGGTTATTCTCAGGACGCCGTCGTAGCTTACGTTCCATAGAGTTGGTCCTATTACAGATCCCTGCGGTACCCCGCCAGTTATAATCTGCTCGTAGTCTTCTATCTTTATTTTCCTATTTTCTAGGTAGCTACTTATGATCTTGATTAAGTACGGCGACACTTTATTGCCCCTTAGTTCATTGATTATGTCGGGCCATCTGACTGAATTAAACGCGTTTTGAACATCTAGAGTAATAAGTACTGCGTATTTCTTGCTGGATCTGCTTTCCTGGACAGTTCTCTGGACCAGTCTGACCGCGTCGATTGTAGATCTCCCTTTCCTGAAGCCATATTGCGTATTTGCGACACATTCTTTCTCTGCAAGTTCCGCTAGCAGTCTCTCGTTAATTATCTGTTCATACAGTTTGCTGACCGAGTTGAGAAGGCACAATGGTCTGTATGATTTTTTAGTTTCGCTTTTCCCGGGCTTCTCTATGAGTACTAGCTTACCCGATTTCCATTCCTCTGGAAACATTCCTTTTTTCAGGAGAATGTTAAGGGGAACTCTCAGTACTTCAGGACAGTGTTCCGTTATGGCTATGACGACCTCCGGTGGAATTCCATCAGGTCCTGCAGCTTTGCCAGGTTTGAGTTTTCTCCCTGCTTCTTTTATCTCGTTGATAGTAATATCGGGTATTTCCTCCGGTTTGCATCTAATGCGTGGCCATATTGTTTTTGGCTGCTTGGGAAACAACTCTTTTGCCACTTTTACTTGGTCTTCATTTGACAAGCTAACCGGTGAATGCATCCCAATCTTGCCGGTTACTATCTTGTAGCCTGTTCCCCATAGATCGCAATCTACTTCTTTGCATAGATCGTTCCAACGTTGTTTTTTCGATTCTGATATGGCTTTTTTGAGAGTCGTGCGGCGCTCTTTGTATTGCTGTTTTAGTTCCTCTTTCCTGTCTGAGGTTGTTCCGTCTTTTCTGTTTGCTCTCGTTAGTTCCCTTCTTGTTTGTATGCAATTACTTCTTGCGTCGGCAATATCCTTATTCCACCAGTATACGGGTTGTCTGTTTTTTCCAGTGTGTTTCCTTTTTAGTACTTCATTGCACGCTTTCTCGATGGTCTCAATTAGGTCGTTGACTGAGTGTTTATACGTTTCCTTTCCCGTTCTTTCCTCTATGTTAGTGGCAAGTTGTTGTGACAGTTCCTTCTTAAAGTACCATCCTTTATTGATGCTGCTCTTGGTTTTTTGCCTGGCATTAGTAGATATTTCCATGTTTATGTTTTTGTGGAAGCTGAGGTTTTCCTCTTCGCTCACCTCCCAATTGCTTATAAATTTTGCCAAACTCGCTGAGCACATAGTCACATCTATGTATGACGATCCTCCGTCCCTTTCAAAAGTTGGTCTCGCTCCGATATTTAATATCACAAGATCATATTCTGCAGCCCATTCGGACAAAGTGCTGCCTTTATGGTCCTCTACTGGGGAGCACCAGCTGTGAGATTTTGCATTGAAATCTCCACCAATTAGCAATTGCTTAGCATGCTGTTTGATGTCCTTACCTAGAGTAAAGAGTATTTGCCGGAATTCGTCGTCCTTTATTGTGGGCGAGAAGTAGCACGAGTATAATACGATGTTTTCGCACTCCACCCACACGTACCCCTTCCCGCATCCTGTTTTAACCACTTTAGCTGCATTCTGCGGTAGGTATATAGCTGCATCAGTGTTTAAGACCGTGATCCATCGGGGGCTGGTTTTGGCTAGACTGCGAGTTGGTTCAAAAATTAAAGCACAGTGTATTCCTTCTTCTGCGCATTTGTTAGTCAGCAGGTCCATAGCTCTTCTTCCCCTGCCGAGGTTTGCTTGCGTAATTTTTAACGTCATATTTTGTTGATAGGCTTCTCCTTCTTTTCCTTCTCCTGCGCTTTGACTATATCCCTGTATGCAGGGCAGCGCATTGTTTCGGCTTTATGTCCCTCTTTGTTGCACAGATAGCATTTCTGGGGGTTCTTGCAGTCTTTTACCTGGTGCCCTTCTTCTCCGCACCTGTAACAGGTGTTCCAATTATCGGTGCAGTCCCTTGCTAAATGGCCTACTTTCCTACACTTGTAACATTTCTGAGGTGTTTCTATCTCTCTCAAGCGCCACCTATTCCAGCCTTCTCCTATCGTTTTCCTTGCCCTCATTTGCCTTGCTGTGTCTTCGCGCACTGTTAGGAAGGCATATTTAACTCCGTTTCTGTTGGCATTTTCTGCCACTTTTATTCTTTCTCCTTGCAGCAGAGCCTCCGGTCTGTTAAACGTTACTTTCATAACATCCTCTATTTCTACTAGCTGCGTTGATTCTTCGATGTCAAGCAGCATAAATGTTGTTGTATCAAACTTGTGGCCTACGTCGGCTAGTTTTTCCATATTAGTGGTAAGTGTTTTGCGGAAGGTTGCTTTTTCTTCCTCGCCTCTTCCTCTTATGGTTAGCTTCACACAGTTTCCAACAGTTTTGTTTATTTTTGATACTGTTACTCCTTTTGTATCCACGTTTGCTTTCATATGTTTTATAATGTCTGCATAAGTAGTTCCTTCTGCCGGTTTTAGTATTATGGTTTCCTCGTTTCTATTGCGGCCTTTCCTTTTGGCATTTGTCATCCCTTCTTTCCCCGCTTGTTCGCTGGATATCTCCTTGTCCCGTTTATAAAGGGTTATTTTTAATCCCGCTTTCCTGCCTACGTGCTCTAATATTTTCCTAGTGTTGTAGGCGTCTGCTTTCTTGTATGTTATGCACGCTACTTTTGTTTTACCTTTTTTTCTTGCCATTGCTGCTATTTTCTGCAGTATTCTCAGGAATTCCCCATTGGTTTTAGAGTTGTCAGGCTCCTCGTCCAGGGTTGAGAGGAGCATAAGCCTTTCTTCCGTTTCCGGTAGTTCGTTTTCTTCCGTCACCAGGCCATGCGTAGTCACGCTGCAGATAACTTTACCTGGTTCCGTGCAGCCGTTCTCGGTTGCTGCTTCTAGTTTAGGGTTCGTACCTAGGATTTGTGTTATGGTTGGGTCTTTCTGATCTTGCCCTTTTCTTGTAATGACAATTAGGTCCTCGTTTCTTCCGACATCTTTGTCTTCATTAGTTATTTGGCACATTTTATACACTTCCTCTGGCCATTTTAGTGTAATTAGTTGCTCTAGTTCGTTCGCAGCCAGGTCCAGATTTAACTCACTGTCTAATCTTGCAACAAGTTGGGCTCTTTCTTCCTTCTTCCTACTTTCAGTCTGGGAACCTGTTTCTACTGTTGTATTATTTGTTTGGCTCGCCTCTGTGTGTTTAAACTGGTTTTCTAGGGCTTCCATAATCTCTGTCGTATACTCTATAGCAGGCAGAGCTTTATCTGAGTATCTAGCTAATCGACTTATTGCCTCCTTTATCTCATTTTTTGTGTTCGGAACTTTTTTAATGTGTTCTTCGAGTTTTGCTACCTCTGCAGCTATGTTAAGCATCAGTTTCTGTGCACTCCCATATTGTTCGGATACCCTCGCAACTAATTCGTTGTGTATCTGTGCATCTTCTTGCATTTTTCTTGGAGTACCTACTCGTCTCCTCTTTGCGTCTCTTATTGTTTCTGGATTGCTAGTAAGGTCCTCTGTATCTTTGTTATGTTTTGCTCTCGCTTCTGTGTGTTCGGCTGTTATTTCCGTTGTAATTGCTTCTCTATCCCTTTTTGCGTTCTCATCCGTTTGTGCGCTAGACCCCTCGGTACGTGGGGGGGTTTTTAGTAACTGTTTCCCTTTGAAGGGGTCAGTCTTGCCGTCTTCCATGCTATTTTGGGAAAATAGGGGGAACATTTCGTTTTTTTTTTTTTTTCTCATATGGTGGAGGAGCCACCGAGATTCAAATTTCTTGACCAGTGTATTATCGGACAAAATACGTTTGCCCTCTTGTAGAGCGAGTTTGTTTAATTACTCACCCCAAATTTCGTGCAAATCGGGCTGCAGGTGTGGCCGATGATTGCAGATTACTTTTCTGGGATCTTGACACGTGGTTTCTTATCCGTTGTCCAATCTCCTTCACAATTTCACAGCACCCACTTGTTTATGTCTCTAGTCTGTATGTACAGTTAGAGCACTCTAGTCCATGCCGTTTCGGCGGGGCCGAACTGCACACGTAGTCGTGCTTCTACGCGGCTTCCTGTCACTATCTCTTTTCCAATCACTGTAAATTTTTATTCACAACACTTGTTGCCACTATATGGTGTTGCGTGCCAATTTTCACGATTATTGCCCATGAACTTCCGCAGAAAACGTTGTTTTTGTAGAGAGCCCATGCGCACCGTGTACTACTACTACTACTGCCACTGCCACTGCAAGAACTACTAAACAACTACTAAACATCTAATTAACAATTACTAAACAACTACTAAAAAACTACTGCACCATTACTAAACAACTACTAAACAATAACTAAACAATTATTTAACTACTACTAAAAAACTATTGAACAATTACTAAACAACTATTAAGCAACTACTAAACAACTATTCAACGACTACTAGACATCTACTGAACAAAAACTACTTAACAATTACTAAAAAACTACTGCACAATTACTAAACAACTACTAAACAACTACTAAACAACTACTAAACAACTACTAAACAACTACTAAACAACTATTAAACAACTACTGAAAAACTACTGAACAATTACTAAACAAATATTAAACAACTACTAAACAATTATTGAACAACTCTTGAACAAAAACTACTAAACAAGAACTACTAAATAACTACTGAAAAACTACTGAACAACTACTGAACAAATACTGAACAACTACTGAAAAACTACTGCACAGTAACTAAACAACTACTAAACAACTATTGAAAAACTACTGAAAAACTACTGAACAATTACTCAACAATTATTAAACAGCTACTTATCAACTATTTAACAACTTTTGGACAACTACTAACCAACTAATAAACAACATTTACTAAACTACTAAACTACTAAACTACTAAACTACTAAACTACTAAACTACTAAACTACTAAACTACTAAACTACTAAACTACTGAACTACTGAACTACTGAACTACTAAACTACTAAACTACTAAACTACTAAACTACTAAACTACTAAACTACTAAACTACTAAACTACTAAACTACTAAACTACTAAACTACTAAACTACTAAACTACTACACTACTAAACTACTAAACTACTAAACTACTAAACTACTAAACTACTAAACTACTAAACTACTAAACTACTAAACTACTAAACTACTAAACTACTAAACTACTAAACTACTAAACTACTAAACTACTAAACTACTAAACTACTAAACTACTAAACTACTAAACTACTAAACTACTAAACTACTAAACTACTAAACTACTAAACTACTAAACTACTAAACTACTAAACTACTAAACTACTAAACTACTAAACTACTAAACTACTAAACTACTAAACTACTAAACTACTAAACTACTAAACTACTAAACTACTAAACTACTAAACTACTAAACTACTAAACTACTAAACTACTAAACTACTAAACTACTAAACTACTAAACTACTAAACTACTAAACTACTAAACTACTAAACTACTAAACTACTAAACTACTAAACTACTAAACTACTAAACTACTAAACTACTAAACTACTAAACTACTAAACTACTAAACTACTAAACTACTAAACTACTAAACTACTAAACTACTAAACTACTAAACTACTAAACTACTAAACTACTAAACTACTAAACTACTAAACTACTAAACTACCTAGTTATGTTATTAAAATTTTAGGTTACAATGGCAAATGTATATTGATACAAATAGTTTGAAATGTTTAAGCCTACAACATTTAAAATTTTACGTAAATAAATGGTTATTTTTTTATTATTGTACATTTAAATGCACTTTGTAATACAATGTTTAAACAATAAAAGTATACAAAATTCTTTACGTTATAAATTAATTTTTGAGCAACTTTTACTTATTTATTAATTATTATTTAAAACTTAATTATAAATTAAACAAAAATAAAATGTCATGCATGAGTCAAGTGTATGAAATAAAAATTTTGTTTTGCACAAACTACTGAAAATGGCTTTCTTTACATGAATCCTGATCATGTGAATTTTTTCAAATTTTTTGAGTTAGTTATTTACGAATAATGATAAATTTTATGTGCAAAAGATACTCTAAAAATTTTAGGATGTGCCGTGCACTACGCTCCGAGATATCTTGCAATGTATCCACAGAAATACTTAAAATTTAAGCCTTTTTGGCAACTTTTAAACGTATTTGGCAATTTTGTTGATTGCTAATGTTTTCCAAATTTTATTAAGTGCTGATAAATTTTAAACTTAACAAACTACATCTGTTCTTTTAAATTTACTTGCAATTGTATTATAAATAGTTCGACTACAATTGTTACTAAATTTTCTATGAGTAAAAATATAAACAAAACTTATTTTTATTATTATTACATTTATTTAATTATGTACCGCAAAGTTTTTAAATTAATCAAAATTATTCTACTATAAAAATGGCTTAAGGTCGCATTTATTATAACAAAACATTTGTGGACAAAGAATTCGAATTGAAAAGGCTTTCAACTTAAACAGCAAACACATTTATTATATTACAATAGAGCACGATGACAGATATATTGCAGCGAAACTCAACAAAAAATAACATAGGCAACGCAAACGTGGCTGCGAGATGCTCACTTAGAAGGAGAGTCATATGACGCCGGCCGCGACGTTACCTTTTGGCCGCTACATGCTCCCATCTAAGAGCATATCGGTTGTCATAAGCTCCCATTAATATATATATATATATATATATATATATATATATATATATATATATATATATAAAGTTTGAACTATCTCCAGCTATGTTCCAGCTTTCACATTTTAGTTTGTCTGCAAATTCTTTTATTTTTTCAGAACTAAAATCACGTATTGTTAATTTACATTTTTTTAATAGTTTTATTTGTATGACATTCGAGAATTTGTGCCATATGATCCGATATACCCAGTTCTTTAATATAAGATGTATATTCTAAATTACTGTTTGCTGTAATATTATTTAGACAAGATTGTTTTGATTTACTCACACGTGTAGGTTTGTTAAACACAAGTGTAGCACCATATGTAAGTAATACGTTTTTAAAAGTAAAGTTTTAAAATCACCACAGACAAATGCAAATTGATGAGGAAAGCAGTTAATGAACTATCTGGAAAAAAATAAGCATTGTCAGTTTGAATGCAATGATGCCGCGAACAGAATAATATTTTACCCAACACCACTAAAACTATGTTATACCTAACAACATAACAGGAAGTAAAAGAAACTATAGCTAACCTTAAAAATAAAAATAGTTGTGGAGTAGATGAAGTTCCTAGTATAGTTTTAAAAGGCTGTGTACATGTTATTGCTAGTCCATTGAGCGCTGCAATAAATAACTCATTTGAAAAAGGTGAGTTTCCCATGGAACTAAAATACGCCATAGTAACACCCTGGGGGTATCAATAGGTATAGCGGATATGGCCACACGTATAATTCACGAACTGCACTGACTCAGGAGCCATGCAGTGGCTCGAATAATGGTTTTATTTTATTTCCGTCAAGGTCGAGCAGCTGTTTATTTAGACGCACGATTTCATGCGAATCATGCCATGAATGCCGGCAAAACGGGCATAACCTATTTACGTTCACTTCGAAGTGTCTATAGTTTTTAGTTATTATTGTTATTAGTTTTGTAGTTTAAATTTAAGGATTACATCAAAGGCTCTAAAATGTCACCACAAGGTATTTACAAATATAAATATAATTAATATATTATTTGTTATATTTTTTAAATTTATTTTAAAGAATTTATAAATTATTTATGGCCGATCTCACCGACATAACTTAAAAATTAAGCCAGAGTTAAATTGCTAAGTAAGGCTTAGCGCGTTGCACCGACATTATTAACGCGTACTTAACGCTTAACTATTGGTTAAATATAAGCCGTCAATTTTGCCGGCTTAAAGTGCAACTTAACCTCAAATTTGTGTGTGACAAGTAAACTAAAGATGGAAAATATAATAATTATTTATCTTTTTGTTGATAAAACTATGCCTAATTGCATTCTCATTCTGCACAACAACATTTGTCAAACAAAAAGGATCATTTTAAGGTTAAGGAATTTATTAAAAAATAGTATATTTTATAGTAATTAAAAAGTGAAAGCATAGCTTCAAGAAAAGTATATTGTACTAAAAAAAGTTATATAATATATAACAATAATATTAAAAATTATACATTACATTAACAGAACAATCACAACCGGCACAACACCAAATCCAAATCACGTCTGTCAAATTTATTTTGTATTGTTCTCATATAGTTATGCACACAATGCGATGAAAGCGCACGCAAAAGTTTAAGTCAATATAATGCATTTTGGCTGAAATCTGATGTGCCGCTCGCTAGTCAGAAATTCGACAATTCTTAGCGTAAGCATCTGTTTCAAATGGTTGGTGAGACGCATATAAAATTTAAGGATAAGTTAACTATTAGGAAGACCTATCTAAGTATCGATTTAAGAAGTGTCGGTGAGATCGGCCATTAAAGAATTTTTATTTATTTTTACAAATTTTTTATTTATTATAAAGTATTATTATTTATTTGCAAATTCTGTGTGGATTTGCCATTTTTAACTCTGCCGTTGTCGGTCCCCAGCCCGAAAATAAAGAGGAGGGATAATGGCAAGTTTTAAAAATAGCGCCTTTTATTGACGTAACGTAACTCAGCGCCGCTAAGCAACCGTTTTACAAACTTAATGTTTCTTTCAAGGAGCTAAGAGAGGCGCTAAAACTCGTGGCGAAATATTTATAAGGTATTGACTTATCTTCTATTGTATGATCTGTGGTTTATAAAAAGGGTGAAAAAGATGACATGTCAAATTATCGTCGTATTATTATGTTTATTGTCAGAAAATCAGCATGAATATATTCATAATAAGATCACTGAAACGGCGTTGTTTGATGCAATTAATAAAATGTTAACAGCCATAGATAGAGGTAATAATAATAATAATAATAATAATAAAATTAGGATAATACATTCCGCGATAAAACTTGTGGAGCTGGAGTTTTGTTGAATAGTTTGTTGCGGCCACCTCTGCAACATGGTGAAGGAAATGGCATCGGACCAGGTCGTACTACCATAACACACAATATAGAGAGCAATAAACAACTACAAGCTCAACCAGCCGAAAATGCTTTGATTCTTTCTGAAACCATCACTAAAGCTGGAAAAATCAGGAAACGCATGAAGTGAACAACTGAATTAAACACACAAATAATGCGTGCGTATTATATAGTAACTGAAAATGAAACCGATAGTACAGGATATGTGCAAAAACTATAACAAAAAATACCACAACTAGCAGAACTATCAAGCCAACGTATTGCAGTCTAAAAACGTACCATTATCCAAAACAACCTAATACTAGAACCTCAATTGCAGAGATTATAAGAGGAAGTATTGCAAGAATTTAACAGAATAGAAAATCAGACCCCCGTACAAGAACTTGAAACACAAGCAGAAAACAAAACAACGCTAGAAGATCCAATAAACATAAGAGAAGAAGAAGCTCCAGAAATAGTAGAAATTTATACTGAAGAACAACTAATAGCTGAAACTAAATATCAAGAAATACTTGCAAAATATTTAGGATTAGATGCTACACAAGGAGAAACAATGAAAAGACCACAAATGGAGCTAGTAGGTACAGTTACTAAAATAATTAATAAATTACTAGACAAAACATTATCGCGCTGCTAAAACAATATCAGATCTCACAAATCCAATGAAAAACAACAATGTTAAACCTGCAAATTTTATACATAAACCCCCATGGCAAAAAAGAATAGAAAATAATATAAAGGAAACAAGAAGGCAAATAGGGCAGTTAACGAGATAAATACAGGGAAATGTTACCAGTAAACTCACAAACAAACTGATTTATTTACGTGTTCAGAAAATCAAAATCTAATCACTTAATAAAAACCGAATGCCATGCTTACCTACTTTGTATAAATTGCTATCATCTATAATAACAACTAAAATATTTAATCATCTAGAAGAAAACAACATAATGACAAGAACAGAAAGGATGCAAAAAAGGATCATGTAGCTGCAAAGAACAACTTATAATAGATACGGTCATTATTAACCAAGCTAGAACTAAAAACAGACATTTATACATGGGATATATTGACTATCATTTTTGGATCAAATAAGTTTTTGAAATATATAAAATAAACCCTACAATCACTACGTTTCTTAATTATATTATAGAAAAATGGAAAACATTATTTTGCCTAGTTATAAATCCTATATAAAATGCGCTAAATAGGACAAAATATAGATATAAATTAAAAGGTACAACAACAAATCTTACTATAAACCATCTACTTAACATGGACGACCTCAAACTATACGGAGCTAACAAACATTAACTCACACATCTCATCAACGTAGTAGTATAAATGATAAGAGATCTACATATGACATTTGGCTTAGATAAATGTAAAATAGTAGCAATGGAAAAAAGCAGTTGGAACAACACAGAAATGATCAACCTTGATAATAACCAAACAATAAAAAATATGAATGAAACGGTAATTTACAAATATTTAGGAATTATGCAAAACACAGTTACTAACAACAAAGAAATGAAAGAAATGATAAATCTCAAATTTAAAACTAGACTACAATCTATAACTAAAACCAATTTAAACTCAAAAAATTTAACAAAGGCAATAAATTCATACGCAATCTCCGTGCTAACATATTCGTTTGGTATTATTAAATAGAGTAATACAGAACTCGAAGATTTAAACAGACAAATTAGAACAAATCTAACTAAATACAGGGCACATCATCCTAAAGCATGTTTACAAAGAATTACTCTTCCAAGATCTAGAGGAGGAAGAGGTATAATTGATGCAATACACTTACACTACAAACAAATTAATAATCTAACGACATACTTTAAAAACCAGACAAACGGCACTCTATATATGACCATATCAGAAGCGGACACTCAACTAACACCTTTGAATCTAAACAACAACATTCAAATTAATGAAACTAATACTATACAGTACAAAGAATTGGAATGGTCACTAAAAGAAATTCATGGCAGACATTTCTACCAACTACATAAAGAAGGCATAGATGTAGAATTATCAAACATGTGGCTAACCAAAGGTAATTTATTTCCAGAAACAAAAGGATCTATTCTTGCAATCCAAGATCAAGTAATAAGAACATTAAAGAAAACAGCAATCATAAGATACTATGGGACATTTCTATACAGACTGACAAACAAATAATACATAACAGACCAGATATTATTTGGACCAACAAACTCACAAAAACAACATATTTAATAGACATAGCAGTTCCATCAAGTGAAAATATTATAAAGAAAATTGATGAAAAAATACAAGAATACACAGAACTAGGATATAAAATAAAACGAATATGAAAATTAACAAATATAACAATATTACCAATTATAATCTCTGCAACAGGACTAATCCCTAAAGAAACGGTGAAAAATTTAAAAGTAATAGAAGCTGAAGATACACTAGCAGATTTACAAAAATTCGTTTTGCTAGACACAGCACATATAACACATGCTTTCTTAAATTAAAATGCATTTTCTTATAAATAACATAATTATATATACCCTTGGGAAATCCGCGTATATATTGATAAAACACGACAACAAGTTAATTTAATAAAAAAATAAAAAATAATAATAATAATAATGTTTATTTTATACAATAAGTAAATTATAATAGTAAACAAAAAATGAAATGCGTCCAAGAAAGTAGTTACATAAAGTACATAGTGTAATATAGTACAAATAATACATAAAATTAATATTACGGTTCGGTATGATTAGAAAAATCGTCCCAATTTATACGGTTCCAGATTTATTAAAAAATTTGTAACTGTTTTTTTAAAGCAATTAAATTGTTTAATAATTTTTATACTGTTTGGAAGCATATTAAAACATTGTATACATGAGTATATTGTACTAGTATGAGATGACGTTAATCTACATACTGGATATTTGTAATTGTAATGTCTTGTATTATACAAATGCGTATACTCATGCATTTTAAACTTATTTTTGTGTTTGAACATAAACAAAACGCACTCTAATACATAGATGGCAGTTAATGTCAATAAATTATTTAATTTAAATTTTCCCCTACATGATTCATTAAATTTCAGATTTAACATTGATCTTATTGTTTTCTTTTGAATTATGAATGCCGATTCAATATTTGCGCATTGTCTCCAAAAAATGATTCCGTATCGCAAAACACAACAAAAGTTTGCAAAGTACATTAATTTTTTTGTTTCTTAGTGCAAATATGTTGTATGTTGATTCCAAGAAATTTAACATATTTGCCAAACGTTTAAGTTTTGTTTTGTACTGTTAAGGAAGCTGGCGTTTCAAATTGAGATTGGCATGTTTTAAACAAAATGAAGTTTGTTTTATACTCGGTTAGTAGTACTAGATGATTTTGTGTGAACCATTCTGAACACCTTGACATGACGACATTATTATTTTTTTTAACAGAAGTGTATAATTCATAGCTTTAATTAAAATGTTTGTATCGTCTGCACAACTTACAATTTTGACACCATCCTGCAATATTGAGTTAATATCATTCATATATATTATAAACAATAATGGACCTACCTTGAGGAACACTCATGTTTATTTGCAATAAATTAGATTGTGTTTGCTTATTTTGATGTTTCAAGACTACTTTTTGGTAAAGATTCTGTTTATATGATTTTAACCATTCAAATGCTGGTTCTCTGATTCCATATTTGAATAGTTTTTTTAGTAAGATGTTATAGTCTATGCTATCGAACGCCTTGGATAAATCGAAAAATATGCCTAAGCACATTTTTATTCTCCAATGCCTCTCAGGGCGTTTTTGTTGACGTGTCAACAAGCAATCGTACATTTTTTTGCTTTAACGTAACTGCAATAATCTTCTAATAAACATATAATATTATATAAAAAACTGTAATGTAGTTATGGTGTAATTATTTGGTTGAGTGAGTAATGCATTAATTGCTAATCTATTACTAAATAAACATTGTAATTGAAACTTAACCTAACATTCTTAAAAACATTTATTTTCAATAATAATAAATAATAAAAATCCAACAATATAAAAGTAAATTCGAGCGTTCAATGCCTACTGCTGTTTGTTGTCTAGTGGTTAAGAGCTTAAACCGCAAATACAAAGAAAACGTAATAGAGATTGGGTTCAAATCTTGCATCTAATTGTTGAAAATTTTTAAATGTTTTTGTTTTCATTTTATTACTACGTTTAATTTTTAATGTTATAATTTAGTATATTTTCCCTTTTGCCTTTGTTTTCTTGTGTGTATTTTCCACGGCCTACTTTTTGTTTGCATTTTATAAGCCGCCACTACGGGCCTAGTAGGTGTGAAAAAAGTGTCCTTGTGCATTTAATTATCACTTGCAAGTTATTTTATCTCACGTCCGTTGCAATATTAAACTTTATTTATTAATTATGACGACATTAGAAAATAAACCAAATACCAGAAACCAGAAAATATTATCAGAAGCTAATAAACAAAAAGTAGACTTAGACAATTTAACAATTGAGTATGATTACAACGACTACGTATTAATATTTGCTGCAATCATGGATGCAACAAGTACAAGAATATTTAATCAAAATAATGTTTCTAAAGCTTTATCAAATACTATTTTTTTTTTTTTTTTTTTTTTTTAGGACGTAAGTTGTTTGGCTCTCAACAAGTGGCCCTTAAGAATAACTTACGCATGGTAATACCTTCCGGTTTTCTTCTCTGCGCAAATCCTGTTGTTTTAATGTCCCTGTCTAAACTAACCTACATTTGGTGCTAGTTTGAGGCGGGCTGGTTTTTGCTTCGCGGATTTTCACGCATCATCTGCGGCACGCATGCTGTCCCCGGCCCCTCTCTCCCTATAGCCACTACCTTTGTCTGTCTCTTTTGTCATTTTGCCTTTTCTTATCTGCACTGGCATCTACCTCTGCATTCTCTTCTTTCTCTCATCTTTGTGTTATTTACTCTAATTATATAATTTGTTCTCAGATGTGCTCTTATCTTACTAAGGTCTTCGTTCACTTCTTCTTTATCATATCCCCTCTCTTTCATGAATAATTTATGCAGTTCTATCAGTTGTATTCCTTTTGGCAGTCCTAGATTTGTAAGTTTTACCTCCAGTGATATCCTTGTATCTCCATCAGGAATTACTTCTTCATGTCCTCTCGTTGCCAGGTATATTCTGACTATCTGAAAGGTTGCGTTCTCAGTCATCATCGAGATAGCATATCTACCATTTGGTATATGCCTTGTTATTTCTGTTATTCTGCTTTCCTTTAATATTTCTTTTCTCCTTCTCCTTATCTGTGCAATTTCGTTTGGTATCGTAGTCTCTGTAAATGTTCTTCTTTTTTCTTCTGTTTCTTGGTATGCACAATTGTCATATCCTTTCTTATTTTTTTCTTTTTGATCTTTTTCTCTGTTTTCTTGTTTCCATTTAGCTTCTCTCGTCTCTATCCTTTCTCTTCTATGGCTTTTAGTTTGTGTGTTTGTTTCCATTGTTTGTTTTTCTATATTCTTCTATTGTCAAACTTTTCAATTTTTTTTTTTGTACACTTGTTGCAAAGTTTTTTAACGCCCTCCATTTATTTTCATCTTTTAAGCATTTGTTAATGATTGTTCTTTTATCCACTTTGCTTTCTAGTATATATTCTAGTTTTTTTCTATCTTCCTCCCACGCCTCGCATTCTACTAGAGTGTGTTCTGCGTTATCGTGTGTTTCTTCCTGACAAAATGTACACCTTTTTTTTAATTTTTTGCAAGAATTTTCCAAATGCTCCGTGCCCGGTCAGTATTTGTGTTGTATAATAACACGTCTCGGGTTTCTTCTCTACCCATTCTTTTATGTCTGGGATTAATTCTCTCGTTCATTTCCCCTTTTCTCCTGAATCCCATTTTCTCTGCCATCTTTCCATAGTCTTCTCTCTTGCTCTTATCTTTGCTTCTTTTTTACTCGTTCCTTCTTTTACAAGTTTTTTTATTTCTATTCTTTCCTCCACCATCATATCCGCGGGAGGTGTTGCCGCAATTACCTCTACTGCCTCTTGTGACACTGTTCTGTAAGCTCTACAAATCCTTAGCGAGCTTGCTCTTGTGGCTCCTCTTACTTCCTTTCTGTTTTTCTTTGTTTTCATGGCTTCTCCCCATGTTTCTGCGGCGTACAGCAATTTGCTTCTTGCTGCCGTTGCTATTAGCCTTCTGCTTTCTTCTCCTGGACCTCCGTTGTTTGGCATAAGTCTACCAAGCTTTCTCTCAATTTCCTTTGTTCCAATGACCGCTTCCTTAACCTGTTCATTCCATCTCTTTGCTTCGAGTGTCACTCCAAGGTATTTGATTTTTTTCCCTATGGTTATCTCTTGATCTCCCACCTGTATCTTACCTGTTCCTCTATTATTCTTCTTAGTCGATAGCCATGCCGCCTCAGTTTTTTCTGTTGCTAGTTTTAAGCCCTTACTTCTCATCCATATTTGTATCATATCAATTGCCAGCTCTAATCTTCCTTTTAGTACTTCTATTTCTACGTCTGTACCTACTACTGCTATGTCGTCCGCAAATGCAGTTATTGACACGCCTTCCGGCATCTTCATTCGAAGTAACTCGTTATAGACAAGGTTCCACAATTTTGGTCCCAGTGCTGAGTCCTGCGGTACCCCTCTAGTAAGTTTGAATCTTCCATTTTTGGTCACTAGATTTCTGTCCTGTAAGTAGCTCCATATAATCTTGATTGTTTTTCTGTTCAGTTCTTTCTTCTTTGCCGCCTCTATGATTGCTGCCCATGATACGCTATTAAACGCGTTCTGTATGTCCAACGCTATCATTACACACTGTTGCCTTTTCCTCTGCGTTCCGCTGTTTGCTTCTTTTGCTATTGCTTTCACTTTTTCAATAGCTCCTAAGGTTGTTTTTCCTTTGGTAAATCCGTATTGTTCTTTTTCCCATCCTCCTTTTTCTTCTATTTCTTGTTCTATTCTCCGTACAATAACTTTTTCCATTATTTTAGCCAGTGTGTTGATTAAACATATTGGTCTGTATGATGTTGCTTTTCCTGCTTCTTTTTTTTTCTCAATCAGTACCAGAGTGGCTTCTTTCCAACATCCTGGGAAAGTTCCTTCTTTTAGGCACCTGTTGATTATTTGAGTTATTTCTATCTCGTTTCCGTCTAATGCTGCTTTAACAATCTCTGTTGTTATTTCGTCCGGACTTGGTGCTTTGTTGTTAGGCAATTCTTTTATGATCTCTTTGATCTCTTCCACTGTTGCCATAACTGTTGCTTCTTCTTCTTTTGTTTCTGGTTCTTCTACTGGTTCTCCCTTCTGAAATAGTTTTTTAATTATGACCTCTTCTTCTTCGTCTTCTTTTAAGCAGATTCCTTTTGTTCTTCCACCCAATTTGTCCATCACTATTTTGTACGGTTTTCCCCAAGGAACCCCATCTATAGATTCTTAATTTCTTTCCAGCATCTTTTTCTGCTATCCCTAATTGCTTTTTTTAAAAAAATTTTGTCGTTTTTTAGTTTCTCTTCTATTTCCTCTGTGTTCTCTCCTCTTCTTCTCAGCCTTTTGATTTTCCTCGCTGTTTGAATTGTGTTTTTCCTGCATTCTTTTATTTCCTCACACCACCAGTATGGTCCTTTTCGTCCGCCTTCCCTGTACCTAGGAATTGCTTCCTCCGCCGCTTTTCTCAGTTTTTCTGAGTACCTCTCGCATCTTTTCTCAATATTTTCGTTTTCTGTCACTTCTTCTGTTTCCATGCCTCTCTTTATCTTTTCTTTGTCCATTCTTCTTACGTTCCATTTACCTTCTCTCGTGTGCTCCTGTTTTCCTTTCTCCTTTGTATTGTAATGTATATGTTTGTGTAGACTCAGTGATTCTTCTTCAGTCACGGTCCATTCATTTATTATTTTTGCCATTTCCCACGTTGCTATGGTGATGTCAATATGCGATTTTGAGCTTCCTCTTACAAACGTCGGTTTGTCTCCATTGTTGCAGATTGTAAGATTTAACCCTGCTATCATCTCCTCTAAGATTTTTCCTCTTAAATCGTTCTTGTAGCCTCCCCATCTCGGTGATTTTGCGTTGAAATCTCCTCCTACAATAATTTTTTTGTTTTTCTGTTTTCTTAAACTTCTTTCTAATTCTTCTATCCACTCTCGATAGTATTCCAGACCGCAGTTTGGGCTGATATAACAGCTGTATACTATCATGCTTTGTACTTCTGCCCACACTATTCCTTCTTTTGGTGTTCCCCATCTTTCCACCTTGTCCCTACACTTCCCCCTAGCTAAAATTGCTGCATCTGTTCCTTTGTCTCTTATCCACTTACCATTTAGTTTGTTTTTATTAGGTTCACTCACTAGCACTAGGTCTATTTCCTCTCTCTCCGCTGTTGCTATTAGTAAATCGTGTGCCTCTCTTCCCCTCCCTATGTTTATTTGTATAAACTTATACATTATGTGATACTATTTTTTCCTCCTGTTCTCTCCAGTTATCTGGGTTGTTGTCCTCCATATTCTTTTTTGTTTTCCTCATTTCTTTTTTCTTTGTAGCTGGACATCTTTTCTCTCCCGTTCTGTGTCCTAATACTTTGCATTCAATGCAGTATTCTTTGTTTCTGCATTCGGCAACCTGATGTCCCTCCTTTCCGCATTTTATACATAGCGAAGACCTGTCTTCCCCATTGCATTCTGCCGCTACATGTCCTTTCCTCCAGCATTTATAACATTTTCTTTCATTTGCTTTAACTTTCTCTACTCTGCATCTTATGAGTCCTATGTTTATTCTTCCTTCTCCTATTATCTGTTCTGCTATTTTTTTGTCCATTTTGACTATAGCGGTTTGTATTTCTCTATAACCTTTCTTTATGGAAATTATTGTACTTCCTTCTGTGTTAACTTTGTTCATAATTTCTTCCAGTATTTCTTCTCTCTTAATTTTCGGGCTAATATCTTTGATTATCACCAGTTCTGTAGTTTTGTTGCTGGCTTTTCGTACATTGCAGCCTTCCATTCCATTTTTAATTTTTTCTATCTCTTTCTCCGTCTCATTACCCTTTGTAATTAGTAACAACTCCCCTTTTTTTTGTTTCTCTTACCTCCTTGAACGTAGATCCTTTTATCTGGGTTTTTGCCTGTCTCAGCAAATCTGCATATGTGACACCTTGTTTGCTCACTACTATAGCACCTGTTTCCGTACCTGTTTTTTTTTCTCTATGTGTCTCCGCTACCTGTCCCTGTGTTGGCACGCACAGTCTTATTTTTGTGTTAGTTCTTCTTCCTGCTATTTCCATAATTTTTTTTGCATCTCTTGCCGTAATTCCCGTTGGTATTGGTATATTTATTTCTTCAATACTTAATGTTTTTGTTTTGATAAGCATTTTTTCGATAGCTATTAGTATCTCCTTATTCCCTGCCGTTTCGATTTTCTGCTTAATGATGTGTACTTTTCCCACATTTTTTCCGCTTAGATTTTTAACTATTTCTATATATGGCGTTTCATCTTCTCCTTCTTCCTCCATTAGTTCAGGGTATTTTATTTTTGCTTGTTGTAAGATACCACCTTCTTTGCCTATTTCCTCTTTATTTATTAAAAGTCCTGTATCCATTTCCTTTCCCATTATTGGGTTTTTTTTTTCCACGTTTACATATTTATAGTCTGTATCTCTCCATTCTTTATTTTAATATTTTTTATATCCTCTTCATTATCCACTTTTAATATCTCCTCGTCCGAGATGAAATGGTTTTTACGGTTTTCTTCCCTATTATCTCTAGTTTCCATTGTCTGTGTCGACATTTCTATACCTATTTTTGTTTTATTTTCATTCTCCTCTTCTTTTTTTTTTGGATTTCTTCAAATTCCATTCTCTCCATATTTGTTTCTAGTTGATTCGCCACCTTTTTAATTTCCAGTTTAGATGTTGTACACTCACTGGTTAAGTTTTTTAACTCTCTAATTAATTTCCCCATTATTTGGATTGTTGTGGGGTTATTTGCTCTCTTTGCCTCGTTGTTACCTCCTGGCGAATCTATTTCTCTCCCTCTTTTTGATTCGTTTGACCTAATTCTTTATCTGTTTTTTTATCCGGCGGTGTTCTTTGCAACATCCCGCTTTTTAAAAATGCATTCATCTTCGTTTTTTGACCCTTGGCCTAGTTTCACTTTTAATTAATATCAAATTGCTGTTTCCGCGTTTGTGTTTTATTATGTAACACTAGACGTGTCGCGCGTCACGACACGAGTGTGTTTTAAAACACGACCGCACCTTTATTTTTTAATGAGTCCTTATCACAGTTTTACACTTTTTTGAACTTTCACAATAAACTTTTTACCTTTCCACTGTTTGTTGTAATTCACAGAATTTTTTAATTTTTTAAATAACGTAGATTATTCACCATTATTTAAATCGCCTTTATGTACATTCGCGAGCGCGTCCGTTCTCCGTCGGACATTGACCGCGACTTTTATCAAATACTATACAAAGAGACATTAACACTATAGTATTGGGATGCCCTTATATGAAAAATAAGCACACAGCTATAAATAATGGAATAAGAGAACAAAATAAAATCTTAGAAAATCTAACAAAAACTTGCAAAAATATTTTATTTGTTGACAATACTCATGTATCTAATCACTTTCGTTCTACTGACGTTCTATTAAACGCAGCTGCTAAAAGATATTTTTTATATAGCATTAGTAACTCGATTATAAATAAGTTTTTTCGATTCTACTAAGTTTAAAATTGTATCGAAGTGTTCAGTAAGAAAAACATCACTACCGAATAAAACTGAAACTATATTTTATATGAATATTCAATCATTGCGCAACAAAATTGAGGAATTAGAAGGTTTTCTTAACGAAAATATCAATTATAATATTTTAATGATATCAGAACATCATTTAAGAAATGCCGAAATGGAACTATGTCAAATTAATAACATGAAACAAGCTTCATATTTTTCAAGGCAACAAACAACTCACGGGGGTGTATTAATTATGTCAAAGCCTCATTTGGAATACATGATGTTAGAATGGATATCAAAATTATCAAAAGAGGTAGACTGCAAACTAAGTGGAATATACGTAAAAAATATAGACTGTATATTAATCGCTCTATACAGGACACCTAGCGGAAGCTTTGACAATTTTTTAAACATATTATGTGACTTGTTGGATAAATTGCATAGTAAAAAATACAATATTATTATATCCGGAGATTTTAATGTGCAATTCGGTGCAAATGATAAGAACTCACAAACACTAAATGTAAAACAATACTTAAAACAAATTCAAAAACAATAAGAGTTATGTTTCATAAAATATGCTATTGTTTTCGTATGTAAGTTATTCTGTAATGTATATATCTTTATTCCTTTAATCCACATTCATCGGCTTTGATTGGCCTTTTTTCTTTTTTATTATTTTTTTTTCTTCTTCTGATTTGAGTTTAATCATTATTGGTGCATCCGGATTCTTATAGTTTATTTTATAGACTTTTCTAATACTATTAGTTGAAATTTGAATATTTATATTTGTGAATAGTTTCGGAATGGGACACTTCGGCGCCGCCGATTCGGCGCGGCCAATTCGGCGCGGCCGATTCGGCGCGAGGACACCTCGGCGCTGGCCATTTCGGCGCCGGCCGTTTCGGCGCCAGAACTTTTCAAATAAAATAAAAGTATATATACACATTATAATAAAAATTGATTTGTTTTGTGAAACATAACAAATAATGTATGAAAAATAAAATATAAAATACATATAAATTACATAACATATCAAACAAAAATTATACATAAAAATCATAATATATGTACGTACATATTTAAATTGTCAAATATACAATATATATTATAATAAATAAACATAACTTTGGCCCGCAAATAATTTAAAGGTAATTAATTATCACTTTTTAATGATAGGTAATAACCTAAAAATATAAAGGATAGTAGTCTATTAAAATAAATAACTAAAAGAATTAAAATTATAAAATAGTAAAAAATACCAAATAAATTTTTATGATTATAATATATTTGTATATACTATGTTTTATTTGAAAAGTTTTGGCGCCGAAACGGCCGGCGCCGAATCGGCCGCGCCGAAACGGCCGCGCCGAAATGGCGGCGCCGAAGTGTCCTAGACCCGAATAGTTTTGCCACAGTTTCTTTTATGTTTTCTCTTTGATGTTGTTTTGGAATTTCTGCTATCACAATATTATTTTTTATTTTATCTTGTTCATATTTGTTAACTTTTTTTTTCCAGTTCTTTTATTTGTTTTTTTATTTCAATTTTTTTTTTATATTTTTTTATTTTTTCATTTTCTTTTCTTTCTTCCTAAAATTTTGCTGACATAAACTCCATTGTCTTTTTTAGTTTTTTTAGGTTAATTTTTATTTTCTTGTCTTAGTTATTCTTTATTTGTTTTGGTGGCATTTTTATTTGATTATTATTATTATTTTATTGTCTTGATTTTTTGTTTTTTATTTTTTTTAAGTTATTTTTTCTTGTTTAAATATACTAAGGCACTATGGTCTATAAATACATATATCAAATTTTGACCTAGCTAATACACCTGCCAACGTTTAAAAGTGCACACCACGGCTAGTATTTTTTAGGCATAGAATGTTGCGCATTTTTAGCGTGCGACTAAAATACGCAATAAACAACGTTTGCCCAAAAATACTTTGATAGAGCAGTGCTTTTAAGCCCACATATTTTGTTTCTTATCTATGTATCGAGTAAACGATGATATTGCTGTTTGTACATTAAAACGGTATGAGCAAGTACTTAATCAAAACTCGGTGTACTGCTTTTTTTTAATGAAGACCTGCCAATACGAAGCAGTCAAATCAAGTAAAGAAATAAACCAGACACTGGTAAGTTGGTATTGGTTTCTATTACTAAGTTTATCTATTGTCCGTTAAGGAAGAGTTTGAGTTCTTCTAATAACATCTCATTTCACTATGCGTGTTATTGTGTGATGAAAATTTACTGGTTTTGTTTTGTGTCCTATTCACAGACAACCCGGGATGTACCAATGATGGAATATTTTGTTTACGCAATGTTTGGGCTGACGAGAATCACTATTTTATAGTTTTATTTAGAATTTAGCACAAATTCTGCATAAATGTTTGGGCGAGCATTTTTAGTTTTTTTTTTTATAGGTTTTTTTCTTTTTGCCTTTAAATTTTTTTTTTTTTTAATTTACTAAAAGATTTTTTCTAAGAGATAAGAATGCGCCATGCGCTTCATCGCAATTTGACCTTATAGCTCACTAGTTCCGTAACGAGCATTTTTTTGCAAAATGGTTAAGTTCTGATAAACTAAAGCCATGGCCAGTACGATCTTTTGATACTAACTTTTTAAACTTATTTTTATAAAGAAATCTTAAGCAATTGGTTTGTGTCTCTCTTGTAAATAATGTTCAAAAGTTGCAAGAATATGTTTGAAATGCTTGTCAAACAATGTAGGTAAAACAATTAATAATGCGTCGTGCCTATTCTTGCGTAGCAGCCAATGGAAGACACTTTTTATTAAATATAAAATGCAGCCTAGTTTATTTTGATAAAATAAATTGTACCTAGTTACACTATTTATTTTCATTAAGTAAAAGTGCGTTGGAATGCAAACATAGTTTATTAACCTTTTCTTATTTGTTTTGAAAAGTAGAACTTAAAATTTTGAGACACATCTTAGCAAACTAACCAAGTTTTGTTTTTGTCCGAGAGTTTGTGAGAGACTAATCTAGAAATTTGCTAAGATTTTTGAGATGACGATTCTCTGAACGATGTTTTTAGCCAGTGTTCTAGTGGTGCAACTTTTGTTGTCTTTCACTACCACCAGAAGGGCTGGCTTGACATTTTCCTGATTTGTCTGAGCTAGTATTACCAGGTTAGAATGAACAGACCTTTTTTTTGTCAAAAAATGTTAAAATTGTGAAATGACTTCTTAGTTTTCTATCATTGTTTGAAGTGGTAAGTGTATGGTTGTTGATATTTCAATTTTCTACATAGAATATTAAAGAATTATATTATTATTTTCAAATATTAATCAAATTTAAACATTAGAACAAAGCAAAATTTTTAAATGTTTCAAAAAATTTCACACTAAATTATAGTTTTGTATCTTAAATTAATTATTTAAATTAGTTTTAACAAATTTAATAGACTAAACTTTAATTTACAAACTAATATATATATATATAGAATATTTAAACTGTACCGTGTATACGCCAATATGTTTTAAATTGTGATATTAAGTGATAAAACAGTAGTTTTTAATTAATGAAACTTAGTTGTGATGATAATTTAAATTTAATACACAAAATGACAAAAACAAAAATAAATACGGAATGAAAATCGCTCAAGGTAAACGACCTGCGTAAAGAACTCGAGAAACGTGGAGAAGATATGACTGGGAAAAAAGAAGTATTGGTAAAAAGACTGAATTCAGTATTAAATTCCAGTACGCTATCTTCCGATTGTGCATCAAATAATGACACTTCATCGTCTATGCTTACATATAAGGTAACATATAATACAAATAGAATTAAAAAGAGTTATAAGTTTAACAAACTAATTAAAATAATCAATTATTTAACAAATAAAGTATCAAACCTTGAACAGGAGATGATTCTTTTAAAACAAACTACTGTAATTAATCGACATGATCAAGAAAAGCTAACTGATAACATTTGTAATGGAAATAGTTTTATCAAAGAAAATCAAATAGATTTCACTGAAAATTGAAACAAATTGAAAACAAACAATAAAATAAATAAATTACTTTTAATGTCTGATAGCATGGGAAGAAACTGTTCAAGTGTTATAAAAAACAATTTGATTAATTTTAATAGTGAAACGATATTCAAACCTAACGCAAAAATGTACAATGTGATAGAAAATTTAAATAATTTGACAAATAACTTTGACAAAAATGATTATGTAATAGTTATGGCTGGCAGTACTGAGGCATCTGATCAACAAAGAATTAGTGAGATTTTAAAAAGAATAACAAAAACAAATGTTATTGTGGTAGGAACACCATATGTTAAATTCAATCAATCGTATAATGATACTGTTTTTATAAACAATACTAAACTGTCAATATAAGCAAAAATATTAAACATAGTACTTATATTTCATCAAATACAATTTTATACTCAGATAAATGCTTCAATAAAAAGGAAACTTCATGTCACATATAGGCAAAATTGCACTATTTAAGAATATAAATTAATTAAATGCACGACATGGTCAGTCTTATCCCGAAACTACTTCAACTCCAACCAGCTTATCTAACAATGAACTTAAACAAAAAAAGGAAGAAACAGTAAACTATTGTGGAGCAACACAAACAGATAATCTAGAAGACACTCAAGTTGCTCTAACAATCAGCAGCAATAAAGTAGTGAAAAATACAGACATTTGCGAAAAAAATACGCGAATTCAGCCTATTACTAATCAAGAAGACAAGCAGGATCGTCAATAAAAAAACTGATATCTGTTGAGACTGAAACATTTTTTAAGTCTCAACCGTCAACGTTCAATCTATTAGAAATAAGTTAAATAATATTATATTGTTTTTAAATAACGAACATTAACATATATTGTGTGTTTGCGAACATTGGTGTGTAAATCGTGATATTCTAAGTATTAAAATCTATGGATATAGAATTGTTAATGACTTTAATAGAGTTATTCATATTCATGGAGGTGTTTGTATTTTAGTTAAAAATGAAATAATTGCTACAAAGATTGATTTCAGTCACTATTGTGAAGAGATCCATTTTGAAACGTGTGTGATATTAGTAAAATTTAACACATTAATACTGTGTGTATATAGATCTACAACTGGAGATTTTACACTTTTTCTTAAAAAATTAAACATACTTTTGATATATCTAGTAAATATAATAATATAATACTTAGCGGGGATTTAAATGTAGACTTTCTTACGTTTAGTTATAGAAGAGATGTTATTTTTGATATTATGAGTTCTTTTAACATACAACTAATAAATCGTGACCCTACAAGAATATACACAAATATTAACAACGTTACCAGTATAAGTGGCATCGATTATATGCTCACAAATATTAATTCCGGTTATTTATCTTGGGAAACAATAAATGCTTTGATTGCAGATCATCTTTCAGTAGTATTTAGTATTAAAATTGAATCAACTCCATATCGGGAACAGGAAAATATTACAATTCGTAAATATAATTTAAAACTTTTTTCGTATTATTTATCAAATACCAAATGGACGAACATTTGTATCTCAAATGATATTAATTTTAAGTTTACTGAGTTTATAAATTCTCTTGAAAATATATTAAATTTAAGCTGTCCTCTTAAAAAAGTTAAACAAAAACTCTCAGAAAAGGTTAGATAATAATATGATTATAAATTACAGAAATTTATAAAATTTGTTTTGGCTAGCGTATAATCTAAATGATAACACATTAATTGATACTTATAAATCACAAAAAAAATTACATGATCAAAATATTTTGATTGCAACGAAAAAGATCTATTCAACTAAAATAAGCAGTTCTGATAATAAGCAAAATGAAACTTGGAAAATGGTAAAAGAACTAACAAACTTAAATAAATCTATAATAACCAATTCAATAGCATTAAACCTAGATAGAAATCATGTTGAAAACAACCTTTCAGTAGCTAATGCTTTTGTAAATTACTTTTCCAATCTTGCAGAGGTTAAAATTATAGATCATTTTGGTTATCAATCAAATCAATTTGGCACTACGTCAAATTTAAATACGTGTAACACTTTCTATTTCAAACCAATAACCAAAACTGAAGTGTTGAATACAATATCTTCATTTAAGAATAAAAGTTCAAGTGGATTGGATAATCTAAACGTTAAGTTAATTAAACATATTGCTATAGATATTGTTGATACATTAACATCATTATTTAATAGTGCGATTGAAAATGGTAATTTTCCACAAATTTTAAAAGTTGCTGTTGTTACACCTTTGCATAAAAAAGGTGACCCGTTAGTATTGTCCAATTATAGAGGAGTTGCAATCGAATCAACAATTTTTTGAAAAAATTATTTGTGAAAGACTAGTTTTATTTTTAGAAAAATATAAATTTTTGCACGATTCTCAACACGGACATAGAAAAAATAGATCAGTTCAAACAGCTACGCTATCATTTGCCGAATATTTGTATGAACAACTAGATCAAAATTATCATGTATATGGCTTCTTTTTTACATGACTGCTGCATATGACATACTAAATATGGATTTAATTATAAAAAAAATAAAACAACTTGGGTTTAGAGGAAACTTTTTAGACTTAATTGAAACTTATTTAAGAAAACGCAAAGTTAGAGTAAAAATAAATAATCATTTTTCTGAAGAAGAATATGTTAAATTTGGGGTACCTCAGGGAACGGTTTGTGGACCGCTACTGTTTTTACTTTTTGTTAATGATTTGCCAGAAATTTTGAATGACTGCAAGATAGTTATGTATGCAGATGATGTTTAAATTGCAGTTAGTGCAAAAACTTTGAAAGAACTAAACACTAAATTGGAGAATGTAACTGGTTCATTATGTACTTGGTGCACAAAAAATATGTTAATACTAAATAGAACTAAGACTATATCTATGTATTTTGGAAATCGACGCTGTGTGCCTCTTAATTATAAAATTAACATTAACAGTACCGATTTTGTATTTTCTAACTCTACAATGTTTTTGGGTCTTAGTATCGATGCAGATCTTGGGTAGTCTACACAAATAGATGGCAATTGTAGTAATTTAAATAAATCATTTTACGCTATATTGCAATTAAAATACGTGTTAGATAGTAAGGCCATATTAGACATATATTACGCAATTGTTTATTCTCATTTACAATTTAATATACTGTTGTGGGAAAATAATTCAAAATCTCAACAAGTATTTGTACAACAAAAAAGAATTTTAATACTACTTTTTAATCAAGAATTTAGAAGTTTATGTAAATCACTATTTATTAATAACAAATTATTGTCAGTGCTCAGTATTTATGTCTTCAACATACTTTTACACGTAAAATTAAACATAAGAAATTATCAACTACATGTATATTATTTTATTTATACTGTATTTTATGTGTATTAATTTTATTATTATTTTTAAGATCTATGACATTTTACATACTGTATATGCCCAAATATGCTTGATTGTGTGAATAAATACTATTCTATTCTAATATAATTTCAATTATTTATTTACAGTAAACTATTGATGCAAAATAAAATAAAAATATTTATTTAATTATTAAAAGAACAATTATTTAAGAATATAATTTCTTTGTTAATCTTGTTGTTGTTTATTAATGTTATCAAAATAATGATTGCAACGCTGAGTGACAGCTAATAAAAATTATCAAATATATTATAATTCTTGCAATATATTATTAATAATTTTGATTATTAAACAGTGCCACACGAGTATTAACAACGTCCGACGTGATTGCATTTCTGGCGGAGCATTGACTAATAGCATGCTGATTTTATTCAGATATGTGATGTGACTTTGTATTTCGTTTAACAGGTGCATCATGATTGCCATTTTGATGAAATCAACAGGAGGTGTTCGGGAATCAGCAAGTGGTAAGTGAAATTTGTATTATTAATCTAATAACAAGTTATTGAGTGTATATAATGTCCAATAAAATTTTATATTAAATGTTTAATTCGTTTTTAATTGTGTACATCCAATGCAATTTTGTTAGAATGCTACTTACTCCTGCAATATATATATGACGTGAAATAGAAATTCATGCATCATCTATCACTTAAAAAATATTGTAATTGTAATATTTTCGATATATTTTAGAATTATTTTTTTTTTTAATGATAATAAACGCAAACAATACGTAAGTTTTATAATACACTATTTATTACTAACTAACTAAAAAACATAATAGTTGTGTAGTTATCCATACTTTCAAGAGCATACCGACCGCTAACTTGATTTGTAGTATTTTAACAAAAAACGGCAACTTTGGATTCATTGCTGCTTCTACAAATAATTTAATAATCGATTTATTTTTTTACCAGTACATTTAGAAAAGATTAAACTATGATATGTCAAAGTCTTTCAGTCAACTAATAGTTTGGAAATAACCGAAAAACCTATCAAATATAGAAATAAATGCGTTTTTCTGTATTTTTGAATGCATTTTGTTGCTATTTGCAAATATAGTTTCAGAAAAACAACTTTGACATATCATAGTTTAATCCTTTCTAAATGTACTAGTAAAAAATTAAATTGATTATCAAATTATTTGTAGAAACATCGTTGAAGGGGAAGTTGCCGGTTTTGTTAAAGTACTACAAATCATGGTAGCGGTCGGTATGGTATTAAACGTTGCTCAAAAAGTGCTATAGAAAATGTTTTTCAAATCTCTGTTGATGTATATAATAGCATACATAATTTAGTTGTCATATACGTTTATCCCAGATGGTATAACATCTGTATTTTTAAAAAATTGCTTACACTTAGTAGTAATCAATATATCATTTATTTAAACCTTATCTTTCTTTGGTTACATGGAAAAAAGTTATATTATGCCACTTCATAAATCTGGTGCAAAGGACAACATATTCAACTACAGAGGCATTTGCATACAGTCTTGCATTGTATAACTTTCTTATGAGTAGTGTTTCTAGTCAACTAAATAGTTTTAGTTAACAAATTATTATTAACAAACTACTTTGTTGTTAAATTTGTTTATATATCAATCACATCTAGTTAATGCTTAAGAATCTAAACTCTAAGTTGACAGCTTTTATACTGATTTCAGTAAAGCATTTGGCAATGTAAATCATTTAATACTGCTACACCCCTTTTTGCCTTAAACCCAAATTGGTTTAAGATCAACCAGGCTTGCTGAGTGAAAACGGGAGTGAGTTATATGTAACGTACCGACACTTGCACTTACCAAATGTATTACAGGAAATTCCAGGGCTCCAACTGTTTTTTTTTATGTTATTTGTGGTTTTAAAAATGTTTCTTATGGACTCGCACTGATAGTGGTTCCTTCTGGGATAAAAAAATAAACCAGATGCTATTAGGAATAAAATGGGGCCAGGTTCCAAATGCAAAGTTAGTACATTTCTTAATAAGACATTTAATAAGCAACTGAGCAAAATATTCACTTTAGTTTAAAACTAAAAATATATCACCTACACACCATTCACACTTTAACATATAAAGAGAAATTAACATATGTTGACTGAAGTTCCAGTCACAAAGAAAATTTTATAAATTAATAATTAATGAAAAATTTACAAAATTAAAATTAAAATATAAATAATAAATGATGAAGATGGTCCCGCGTTGGGAGGCTTCTTCAAATGGCCCCGCCGTTACAAGAGCACCAAAAAAAGTACAAGTTTCCGCCAACACGTGGCAAGTTAACAAAAAAAGGCAATTAAGACTACTACACGTAGTTAGTAGAATCTCTAGCTTTGGGAGATAGATAAAATCGTGGCTTAAATACACGTTCATAAAAGGGTAGATTATCTTTGCAATACTAAGAGTAATTAAAACCTGGAAAAATTGACAAAGATAAAATAAGGATAACAAAAAAAAAACACTTACCTGATTCAGGTTACCCAGTGGGAAAATCAATTTTGTTAACCGAAAAATATCGAAATAACTTAATTCCGCAATATTTCGATACTTATACACAAGTTATGATTATTTCGTACAAGAACAGAATCCGCTTAAGCGATGTTACTTGCAGAAAGGTATACGGCATTTCTCTCTGCGCATGCCCTACTCATAGAATACTTTAAAAAGAAAAAGGAGATATAAGCATAAAAGAGTTTAAATTAATAAAGGAAATAATAGAACAAAATGAGCAAGATAAAACACATTAATTGAGTTATTAGCAAAAGAAAATAATATTACCATCTGCACGTTACGCCACTGGTAACACTGTCATGACGTTAACTACACCAGGCTCGGTAACAGTCAAACTAACAAGATTGTGACAGTTTATTTAATTAACTAGTGAATTGTGTATAGTGAATTAAAAAGTAAACAAAGTAAGTACTAATGATAGTGTAATTAATTGAGAAAAAAGCAATATTAAGTTTGAATTTGTAAAGAATTAAATTAGTTACTGAATTAATGTATTTATAAAATTGCAGGTTAAGGAGAACAAACAATGGAATAATTAAAGGATTTTGGATTATAAAAAGGTATTAGAGGAGGAAAATAAAACTAGGCCAAGTGAAGGATATAAAGAATAGTAGAGAAATTGAAATGATAAGGAAGAACCAATCGACCAAAGGAAAAACATAAACCGTAAGTTAAATTAATTAAAATTATGAATAACATATTATTAATAAAATCTCAGACATAATCATAAAGACCAGATATTACTGCAATGCATGTTCAAATCTTTTACAAATAAAATCATCATTGCAGCATCCCAAATTAATACTTATGTTATTTTTAGTTGCATTATCCAAGTCGGCAACCCAAATAACATCCCGACTACCATGGAAAACAACGATCATGAATGGAAATTAATAAAGAAAAGTATATAATAAGTATTATGTTACTTTAATTAATTAATGTCTTTGTTTTAGATTTACTACGGTTTTTGAACGTAACATTACTAATATCTAAATTTAAAGTTTTTTTGCTTCACAGTGGTGTTGTAACTTGTTTGGGGCTTTTTCAATTTGTTACAATATATTTGTTATCTAAGCCCATACATATTTTGTTGTGGTTTTACATTGTGGCCTTATATTGTTTCTTCTTTTTATTAACAATCTTTCCAATTAACCAATAGAAATTTTGTCGTTTTTTGTCATTTAAATCATGTTATTATGTTATCATGTTATCTGATAACATGATTTAAATAATTAAAAACAATATTTTTTTTATTTAATTGGACATAAAGTGTTGGATTTACTCTCACGAGGAAAGTGCCTACCGACTAAACTCTCCTCGAGTAAATGTGCGGAAGTTAAACCGTTCAGCTCATAGATCTTCCGTTGGAAAGATGAGAAAGAAAAAGAAGGATAAAACTCCTATAGGCCGAGGGAGAGGTTGTGAATTAGGAAATTAGATAAGGTTAACCAGTTGATTAAACGGACGTTTATGTCGCAAAATTTTCTTAACTGGCTCGGGCCAAGTCAGAATTGAAATGAAACGCAAGATTGTCGAAATACTTTTTGGCTAAAACTTTGATATGTCGGTGTGATGCAGGAATCACAAGAATGCTTTGAATTTTACGATTTTGGACGAAACATAGAGCTCAAAAGTGCATCCGTAAAATCATGCTTTAGAAGGACTACAGTCTATTAAGATGCAAATTTGCCGCAATTTTCTAATCTGGCTTTGTCAACTATTAACTGCAAGTGCAACCTGTACTTGAGCGACTTGTCAAATGTTATTCCCAAATACTTGGCAGCATTAAACCATGGTATAGGAACGTCGTCCAAGCGGACCAACTTATGAGGAAAGAACAACCTTGGTTTTCTTGTGAAAAGAACAGTCTTTTTTTTCCGGATTTTTTTCTCCTTATTATTTTGACCCGCTAGTCATTTAACCATCCTGGTAGTAACACGTGGCTGAACTTAGCTACGGCTACGGATTCGTATAAGAAGCGTATTTGTGAATCCGCGCTCTCACCCAAGCATCGCCCAGCTAAATCATCAATATGCGTACCAGCATTGAAATTTAGCGCCTCTTTTATATTTGTTCTAGATCAATAACTTGATAATTTAAACAAATTGTTCTGTTATTTAACTCAATGGTATTATTTAGCAATAATTAAATAAATAATAAATATAATACATCTGCGATGTCAACAAATTAATTAGATATAAATAGGTGTTATAAAATTAAAAATATAATATAAAAACGGCGTTCAATATTTTTACATGAATAATAATTAGTAGATTTCAAATGTTTTTACAAAGAATTGTTTCTTATTATTTAACAAAAAGAAATAAACTTTTAAATTTCTGGAAAACAATAAAAAAAACTTTTTTTTGCGCTAATTTATGAGAGATCTAAATAATTTAGCTAGTAATTTAATTTAAGGTTGAATAGTCAATGTTTAAGCTAAGAAATATTTAATTAAACATTAATAATAAAACTTTAAACTTCTATTTATTCAAAAAAAATTGTTCAAAACGGAAAATGTAAATTACAGCTAAAATAATTGGTTATATTTCTTGGCAAACACAATGTTGTTTAAGAAATTGATCCGCAATGTCTCAGCTGATAAATGTTTCTATTTAACTAACAAATAAAAATAAAATTTCAAACTTTTGGATATCTTACCGGAAAATGGCTCAAAAACGAAAAGAGTGAAAAAAGCTAAATTGGTTGATTGAGTTTCTTAGCTAACACAATTTTATTTAAAAACTTGATCCTTAATATCTTAGCTAATAAATGTTTCTATTTAACTAACAAATGAAAATAAAATTTTAAACTTCCGTATATCTTACCGGAAAATGGCTCAAGAACGGAAATTATAAAAACAGCTCCACTGGTTGATTGAGTTTCTCGGCTAACACAATCTTATTTGAGAACTTGATCCCCAATATCTTAGCTAATAATTATTTCTTATAAACTAGCAACTAAAAATAAAAATTCAAACTTCGGATATCTTACCGGAAAATGGCTCAAAAACGGAAAATGTAAAAACAGCTATATTGATTGATTGAATGTCTCTGCTAACACAATCTTATTTTAGAACTTGATCCCCAATATCTTATCTGATAAATGTTTCTATTTAACTAGAAAATGAAAATACAAATTCAAACTTCCGGATACCTACCCGGAAAAAGGCTAAAAAACGGAAAATGTATAAACAACTAAACTGGAGTTTCTCTGCTTACACAATTTTATTTAAAAACTTGATCCTCAATATCTTAGCTAATAAATATTTTTTATTTAACTAGCAAATGAAATAAAATATGCAAACTTCCGGTTATCTTACCGGAAAATGGTTCGAAAACGGAAAATGTAAAATTAGCTATATTGGTTGATTGAATGTATCGATTAACACAATTTTATTTTAGAACTTGATCCCCAATATCTTAGCTGATAAATGTTTCTATTTAACTAGCAAATGAAAATACAAATTCAAACTTCAGGATATCTTACAGGAAAATGGCTCGAAAACTGAAAATGTAAAAAGAGCTAAACTGCCAGATTGAGTTTATGGGGTAACACAATCTTATTTAAGAACTTGATCCGCAATGTCTCAGCTGATAAATATTTTCATTTAACTAGCAAATAAAAATTAAAATGCAAACTTCTGGATATCTTACCGGAAAATGGCTCAAAAACGGAAAATGTAAAATTAGCTATATTGGTTGATTGAATGTCTCGGCTAACACAATCTCATTTGAGAACTTGATCCCCAATATCTTAGCTGATAAATGTTTCTATTTAACTAGCAAATAAAAAAAAAAAATCAAACTTCCGGATATCTTACCGGAAAATGGCTCAAAAACGGAAATTGTAAAATTAGCTATATTGGTTGATTGAATGTCTCGGCTAACACAATCATATTTGAGAACTTGATCCTCAATATCTGAGCTGATAAATGTTTCTATTTAACTAGCAAATAAAAATAAAAATTCAAACTTCCGGATATCTTACTGGAAAATGGCCTAAAATTGAAAAATGTAACAACAGCTAAACTGCCTGATTGAGTTTCTTGGGTAACACGATTTTATTTAAAAATTTGATCCGCAATGTCTTAGCTGACAAATATTTCTATTTAACTAGAAATTGAAAATAAAAATTCAAACATTTAGATATCTTACCGGAAAATGGCTCAAAAACGGAAAATGTATAAACAGCTAAACTGCCAGATTGAGTTTCTCGGGTAAAACAGTCTTATTTAAAAACTTGATCTCCAATATCTTAGCTTATAAATGTTTCTATTTAACTAGCAAATGAAAACAAAATTTCAAACTTTTGGATATCTTACCGAAATATGACTCAAAAACGAAAAATGTGAAAACAGCTAAATTGGTTGATTAAAATTTCTCGGCTAACACAATCTTCTTTAAGAACTTGATCTCTAACATCTTAGCTGATAAATGTTTCTATTTAACTAGCAAATGAAAACAAAATTTCAAACTTTTGGATATCTTACCGAAATATGACTCAAAAACGAAAAATGTATAAACAGCTAAACTGCCAGATTGAGTTTCTCGGGTAAAACAGTCTTATTTAAGAACTTGATCTCCAATATCTTAGATATTAATTGTTTCTATTTAACTAGCAAATAATAATAAAATTTCAAACTTCTGGATATCTTACCGGAAAATGGATTAAAAACGGAAAATGTAAAAACAGCTTAACTGGATGATTTAGTTTCTTGGCTAACACAATCTCGTTTAAGAACTTGATCCGCAATGTCTTAGCTGAGAAATGTTTCTATTTAACTAGCAAATAAAAATAAAATTTCAAACTTATCAATATCATACCGGAAAATGACTCAAAAACAAAAAATGTTAAAACTGCTAATATAGCTGATTAAGTTTCTTGGCTAACACAATCTTATTTTAGAATTTGGCTGCAAAATGATCCTATTTAACTAGCAAATGGAAATAAAATTTCAGACTTCCAGATATCTTACCGGAAAATAGATCAAAAATGGAAAATGTAAAATACAGCTAAACTGGGGTTTCTTGGCTAACACAATTTTATTTAAGTACCTGGTCTGCAATGTCGTATCTGATAAACGTTTCTATTTAACCAGCAAATAAAAATAAAAATTTAAACAAAAAATGACTCAAAAACAAAATAAAGAAAAACAGCTAAATTGGTTAATTGAGTTTTTTGACTAACACATTCTTTTTATTTAAGATCTTGATTCCTAATATCTTGGCTGAAAAATATTCCTAGTTAACTAGCAAATAGAAATAAAAATTCAAACTTCCGGATGATCAGCTAAGACATTGCGGATCAAGTTCTTAAATAAGATTGAGTTACCCGAAAAACTCAATCTGGCAGTTTAGCTGTTTATACATTTTCCGTTTTTGAGAAATTTTCCGGTAAGATATCTGAATGTTTTAATTTTTATTTTCAATTTCTAGTTAAATAGAAATATTTATCAGCTAAGACATTGCGGATCAAGTTTTTAAATAAAATCGTGTTACCCAAGAAACTCAATCAGGCAGTTTAGCTGTTGTTACATTTTTCAATTTTGGGCCATTTTCCGGTAAGATATCCGGAAGTTTAAATTTTTATTTATTTTTTGCTAGTTAATAAGAAATATTTATTAGCTGAGATAATTGGGATCAAAATCTTAAATAAGATTGTGATTGAGCCATTTCCGCTAAGATATCCGAAAGTTAAAAATTTTATTTTCATTTGATAGTTAATAGAAACATTTATTAGCTAAGATATTATGGATCAAGTTTTTAAATAAAATTGTGTTAGCCAACTAACTCAATTAACCAAGTTTCACATTTTTTTATTTTTGAGTCATTTTCCAGTAAGATATCCAAAAGTTTGAAATTTAATTTTCCTTTGCTAGCTAAATAGAAACATTTATCAGCTAAGATATTGGAGATCAAGTTTTTAAATAAGATTGTTTGGCCGACAAACTCAATTAACCAATTTAGCTGTTTTCACATTTTTCGTTTTTAAGTTATTTTCCGGTAAGATATCCAAAAATTTGTAATTTTATTTTTATTTGCTAGTTAAATAGAAACATTTATCAGTTAAGATATTAGGGATCAAGTTCTTAAATAAGATTGTGTTAGCCGAGACATTCAATCAACTTATTTAGCTGTTTTTACATTTTCCAATTTTGAGCCATTTTCCGGTAAGATATTCTGAAGTTTGAATTTTTAACCTTTAAACCTTTATCAGCTAAGACATTGCGGATTAAGTTTATAAATAAGATTGTGTTACCTGAAAAACTCAATCAGGCAGTTTAGCTGTTTGCTAATTGAATAGAAACATTTATTAGCTAAGATGTTAGGGATCAAGTTCTTAAAGAAGATTGTGTTAGCTTAGATATTCAATCAACCAATTTAGCTGATTTTACATTTTCCGTTTTTGAGCCATTTTTCGGTAAGATATCCTGAAGTTTAGATTTGTATTTACTTTTGCTAGTTAATTAGAAACCTTTATCAGTTAAGACATTGCGGATCAAGTTTTTAAATAAGATTGTGTTACCCGAGAAACTCAACCAGGTAGTTTAGCTGTATTTACATTTTTTTGATTTTGGGCCATTTTCCGGTAAGATATCCGGAAGTTTGACTATTTATTTCCATTTGCTATTTAAATAGAAACATTTATAAGCTAAGATATTGGGGATCAAGTTCTTAAAGAAGATTGTGCCAGCAGAGACATTCAATCAACTAATTTAGCTGTTTTCACCTTTTACGTTTTTGAGTTATTTTCCGGTAAGATATCCAAAAGTTTGAACGTTTATTTTCTTTTGCAAGTTAAATAGAAACATTTATCAGCTAAGATATTGGGGATCAAGTTCTTAAAGAAGATTGTGTTAGCCGAAACATCCAATCAACCAATTTAGCTGTTTCACATTTTACGTTTTTGAGTCTTTTTCCGGTAAGATATCCAAAAGTTTGAAAATTTATTTTCATTTGCTAGTTAAATAGAATCATTTATCTGCTAAGATATTGGGGATCAAATTCTTAAAGAAGATTGTGTTTGCCGAGACATTCAATCAACCAGTTTAGTTGTTTTCTCATTTTTCGTTTTTGAGTCATTTTCCGGTAAGATATCGAAAAGTTTGAAATTTTATTTTCATTTGCTAGTTAAATAGAAATATTTATCAGCTAAGATATTGTGGATCAAGTTCTTAAAGAAGATTGTGTTAGCTCAGACATTCATTCAATCAATTTAGCTGTTTTCACATTTTTAGTTTTTGAGTTATTTTCAGTAAGATATCCAAAAGTTTGAACGTTTATTTTCATTTGCAAGTTAAATAGAAACATTTATCAGCTAAGATATTGGGGATCAAGTTCTTAAAGAAGATTGTGTTAGCCGAAACATTTAATCAACCAATTTAGCTGTTTCACATTTTACGTTTTTGAGTCATTTTCCGGTAAGATATCCAAAAGTTTGAAAATTTATTTTCATTTGCTAGTTAAATAGAAACATTTATCAGCTAAGATATTGGGGATCAAGTTCTTAAAGAAGATTGTGTTAGCTCAGACATTCATTCAATCAATTTAGCTGTTTTCACATTTTTAGTTTTTGAGTCATTTTCCGGTAAGATATCAAAAAGTTTGAACGTTTATTTTCATTTGCTAGTTAAATAGAAACATTTATCAGCTAAGATATTGGGGATCAAGTTTTTAAAGAAGATTGTGTTAGCCGAGACATTCAATCAACCTACTTAGCTGTTTTTACATTTTCCGTTTCTGAGCCATTTTCCGGTAAAATAATTTGACGTTTGAATTTTTATTTACTTTTGCTAGTAAATTAGAAACCTATATCAGCTAAGACATTGCGGATCAAGTTTATAAATAAGATTGTGTTAACTGATAAACTCAATCAAGCAGTTTAGCTGTTTATAGATTTTTTGATTTTGGGCCATTTTCCGGTAAGATATCCGGAAGTTTAACGTTTTTTTTCTCTTTGCTAACTGAATAGAAACATTTATTAGCTAAGATGTTAGGGATCAAGTTCATAAAGAAGATTGTGTTAGCTAAGACATTCAATCAACCAATTTAGCTGTTTATTCATTTTTTGTTTTTGAGTCATTTCCCGGTAAGATATCCAAAAGTTTGAAATTTAATTTTCATTTGCTGGTTAAATAGAAACATTTATCAGCTAAGATATTGGAGATCAAGTTTTTAAATAAGATTGTGTTAGCCGAAACATTCAAGCAACCAGTTTAGCTGTTTTTATATTTTTGGTTTTTGAGCCATTTTCCGGTAAGATATCCTGAAGTTTAAATTTTTATTTCTATTTGCTGGTTAAATAGGATCAATTTGCAGCCAAGCTGTTGGGGATCAAATTCTAACATAAGATTGTGTTAGCCGAGAAACTCAATCAACCATATTAGCTGTTTTTACATATTTTGTTTTTGAGTCATTTTGTTTCAGTTTGAATTTTTATTTTTATTTGCTAATTGAATAAAAACTTTTATCAGCTAAGACATTGCGGATCAAGTTCTTAAATGAGATTGTGTTATCAGAGAAACTCAATCCGGCAGTTTAGCTTTTTTTACATTTTTAGTTTTTGAGCCATTTTCCGGTAAGATAACCGAAAGTTTGAATTTTTATTTCCATTTGCTAGTTAAATAGAAACATTTTTCAGCTAAGACATTGCGGATCAAGTTCTTAAATAAGATTGTGTTAGCCAAGAAACTCAATCATCTAGTTTTCATTCAATCAATCAATTTAGCTGTTTTCACATTTTTCGTTTTTGAGTCATTTTCCTGTATGATATCAAAAAGTTTGAAATTTTATTTTTATTTGCTACTTAAATTGAAACATTTATCAGCTAAGATATTAGGGATCAAGTTCTTAAAGAAGATTGTGTTAGCCGAGACATTTAATCAACCAATTTAGCTGTTTTCACATTTTACGTTTTTGGGTCATTTTCCGGTAAGATATCCAAAAGTTTGAAATTTTATTTTCATCTGCTAGTTAAATAGAAACATTTATCAGCTAAGATATTGGGGATCAAGTTCTTAAAGAAGATTGTGTTAGCCGAGACATTCAATCAATTAGTTTAGTTGTTTTTACATTTTTTATTTTTGAGTCGTTTTCCGGCATGATATCCAAAAGTTTGAAATTTTATTTTTATTTTCTAGTTAAATAGAAACATTTATCAGCTATGACATTGCGGATCAAGTTCTTAAATAAGATTTCGTTAGCCAAGAAGCTTAACCAACCAGTTTAGCTGTATTTGACATTTTCCGTTTTTGAACAAATCTATTCGGATATCTAGAAGTTTAAAATTTTATCATTATTGTTTAATTAAATATGTCTAAAATATTGACTATCCAACCTTAAATTAAATTATTAGCCAAGTTATTAAGATCGCTCATAAATAAGCGCAATAAAAAGTTTTTTTATTGATTTCCAGAAATTTAAAAGTTTATTTCTATTTGTTAAATAATAAGAAGCAATTCTTTGTAAAAACATTTGAAATTTACCAATTATTATTCATGTAAAAATATTTAACGCCGTTTTAATATTATATTTATAATTTAATAACACCCATTTATATCTAAATCTTTTGTTAACATTGCAGTTGTATTAAATTTATTATTTATTTAATTATTGCTAAATAATACCATTAAGTTAAATAACAGAGCAATTTGTTTAAATAAATAAAGTTATTGATCTAAAACAAATATAAAAGCGCCGCTAAATTCCAATGCTGGTACGCATGTTGATGATTTAGCTGGGCGATGCTTGGTTGAGAGCGCGGATTCACAAATACGCTTCTTTAACAAATCCGTAGCCGTAGCTAAGTTCAGCCACGTGGTAGTAACCACCATTGTTGACTTAAAAGTATAGAAAAGCGCTGTGTCGTCAGAGTATTGCGTCATTTTAACCTCATGCTTTTATTGTAAATACATGTCCGCGACAAAGAGCTTAAACAGGATTAGAGAAAGAATAGAGCCTTGAAGGACCTCTGCCATGATCTTCCCTGAGGAAAAAATGTGTTTTTGGATTTTGACAGCCAGAGTTTTGCTTAAACATAAAGCTATCCGCCTTATAAGACGCAGTGGGAAGTTTGAATAGAAAACTTGCATGCTAGACGTTGTTAAAATCTTTTTCTACGTCAAAGAAGACCACTACTGTAGCTTTTTTCAACATAAAACCCTCAACAATAATGTCTGTTACTCGGTTTAGATGGTGCATAGCTGTGTATGTCCATCGGAATAACTTGCTTTCTTTTCATCAGCATGGGCTAAAAAGGAAGCAAGTTATTTCACATGATCTTCAATTATAACCAAGATAACCTTACTGAAGGTGCATAGCAATCTGATAGGCCGGTAGTTTTATTAATTACGAGTAAGCCTTTCCAGACCGTATGAAAGTACCCGGTTTAAAAAATTGCATTGAGAGTCATTATTGCAAGAACCTGTTGAGTGTTCTATTTGGAATTCTGTTAGATCTAGGAGCAGAATATTTATTATTGTTAATGATATCTTAATGTTCAAATAATACAAACTAATAAATTTAAAAAAATTATAGCACACAACATACACACATTATTATTAATATTGCAATGAAGAAAAGGATAAACAGTTTTAAGCAGATATGCATTTATTAAAATATTATCAATATCACAAAACGTTTTTAGTGCAACACAATACAGTTTCTTACAAGTTTGAATAGAATACTAAACACTTGATTAGAATTTAATTTGTTGTGCAAATTAAAATATGTGCTTATATTTAAAACATTTTTATTTATGAAGCTATAATTTAAAAACATATAAACATTATTATAAAAAAAAATTAATAAATAAATTATTAAGCAATGAATCAACACTTCAAAATATTTGCATTGAAATATGTTTTCTTATTAATTTTTAGTGTTCTGTTTAAACCAAATAATATAATGTTTGGTTTTCTCAATTTGCTCATGTAGTTTTTCTATAGCTAAAATATCTTATAACTTGTGCGAAAAGCCAAATTATGATGAATATTAAAATAACTTAACAACACATGTACATTTTGCAGAAGTTCTTACTTCTAGATGTTATTGCTCTCTAATAATTTTATCTTTTTTTTTGTATATGCACTACTTGTTTTTCTAAAAGTATTTTATTTGAAGATATATTCGTTTGTATAAAATATATTAAATTATATATATATTTAAAAATGTTCACTGCTAGTACATTCAAACCAGATTTTTTCAATGATAAACGTAACTGTAGAAACTGTTAATCCAATTATAATAAATCCATATATAAATTGAAAATGTTTGAATGATAAAGGCAAAACAGCATTATCAAAGTTTTCTAAAACAGGTATAGAACTTGTAGAAGAATTTTGAAATAGTCCGAATTCAAACATGTATTGAATGTTTTTTATCAGTATATTCCCATATGGGCTGCCTCGTCGAATTAATGTATACATATATATGTCCACAAGTTTAATGACATGCAGTTCAGGGTGTGCTATTATATCATGATTTTCTGCCATGTAATAATATGTATTATAATATAAAACAGTAAAATTTTTATATATGATCATTTTTTTTAATAAATCTCTTATTTCATAAAGGTCTTCAACTTCTTTAGAATTGTTTTGTAAATAATTATCTAGAATAGTATTTCCTAAAAAAAAATTATAGCGATAATACGTTTTAAAAAGAAGTAAACCTGTATCCATAATATCTTGAAGACTATTAATTTGTTTTTCTTGAATAACCTTAAATAAAAACGAATAATATAATCCGGAAAACGCTGATGTTATTACTAGTGTTGCTAGTACCCAAAATATGAATATTATTTTTATTGCTGCACTTTTTGGCGTCTTTCTTGCTTGAAATAATAATATCCCATAAATATTAAACATTGTTTCAGTTGCACTTAATCGATCAGATTCTGATAGTTTGTTTAAAATAAAATAAGCAACACATGTTAGTGATGTTGTTATAACTATTCCAGTCCACACACTTTGATCAAAGATAAATTTTACATATTTCCAAATTGCAATGTCGTCTGCTTTAGGTACTATTATTATATAGGTGATCTTAATTGGAGTATATGCAAAGTCTAATTGTTTTATTTCTGAACCAAATATATCTAAATTCATATATACATCTATATTATCTATTTCCCATGTATAATTAAACGAAAAATTGTAAAGCTTTCCAATGTAATCATAATTAAGCATAAAATTGTAATTAACGTCTAATCTACCAAGGCCATAGGAAACATTGCAACCTTTAAAATTGTTAATTGATTGTGTATAAAATAAATTGACATTAATGATATTTACATCATTACATCTTCCTACAAATACTTTACTATAGTTTAGTCCACAATGATCAGTAAAGTTTTGCATTTTATATATATTTCCAAATTTATCCAAAACAATTGTTTTCAACACAAATTGCTTACCAACATATGCAAAAAGACTGTCAATATCATCGTTTCCAGTGTACATAATAAAGTTATAAGCTGTTTTATTTATATTATGTCTGTCCACATAGCACTCAAAAAAACCACATGTCAATATATACTCTTCAATTCTAGATATATTATTCAACACAATAAAAACAAATTCTGGAACTACTTCAAAATCATCTTTAAGAAAATCACTTTCTTTATCAGATATTATTTTATGTTTATAATATATTGCTTTAGATAACTCATCACTAAGCCAACTATTAACATCAAGAAATACCATGTTTGTTCTAATTTTGCTAAAACCTTTATGGATATTTACGGCGCATTCAATAATTTCTTGTTCATTTTTGTTCTAAAAAAAATAATAAATTGTTTTATTCATTACAAGAAAATAAATATTTAAAAGTATTTTATCAGTAATGTATTACATAAACTTATTTGTCATTTTTAACTATTTTTTTGTTTTTATTCAACCTTATGCACGCAATTGTTTTGTTTGCAGGTTACATTGGTAGTGTATCTACAGTTTTGAGTAGATTTTACTAAAAGATTATTAATTAAGCCTTACGCTAACAAGGCTGATTAAAGAGTAGGGGAGCGTATACAAGTTCTAAAATTAAATTTAGATTTTTAGACACAGCAATATGGTGCTTCGACCACCTAGGAAAAACTACAAACCTAAAAAAGTTACAGTTTATATTAAGTACAGTAGCAATTACAACAGCAATCGTATTAAAATATTTTTTGAAAGTAATGCTTTGGCACTTATAACCGCAAAACTTGAGAATTAAAAGTTTGAGATTACTTATAAATTAAATCTTAATAATTTTATTAAAATGAATAAAATTATTTCAATGTTACATTTATTCGATATGTATGATAAAAATTAATATTAAAAAACTGCAGGTATTCTTTAAATCATTAAGTTTGAGGACGGTGTTATTATAAAACAAATTAATCTATGATTAAAATTTACTTAGCAACTAAACTAATTTAACTGAAAATTTTGGTATCCAAAAGTCAGTTAATCAAACATTAAATCAATCAAGTAAACTAAATAACAATAATGATATACGCAACAAAAGATTGTTTTAATTGTGCAACATTGATTAAACTTACCTAAAAAAATGTGTACTAATGCTTAGAATAAAATAAAAATATTGTATCTATTTTGCCTTTAAAATCATGTTATTAAATTTAATTGACGTTTATATGCATCACTCACTGACACCCTGGTGGCATTGATAGAGCCGAAGCAGTCGTTAGATGTACACACGTTTGAAACATTTGAACAGCTACTGATGATGGCCACTAAGGTCGAAACTGGCACTGTCACTAATAATAATAATAATAATAAATCTTTATTCACATGCTGCACAGTTTAAAATACAGGTACGAAAAGTCACTTAAAAATAGTACAAAACAAGTCATATAAATTATACAAAACAAATATAAAAATCACATTTAAAAACTACAATTTAAAAATATTATTATTATTCGACTAATACTAAAAATGTATATACATAATTTAGTCTAAAAGATATTCGTTGACATTATAGTATACTTTTTGAATAAGAAATTCTTTGAAACGTACTTTAAAAACATTATACACAGTTATTTCTCGAATATGTTTCGGCAATTTATTGTAAAATGTTATTCCTGCGTATTCTGGCGATTTTTCATACTTACACAACTTATGAGCTTGTGGACGGATAACATTTTTGTTTCTTATGTTATGCGAGTGTACATCTTTAGATTTTGTAAATGATTCTAGGTTTTTTTTTATAAAATTAACCGACTTGTATATATAGATGCATGGAACAGTAAGCAAATTTTTTATTTGAAATACGGTTTTGCAAGTCTCCCGAGATTTTATATTAAAAATAAGTCGCAACACTCTCTTTTGAAAAACAAAAATTCTATTAATATAAGACGCATTTCCCCATGTACATATATTAAAATTAATATGCGAATATACTAACGCATTAATACATATTCAACAGAGCACTCTCATCCACAAAGGGTTTTAACTGCAAGATGGCAAAATAGCTTTTATTTAATTTTTTGCAAGTTTGGTCAATATGTAGACTCCAGTTTAAGTTTTCATCCAAAATTGTGCCAAGAAATTTTACAGAGCGACTAAGTTTGTGTTCTACATTATTATAGAACACAGAGTAATTTTGTAAGCATTTTCGAAAATGAAAGTTTATCATTACAGTTTTCTCGGAATTTGCTATTAGCCGGTTTTTACTACACCATTTGTAAAACTCATCAAGTACGACTATTGTTTTGTTTTTAATACATTCAACACTTTTGGATGAAATTACAATAGAAATATCGTCAGCAAACATAATAACTTTTCCTTGTGTTATAAACGAAGGCAAATCATTAATAAATAAAAGATGATCAGAGGGCCTAGAACAGACCCTTGTGGCACACCTAGTTTTAATTCACGTTCTTTAGTTGTTTTATCTCCCATTTTTACGACCAATTTACGCTCCAAAAGATAGGATTGGATCCATTTTGAGACTATCCCTCGAATACCTAGTGCATCTAGTTTACTCATAATAAAATCTAAGTCAACTACATCGAATGCCTTTGACAGATCAAAAAACAAACCGATTACATAATTACTAGAATCTAATTCTTCATAAATACAATTCAAAAATTCGTTCGATGCAGTTTCTACCGAATGACTAGCTCTAAAACCATGTTGGTTTTTGCAAATAATATTATGTTTATTTAAAAATGACATTATTTTGCTATATACAATCTTTTCAAAAACCTTTGACACTGTACTTAAGATAGTAATTGGACGATAATTTTCTATGAGATAAACATCATCTTTTTTGAACACAGGAGTCACTTGACCTGTTTTTAAGATTTTTGGAAATGCCAATCTCCAAAGATTCATTAAATAAATAAATAAGTAGGTTTTGAATAACTGTTGTTATTGATTTTAAGATTTGTGAAGTTATGTCATCAGTTCCTGACGAGTTTTTATTGCTTAGATTATTAATAGTCAGCCAAGAACAGAGCCAAGGTAAACCCGAATGCAAAGTCGGGCAATGAATAGGCCGGACCGCAAAGAAACGTCTACACCGCCTGCCCAAACACCTAAACTGACAAACCTTATAAAAACAGAAGTTCTAGCATCATACACACACCCGAGAAGCGACAGTCGGAGCCATAGGATCAACTCAAAGACCCAATATCACCGTCACCCTAAACAATACAGGCGTTGGTAGACAGCGGTGGCAGTCGCTATTTTACACAAACGACATTATCTAGCACCCGACCAAACAAAATGAAGGTGACCCAAGCTGACCCCAGAGCCATGATTATGACAACCGGAGAAACAAACACACAGATTATCATTGGGGATCAAAAACTAAACATAACAATCCTAGTGACCACAACCTTGAGAGAAAAACTGATCTTACAACACCCCTGGATAGAAGAATATAGGGCCACCTTGGATTATATCCGGAAATGCTTCCACTACGGCCGGGACAAGAGATCCACCATTTACTGGAACATGCCCGTGCCAAAACGTCCAGACAAACACAAACCAATAATACTGCTAAAACATGCATTTCCAGGATCTGCCGCATTCAACCAAGTGGTGAAAGGTTTTCCAAAGGTTTTAGATGAAGGAGTGATTTCAACTATTACAAAAACAGTCACTACATCGAGCTGGTCACAAAAAGGCCCAGATATATTCCCAGTTAGCTGAACTCCTGGCAGCTTGAACAATTGAACAAAGCTTAAGCAGTTATTGTGTTCCCGTTGTATTAACCAAAAAGAAAATTGGAAAGCCACGTTTCTGTGTGGACTACAGAGACCTGAACAACGCGACTAAGAAAGAAGCCAATAATAAACAAAACTTTAAAAAATTATGGTCCAGCCCGGGTCTTTAGTAAAATAGACTTAGAATCCGGATACTGGCGAATCCCAGTGGCAAACCAACACATACTCTGACGGCGTTTGCGGCAACCGACGACGGAACGTATTAATTCCAACAACAAATTAAATATTGCCGCTTCCGGGAATTAAACTCGGGCTGCCTGCAATACAGTTCTCGCACTAAACCATTATACTACGGTTGCCTTGGAATTACTAGGCAACAAGAAAACGTTTATTTGTACTAAGACAGAAGAAAAAGCGTTTGAACAAATCGAGACGGCAATGGCTCGCCCACTTAAATTGTCAAGACTAGGCTAAGGGTACAGTTTATTCTGCTGACAGATGACTGTAACACGGGAGTAGATACCTTGCTTTATCAAGAAGTGGAAGAAAAAAGGAACATCATCTTTTTTGCGAGTGTCAAATTAACACCATTTATTTATTTATTTATTCAATTGCCTTTTTTACCTTTCGGTGTCAGGCGTATACATTATTAGTTTGTGTAATATTTTCTCCATTTCTTCCTATCCTTTGCTATCTCTTTTATTTCTTCCCACGTGTTTCCTTTTCTTGTAGCTTCTTCCTTTATTGCGCTGTTCCATTCTTTTTTGGGTCTTCCTCTTTTTTGTTCTCCTCCTTTTGCTCTATTTTTATCTTCTGTCCCTGACCATATCAGCATGTAACCCTTGTGTATCGTATTTATCCCCCTTCCTTTCTTTTTTGTTTCCGTAATTCCTAGTATTGCTGTTTTATGTTTTATCATTTCTTCGACTATTTCTTCCTCTTTTCCTTTTACGCTTCTTACATTCCATGTTCCTATTCTAATTTTGTTTTCGTATTCAGTATCCTTTTTCGTTTCCTTTTCCATCGCATTTCCTCTGTTTCTTTTTTCTTTGGCCGATATTTTTCTTTTTTCTTCTAATAGTTTTTTGAATTTTTTGCACCCTGTTCCCCCCTTTCTATCAATCCTTTTTCTTTCTCGTCCCATGTGTATTGTATTCCATTCATTTCCATTTTTCTGTATCCTGCTTTTACTCTATTTCCCTTTTCTCTCTCTTCTTTGGCAATATTTCTTATTTGTTTTTGAACATTTCTTTCTTCTATTGTTAGGTCGTTATCTATGTAGATTTTTTTCCCTCTTAAGTTGCTTTTTGCTTTCATGATTTCTTGTTTTTTTTCCCATGTTTCAATTTCAGCTACCACTACTTTTACCTTCCCTTCTTTATTTATCTTGTATGCCTTCTTAATTTTCACGTTCACTTTCAACTCTTCTTTTATGAACTTTTCTATGTCTTCAATCGTGTTTTCTGTCTGTTCTTCTCTTCCTGTTATTATTATATTATTCTTCCTCTCTCTTTTCTCTTTTTCGTTTTCTTTTGTTTCTAATAAATCAATTCTTCTCATCATTTCCATCTTCACCGTTTTCCATTCCTCTTCCTTCTCTTCATGTTCTTTTTTCATTTGTTTTAACTCGTTTTTCACGCTTTGTATCTCTTCTTTTAGTTCTTCTGTCCCTTTTTTGACTTCCTTTATCATATCTTTCATCATTTCTTTAAGTTCATCCATTTCCTTATTTGTATTTTCCACTTTTACTTCTTTATTATCCTTTCCAAAATCCACTCTTTTATTCTCTTCTCTTTTTCTTTGCTCTGGTGATCTCAGTATCTTTTTAGATTTTCTAAAGTGATTTTCTCCCTCTTTGTTCATTATTTCTTCCTCTCTTTTCCTTTTAGTTATATCTTCTTCAACTTCCTTCATTTATTTGTTATTCAGAATATATTTATTTTTATATTTAAATATATTTAATTTATTTAATTTTATTTATTTCAATTAATTAAATAAATTTAATATAATTTATTTCACTTTTATTTCTTTTTTTAGTATAATTTTTTACTTAGCAGATTACTTTTTTGTCGTCTGGTTGAGTCGCAGCTGTTCCCTAGTCGCTTTTCTCTCTTTCTAGCGCGGCGCGCATGCTGTGGGTCTGTCTCTCTTCCACACTGACTGGCAATTTTATTTGTATTTGTTGGTGTTTATTATTATTACAACTTTTACTTAAATTTTGTTTACTCACTGCACTTCATTTACACTAGAGTTAGTATCAAATTGATTTTTCCCGTTTTGTTTTGGCGATAAGTCTCGTATTTACGAGTTGTTTGTCGGCCGTAACAAAACGTGTGTTCGCAGAGCGAGTACTCGAGACTAACTTAACACCATGCCAGAGTATATTTGGAGGATGACCTATTTATTCTTGAAACTGACAACAAAGCTCTGGTATAGTTGGGGAATTCCACGGATGCAAAGGCTAAATTTACACGATGGTCACTCTAGCTGCAGGAATATATCTTTACCGTAGAGCATACACCAGGCAAAATCAATCTATTACCTGATGTTCTGAGCCGAGGTTTATGTGTAGACTTAGTATCACCAGAAGCCAACAATCCGAACAGATTGCTACCGCCAGAGACACAAGGCGAGCAACAAAAACCCACGCTAAGTTACTTATAGACCCGCTTAGCAAGAGCATACTGGACAAACTTTGCAAATGTTTGCTTCCTGAAGGGAAAAACCTTAGCAGACATGATCAGCCGTGCCCAGAAAGAAAATCAAAATATCTAGGACATCATCCAAAAATAGCTGGTTGACAATCCAAAATGCCCGAAAGGGAAGGCCTGGGCTAACAAATCGGCAACCAAGGAGAGTTACTAAGAACCAGCTCGGGAACGGATCAAATGGTGGTACCAGCGCAGGCTCAACATGAAGTAATAAAACAACATCATTCATGAGGGTGATATTATCTGACAACGGAAACCAGTTCCCAAGCCAACACTTCCAACGGGCCGTAAAAATTGGAAAGCCACACCACGGCTGCGTACCACCTTCAGACAAATCCTGTGGAGCGTCGCCACGCAAAAGTAAAGAAAAGCCTACGCACACTGCGAGAAGAAAGACACCGGCTAGAATGGGATAAATATCTGACAAAAGCCGTTTTCCATTGTAATCGACGGACTAATGCAGCTACCGGTTGCACCCCTGCCGAACTCCTATTTAGGTTTAATCTGACAGAACCGGGGAGCTGGGATGAACCAAAGACACCAAAAAAAAAAAACAAGGACACCCGGTTGCAGGAGGCAAAACAACGACAGGCGACTTACAAAAACAGAAAATATCCCCGACATGCAAACGTGAGAAAGTACGTGGCAGGTAAAAAAGTGATAGTGCGCGGTCAAGCAAAAGGATTGAGCAACAAATAGATGGGTCCAAAAAAAACATTAATTACATTAATTGAATATATTAAACAGTATTTGTCTATCTAGACTGTTTCTCAAAAGTATTTCTTTTTATGAAATAAATTAATAATTTATTCAAACTCAATTTAACGATCAAAGCGGCCAAAAGTTTGTTTCATTATTAACATTTTTTTTTATATTGAGATGCTATTATTTGTATAAAATATAATAAAAGAAATGTATATAATATGACAAAAGATTAACAATTACGTCAGTATGCGGAAGTAGTAGTTTAAAGTTTGTTTATTTTAAAAATGTTTATTAAATTTAACAAATTAGTGCTTGAAAATATTAAAACATTGCTATAGTTAAAGTTTTGCAAGTTGATGCAATTCAATTAGATTGAATCTGTTGCAATCATGGTATCTAGCAACAACGCCCATCTTGCATGCTGATACTGCCTAAAACATATAATGCGCAAGTAAAAAGTGTTGTGAAGTAACGAGCAATAAAAATAAACAATACAACGCATTCAGCAAGGCTGTTAGACGTACTTAAAATGAGCAAATTTATGCTAGGCATTACTATGATGTTCCAAATGTCCAAAATCTATTGCTGGAAATCATCTATATGGATGGAGTGTGACTGTAAACAGTTCAACTTGCCGGCAGTTTCTGCGGTTTGTAGCTTAAAAATTAGATTGATAATGATAAAAATAAAATTTATAATAATCAGGGAGCTGTACTTAAAATTCAAACAGCAATTGATCATGATAAAAATACATTTAACTCGACTTTTAATAAAATAAAATTTAGTAAATTACATTTAAAAATATCTCCGAGAAAACAACAACTTGAATATGTTGATCCGAGTGAGAGCAAAAAAACTGATAGCGCAGAGGATAAGCGTAAATCAAGGTGACCTAATATCATCTAATTGCCGCTAGTGGCATTAACAAAAATAACATTGACTTTACGGATGCAGTGGCTAAGTTATCCTTAAGGTAAAGTGAAAAACTAAGGTTTAGGGACTTGCTAAATAAGAATAAGGAAGTTTTTTCAGAAATATTGGATCTGATAACGGCTTATCAGCATGAGATTTACCTTACCAATCTAGCTCCTTTCACCGTAAAGCAGTACCCTATTCTGATTGCACATAGGGCTACTGTATATGCATAGATTGAAAAAATGGAACGCTGGTTCGTTATATCTCGGTTTGATACCCTATTTTTTAGTCCGCTAATGACAACGCTTAAATGAGACGGTACGGTCCAATTATGATATGTAGACGCACGCCGTTTAAATAGTGTGATTAAGCCGCACCCTGAACTTCTTTGATCAATAGAAGATCTACTACATGGCATGTTAAATACGTATCTTTCTTGATCTTACCGCCTCTTTTTTTTAAGAGAGCATAGACCCTTATACCGGTTTTTGCGTAGGTACGCGGATATTGCCCTTCAGCCTAAAAACATCGGTTTATTTACAAGATGTATGGATTAAATTTTAGGATCATCTTATGAAAAATTTGTTCATGCTTATATTGACAATTTACTGATGACGTCGTCTACGGCATTTGGGTTTGGTGCTCTCCCGTTTGTACAATGCGGAAATTACATTCTGTTTTAATAAATGTCATTTTTAGAAGTAAAAGCACTTAGATCATTTCCCTTAAGAAAAAATATCCGGCAATTACAAGCGTTTTTAAGATTAGTCAATTTTGATCGGCCATTTGTTAAACACTTCAAAAGAAACGCAATGGCATTGGGATACCAAACAACAGAACGCTTTAAATAAAATGAAAGAGTTGCTGCCCCAAGAGGTAATACTGCGACATCCTACTTTTGAAAAATCATTTCATGTACAGCGCAATGCCAACGACGTTGGTATTAAATGTTGTTGAAAAATGAATTGTAGCATATTTTAGTCGCATTTTGCAAATCTCCAATCTTTGTCGTATTTAAATACTTGCAGGTTACTATCGCCGTGCATTACTAGATAGTTATTAGTAGTCTAGGAGTACGACTATGTGGTCAACTACATATCTGGCACTAAAAATGTCATATCTAATGTGTTATTACGTCACCTCTTTTGCTGATTCACGGTACCCCAAGATCGGTTATTTAGCATTTTCCTCACTAATGTTCGAATCCGGTTTTTCCTCCGTCAAGAGCGTTTGTTTCTAAAACTTGATGAAGACTCCCTTGCAATTCTTTGCGTATTTCAGCTTTTGTTCAGCAGTTTGTAGAAACTTGTTATCAGTTTTTTGGCTATTACGGCGTCTACAAAGTGTGGTGTGCAATGCAACGAGATGTTTGGTGGAGTGGAATGTTTTGTGCAATCAAACGCTAGGTCAAAACCTGTAATCTATGCCAGACAAGTAAAGCCTCTTTCAAAATCTACATTAAAAACTATTGTTCCTGCCGGTCCAAACGACTTAATTTTGGTAGACTTTTAAGGACCTTTACCTAAATTGATTGGCGGCGTTTGTTATGTTTGTTTTTCCTCAATTTGGCACCTACATAGAAACCCTATGGAACGCGTTTTGCGGAAGTTAGATTGCCTTTTTCAGACGTAGTGTTGACAAAAACATACTTTGTAAGCCCGCAAAATTCTCAGGTTCACCAACTTTTTAATTAATGTTGTACATGAGTCTACTAGTTTCCCTTTTTTGTTATCTATCTCAGCCGGGTGATTTGGTTTTGTTAGAAGCAAATCCAATTTTATCGGCTATTGATCGCAAGTCCAAAAAACTTCTGCCCGTAGGTAGTAGCAAAGCAAATTGCTACCAAAACTTTTGTATTGAACTTCCTGGATACAAGCCTCTGAGCCTAGACTGCATCAGTAATTTAATTTAGCTGTAGTTTGAGTAATGCCTCGGTTGGAGGCAGATGTACGGATATCGATATTTGTTTGCGCGGTTCATGCGCAAATCCGCGCGTTATAGATGCGTCTCATATTTAAGGTCCAAGACTGATCCCGTCCATGCTCTCCCGTGTTAAAAGATCGTGCAGGTGTGTAATTTTACAGACCTCCAATCCAGCTCGTGCTTCCTGGTAATTGAACCCAGTTTAATTCAAGCCTGCGTATTACTTGCACAATTTGTTTTAGGGATGTGTTTATTTAACGGCCACGTGTACATGTCTATGTTACAAAATTGTAATTATCTAAGAATAAACAGAACTTAAATTGTAAGGTACTGCCGATAATTTTTAAACACTCCCGCTCTGTTACAACTGGAAGGTCGGTACAATTTAAGAGCAAAACTTTGAGTTCTACGGTGTACAGGTTGTACAAAGATTTAATGACCAACTAGATTTATTTGCCAATTGCAATTTCTTGTAAAGTTAAGTTAAGTTAGGTTAGGTTAGGCCTTGTTGAAAAAACTACCAAACAACAAAAATATGCTCTACTGTTAGAACTCTGATATTAAAAAACAACTAAAGACGCAAATAGCACAAGCTTAACAAGAAAAATGGATGCAGCTAATAAAAGAAGTTGAAAAAGATGTACAGTCCAGCACCGCAAATGAGCCTAGATTTCAAGTACAAAATAATCGATAAGCTATTTCCCACAGACCCCAAAATGGTTTGGAGAAACCACGGCGTCTACATAGTGAAATCTTTCACAAAGGAAGAGCTAAAGATACCATGCCAAAAAATAAAAAACGGAAAGGCCACTGGACCAGACGCTATACTAGGTAAAATAATAAAAAATGTTAGCGGAAGCAGAGCCAAAATATACGCTGAAAATGCATGCTAAACAACACCCTAGAAAAAAGATGTTTTTCAAAAAAATGGAAGCACGCAAGACTGGTTCTAATAAAAAAAACAAAACAGGAAATAAACGACCCGGCGGGATACAGACCCTTGTGTATGCTTGACACATTGAGCTAACTACTTAAGCAATTGATTTGCATCCGGTTCAAAAAGAAACTTGAAGAAAAGGCACCGTTGTCAAATAAACAAGTTGGCTTTACAGATGAAAAATCCACCATAACCCATATGGTCTTCCAAGCTGCTGAAAAAAAAAATTAAAAAATCACTTAAAACTAGAAAACTCTGCGTCCTAGTTACGATTGACGTACATAACGCATTCACTACCGCGTCATGGCAAGAAATAGTAAGAGAGCTAAAAAACAGAAATATATCTCCATACATGACCAAGATAATCCATAATTATCTGGAAGAAAGATATGTACAGATGGAAGAAGGGCTATGCCACTAAATGACGTCAGGGGTGCCCCAAGAATCCGTGTTGGGACCAATGTTGTGAAATGTCTTATATGACAGAATTCTACAGCTGAAGCTAGAAGGAGCCACACTCATTAGGTACGCCGACGATCTGACACTAGTAGTTAAAGCCAAAACACAAGAAGAGCTTACAAGTCTAACCAACAAAGTCTTAGACAAAATTAGTAAATGGTTAAATGAAAAAAAAAACTACAAACAAGAACTGGAAAAAGTGCAAAGAAGAGCAAATGTAAGAATAATCAGCTTGTACAGAACCATATCCAAAGAGGCGGCAGAAGTCATAGTAAGAATACCACCAATTGACTTGTTAGCACAAGAAAGGATTAAAAAGCATGACAATCCGGAAACCAACACAAACTCATTAAAAAAGGAAACAATAGATACGTGGCAAATCAGATGGGAAACTGAGATGGAAAAAGCAACTTGGACAAGGCAACTAATACCAAATCTAAAAACATGGACAGAAAGAAACCACGGCGAAACAAGCTACTATCTAACATAATTCCTTTGCGGGCATGGATGTTTTGGAACATATGAAAACAGAATGCGTATACGGGCAGACGATGAATGCCAATATTGTAAACAGACAGACACGATTAAACACACAATTTTTAATTGTAAAAATTGAAAAGATTATCGCCAAAAAGCAAACCAAGAAACTGGACAACAGTTAACGCCAGCAATGTGATAGAAGTAATGCTAAAAGACAAAGAAAAGTGAACAGCTGAAATGTGAAATAATGAAACAAAAAGAAGAAGATGAAAGAAAAATCCAGAATGAAAGAAAGGAATAAAACTAGACACAAACCCAACCTGAAGTAATGTTTAAGCAGTGCCGGGTTAGGATAGGAGAAACGAGAAAAGGTTTTGTTAAAAAAAAAACAATTTATTTAAAACAAACATTATGTAATTTTATAATTTATATTACATATATTAAAATAAATTATTGTAAGACTGATTTAAAATATATAACATTCTAAACTAAATAAAAACTTACATTCCAAGTTTTTATGATTCCATAAATAATATGAAATAAAATATAAAAATAATATTTATAATAAAAGTAATATGTCTGCATAAATATAATATCATAAATAATTGTATATACTGTAGAAACGTAAATGTACAGAATGTTATTCCTCCCCTATAAGAACTAGTGAGATTCTTCTTCCAAAGCTTGATCAGCTTTTATGTTTTGTTACCACCCATTATTGGTCCATTTTTATGCTGGTTCAGTTGAGCTTGTTGAACATGAATATTTTTATTTATTTTTGATATGATCCATATGGAGTTGGTTTTTTCTGCAAAATAAATTGACCTGTCCAACCAAAAACATGATTCAATCATAAATGCAATACGTTTTTCTAAGATGTAGTTTATCGATATCTTAAAACGGATGGATGTAATAGGAAATAACCCAGAGTTGCAAATACCGAAATACAGCAACATAAGGAATTTCCTGATATATTATATATATATATATATATATATATATATATTTGAGTAGGCTTGCAAAATATTCCCACTAGTACTTCTTTAATTAGCAAAAATAAAATTTAAATTATAATTAGTTAAATTATGAGTTAAGTCCGTTAAGAGCATACCGACCGGTACCTCGTACTCCAATATTGCAATACACTCAGGGGAAGTTCCCCACCCCAAACCAGACGCATTGTATTTGCTTATTGGTTGACTTCAATAGTGATTCGTACAGTTCCGTATTCTATCGCGCTTGGTGAGAACCAAATATTCTCTACGCATACTTTTGCCGTTTGGTTTCTGTGTATCTGTCGGTAATAAAAGAATATGAGGAGTAGATCAAAAGACAAAATAATAATAATATTAATTTATTCATAGCATTTTATCTACTTAAAAATTCATAAGTATGTAATTTAATTACTTATAAAAAGCATATTTTATTATAGTTTGGACATTATATTTTGATACTGGCGTAAATCAATCAATTTCATATATGTATATTGTATCTTGGTATTTGTCTAATAATATAATAAACTTTTATAATTAGTTCTATACTTTATACAACAACTAATTTAAGTCCCAAAAGTAGCTAAAAGTCAAATTTAAAAAAAGTCGCAAAAGCAAAAGTATATGTTATAGTATACCCTTTTATAGCAGCCGCTCCAGATAAAGCACTATAATTTGTCCTGTAAGATCTTTTAGACCAGCATCCATCAGCAACTACCGTAATTAATGGAACGCCATCTTGATCTACATTGCCATTAGATATTGCATACGCAGCTTCGTCTTCAGCAGCTTCTTTCATCAATCTTTCTGCTGTTATTTCCCATCTTCCGCTTATTTTATCGTGGCACTTGGCGTATAATTTTGAGGACATATAAAGATATTTAAGACAGAAAATAATTCTTCGCTATTGTAGAACCCACTTCCCGTGCTTGTTATTCCCGCCACAGCATTCATATTTATATCTTCTCTTGAGGTTTTCAAAGAAAAATTAGAATTACACATATTGCAGTGAATCAAAAACTTTGAATTTAGACCTCCTTTCAGTTCATTATAAATAATTAAATTATTAATGGAGCATCCAAACTGAGGTGCATGTTTGTTTAACTCTTGAAGTAGTTCTATAAAAAATAAAACATCCACAATTCGGTTGTTTTGAATATTTAGAGGAGTGTAGTTTGGCTTGGCACGTTTTCTTTTGTTAGATTGATTAGTAGCCTAAAACGTTTATTTCTATAATTTTATATGATTTTTGGTATACAAATTATAATATTTATATTTTTAATTAATATGTTTCAGAAGTAAAATTATATATGCTTGCTTGCACATTGATACAGCATGCAGCACTCAAGGGTTAGTAAAGAAAGTTTGGGTTTAATATGTTATTTGCAATGCTGTAGGGTTATAATAATAAGTGACTTTTATTGTCATTACACATAAAAAACTGTCAATAAGATACATGATCATATATATATATATATATATATATATACATATATATATATATATATATTAAAAAAAACGCTCTCAGTAAAATGCAAACCTTTTAGATAAAATTGAAAATAGTTTTGTAATTACTTTATTATAACTTTATTTGTTTTTGTACTTGTTGCAGGCATTATATAGTATATAGTGTATCATGGGGCAAAAATCGGCTTTAGCAGCCCGCGGCATTTAGTTGAGCTGCTAAAGCATTTTGGCACAAGTTACACTCAATATTTTTACGCCTGACTCAAATAAAAACATTGTTTTAAAAAATTTAATTTATTTATTAATTATTATAATCTGTCACTACTGTCAGATTTTAAAGCTTGACGTTATGTAAACCAATCAAATACTGCGAGCGTTTTTTAGGCCTTTAAAATCGTCGTTTTGGCCCCCATTTTAGGGCCAAAACATACGGTTTCGGTAGAGGCAGGCGAAAATAATATTAAATATAGTTTTTTTTATGTAAGTACATTTGCATTTGCGTTTATTTTATACCGGTATGGTTTGAGCATTCCGAGCAACGTCATACAGAAATAAGGGCCGGTGTACAAATTGTCATGCCAATCATCTTTCACTTTGAATGACCATTTATTATTATTAGTATTATTAGTAAATTGATTAAATTTATTATTTTGTTTGCTAAATTTGAAGATTTGTTCAGAATATATCAATGTATATATGTACTTGAAATATTTGAAAAAGTGTAAAACTTACGTTGAATTAATTTGTGTGTTTAAAAATGTCTATCTGTTTTATTTATTATAGTAAATAGTACAAACTAACAAAATCTACAAATCACCTAACTTTCAAATAATTGGCAATCTTTTAATAGTCTATTAACTATAATAACAATTTTTATTTATGTTTGAATTAAAGTTAATTATAATGAATAATATATCATAACTCTTTGCCGATAACATAGTATAAATTTAATCTAATAAACACAAAATTTAAATAAATCATAAAAACGACTTAATTAAATATAAATATATGGTTTTACAAAATAAACAACATTAAATATAAGACAGAAAGGTTCTTAATCCAAGAATAAAATCAATAATCTAATCATTAGATAAATTCTTACTGATCTCCAAATTTCGACTATCAATAGCTATTTTGAAACCTGTATATGTAAATTATAACAAATAATATTGAAGTTAGTTAACATTTAATAGAGTTAATTTAATTGATAGTTGTGACCTCTACTATGTGATAATTCATGTTTATGAAAAAATAAAACAATTTACTAAGTTTTTTATCACAAATTTATTCTTACGAATACATTACTAGTTCTACTAGAGCCTTCTACAGATAAAATAAGTCATCTGTAGAATGCTCTGGTAGAGCCGAAACTAGTAATGTATTCGTAAGAATAAATTTGTAATAAAAATCATAGTATATTGTCTTATTTTTTATTTAATAGAGCTGTTTATAAAATAACAACTAACACTAAATTCATAAATAACAAGGAAACCACAAAATGGTTTATATTTATCTAATGCAAAATAAACAACTTTAAATGAAAACTTTAAGATAACCGTTGATGGCCAAATAGCCTTGTAATAAATGATGAAAATTGTTAATTTTATTCTAGTCTTAAAAATGTTCAGGAGAAGAATCAACAAATATGAATCCATGTACTGTAAAGACAAAACATTAATTATATAGTTAAATATTAATTATTACCTCTAAATTCTCATGTAAAATTATATGTGATATGGATTGCTCGGGGTAATTCGATTCATCGCTATCTGAAGTCTATAAAATTAAACATGTTTAACATTTGTAACAAAGAAGGTCTTTTTAAGTTGATATATAAAAATAATTACTAACCTCTACATTTTTTGCAACAATTAAACTTGTTGTACTTGGTTCAGGCCAATATAAGCCAGTACTTGTACTTGGGAAATTAATTATATTGTCATCTAATGCCTATAAAATATTTTTTTCAATATTTTTCAGTAGTCAACATGACTGTTATACACGCAGTCATTGTTTTATAACACTATATCATACAACTAATTCAATAATTATAATTAACTTACGTTTTCATCATATGGTTTATTATCAATTGTGACTCTTTCTGGAGCATAATCAATACCAACTCGATCTATATGCAGAAACTTATTTTATTAAAAAAAAAACTAAATTTCGGTATATCTAATATCTTACCGCGACATTCTTCTAATACTGACTTTACAAATTTCTTTGTTTTTGCCAAATTCAAATATTTAATTTGACGTCCTAACTTTTTTGTCCTAAACACTTTTTGCCTACACTTATTAATTTTTCCCATTATAAAAAATAATATGTCAATTACAATAAATTTACAAAAGAGCTATACTAAATACAAGTAAAAATGGTAAATATTATTACACTGTATTTTACAGAATGAAAAATTAAATTAAATTTAAAATAATTCTGGAAAATATGTTACAATTGTTTTTACTAACTAAAAATATATATTAATCTACCGAAGGCTTTTGCGCAAAAATCCTGCCTTCAATTCAATCGCTGTAAAGAATAATAAAATGTACATACATATCCGATATCTCGCTTATGAATTGCTAGACATACATTGCATTGTATGAAACGTACGCTTCGAGCAGAATATGAGAAATGCAATGACTATACTCTGCCTTCTCTGTCGAATGAAGGAGTGTCCCACAACAAGGGGAACACGCTTTGCGATGTGATGGGAATCGACGGCTGAAATATTTGTATTATTTTTACACAAAAGATCAATTCTTAGCTTCATTATATCTCTAAATATAATTTTTTAATAAATTTGTAGTTTTCACCAGTATGTTCAGAAAGAACCAAACTAGCTTATGTCGAAGTCATTTGGTCAAATAATAGTTAGAATTAGCCTTAAAAAAATTGTTGAAAAGAACTTAAATTTACAATATTTTCTATGTTTGCGATTTTTTTTTGTGCCATTTGTAATATATTATTTACAAATATAACTTCGAGTTTCAATTGTTTCACCTTTTTAGCACATAATAAAAAAATAATTATGAAAATATATTGAGAATTAAGGGCGCTAGAGTAAATCGCAATTGTCGTGTAATTGCTTCATTTTCTATACCATACGGAGCGGTTGGTATGCTCTTAAAATATGCTATAAATGTTGTTCAAGTTCAGCAGAATCTAATTAATTGCTTGAGCATTGTAACATAGTAGATAATGGGCACAACTTATATTATAATTTTTATAGGAGGTGCTAAAATTTATCATTTATTTTGATGTAAAGATAATTAATCGGTTTCGGAATTAGATTTCTCCGTATGCAAAGGTTTTTAACGCCCGGTTTTGCCAACGTCACTTGAGACGTAACTTGACTAAGTTCAGCTCAGAATCAAGCCCAGCTTATGTCGAGTTTGTGTGCACCATTTAAAAATGGCGTCTTTGCTAGGATCCGGATAGATTTGGCAATGTTGCTGATATTCACAATGCTGTTTTCTAATTGGTAAAAAAAAAGTTTTTGTCTTGATAAATTTTTTACTTACATTAATTTATTATAAAATATAAAAGTCAGAAATTGTTACATTATGGTCATCTATTTGTCAAATAATTATAATTAAAAAAAAACACATTAATTAGAATATTTATACTGTAACTTATTATATATTAAAATCAAAATAATATGCTTTACAGTATATAAAGACAAGTAGTAGTAAATAATTGTTTAGAGCCTACAAAATAATATTGATGACAATCTTAACAGTATTAAGGTTATATTGCAGAGCTTGAGCTCTCAAAAACGGGATCTATTATTTGAGCTCTACTTGACGCAAATAAGGTAAGATTTTGCTTTGGTGCAACGGAATAAGCTCGGCTTTCAGCTTAAGGCTTAGCTTGAGGCCTAGTTAGGACTTGAGACATACTAGAAAAACCGGGCGTAAATGTTTTGCAAATGAATTATATTACCAGTGGTTTGTTGATATTGTTCTCTTGTCTGGGTTTATAGATTGTACGTTTTTCACTTTTGAGAACTTATTATGGTCTTTGTGTCTGGTGCCCGTACATTTTTTTTGTCTAGCTTCTTTAATTTTAATAGTTGAGATTTCAATGATGGTTTTATTGCGTATTTGATTTTTGTTTTGTGATAGTTTTTTGTTAATACATGCAGATAATTCTTTTACTTTTTCTTAGTGTATTTTAATGTAATTTTGCAAAAAAGCATGTTTTAAATCAATAGATAAAAAGGATTTAGTATTAATATGGTCATTGTTCTTAGCAGACGAATGTGTTCAATTAAAGTTAAATGTAGTCTCTTTATTTAATTTAGTTTTAACAAGCTTTGAATCATGTTATTCTTAAACTCGGTTCTGTTATCTGATATTATAAGTGTAGGTAGACCAAGATGTAAAAAATACATAAGTAATTTGTCAGTTATCTCTATAGCATTGACTGTAGTTAATTGATAAGCTTGTGCATATTTTGAGAATGAATCTACAATGGATAAAAATTTGGTGTAATATTAAACTTGACTTGAATAGGTGACCTTATGTATTTGGCTTGTTGACATATATCACATTTATTAATAAGTAATTGGATTATTTTTTTTAGTTGAGTGCTGAGTACCATCGTCACTATCAATCATAAGTGGGATTTCCGGGTCTGAATGAACTTTTAACAATTTAGGTTTTGAAATTTTTTTAATTAAAATTATTCATGTAATCTAATAAATGTGATGGGACTTGTTTAGTTTTGTCTATCTACCGAAGGTACGCTAGCCGCACGCCGTCTTCGGCTGTACGTATTTTTTGTGACCTGGAGAAAATACACGTCAGCAAACCTGACCGTACCGGACCCACCAGCCCCACCATCAACCAGTTTGCCCGTACGAACCGTTTGCTATCAAATCCGCCGACCTGACGGGCGGAAACTGATTTATGTCCACGTCAAGGACCTAAAACTCGCCTACTAAGGGAACGTCTAACTGTAAATAGTGTACATAATATATGTGTGTTTGTCTGTGCATGTCCAAATAATTATAAGCCTGTAATAGTTAAAACCTGAAAAGCCGAGAAGTTTGGAATAGATGTTCCGTCTCCACTTCAGGGAGAAGCCGAGGAGTTTGGAGCAACGTTCCATCTCCGCTTCAGGGAGAAACTCACCAATGTCATGGGAACCGACCAGTACCAGTTAGGGTTTTGTAATAAGAAACCGACTAGTACCAGTTAAGTTTTTTCCCTGCCGTCCGAAAGCAGTGGAAAACTTACCAGTCCCATGGGAACCGACCAGTACCAGTTAGGGTTTTGTCATGAGAAACCGACCAGTACCTGTTAAGTTCCGTCTTGCCGTCCAGTACCAGTTATGTTCCGTGTCCAGTGAAAAACCGACCAGTACCAGTTAGGGTTTTGTCCTGAGAAACCGACCAGTACCAGTTAAGTTTCGTCCTGCCGTCCAGTACCAGTTATGTTCCGTCCTGCCGTCCCAGTGCAGTGAGAAACCAGCCACGACCAGTTATGTGCCGTCTTCGTCTCCAGTAAGAAACCAAGGAGCACTTGTTAAGTTTTGTCCGGAGAAACCGACCAGTGCCAGTTAAGTTCCGTGCTGCCGTCCAGAACCAGTTATGTTCCATCCTGCCGTCCGAGTGCAGTGAGAAACCAGCCAGTACCAGTAAAATTTTGTTTACCGCCGTCAATATCACCGGAGAAGATACCGGTGAGTCCGTGTGATTGTACCGTTTTTCCCCTAGTTCGTGCGCGTGCGTGTTTGATTGTGTCGTCTTTTGGTGTGCCAGCCCGCGTTCCCCGAAACCGAGGGATTTTGCCTAAAAAAAAAAATGTTTTTTTTTGTGAAAAAAGAGGGGTGTAACGAACCCCGTTATTATTTATTAAAGTAATGCCCAACCGTTCGTCTGTTTATGTCGGCTAGTATCACAAACGCGCGCTTGTTATGCAGCGTTATTCATAGACATTCTTGTCGAACGCACGCATAACAAACCGCGTGAAGTATAACACGTATGCTAGGCAAACCTTTTTGCAACTAGCTGTATTCGGGGTGGCCTACCTTGCTGCCATTAATTAAACATCGTAATTAGCCGGCTACCGACACTTTTCTTGTCCGCGACATGATGTTTAGTTGATGACGCAACAAACCTGCGTGTTTGTCGGCTTGCCACTCCGTTGTTTGAGGGTGCACGCGGATCTAACCTATCAAACCACGTGCAATCCCATGTAATCAATAAGGCCCATAGGCGTCCCATATGGGGTTTGCCATGGGTGAGACAAACCTCCGCCGGAAGTAAGAAGTAACCAGGAGCTTCTGTGTGCAGTAATTAGTGATTTGCCATTAATTGGTAAATCACTAGTTACTGTATGCAACCGTCCGAACCCGACGGACGTTTGTTTCTTTTGTATATATATATATATTAGTAATTAAGGGGAATTGGGTTTTAAGATTTTGTAGGATTGTTTATGTATTGTCAGGGGTCATTTTGTTTAATTTAGTTTTAATTAATTAGTTTGGGGTGTATAGGCCACCCCCTATGCACCCTCCATTTATGTTGACTACCCTGTTCCCGCTCTTCCCACCTCCAGATTCCCGATCCAGTCCCAAGTTCCTACCGACGTTTCCCGATCCATCTTCCTTTTGATGTTTATTAACTATATTTTTTGTATCTTTCTTTTTTCTGCGAGAATAAATGTTTTCTTGTGTTAACCCGTATATTATTTACTTTGTGTCCACACTCCGGTGTGGTGGCGCCCGAGCACCTTGAGTCTCCGGCCAATTAAGTGAGGGAACCCTGTTGATCCCGACTGCAGATACCCCCGCACAGGTGACGCCTCACGTCTCATAGAGAAAAGACGTCACAACGTCTATAAAGGAACAAGAATTTTTTCTGACAAAAGTTGGTTTGTTGCTTTTATTATGTACAACCATGTCGAACGTTGCTTGCCACTCTCCAAAGTGTTTTCCTCTCTGGTTAACACCAAGAATCCCTACTTGTGGGCTTTTGCGTTTATGTCGCTTAAGATGGCACTTTATTCTCGGGCGCTACGGCATTTGTACATTATTGCGTCAGTTTTCATTTTAAATTGGTTGAATAGAATGTTTGGAGAGGTAACAGCAGTACAAGGTGAGACCTTCTAGCTGTATGACATGATATCCATCATAGCATTTGACTTTTTGTACTTTAATTTTTTTGTTTTTGAAGAACAAGGCAACATCTTTCCTCTTAGTGGCTATCCACCCTAGTTTATTGATAATTTTTTGGTTAGGTTTGGAAACTATGACTAAATTGATATTCTTTTCTTTCAAAAGCAACATTGTGCCATCCATGCCCTACCTAAGTTTGTTAGTAGGATTGACAATTTTTCCTTTCCTTCCCTCGTTACGCATTTTCTTTTTGGTAGCATATTTAGTTTTTTTCCGTAGACACACCTCCTGTTGTTCTTGGCGCCTTATTATTTAAAAGTTTCCTGTATTGCGGACATTTCGTTTAATCTGACTTATGCCCATCCACTTTGCAGACTATACAAGTGGGTGTATTTTTGCAGTCTGATGCCTGATGTCCTGTTTTGTCGCAGTTTAGACAGAAGTTGGACCTGTTTTGACCTGTACATTCATCCCTCCTGTGGCCAAGAAGATGGCACCTGTAACACCTCGTGAGGTCTACTCTCTTCCTTACCCTGCAGTTGATCCAGCTTATTTTCACTTTGCCTTTATCTATTATGCGCTTGGCTGCGTCCTTTTTGATGGCTACTATGGCGGTTTGGTTCTCATTTTGAGTGAGTCGCATTGAAATCACTTTCGGCTTTCTTGATTTTACTGTGCAGCTCAGTAGGTTGGCGTAACTTTTACCCTCCTGTGCTATGATGTTTAGTTTTTGAGTTTCGGATGTAATTCCTCTTTGCTTGGAGTTTTGTAAAAGCTTGTTTTTCTTTGTCTTTTCTACGTCGTCACCGCATAGGGTCACTTTAATGCCTGCGTCTAAAAACTGGTATTCTACGCACTTTCTAATATAAGCCATATTTGTGAGCCCTATTACTGCAACATTATAACATTTTTTTTGTTTTGGTTTATCTCGTCTTTTAACTGTGTGCACAACTTGTACACAGTTTTGATGTCGTCAACTCAGCTGCCATCTATCTTCATTGGCAGAACGTACTTGCTGTTTGTATGTTGTGTCTGCTTGTTTGTTTCTCAACTGCTTAGTACTCCAATTTGTACCCTTACAAACTCGAGGCTGTCTTTGTTGAGGCCTTAAATAATACAAACTTACATGTAACAACTCAACCATCTCCAACATGCAAATATCTAGGCGTGCTTCTTGATAATAAACTATCCTTTAAACCCTACTCCCGTTCTATAAAATCCAAATGCACAACTCGAGCAAAACATTTTCGCTGTCTTACCTATAGAGGAAAAGGTATCAATATAAAAACAGTTACACATATTTATAAATCTATTTGCAGACCTCTATTATATTATGCATCAATTATTTTTTCACAATGCTGTAAAGAAACTCTAAGTAATCTGCATGTCGCTGAACGATCAGCTATTAGGAGTATCACTAAAATACGGCATCCTAATAACTCTTTACACAACATCAATAATGAGTCTCTTTATGAACTAACACAAATTAAACCACTTTCCGAACGTCACTCAGAACTGACAAAAAAATTCTGCAACAGGTCTGCTAACGTGAAAATAATATCTAAACTTGCTATTCCAAGAAATCAAGGAAAAATTGCTAAATATAAATTTCCATCTAAATCCATCCATGAACATATCCTACTAATTTTCAATATCACTGACAATTTAGACTCATCCGACTAACTGACGATCATTTCACTTGCTATTTTTTTTTTTTTGTAATTCACCAAACTTCTATATTTTATCTTTCTTACCACTATAATCATACTCATGGGAAGAAAGACTTTGGTCGATAGCCTTTTTCATATTCATATCCATACTCATTTCTATCTCACTTTTATATATGTTTATTTTCTTAAAAAAAAATAATTTGTATGTGTGTATATGAAATAAATTTGTTTACTACTACTACAAACTTATTAAAAAATATAGCACACAACATACACACTTTGTTATTAATATTGTAATAAAAAAAAAGATAGACAATTTTAAACAGATGTGCATTTATTAATTTATTATCAATTATCAATATTACAAAACATTTTAAGTGCAACAAAATACACTTGAGTTTTTTACTAGTTTGAATAGAATACTAAACCCTTGATTAAAATTTAATTTGTTGTGCAAATCAAAATATGTGTTTATATTTAAAATATTTTTATTAATAAAGCTATAATTAAAAATTATATAAACATTATTATTAAAAAAAAAAATTAAAAAATAATTTTTTTAACACCGCATAACATTTGCATTGAAATTTGTTTCTTTATTAGTTTTTAAAGTTCTTTTTAAACCAAATCATATAATGTTTGTTTTTTTTTTCAATTTGCTCATGTAGTTTCCTTTTATTTTAATTGCGTTATTATACTTTTTTCTATAGTTAAAATATCTAAAATATAAGTTGAACAAAAAACCAAGTTACGATAAATATGTACATTTTGCAGAAGTTCTTACATCTAGATGTTATTATATAAAATAACTTTATTGAGTTAAAAAAATTATTAATTAAATTAATTGAAAATGATTTGTTGATGTAAATTGAAAAATAACTGTTTATTTTCTAAACAAACAATAAACATGTATAGAAATTTATATCATCAACTAAGAATTGCACAAAATATTATACAACATAATTTTTTGCAACCACAATAGTTTTTGAAATCTACAACCACGTTAATCAAACATTTAAATAAATAAAAAATTTAGTAACATTAATTTTAAATCTCAATCAATTCAAATTCAACGAAAAATTATTTTTTAGAAATTTCCAACCGAATCACAAATTTTTGAAAAAGAATATGTTTTTAAACTAAAAAATAATTTAAATCTTTAACCCAAAGCAACACCCATGTCTGACGTATCATTTAACACATCTAGACCAATACATTCACAACCAATAAAGCTATACAACTTAGAAAACACATTTTATGCATTTAGGCATGCCAAGTATTATAACAACAGCAAAAAATATTACAATTACAATAGAAGCATATAACAATATAATTTTGAAATAAAAGCAAAATTTGACAAACCAATATCTTGTAAACCATTTGACAATGACGAATATTATACAATGGCATACAGATTACCTGCTAATAAAACTATTACAGACACTAACATACTCACTTTAAAAAACTACTGCCATATTTACGAACTAATACAAACAAGGCAATGTGCAACGGTTGCGAGAGAGGTCCTGGGTTAGAATCCCGGGTAAGGCATTGATATTTGTTTTGTTACGAGAATTTGTAAAAAATCACATTTAATACATGGTTGTGACTTAATCAGTGTAATGCTTGAGGTAAAAAAAAGACATATGTCAAAAAAAGAACTTTTAACATTTAGAAACCAAATTAAACACAAGATCAAAACAACTAACAAAATTCTAGATTATACCAAAACGTATTGGTACCTACATGTCCATTAAGTACAGAACTAAATAAATGCAATGTTAGATCAACAAATAGTAAAACCAAACCATTTACCATGGTCTCCACCAATTTGGACAATTTGTACAAAAAAAAATGCTTCTGGAAAAACCAAATGGATATATTATAATACAATAGATTACCAAAACATAAATAAAAAACTATTGACAATAGATACCTTATACCAAATATACGTAAGTACGTACTGGACAAACTTGATAAATGCAAATACTTTACAACATTCAATCTTGCTAGTAGATTCTACCAAATTACAAGTCAATATTACCAAATAGTATAGAAAAGACAGCATTTAAGGTAAAAAATAGACATTAGAAGTTTTTACAAATGCCTTTTAGACTAAAAGGAGCTTCTTCAACATTCCAAAGAGTTATGGATGATGTACTCAGAAGTTTGCAAACACACATATGCGTTGTGTACATAAATAATATAATTTTTCACATCTCTACAAGAACGTATTGTAAATCTAAAAAAGATCCTGGACTCTAGATTTTGGGAGCAAGGACAGGTAAAACCTCTTCCAGGCGCGTCTCAGATGGCGGATAGAGGATTGCACACACGGACCAACATCATTGCACGGTAGCCTTGCCACGGCAATGAGACTGCCTTTTCTTTTCTTCTTTTTTCTCTTTGAATTATTGTTCGCACAAGACTTGGTAACCAAAACAGCTTTCTAATCATCACAATACGAAAGGCAACTTGCTGAGCAGACGTGGCTTAGCCAAGGCAGGTTAAAAAGAAAACCTGATTGTCATAACAATGAACGGACAAATGGAAAACGACAAAATTATAAATAATATTTTTGGCAAAAACCCTAAACTAGAAGCTGTGGCAGAAAAAGGCTGCATTGAACCGGGCAGGGTGATATGCAGTGTGACATCGCTTGAACTTTTTACAGAGGACGATGAGATGCAGGATAGTGATGAAAGTCTTACATTTTTCTCAACGCTAGAAGAAAACACGGACAAAACACGGCAAAAATTTTGCAAACAAACTTGCACATACACTTTTTCGAGAAATTTTTATATATGACAATTTTTTAGCAATTAGTTTTAAAGGTAAATTATAGTGATATAACTGTTTTTTTTGTTTAGATATATGTTTTTTTTTTAATTTGTTTATTAGTAGTGTCCTTGACATTGTCATCACAATTTTATACTTATTTTAACTGTCTTATACAATGTAATGTATGTTTTTAGCTCTGATGAAGGCAGCAACGCTGCCAAAACGTTAGCTATTAAAAAACCATATGCTATAAGCAAATAGTTTAATTATTATTTTTTATCCTATCTCCAAAATAATTAATTTTTAAATCAATAAAAAAGGATATAACAACAAAACAAAAATATTTTAATATAAAAAGATTTTCGACAATAAAGTATCTAATTAGGTGGGTTAAATTTAATTATTTGCTTTGTAATCTTCCTTAGAAACCTTTTTAAATTTCTTCCAATTGATTGGTATTTTTTAGATTTGGCTAATTTCTTTCTACATCCATTTCACAACTAAGCTTATACACATATTTAAGCATATCATGGTAAACCTGACAAATGAGGAGCAATTGGAGGTGGCAAAATAGCTTTTTTATTACTTATCAAGGTAAAATTGCGGTCATTGACAAAAAAAAAGGAAAAAAAAAACATGTGGCTTGGTTAATTTATAAAAGAGCAAACCATAAAGACACTAAAAAAGTCCTCGAGTATATAGGCAGGAGAGATGAGATTCAAATAAACCTGTACAAAAGAGCAAAAAAAGCAAACAGCCACCAAAAAGTAGAGGACGAGATGTCAAAAATCAGAAAAAAGGTTGCAGAAATGAAGAAACCATAATAATTGCTCCAACACAAAGGGCCTCCTATGCGGACATAATTAAGCACATGAAGGCACATGTTGACACTAAGGGGGTTACGGTTAGAAAAATAAATAAAACCAGCAAAAATGTCGTAAGACTGACCATAAAAGGGAAAGACAAAAAGGACAAGATATTTTTCCGCGAGGCGCTCACCCAAAACCTGAAGGAGATGGCAAATGTTAGCCCTAGATGGGACCCAAAAACTTTTATGCTCCTAGACATTGAAGAGACCACACAGACAGAGAAGGTCAAAGAAAAATTAGGAAAAGCGTTTTTTAGAACCGACCCCCTAGTGGATGGGAAATCCTTAAGATTTGGAAACAATATAAACAAAGATGGGGCCAAACACGCTTTTGTGATGACACACTAAAGCACGGCCATCTTGCTTAAGGCAAGAAAGTCTATTGGCAAAGGCTGGAACAAATGGTGCGTAAAAGAATTAGAAGTCCTACAGAAATGTTACAAATGCTATTGTGTAGAGTAGAGCAAATGGCAAGGAAGAGCTTAAAAACAAAAGAAACCTGTTACAAGTGTAGAAGAGAAGGACACAAAATAAAAACTGCTTTCTCAAAAATGTTATCTCTGCAACGACGAGGGCCATAAGACTAATACGATGCGCTGTCCTGCATACAGAGCCTTTGTCAAAGCGCAGGAAATGGAGAAGAGGGAAAAGCCAGTCAGTTAAAATTCCCACAAAAATTGATCAAGCAAACTTTAGTAGAAGTAGGAGCCATGGATCTTCTATTACGCGGCTATTTACGTGCCACATACTCACATCAAGGTTTAAAAGACGGGAAACGGAAAGGGATACGTACGGGTGGAAAGCAAAGACACCGTTTTTTTACTTATGCTACCTCTCACCTAAAACCCAGACGACATTTGTAGCATCCTAATAGCCCTCGGCAAGGACCTAAAAAAGCACTCAAAAGCAATCTTTATTTAAGGCAACTTTAATGCAAAGTTCTTTAGCTGGTGCTCTCCAACCAAAAACCGCAAAGGTAGCAAACCAACCTTTGAAAGAGCAGACGGCACGACTTACATCGACGTAACCTTCTGCACAGCAAATCTGGCTAAGATGAAACTAAAGTGGGAGATGAGCGAGGAGGAAAACCTTAGTTTTCACAAAACAATCAATATAGAAGACAAATCCCAAACAGAGGCAATATAAAACCGCTCTACCTGTAAAAGAAGCTGGTATTTTAAACCCAAACAGGAGGATAAGCTAGCAAGTAATTTTGCCAAAGCAACTAAACAGGAGTCTTATTTACACGCAGTCCCTGACTTGATAGCGGCTAGTAAAACCTTGTAACAGCGTCCGTGTTAGAAAAAAAACAGGAAAAAACAAACAAGCAGTTTACTGGTGGAACAGCAATATTGCCACTCTGAGAAGCAGATGCGTAGGAGCTAGGCAAAACATCACTTCCGCACACACAAAAAAAAACAGTTTGGACCAGAATAAGGTAAACGCTCTGACTGAAAACTACAAACAAAGCCGTAGAGACTTAAAGACAGCTACTGCAAATGCCAAGAAAGGTGCATGGGAGTCTTTGTGCAAAGACGTGGACAACGATCTTTGGGGTAGAAGCTACAAAATTTTAACCGGAAAAACCGGAATGCGCTCGCCAGTAAGCTTGACAAATGAGGAGCAATTGGAAGTGGCAAAACAGATTTTTTTCAACCACCTAAAAGTTACGTGGCCGCGCATTGCATGCAAGCCCGAGGAGATACCCAACATCAACGAAAAGAAGATTAAGGAAGCGGGACGCAAAATCAAAACAAAAAAAGCGGCGGAGCCGGATAATATCCCACCAGAAGTCATTAAGGCGATAGCCGAAAAGTGTCTAGAAGCCTTACAAACCACGCTAAATACTTTTTTAAACAAACGTGTTTTTTCAACAGAATGGGAAACAGCCAGACTAACTCTGATAGAGAAACCAGTAAAGAAAGCAGAGGAAAAAGCGTACAGGTTGTTAAGTATTTTCAACGCAATCGAAAAGCTCTATGAACAAATATTAAACAAGAGACTGCTGGATAAACTTGAGGAGAACTGCGGCTTGTCGGACATGCAGTACGGCTTTAGGAAGGGACGCTCTTCTATCGACGCAGTGCAGAAGGTCCAGGAACTGACAAACAAATGCAAAGCGGATAAGAAATTTGTGCTGCTTGTGACTTTTGACATCAAAAAGCGTTCAACTCCGCATGCTGGGTTGACATAATAGAATCACTGCAGGGTTTTGGTATATCAAACTACTTGATAAAAATAAACTGCAGCTATTTGTAAAATTGCTATTTCTTGATAGAAAATGGAAGTGACCGCTGGTGTCCCACAAGGGTCAGTTCCTTAACTCTCTGGAACGTCAATTATTACGGAGTTTTAAAGCTGAAAATGCCTAGCAACATCTGGTTTATAGACTACGCGGATGATGTGGCAATAGTTGTTGCTGGCAACAGCGCAGAGAATGGAGGATGCCGAATAGGCATCCGGAAGATTTACAAAATGGCTGAACAAGAAGAAGCTTGAACTTGCAGCCCATAAAACAAAAGCTGTTATTTTAGCAAGCAGAAGAAGCCTAACGACTATGTCTTCTAAGGTTGACGGTGCCATAATAACAAGTCAAACCTCTCTAAAATACTTGGGTATCAACTTTGCCTATAACATAAACATGGGCCCTCACATTGCAAAGGCTGCAGAAAGAATGGACAAAACGGCTGTTTCTCTAGGTAGACTGATGCCCAACATAGGCGGACCTATATAAGGCAAAAGAAGTGCGCTAAGCAGCGTTGTCTCCTCCATAATCTTATATGGGGCACCAACATAGAGCCAGTGGGTTTACAAAAGGAAATACCGCGAGATACTAGAGCGCTTGCAAAGAAAGGTGGTTATACGGATATCATCTGCGTACAGGACCGTCTTCTCAAAGGCAATACAGGTGATTGCCGGAACTATTCAGTTGCACTTGCTGGCTGTGGAACGGTCATACAAATCCTGCAGCGCAGAGCAAAAACGGTTGGCAAAGGAGTCAACGATCAGCAAATGGAAATAAAAGTAGCAGGAAAATAACGGCACTGCAAAATGGACAAAAACTCTTATCAAAAGCGTAAAACCATAGATCTCCAGAAAACACGGGTGCGTTGATTACTACCTCACCCAGTTTTTAAGCGGACACAAATGTTTCTCGTCTTACTTGTACAAGATTACGCTGCGGAATAACGAAGACTGCCCATATTGCGGCTCTATTGATACACAGGAGTACACCGTGCTAGAATGCGGCAGATGGACTGCAGAAAGAAAAAGCTGGGTTTCCATCTTTTGTGTAGATGGACTAACTAAGTACAACATAACCACGCACATGCTGAACAGCAAAATGAAATAGATGAGCGTAAAATCCGTTATAAGCAGCATACTTAAAGCGAAGGAAAATGATAAAAAACAGCTGAAAGCAAAAGAACCTGGTCAATGCAACAAGGTAATGGCACCAATAAAGTAATGCCGCAAGGCATGTCCATGCAGAAACGAGAGGTGGTTTTAGTGGGTAAAGCTCCTTGTGAAAAAATAGTCACCCCACAATGCCATGCGGAATGGCGTGCATCTCTCACCTCTCTCTAAAAAAAAATCTATAAAAGGTTTTTCAAACAATTAGAGAAGTAAAACTTAAATTACAGCTCAGAATTTTATATATCAGAATTTCTTAAAAAAAAAGTTAAATTTTAGAACATGTAGTTACATAAAACACAATGTTTGAAATAAAGTTCAAAAACTATACATAACACCCTTTAACTTTAATATCCAGATTTTTTAAAGAAATTTATACTAACAACAGATTGCACTTGAAGAAGCATTATCGCAAAGGTTTATTGGATTTTATAAACCAGCATCACGCACCCTAATTAATTTGGAACAAAAATACTCAACAATAGAGAAAGAATTCTTAGCCATAGTATGGACAAGTAAATACCTTCGCCTTTATCTTTTTAAAAGAAAATTACTATTACTAAAAAAATTGTTAAGATGAAAATAAAAATTAAAAAAGTTTGACTATAATTGTATATAATAATAGTAAAAAACACATTTAAGCAAATGTTTTATCTTGGGTAGATATGATCAATCACCTTTCTTTAAATATATAATTTAATTTAATTAATTTAAACCAAACAAACTAGAAACAAAATCTATAATTGTAAACCTTGATCATTCATTTAAAGAAAACAAACTTTTTGAAAAATATGAAAATATACAAGAAAATAAAGAAAATGCAGTAAAAAATAAATAAAACATAAAAAAATGAAAAATAAAAAAGAATTTGATGCAATTCATACCAATGTAGAATATATACCTATTTCCAAAATGCCTTTAGATTACTTTGCCAACCAATTCTACGTAATTATAGTTCTGTATTTACCCAAAAATCCAATACATGTTCAATTGTTCCTAATTACGGAAGATTTCATATAAAATTTTCACAGAATGATTTAAAAAAAAAGTAATGCAATTTTTTAAAACATATATAAATCAATAATGTTTTGGAACGTTTTATAAATATCTGCAAAAGCTACAATTACGTGAAAAAGACTTACTTAAAATTTAAACAAAGAATTTACATGATTGGTTTAGTTATCAAGAATTGCTTAGTTATTATTTCTAAAATTGATAAAAATCTTACCTTTAATTTTGGCATTAAATGTGTGTAACTAAGAGTTTCTGACATCAGAACAAATATTAATATAGATGGAATTATCAACATTATAAACTGGAATGATTTTAGTTTAGTTAATTTTGCATGAAGTCAAACATCTGTCTAAAAGTATATGTGCACTTGTTAACGTAGACATGAACAACTAGCTAATGCCGCTAATACGAATAGGTTTAAATATTTATATTAATTGCAATGCAGAACAGTACGTGGTAGTGATGCAATACAAACATTATAATGCTTAGTAACGTTATAATAAACTATAGAGATTTGCATCAAATTAAATGATTATAAGATACATATTATAATATGTTAGGTATACAGATAAATTAAATTAAATTTTAAAATTTATTATATTTTCAGTAACATACTATTTATCATTACTTTAATAACGGTATATTGAACAGCAAACTAATGTAATAATTTATTTATGACTGTTTATTAATTTTATTATTGTGCCATTAAAATCTAGGGGGATTAAGACAACATTTTGTTTTGCAATTTTATTTTTTCTTAAAACATCCAAAAAAATAAACAAAAAAATAAAATTATACTAGCAAAATTTGTTAATAAGACGTTTGTTACAAGTTTCAAAATAGTTGAGATTAATTTTTTCTTATAAAAAAAAATTAAAGTTTTATTTTTTAACGCAAAGCTCAATTATTTAAAAAAGTAAAATATTCTTGCAAGCCGGATTTTTTAAAGAATAGGTAATCTTAATTACTTTAAATTGGCAATGTTTAATTATGTCATTTGTAATTATTGATTATAAATGTTATTTGAATTATTTATTTGATACATTATTAATAATTTTAGTTTATTAATTCTTGAATTAGTTGAAAAACAGATTCCGTAGAGGTATTGGAAGTAGTAAGATATTTTTTTGCGGTACCAGTTTTATTATTTATTTATAATTACAATATACTTTTCTGAACCAAGTGAATTTCCACTCACTATGTCATTTTAATGTTGTGATGTCTTTTCCAGCATCAACTAATATGGTATTGAATAACCAGCAAAAACAGTGTTTGGTATACAATTTTATTTCAGAAAGTGTTGCTATTTGTTGAAACACTTTTTCAGTTTTCTGGAAAGTGCATTTTTCGTTTAGATAATTAAAAAATAAAATAATTTGGATGTAACATTTTGCGGCCGTAAATCTAAATATTTTTTACAATAATTTTTCTTTAATAACCTTTGATAGCGTACTTAAAAATCTTGGAAATTCCGGATTGATTTACAATTTGTTTCACGGACGCAAGCGAATCGAATCGATTGGCAAGACACCAGAAGATGTACAACACCCAACCGCTGCACTACGCTTGTAAATTTTCCAACGTAGACACTGTAGCATACGAAGTGGCAGAAGAGTTGTATGTAGAAATGATACCGACAGAGATGACATTTACATTATTGAAGACAGAAGCTGCTTCACAGCTAATGTTAACCTACCAAACATGACAGATGCAGAGATATTGGACGTGATAGAAAAAGTCAAGAGGTTGTCAAATTATGCACAACTTGAACGCAACGAGCTACACCTCGATTAGACACCGTCGGCAAACAAACAAAAAGTGTTAAAATACTGGTGCAAAAAACATTGACAAAGACAAGAAGAGGCAAAAAAAGATCAACAAAACACCTGGTGCAAAACAACTCAAAAGTGCGCGCTACATGTTTGCACGGATTATAAGTAACGCTACCGGCAAAGACGCAAAAATGCATTGAGAAACTTGCTTATGTGTTTTTTTAGTTTCTATAACTTATTAGTAATCTTTTGATCGGTATATGAGAGTATGTAAAACATAAAAAAAAATCTACAATATTTTTAGTTTTTTTGTTGTTTTTTAACTTAATCGCATTTTTTGTTTAAAAACCGCAATTTAACTAAATATAATAAATTTACTAATAAAATTAACCAAAAATTTTCCGTAGAATCCAAATCTGGCGCCATTTCAAGTCAATACCCTGTCTATAAGCCGCAAAAGCCATAAAACCATGTTTTTGTTTTCAGTGGGCTGGGCAAAAAGGAGCATTTTTTAAGTTTTTTTTAACCGCCAAAGTTGACGTATTTTGGTGTAAATTAATTAGAAAATATAAATTTGTTCTGTGTATTTTGGTTTTAAAGGTCTAAAACTCAAAAAATTTGCAAAGAAGGCCTATTCTTCAACATAAACACTTACAAATGCACGTTTATCCGCGCTCAAAGGAACAATACACCAAATATTATTAAAAATTTGAATTCTGGGGACAATTTTACATAAAAAATAGTCAGTGTTGTACTTATAGTCTATAGAAAAGTCCATCTAGAAAAAAATGTTTACAAAATTTTCAGGAAAAATATGCGTTAAAAATTAATTATTTTTTTATAATTACAAAAAATATTATAAACACACTAGGGTGTGGTTTAAAACTTTTTTATAACAAATTTTGATAAGCGCTAGTCGGATTTATGTTTGACTGACAAAATATATTTATTATTTTATTGAGTGTAACGTATTTAATTTTTAAACAGCATTTTAAGTGGTTAATTGTGTAACAAAAATTGTGTATTTTATATATGTGTTTTTTTAAAGTGTTAGTTATCGGAATATTGCTAATTTGAAGTAATATATGTATTAGAACGGCTAAAAACTGCATATGTGAGGAACCGCATAGGAACCTACATAGAAAAAATTATAGAGAATGTTTTCTATAAAATACGAAAGAAAAACGCTGTAAAATTCAGGTACATAAAATATACAAATATTTCGTTTTTAGTAACATCCTGAAAAACGTAATAATTCAATTTATTTATTCCTTTGTATTCATTTAAAATCCATCCGTGGCCTTGTCTTGTTTGTCATTTAAAGTCACCACGAAGGGTCGCGTGGTGTGAGGATATTGTGTCCCTGTCATTAATTGTTTAAACTGGTTTAGTATTTACAAGTTTCAAGTTTTTATGCGTTAATATAATTATTTATTAATACTTTTTTAAGTTACACTTTTGATTTACACTTTTGATTTAATTTTCATTTTGATTTAATTTTCATTTGTATCGTTTGTAAAGTTTGCAATAATAATGTTTAAATGTAAAATCTGTGAATTATCAGTTACTCCTACTGATACAGAGACAGTTCAGTGTCGTCATTGTAAATTAGCATTTCATGGCACAAAATGTGCAAATCTAAACAAAACTGTTTGTAAAGCGAGAATAAAAGTCTATCTTGGATCTGCAAATCTTGTACTGAAACAGAAAATAATTCTAGTGATCAACTGCATGACGTTATTAATAAAGTGGATGAACATACGTTGTTATTGAACTCTATTCTTAGCATTCTTAATAACAAGAAAAACGTTTCTACAATTGTTTCTTTAAATAATCCTTCTCAATCTGAAGTTCTTAATACAGACATTTTAACATACAAAGAAGCTGTAATAACACCCAACAAAAGCAATAAAACTAATTCCGGTCCGGTTAAGGAAATTATTAATAAAAAAGTTATTCAACAACAGAACAAATTTATCATAGGAAAACGCAATGTTGATGCAGGAGCAGATACAAACAAATTTATATCTGCTGAGAGGCGTCAGTGGATTTCCATTGGAAGATGTAGTCCTGATTCGTCAGCTGAATCAGTTATGGACTATGTTCAAAATGTTCTAAATATCAATGATGTAAAATGTTTTGAACTTATGAGGAACGATGATATTTGTTCCTATAAATTAGGAGTTAAAGAATCATTGATCAAAAATCTATTAGACCCTACGCTATTGTTGGGCTTGCTGTTAAAGAATTTTTCCCGCGTCGTGGGCCTAAACCAACTGTAACTGGAAATTTTCCCAAACCGAACGTACCAATTCAAAAGAAGTAAACAGTTTTGTTGTTTACTATCAGAACGTTAGGGGCCTACAAACAAAATTAAAAGATTTTTATTGTTCCGTAATCTCCGAAGAATATCCCATTATATTTCTTACCGGGACATGGCTTGAGCCTGGTATTGTAGACGCTGAATTATTTGATGATAGATATACAGTGTATCGCACGGATCGTTCTGCTGCAAATAGCTTAAAACTTCAGGGCGGCGGTGCCCTCATAGCTGTCATTAATACGTTGAAATCATATGAGATTCCTACTAACAACAGTACAGAGGAAACGTGGTTAAAACTATTTATTAATAATGAATCCTATATTATGGGATGTGTTTACATACCGTCAAAATCTTCAATAGAGTTATATGAATCTCATGTAAAATCAATGTCTGCAATTTGTGCTCAACATAGTGAGTCCAAAATTATAGTGATGGGTGACTTCAACATGCCGGATCTTTCTTGGATTGATATGGATGATTACGTAGGGCTCTATCCAGTTAACGTTAAAAATAGTTCTAATATAAAAAATGCAATAGAAAGTTTAGTTTGTGACTGTTATGCATCTTATGGTTTGTCACAGTTTAATAGTATTGTTAATGATTATGGTGTTGTACTGGACAACAAATGTTTCAAAATGCGACTCCTTAATACCTTGTGATGCGTATCACCCATCGTTAGAAGCTGAATGTTTATGCACAGATAATGAGCACCTTAAATCCGACTTATCTGTGGTATTTGATTTTAAGCATGCGCTTTTCGGCTTAATAAATAATTACTTGATGTCAATAAATTGGTTAGAGTTATGTTCTGATACTATTGATATTGATACTGCAACTTCAATATTTTATAATATATATCATGACTGTTTTCAAGAATTTGTACCAACAAAAATAATACACGAATCCAAGTTTCCTGTCTGGTTTAACACAGAGCTTCAAACACTGGTTACCCAAAAACGACATGCTCATAAAAATATAAATTATCAAACCAGCACTTTGAATACTTAATATTTGCAGACTTTAGAAAACGTTGTCGGACTCTTACCAAGCTTTGTTATGATAGTTATATAACACAAACTGAACAATCGGTACTTGAAAACCCTAGTAATTTTTGGAAATCTGTAAAGTCAAAATCTGGATCAAATAAACTACCATTGTCTATGTTTTTTGATAATGTTCAACTTAATAGCGGTAGCGTAATTGCTAATACATTTGCATCATACTTTTCTTCAGTTTACAATAGCCAACGGAATTTTCTTTGCAATCTAAAAATTGATTCAAATTTATGTCTATCTCAATTAAATATTACTCCTACTGAGGTCCAGACAGCACTGCTAAACATAGACGTGAAAGGTGGAGCAGGGCCGGACGGAATACCACCTCTAGTACTTAATTTGTGTAACTCTACTTTATATATTCCATTGCATATTTTATTTTCTTTATCATTAGCTCAAGGTAAATTTCCATCATTGTGGAAATCGTCTTGTGTACATCTTATTTATAAATCAGGAAACAAAAACGACGTTAAAAACTATAGACCAATTTGTATTTTATCTTCGATTCCTAAAGTTTTTGAATCACTTATTGCAAGTATTATGAGAAACTCATTTAAACATATTATTATACCCCAACAGCATGGATTTATGAGTGGTCGATCTACTGATACAAATCTTTTCTTATAAACAAATTATATTATGAAATCTTTTGATGCGGGCGCTGATGTTCACTCGGTGTATATGGACTTCAGTAAGGCTTTTGATAAGGTTAATATTAAACTATTGATAGCTAAACTAAAATGTTATGGTGTTTGCGGGTTACTTTTAAAATGGATAACATCTTATTTAACAAATCGCACGCAACAAGTTCGCATAGACAGTTTCTTTTCAGAAATATATTACGTATCATCTGGTGTCACTCAGGGATCTCATTTAGGACCACTACTATTTAATATATTTATAAACGACATTTATATTGGTTTGAGGTCCCCAATACTATTATTTGCAGACGACGTTAAATTATTTAGACAAATTTTGTCGCTTAATGATTCCAAAATTCTGCAGTCAGATCTCAATACAATTAACAGTTGGTGCATTAATAATGATATTATTCTTAATGTTGATAAGTGTCATGTAATGCTGTTCAGTAAAAAACTTGATAACTACAGATTTGATTATGATTTAGCCAATATCAAACTAGTCTATGTAGACACTGTTCGAGATCTTGGTGTATATTTTGACAAAAAGTTGTCTTTTTCTTACCATATAAAAATTGTTATTTCTAAAGCAAATAAAATGCTTGGTTTTATTAAACGTATCACAAAGGATTTTACAAACATTCAGAGTATAGTTGTGTTATTTATTACATTAGTTCGCTCCATTTTGGAGTACTGCTGTGTGATATGGTTACCACATTTTGAAGGTTTTGTAAATAGGCTTGAGTCTGTACATCGCAAATTTCTGAAGTATATAAAATACAAACTGCAATGTCAAAATATAATACTAACGTTGCAACAAGTTTGGGTATACGTCAACTTAGTAAATCTTTTAAAAAGGCGAGAATATTATGATATATGTTTTGGTTATAAAATTTTCAATAATTTGATCAATTCATCTGATTGCCTGGAATGCTTTTCTTTAAACGTACCAAGTTATAGAACACGTAATTCTTTACTTTTACACGTTCCGTTCAGTCGAACATTGTATCTCTTATATAGTCCGCTTGTAAGAATTTATAACATTGTAAACAGATACTGCGACAGTCTTAACTTTGCATCATCTTTAAATCGTTTTAAGATTGATGTTCGTCGTGCCATAGATGCATAACAGTTGTTTTATGTGTTAATCTAGTGTAAGTGTAATTTTAAGTATAGTTTTAAGCCTTGTAAAATGTTTGTATGACGTTAAATAAATATTATTATTATTATTATTATTATAACAAATTTCTTTTTTTTAGTTAGGTTTTTCTTTGCTAGATAAGCACGACACTGACTATTTTCTATGTAGAATTGTTTGCAAAACTCAGTTTTTTAATAATATTTGGTGTATAGTTTCTCTGAAAACTGCTAAATGTGCATTTTAAAAAGTTTATGTTGAAAAATGGGCTTATTTTTGCAGTTTTTTTAAGTTTTAGACCTATAAAACACAAATACACAGATAAATTTATATTTTCCAATTAATTTACATCAAAACACGTCAACTTTGGCGGTTAACAAAATTTAAAAAAATGCTTTGCCCAGCCTACTGTGAACAAAAACATGGTTTTATGGCTATTGCGGCTTATAAACAAGGTATAGACTTGAAATAGCGCCAGATTTGAATTTTACGGAAAATTTCTGATTGATTTCATTAGTAAATTTATTTTTTTGAGTTTTTTTGCAGTATTTAAACAAAAAATGCAATTAAGTTAAAAACGACAAAAAAACCAAAAAAAAATCGTAGAATTTTTAAAATAGTCAAGTCAAGAAGGTGATTATATGGTGTTATTGCACACTACTAATTTTAATAAGTCTACAAACTCTTCTTTTGAATATGAAACATTTTCTAACAATATTCTTTTAATTTTAATTTTAAAATTAGCTAGAAGCGTACTTAGACCAGATTATTAGTGATACCCGGTGCACGCAAGGCGCTCATGAACAGTTGGAAAAAACTGTCATCTACTACTAATTTTAATTGTTTAATTAATTAATTATTAATTTAATTAATTAAACATTTTTATTCCAGTATGGACCCCGACGGAAAGATGTCGGCCCTGGTGCAGAAAAATGATGTTACTATCGAGAACCAAACAAAGAAGATTTACTCGCTGGAACCCCAACTCATAGCAATGATGGAATGCCAGACAAAGAGAATTACCGAGCAAGACGTCCATCTCTTTTGAGGAGAATGAAATGAAAACCACCCAGAGCAAGGTCGACTTCCACCAAGAAAACTCGTCCAAAAAAGCGAATACATCTTGGGTGAAGGAAAGAAAGGTTAAGCAAAGTCGAAGAAAATGAGAAAAGACCTAGGGGAGTCTTCTCAACCTTTTTGCTCTAATAGACCTTCAGCCGGCCCCTCACGTACCTGACGTACCTGCCCCAAAGGCAAAGCCGACCAACTCTAGTTTGGCTACTAGCACTTAAGGCCATTCCTACTATTACCATCTATGATAAGAATGAATACCTAAGGCTAAAGAAGACCTTTGAATTACATAACATCAACGTGGTTGATGGCATACGCCTGCACCCCCCAAACGCAAGATGATTTTAGGACGATGATCTATTATTGCACGAAGCTTAATATATTTTACCACACTTATCAATTAGGGTCTGAAAAAACCCTAAAATATGTTATTTAGGGTGTGCCCACCTGCATTAAGTTTGAAATAGTGCAAGCTGAGTTCATTGCTCAGGGTACACTTTAAAATCGACTACACGCATGAGAAGGGATGGAAAATCTTTCACAATAGTGTACGTCCAGCTTCCCCAAAAACTGAGAGATTCAGTCTCTAACCAAATTGCTCGGCCTTTGCGTGACCACAGAGGTTAAACGCAAAAGCCCCGAGATTGCACAATGTTACCGTAGCCAACGTTACGGCCACGGGGCACCATATGAGTGTGTCAAGTGCGCTGGAGCTTATCCGAGCGCCAGTTGTACTCTTACTAAAGAGAGCGGCCATTTAGCAAAATGCGCCGCGTGTGGTAGGACCTACACGGCTAGTTATCAAGCCATCGGTAAGACACTTGGTCCTTGTAACCAGTCTCATGCTTCTCCTCGGAGCGGTTCCAAGGAGAAATCTTTTGCACAAGCCTAGCATCCCTCTTTTATCATGTAAAGATCAGCTGTTACTTTGCTTATCGCAAGCAAGTAATGACGACTTTGCCAAGTTATAAAACGTTTTATTAGATCCGGTCCGTCAATCTAAAACTCAGACCCAAAAGTGGAACCAGATCCCACTCATTTTAAGCAACACTTATATGGTTGGCACATATGTGCATTTTGTAAATACTTTTCGTGTTGCAACAACCAGTCAGGAAAGCCATGTCCCTGAAAATGACAAACTTCCAGCTGTCAAAGTCAGAGAGAGTTTAGTCGGTAGGCGCCCGTGATGGTGAATTCGACACTTTGCAAATCTTTAGGAAGATTCTTTACCTAGCACAAAAAAAAATCCGCACCAGTCCCGCAGTAGAATCACACCAAACAACATCATCAGTTAATATTCCGCCCTAACTCCTGCAAGACCTGCAAGCGCTCCTAGCGCGTCTAACACCTACCCGATACGTTGGCACGACAAACTCCATCAGTCTACCGGTACCCCTTAAGCTGCAAACCATACCGGCTCAAAATCACGCCAGAGACACGTTTCAAAAGAACTACACCTAGGGCACACTACCGACAACCACCTCCTTGCAAAGCTGGAAGTCACAAACATAAACACACAGAAGCTGCGAAACAGTAGTGACCGATCTCAATACACGAGGTCAACCGTCTAACAGATCAAACATCGACTTCTTGGACTTGTGATGGTCCGAGATCATCAACAATTTCCCAGGCCGGTAACACAGGGCATCTTGTTTTGAAAGAGATTTTTCAGCGTTGGTGTTGCTTGGAAGTTAGCTGTTATGATGTTGATTTTTGTAAGCGGTGGTAGATATTAAAAATAAATGTCGAGCTTAGAGTAATTTAAAATTAATTTTACGGTTGAAAACAAGCTTTGCTTATAATCCAATTGTAATCTTATCGCATCTTTTTGATTTAATTAATGTTTTTTGTCGCCAAAGTATTAGTGACAAATAAAAGTATTTTAACTAGCAAATTCTTCAGGAGTTAATATAATCTAATCTAGTTTTGATAACATCTTATTTTAAATAGATTATAATGTAACCAAATAAAGTGTTTATGAATTCAACAATTAATAGTGACATAATGTTTACTACCTAGTAGTATTATAATTTTAATAATTTATAATTTTATTGTACATAAGAATCTTCTTAATTTAATATAATAAAATTTTAATTAATTTATAAACATTATTAAAAATATTGGTTTAAATCCTGTAACTTGAAATACGTAATAAAATATCTATGAAAAAGTTTCTGTTATAAAATATAAGATTCAAGTTTCTCCCTAATCTGGAAATTTTATATAAAAAATATAAAAACCTTAAGGCGATTTCCAGGTGGCGTTAAGTAACTTCTCTGCAGTCACGAGTAAATTCTCACATCGGATTTTCACCCGAAAAATTATGCCAAAAGAATTTTATAAAAATCAATAATCTGACCTAAAAATAAATATATCTCACCACTGCTAACATATTTTTTTGCTTGATAATACACCGCAATAAATTTAGAAAGAAATGCGTGCCGAACGCAACTCATGATAAAAAATTAATAAATTCACTCAACTATTTTTAATCTAATTTAGCAAATTGCTAGTTACATTCATCACAGCTGGTATTGTTTTTAAAAATAAAAAAGAAGTTTGTATACGCGCTTACAAGTGCTGTATGTGTGTGAAGAGCTTTTTTGCACTCCAGCGACCAGAAATCTTTATTGTGCTCAACGTTACAATGGGGGATGTATGTGGGGTAGTAAGAGTGAACTCGAGCAAATGATGGGATATGCAAGTAAAGTGTAGTGTATCACACAAGGATGCAATAGAAAAAGACGCCAATGATGTTAGGGGGTACGAAAAAATCATAATACATACAGCCAGGTAGAAGGGAACTCTTTTTTTAAGTGGGTACATACTTTAATGGATTGTTAGCTGCTGATGAAATTCAAGATGTGAAGTTAATAATTGTGGGATGCTAATGAACTCACTACGTTGGATGCGTACGCCCGACTGATGGAACATAAAACCCGAGAGGTAGAGAGAAATGTAAAGTCATTTATTAATTAATTTAAACCTTTAACGTTCGTTGATAGATGGACGGAGTAGGTAATAATTAGTAATTATTTTTCTGTAAACTTGTACAAACAATGTGTAAATTATAGTTTTTAATAAAATCAATGAAACTTTTTAACAAATATTAGAATAAAATAGACACAAAAGTGTTAGTCAATTGTTTTATTATTGTGCTTTGGCATTTCTAGCGATAATAATTGGTGTTTGTAGTGTTTTTCAATTTTTATATCATTGCGTATTAATATATTTTGTTATATTTTTATACATAAAGCTGCAGATTGAACTGCTTTTTATTTCTTACCGTTATATTCTTGTCAAGAATATTTTACATCAATCAGTCGGATCATAAGAAAAACCTCAAAACCACAAAAAGCGTTGTGTGTAATTTTTATAAAAATTAATAAAACTAACACATTTTTTTAGTTAAGCCAGATATGTAACCAAGCCATAAGTAACCCTCATAACTTTTAGAAGAAACTTTAATTTTTGTAGCATTGTTCAACGCTTGCTTGCTAGTGATACTAGCAAAACAAGAAGTGTTATGATGAATAACACTGTAGATTTGGTAAAACTGATAATTTTATAAAAAAGATGTTGTGACCAACAATGCATGATGACACTCACCTATGTTGTCACATGATCGTTTTTGACGTATATAGCTAAAACATACAAAAAACTACATAGCTTAGACTATTAGAACAAAAATCCGTTGACTATGTAAAGCCAGTAGATATTATGTTATTGAATAAAAACCAGTTTGTTTTTACCACAATGGTTTTTACCAGATAGACGGCGGCGTATAAAATACTAAATCAATAAACTTACAGTTAATTTGGTTACCTGCAAACAATTTAGAAATCAATTTTGCAATAAGATACAGAACAGAACACAGTGATGCAGCAAGTATGTTTTTAAAAAACACAATATAGTTTAACTCTTTTGTTAACCATGGAATAAACAACAACTGATTAACAACCACCAAAGTCTCATATTTTTAACTGTATAGATCTACAAAAAGTTGTGCAACTAAACAGCGTGTAGTGTAAATACCACTATTGTACTATGCGAACTGAACGCGCTTGATGACTACTGCTGAGTCATCGTCAGCGCTTGTCATTTTATTTATCATACATTTAGGTTTGCTTGTTTGCTGACAAATCAACTCAGCAGCACATATAAATTTAAATATTATTAAAAAGATTGAAAAAGAAGGCAATATAGGTAATTAATAAATATATAAAATTACAACGTACAACACTTGGGTGAAGAAATGAATAAATATACAAAAATGATAAAAACAATCAAACCTTAAAAGATTAGTGGGATTAAGTGACATTACATATTGAGAATATATTATATTTCGTTAAGTAGCGGCTTCATATACTAATTAAATCATTTATTTAAATTCAAACTTATAAGTTTTATGTTTATATCGTTTATAAAAGTTTACACGGTTAGCAACAGTCTAAAATATACCGTTCAGACAAGCTCAGCGCTTATTGATTGATTGATGAGTCAGCGCTGGCAACTGATGAGTCGTTCTGAACGCAACCATTGACTAGAAACAACTATCAAATTTCAAGTTGTTTGTAATTCTAAATAAATCTAATCAAATCTAACCGTGTAAAATGCGTATCACATACTATAAGTTTTTATAGTATTATTCTTGATGCAAATATTCTGTACTAAATCTGCTGCTGTATATTATTATCAATTTTATTACTTTTACTTGTAAATACATTATTCAAACTGTATGTTAGTTTGCTAGACAAAATAAGTATTATTTTTAAACACGTTTCATAATATAAAAAAAAAAACTCAAAAAAACTTTTTCTCAGTTTTCATAATCAAATTAAATTCACATTATGCTGCGTTATTAAAATTTTGGTTAAACTGTAGCAGTTGAGTAATGTAGTAAACGCTAGTGTCCATGTGGCAGCAGTTGATTTTTAATGAGTCATCTGCTGCGTACGTTTACTCTCATACAATTAAAAACTGTCTTGAAACTAACAACAAATTTATGTTTACACCAGGCTAACTGCCAACAACAAAAAAAACATATCTGGAAATTTAATGCAAATTAAAATAATGAATCAGTTTAGAGGATTTTTTTTCTATCAAAAGGAGTACATATTTATTAAGTTAATTTTATTTATAATATATACATGTTAGGGTCTTAAAAATGACGCTTGTGCTTTTGAAATCTAATTTAGTAAGCTAAAACAAATCAAAAATTAAGAGTAAACATTTTATTTTATTATTTTTTATACGGGCTCCAGATGCAAGGTTTAGTCACAACAATACAACTTTGCATCTGAAACCAGTTGAAGAATGAATGTATTAATAATAAGATTAATTAGTGATGTCAGAAGCTTTGAAAAAACAAGACAAAGCAAAACACGCCGCAAATGCTTACAAAACTTATCAGTGAGATATGTGAGTAGTTTGGCAAAAAAGGTAGGTTTTATAAAAACAAAAATTCAATTTGTTGGTGAGAACCAGAAATTGGAGTAATAAAGAAAGAGTGCCTAGTACAAAAAATTAAGTCTTAGACAAACAAGCATACACACAGTTTAGAGAAAAAAAAACTTAATCCAAACAAGCAAGTTAAAGGAAAAAAGCAGCTCAAACATGTTATTAATAAAGCAAAACAAAATGCTTAAGACAAAGTCATAGATGATGTTTAAAATAATATATGGAAAAAAAATGTTACCAAATTGCTTTTAGTTTGCTGCATATAAGACCACGCAGCTACATTCCCAAAAAGGTAGCATTAAAAGAAGCAAACAAATTATTTTCTAAAAATCAAAAAAATAACTGTGTTAAAAAAATGCACTTAAGTCGCAAGAAATTTTCATTTTAAGGGATAATAAAATAATTATAGCGGCAGAAACAATTTAGAGTATAAAAATACAAAAAAATCAAATTTATGAAAAAATTATCCTTAACTAAAAACATCCATATATATATATATATATATTTTATACATATAAATACACCGGATCTTGAGAGTCTAAAAAATACCACCTAAAGTTGTACAAATGGTGGCTAATAGCCGTATTCTGAACATTTTTTACGTTGCTAGGTAATATTTAAAAAACTCGATACCTGATTGGTTAAAAAGCGATGTTAGCTAACATTGATGTTAAATTATGTTCAGAGTAGGCCCATAAAACATCAACAAAATATTGTCTGAATGTAAGGAATTTTCAAAAATTTGAAATGTAGCAAAGCTTGTTTTACAAAATAAAGCTCTCACGGAAAAACAGGACAAACCAACATATGAGCCACTCTGTCTTTTAAACTGTAAAATTGTTTAAACCAATGCCAAAAAACAGGATACTGACAAAACTAGAAGTAAATAGAAGACCAGTTTCTACACAGTGGCTTTGTAAAGATTAGATTGACAATTAATCCGATGAACAAAGTGCTAGAAGAAGTTGACAATGCACAAAGTGGATTATGTAGACATAGAAAGTTTTGAGTGTTGGTCACTTGCGTTTAACTCTGCGCCTTAGAGAAGGGAGGTAGATGTTCTACAAGAATTAAAAATTTTGCCGTACTTGTGCAAACGGTAAAAAGTTATTTCTTAAAAAAAACATTGTTGGTGGAGAAACAGACAGAAATTAGTATCACGTGCGGTATACTTCAAGGGTCAATTTTAAGACATCTTTTATAGAACTTGTACACGCTGATAAATGTTACAACAGTTAGGTATGCGGATGATCTAGCAGTGGCAAGTATGGCCAAAACAAAGGAGAAAAAAAATTTAAAGGTAGCCGCGGATAAGACAGAAGCTGTGCTTAAGTGTTACAACAATTCTAAAAGAAATATCAATTAAAGTTTTAGGTTAAAATATTAGTACTAAAAAGCAGCAAGTTAAAATACTTTGGGGTGACTTTTGATTTTGGAACAAAAATAACTCAACACATAAAAAACAGTTGTAAAGCGTTTACAAGCGCAATACTTGTAGTAGCAAGCATGCCGTCTAAAAATCTCCAGGTAAAAGAAAGAAAAAGGGGATACGAGAAAGATAAAGCAGTAAGGCAAACTGAGAGTAAAAATACCTTTTAAAACTGACGAATTAAATGAGACAAAATAAAAAATGTAGGTCATAAACTAAAACTTTAATCCTTAATATAGATCAGTGAGTGCAAAGAAAATATAGAAATAACAATTATTTTTTAGCCCAAATGCTAACGAAACACGGGTGCTTTAAGGCATACGTACCAAAATTTAAATTAAAAGCAACTTTAACATGTGCTTATTGTCAAAACCTGGATATTGTAAAACATTCCTTCTTTAAATGTCTTTGCAGGGAAAACAAACAAAATAAAGCAGAATTTAAAATAAACAAAATAATTACAACTCTAAACATAATGGAGGCCATGTTAAGCACCACTAACGGCTGTAACATCACTATAGTAGGCAACAATATGCAAGCAAAGGAAAAAAAAAGAGTAGAATAGACAAGAAAAGGGCCTAACAGCAATAGATAGATAGACTTATGTAACAAATTGTCAATGATGAAACAACACCAAAAAGTGATTTTGTCATTTCTGATTAAAGAGGGGAGAGTGGTTTAGTGAGCAAAAATCTCACACTACTTTGACAAGATGTCTTTTAAAAGTTCCTCCTCCAAAAACAAAACAAAATTGGTTATGTCAACTAAGTTATGTAATAATTGGTTTAATACAGCAGTAAATCAATTTTACCAACCGTCAAATGTTTTTTTAGAAAAAAATTAAGTACTATATAAAATACAGTTTGTTTTTTATTGTCTTCAGGTATGTTGCAGTCATCAAAGATTTTTTTAATGTGTTAACAGACTCTTCAGTTGTTATGAATGTGGACGATACAACCATTTTCTACACTGCAAACAATACAAAAAAAGCACAAAGTAAAGTTACAATGTAAGTAGCAAAAAAAAATGTTTTTCATTCATAGTACTTTATAGGAGCACTGCTAAAATTTGCGGAATCAAATACTGCCTGTATTGCCAGCGTTCTGCGTTTGTCATATTTGTAAAGTTTGACGTTTTTTTACCTATAATTCAGTTAACAGTTCAATTTTAAACTGCTCGGTTACGTTTCAACAAAATTTAACAAAAGTAATAAATGTGTGATTCCGAGTGATGATTTTTTATGATTTTCGTTACGGTTTAACACCGCAGCAATGTGTGAAAAAACACAAAACAGTTTGTTATTTGGGGATGAAACACTATCTAAAGCTGTGATTTACAAATGGTTTGCAGAATTCAAGCGTGGAAGACTAACGTTTGATGACGATCTTTGCAAAGGTTGTTGCAAAAAATATTGATGCTGTGCGTGAAATGATTTTGTCAGATTGGCATGTGACCTATAGTGAGATAGAGGCATCTTTAGGCATTACAGCAAATCAAATACATACAATTTTGCACGATTATTTGCAGGAAGTTTTGCAGTTGTTGGATCCCGCACAATTTGAAAGAAGAACAAAAACAGGCACGTGGTGCAAAGAAATGCAAAAAAAATTCAAAGGGGGTTGTTCAAATTTGGTATATACTATCGTAACAAATGAGATATCTTGAATATAATTATATGAAGAAACTAAACAGCAATCGACTGTATGGGTGTTTCAAAATGAACCTAAACCCACAAAAGTGATGCGTTTACAAAGCGTTTCAAAAAGAATAATTGCAAGTTTCTTCGGAAAAACGAGTCATGTTGCAACTGTTAAATTAGAAGATTGAAAAACAGTTAATGCTGACTGGTATACTTTAATTTGTTTGCCGGAAGTTATCGCTAAAATCAGAAGAAACTACATAAACCGGCAAATCATTGTTCATCATGAAAATGCAAGCGCTCACACAGTACGACGAATTGTAGAGTTTTTGACCAGTAACAACACCCAATTAATGACTTATTGCCCATATTCGCCTAATTTATTGCCCAATAACTTCTTCCTATTTTAACATATCAAAAGTAAACGCGTGGCAAGCGTTTTTTATCACCTGAAGAGGCCGTTGAAGCAATTAAATCACTTGTTTTGGAGGTACTTTACTCAAAGTGGCAAAATTGTTTTGAAGATTGGCAAAAGTGTATAGATTTAAAAAAAGAATATTTTGAAAAGCAATAAAGCAATTTACATAACGTAATTTGTGTTTTGCTTTACATTTTCCAAAAACTTTGGCAGTGTAGAATTGTAATATCTAAATTAAGTAGAATGTTCAAACATAATTTTGAATTAATTTAAAAACTTGCCCGTAAAATCTGTTTACTTAGACATTTTGTATACACATACTGAAAACATTATATATTTTGCTTTTGTATATACTTTATATTTTATATTTGTTTTTAGTCTGTGATTACTTAGCTATTTTACAAACTATTTTTAAAATGCAAAAAAAGCAGTTTATGCCCGGCACATTTATCATGAAATACTTGCTATATATTAGAAATAAAAATGACATGTACCTTGTATCACACTTACAATAAGAAAACCAACATACTTTCAATCTAATCTGGGTAAAATAAATTAAAAACTAAAACAAGATTTTTGACGCAAGAAAGTTAAATCAGGCTCTCAAGGCCAAAATGTAAAAACCATTTACATATCTAGTTTTTGAGTAGTGTCCTCGCATACTTGAAATTGTGCTTCAAGTACAGAATACCTTATTTCTATCCGTTCTAAACGAAGAAAAGCTAAATTTAGTTTTTAATAACTGGTGATCTTCCGTACTCAAATTACCTACTCCGAGACTACAATACTTTGTCTTTTATAAATTTTTCTCCTTACTTACTTTTCTACTAATATTTTCTATGTTATCATTTTCTTATCTCATTTTTTAATAAGTTTTTATATAAAAGAATGAGATAAGAGGAATAACAACCTTTTGCCAAAAAAAAATGTATAAATAAAAAAGATTGAGATTAGGGGTGCATATTAAAAAACATATAAAATATAAATATGTTTTGCATTAAAAACTTTATCAAATTGTCCAAGTTCTCAATCTTTACGTTTTGGATATTATGCAAACGTATACTCTCATTTGCAATATGGTATTATTATCTGGGGCGGTTCTAATTTGAGTGATTGAATTTATGAACAAGAAAGTGCAAATAAAATTGTTAAACAGTCTCAGTATGTTTGATAAATATAAAATAAACCACTTATAACATCAGAAAAGATGGCTATTACAAATACCCAAAGCATAAATTAACAATAACTGAAAAAAAAGCAAATATAGCTGCTTTTTTGTTTTTGATAAAAAAACTTTTTGTTTAGCTCTCAAAGAAGCGGCAAAATGTAAAAATGGTATGAATTAAAAACCGGAGGAACGTATGGGCTAGCAACGGTAGAAAAGAGTGAGATGTGAAGGTTGTGGGTGCATGGGCATGTGTGCAAAAGGTATGAATAAAGATGAGAAAAAACTTCAAAAGATTGTAGAAAAAGCCGCACTGGTAGCTGCAATAGGGGAGAAAAAAAAAAATCAGGAAAAAGTTTCCGAAAGTGCATGCGGGAAGCGTGATCAAAAAAGGTGTACACACGGACGGGAATAGTAGTATGGGTTTTGAAAAAACCATTGTTGATGGTGCCAAAAATCTTATTACAAAACTGTACGGAAAAAAGGGAGAGGGACTCAAAGATTTAATAATAGAGGACAGGGTATTTTGAAAGGGGGGTCTCAGACAGGAATTTTACGTTCCTGCTGGGTGCTGGAAAAGGCTAAGACGTTGGTAGAAAGGAGTTTCTGTTCCAAACAACGATGCTAGCGGCGGTGCGGAAAAAAAACCTAGCAACCCTCTTGGTAGTGTTATCTTTGGGCAGAGATACGGAGAGTGTAAGAAGGGTGATGCAGTAGGTTTTAAAAGGCACAAACCTAGAACTAATAATTTACAACTTTTATCGTCAAAGGAGAGGATACCTGAGGCAAAGTTGATAAGAGGGTTAAGAAACGACAGACTTCTAAGTAGTAAATAAAAACTTGGGAGATACTTACACCAAACAGCTTAAAGTCCTAAAAGGCCCTGATTAAAGTTTTTTGGGAGGCGCACAGCACGACGTGCAATAAAAAAGACCATAGGAATTTATTCATAGCCTGTCAAAAACTTAAAGAGATGGGGAAAGTTAAGAAGAGGGTAAAAAAGGCAGCACCATCACTGGTTTTAGCATTCTGACTGTTGTCTAAGTAAATTTAAACAGGTCGGTTGCAGCTAGCAACCTTGCGTTGCAGTTGTGCGCGAAGACAGGGCCCAAAGTACGTATCTTGTTATGCCTTGCTCAGTAAGGCACTGCGAGACCTAGATGACATTATAAAAGACGTAAAATCTTAACTGTACAAGATCAAAAATCCTATAGTTGGAGTGACAACAACTTGAGTTCAATAAACAACGGGGTAGCGCTTACTTTTTAGAAAGGAGGGGTCCGGTCGTATATTGACGGTTTGTAGAGACTTTGAGAAACACTGAGTAAAAAAAGTGAGCAACGCAACAATGCTGTGCAAGAGTAATTAATAAAAGTAAATATTTTTATTAAAAAATTAAATTTATGAAAAAATATTCTAAACTAAAAAACATCCATAGACGCGTTTCGAGGTTTACCTCTCATCAGTATGGCTTTATTTATTTAAACTAATTGATTTTTAACTTACTTCGTAAACATTGTTCACCACCACAATTCAAAGTGAATTCAAATTGAATATTTTACAACTGTCTCATTTGAGGACATTGCGTCTCTTCTTTATATATTTTATTTTTTTTTTAAATATTTTTATTTTATTTTATTCTACATATAATATAATAAGATGGACAATTAAACAAAAAAAAAACAAGGGTACATTACTCTAATTCCGGTTGGAAGCGGTAGAAACAGTAGTTTCTGCCCGACGTCATCAAGCAACTGCCATTAAACTACAAAAAATTCAACGCTAGATATCTAGGTCGGGAAGTTAACAATACGAGAGTTCTATTATATGCTTGAGCTGAGTCTAATGAATACAAAACTCAATCTACCATAAATTGTAGAGCAAGTGGGACTAATCCTCAAGGTAAACATAGCTTATGATACTTCACATTGACGGAACAAAGCAAAGTTTGTTCTACAAACTAATTTATTCAACTAAAAGTTAACTATGTTAATGGCTTTAAAGTTAATTTTTTTAATAATTGTAGATTAAAAAAAGAGTTTGATTTTTGTTCATACGTAGAAAACCTTATATTTCTTTTTTGACTAAAACTTTGCAAATTAAATAATTGTTTGTGCCTACATCTACAAACAACAAGCAAATTCCAGACTAACAACGTAAATTCAGGAAATTAGTCTTAAAGACTACATATGTAATAAGCATATACTGCTTTGTAAATAAGGTAACACAACTTTTTTTTTTGTTTTTACTGAAACTATCTGTTCCAGCATCAGTAAAAAATAAACTTAAGCACCAAGAGCAAAAAAGTATTTGCAGCATTCTAATGTCTGTCACCCTCGCATTGTTTGTGCGGCCAAACAACTTATTTTTCAATTACCTAAACCACGATCCATCTATCATTATTTTAAGATAATCAAAGAACAAGTTAAAAGATATTTGTAATTTTCATTTTTACATTCATTGTTTATAAAGGGTTTTTCAATAAAAAGTTTCATTTTGAATAGCAGGCTATTTAGGCAGCTGTCAATTTTGAAGCTATTATCTTTTGACATTTGACAAGTAAAAACTACGCCATTATTGAAAATGGAACAACACACGTTTCAACAACGCATTGAAATTATTAAAATTCACTACAAAAATTGTGAACATTTTTCAGTCATAGTTTGCAAAACTAAAGCACTTTTTGCTCGTCGTAAAGCACCTTTTCGGCCGGCAATAGTAAACCTAGTGAAAAATTTTGAACTGTTGGAACAAGTTTGTAATGTAAAAAATTGAAATTGTGTGCATCGCTCAAGAACACATGAGAATATTGCTGATGTAGCCCGTAGTGATGAAGAAAACCCAGGTTTGTCAATTCCTCGTCGATCTTTGGAATTAGACAATTTACAAACGACATTACACTGTATTTTGCAAAAAGACTTAAGCTTTAAAGATTTTAAAGTTCAGTTAACACAAGAATTCAAGCCGGTCAATTACCATAAACGTCGTATCTTTGCTGATTGGGTCCTTCAAATGCATCAAAATGATCCGGAGTTTTTGTTTAGTGCTGATTTAGGGCTGGCGGTACTTTTTCAAAAATGAGGCTAGTGCAACTGTTACGGTGAATTGATGGCGCTACGGAGCTATGGTTAATGATTTTTTATGGCCGGAATTAGAAGATATTAATGAAAACATCGTTTATTTTCAGCAAGACGACGCTACGTGCCAAACAAGCAACAAAACCATCGCAATTTTGAAAAAAAAGTTTGTTGATCGTGTTATTACTTGAAGAGGTGATCACAATTGGCCACCGAGATTTTATGAATTAACAACTTTAAACTTTTTTCCTTAGGGCCACGTGAAAGATAAAGCTTATGCCAATGCTCTACAATTGATTTAAGACCATAAAAATAAAATTTGTAAAGCTATCGAAGACGTTTTTTTACACTGATACTCAGTGAAGAATATTCTAAAAGTTTTGATAAACATGACACAAGCTCTAGCGGCATTCACCAAAAACATTCACTTTTTTCAGTTTTTTGTTAATATCTCGAGAATTGTAGGACAAAGGTAAAAGTTAACAATATACATAATAAAAGCTAATACAATTTGCAACAAAAATGATCATATAAAATTTTCTTATATGTCCAGCGGTTATAGAGTCTTTTTACTATCATTTGTTAGATACTCGTAAATCAATATTTGTCAATGTTTTGCCTACACTTTTAGATACGCTGAATCATTGTGGAGACAAACTTGGTAAAAAAAATGAATCAACTTTATTAAATATTAATTACAATTTTTTTTTAAATACATACAATGTAAAAAATTTTAAGAACATAAAAATCATCACAATAATCAATCAATTTTAGATCGCTTGTTTCTAGAAGGCTTTGCAATCTGTACATCTACTTAAGCTGTAACACTTGCTGTCTGAAACACAGTAAGAACAAGTAGCTATAAAATGATTGTCTAAGAGAACCGTAATACAAATATAAATTCTATATATATTGTGTATTTTTCAAAAGTATGAATGCATCCAGATTATCAAAGTCTTAAAACTTTTAAAGATTGAAGTAATGCTATTTAAGCATTCTCTATGGCAGTTGTGGCAAATGTTTGTGCACATTATTTTTTCTTGTTGGCAGCCACATCTGTAACCACATTCAATTATACATTTGCAAAAAATAAAGTTGAGGACTGCCTCAAGTGCTGCTGCGTCTTCTGTAGTTACTGCAATCAGCCTGCAGCTTTTAAACTTCCAACCCTAATGTTCTAGAGAAAGTTTATTCCATAATCAAAACTGGATTTGGTGGTATACACAAAAAACATGCTGCATTGCTGCTCCTTCTGAGAGCATCAGCGCAAAAAAGTCTGGTGTAGCATCAGATTTGGTAAAAATATTGTAACAATGCATGTTAAAGGAAGTTTGTTTGTGGGTTGCATTGTACAATGCCAGGAATTTTTCAGCTTCACCCACAACCCCATGCGATAAACTTGGGCTGTTGAACACATCAGTAATACTTTACGTGTTGAACAAGTTGAAACAAACAAGTTTTCCTTTTTGATATGCAACGGAAGTCGTATTACATCTGTTGAATGCATGCACAAGAAGTATTCAGTTTTTCCTTTTTAAAAGTGTGCACTTGCTGACTCAAATATGCCTTTCTTCTTACTTTACCGTGACTTGGTGTAACAAATAATATCTGTCTTTCAGTGCTAAGAGGAAGACAATAATATCAACGTTTTTGCCAACTATTGCTCCTTTGTTATTAGTTAAGGATTTTATGACTTCTGTGCGGATAACTAACGTATCAGCGTCACTAGATGCTTATTTTGTTTTAATTTTATGGTTTTAAAGAATAGTTAAGAGGAATAAAATATGTCTGAATTTATTGTGTTCATTTGAAAAAAGTTATCTTGTTTGACTGTGATTTGTGTTTTGTGTTCAAAGTTTATGTCAACTAACTTCTTTAGCTTGTACCTTTAATTTTTTTTAGTTTTTTTTGTATTGGATGATGCCGCTGAATAACCATCAAACACAACGATGCAGCTCTTGCCGCCATAATGCTTGAAAACATAGGCGAAATAACATTGGCAAATTGTTAAGATTAAAAAAATGTTGGGTTACACTATTTTGTGTAACAGTAGGAGATTGGCTTGTTCTAGTAGTACAGAAAAAGTATTGTATAAAACGGGTTTTTTATTTTTTGCATTTCAGTTTTCTCAAATAAAGATAAAAGGTAAGGAACAATAATAAAAAAAAATATAGAAAATCTTTTACCTACTAAAACCTAAACATTGCCGCTAGATGAGCTTCTCAACTCTCTAGATCTGCCAAAATTCCGCTGTCATGGCATGTGAACGCTATGTGGAAAGAAGGGAAAGTAGTTGGGAGAAAGAGAGAAGACCGTCAAGATAGACAAAAGAAAGAGAAGGAGGTAGGAATGTGTATATAGAAAAGAGCGTTGCACCAAACAAAAGAGACCGACTTGTAACAATATAAAGAACCTTTTTTGGTCTATTCTTTAGCGCTCTATAACTCTGTAACAGCTGGGAATACAAGAAAAATATATATGATCATTTCTATTGCAAATATTATCAGCTTACACTATGTATTTAATGTAAGTAGAACCAAAAATATTGTCTATGCTTGACCCTTGGCCGCTGTGATTCAATTAACTGATTTTGAATAAATTAAATATTTCATAATTTACTGACGATTCAAAATCGTATAAAAGCCGCAAAATGACTGCCAATTGCATAAATGCTAAATGATACCGATTAATGCGTACATTTTACTATAAAATTGCAACTAGATGGCGATACCAGTCTTTCGTTTTATTATTTATATTAGCAAAGGTAAGAGTTAATAATTATATTTTCAAATAAGTTTGAAACTAACTCAATGCTAAATGCATTGAGTTAATCAAAGGAAACTAATTTAGAAAAATTTGGAGTATTTAATGTTTTATATTGTTAGAAAGTTCTAACGAATTAACTACCCGAAATTTTGAAGAAAAATGTGTATATGTTTTGATTAACTTATTTATTTTATGAGTAGAGCTGTTAATGTATGATACCACAGGACGTATTGAAGCATCTAGTTTGTGGTTTTTTATAAGGCCGTATAGTTTTGGTGCTAATGAATTGCTATTGATTACATTTTAATTATTTGGAGGAGGAAATAAAAGTTTTAAGTTAGATTTGAGTTTTCATAGTTGGGTCTGAACGTAATGTTATAGGGTTTTTACCATCAATAAATTGGTGAACTTTTGACTAGGTAAATTTTTTCAATGTTTAATTATAAAAAAAAAGTAAGACCCTTAAGTTTTGTAACGTCTTTGGCTTCTGTCATGATAAATTCGCTAATGTCTACTCAACATCAAAGTTTGAAGTGTTTTAAGCTAATGCAGTCTTAACACTAAATAACAAAATGTAATTACATTGAGTTATTTAGTTTTATTTATTATTAATTTATTAACAAAATTACTTTTTAAGAATACTTCTGACGAGTGCGTTAAGCTTGCTATTTTTGAATAGAATACAGTAAAAAAATAATTTTTTCACACAAACTATGAGTCAATGTATAAAAACAATAAATTAGATAAATAAAATAAACTGATTTACAAACTTAACTGGACTCTAAAAACTACAACAGTTTATTTAAATGTATAAAAATTAATAATTAAATTTTGTTATAATAGAATTTAATTCAGACCAAAAATCTACCCTCCAACTAGCTATTTTACTAATTGTAATTATTTTAATTAACATATAAATAACATTGAGGTTTTTCAGACATAAACCAAACACACAAAAACACCCTCTTAGATCCTCTTTCATCACCTAAAACGGTATATATTTTTTTTAATTGTATATAATGCATCTGTAAACACACACGTCTTGATTTCCTGTCGGCAGCACGAATTCCTGCAGTTTTAAAATAAAATAAGATCCCTCGCCTAGACGACTCAATTCTTTAAAATGCAACACGCATTTTAGATCATATAAATACCTTGAAATATATTACTATTAATTATGCACATGGTGAATGGTAAATTTAGTTGAAGTAACTTAACATGACTTTTACCCCTAATCTTTCAGAGGGTTGTTAACAAGGATAACATGTCGCTGCGGGGCACTTGTTTGTATTCGAGTATCAGTTACCGATATATTGTATCATATAACTAGGTAAACAAAATCATTTAAACGAAAATTCAATACAGAAAACATTTAAGTTGGGAACCAGTGACATTTATAATTGTTTATAGTTTATATGATTTGATCAAATTATTAATAATTTAATTTAAACCTATTTATTAATAATACAAAATGAAATGAATTAGTTACATCCTAAACAAACAAGTAAAATATAATTAATGAATAAAGACTGTGAAATATGACTAATGGTATAATATAAATAACAAACAAAGAATTTCTTAATAGACCATTATATTAATGAAATTTGGTAAGGTTATAAATTCGTATTATGAGAAACAATTATCATATTATCTTCCCACTCTACCGCCACAATTTTATTTATTTGCATACTGCCTTGATGAGAGATTTTTTTAGAATATGAATTCTTGTTATTTTTAATAATAAATGGTTTGCCCTAGTTGCATATTCTGTGCATGAAGTATATCGTGCATATAAGTATTACTGCAAATACTCGTACTTTGTACTAAATTCACAACATACGCCATTACTAATGATTACACTTTGCCATTATCTTCAAACTTATTTGAGATAAATTAATATTTTAAGTTTTACTATATAAATATATTTTCTACTACCGGACGTAGACCAAGAAGAAGCAGTTGAACTTTTCTACCCCATTAGTATGATTGATTGAACAGACATATCTTTTATACGCGCATTTGATAAATTTTATTAATGTAGCTTGGATTTAAAATTGTATAATTTTTCATATAAAATTTCAATTAACCCTGCATTTTTATGATTGATGTTTAAAAGCTATCATCATATATAGATTTTATTAATAAATGATATTTGTTTTATATCTTGTTTATTTAAAATATAGGAATGAAAGCAATCAAGTTTTTAAATTATTTGTTTTTGGCAGTTTAATTAAAACATTATTTTTTCTAAATTTGATACAATAAAACAATATTTTAATTAAACAGAAAAACTATAAAACAATTTCATTAAAAAACTCAAAAAAATTATTATACAAGGTTAGTTAAAATTACCGAAACACCTAAGTAATTCTTCAACCGTAAAAAATTTCAAAAAAAGTTTCAAACAAAAGTTTTCTTGTTTTAAACTAGCGTAAATTTTTTTTTAATATACAGGGTAAGGTGTTCATTTTGTTACGGAGATTTTGTAAACTTATTTTTTTTTTAATAAGACACTGTATAATTTACATTATTTACATTTTTATATTTTGAGTAATTATTGTAAAAATATTTTTTTTATAAAATGCACTATATTTGAGTTATAAGCAATTAATTCAAAGTCATAAACTTTAAATTAAGAACATTTACATACACATTTATTTTAACCAAACAGATAAAAAAACATAAAATAGCATAATTAAAAACAAATAAGTAGTGCAAGTAAAAAATAAAAAACATCTTAAAGAGAAAAGATCAAAAAAATGCTGGAATATTGTGATGAAAAGTTGAAATATTGACTTTTAATAAAAAGGAAAACAACTAATACATTTAATAAAACTAAAAAGAAGATAATTACCAACTATAAAAAACTATAAATGCTTTCCAAATAAAGCATGCGCTTGTGCTAGTTAAAACATAAATGAGACTAAAACTTATTCAAAAACGGTTCTTATAAAATTTAGAATTAAGTTCTTATTACTAGTTTACATGACATGAGTTTTACCTTTCAACAGACCTCAATTTGAAGAACTACTACTTTAGTATATCTCCAAAAAATTTAAAAAATTACGTGTCTTCAACTTTGATACTGAACCTTATAAGACACACTTTAGATGGGGTTTGTATTTTCTACTTTCTTCACATGTTTTATTTTGCATAGAAAAAAAGACGGATTTGTTTAAAAGTTGTTGCAATGACTTAATAAAATGTGGAGCGGTAGGCAACTGTGTTTTACTCCGCTTGCATGCTTGTTGCCTAGAAATAAAGCTGAGTGCGCTTGTTTGCAAAATATGTTTATTACTTATTTATTTATTTATTTAATTACTACTCAACGGAAGCTATTACAAAGTAAGTATATATTTACTATTTAAAAAACATAAAATAAACAACTAATACTAAAAATATGAATAAAACTTTAATAGTTACAAAATATTAAAAAGGTCACGTATGGGTGACAAGTGCACGTCGCAGGGTATTAAGAAACATGCCGCAAAATACCTGTAGATGCAGAGTGCACCGCATAATCAGTACGTTTGAACGGTATATGAAATAAATAGTCATTGCGAAAAACTCGAGCTGGGACTTGAATACCTATAGAACTGAGCAAGTCAAGACAGTCAATAATCCCACAAAGTATTTTAAAAACTAGTGTCAAGAAAAAATTCAAGACTGGTCATATTAAATGTAGAGAGCAGTTCCGTGTAGCTGCCTGCAATGTTGCATTTATACGCCAAAGAACAAACAAACTTTTTTTCAATCTGTTCAATTTTTCCTTTACTGACAGTGGTGTAATGGAGACCCCACGTTTACACAATACTCGAGATAGGGGCGTACTAAAGCGTTGTAAAGAATAATTAGAGTACAAGGGTCACAAAACTCCTTAAAGTTGATAAGCATTAGCCACGACAGTATCAGTATGTAATAATATGTAGTGTAAATGAAAGGCATGATTCAAACGTAATGCCTAAATCACAAATAGTGTTAACTTTTAACAATATTACATTCATGAGAGATTAACCACACATCACTGTACACTGACGTCTAGAAAATGTTATCACTTTGAACTTATTTGAATTAAGTAGTAAGTTATTAGCCTGACACCAACTAAAAAAAATCTGTATTTTTTCATTAAGTAGTACAGCATCATCCAAAGAAGAATTTTCATAAAGATTTTTATATCGTCCGCAAATAATAAACAACGCGCATTAGAAAAACAGTGTACCACATCATTGATAATGATATTAAACAGTAGACGTTCAAGATGTGACTCCTGTGAAACACAACGTAATATCAATATTACAAGAAACGCACTGACCGATGCGCACAAATTGAGATCTGTTAGATAAATAAGATTGAATCCACAGTAACAAGGTGCAATTAACTCCAATACTACGTAGTTTTATGATTAGTATCTAGTGGCCAATGGTATCAAAAGCTTTTGTCAGTCAGTGTAAACTGAATCTACCTAGAATCTGTTTTTGAGTGCATTTGTTATATAAGATTCATACAACAAAAGGTTGTAAGATGTCGATTTGCCAGTTCGAAAACCGTGTTGATTGAGAGCAATTTCAAATTACAGAATGGCAGTCAATTGACAGAAAACTATTTTTTTTTTAACTTTTAGAATAACTGATAAAATTGATATAGGTCTATAGTTTGTTACATCATTTATGAATTGGAGTGACATAAACTTGTTTCCAGGAAGTAGAAAAAGTATCTTTAACCAGAGTTAAATAAATGCCATATTGGCCGACAAAAAGCAAACGCACATTTGTTGAGAAAGAAAACAGTTAATCTATCAAGCTCTAGACAGTTGTTGGGTTTTAATAGTAATAGTTTGTTGACAACAACAGATATTTTTAAAACAAGATGCGATTTATTTATATGGGTAGGATTAGATGGTAGAGAATATGTGCTGTGTGAACTTGTAAATACCGTCAGAGGACTGTAAACTGACCCAAAAAATTAGCAAAGAGATTTACAATGCCATCAATAGTGTCAATTTGAAAATTACCATTTGTGAAAGTATTTGGTATTTGATTACTGCTATGTTTAGATTTGACGTGCCCCCAAAAAGCTTTAGGATTAGATTTAATCAATCTTTCACATTTTTAATGTGATGAGAATATCACAATAACACGTATTAGCCAATTGCTTACACTTATTACGTATTGAACTAAATTTGTGGTAGTCAGCTGCTGATCTAGACAACACATTGTCATATGCTTTGTGTAACTTTTTTTTAGTAAACACAAGGTTTTTTAACTCTCTTGTGAACCATATTGGAAATTTATAGGTCTTTTTATAACATTTATTTATTTTGAGCACATAATAATCAATTGTATCAAAAACTAAGGAAAAAAACATATTACTCCACATTGTATTGAAGAAAGCATAATTTAAGAAAACATAATCAGCTAATCAGCATTCTTAAAATTATATTGTATTACGTTATCTTTGCCACACCATACGTTGTCAAATGTATTCTTTAAAGAGTCAAGTTTTAAAACTACATCTAAAGCAGGATGTTGAAGATTTCATGGTAAAATATAAAACAGCAATTCTGTAAGGCTCAAGTTTGAAGAAAATGCTAAAGGCGCAAACAATAAATCTAGCAAAACCAATTTATGTTTAGTATGTAGTTCAATTGCATTCACTAATAAATACTACACTTTCACTGTGACGTTGGTAAGTAGAGTAATCCAAACTAGGTGGAATATAAACAGTATCTAAAACTATTTTAATACTGCCAATATCAACATAAACATACATTTCCTCATAGATAGAGCAATGACTAAATATTTCATATGAATGGTTCTTATTAGACACGGCAATAAGTACGCCTCCGTCACGTATGCCATAAATTTCGGCAGTCTTACAGTTTTAATTTGAGGAGTAAGCTTTGCAGTAGGTTTTACAACTCTAGTTGTCGCAGAGTTGGTAGCTGTTGCGTCAATTGCAATAGTCAAATTGTGGTAGTATCATTACTAACAGATGGATTATTTGACGGTAAGGCCGTCGAGTTAATTACTGTAGTAAGCTCTGGTAAGTGTTGAAATAACGATTTAAATAAAAAAATAAGTTTGGAAAAAATCAATTTATTGCTATCAGTAATTAACTTCTCAACAGCCATCAAGCTTGGTAGTAATGTTGCTGATTTATTCAATTTTTGTGCATATTGCAAGCTGAATCATTTCTTGCGGGTAGGGTTACGGAAAGACCTTGATGCCGTGTGCTAATTTTTCTAAAACTACGTTTGATTTTTATTTTAACGGTGAGACTAAAAAGTTTGGAGATATTGAAAATTTCTTGGCTTATAGCAAAATTTATTTTTCAATCAACTTACAGAATGCACAGTGAACCCTAACAAAACAAGTTTTTTTTTACATTCTCTAAAGAGTGAGATTTTTTTTGTCTTGCATTTGAATTGAATAAAAGTTAGCATATTTTGTTTTCAAAACTTGCTAACGACGTTTTAAAATTGTTCATGTTATTAAAGATCAACATCGCTTTTTTTGAATAACGTACTAGTTTTTCTTTTGTTGCAACTATTTAAACGGTGATAGCTTTTTATTAATGCTCACAAAGGGCGTTTCAATCAGATTTGACTGCCGGCTTTTCGGATATTTTGTTAATCTTATAAATAAATATAACAGCAGTTGCGGTTGAACGGGATGCAAAAATAAAAAGCTTTATTAAAATTGAGAAAAAGCATCAAAATATTTTTTATTCTAATTCTCTCCCATTTTCCGTCAACTTTTATTAGTTTTATAAAGCTTTCGGCGGCTTTAGAAACATGCGCTATTAAAAATTTACATCTGGTTCTAAGCGGACAAGTGCAAATCTTGATTAATGTTGATTATTTGAAATAAATTATTGTTATTTAAATGAAATAAATCAGACATAGTTAACAATATTGTTTGTGTATATTGCTGGATCATTGGGTGATTTTTTTACGTTGTAGACTTGTTGAATGCTAGCAGTTAAATAATTATATCTTTTTTGCTTTCTTTCTTTTTTTTGTTACTTTAGTTATCACTTATCACTATGTTTTTGAAACATAAGTCTTATTAGATTCAGTACGTGTTGTGCAAAAAATTTATAAAAATTGCGCTGCAAACTGTCATTTGTCAAAAATAGTAGATTCAGGGTTCTTGAGCAATGTTGTTTTGATAATATTTGGCCACAAAGGCTATTCTACAGGGCATCCCAAATTAACTAGTCATAAAATAGATGCTAGAAACTACAAGCAAATTGAGTAATATTGACCTAATAATGTAATATAAAATTTTTAATAAATTCGGAGTTATAGCTCTTTAAAGTTGACAAAAAAATTTGATTTTTTTTAATTAACAGCTTTAATTTTTAATATTTTGTAACAAGTTTTTGTTTACATTAGTTTATTTCTTATTTACACAAACTGTTGAAGTTTGAATTAAAAAAAGTATTCAGGAAGATAGTTTTTTAATATTTTTTAGATGTTTAACCTTCTAGAACTTTTTAATTTTTAGATAAATCTATTATTTTGTTATTTTTTTTGTGAAAAATTTAATTTGAAAACTTTTTTGTCTCTTAATAAATTTTGATCAGATAAACGGTTTTTAAGAAAATCAAGTAAAACAAGAGGTTTCTTAAAAATAATAAAAAATGTAAAAATACTATTAGCAGTAGACGTCAAATTAAATTTTATAAACGTCACAAATTGTTTGAGTGTAATTGTGCTTTTTTAATTAAATTTTTGTTTCTTGAAATTTATCGGTACAGTAACAAGGAGATGGGTAATATGCATCTAGTCCTTGGAGAGTGTTTAGAAAATGCAGCGGCAGCAGCCAGACGTTACGCCAAAATGTACCTTAAGCAACAAAAGCTGGAACGCAGCTTGATTTTGGCATTAGATCAGCGACTCCGAGAACGTAGTACTTTTGCACTTTATAAAATAGACTGTAAAAAGAGTGTTGATTACTGACGAGGCGACTTTTACGTAAGAGGTATTTTTAATCAACATAACATAAGGCATATTTGGGCTCAAGAAAATCATCACCAACATGGATTTAGTTTAAATGTTTGAGTAGAAATTGTGAACAATAGGTCCGGTCTTTTTTCCTCTGCGTTTAAATGCAGTTTTTTAAATGAAGATCTATCGGCTTTATTAGAGAAGGTACTTTTTGCTATAAGAAGGATCATGTGCTATTTACACGATAGTGCACCGCCACATTATGCGCACGTCGTTAGAAATTGGCTAACAATGAGTTATCCCCCATGGTGGATTGAAAGAGGTGATGATGCATTTCTAGCTTGGCCACCGCGTTCTCCAAACCTAAATCCAATTTTATAAATTTATTTTTGGAGACATTTACAACAAAAAGTTTATACAATCCCTTTAAACACATTCGAAAAATGGAAAGAAAGAATATTCTAATAAAATCAAAAATTCTGCTAAAGTGCGATCTTCAATGCAAAATCAAATAAAAAAATGCATAAATTAAAATGACGAACACTTTGATCAATTATTAAAATAAACGTTTTTTGAGTTGATAATTACATAATATTTTTTATTTTTGATTTATTCTTATTAATTTAATCTTACAAAATGGGCAACAGCCTAATACTAATCTGGAATCACTGATTTAATTTCAAAAACAATCTGCTGCTGCATTTTAAACACTCCAAGAACTAGATGCATATTACTCTTCTCGGTGTTACTGTAGCAATAGATTTACAAAAAAAAAAACAAAAAATTAAAGAAATCACAATTACACCTAAATAATTTATGACGTTTATGAAATTTAATTTGACGTCAACTGCTAATAATATTTTTATATTTTTGATTATTTTTAAGAAAAAATGACCTCTGGTTAGACTTGATTTTCTTAAAAACCGTAAAGCTGATCATAACTTATCAAGAGACAGAATAGTTTTCAAATTAAATTTTCCACAAAGAAAAATAACCAAAAAAATTGATTTACTTAAAAATTAAAAAGTTTCAAAAGGTTAAACATTTAAAAAACCTTAAAAAACTGTCTTTCTAAAGCCTTTTTTTATTCAAACTTCATTAGTTTGTGTAAATAAGAACAAAAACAACAAACATGACCATCAATATAGTAGTTAATAATGAAACAAACAACTAGTATTGCAAAATGACTGCCAATTGCATAAATGCTAAATAACACCAATTAATGCGGACATTTCAGTATTAAATTGCACTTGATGGCAATACTAGCTGTTCGTTTCATTATTTATATCATAAATTGTGTTCATAAGGACAGAAATATTTATTCAAATTTTGTTTTGCTATCATGCGATGCCATAGTCAAACAAAGCATATTGACGAGGTTTGTAGAACTGAAACAATTGTCTATGCTTGACCTTTAGGCGCTGTTATTGTTAAACTGAGTTTGAATAAACTAATAATTCATTTATTATAGTAATAGTTTGTGAACCCAACAAAAAAATAATAAACCAACCAAGGTAAATAGCAAGTAAAAAAATTGTCGTGTTTAAGAACACAAAATTAAAGCTATAAAAGTTAGACGACATGAAGAATAATTTGTCATGCAGCTAGAGAGTTTTACTTTTACTAACAAACATGACATTTGATCAATTCAAAGTGGAAACTGATTTGATAATGCACAAATGTCGTAGTGCTTAAGAAAAGTGGCGGTATCAACGCAAAGGCGCACAAGTGGAGCAAGAGACCAAGTTTGCAACCAATCAGAACTATTTACTATATTTTTAAATAAAAACCTGCAAAAAACAAAGACATTACTAAACTTTAAAAAAAAAACCTTTAAGAATCTAGTTTTCTAAAAATAACAAAATGATGTTCATAAAGTATACGTCTACTGTTACAGCAAAAACAATAAAAGCTTTCAAAAAGTATCATAGTAGTAAAATAGCACAATAACAAACTAAAAAGAAGAATGCTTTAAACTCAAGAGGAAAGTTGCAAAAGCCAAATATATAGCAAACATAAGGTCAAAAAAATTAAAAGTTTTTACAAAACCTACAAAAAGCAACTTCAAAAGTAAATTCAAGCCAAAAAATAAAAATAATAATAAAGCTATGCAGCGTGTTAAACAAAGAATGCTTACAAAGCTTTGCAATGTAAGAGCGAATTTTGGAGATCAATCTAAAAGTAGCGGAGAAATTGTTGCTTAAAAGCAAACACCTAAAAAAACCAGTTAAGTAATGAAAAACGTAAAATTCTTTGTAAAAATGAAAACCCATAGCACTTGCAAAATATCGTTGCAAGTTTGAACGGAAATAGCAAGTCGACAAAAATGTCATAAAGGACGTAACTACAAATTTTTTTTTTGGATTGGTTCTACGGCCACTATTTGGAAACTTAGTATATAACAATATACTAAGAAGAAAATGGCCAACTATGGCAAGAACAGTTCTTTCTGCAGACAGCAATATTAAAATAAAAAGTAACTGATTAATAAAACTAAGTATTTAGCAAACATCTCTCCCAAAAAAACAAAGGCGGTCTAAGTCCACAAAAAAATGTCTCAAGATCGTTATTAATTTCAAATAAAGAGCCATGATAATACACAACAAAAATGCATTTAAATACCTTAGTATACCGATTGACAAAGTTTTTACCTTCTTGAAGCATATAAAAAAAACAGTTAAACAGACAATTGCTGAACTCTGTCACCTATATGGCACAGAGCCAAGAAATTCAAAATTTAAAAAAAATAGCAGATCAATGTACAACTTAAAGTTATCGCGGGTAAAATGTCTATAGAAAACAGTCTCAGCATAGAAGATTATACAAAAAAGACAATTTATTATTAAAACTAAAGGTTAACTTTGAAGGAAATAGAAAAAATATCAACCGATGACAAAGTACATGGAGCAAAGGTGTGGACCAAACTACTAATACCAAATTTAGGAAGTTGGCTTAAATGCAATTTTAAAATAACTGATTATTTCTTGACTCAAGCTAGAGCTAGGCATGGTTTGTACAAAACGTGCACTTGAAAAATCAGCAAGAACGACAGTGATCATCATTAAGAAATCCGTCTGTTGTCTTTTGCTTAGATAAGTATTGTAAAAAAAATTAAAATGTTTATTTTTTTAAAACTAGTTTAACTTGAATTGTTTAAACGCACAAGAAAATAATTATTTTCTGTTTAAAACATTAACGTTTTTTATTAAAAAAACAATAATTTTGCCGTTTGAAAAAAAGTTAAGATAGCTCAGTTATAGAGCGTTAACGTAGCACGCTAAAAGTTCAGGATTTAATCTCCGAGTATGACTACAATAATAAATCGCACAATAAAAAAGACAATCAAACATTTTAAAATTTAAATATAGAAAAGTAATAAAAAACTGTAACATTAAAAACGGAAGAGTTTCTGACAAAAAACTAAATATTTTTTGCTATTGCAAAAAACTAAATTGTTACATTATGAATTAAGGTAGATAAATATCAAAATTTTGTTTTTTCAAACCGCACAGTAGGATGCGGCTTTACATATAGTAATCTGCTACATTAACGTACAGGAGCACTATAAAAACACTAATGAGTTTATTCTGAACATATTTTAACATCGATGTTAGCTAACATCGCTGTAAATCATTATTTTCAGCGATGTTAGCTAACATCGATGTTAAAATATGTTTAGAATAGACCCATAAATTTTAATTGTTTAACAATTTCTCAATGATGTGAGTATATTCCAAATCAAAAATTATTTAGTATTTTTTAATTTTTATATCATATTTGATATAATTACTAAAAATAAAACATCAAATATAATTTAAAATATTTAATTTTTATCATGGGTTAAATTAATAAAAAATAAAATACATTTTAAATTGCTTGCAAAAAATGCTCACAAACACTCATGTCCTTTCTGCAAAGCAATCTAGCATTTTCATAACTGGTAACGTAGAGAACTAATATCTAAATATGTGCAGCCCCGCATGTTATACGTTAGTAATAAATGTAGTAAAATATTTATGGTATATACCTTCGGTGGGCACATCAAAGCGGCCAATTATTTTATTTTAAGTATTCTCGAGAATAATCACCTACTATTTATAACTAAAGCCTAAAAATATAATTGCATTGTTTCAAAAACGAAATGTTTGCTCTAGTAAACCTGATTGTTTGTATATTTAGTATCCCTTTCGAGAGATTTGGATCGTCCATCAATTATTTAACCCGACGTTTTGTGCACGCGAATCTTATCTGTATGACATGCTTCGGATTCACATTCACGGTAGCACACATATAAATAAAAAACAAACACACATACAGACCAGGCCCAACACAAAAGAATTTGTCTAGAGTGTACCCTGAAACTAGAACATGTCTGAAAACAAAAGAATCCGCATGTAAAAAGGGGTCTCCCTTTTAGTTCCCCCCGGTGCCGTTCGGTTCTCTTCGCGGAGACGGTCCACGCGGTCCATGTGCTTCAACAATGAGTCGCAGTCCTGCTGCACGTTTGCCGCCCGCCGCCGGTGTAGTTTGCGCGCCGAGAGTTTCAGTAGTCCAAACGACGCGTCGCGGTGCAGATTGCAGGTTTACAGTTTGGTACTGAAACACGCGCGCGTTCTGCTAGAGCGTGCCGCATGCACCTGTCCGCGTTGTAAATCATCTAATTAATCGAAGACGACTTGCTAATACGTGTAGAAAATAAACTGAATTGCTTGTAGATTTATGTATATTATTAAGATGTTATTAATTAGGGTTTAACTAGACTAGAATTAGTGATGTGAAATATACGTGTTTTGATTTGGATTTTCTCGCTTCTGATTCTCTGTGCACACCTGCACCTAGGTAATTTCTTTAATATTAATCTTACATACATATGATTGATGAACCTAATAATTTAATTAAGATTAAATTTTATTAATTAGAATTTATAATTTCTTTGCTAACTTTGGCATTTAATTTATTTAGACTATATTTGCATAACAATACATGCTAATACAGAATATAACTATTGCGGAATGAAGACACAATTTGATACTAATACAATACAAATTTAAATAAGTTTTAATTTGCAGAATATTGTTATTTTACTGTAGGTTCATAAATAATTCTATGAATATTAAAATATAAACAACTTTTAGATAATTGCTTAGGTATTTTTAATTGTATTTGTAGGAATGAGTATAGAATTAACATAATGAAAATCCAGAAATTAATGAAGTTTTAATTATAATAATAATTTACATTGTAATTCAATTTTATAGCCCATTAACGGATAGTAGCGTATTCGTGTATAGAGCAATTATGATTCTAGTAGGAGGTAGAGGATTTGGTTACTGTTTGTTGCAATTCTCTGGAAACAATATAATATTTTAATGTTACTTCTATATATCTTTTTATTAATAGTAAAATTTTGTTAAATATATTCCAACTAACTATAAAATTAATTTAAAAGTTTGAATTAGTTTTAGTTAACTTTTTCGTTGTACAGTTTAAGTCAAATTATACAGAGTAATAGAAATTCAATAAAAATGACTGTCTTTATTAACAACGCTTTCTGGTTAAGTTAATCAGCAGTAACAGATAAATTGTGCTGACCAGGTGCTAATTATATTAAATGCAGTTTTGTATATTATGTTAATTTATGGAGCTAAATTTTGGAATTTATATAATTGGGGATGTATCGGAATTTTCGAAAGCACAACTGATCTATAGTAGGTCAAACTGATTATATTTAAAAACGTATGTTGTTTTCAAACTTGCTCACTGAAATATATAAATAAACGGGGAAATGTTATAGAATAATTCATATTATATCATACTTGATCTATTTTATTATAAAAATTTTATAATTTTTGTTTTAAAATATTGCTTTACTTTTATTTTAATGTTCAAATAGAACTAAGCATAGAAGCTTTGGTGTTTTTAAAAACGATGTTGATCCTTAACAATTAATGTAGTACCCCTGGCATCAAGAAGAGCTTTATTTACTAATGTAGTTTCTTTAATTTAGATTTTTGGATAGAGATGGATGGATATTTATTTAATGTTTTATTATAAAAATTAATTTTTAAAAATATTTAAATAACATAATGACCTTTACTACGTGATAATTCATGTTTATGAAAAAATAAAACAATTTACTATGTTTTTTATCACAAATTTATTCTTACAAATACATTACTAGTTTTGGCTCTACTAAAAGCTTCTACAGATGAAATAAGTTATATAACTTATTTCTTCTATATAATTGTGAAATAAGTTGTACTTATCACATGCTTTACTAAAAACTTTTCAAAATTCAATTTGATATTGTTTGTTCAAGTATCTTTTGCTTAATATGTGAAGTAATCTAATTCTAATTTTGTGCAAAACCTTATCCACGTATAAAAATTATTTACAGGAGCGTTTTCTAAAACACATAACTTTATAAACCAATAAATGGGTTGAAGTGGTTAAGAAGAAGAACATCAGGCGCAAGTATGTAATGGACTCAAAAGATGTAGATAGCAGTTGCAAAATCATATAGAAGGAAAAGAAAAACTGGATATTTATTAGACATCAAGAGTGGACGAAAGAATGAGATGAAATTTTCAGAAAGGCAATAAAGCACAATTTGGATTTGAAACAATGTGTTTGATATTAGTTTTAAACGTATTGTCTATTAAAATTAAATAGTTTTGAAGTGAAAGTACAATTTTTACGCCAAATCTTTACTTGTGGCGGTGTTATAGTTTTAGTCAATAGTGATATATCTTGCGAACACTTAAATACTTGTACATTCTCACAAGAAAAGCATTATAAAATTGCAAGAGTATACATATTGCAATGAAACTGTATAATTATTGCAATATATTGATCACTAAGCGGAGATTTTAATGTGCTTTAAGATGTATTGTCAAATGTCCTTAGTTTTTAAATGTCACAAATAAACAAATAAAATTATTATTTTAGCTGGGGATGTCAGTCATTGTTAGGTTTAATGGTAATGATCTCAAACATAACAAATAACAGCATTGAGAAATTTGGTTCAGTATTTTTTTTCAGGTTTTATAACTTATTAGTATATTTTTTATTTATCGGTTTATGAGGGTATGAAACTCAACTTTAGTTTTTTTGTCGTATTTTAACTTAATCAAATTTTTTGTTTAAAAAACGCAAATTTAACAAAAAAAAAAATTTACTAATGAAATCAATCAGAAATTTTCTGTAGAATCCAAACCTGGCGCCATTTCAACTCTACACCCTGTTTATAATCCGCAAAAGCCATAAAACCATGTTTTTGTTCTCAGTGGGCTGGGCAAAAAGAAGCATATTTTAATTTTTTTTTTAACCTCCAAAGTTGACGTATTTTTATGTAAATGAGTTAAAAAATATAAATTTGTTCTGTGTATTTGGGTTTTAAGGGTCTAAAACACGAAAAATCTGAAAAGTAGGCCTATTCTTCAATATAAACTTTTACAAATACACGTTTAGCCGCGCTCAGAGGAACAATACACTAAATATTATTAAAAATTTGAATTCTGGGGACAATTTGACATGGAAAATTGTCAGTGTTGTACTCATCGGCCGTAGAAAAGTCCATCTAGAAAGAAAAGTTTACAAAATTTTCCGGTAAAAAATGCGTTAAAAATTAATTATTTTTTCATGTTCACAAAAAAGATTATAAATGCACTAAGGTGTGGTTTAATTTTTTTATCATATTTTGATAAGCGCCGGGCGGATTTATGTTTGAAAGCCAAAAATTATAATAATATCAAATTTTGGCTATCAAACAAAGAGTAAAATAGCTCAAAATTGGTTCAAGCGACAAAGGATGTCTTTGTTAAACTTCTGAAATGAGCTTAAAAAAATACAAGCCAAATAACCATAAAAAAATATATTTTTTAACGCCAGATAAGCAAAACTCAAATTTTTAATAATGTTTGGTGCCTTTGAAAATTGCTAAATGTGTATTTGTAAGAATTTATGTTGAAAAATTGGCTTATTTTAGCAGTTTTTTTTTAGTTTTAGACCCTTAAAACCCAAATACACAGAACAAATTTATATTTTCTAATTAATTTAAATCAAAATACGTCAACTTTGGTGGTTAAAAGAAAAATTTAAATTTATTTTTGCTCAGCCCACTGAGAACAAAATTATGTTTTTATGAGTTTTGTAGCTTAAAGACAGGGTATAGACTTGAAATTGCGCCAGATTTGGATTCTTCAAAAAAATTCTGATTGATTTCACTAGTAAATTTATTTTTTTTGAGTAAAATTTGCGATTTTTATGCAAAAAATGCAATTAAGTTAAAAAACAACAAAAAAACTAAAAAAAAATGTAGAATTTTGTTTAAGGGTTTCATACTCTCATAAACCGATCAAAAGACTACTAATAAGTTATAGAAACTGAAAAAAAATACTAAACCAAATTTCTCAATGCACCTCTCTTGCACTGGTCTGTTTGAAATAGAATTGCTTATATAAAGATGTCAAAAAAGTATACCGTCTTATTGCAGTTGAGGGTAAATTTAAATCAATTACTTGCAAAAACATGATTAAGCTTGTAATACCTTACAGCAAATGAAGCTACTAACTATTTTACTACCAAATTTATTTTTTGTTTTAACGAATTATTTTTAGAAATAAAAAATATATAAAAATAAGGAAAATAACATTTTTTGGTTCAATAATGGTTTACGTGAAATGCGAAATATTTTAAATCTCATGCCTGATGCATAAGACTTAAGATTAAGAACTTCTTGAAATTAGAATTAAGTATAAATAGTCATATTGAAACAATCTAAAAATAGCTCGTATAACTTCTAATACATACATACATACATTAATGATTATAATAAGTAATGTACCTAGTTAACTTTTACCAAATAATTTTAATTTATTTTTTACTCATATGCCAAAAACTTCATAGGATTGCTACTTGAACCTATCATTGATCCACTTATTTTAACGTGTTGTTATGCTAGTAAAACTCTAACAATCTATTTTTTGTTTAAAAAAAGAAAGATTAAAAAAATTAAAGATACGTATGGAATCAATATAGATATTGTTAAATCTATTGTAGATGTAATATTGAAACCACTGGCTGTTTTATTTAATATTTGCATTAGTGGAAGCGTATATCTTGATGCGTTAAAAATTGCATCAGTGATTCTTATTTATATGAAAGGCGATTTTAATGAACCGAACTCATTTAGGCCAATCTATTTCCTTTCAATAACTTATTAACCGACAGAAAATATATTGATATGATATGATATCAGACACTTTTAATATTTTAATCATGGTGTTCTACAAGGGTAAGTCTTTGGGCCGTTGTGACATGAACGCAAAAACAGTATTGTTTGCTGATGACACTACTATTATAAACACTGCATATTTAGCAGATAATGCACGTGAATTATTGCAAGATTTTTAACAGTAATAGATCTCTTAATAAAAGTAGGACCTGTAAATTGCTGCTTACGTTGAAGAACCAACCAGCAAATTTTGCCAACAGCTAAAAATTTTTGGGATTGTATTTTTACAGCCAGCTGACATGATCAAATTAAGGAGACGCATTTGCGTTAACATTGAACAAGAACACGTTTTTGCTGCGCAATTTGCTTTCCAAGTAGATAAAGATGTTCTGAAAATGCATATTTTATTTAATATAAAGCCATATTATGTATGGTATATTAGACATCGAATTGTAGCAAACGTTGGTTACAAAGATGATTGTAAATTATATTTTAAACTACTTTATTTTATAACATTACCATGTCTACATTCTAGAATGCTTTTTATATGTTTAACAAAATATGGACACATTCAAACGTTTACTACCATAATACCAGGAACAAATGTGTTTTAGATTTCAAACTAGCCAAAAACATTATGCAATTTTTTAATGTTTTATTTTATTTTATTAAAAGTTTACCATTGCCAAATTTTAAAACGATTAACAAGTCAGTATTAAATAAAAAGTCATTCTATAGTTAGGACGACTATTTTACTTTTAATTTTAATGTATATTTTGGCTTGCTTGTTAGCTTAGTTTTGTATTTTAAAATGTGCTATTATAAAATAGTGCTTAATTATCAATTAACCAATAAATTAATATTATTCAGCCAATTAGAATATTGAATCCGTAGTAGAATGTATAGATTTTCTAATTTATGAAGATTCTAGTTGCAATTGCAATTGTTGTATGTTTTAAATGAAAAGTAAGTCACTAGCAGATTTTGGAAAAAACAATAAACAAAAAAAATGTTTTAAATGCGTGTGCTACAGGGTGATTTATATCAGAAGGCAAAAAATGAAAATGTGTTTGAGACTGGATTCTAAACAAAAAATATAAGATAACTTTTTTTTATTGGTTTTTGTTTTGTAGATATTATAAATAAAACGCAAACCGATTCTCTGCAAATGTTTTTTAACAATTTCAAACTTCAATTTTTTTTAATAATCTAATCATACTGGGCAATTTGGTTAAATGTTTTCTTAAAGTCTGTCGGTAAAGAAGGTCACTATAAATGTAGGGGTTGCATCTACCTCCGGTTTTTACCATTCCTTTTTAAAGTGCTTACCCCTAGCTTATAAATTATTTTAAATATTTATTTCAACATTTTTTTAAATTTTAAATTGCACAGGAGTTATTTTTTTGGACGATTTTTCAAGACAACCAAATTGTTTAGAAATCAACAAACATCATTTTGTTAGTATCAAAATATTCCAGTAGCGTAAAAAAATGTTTTTTCAAAGTCAAAATAATTAAATAATTTCATAAAACTTTATGCTTTAGTATCTTCAAAATAAAAGCCGATGGGGAAAAAGTTATTTTGTATTTCTTGTTTAGATCTCAAACACAAATTTTTATTTTTTGTTTCTTAGAATAAGTTTATATTGCATATGTAAGTGTTGTAGAATCTTGTGATAAACTGGCTACTCTAAAAAAGAGCGTACCGACGCACAATAAAGTAGGTTGAGTGGGCTTGGAGATAGATCAGTTGACATTCTGAATACAAATACTTATAATTTTCTTAGAAAGGTTGCACATAAACTATATGTTTAACAAAAATTTGGTCAAAGATTACGCTTAAATCTTTTATTAGTATAATTAATTTAAAAACTTTATTATTGGTAGCATAATTTTACGATAAATTATTGCAAAAATATTTGAAATGGTGTTAAAGAAACGATTATTTAGGTATTTAGAAAACACATGGTGTGATAGCTCAATGGTAGAGCCCTTGCATATCATGCGAGCATAACTTGCTCTTTATCTACCATGGTGGTTTGGAAGTTACCTAATAAACTGTTGGTCTCAGCAAACCTTTTTAAACAAGTCGTAGACTTACTGTGGCGATGTAAAATAGCCGTAAAAAGCACAAAAAATAAAAAATAAATCAATAAATTTAAAAAAATATGCAAAAGCCAATTTGGTTATATGCCTAATAAATCAGTATTAAGGCTGTGAATCAATTTGTTTTAGATATAGAATCTGCATTTGAAAGCAAAAGTTTAATGTCAGTGTGCTTTAGATTTAGATCTCAACAAGTAATGAGAGTAATGTTACATTGACACCGACGTATTTATATTCTGACAATACTACTCTAATTTATGGGCCAACAGCTTTTTGAACGGATCAATTAAGTGCTTTAGAAGAAGCTAAGATCTGGAGTAAAGCTAATAATCTGACAATCAAAACTAAAACAGAGCACGTGAGTTTTACCTTACTTCATTCTAAAGACTCTTGTAGATCTTATTTTAAAAGACTGGGCATTCTAACTGTTTTTAGTTTTTATGTGATTTTGTATCAAATGCATGTAAGAGAAGAAAATACGTCCAATTTAGTTATTTTGTATTTGTTGTTGTTGTTATTTTAGTTCATCTTTACCTATTTCAAAGCACTTTTGTCTTGTTGATCTTCCGTACACAGTGAAAGACACGTATTATATTATATTTTGTTTTAATGAAAGACTGCGCGTGTTTTGCAGGCTGGTCTTTATTATTTCTAATTAGATGTAAATATTCACACAATCGGCTGGTTTTGGATTTGTACTAAAATTGCTTTTTTAAATTGTTTAATAGTCTTTTTTGCGTACGTTGCCTCCCTATACATACCGGGTGCCCGGGGGCTTTACCAAATGCATTTCTATTAATTCCATTTTTTTATGATAATTTAATATTATAAATTGCAAAGATACAAATGTTTTTTTAATGAAAAATATTTATGTAATTATATATATAATTAATAAATTTGATTGTTTTGTAAACGAAATTATTTAATATGCTAAATTTAGGGTTATGGTAAAAGATTTATTTTATAACATTCTGAAATTGGCAAGAATAAGCTAAGTGTATCGGAACCGCGCTGGCTGAAAAGTCGAACGTTTGCTTGGAATTTTGTGAAATGGTCATGGGTATCCTACAAGTTTTCAAAATTATGCTAATGCTGTCTGGTATTCTCAAAGGCTTCAAATTTATGGAATTATTACTAACAGGTATCGCATAAATTTCTAAAAATTATTTTGTTGTAATAAAATCTTGCAAAATTTGTATTAAATGTATTCTACAAAGCTTTAAAACAATCTTTAGGTACTTTGCAAGTTTATAGAATTTATTTTCATACAAATCAAGTTTTCCAGATGCTACTAATTGAATTTATAGGTTTCTCAAGATTACAAATTGATGCAATTATTTCCAATAACTATTTTTTTGTAAAATTTTACAAAATGTGTATTAAATGATAATTGACAACAAATATTGACAATTTTGATTTATATACATTTTTGACAGTTTTAGAACATTTTTTACACTTTTAAAACATGTTTAACAATTTAATAACATTTCTAACAAAGTTAGAACATTTTTGACAATTTTAGAGCACATCAAAAGATTTGAGGAACATTTTTGACAATTTTGGAACATATCAACAGATTTGAGAAACATTTTTTACACTTTTGAAACATGTTTGACGATTTACAAACACTGTTAAAACAATATAGACAATTTATGTGAATATCAACAGAGATTTGAGAAACTTTTTTGACAATTTCTCAAACTATCAACAGACTTAAGAAACATTTTTGACAATTTTAGGACATTATTTACACTTTTGAAACTTGTTTGACGATTTAGTAACATTTCTAACAATGTTATAACATCATTGACAATTTAAGAGCATATCAATAGAGATTTGAGAAACGATTTTGACTATTTTGGAACAATTTTGACAATTTCTGGAAACATCAACAGTCTTAAGAAACATTTTTGACAATTTTAGAAAACTTTTTACACTTTTGAAACCGTTTTAGAACATTTTTAACAATCTTGGAACATTTTTGACAATTTTAGAGCATATTTGAAGAACATTTTTGACAATTTTCGTATTTTTTTTACACTTTTGAAACCGTGTTAGAACATTTTTAACAATTTTAGAACATTTTTGACAATCTTGGAGCGTATCAACAGATTTGAAGAACATTCTTGACAATTTTAGGAAATTTGAAGATCATTTTTGACAGTTTTAGAGCATATTAACAGATTTGAAGAACATTTTTCACAATTTTAGAGCATATCAACAGATTTGAAGAACATTTTTGACAATTTTATGATTTTTTTACACTTTTTAAACAGTTTTAGAACAATTTTGGCAATTTCAAAACATATCAACAGATTTTGACAATTTTAGGACATTTTTTATACTTTTGAAACCGTTTTAGAACATTTTTGACAATTTTAGAGCATATCAACAGATATTAAGAACATTCTCTTTAACTTTAGAGGATATCTACAGATTTAAAGAACATTTTTGTCAAATTAAGGATTTTTTTTACACTTTTGAAACTATTTTTGAACATTTCTGACAATTTTAGAGCATATCAACAGATTTGCAAAACATTTTTGACAACTTTATGATTTTTTTTACCATTTTGAAACAGTTTTAGAACAATTTTGGCAACTTCAAAATATATCAACAGATTTTGACAATTTTAGGACATTTTTTATACTTTTGAAACCGTTTTAGAACATTTTTGACAATTTTAGAGCATATCAACAGATATTAAGAACATTCTCTTCAACTTTAGAAGATATCAACAGATTTGAAGAACATTTTTGTCAAATTTAGGAATTTTTTTACACTTTTGAAACTGTTTTTGAACATTTCTGACAGTTTTAGAGCATATCAACAGATTTGAAGAACATTTTTGACAACTTTATGATTTTTTTTACCATTTTGAAACTGTTTTAGAACATTAATAATCTTAGAACAGTTTTGACAATTTAGAACATATCGGCAGATATGAAAAACATTTTTGACAACTTTAGAGCATATAAACAAATATGATGAACATTTTTGATAATTTTAGAAATTTTTTTACACGTTTGGAACCATTTTAGAACATTTTTATTAATCTTAGAACAATTTTGACAATTTTAGAGCATATCAGAAGATTTGTAGAAAATTTTTGACAATTTTAGAATTTTATAGAAGCTTTTTACACTTTTAGAACATTTTTGATCATTTTAAAGCATATCAACAGATCTAAAGAACATTTTTGACAACTTTCGAGCATATCAACAGATTTTGAGAACATTTTTTGACAATTTTAGGATTTTTTTTTACACTTTTGAAACCGTTTTAGAACATTTTTGACAATTTTAGAGCATATCAACAGATTTGAAGGACATTTTTGACAATTTTAGAGCATATCAGCAGTTTTGAAGAACATTTTTGTTTATTTTATAGCATATCAACAGATTTGAAGATTTTTTTATTTTAGAGCATATCAACAGATTTGAAGGACATTTTTGACAATTTTTGAGCATATTAACAGATTTGAAGAACATTTTTGACAATTATATGATTTTTTACACTTTTGAAACCGTTTTAGATCATTTTTAACAATTTTAGAGCACATCAACAGATTTGAAAAACATTTTTGTCAATTTTAAGAATTTTTTTACAGTTTTGAAACCGCTTCAGAACATTTTTGACAATTTTTGAGCATATCAACAGATTTGAAATCATTCTTGACAACTCTAGAGGATATCAACAGATTTGAAAAACATTTTTGACAATTTATATTTACAAATATAAATTACAACATCATTCTTACCAGACTAAGAGCAATACAAATATTTGTCTACCTTATTGTAGTTTAAGTAAAATAATAAAATCATATAATTATCTATCAATTAAATTGTTTAAGCCTTACCAATACATGTTAGTGAACTATTTATTAAAGAAAAACTAACTATATAAGAATTGTACAATTAGAATGATTTTTTTTAATGTTGTTTTTTAAATTAATGTTGTAAACTTATATTAATTAATTTATAATTATTTGAGACTGATGTTTTGTATATACATTGTATTGTTTTTTTTTTACAAAAAAGTTACTATTTTGTTCTATTCTATTCAATTCTTAAAGTTTTGTTGAAGCTTATTAAAAAACTATTTTTTTAAATTTAAAATGTGATATTTAAGAATTACTTAATATGTCGCAACAGCATAAAAATACGTTTGAATTTTAACAAGTGAAACCACACTTGTTGAAACTATCACATTGAAGAGTAGATTTAAGCAGTCTGTGAACATTGACCTTGAATATCTGTGGCTTATAAGTTTTAAGAAATACTGAATTTAAAAGTTTATATTATGTAATGAATTAATAATTTATTCAAAATCAGTCAACCGAATCACAGCGGCCAAGGGCCAACTGTAAGTAAATATTTGTTTAGATGGCAATATGTTTTGTCTTTTATTTGAGCAAAAAATGCAAAAATCTGCATCATTACGCCGGTGTTGTAAAGTATCTAAGCCATTAGTTTTAATTTTGGATCAGCAATGATGTGAATAACTTGTTTTGAATAGAATTTTGGAAAGATAGTGTTGTTTTGGATGATTTTTTCTATACTTGAGAACAATATTCGATACAAAGACAAATATAAGTGTTATATATTTATATAGTATTGGTACTGATAATAATAAAATGAGGATGCCATACTGTATTAAATATTTTTGAAATGTGTAGATATAATGCAAAATTTTTACATGTTTGTCTAAAGTAGTATTGCATTTATGACTTACATATGTTAAAAGATTTGTTGTCAAACGTTTGGATTAAAATCAATATTTAATATCGAAGATAAAGCTGTTTTGTTTTAAAAATTTGACAATAAAAAGTATTTAATATATTTTTTAAATTTAAGAGTAACTCAATTAGTCTATAATTTGAAAAATCAAAATTGTTTTATTTTTTTAGGAATAGGTGAATTGTTACTAAATTATTTTGAACATTTAAAAAAAAGGTATTGAAGATTTTGAATTATTTTGCTATTTATTGCTTTATAGAAATGTTTGTTGTTTGTGGAAAACTAAGAAAGTTTTAGTTAATCCTACCTTTTTCAGATTATATTAGATTGTCACAATGTATACGAGCTTTTTAATAATCCTGATTAGTTTGATTGGATCGATTAGTGATGAATTTGTTAAATGTTTTTGTTGCTTTTTATTAACTGTCCGTGTTGTCTATATTGAGTATAAGAACTTTTGTTTTGATTCAATAACAAAGAATGAAACAAACTTGTTGATGACATTCTAAATAGTGTTTTTAAGTTTTTTGTTAAAATACATGCATATGCAAAAAAAACTGTGTAATATTTGCAAAAAAACGGGTAATTTTTTTAATAAAACTTTTAGTGTTTTACAATCAAGAATGCCATCAGGATGTAGAAAAAAACAACATATGGTACATATCAGTTTGTTTAATGAACATTAATAAGCAAAAACGATAATGTACGTATACACGAAAGAAAATGTATTACTGCAAAATAAACAAAGATAATAATACAAATTTTAGTTGAATAAATTTTTAATATTTTGTATTGCCTCCTTGAGTCTTTACTTTTGCCTGCATACGGTGGCCCAAGTCACTGAAGAGCTGCAATTCTTTCTGAAATGCCACACAAAACTTGTATATTGTGGTTTATGCAACTGCACGTTTTCTAACAAACTACTCAGCATGTCTCAAAAGATTTCCATTTGGGGTACATGCAGGCCAGTTGAATTCTTATTATATCTTGCATCAGAATAAAGCCATTGCCAATAAATAGAAGAAATGAGACTACGTAATTTTCTAAAACTTCTTCAATATACCGCTGTGCAGTCAGTGATTCTCCATCAATGACAATCAGTTTGGTGCAGGCATCTATTGATATTTTTGCCCATACCATCAGGGAACCTCCACCATGGCTAAGCCGAGGTTTAAACGTGCACTCTGCAAATCGTTCTCTCGTTTGTTTTTATACTCGATCTCTTCTAGCTGGCAAATGTAGGCAAAATCTAAACTTGTCAGTAAACAGTACAGTTCTTTATTGTGCCAATGTCCAATTCAAATGTTTTGAGAGAAAATTGGAATCTGGCTACTTGGTGAGGCGGGAATAATTTTGATTGAGCTGTTGGTCTACAAGATTTTAAGCTAGTTTTTTTGCAACCTAGGACAAACTGTCTACACACTCACAGCTGTACCACAAAACTAACAATGTTGGTTTCTGGTCTCTGAAATTACATGACGATTTTGTAGATAGAAGTTGTTTTTTTGTTTCCTACCAGATCCCGGTTTTTGAGTGTTTCTGCCGGTCTTCCTAATCCGTTCAAGTGTTCTTTGGACGACAGAAAGACTGACATGAAGGAATCTGAACACGTACTGCTGGTTTTTTCCAACTGTCTTAAGAACAACAGCTTTTGCACAATCTTCAGCACTTAGAACCATAATCAATATACTAATCTGTCCTGAAAATGACGAGTTGGTGAGTTAATTAAAAACAAACAAGTCAACCCAGTAGCCACCTTGATCTTCTATGCATAATGTCAAATGAGCAATAGGTAGTGAAGAACACATATCTTTAAATTTTATTTTTTCTTATTAATGTTTATTAAATAAACTGATAAGTACCATATTTTGTTTTTTTTAGCAAAAATTACCTAATGACCATGTTTTTTACATCTGAGTGTATTATGGTTTTGGGGCAGAGAGTTTGGGTATGCAAGGTCACCAGTCTTTGAAAGCTAGATTTAACTTCCGTGCGTTTACAATGTATGTATAAGTTAATTTGAACAGTAGAGTACTCCGAGAAAACTGGATCTATGCACTCAAAATCAGAAGCCTGGTTTCGAATGCAAGATCTAGTTTCTTTGTGGCAAATAAACTAGAAGTTAGTGTTTAATATAGTATGCCACAAGATTTTGTTCTGGACCAACATTGTGTTTATTAGATATAAAAAGTTCCAAACACTATCTTATATGCGGACAATACCACGATGTATTACTATAAAACAAATAAATTGATTGCTGACATGTATAAAGCGTTTCCTTTACCTTATACGTCTATAGCATAAAATAATAACATATAAGTTTTTGTTTTTTTGGTATAACTATTTTCAAATAGAAAATATCAAATAGAAATTGCTGTCTATAGCATAAAATAATAACATATAAGTTTTTGTTTTTTTGGTATAACTATTTTCAAATAGAAAATATCAAATAGAAATTGCTGTTGCAATTAATTTTCGGCTACATTTAAAATACATGGCTAATAGCAATTACGAGGATAGATTATATCTTAGTTATAATATGAGCTCACGTCATATAAAGTTCTTATCAATGAATTTATTATTTATTTATTATGTATAAACGTACCATATTGGAATTACAATCTAGAAACTAATTAAGTATTAATTATAATATAAATTATTTAAATTGTGTTTAGTTTCTATAAACGGTTAGTTACAAATTCTTATGTAAATTATGTACAACTTTAGTAGTCTCTAGAGAGTTGATAATCTGTTATAACTCTGTGGAAAATGCGCGATAAATTTATATGTCATTTCTATACACTACAATACGGCTACAGTAAATATTGTAATAAAGATATTATGTTCAATCCGGCTTTAATAGTTTTTCTACTCTTTACTGTAATGCGTCATTTGTGAAACTGTTATTGATAAGGAAACATATGTTATTTTATGTTTTATTTTGCACCTATAATAAGTGCAAATTAAAAGTTTATTGTGCACGGATCATTATTAAATGTTTAGACTTATGGAAAATGGCCGTAATACCATGCTAGTTACACAATATACTATTGCACCACATGTCAACGCTTCTAAGCAACGTTTATACTTGTGGAAAATGACTTTAATACACTATTTTAGATAGTATGCCAAAAAAATTTACTTTAATAATTATATAGTAATAAATAATTTTTTTAATGCGTAAATGACATGACATATTTGAAATAAAATTTAATTTTTAATAAATAAATAACTCAATTTTAAGATAACAATTTTATCATGCAAATTTTATTATATACTTATTGAATAATGACTACATCGACCTGTCACTAAGTTTTAATAAGTTATGTCTACTACCACAATTTAGATAAATTACAAATTTTTATTAACTGCGTTATTTTACTTTTATGTTATTTTATCTGTAGTTAGTAGAGATATATCTTTAAGTTCTTACTTTTATTATCATTAGGTGCATAATTTAAATTTAAATTTAACTTTAAAAAAATTTGAATATAAATATAATCAGTTTTGCTGAGTTTTCAGTATTTACAGCTGCGGTGGTATCTCTTTACCGAATATCATCTCGATCATGTCGATTAAACTCAAGTGTTTGTTTTACCCCATTACGCCCATCCTTGTAACAAGTTATGGGCATAATTAAACAAGTTTACTTTTTATCTATATTGTAAACAAACAACTAAGAGCCTAATAGATGGGAAACTATTCAATTGGTACCCATTTTGCAAATTTGCATTCATTATATTTGATATTGTTGTTGCTGATTAATATGTATACCTTCACTAAGCGTATATACTAATGATACTTTTTAAAAATTGGAATAATTATGAAAACAAAGTTTTTTAAACCAGTTGTGGACTACTAAGCAAATGTAAAATAATAATACTAAAAAAAGTGTAATTAAACTAATAGTAATAATAATAACAAATGTATTATGTTATTATGATCATTTAACATAACATGGTTTCTGTTATATCCAATCTACATGAGTATTATTTATTTTTCTCTTGTCTATGTTTCAAATCAGAACGATTATGGACTTCCATAATCTAATTAAAAAAGCTATGTGTGATATCAATTTAATACAGCAATACGTAATTGCATTTGATAATTTAATAGAGCAATAATTTTTAATGGATTTGCGGTTTAGGGCACGCATTTAAACATTAATTATTCAACACAATTTTCATTAATTAGTGTATAGGAATTTTGTAATTAATATTCTATTTGATAGCTAAACTGTGTTCATATATTAACGTTTATAACTTTAGCAAAATAACTATACATAATTTTATGTAGTAACAGATTTAAAAAAATAATTGTGCATTATTATTAAAAATTATAACTTAATTAATTTTTAGGAAAGCAGTTGTGCAATAAAAAGTTATTTGGATTTGCAAAATTTTTTTTTTAAATATTTAAGTAATTTCTTCTTGCACAACTGTTTTGTTAAAAATTAATTTATTGTCTTGTAATTCATTTTCATTATTTTTTGGAATATTTTTATTATTCTAAATTTACCAATGTATAATAACTACATACTTTCATAATAATATTTAATATTTTAATCTAATATGACATAATATAACTTTAATTAAAAAAAATAATTTGAATTTTCATTTTTAGTTTTTATTTATTAGTTTTTAATTATTATTTAGTTTTTATTCATTAGTTTTTAATTATTATTTAGTTTTTAGTTAATATAATTTTTTTTGTTTAAGAGCAGGGAATTTTCACACTAGTTTGTAATTTGCAATTTTCTTAAAAAGTATTATTTAAAACAAAATCAAAAAACAAAATTTATATGTAAAAATGAACAATAAAAGGCATGAATGTTATTTCTTGAAAAAAAAAAAATTATATAAAATTTTATTTTTGTTTCTAAATGAATAAATTTAAAATCAAATCTATATGTTGATAATAATTGAAGTTTTTTGCGAAATTTAATATTAACGCGTTGCTCGCATGTAGCGCTCCGGCAAATTTCAGCAAATCTTTAAGAAGACACAGAATAAAATGTGTTTACATGGGCAAAACATTGTTATAGGTCATATTATATAATATTATAGTAAATAATAATATTATTTGGGGCTAATCTCTACACATTGCTAGAAGTAAGCAAGATATATACTTCAGGCTAAAGATTTTTGTGTTACTTTATTCTACGAGATTTTTTATTATTTAAATTATTTACGTATATTGCAGCCTTCTAAAAAAATATAATTTTCTAAAAAAAAAAAAAAAATTATCTAGTTCAATTTAAAAAAAAAAAATTTTTAAATAAAATTTACAAAATAAAAAAAAAATGTTTGAAAATATAAAAAAAAAATGTTTGATTGACAAAAAAACATATTTTTTTTTTTTAATTTTGAAAATTGTCAAAATTATCAAAATAGAAAATAAGATATTTTATTTAGTTTAATTTTCCAAAAAAAAAAAATTATCAGATTATAAATATATGTATTATATTCATTATTCATACTTATTATTAATTCAAATTAAATAAGTTATTAAAATTAATAATTATATTTATTGCATACGTAAATAATAATGTTAAATTAAGTAGTAGTAACAGAAACTGAACGAACACTACAAAACACGCATCCAAATGCAACATCAGAACTTGCCGATGCGATCACCTTTGTCTACTCTAGAACCCCTCCTTTGTTTGATCTCTCTTCAGGCGGTTTTCTAACAAGCGTTTACCAGATTTTGGTACCTTCATTTTAATATAATATTATTACCCTTTAAGTTTAAATTACATATATACTGGCCGCCAAAAGTAGAGGAACACCAAAAACCTGTAGCTTATTTTTTATGAAAATTTCAGTTATTTAGCCTTATTCTGTATTTATATTGCTAGATAAACAGAATTATTAAAAAAGAAACCCAAAAAGACACAAGGACGTATAATACTGTACTCTTACAAAACACCATAGAGGATAACACAAACATGAAGGTGCTCAGATCAAATATGTTTAGAGGCAAAACTAAAATATTAGCAATACAGAACCAACAAGGAACAATAGTGAGCAACAAGAAAGAAATCATCATAACATATAAAATAAACCTTTTTATTGCATGGAATAAAATTTAAAAAACTTATTTAATGCAACAAAAAAAAATTATATTGCACAAAAAATAATTTATCTCATAAAATTTTTTATGCACAAAAGTTTTTCAGATCTAACTACTCAAACGTTTGTTATTTAGAAACTTATTGTAAACTGATTGACTGTTACATTGCTAACAACTTACAATTGATTTCTTGTTACAAATAGCAGCCAGTCATTATTGCACCTGTATAAGTTGTTTATTAAAGTAATATGAAACCGGTTAACAGGAAAATTGGACTCCTATCAACCAGTCGAACAAGCGGGCATCCGGAAATATTATAGTACAACTGATCACCTACAAACAATACGCAGTATTATTGAAAAAAAGTATTGAATACAATATACCCTTACATCTGGCTTTTATAGATTATCACAAAGCGTTTGATTTTGTAGAAACGTGGGCAATTCTGAAAGGACTCGACAATGCAAGAATTAATTCACGATACACGAATATTATAGAAAATATCTACCACAACGCGACGCTTTAAGTTAAGAACAAAGAAAAAATGTTTACAGACAAAATACCTCTTAAGAGAGGTGACAAGAAGACCCAATATCCCCAAAATTATTTACATTGGCGTTTAAAAACGTTTGTAAAACTTTATTGTGGCAAGAAAAGGAAATCAATATTGACGGAACTTTCCTAAACAATCTGCGGTTTGCGGACAACATTGTCCTTATAATTAATAAGGCGGAGAAATCAAAACGATGATAGAACAACTCCACCAAGCATCTCAAACCGTCGGCTCGGTCTAAATATAAACCTGGCCAAAACCAAAATAATGAGCAACTATCAATAACAATACTCTTGAAAATACGTCAGAATATGTATATCTTGGACACAAGATCAGCTCAGGCCGCGGAAATAACTAGAATGGTAGGACTGAGATGGGCAGCGTTTGGAAAGCTAGGATTTATTCTGAAAAAAACCTATATCTCTTAATACCTTTAAGCGTAATGTTTATAAAACATGTATCCTGCCAGTAACAACATATGGCCTCGAGGCAATAGCACTAACGATAAAAAGTGCAAAGAAACTCAGAACAACACAGATAGCAATGGAAAGAATAATGTTAGGTATTAGCTTAAGGAATCAAATAAGAAACGAGGAAATACGCAGAAGATTCAAAGCCACATATGTTATACAACGCAATGCTCAAATGAAATGGCGTTGGGCAGGACACGTGGCCCGACAAGACCTAGCGAAATGGACCAACAAAATAACAAAATAGGGACCCGGAGAAAGTAAGAGATCTACAGAAAGACCTCAAAAACGGTGGAAAGACAACATTGTCCAAACCGAGGAAAAAACCTGGATAACTGCACAGGACAAACAGACATGGAAGAAATTGGAAGAGGCTTACTTCTAGGAGTGGATGGCACTGGGCTAAGAAGAAGAAGAAGAAGAAGAAAAAGTATTTCAAAAAAAGCGTTTTTTTAGATTTGATATTGGATTTGACGTATGTATATATTAGACAATGAAGGTTTGTCCGACACGTACTACTTAGTTAATCATTTTACTTGCTTTATAATTTGCTATGGTATGTTACGTCGATAACATTGCTACGCAACTCATTGCATTGCAAACACGATATAAGCTTATATTCTTTTATAAATTATAGGAGTTTCTCATTTTTAGGATTATGTTCTTGGTCTTTTAGGTTACGTGGTAGGCGTTAGCGTTGCTTTTAAAAATCAGCGGTGCGTTATACTCACGTCAGCTGCAGTAGTTTTGCAGATTTAAGAGTTATTTCTTTCTTGGTTCTTTTTTTACTATCATCACATTGGTTGTCACTAGGTTTCTGAAGCATAGGTTCTACAATGCTATTAAATTAAATACATGCTTTGCTATGATGTTTGTACGGGGCTTGCTCATGGATTGTGCTGCTAGCAGTCAACTGTCTGGTATGCTTAACCTTTTCATTTCTCTTTTATATTCTTAGATAATGGTCAATATTCAGTTTAATAATATACGTACTAAAGGCTGCAGAAGTTGCTGATAACTGGTTGATTTGCACGATGTTTAACATTGAACTTACGGTTATTGTTCCTCGGCGACTGGCAATGGATTTTGTTGTTTTTTTTAGAGGCCAAAGCCCAAAGCATTATTTTGGAGAACCTTAGGTACAGTTTACCTTTTAGGTTAACCACCAGCTTTCAAACGCTTTTATCTATAATGTGTTGGGTTCTTTTAAGAATCAGCTAAGTCTTGGTATTAAATGTGTTTTGAATTGCCAACCTTTTTTGGTACCTATGTTATTACCCTATTTGATTTATTGATATAAAATTCTTTGTTCTTCAACAAGCTTTTTTTAACTAATGTTCTTTACAGGTTTTTTTTAAGGTTGTTTCTGCAATACCGGCGTGCTGCAGCTGAATAGGTTTTGTTTTTGCTTTTTTGAAGTACCCTGAGTGTTTTATAGTAGTGTTGTACTACCGGATGCTTTAGTTGGCTCAAAAAAATTGAGTTTTCTGTGCATTTCTTTGTCTTCGGAGCTTACGCTTGGCCGCTCCCGAAAGCTTAGGCTTTACGGTTTTGCTTACCAAGCGTGGTTCTCTAAAGAGTTCCCAATTGTTTTTATGTTTAATGTTGTCACTTTGTTAGTAGAAAACATAGTTTAATTCAATAAAGTTTAAATTTTTGATTGAAAGAACTATGTTTTATTTTAATTAATTAGATTAGTTACACCTTGTTTTTTGTTAAAGTAAATATACTTCAGGTTGATGATGTCAAAAAAGACTTTTACTTAGAAATTTTTCATAAATTTTCAGACATGTTGGCTTTGACTAATTACATTCTTTGGTGTTAAAAAGCATATATAATTAAATAAAAATACTAGTATACAAAAATTATAAAACAATCTAATTACGCTGGCAGTTGACACTGTATAATTATAAAAAAATAGTTTTTAAACATGCAGATATTTAGAAGCCAATATATTTACCTTTTAATAAAATGCTTAATAGCGATTGTCATGAGTAAACGTCTATTTATTTGTCAGTATTGACAATCGTTCATCAAATCAAATTTAAGAAGATAACAAGAAGAAATAACCTAAGCGGGTTTGTTTAACATGAATGTAACTACAAACAAAACGATAAGCAGTAGTGTCACAACCGTATTACTAAAACGTCAATCTATATCTTTTGTTTTTACAGAAAATATATAGCTATCCATTTTATCCAACTGTACTACTCCTATAAAAAACATTGTAAGGGTTCAGTCGTATAAACTGGGATGAATTAGCTTAAATTTCTTACAAGAGATTTATAAATTTACTAAACAAAGTACTAATCAGTACCTTACCGAACAGATGAATAAATCGGCCCTAATTGGCATAATATGACATAAGAATAGATTCTCACTTTTCCAATTACTCCGTTTGCAATAAACCAATTTCGCATGCATTAATACCATACCGACCTCTACCTTGATTTGTAGTATTTCAACGAAAACAGAAACTTTGGCGTCATTGCTGTTTCTACATAATATATATATAATTTGATAATCGATTTATTTTTAACCGGTACATTCAGAAAGGATTAAACTATGATATGTTGAAGTGTTTTTTGTCAAATTATATTTGCAAATAGCAACAAAATGCATTCAAAAATACATAAAAACGCATTTATTTCTATATTTTATGAGTTTTTTTGGCTATTTCCTAACTATTATTTGACTAAAACACTTCGACATATTACAGTTTGATCTTTTTTGAATGTATTGGTAAAAAATAAATTGATTATCAAATTATATGTATACACAGCAATAACGCCAAAGTTGCCGTTTTTGTTAAAATACTACAAATCAAGGTAGCGGTCGGTATGGTCTTAAGTAATATCAACATATCGCAAGTTCAATTAACACATTCAAATCCATTTACCATTGTTTAAAAATTGACTATTTCATTAATAAATTTTAAACAAGTTAAGCAAGTAATTTGACTTAATTAGCGGTCGGAAAGGTCTTAAGCGTGCATAATAAAACTTAAAAATATAATAAAAGCAATATCAGTTTTATAACTGTGACATTTTTTAATCATTATAAATAACATCATTTTTTCACTATCATTACTATAATCATGTACAGGACAACTTTGATGGGTAGTTTTTTCCACAAGCTCATATTATTTTGTGTACAAATAATTAATATTGTTTATAATCCTAAACTAATCACATACAATATTATTCCATGTCTACATTTTTATAAAAAAAGTCAAAATTGAATAAATGTGTGATTGCATGATTTACGAGAATATATCATTCATGTCTGTATACATAATATACAATAATTTATGCACTGCAAGCAAATTTATTTCGACGAAGTAAACACTTTTCTGTGTACGCAATTAATCTTTTGCAAGCGTAGAGATTTAAGATGCCGATAAATACTTAAAACTCAATACCGAGACATTATATTATTAATGCAATTATTTGTAATTAATGTAAGCTCTATAATAATCTCTAACGTAAGCTGCAGCAGCTTATAGCATTTACCCTTAGCCAAATACAAATAAATATATAATTTGAAATTAATTCCGAGGTGGATAATATATGTTCTGCAAATAAATGCTACAGTTTATTGTAATTATAATTTAGCAATAAATATTTTATATACCTACTTGTATAACAGATACATAATAATTATCTAAATAGTATATATACAATATAAATTATAATTATATTATTAGTATGTTTTTATTTAGTTATTATTGGAATTTTACAAAGTTATTATAAACACATTACTAATTGTATTTATCTGTAATACATCATCTAAAAAGTAATTGGATCATATTTATTTGAGAAATCATATTATATGAATCAATTTTTGTTTTAGTCTTTAACAACATTACTTACTTGCACTTAACACTAATGAAAGAATGAATATATTAACTATCTTATATTGTTTTCATTTATAAATTTCAAATCCAAATAAAGCACATTGGTCTGCCGCCCCTGAAACTTTCTACGCATACTGCTTTTATTCCGTAATGAACTTTTTCTCGTCATAAATATAAATTACACATTCATTTCAAAATCATGTTTATTTAAAACAGAATGCTGGTTATGTCGTTTAATTTGTCTTTCAAGGAACAATATAAAAAACCTTTTAATTAACATTGAACCTTCAAAAGGCTTTATTTGCTTAATTACCCCAACAAAAAAATGTTTTATACAATCTGTTGCTCTTACAATACATGTACATAATATATAAAAAAATAGTTCTATTAATTAATTTGTTGTGTTTGGACTAAATTAATATCAATTAACCAAAATTAGATGTTCACAAAAACTCGTAGATCAAGTAAATTATTTATATATTTAGTTTGAAATAATGATGTACTGCAAGTCAGATTGAAATTGTTTTCCGACATGAATATTATTATTATTGTGAATATTAAAACTATGATTTTTAATTAATTAGAATTGAGACATGACTATTCGCTTAACTTAAATTGCGGCAATGTTTATATATTTTGATGGGGCTGATGTCTTTGCAAGTATTTGCTAGTGTCTAGTAAACCCATTCATTAGCGTGCTTTAGATTCTACGCTGAACTGATTTTTTTGTGTATAGAACTATCATCACAAACTACAATCATAAAAAAAAACGAATCATAAATTGTAGCATGGCATAAAAATATGGATTTAGTTCAGCGAGTTTGGTTCTCAAGCAAAAGTAATAGTGGAGCATAAAAAAAAAAACTTTTAACATCATATTTTGTTAGAGTTTTTTGAGTTTGATTTTATGTTTTTGAGCAAAATATTTGATGTCGGGTATGAAAAAACGACTTTTAAGCTGGTACTGCACAAGAAGACAGAATCACTGCGGTTAGAATGCTAGCTTATTGAGTTGCTTAAAAAATCCATTTGACCGTCCCTGAGCCGTTGCTATTTGACATATTAAGATTTACTATAACAAAGTAATCAGCGCTCTAGATTATTCATTTAACGTTTAGAGGACAGAGAGGAGGTTATTGCAACCGTAAGCGGTTATTTTGCCGAGCAAGACACCAACTACAGTTTGAACGGGTTTAAAAAGTTAGAACATTGACAAAAAAAATGTATTAACTAAAAAGAAGTGGAAAAACCAAATTATATTTGGCAAAAAAATATTTATTACTACGTTAGGCCCAACAAATTTTAAACTGCCTTTGTATATGGGTCTTATTATTTTGAAAATGAATTTTAAAAAACAATACAAGTTATGGAAAAAAACTTTTAATTCTAAATACATATAATAATGTTTTGTTTTTGGTTAAGTTTTAAAAACTATATTGTCTAAATGTTGGTTTTGAGCAGAGTTGGGCGTTAGTGACTAACAATTTAGTCAAAATAGTAGTTCGATTAATGATTACTGGTTAACTAATCAATCATTAGTCATTAATCACAATATTTTTTTAAATTGATTAGTCATTAGATAGTTTTTTTACGATTACAGATTCATCATTAGTCGATTACTTGCGACTATTGGTTAGTCGAAACTACTATGTATTTGAGTATTCGTCAATCATTAATCACATCGTGTTTATTTGACTAATTATTTTTTATTAAAAAAAATTAATAACTTTAAAAAGTAAACACTAATAAAAAATTATTTTAGAAATATTTGAGAAATATAGTTATTCAAAATTACATCTGTCATTTTAAATTTATGAATAAAAAATTGAATAAAATTAAAAAAAAAATAAATATTAAAAAAATAATAAAATCAAAGAAGGTGATTAAGAGGAATAAAGCGGTGTGCCGCAAAAAGGCAAGGTAGGATTAAAATCTTAATTAGAAAGTACTAAAGCAACCTAACCTATAAGCATACCGTATGTAAGAATAAACCAAAAAAAAAACAAATTAAAAAAAGGTATAATTGTATAAAAAAAACATAAAATGAAAAACAATAACAAACTAGAAATCATGTTTGTACAGTTAGAGAGTTAGAAAGATAAACGAAAAATTATTATGAAGAAAATTGTATAAAAGCGAAGCTACATATTTATTGATAATGATCTCACAAGGAAAGAAAGAGAATTACAGAAAAAACTTAGAAACATCGCAAAAGAAGAGAAAACAAAAGGCAAGACGGCGATTGTTGGATATATAAAGATAGTGGTAAATGGAGGAAAACGTTGTTACAACAAAAAAAAAACGGCAGAATAGAAGTGTCAAAACTAGTAGCAGTAATAAATGGGAGGATGGAAATAGAACAATCAACAAAAAACTAATCAAAATTGTGTTAATGGAGAAAGTTGTGAAAGAAAAGCGATAAACAAATTAAAAGCTAACAAAGATGATCTAAAAGTAAAAAAAACCAGCAATAAAATAAATATATTATTTTAGAAAAAATGAAGATTTTCGGAAACACATAAAAAAAGTTACTTATGTTATCTACTACTTTATGTTATAGAAAGACCGAATGAGATAATAAATAAAGTATAGATAGGAAAAGGGTTTCCTAGACATTAAAGAATAGGTCTTGTATGTCCGATAAACAAAAAAAATATAAAGAGTTTGCAGAAAATTACAGAGGTATAACGTTAAGTATAGCATACAAGATTTCCGCCATGGTACTAGAAAAAAAAAATAATGGAAACCTAGAGATAAATGGGATTTTGCCAGACGGACAGAACGGGTTTAAAAAAGAAGAGAGACCATGAATAATGTATACATACTACACACTATATAGTAGAAAAAGAAGTAGCAAAAAAGGAAGGAATGTTGTATGCGTTATTATTAGACCTAAAAGCGGCATTTGACAGTGTTAGTAGAAAAAATTGTGGATGTATTAAAGAAAAATAACACCTACTAAAAAGAATAAAAGAAGTATACGTAGAAACAGTTAGCAAGATCTGTATGAATGAAAAGTAAGTGATAAGTTTTGGACTACAAAAGGTGTGAGATATGGATGCTCATTCAACCCTAGTTTGTTTGCGGCATACATTGCAGATGTAGAAGAAATGCTATGTAAGGCGCAGACGGGTGGTAGTGGACAGAAAGAAAGTGTGGTTGCTGGCTTATGCAGACGACATGGTAAATGTTGCAAAGCAAGCAAATAAAATGAACAAAATGATTATATGCCTGGATAAGTATTAAAAAAAAGAGTTAGAAGTGAATGTAAATAAAACAAAAATAATAATATTTAGAAAAAAGGGAAGAAGACGTAGAATAGAAAATTGGAAGTGGGATAGAAAAGAAATTGAAGAAGTAAAAACATTTAAATACCTAAGATATGTTTTTTGTACAACCAATAATAAAAATGAACACATAAAAATATGACAAAAAAGCAAATAAAGCGGTATGACAAATATGTGGAATTGGTAAAAGAAAATTTGAGTGTATAAGAATAAAAAGAATAATGATTGATAGTTTAATGTTCATTCATGTTATTGTACATAGCGATAAAAAGAGCAAGAAAAGTTAGAGGTTTTTCAAACAAAATACTGGATTTGGGTATTAGGGGTAAACAAAAATATTCAGCATACATTGTAATGGAAGAAGTTAAAACTGATAAATTAAGAGTAGAAGCAGGAAAACCTGCAATAAGGTATGAAAAGTGAGAGAAAGGAATGAATGTAAAGTATGTGGAAAGAAATTGGAAAAATGAAAAAACAAATGATGGATTTGGATAGAAAAAGAAAGAAAAGTGTGTAGGATGTGTGAAAAAGTTAGAGAAAGCATAGAACAATTTAGCAGTACATAGATATGTGTAAAATCTTATAAATTAGTAAATCTGTACTAAATCAGTCAAAGTATATACTAAACTTTTAACAACCTAATAAATTTATGAAAAAGTTTTTTAAACTGTAAAACAAGTTACAGTAATAGTTTATGTTGACATAAATATAGCAGATTAGTCAAATAGTGTTCTAAACTGCTCAAAAAATTTACAATTTAAAAATAGTATTTTATATTGTCAAAAAGTTTAGGTCAAAAAATTACTAAACTGTCAAAAATATTATGTGTCAAAAAAATTACAAAAACTGTCATATATCTGTCAAAAAGGTTACTAAAGCTGTCAAACAATTTACAGCAATGGAATAAAATAGGTATCATCTGCTTGATATATCATATTTTATTCTAAGTTATCAAAAATGTTACTACTTGTGTCAAACAATAACTTCAAAAACAAATTTGGTTGTCAAACAGTTTACAGTTGTCAAAAGTATTGTCAAAAAGTAATTACAATTGTCAAAAAATTACTAAACTGTAAAAAAATTTAATAAATATGTTTTTATTTTTATATTGTTGTTATATACCACAGATGTCACCACCACACATTTACATTAAAACAAAAAAATAATCCTGAAGATGACTAAAAATATTAGTCGAAACTAGTCGAAAATAAATAAAGAACTTAAGCATACAAGTATATAAATTATATATATATTATTACTTTCCCAATATAAATATGTTTTTTTGTATTTTTTTTTTTGTATTTTTTGTAAACGTAGTGAAGTGTTGGCTTCAACAAATAGCCTTTAAGAATAACTTACGCATGGCAATATTTTCCGTTTTTTTTTCTGCGTAAATCTTGTTGTTATAATGTCCTTGCCAAACTATTCTAGATTTAGTAGTTTGAGGTGGGCTGGTTATTGTCTTGCGGGTTTTTACACAGAGTCTGCTCTCTATAGTACTTACCTTTGTCTGTTTCTTTTGTTTTTTTTTTGTCTGCACTGACATCTAGCTTTGCATTCTCTTCTTTTTCCAACCCGTATGTTATTTATTTAACTATTTTGTTTTACGTTTTTAGTTTTTTTAGTTATTTGTTCACTTTTTCTTCATTGTAACATTTCTTCTTTATGAATAGTTTATGCAGGTTTATTAGTTGTATTTCATTTGACAGTCTTAGATTTATTAGTTTTACCTCCAGTGATATCTTTATCTTTATCTGAAAATACTTCTTTGTTACCTCTTGTTGTCAGGTATATTCTAACTATCTCAAAAGTTGCATGATTTGTCAACCTCAAAATAGCGTATCTACTATTTGATATTTCTGTTGATCTGCATTCTTTCAACATTTTTTTCTTCTTCTCCTGCTCCTTATCTTTGCAATTTTGTTTGGTATTGTAGTCTCTGTAAATGTTTTTCTGTTTTCTTCTATTTTTTGATATGCATAATTATCCTGTCCCCTTTTATTTTTTTATTTTTTGTTTCCATTGTTTGTTTTTTTTCTATATTTTTCCATTGTTAAACTGCTCTTTTTTTTTAGTATTTTTGTTGCAAAGTTTCTTAGTGCTCTCTATTTATTTTTATTTTTGAGGCATTTCTTAATGTATGTTGTTTTATTCACTTTGTTTTCTAGTATATTTTTTAGTTTTTTTCTATCTTCCTTCTACGCTTTGCATTCTACTAGAGTTGCTTTAACAATCTCTGTTGTATTTTTTTTTCCACTTTTGCCACAACCGTTTTTTTTTTAATTTTTCTTTTTTTTTTCTTTGTCTTGTTCTTCTACCGGATCTCCCTTGGAAAACAGTTTTTTAATTACGAATTCTTTTCTTTGTTTTTTTTTTAGGTAGACTTCCTTTGTCTTTTTTCCCAATTTATTCATCATTATTTTCTACGGCTTTCTCTAAGAATTCTATATTTTTTTCCAAAAATTTTCTGCTATTCCTGATTGCTTTTTTTCTCTGTACCTGGGAATTGCTAAATTTTTTGCATCTCTTTTTTATGTTTTTGTTTTCTGCTGTTTCTTTTGTTTTTATGCTCTTTTTATCTTCTCTTTGTCCATTTTTCTTACGTTCCATCTAACTTCTCTTGTGTACTCTTGCTTTTCTTTTCTCTTTTGTATTTTATTGTATTTGTTTGTGTAAACTCAGTGATTCTTCTTATATCACGGTGGTCCATTCATTTACTATACCTGCCAATTCTCATGTTGCTATGGTAATATCAATATGTAATTTTGAGATTCTTCTTACGAAAGTCAAATTGACTCCATTGTTGCAAATGGTACGGTTCTTTTTAAAGCTCTTTTCTATTATTCCTATTTTGGTGATTTTGCGTTGAAATCTCCTACTACAATGATATTTTTGCTTTTCTGTTTTCTTAAACTACTTTTTAATTCTTCTATTCACTCCGTTAGTATTCCAGTCCGTAGTTTGGACTGACATAACAGCTGTATACTATCATACTTGCTACTTCAGCGCACACTATTCTCTATTTTGGTGTTCCCCCTCTTTCCACTTTGTCACTACACTTTCCCTTAACTAACAGAGTAGCAACTGTTTTATTGTCTCTTATCTACTTACCATTTAGTTTTTTGTTTCCTTTGTTTTTTTTTTTTTTAAGCCAGACATATTTTTTTTTTCCGTTCTTTGTCGATCTGCATTCTATGCAGTATTCTTTGTTTTTGCATTTGGCAACCTGGTATCCTTGCTTTCTGCATTTTATACATAGCGATAACCTATCCTCTCTTTTGCATTCCGCCGCGACATGTCTTTTCATCCAGCATTTGTAACATTTTCTCTTGTTTGCTGTTACTTTCTTTACTCTGCATCTTATGAGTCCTATGTTTATTCTTTCTTCTTGTATTATCTGTTCTGCTGATGTTTTGTCTAACTTGACTGTAGCTGTTTGTTTTTCTCTATACCTTTTTTATAGATATTATTGTACTTTTTTCTGTGTTTGCTTTGTTCAAAATTTTTCTAACAATTTTTCTCTGTTAATGTCTCCGGACTAATATCGTTGATCATTTCTTACATTGCAACCCTACATTTCATTACTTATTTTTTTCTTATCTTTTTTGGTCTAATTTCCTTTTGTTATTAGTATTCCTCTTTTTTTGTTTCTCTTATTTCCTCGAATGTAGATCTTTTTATCTGTAGTTTTGTTGTCTCAGCAAGTCTTCATATGTTACGCCCTGTTTTCTAACAGTTACGGCTTTTGATTTTGTTCTGCTTTTCTTTCTTCATTTGTTTTTAATACCAACACTGGTTGGCACGCACAGTCTTACTTTTGTATGAGTTCTTCTTCCTGCCATCTCCATCAATTTTTTTGCTTCATTTAGTGCTATTCCAGTTAGAATTGGTATATTAATTTCATTAATATTTAATGCTTTTGCTTTGTTAAGCATTTTTTCGGTAACCATTAAAATATATATTTCGCTTTCTCTGTTGTTTCGACTGTTTAATAATGTGCAACTTACCAGATCTGACAAATTGTATTCTAAATAGTTACTAAACCTGTCAAAATGTTACATTTTACAGCAATATAATATGTTAAAATCTATTTTAAATTATTAACAGTCTTACTAAATCTGTCAAAAATTATTAAAAATTTTAAAAAGTTACTAAAATTGTCAAGCAGTTTACAGCTATGTAATAAAAAGCATACAATTTACCAGATGTGTCAAATTTTGTTCAAAATTGTCAAAAACTTTATTACATTTATCAAAAAGTTACTAAAACTGTTAAACAGAAGACCTTATTGCCAAATACGGTGATAACATATAATCTCAAGGCATTAAACGCCAGTGTGTGAATAACAATCTTTTACAGCGTAATACAACATCAGGTTTGGTAGCGTATCTAGCATACCACAACTGTCAAGTCTTTAATAACCTTAATGTCAATGTACGTTTTGTTGTACTCACACCTAAGACTTCTTTGGCTTATGTGTTAATTTTTTACTTATTTTCTTAAATTTTTCAGTTTTTTTTATTTTTTTATACAATTTTTGCTTTAAATTATTTAAGTTTTCTTAAATTATTTTTTTTTTATTCTTAAATGTTTTTAAATTTTTTTTTATAAACATCTATTTTATACTTTTATAATTTTATTTAAAATCTTTTACTTTTTCTTAATAAATTTTAAATTTTTTCAGATTTTCTTAAAATTAAGCAAACTTTGGTTAGTTGTTACTCGTTAGTCATTACTATGCAAAATTTTGATTGGTGATTATTAGTCAGTAATCGTTCTTTACTGTGACTAATGACTAATAATCATTAGTCATTAGTCACATCAATATCGAATAGTCGTTAATTAAAACAAACTTATTTATAATTATTAGTCATTATTCGTTATTTGTGCAGGCAATGATTTGTTAGTCAGTATCTTTTTAATCGTTAGTCAGATTACACTTTGCCCTACTTGGTTTTGAGGAGCACAGCACATAGAAGCTGTTCTTTGAATTTTTTCTACTTTTACCAGCATATCTGGAAGAATCTTAGCAGTTTTTCATGAATGGTCTCTTTGAATTCTTGCAGGATTTGAGGACGATGTTAAATAACTCTGCTTTGAGGTACCTTTTTACAAGAAGATCAGTTGACCAAAAAAAATTTTTTTTTGTTTTTGTTTGCACAACAGTTTATGCCAGATTTTGGTTCTTTTTAATAATTCATAGCTAAGTTTTTGATTTTTTGGCTTTTTATGAATAGCACTTTTTAACAGTTTGTAGCTGGATTTAAGTTTTAGGTTTTAATGTTTCAAGTTTAGATATGACTATTTTTGACATTTTAAAAGTAGAATTTTGCACTTTTCAACAGTTTAAGACTAAATTTTACTATTTCTAACAATATTCTAATATTTCATGGCTAAATTTTTGATATTTTTCACTTTTTATGAATAGAATGTTTGCATTTTCTAATAGTTTTAAAGTAGGAAGCAATAACTTATTTGCATTCTCTTAGGATTTGTTGTTCTTGTGGTAGTAGCAACTTCTTAGCTGCAGTTGTCTACTCAATCTGTTTTGTTTTTTGTTTAAATAAAACTGCGTACAATTTGCAATAAATGTTATCAACCTTCTGTGTGCAAGTTTCGGTAAAGATTAGGAAAAGAAAATTGAACAAAAATTGTTTTTCTGCATTTTTATATTTTTTTTAGTGATAGATTTTTTGAAGTTTTTTTTTAAATAAAAAGATTTTTATTTCTTGGCAGTTTACAAAAATGGTTTTCCTTTGAGAGTGCATCTTAATGAAGCCAAAGTTTAAACTTATCATACATTTTTGGTCAATTGTTTAAGATTTTATTAGTATTACTCTGAACTAGCTCTATTAATTATAGAGTATAATATTAGTTTTTTTTTTTGGCCTATGCATGTGATTTTACATTCAATATATAGGAACTAAATTCTTGAGAGTTTTGTTTCAAACATACATGAAATATATAAATTGGTAGATAGTTTATGACAACCTAGGTTATATACGTTCATATTTCTTTTGTAGTATGCGACAAATGATTATGGAAGTTTATATTTTAGTTCCAAATGTTTCAATTTATTTTTGTTTTTCAGGTTTCCTACTACTATTATATATTTATGACACTTATTGCATGTATCTGTATTCGGTGAATGAACGTGAAGGTTGTATTTGTTATTGAAAATTTGACGGTAAATATCTTTGGTTACAGAAATGATACTTTTTTCAATGCAGATTGATACATTAAGTATTTATTCAGACCAGTGGACAAATAACTACGGTTAAGTTTTTTCTTCTATTGAGATTGGTAGTAAAACGGAAACTTCCCAATGTGCTCCCGAACAAAATTCATCTTTTCATTGGATATCTTTGAAGGTTTATCATATCTTTGTTTACTCAATCCGGGCTGTTTACCTTTTGATATGTTTGATATCTAAACTTAAAAAAGTTTTTGATTTTATGCAAGATGATTAATAATTAAAACTAGAAAAACCATCAGAAATAGACACCTTTGGTGCAAGTTTTGTGTTTGTGTCTGCCGTCAGGATACTAAAACGCAAACTGAAACTTGTCTCAAAATATGCGCAGTTTAATGTTGATTTACGTTCTTAAATCAGCGTGTGTAGGCTTAGTTCAAAGAGTTTGAGTCAAATATATACAAAATTGTTCTTTATCTTTTACTGTTTTTCAGAAAACTTATCTAAGTAGTGAGCGTAATAAATTAAATTAAAAAATTAGTGCACGCACTGCAGTATCTAAGTACTAAGTAGCGTAGCGCTATATGTTTACATGCCCGTAGGCTTATTGTATTTTTGATAACGTATTTTATTTGTTTAACTTATGAATTTAACTATTATATTACCAAATTTTGGTTTTACTGGTATTAGTTTACTTAACGCATATTTTTTACTTGTTTACATTTTTTTAAATTATAATTTTACCTGTGGAATGATGCCACTACAAATGCGCCAGCTGAAACTCACTTTGCTTACTTGTGACAGCAAATCAAACATTAGGTACAGTACTTTTATGCTAGGTTGTACCAATACGATCTTTAAAACAGTTGGTTTAGATTGATTGTTTTTAACGGACCATTGCTATCGGGTGGTTTGTTCAGTTGCACCGACGTTACTTTGATATTTTATGACGTGACGAACTTTAAATTAATTATTATGTACAGGGTGTTTCCTAACTTGAAACAAAAAATGAAATTTTAGGTACATTTTTTAATTTCAAACAGAAAATATAAATTATTTTTTTGTCTATCTCGCTTTGTTTTCGAGATAATCAAAAAATACAAATTATTTAGAAAAAATTTTATTTAGAAAAATTTAAGTAAAAAAACATTTATAACAATGGTAACAACAAACAAAACAATATTACTTTAATAAGTTTTTAAAATGGCCACTATGAGCTACTACCAGCATTTAAACAAGGTGGTAAGATTTGAATTGGCAGTAGTTGCCAAAGATTTATCGCACCACAATATTGAACCAAAGAAAGTGCAAGTTGTTGTACTGCGTTGCCTGGTTGTAGGTGTTTTCTTTATTTAAGGTTTATCAGAAAAAAATAGTTGAAACGGGCGGAAAGTCGTCTAATGCTAACCCCTGGTTTATCAGGAACTGCGTCAACTGTTTGTTTCTTTTCTCCCACGGTGTGATGTTGATATGGACATCCTCTCATGGCGATTTCTAGTTTCAAATTCACTAAGCCTTGAAATGCGTCAAAAAATACACGAGAAGGTTGCACTTTGTTGGGAAATTATAATTGATCTTTGCGACATGCAGCTAGGGCATTACCATTGTTGAACAGCATTTTTATCAAATTTTACTACCCGAACCAAAGAAACCGATTTTGATAAATATCAAAAGCTTGCATCAACGCACACTTGTTTAAGTAATGTTGTTTTGTTTGTTTTTTTTGCTAAAAAAAAGTTTTCTATATAATGTGAATTTTTTGTTTATCTTGAAAACGAAGCAAGATAGACAGAAAAAGTTTGTTATGTTTTCTGTTTGAAATTAAAAAATGTACCTTATTTTTTTGGACTGTTTAATAATTAAACTTTAACTTATCAAAAATGCACACATTTTACTAGTCAAGTTGAATGAGCACAGTTGTGGAAGTTAGTAATTGTTTTAGGTCTGTTTGCACCAGTTGTAGTAGTACCAAACGTTATTAAGTATTTTAGTCGTATTTTTTTTAGGCTGCTTTTTGCCATTTGGTATTTGTTGCAAAAGATCATATTTTTTGAATGTTTTATTATATATCTGAGATACTCCAACTTTCTACTTTTCACGGTACGAATAATTTTGATCTTCAATTATTTTTGGACCTCTTCATTGGACACATGTTTTGTTCAGTGGATTCTATAAAAAATTTTATACAACCAGAACTCAAAAATATTTAGTTTTTTTGTTGTAGCTTTTGTGTTCAAGATTTGACTCCATACAAAAGTATCATAAAGACATAGCATTTCATTAGTCTAATTTTAGTATTGAAAGGAGGGACAGACTTTAGTTTTTTTAAAACTTTGCTAAATTTTGTAAATGCTACTCTAGCTTTTTTTATTCGATTTTTTTAATTTCAATTAAATGATTTGTTTTCTTATTGTGCATGAGTAATCTACCCGAGTCTATGATGTTGTTACTGATAATCATAAATTTAGTTTTATGACGTTTATTTTGAACCCTTACTGTTTGCTAGCTGTTTGTATTGCTACTTTCTCGGTGTTAACTTTTTTTACTTAAATGCCTGCATTCTGGTTTCAGCGCTTCAGCGTGTTGTACATATTGTTGAACATTTTATTGGCGTTTTTATCAAAAAGTTTTTTTATTAGTTTCAAAAGCACTTTGTCAAAATCTATTAATTCTTTTTTATGCTTAATTGTTTTTTTTATTTTTTTACATAGTATTTTGAGACCAGAACTACAAGTGTCTTTTGAGGCTATTTCTTTTACGTTTTTTAAGGATTCAATTTCTATTTTGATCTATTAGCTTTCTTGATGTTTTAGTATACCTTTTTCTGCTGTTGCTTTTACCTGTTTACTGTCTAACAATTTATTGTCACATTTTGTGTTAAATCATACTTCTTTTGCTTTCTTGGTTCCGTTTTAGTTTTTCATCAAGCTTAAGATTTTGTCTTTCATCTTTTTAGATATGGGAGTTGAAGCGATTGTATGTTGCTGTTTACCATTTTGTGTTATTTATGTTGGATTCAACTTGTACTTAATTGTTGAGTGTTTGTTACTGCCTTTTTAGCAGATTTTTATGATTATTTTTTTTGTTTTTATTTATTGCACGTTGTTTTGATATTTTTTGTTCACTAAGACATAGTTAGTTTAGTTTTCTGTGACACTGTTAGTATTGTTAATTGAAGACATATATAGTCTGCGAGGCGGTAACTTAAAGAATATGTTTGTCATTACTAGATTGTTGATCTATGCAACGTTCCAGCATTTGATTTTCTTGCTTGTTTTTTTTTGCCCAGGTTATAATTTCCGACTAAGTTTTTGTGTTTAATTTGACCAATCTTGGCTTTGAAGTTTTCTATTACAATCAAGAAATTTTCTTTTTTGACTTAACATTAAAGTTTTACCAAAAATGTTCTTTAAACCTTAATGCAGTGGTTTTTTAGGTGTTTGTTGTTTTATCTGGATATTTTTCCTTGTTTTTGTTTGTAAGTCAATACAGTTTTAGTTTCAATGCACTACATAGTTAAGGAAAAAACGGCTTTAAGAACTTTTAGACTTAAGCGGTCAATATTGTTGGCTTAGTGAAAACCTAACCTAGAAATATTAATCATTTTTTCATCAGTTTTTGTACATTTACATTATTTGTATTTAATTTAATTAAAATTTGTAATGATTAAAAGTAATATTTTTTACAATCATATCCAAGTTATGGAAGTTATTTGGACAAATTTATGAAAGAGCTGAAATCTGGAAATTAGACTGGGAATTTGAGAATTCAACATTTTATATATTTTAGGCTATGCTTTCATTTTATTTTTGGCTGTAAAGGCATCAGTCTTTCTTTCTCAGTGTAGTTGTGGTGTTTTAGTTTTTTTTTTTTTTGAGCAAAAGTACATTTTTTTTTTCTATACTGTGCAATTTTGGTATGATTTACACTGATAAACGCTATCAAAGTTTAGGTTTTATGGTTTTGCCGCGTTTTTATTATAGAAATAGTCACAAATACAAACATTTTTTGAAAAAAAAAGAACTAAACATGTGCTTTCTTCCCATGTGTAGTATATTTTAAACTTCTTTTTATTAAACTACGCTTAAAATAAAATAGAAATGTAGTGAAAACAAAAATACACTTAAAGTTAACTATAGTTTTGAGCGTAATTACACTTTTAACCAATTAGGTTTTAAGATTGTGCTAAAATTTGTGGGCGAACATCCATGAGAGTTGTTTAGCAAAAGACTTATAATTCTCAATAAAATGCAATTTAAACTTATATAAATTTTTTAATATTACTCAAATATAATCTACTTAAAAAAGCGACCTAAGTCTATTAGATTTACTATAAGGTTTTCCAATAAGAGGTTTCATTTTGATATTAAAAAAAAAATCTGGTATTTTTTAAGAAAAATTAATAAATGTTTATTTTATTGTAAAGAGGAAGGTATGCCATTAACATTTGAAAAAAAAAACAGTCAAATGGCCGCTACGGTTACGGTTGCAGTACCACATTCTTTTCATGAAATTTTCCATGACCAATTTGCACATTTGCGGCTGTATGTTCTCGATAACTTCACGAATTCCATCTTTAGGGTCTTGAATCGGTTGTGGAGCATTGGCATAGACCTTATCTTTTACGTGGCTCTAAAGAAAAAAGTCTAAAGGTGTTAAATCACAAGATCTTGGTGGCCAATTGTGATCACTTCTTCGAGAAATAACACGGTCAGGAAACTTTTCTTGCAAAATAGCGATTGTTTCGTTGCTTGTGTGGCACGTAGCGCCGTCTTTCTGAAAATAAACATTGTCCACATCAATATTTTCTAATTCCGGCATAAAAAATTATTAATTATAGCTCGGTAGCGCCATTCATTTACCGTAACAGTTGCACCAGCCTCATTTTCGAAAAAGTAAGGTTCAATCACACCGCCAGGCAGAAAACCGCACTAAACAGTGACACGTTGAGGATATAAAGACTTTTCAACAATCATTCTTGGATTTTCTAAGCCCCAAATGCGACAATTCTGCTTATGAACTAAAGATGATTTTTCGATGAAATTCCGGATCATTTTGATGCATTTAAAGGACTCAATCAGCAAAGATACAACGTTTATGGTGATTGACCGGTTTGAGTTCTTGTGTTAACTGAACTTTAAAAACCTTAAGACTTAAGTCTTTATGCAAAATACGGTGTAATGTTGTTTGTGAAATGTCTAATTCCAAAGATCAACAAGGAATTGACAAACCTGGGATTTCTTTAACAGTGCGTTCTACATCAGCAATATTCTCATGTGTTCTTAAGCGATGCACACGGTTTCGATTCTTCACATCACAAACTTGTTCTAACAGCTCAAATTTTTTACCAGGTTTTCTATTGCCGGCCCAGAAGGTGCTTTACGACGACCAAAAGTGCTTTAGTTTTGAGAACTGTGACTGAAAAATTTTCACCATTTTTGTAGTGAATTTTAATAATTTCAATGCGTTGTTGAAGCGGGTATTGTTCTATTATTTTATTTATATGGCGTAGTTTTTACTTGTCATATGTCAAAAGATAATAGCTTTAAAATTGACAGCTTGTTAGAAAACCCTTTATAAATTGTTTAAACTATAGAAAGCGTGCTTGAATTATTTTGTTAAACAAACTTTATTATATTAGAATTACAAAACAGAATTTATTACATTTCTAAAATTAATATAATACCCGAATGCTGCGAATAATTATAAAATATTTATTAATATACATCACGAAAATGAAATGCAAATTTATTAAATATTATAACTTTGTGTTGCTTTAATAAATTGTTAATTACAAAATTCCGCTACCTTAAAATTAATGTTTAACATTATTTGTGTTAAAATGCACCGAAACTGGCTACGTAGTTAATACATAATAACTATAATTATGAATGCAATTTGTGTAATCATTGCAATCGATAAATTTGATTGATGTGTTTATTTCATATTTTTTAAAATCACTTTTATATGTTAAAGGGGTTGTACACAAAGGATGAGAAATTGCACTCAAAATATTAAATATCAAGACGAGTTAAATGCGGCGAGAATTTCTATTGCATTATAAATTTTATCAACACCGCACATCCATGGGATAATAAACATCCACATATGACACGACAAGCACAGTTAATTGGTACACTAAAATAACTAACTTACTAATTTTGGAACTGTTTATGCTCGAATTCAAAGTAAAGTATACCAAACATAATCTGAATATACAAATAATGTCAGCAGCAGGTATATACGCTGTGTCTGTGTAATCTTTCATTTATATACTTCCTTTTTTATTATTGAATGAGACATATTCAAAGGGTTGGTTTAATTGCGAGACTTTTATTTAATTAAAAACATCTTTATATTATGTGCCATTAATTATTTTTTTAATGCATATGTTATTTATTTAATTATAAATTTATGAATGGTGAGGATTTTTATTCAGTTACTATCAACGCATTTAAAGCGTGCATTTGTATAATACTGCAATTGCATCTAATATCTAAATGGCATTCATGCAAAATAGTTTGAAACAAAATTGCCTATAATAAATTAGAATTACAATTTCTTTAAATCAAATCTAATCAGTTACAATCAATTGCTTTAATAAGCAATAAAATTCGATTTTAATACTTCGTACAACCTCGATTCAATTAATTGCAATTAAATAAAGCAATATATTTATGATTATTTTGCTCCATTTATTTCAACCTACAATGTATTCCTAATCGTGTAATATTTGCCGGTTTATTACAACTACAACTTTTATTATTACATGTTTATTGCAGTTTCCTTGGAAAATAAATTTCGCATCTCATTTTACATCGAAAACATTTTATTGGCAATTTCATCTACAAATTTATTATCAATATCATATGCAACTAGAATATAAAACATTATCAAATTCGATCTAGAATGTATTTTAATATATACTTCAACTTTATGTACACGCTACAAAAATGGGTGTTATAATGAGAAAGTTTTAGGATTGTGATAAGGGGACTTTTTATTTACTCTGATCGGCATAAAACAAATGTACTGGAATATTTTTATTATTTAATCTTTTTTTTATATATTAAGAAATATTTAAATATATTAAAAGTCATTGAGTCAATGAGTCCGATTGAATATAAAGATATCTGTGTTTAAAGCAGCTATATCAACATTTTTTAATCGTTCTCGCTATCAATTCAATATTGAAATTTAATGAATTTCTTTTTTAATTATGAAACAATATAAAAAAATAAATAATATAATATAATTTATTATATATATAACGGATATTAAAGAAATTACATAATTGTTATTTAATGTTGTTAAATTCAGGATACTTATTTTAGTGTGCGCACCAACATAGTATGGAGTAATGTAAAAAAAACTAACGTTTTTTGCTTTGACTTTTGAAAGAAATAATTGTGGTGGAGTGGCTGGAACAGGAGAGCTTGGTTTTTCAACCTGTTGATTGGCGTATGGGTTTGAGTTGCTAATAGAGCCTTACATAATATGGTTTAGAGATTTTTTTATCAAAATTACATAAACTCTGATGACTCATTGTTGGGATAAGATATAGTAAGCATGGAGTTATATTGAGTTCAATCAAACACGATGAAAATTAGCGTAGTAAACCATAGCTAGATAATGTCACGAGTTATTTTTGTGTGATATCTTTTAAGATTGGGTCTTATACTTATTGCGAGATTGTCATTTTGTCAGCTAGTCTGTAGACCAAGAGTTCTAATCCAAAAAAGCCAATAAAAAGAAATACGCTAGCTTTTCAATATACGAGATCATTTTTGTATACATTAACATACTGCGGTCAGTCAAACCCAAGTTGGGACAAGTATCATATGTAAAATCGCTTTCTAAAGGTGCGTATAAATATGCGAGCCAAGCGGTTCGCAAGCCGCTTATGAGCCGCTCGGCTCGCATATTGGGACGGCTTTTGTGGAGCTGCTTGCGAGCCGTTTTTGTCGAGCCAACTATTTTCGTTTTTTTTTTTTTTTAAATAATAATTTTACAATGATAATTTAAGTTATGCTTTACTAAAATAAATCCATTTTTTACAATATAATTTTTACTAAAAATTAAACTATTATTTTTTTCCACGCATCTTTAATAAATTTTTTTAAATGTTTTAGATTCCATAAAAATAATTTAGTTAATATCAATGAGTTAAATATGCAATTCACTCTATAATTAAAATAATAAAAACTTCAAAAACTCGCGAGTACACAAAACTCCGTCCTAATATAAACTGAGAATGCCTTTGTGTTTGCAGAAAAACCGACAATATTTGATATTTGGCTCGACAAAAGCGGTTTGCAAGCAGCTCGTGTCGCGCTTCAAAAGCCGTCCTAATATACGAGCCGAGCGGTTCGCAAGCCGCTTGCATATTGAGACGCTCTTTGTTAAGAAAAGCTGACGAGCGGCTCGGCTCGCATATTTATACGCACCTTAACATGTCGGAAATACTATTACATAGTAATATGAGTTTATAAAGACTGACATTTTTATTACATATAATAAAGCATTATAGTCATCTCTCAAGTATGTATGTTGAAAAATTAAAAATGTGAAACTTAACTGAATTGTTAAATCTAATTTTTTTACAGGTATTATAGTTATTTAATAAATCATCGCTCATCAGTCAGTAGAAAAAAAAATTAAATATGGCGCGTGCGCTTGGCTTGGCAGCAGATACTATATATCTATTGTGTGTATGCAAACAGCAATATACCACATTTAAGAAATATGTACTTACTTTTGAACAAATTAAATAACTTCTGTGAATTGAAACAATGCAATTTTGTTTTAAATAGTAGAGATTGTCTACTGGAATTTGTACTACCGTTAAAAAAAAAAAATAAATAAATGTTTGATTGGCTGACGAGGTACTAACATCACAAAATTTTAAATATTATTTTGCATTAAATGTAGATGTTACTGTTATACGCAACACAAAGTATTTTTGAACGTAGTAATAGCGACAAAGCATATAATTTTAAGAAACGGAATTTTTTCCTTCTCTACTCAGAGAGTTAGCTACTGGATAAATAAAATTATCTTTGTACAACTAACTCAGTTGATGCAGCTTACAATTTGTTGTATAATAAAAGGTTTTCCAATATGAAGTTTCATTTTGAAGAGCAGGCTATTTGGGCAGCTGTTAATTATGAAACTATTATTTTTTGACATTTGACAAGTAAAAACTACGCCATTATTAAAAATGGAACGTTTGCAAAACTAAAGCACTTTTTGGTTGTCGTAAAGCACCTTCTCGGCCGGCAATAGTAAACCTGGTGGAAAAATTTGAGCTGTTGGGACAAGTTTGTGATGTGAAGAATCGAAACCGTGTGCATCGCTCAAGAATACATGACAATATTGTTGATGTAGCCCGTAGTGTTGAAGAATACTCAGGTTTGTCGATTCTTTGTCTATCTTTGCAATTAGACATTTCACAAACAACATTACACCGTATTTTACATAAAGACTTAAGTCTTAAGGCTTTTAAAGTTTAGTTAACACAATAACTCAAGCCTGTCGATTACCATATATTGTATCTTTGCTGATTGAGTCCTTCAAATGCATCAAAATGATCTGGAATTTTATCGAAAATTCATCTTCAGTGATGAGGCCCATTTTTACTTTGGAAGCAGAATTGTCGCATTTGGGGCTTAGAAAATCCAAGAATGATTGTTGAAAAATCTTTGCATCCTCAACGTGTCACTGTTTGGTGCGGTTTTTGGGCTGGAGGTGTGATTGGACTCTACTTTTTTGAAAATGAGGCTGGTACAACTGTTACAGTAAATGGATGGAGCTTTGAATTATGATTTTTTATGGAATTGGAAGATATTAATGTGAACGACGTTTATTTACAACAACACGGCGCTACGTGCCACACAAGCAACAAAACAAACTGAATTTTGCAAGAAAAGTTCCCTGACCGTCTTATTTCTTGAAGAAGTGATCACAATTAGCCACCGTGATCTAATAAAGATTTAACACCTTTAGACTTTTAAAGATGGAATTTGTGAAGTTATCGAAAACGTACAGCCACAAATTTGCAAATTGGTCATGGAAAATTTCATGAAAAAAATAGTACTGCAATCGTAACCGTGGCGGCCATTTGACTGATATCGTTTTCAAATATTACTTTCCAATAATGCTTGATGCAAGTTAATACAAACAGCAACATGGGATTGTGAGGGTCGTTCTACTCTTACATATCTACTCTGTTACGAAAATGATTTTTTGAATGCTTTTTAATCAAGAGTTCGAGGAGATTTTATTTACACAGATTTTTCAAAGGCTTTTGGTTGCGTTAATCATAGAACTTTGATTGCTAAGTTTCGGGTTTTGGGTTTTCATAATTCTGTCGTTGCGTGGTTGTCGAGCTTTGGAAAATCGTACTCAGTGTGTAAAAATTAATATTTTTTTATCACAACCTATTGTTTTTTCATCTGGGGTTTCTCAAGGATCTTATTGTGGACTAATTCTGTTTTTATTCTTTATTAATGATCTTGTTTGTTTTATTAATTTTTTGTCTTATCTTTTATTTGCTGACGATCTTAAAATTTATAGAAGAATATCATCTATCGATGATTGCATTAGTTTGCAAAATGATTTGGATTCTGTTCATTTATGGTGTCTTATTAATAACTTGTTGTTTAACGCAAATAAATGTTTTTCAATAAGCTTTAACAGATCTTTAAGTAAAGTATTGTATGACTATACTATCGATAATAATAATTTGGATCAAGTTACTCAAATGAAAGATTTGGGCGTAATTTTTGACTCAAAACTAACTTTTGTTGAGCATATAAACTATATGTGCAACCGTGCTATGAAAATGTTAGGGTTTGTGTACAGAATGTCAACTGAGCTATCTCCAAGCACACTCAAACTACTTTATTGCGCCTTGGTATTCGGCGCAAAAGAGTCGATTTATCTACTAATGATGTCCGAGATTAAATGCCAAGAGCTACTAGCAATTCTTCCATTTCAAATCCCTAACAATAATCGCCGTACTAGACAGTCTTCATTATTTAGAGAATCTATACTTTCTACCAATGCCGAGCCGGGCTTTTGCATTTTGGGCTGGAACGGGCCGGGCTTTTGTATTTCAGTCCGGGCCGGGCCGGGTTTTTGTATTTTTGTGTGGGCCAGGCCGGGCCGGGCTGGGCTTTTGTATTTTGGGCCGGGCTGGGTTGGGCTTTTGTATTTTAAGTTATTATTTAGTTTATACGTTTTTATTACTTAATTTTCACACTATAAATTATTATTTTAAAATAAGATAAAATTTAATTTAATGTAATACTTACAATCTAGCAGCTTTTTGGTGTAAAAACGATTACATACAAAATTTAAAACGCCGACCTTTAATTAAATGGTATTATGACTTTACATGATAATATGGCAAAAACTGGACAGAAAATTACAAATAAGTTTGCAACATAGTTTGGGATTAACTAAAAATATAGATGTTATGACAGACTTTAGTATTTTCTTAGATATTGTACTAAAATACTTAAAACAGCTCAAGTCCAAACACTGTACAGGATTAGATGCAATACCAAAATTTTTTAACAATGACAATTTTACGTTATTCGCAAAACTTCTAACCCCTATATAAAATTTGATCTTACTCATCAAACAATTTCCTACAATTTGGGAACAAGTTTAAATACGTCTCTCTAATTATTTTTAAACAAGTAATTAAATCAGATAATGTTAATTACATGCCTATAGCAGTTTTTGTAGTTTTTCATAAATATTTGAATGCAAATTGGCTGAGCAAATATATAACAGTGTGTACACAAATGTTACTCCACTTCACTGATTTATGAAGAAAAGATCGACTATGACAAATTTCCTAAATGTGACCTAATGAATCACTTCTAACCTTGAAAATAATATTCAAACCAACTTATAAAATTATTTAATCAAATTTCACATTGGTTGGTAATAAAATACGTAGGCGAGCAACAAATAAAGGTCCTTTTAAAATTATAATTTTATGAATATTTTGTTATAACCTTATGTTAGCAAATTGTAAAAAAATGTACTCTATTTTACACTCTAATTTAAAAATTCAATGTTGAACAAATTTACAGTTTAGACAAAGTTTGAATTTTGTTTCTAGGACTAATGTGGAACAAAAAAATATGAATAAAACTTATCACTAATAAAGAGTATTTCGTCTTTTTGCATTAATAACTGCTTGAAGTCGACGAGGAGCACTTTGAATTAATTTAAGGATCATATTTTGGTCGATATTATATTTTTCTATTTTTTTAATAACAACTGTACTAGTTTCTAAGCAGTTCTTAGAGCAGGTGTATGCTTTCGAATACGTCGTCCCAACTTATCCCAGACAGGTTTTATGGGATTTATGTCTAGCCTGAGAGCTGGCTAATCAAACGGCAAAGTTTCCACTTTATTCAGATAATTTCTAACAATTCTGGCTACGTAAGGTCTATGCCGCGTTTGCCTATAGTTGTCATGAAGGGCATAACATGATTTTTGAGAACCTCTATAATGTTTCTGTGAGCTGTCAGGGAATCATTCTCTATAAAGACTAACTGCGTGCTTCGGTAGAAATTCTTGCTCAAATAACCGACTCACCGCCAAAAGGAAGTTGCTCATCATTACAAACTGAAGGGTATCTTTTTGTCGTCTATCTATTTTGGGCAAAACGCCAATTTTGCAACACGCTGTTGGCGTTGTAAGGGTGGACCTGTAGCCATCTTTCTACAAGACAATCCAGCAGCCCAAAAACTTTTTCTAACTGTCCATTCACTAACATTTACATCTCTAACTTTATGGAGTTGAATTTGTAGATAAACTGCAGAAGCTATTCTATTTTGCAAACTTGTGGACACCAAAAAACAGTCATCTTTGTTTGTAGTGACTTTTTTGCCCGGATTTTGATCTTCTGGTTATTAGGCCAGTATTCAAGTAACGTTGATACACCTTTTGGACAACACAAAAGCTTTTACCAACAATGTTTGCAGTTTCAAGTTTTCTTTGCTCATCTTTAATTGACGCTACAATTCTTGCCACAACAATAAGGTTTAAAGGCATTATGACCTGTTAAGTACAGTACACCGTGTTAATGATAAGTTTTGCAGCAAAAATCAACATTAAGTAAAAAAACCACAATGATATATTTTTAATTAGAGCAAAATGGATGCTGTTTCATAAAAGTGTGTGACACGGTGATAATAACTGACAGATAAATAACATTTGTCAGTAAATGAATGATTAAACGCTTACTTTTGTTTACAATTTGCATGTAAGTTAATACAGCAAACATAAAGTTAAAACAGCAAACATAAAGTTAAAATTATATAAACTATTGAAAAAAAAAATAATGATATACGTTGCAAAATTTTGAGATACATTTTAAAGTGTCAATGTTATCATTTATTTTGAAAACCAAGTTGGGTAAACAGTCATTTACCCAAACTAAAGCAAAACAATTTTTAGAAATGCTAAAGGTGTTCAGTAATGTATTAATCACAAAAGTTTCTATTTTTACTAGCATTTATGCTGACGTTGGAGTTAACTTACAATAATATTATTACTTATTTTAAAAGCTATAAACTAACTAGCATACCAAGATCTATAAAGAATGTTTGTATTATGTCAGTTTTGTACTTAACAGGTCTCGGACCTGGCGGCAATTATTCTAATGTAATCCGACGTTACTTTGATTCTAGTTTTTATTATGCTTTGGTGATTTGGATATTATTTAAATTTTTAACATTTTGATTGTGACTCAATCGTCAGATTGAGTCACGGTATGTATATAACTTTTACTAATTGCGATCTGTTGATTTGTTGTTGATAGTTGTGTCACCATGTACATGGTTTATATAGAGATATTTGTTATTGCTAAATCTTATTTATTTTGTTTTTTTTAATAGATTATGTTTAAGGGGTTAGCGTTTGTTAACCCAAATTATCTTGGGTAGTGGGACAAAGAAAAAAACGGTTAAAGCCAATAGGTTGTAACTTTTTATTTCTATTTTGTGTTTTTTACAGTTGGTACTGAATATTGCAAGTTTTCACTTGGTTTAAATAAATAGAAAAGGGGTAATTACTAGGTACCTAGTTGTTGCAAGTTGTTTTAAGAAAATCAAGCGGTGGCATTGTCTGTTTGATGACGAATGTGGTGTTGATAAAATTGGTTTGTTTTTTGTGATAACATTGGTTGGTATTATAGTTGTTTTCTAGTGTTTGTTGGTTGGTAGTGACGGATTCCAATTGGTTGTTTTGCTCTGGAGGAGTTATGTGTGAACCTTTTTTGCTTCAGTAGTTTTTTTTTAGAGTGGTGTACTAACTGTAGTAAATTTACTGAAATTTGTAAGATATTTTATTTTTATTTATTCTCTTGTGTATTAACATACAACATATTTTTAAAAGGATTTTTAGTATATGGCACATCAGGCTTCACATTTTTTTACGTTGGGTTTTTTGTGGATCATTACAAAAGTTGATATGAGCCATACTGATGGTATGATACAGGTGTTATATATTTTATTGAATAAGTCTACTTAATGTAATTTGTTCTTTTTATATGAGTTTAAAGGTTTTTGGCGGGATATTATTAGGGCTTGGCGTTTTATGTTTTTTATATTATTAAAAACGTGCATGACTTTTTTCTTAGTATTTTGGGTTCTGTTTCTTTTTCTGTTGGCAATCTATTCTGTCCGTCAGGTATTATATTTACGAATAGTTGTTTGATATGTTTTTGCCATCTACGCAGTCTGGATTGGACGTCTGTTATAACATTACCGTTTGTGTCAACCAGAACACTGATTTGACCACGTTTTAGAGTTTAGTTTTAGCTAATTATTTTGTTTTCTTGTGAATATTAAAGATATTGTATGATTTTTGCAAATAATTTTGATAATTTTATTAAGTATTATTTTTTATATTTGTCAAAACTTGTTGATTTTTGTTTTCTTCTTTCTTCCATTAGGTGTTTTATCTTGTACGTTAGTTACTCATTCTTTTTTGTTGTTTTGTTATTTGTTAAGTAATTTTTTTTGACTTTTTACTACTACTACTTACTATTTTTGTTTAATAGTTATCTATTTTACATTTGGATTGTTAGCATGTCTAATTTCCTTTTTAGCCTCTTTAAGCTTTTTATTCAGGGTTCTTTCAACAAGCTCTTTGGTTGTCTGGTTTTTAAAACTTGATCAGTTAGCTTTAAGTTGGTTTGCTTCTTTGGTTTTACTTTGAAACTGGCTACCACAGAATTGTAATTAGAGAGTGCATCTGCTCCTGGATATGTTTTTACTGATATTATGTTGTTCCAATATTATTTAATATATTTATATATAGTTGATTTAATTTCTTACTATGTGATGTTTAGAGTATTGTGAGAAAATTCATGTATAAAGTCTTTTAGTTGGAAATTTGAAGTATGTATATGTTATAGCCATTTCATTCTCTTCTGCAAATTTAGGCGGTTTTTGCGTTAATTTTTTTTGTTTAATTTATAATCTTCTACTATATCCGTATACTTCTCTGTGCCAATTTTTGTATTTAAATTGCCTATTATTATGCATATGTCTTAAGCAAGTTTTTATATCTGTATAAAAGGCTTCTTTTTTTTATTGTCCTTGCCTAGTATTGGGGCGTATATTTTAATTATTTTTAATTTTACCGTTTGTGCTTATAGTTATAAGAGCATAACACGTTTTGACAGGGGTACGAAGGTTATTACCGACTTTTATGTGTATTTGTTTACTATTATTACTACTCTATGGCTATGTTTAGTGTCTTCTTAATTAGCTTCAGATGATAAAAGAACTACTTCTTTCAAATTGATTAAAAATTCATGAGAAGGTTAGTAACTTTAGGTTAGAGACAATAAATAAAGTATTCTTGTTGATCATCTAGCAGAAGCTTTAGTTCAGTCAGATGCCAGTGCAAACTACATTAGACCAACTTGAATTTATGTATATATTATAAATTGATCTAAGTATAGGTAAAGTTCTGAAGCAACTGCTCAAAAGAAAATTGTTATGTTTATTTAGTTTTTTAATGCAAAATAATTTCTAAAGAAAGAAGCATGGCCGTTATCAATAGGAAAGTGGCAAAAGTTATAATAAACTTTACTGAGTAATATTGATGGTGACGATAGTTTTGCAGGTTTTGGACTAACCGTTTTATAAACTTTCCAACATTGATCAGGTACATAAAATTGTGAACAAGTTTTAGAAACTTGGCTTTGCCATAGCAAATTTTGTATAACTTTATTACTGAAGTGTTAGTAAGAATACCCCAAAAAAAACTTTTTTTAAATTTTCCTCGATCATAATTTTACATTGGCACAATACAAAATTTTGAAACAAAATGCAAAAAGAAACTTGACATGTTCTAATTGTTTTTGTTTGAATTTTTTTTTGTAAAGATAAATATTTACTCGGGATAATTATGATGCATGGAGATGCTTAAAATTGCGGAATTTAATTGATATTCACATAGTTATAATGATTTATAAAAGCTCTAGTACTAAAAGTAAAATGTAGAAATCTGTTAGAATGTTGAGGTTTGATATAATTGATGGTTGCGACCTCTACTACGTGGATAATTCATGTTAATAAAATAATAAAACAATAACTTTTTAAATAAATTATATGAGTTGAACTCATATAACTTATTTCATCTGTAGAAGGCTTTAGTAAAGCCGAAACTAGTAACGTATTCGTAAGAATAAACTTGTGATAAAAAACGTAGTAAATTGTTTTATTATTTCATTGTTGAGGTTTGCTTACAACTTTTTATATTAAAGGTAAGACAAAATAGGTTTATTTGTGCTGATATACAATATTTACACATGTTATAAAGTTACAAATACAAAATATTAAATGCACAATAAAATACTAGGCCTCGTCAGTATCTACATTGCTTCCACTCTCTCAATTAACGGGTGCGATAATATATATATTTGTGTTTTCAGGTACATATTCAAAGGCAGCTTGTGCGAAAGTAACACAAGCATAAGCCTTAAAACTATCGGCCTTTGTAACTAAAAAAAAATTATACAATAAGAATAAAATTATTTATTAAATGTTATAATGTGACATTTGACAGGTATTGTCACTTTTTGATGTCCCCGCGCGTAATGTAATGTGTAACTTGTTGCACGCAAAATGAGTGCGTATTGATCCGTATGAAATCGCATACTTTTTTTTACTTAATAAACATATTACAATAAGGAGTAGATAAATAATATTGCATTTTTAATCAAAATGTCAAAACTTGCATTTAAAATATTATTATAAAATTTTATAATTAAAAGTGTAAGTTATTAATAGTTGTAAACTATGGTATACTATTTGCTACAATATATGTTATTACTTCGGATAATTACAACACTCGCTCATTTTGTTTGCTTGTGTTGTGTTTGGTAATAATAGCATTCAAACCTTGTTAATTACTATTATTTCTTATTTATAAACAAACATAATTTGTTATATTTTTAAATGAAAATGAAAAACGTGCTTATAAATATGAAAGAAGTTACTGCAGGTCTATAATTACTATGTATTTTCAAAATGTCATCTACTTCAACAAACACCATGTAATACTATTTCCATTAACTCTACATTGTTTTCAGGTTTAAACTGTAAAGATCCCCTCTACATGACCGGTGAGTTTACTTTTGAATATTCCATACCAAACAGCTATATTTATTACGCGCTACAATGAAATAGTATGCAAATATCACATTTCAATTATTTATTACAATAAAACCTACCCGAAACCCACTGTAAAGCCCCAAGCTATAGAACGCGAATTGTTTTATGTTAATTGCTTAATTGCTAGAAGTAATTTGCATTGCCGCGCTTTTTTGATGTTAATAATTGGCTTAAAAAAGCAATTATAACAAATGGAGTGTTTCCATTTGTTATAATTACTTTTTTTACATTTGCATCTTTAATGGTACAATAGCACAATAATGGTTAAAAAAATGGAAATTGCTTCTGTATGTTTAATTCAAACAAATTTACATAATTTACTATTATGATAAAGCATATGCAATCAGTTGAAAATAATTAATAGATTCGGGATCAAAATCATATCATTTTGCATAAATTAACGGTATAATATGATTAATATAGTATATAGCGAATAAATAACACAACAGATTATAGTGAATAATATCGTTGGCTTAATTAATAATTATAATTACGAATCAATTTACAACGATTTAATCTAAACAAGTATAGTTGCCGCTTGTTCGGATGCTTCCTGTTTTCATTTATCATTTATATGGGATTTGTTCTTATCGGCGAGTGTCTGTCTTAATAAAAAATGTAATTACAATGAGAGCATTCTCCTGGAGTTTTATCTGTGTTTTTAATGCGACCCCTTAACTTTTATTTCTGCACTTTCCACTTTATTTCCTTGGGCGTGTGTGAGGCGCAATTATATTGTGGAAACTTGCATTCCCCATTTATCTAACGCCTTTCCTGAATTGAAATTTATAACGCACAGATTTACTTAAAATGTATTTAATATGTATTTTATGATTATTTTTTTGATTAATTTTGCTTATGTTTTTAGTGTGGTGTACTTAAAATGCTTTATATGTTAGTACACAACTAATTCCCTCTTGGGAAATGTGGGACCCAAAATCATTAATTTAAAACTTTTACTCCTTCTGGGATGCCCTTACTAATCAAAATAAATAATTTAGGATGTACTTACTTAATTACGTGTATAGTCATGTAAACAATAACTTACAATTATATATTCAATGCTTTTTTTATTAATTCTATGAAATTCATTTATATTTGTTATTATATTCATATTATTTCATATAATATTATTATTTATTTATTAATGTATTATTTACAACATGTTTCGTTATTTTTTAATAACATTTTCAAGTATTAATATAATATAATAAATTTTTTGAATGATTTATAAATAAATTTATTTATAAATCATTCAAAAAAATTTATTATATTATATTAATACTTGAAAATGTTATTAAAAAATAACGAAAATAAATTTATTTATAAATCATTCAAAAAATTTATTATATTATATTAATACTTGAAAATGTTATTAAAAAATAACGAAACATGTTGTAAATAATACATTAATAAACAAATAATAATATTATATGAAATAATATGAATATAATAACAAATTACAATTATATGCTTTTAATAAAGAGTAATTTAAAATTGTAGCTATTGTAGTATCGTAATATTACATAAATTATTCTATCAAGTATTATAAATTTCAAATTTATATAAAATAATCTATTAATAGAAAGTCTACAAACTGCGAAGATAATATTGTTGAATTTTACTAATTGTTTTGTAAACAAGATTATTTATCTTGTTGACTACATAGTTTACTAATAGTTTATCGGTCGTTTATTATAATGCTTATAATTTCATCACCATTTATAGATTTATTGCTAATTAATAATTTGAGCATAATGGAATTAATTACTGATATTAATATTTTAACGATTTTGAACTTTTAACCTGGCTACAAGGGTACAGTTTTAAACTATGCAAGGATATTATAATTTAAATAATTATAATCTAGCAAATTAAATTTATGCATATATCTTACGTTGCTATATTAATTTACTAAAACAAAGGGGTTTATGGGGATACTCAAGTTAATCCAAATATGCAAAGTAATGAAATCTTTTGGAACCTGTAGAATTATTTTAATTTGTATATATTAATGTGTATTCAAATATTATTAATTAGCATCCTAAGATTGTCTAAAAACTTTAGAAAGAAAGAGTAATAATATAGTAAGTACATTTTATTTTATTGTATTATAATTAAAAAAATGTTTTTTTTTGTTTTAAAAATTAAATTAAAAAAAAAAAAAAACGTTTTAATAGTTTATTGTGCAACAATAATATTAAAAACGGATAATAATACGTAGTAGTGTAATGAACTAATTTGATAACAAAAAATCTATCAAATCAATAAAATTGTTATAAGCTTCAAATATGATAAATTCTTTTCTAGATTATATTTTGACAAGTGAATTAATTTTTGAGGTTAGGGTATTTTAATAAAAATTTTATACTTTATTGTGCTGATTTTTTTTTTATATATTAAGACCGGTTTTGGCGGTTAGGCCATCATCAGTTTTTTCTTTTCTATATTATTCATGGCACTTTTCTTACATTGTTTTTGTTTGCAGAGTTTTGTGAAAGATTGCAAATTTAGACTTGCTGAAAACCAATAACTATATAGTATAAAATATTGATACATTTATTGGTAAATTATTGGGCGTGGTTCAGAAAATAATACAGTATTGTTAAACAAATTGTGCGTTGTAGCGGTGTTTTTTAATCTGGAGAACACGTACGACATGACGTGGAGAATTTTTTACTAACTGCGTGGGGATTTAAAGGTTGTTTTATTAATTTGTATTTTTATGCAAAATCGCAAATATTCAACGGGAAACACTTTGTTGAAAACTGTATTTAGAAAACAAAGTCCACAAAGTGTCGACGATGCCGCTTTACCATATACATACATTGTATGTAAATTTGTTTGTAGTGTACAGCACGGGATATACTATTGAATTAAGGATTTTTTCTTTTTATAAGAAAACTTTTTGCGTGCATTTTTGCCAAGGTACAAAAACTATGTGCGTCAAAACCGTGTCTTTTTTACGGTTTGTTTTTGCCAGAACGTGTTCTTTTTAGATCATATAAAAAGCTAGTTACGCGTTCTGTAAAAACTTTGATTATGATCAAATGCCCGGTTAGCATTAGCTTGAGAAGGGTGGGAGCTTACAAAGAAGTATTGATGCAATTGTAAAAGGCTCTGAGTTGATTACAGTTGCAAGATATACTCATCCGTACAATAAACAGAGTTATAGGCATTACGTACGCTATAGGAGCTATACGTTGAAAATGCTTTGTGTTTCAGTACGGAGCTGCAGCACAAGTCAAGACATTACACCGGCAATGTTTCAGTTAATAATGAAACTTAGTAGCGGAAATGCAGACTTAGGTCTATCGGTGTGCGTTCGAAGGTAAAAGCTAAATATTTGTTTTTTATGGTATTTGAAGTTGGTTTTAGACAAAATTAAAATTGGCAGATATCAAGATCAAATTGAAAAAAAATAAGCTTTACTTAAATGCTTGAAACTTGCCAGTAGATTTTAACAGGAGAAACAAGATTGCTGTATGTTGTTTACGTTTATGGCACATACAGCCAGAGGGCTAAACTTGTAACGATTGTCTACCGGTAAATCTCTCTTGGAGCAATGTCCAACTTGCACTCTTTAATAAAATAGACTGTAACATGAACTTGAAAATATTCTTTTTTTATAAGGAGTCATTCACTGCAAGTTTTGGATTTAGGGTAGGGTTAAACAGTAAATATTTTAAAAGTTTACAAAAGACCACTCGACAAACTTAATGAAGCATACAGTACTTGTCCAATCAACTTGTCAACTATATACTGACTATTAACGGTCTACAGCTTTTGATTAACAAAAAAGAGATTTACTATAGCTTTGTAGTCGGGCCATATATTGCTTTAAATGTTCTTGGATTAAATACACAGCTGCTCATTGCTTCAAGAAGCATTTCTCCGTGCGTTGAAAACCTTTGCTTGAATGTAGCAAACGTCAACTACCAGTTACGTGCATCAATTGTAGAACAGAACACACTGCATGATTGCGTAACGGTCTAAACTGCAAAGAAATATTGCTATAAAAAAAATACAAAATTCAAATTAACTTAATTTTGAAGCACACAAATTGGTAACACACAACAACAACAAACAAAAAAGTATTATACGCCAAAGTGTTTCAGCAAAAATACCACTAATACCGGTTATGGAACTTAACATGCTTCCATAAAACCTTTTGGAGCTACAACGGTTGAGGAGAGCTTTAACCTCTTTAAAAAAAAATGTGGAAAAACACCTCTCACACACATTGTTAGGTTAGGTTATAGCTTACCTTAAAACCGACTTGACAAAATGACCTTTTTTCAATTAATGGCGACGACAGATCTAGTTTGGCGTTAAGTTTTTGTTGTGGCTATGACGGTAACAAAACTAGAAGAAAAAGGATATTTGACTGGAAAAGGCAAATTACGCAACAGGCAAAATAAAAAACCTTTGTATTAGCACTTTCTGCTTTAAGGTTTTGGCATCAAAGACTTTACAATTTAAGTTTTAAATTTTAATTGGTTTGTTTTATGGTTTTTAAAAACTTCTTTAGATTGTTGTTGTTTGCCTTACAATTTGTTCGTTTTTTTTTTGGGAATTTGGTAATTAAGTACTTCTTTTGCACTAAGACCAAACGACGTGCTTTATCGGGTTATTGAGCAACTTTACGGAGTGGTTGCTGGAAATGTACAACTTGATTTGGAAAAGTGGCGTTTACTCGGAATGATAAAGAAAGATTATCTTGACAACTTCTAAAGCCGAGCAAAGATTTAAATAACGTCAAAAGCTACAGACCGATAATGCTTAGTAAAATTTTAGAAAAGATGGTTATCAACTGTCTGGTGTAGATGATGGAAAGTTGCGGTTTCTTTGCTAAACACCAGGCGGGTTTTAAACAAAATCATAGTACTGTTGATCATCGAATTTGTGCAATAAATTATATTCAAGATACTTTCCTGGCGCGCGAAAAAACTTTTTGACTAAGCGTTATGAAGTTTTAGAGAAGCTGCACGCATATGTAAAGTCAGTGGATGTATGCCTTTTTTTAACTCTTTATGCTAGATTGCAAAATTAAAATTAAGGTGGACTTACTAATTTAAAGATATTATGTTTAAAAAACGATGTTTTTCAATGTGATTGCGGTAAACGATATTGCAACATTGGCAGTTACACCAGTCAACGAATGTTTGTACGTTGACAATTTTGTGATCTACATGGCAAAAGATACAATATCAGCTATAATAAGTTAACTGCAAATTACCATAGACAAGGAGGCGAGAGTTTTTGTTTTTCTACAACTAAAATCTTAAGCGTGCATTTTTGTCGTCTCAGAAAATCTTACTGAGATTTTGCGCTCTTTGTCTTGTTGGAATTGCCAATTACGTGCATTGATTTAGTCCGTATTTTAGGGTTCTTGTTTGATAGATTTTCTTTTGAGCACATAATGATGATTAGATTAGAAAATGCAAAAAAGTGTTAAACGCAATTAAATATTTGGCCAACACTACCTGGGGTGCACGGCCTTAACAACCAGGCTTACCGTCAGTAGGCTTGTGTGCATACGAGAGAAGCTTGAGGAGAGTTAATTATTGGATTGTATTTGAGGTTGGTTTTGACAAGTTTTCACCCAATATGATACCGGGGATTAAAATTTGTTTTGATTTGTCATTGTCATTTCACAGCTTTTTCATCTTATGCATTTGGTTGATTTGTAGGTCCAGCTTGTCCAAGCTTTGGTAATTTGCTTGACCAATTTTGGTCAAGAATTATTTTTGTCTGTATGTTTACTTATGTGGGTATTGGAGGTAACGACTTGGCCCGTCCAGCGTACTACATTTCTCTGGGTCATTAAGGATTAAGTTACGTTTATGTTTAAGTACTGGCACCAAAATTATCTACAACTTAGTTTCCAGCTGTGATACTACGTTCGATTATTTTTTAGTCTTTGGGATCAAAGTTTTTCAGAACTTTGGTGTCATTTGTGATGCTAGTTTTTATTTTTAGTAGCTGTAATACTAGTTTATGTATTATTTTTTATTTGTACATTTTATTGTGTTGTATTGTTTTATCAAGTTTTTGACCTCAGATTATTATTATTTTATATGCAGATAATGATTTTAGTAATCGATGCTAAAAAGAAATATAAAAAAAGTAAACAAAATTGCCAAATACTATAAAAAATGTACACAATTTTTTTAAACTAATTTATTACATTTATTATTTACCAATAATTTAAATGCAATGATTTTAATAATGCAAAAATTTGCAAGAACTACTTTGATAACTTTTTAAAAGGTACTCATTACATATACAGATTGTGTATACAAAAGGTAAACTTTACAATAATTTACTATTCACGTGGTATAATTTTTAGTTTTTGATAACATAAATTCTTTGCATGCCAGTAGTGTAAAACAAAATTTTTTTATCTGCGTAAGAATTAAAAATAGTGTAACTGTGAACCAACAAATGTTTTCTACTTTATTTCCATACCATTTCTAGTTTTAATGACGATAACTATCACTACTAATCTATAATTATAATTTGCCGATTGAATGTAAAAATTGAACAATTTAACCATATTAAAACAATCATATCAGATACTCTAGGTGAGAATTTTGTAAAAATTCTTTTATAAGAAGAATTTATTGTAATACACTAATACATCTTCAAATGTATACATTTTTTTATCCTAATAACCAGTTAGTGTTTGCACTTAACAGTCCGGGTCTTGAGTTTTAACAAACGCAATCTTTACATTTGATTAATTATTTTTTCGGTTATTGCGGGACATTAAAAGCGCATTTTATAAGAACTTTGAAATTTACTGCGATGTTTTGTTATTGAAAAGGATTCTGGTATTACCAATAGTGGCAATTTTAGAAAAAAAAATAGTAAGCAATAATTTAATCGTTTTTGTTTGATTTTTTGCTTTCGATTAAACTACTGATTGGTAATCATTAATTGGAATAACTCACTTACTTACCCAAGTGTTGGTCATCAAGAGATTGAATACTTTATCTTTCTTCTGAATTAAAGATTTCTAAGGCTTTCAATAAGAACAAACTTTTAATCTCTTGATTGTGGTTGGGCACTCCAGTTTAAACTACTTGATGTTTATCATGATCTGGAGCACGCTATCTACTCACTCATGTGTTGATCATTAAATGATTAGATTTGACTTTTTCTTTTTTGGATAAAGAAACGTTTAACATCTACTTATTTGAAAAAAAAAACATTTGGGCAGGTAAGTGATCACTTCAGTAGTTTAACTACTTATTTGGAGAGATCTACTAAGTATTCTAAGTGTTATATAACAAAAGACTGTATATTACTTTTTGCTTTTTAGATAAAGAAATTTCTAACGCCTGCAAAGAAAAAAAAACTAATTCAATTTTTTTATAACAAACTCTTGGGTGGGTGTGTGGGCACTCCAGTTCAATCTACTCAAAGGTAATTATGATCTGGACTGACCCACACACTCAAGTGTTTTTTGTTAATAGTTTGTGTATCATCTTTTTCTTCTCAAACTATAGGACTTGTAACACTTGCAAAGAAGAGAAACTTTCGATTTTTTAATAACAAACACTTGTGTGGGTGTTAGTGAAATTAGCTATAAACTATTTGCTGATTATTTAACTATTTTTTTGCTCAAATGTTACTTATCAAAAGATTGGATGCTACATCTTATTTCTTAGACAAAAAGATTTCTAACGTTTTTAAATTATATTTTGCTAACAAACTACCTGTTATGATTGAGAATTTAACCTAACCTGTCAAACTGTTGGTCATTAAAAGATTTGACAAAAATGATTGCAAAAAGAAGAATTTTTTAATTTCTTGTTAACAAATTCTAAGGCGGGTGTGCGAGCACTACAGTTTAACTTAATTGATAGTAATTACGATTTAATATGATATTTGATAACAAACATTCTGACGGATGGGTTGGCACTCTAATTAAACAACTTGATAGGCATCATCATTTGGTGTAACCCACTTATTAGCTCAAGTGTTGGTTGTTAAAAGATTGGTTATTGGCTTTTTCTTTCTTAGACAAAGCGCATTTTAGCGCCTACAAAAAAGAAAAACATTCAATTTTTTTATAAAATACTTTTGGGCGGCTGGGCAAACAAACTACTCGATAGCAATCTTAATCTAAAATAACAAATCTACCCACCAAAATGTTAGTCATTAAAAGATTAAATATCACCTTTTGTTTTTCGGACTTTTAACACTTGAAGAGAAGAAACCTATTATCTATCTTTGATTACATGGATGGACTTTTTGGTGAAACAAGATTATTAGATTTGTATCTTATAACTATTCTAGAGATTAAAACAGGGCATTTTTGCAAACCAATTTGCATTTAATTCTAATATTATAAATTCTTCTATTGCTGTTCCTACAATGCCGGCTAGTGGACAAATAATGGGGTTTATTTTAGATAACGGGTTGTCAAAAGATATATTTTAAAATAAAATATTAGAAAATCAAATTGCAAATGAATTAGCTTCTATTTTGACCAAAATATTTGCTTTATCAAACAAAAATGAAACATTCCCAAATAGTTGTAAAATTGAAAATGTTCAACCTATTTCTAAAAATTTAATTTGTTTTTTTATTAAATATTGTTTCCAAGAATAAGGAGGAGCATTGGAAACTACACTATCTCTTCTAAACTCTATTTAAGCTATTTAAATGTATGCCTATTCAAAATTAACTAATGACTTAGATACTTTACAACACCGGCGTAATGTTGCAGATTTTTGCATTTTTATAGACATTGTTCAAACAAAATACAAGATATTTTGTCATCTAAACAAATATTTATTTGTACTACAAGGCTTGCTAGAAGTTTTAACAAATATTAACTGACAGTTCAAAAATGTAAAGCCAACATTTTTAAGATAGTTTTTTTAACCGTACTAACGACAAATGGAATAAACTTTAAAATTTAGTATTTTCGGAGACTTATAAGCCAAAAATATTTAAAGTCAATGCTCACAGATTGTTTAAATGTAAAAGTGTGTTCATAAAGTGATTGAATATTATTTTGTTTTGCGAAACAGTGTTTAATCTTTGGAGTGATACTGTCTGGGCCGGCGGCTTTCTCTGGTTTGATTTTTTTTTTTCAGCTGCTCTTATTTTCTCAGTACTGTAGATAAAAATGTTGTTAGTACTTTTAGCTCTGTACTACCATTTGGCTAGGAAAAAGTTTTTTGGACATCCAATATGCCCGTAATCAGTTTAAAATTTAGACCAACAGTTTTCTTTAAAGCCTTGGTGTTTTGTCAGGTTTTCATTTGGTCTTGTCTATTTGCCCTTGCTAAACTTAAATTTGCTAAGAGGATGCAGCTTTGACGCAGAGCGGCGATGCTTTTAGTTTAAAAAAAAAAAAAAACTGTTTTTTTTTTTAATTCTGGTCTTTTTTCCGAAAGGTCTTGCTGCAGGTTTTTAAATGTATTTATTAACTATTGTTGAAGGCGATTTGGCTTCTAAATTTATCTATGTGTTTTGAGACTAAGAACCTTAAATTTTTTTAAGTGTTACCTTTTAGTTCTTGGTTTTTGTTTTGTGAATAACCATGTAAATTTGTGGTCATTAAGGTTTTTTGACTCACTTACTTGTCATCTTCGTATCTTTTTCTTGTAATTTTTGTATGTAGCAAAACACATGTTATATCTATGCTCAGTTCAAGCAGAAGTAAAAGGTTTTATTAGCTATTGTTTAAAAAAAACCTTCTGACGCTACATGTGAAATTTTTTATATTTTTGTTTGGTATTAAGATGAAGCCGCATCCAGATTTGTTTTGGTTGGCCGTTTAGGGTTGAGCTTTGTCATATTTTGGTTGGGTTCAAAGATTATGGAAAGTTTATACGCTTTTCCTTGCATATTTGCCTGTGGAAGTTCATGGCTGCCTGCGTCTGTTGAGGTTTACCTGAAGGGTTTTAGTAGTGGTTAGAGGAGATCTTTCTTTTTTGCCTTCTAACCTTAGTTGGCGGTTTTTTATATTTTGAGTACGCTATGTCATCTGTCTTGTAACCTTTTTGATTACAGATGTCTGTTACCACTTGTATGCTTGCTTGCAAAGAAATGTGCTTCGGTTTTACCTTTGGTCTTTTTATCTTGGGCAGTGTTCTTATCACTTTTGGCGGTAGTCCCTTTGTCTTTTACGGTGCAGATGTCAACTTTGGTGTCCGTGTCTTTGTGTACATACTCTAGCATCTTACAAAGTTTGCTGATGCTTAGCTCGTTAAACATTTGTATGGCTGAGCTTTTACACCTATTTTTCTTTTTGTCATTTTTTAAACCGGACAACTATTCTTCTGCATCCGTTGTCTCTATTTGTGCTATTGTTATTTTTTTGCTGTTGATAACTGAGCCATTTTCGTTGTAAATTTTTGTAGTACTTTTGCTAACTTTTACTTTTTATTTTTATTACCTCAGTCAGTTTTTCCTTTGTATAATTTTGTAGGCCATTTTTATTTTATTGTCATACTGCTTTCAGCCATAAGATCATATAGCTACATCCACTATATTTAAATGAGTTTTGCCGCTTTATCTTATCATCATGTCTTTTGTCACTTGAAAACCTTCTATAGAATTTTTAGTGCCCAGCTATTTCTCCAGTTTGTGCTGCTCTTTTTCGACGTCCGACAGTTTCTGACTTTGTCCAAATCCTTTTTTTAGCTCAACTTTAAGAGTTTCAATTAGCCACTTGAGTAAGTGAGCACCAGGTTTGCGATCATAATGTGCTCCATCAGGTTTCTTTTTTTAAACCTTTTGACTTTTGACTTTGAAGAAAAAATTGGTTCATATGAAGAACTTTAAGAAAATTAGATTTGAAACACAAATTTGCACTCCGTATTTTTGTTAAATCTTAGAAATCCAGATTTCGGAGGTTAAAATGATTATCTAGACAATTTAGACAATACCATGGGTGGATTCATCTACAAATTTGTTTTCTAAAGTCGTTTTATATACAGAGAAAAACTAGTTATTTTTTATTTAAAGAATTTTTGAGAAAATTAATTTTGAAACATCTATACTACGTATTTATGTTAAATCTAAGAAATTAAAATTCCAGAGGTTACATTGGTCATTTAGTTTTTTAATTGATTAAAATTACGTTAAAACATCTTACATATATAATTAAATTTCCCGGAATTTCATTTCGCTCTTCGATACGGCCTTGACTAAGATGTAAAGGATTTTTGATGAAGTTATTTACGTGTGTACTGATAAGGCATACGTGTCTGATGATGACTGCATGTCATTAGAATACTAATTTAAAACTTGAAGGAGTTTGCATTTCTTATGCATTTATTAAGTTATAATTTCTTAATATATTGTATATTTTTTTGTTTTATTCTGTAGAAGCTTGTTATATTATTATCATTTAAGCGTATATTTGGTTCTAACTTATAACTACTTGTAAATAATAAGTTTAAAAAATTTATTTATGTATGCATTATTTACCTATTATGTATTATAAAATATTATATTATAAAACAACATTTTATTTATAATGGTTGAAGGTTGTCTGTTGTGTATATCCATCCACATACATTTTTCTTACAATCAAGTTCAGCAATGTGTTGCTTACACGTATACCACTTGTACGACAAAGTTAAGCTTTGAAAGTTTGGATTATAATAACAAACTTACATGCTCCCTGTCGTACAGCTACTTCATTATGAAAAAAGTTTCTTTAATGAGGCGCTGCTTATTACACCAAGCGCTTAGAACAAATGGATTTTAACTTTCTTCCTCGCACAATGAATAATTTAAAAATAGAAAAATCGTATAAGAAGCGAAAAAATATATATTGCAAAAGTCTCAGCCAACAGAAGCTTTCTTATAAAAATAATCTTACTCGAAATTATTAAAATTAGAAATACTGAAGTAGAAACAAATAAACTAAATTGAATATTGGAATGAAATGTATAAATTTCAACCTTTTTACAATTGGAAATGCTATCATTAGTATCGATTTTATTTACATTAATGTTAAAGCAGAAAATATATAAGTAATCCAGAAGTCTTGAAATAAAGTTTCAAGATTGTGAACCGATTTAACTAATACATTTCGATTTCAATCACTGTACTTTTTCAGTGCTGCAATTTTCGTATAAACGTTGCGTCTGGTATGAACAGGCAGTCTGGTCGGACGGTTCCCATTTATTTGATAAAATCTCTACAGAATCCATTCAGTGATGAGTGACTACATCAGGGCGTGTTGTGTGACTGAGTTCCATTCACTTATTTTGACCATGACGTATAATATCAAGACATGTCACATACACGGCGATTACGATGCCGGATTAATTTGAAGATTGTATTAAAATTCATTTACAATAACATAACAGTGCGTATTTGTTTGGTAGAAGTTGGAGGATTTCGTATTGTGCTTTTGGTAATTATAGTTGCAGTCAATTATGAGGCTTATGCATTAATAACTTAAATGCAATATGGAGGGATGTTTGGTATGCGCGGATTGAATTCAATTCCGGTTGAAAACATTTCACAGCTCGGTGGCAATGATATATTTTAAACCGGCGATATATACATTTTGGTGGAATTTAAATGGACGACAGCTACTCAAACTGGAAGAGTTTTATAAACTTCTCTGATTTATTTGTATTTCATCTTGCATGCAGATATATACAACAATGGCTATTTTAGTTCTGCTATTCTCAAATGGAATTGAATTGTATTTTAGATTTATATAGACATGAATGCCATCTTAAAACTCTTCCCTTTGTTCACATTTAAAAATATATATCTAAAATGGTATTAAATGTCAAAATAAAGGTCTTTATTTTGTTAAAGTCTGAATCAATGCAAGCAAACGTGAGCAATTTATTTATATTTTAAAATTTATTCTATTGAACTAATTATACAAGTATTAAGTCTATGTAAACAGAAACAACACTTTAATGACATGGATTTAGAACTGATTGAAAATGTGATTTACTTTGATCGAAGGGTTATAACAACCAGACAGTTTTCATTAGGATTAAAGGACCACATAGTATTATTGTTTCCCCCTTATTTTTTATTCAAATGGGGGATAAACGCATGTCCTTAATTAAAGCTACTTTGAAAATGTAATTACATTGATCATTGTATTGATATGTTAAATTTACTAACAATTTTATTATTAATTCAGAACATAAAACACCGATCTTGAGTCGTAAATCAAACCGTGCTAAATATTGAGACTAATTTCATAAATTATATAAGATAATGGAACTTGATATAACAAATAATACTGCAACGGTTTCGACACAACCGATGCAAACAAAACTGGACCGAACAAATATGAATAAATTTTATTGAGTTGGATTTTATTTTGTCAATATCTAACAGATTTGTAATATGTACGAAGATGGCTTGTGAAGTTTGATTGAAACGTTTTCGAATGAAAATATGCATTAAAAGGTTCTGTTAGAAAAACTACTTAACTGCCAATGATGGACATAACAAGAGTAACATTTCAAAAATGATGTAGTAGTTGCAATGTATATACAAGCACACAAAGATTTTGGCTTATTAGTCTAAAAAGACTATTAATGTAGTAAGTGTAAATGATAATGAAGATAAAAATTACTAGACAATCACACTTACTTTTGGTGTACTTAGTTGAAGAATTGACAAGGTTTTGTTGTTTGAATGCCTGCAGAATTTTTTGTAACAGCTTTGGGTGAAAAAGTTGGGCGCTCTTGTTCTTGTAAAGAGAGTACCTCGTATTGCAGCCGCTCATTCTGAAAAAGACTCTGGGTGTAGGCCGTTCACTACCCTCCACTTATAACTCCACTAGTAGCCATTAGCTAAACTCTAGCTTTTAAAGGCAGGTAATAAATAATATTAAATAAAGCTTCTAAAACGTAAATTTACAAAATTTTAGATTTATTTTGCTTTTAATTCTAGCTATATAAACTACTCATAATGATATTTACAAACAGACTCATCAACAAATTTGATTCCTATTGACCAGTCAAACAAACGGGGTTTTGTAAAGAGTATCGCACGCAGGACTACCTTCTCACAATTAGAACTCTAATTGAGAAAGTGGAAAAACAAATTTAAATTTAAATTTAAAACAAAAACTTTTAACTCTTAACAACAACGATGTCGACTGTAACATTGAAGATTGTGACTTTGTCCCACTACATCTACTTTGCTCAAATAATAAGAATGGGCAAAGAAAACCAAACAAACCTAACTGACAAATGATATAATAGCGTGTTATGGCAGTTGTGGCCTTGGCTTGGCTAGTACACCAGGTGTTTTAAATTGGGAAGCAAAAGAGTCGTTGTGTCCTCAGTTTGTAAGGTGGAACTGTTTAGTGAGAATTTGCATGTCACAGTCCTTTCAGTCTAGTCGTCCAGCAAAAAAAGTTACGCCCCAAAAGCGATGCAGTGGTTGCGGAAGGTCTTGAGCGACTTTCCGGGAAAGCCCATGTCTGGTCTATGGTAGCATAGATCTGCTGATCGAGTTTTCCAGGGATTGGGACTTACAGGTGCAACTGAAAATTGCCGAGTTGAACGACGTTGAGACGGCGCAATGATTATATTTATTTGACATTTAAAATTTTCTAATCCTTATTTTATTTTTGTGTGCTACTTCAGTTTTTCTTTGGTGGGCATCCGGGTTTGCAGCATGGTGTTGGACAACCTGGTATTATTGGGCACCCATATTTGACTTGACATTCCACTGGTACACAGCAGTTTACAGGCACGTAGTATTCGACGGGCACGTAACACTAAGAAGGTGTATAATAAGAATATTTAAAGCACTGAGGGTCGCACGGTTTTATATTTTCCATAACTTGAGATTTTGAATGATGATTCTGTGAATGACTTTAAAATGTTCGCCCAAGTGGTCGTTCTGAATTACGGCAGCGAGGGCGGTAAGTGAAATACTCTCAAACGCGTGTAGTTTTACCTCGTGAGGTTTGGTGTAAACCGTTTTCACGGCTTGTTGGCCATTTCATTCCATTTTATCTGCCACTTTCAGCAGTTGATGAGTTGTCAAGTGTTTGGTGCTTTGGCAATATGTGGTGTTTGTCTGTGTGTGTTTGAAGTTTGTCTAAAATTATCTTCTTTGTTACTTTTGCTATAGTAATTAGTAAACTGACTTGGGTCGGTAATTTTGAGGAAATTCGGTAATTTTGAGGAAATTTAAGATTTTTTCCTGGTGTGCGGATATTAATAACGTGGGATGTTTTATACGTGTCGGGATAGTGACTCAGGCGGAAGATTTCGTTGATGTTGTTAGTCAGGTACACAATTGCTTTTTAGGAGTAGGATTTTAATGCCCTATTTGAAAATGCCGTCCGGCTTGAAGGCTTTTCTAATGTGTAGGCGTTTGACCACTTCTTCGATCTATGCCACAAAATATTGGAGATCATTGTAGTTTTAGGCTATCTGTTAGAGCCTTGGTTTGTTTAGCGTTGGTGTACACTATGCCGTTTTGGCGTATATGGTGGGGAGGGTTTTTTTTACGGAGCGCTCTCTTATCGTCCACATCAAAGGTTTATTCTTGTTTATAAATTCTAGCTTTCTCTGCCAGCATTGTTTTTTGTGAGTGCAAATCTCTTTGCAAACTTGTGATTCAATGCGTTTAAGCGCACATTTGTCTGCCAGGTCTCGGGTGAATTTACAGCGAGTTTTAGCAAACTTTTTGTTTCTGATAATTGGTCCTTTTATACGCAACCGTAGCCATCCATAGGCTTTTCCCATCATGTTCGATGGTGATTGGCTAAACCGATAGTCAATGAGAATGTTTCTCATTTGATTCTGCTTTGGCTTTTATCTTTTAAGGTGTACGGAGAATTGTGCGTTTTTTTGGTACGCACTAATGTTTTTGCACTTTTTTTGTAAACTTAGTGTAGAATCGCGTGTTGAGCGTAGTTTATTTACACACATTATTGATTTATCAGTTTTGGCTATGTCACATCTAGAGTTTGGTTGTGGTTTTACGCACTAAAGTTCAGCACACTGATCACTTGTCACTGGCTTTAGAAACTCGCGTAGTGCGTTTCAGTTCAGTTTTTCGTTGTGGGATTGTCTCATCAGTGTTTGCAACAACGCGGTTTTGCCTGGGCCGTTGTTGGCGTTTTCCGGTTGGGAAAATGAGTTTTCTTTTTATTGGAGCACTTGATCTTGGGAGAAGCTGATGTCATTCTGGTGCAGGCCTAGAGGTTTTACTCTATGGGTTCCACGTTCATAAGTGAAAGAATCATGTTAGCCGGTGGTAGTGTTTGGTTTGTTCTGGGTTCGAGTTCCGTTTCCGAGTGCTTGTTCAAGTTAATCAAATTGAATGCGATAAGATCGTGCACTGGTGGATCCGGTGTTGAGGCGGGGGCGTTGGTGGTCTGGGGAGTTGCGGTCTGTATCAGCTTGATAAGGTGCTTTGATGTCTGTTGAGTCATCCTTGCTAGATTTGTCTTTTCTCGAGTCATTGTCTTTGTTTGAGTCTTTTTTACTTGAGTCTAAGTCCGACAGCAAATAGGCACTGTTTATTTGGTGTTTTTAAGGTGAGGTGCTTAGCGTGCTTAGTATTTGACGAACTTTTGAATGTAGGTTTTCAAGTCTACGGTTTTCTTTCGGGTTTTGTTCAAGTTTTGTTTGTCTTCTAGGGTTTTTTGCTTAGAGTCGAAATTTTGAACTTGTCTGCTAACTTTTCGTGTAAGTTCTAAAATCTTGAACAGGCCATATCCAGCATTTGTTATTTTTACCTAATAAGCAGTACAATATTTAGTTTTTTTTGCTGCAAGGGTACTTGTTTACATTTAACAAAAATATGTTTAGTTCTATTTTCTTGTTTATCAAGGTGTGTAAAAACAACAAATTAGTGTGCGGTTGCAGTTTGCTCGGTACGTCCCTTAGATGATAAAGGGGCCTGGAAGTTGTTTTGATGATGAGAATGAAAAAATTTACCATCAAATTGATGGTAATTTTTTTTTGATAAAATTCTTTGAATTCTGTGAAGAGGTTTTACCTGGTGGATGGAGTTCTTTGGTGACGGGTTTGTGTGATTTGGAGTACCTTTACTTTAGGATGCCTTACGTTGGATTTCAATTGTTACCGGTCTAGATTTGTTTGAGGAAGCAAGAAGCGGCGAACGATTTTGGTTTTTTATGACTGATGTTATGCCTGATAAATGGGTATTAATAATGAGAGTTGTGCAGTTGAGACGTCTGTTTTTCCTAGAAATTGCAGCAGAGGCGGAAACTAGGCTACTGGAAGGTGGTGGTTACCCTCCGGGTTTACTACAAGGTTACTGGGCGGAAGTCGTTGGAGATAGGGTTGTATCTCGGCCCGTCGCGTCAATGTGATACATTTTTGTGGAAAAGAACTGCGAAGTCTTGGTGGAGATCTGCAATAACACCCACCAGGGATAAGTTGTCCTGGATCAAGTGTGTTGGCTCTTTGCGGCCGGTAAATGCAGCTCTGCAGTCGATTATGGTGTTGTATTAAAAAGCAGAAAAGTTGTTATGTCATCGGTTAATGCGTTGAATCTGGCTAGTGAAAATTTGCACTGTGGAGTTTGGTTCATTCTGAGGCCACGCTCAGACTCCATGGCGATTACATAAACAGAATATTGTCATAGGTCCATTGCTACTAAAGTTTTAAAAGGGAGGCAACTAAGTTTTCATATTGCTGATGCTTAGAGAGAGTTTGTCATTATATCTGTAGACAAAATAAAAATTATTAGTTATGATTTAGTATTTTGCGTACTGTACATTGTTTTTCGGAAGGGGCTAAAACGACGCTTGGAAGTTGCCAAATATATAGTGTTGATTATGCAGTCTAGCAGGGGTAACATTTGTTATTCTTTGTTCTGTTTTTTTAGTAGATATTTACTGTCTTTTAACAGTATGAAATGTAGCTCAGCGGTTGGTTTAAGTCAGTTACGGGTGGTAGCTGTATGACATGGATAACCGCTCTTTCAGGGTTTTGTTTCAGTTTTTTCTTTGTTTAATGTTACTGTGGGGACATGATGGTTGGATTAATTTTTTTAGAGTAGGGCTGATTGCATGGACGGCGTATAAAACGCGTCAAAAACATACTATGTATTTTTTTTTTTAATTTAATCTTTTCTTACGTAACAAACTTAAGGCAATATGTTGGAGGTTGGAATGGCATTTAGCTGATTGTTTTCTCTCGAGGTTGATTGTACAATTTTGTTTTTTGCAGTAAAAAATTTTTGGTTACATTGGTCTTGAGACCCAAAGGCTTTGGGATAGGTTTTATCTGGGAGATAATTTAGATTTTACTATTTTTGTCCAGAAATTTTTTTTTTCTGTCAAATGGCACGTTTTTGTTGACGTTTGTTTTGTTAGAGTTACTTTGGCTTCTACGCTACATTTGGACGTTCTTTTTTATTGAGATTTGTCAACTTTAACAATTTGTTTTTGTTTTTTTATAGTCTTTGATGTTAATCAGGGTCTTGTTTTGAAGTGTTTTGCTAGTAGTTTTTTTTTAATTTTGTTTTTGTTGGTCTTTTTTTTACATTTTTTTTATAAAAAAAGTACAGGTTGTTGCTGGTATTTTTTGTCTTATTTGGTTTTATTTTTCTTTAGTTGAGTATCTAAAACGATTTAGATTTTTTTAAAACTTTTTTATTAGTTGGAGGTATCCGGACTAAACTATTTCGGAATTTACAAACGTTTGCTAAAGTTTGGTCTCTCAGTTAGAGTTGCTTAATATGTTATTGGTTCTAGATTGCAAGTTTTAACCTATTGGTCTTGTTTTTTTTTAAGTTTTTTATAGGTTTGTCCAGCAACTTTTGCATTGGTTTTAGATTACTAAGGATTTTCTCCATTTGTTTGCAAATTTCTATGATTTAAATACAAAGTTTTTTCTTTTTTGTTATTATTTTGTTTAGTTTAACAACATTAAAATCAGCAATAGGTGAGGCCGATATGACCACTTGGTACTTTGGGTTTCTCTATATGGACCTCTCGTTTCTGCTTGCGGTGTTGTTTCCTTAATTGTAATAGGCATCCTCCGCTGATGTCCCGCAACTCTTTTTGATTTTGGTTTATAGTATTGTTTTTTTTTTCAGCGGTTGGTAGTCTTTGAGTCTGTAGATCAGTTTGCTTTATACTGAAATCACTTTTGGGAGATGAGTGATGTTGGTGAGTTTATCATAAACAGAAAAATAAAAATACAACATCAACAAGTTTAAACCTACCATCAGGGGCAGGTAAAGTTTGGAACGATTTTTGTTTTTTTTTCAAATGACTCACGTTGTGTTTTAATTATTGCAAATTATTTTATGTTGAAATATCAGAACGGCTGCTATCCAGTTTTTTATTACACTTGGTGTGTGGGTGAGGGTTATCATACTTATGGGCAGAAAAAAAAATAGTACAACTTAGTACTGTACTTTGTTTTGTTGTGGTCTCAAAAGCTACTAAATAAATGAGCCAAGTGAAGTATTGCCTGTGCAATCTAGCCGGGCTTTTTAACGCTCACTCATTTGTGGTGAAACTGAATGTGGAAGTTTCTTGGTAGCAAAAAATTAATTTAGGATGCTCCGGTTGGTCCAAGTTCTTTCGTTGTGAGTAGTAGCTGTGCGGTACGGCTACAGGAAGTGGCTGATCTAGGATTTTATTACTAGACGGGTATTTTTTATATGATGTTGCTGTGAGAATTTCTTAACTCAAAATCATAGCAAGAATAAAATGTGTTAGAATGGTGCAGTTCGCATGGATTGCATACAAACTGCCAGTTGAGGGGATTTCCCTGATAGAGTGTTATGTTTTTTATTCATTCTGGACGCCGACTCCATGCTCGCAACATTGTTATATAACGCTTTAGTTTAATCAGGATGACCAGATAGATATGAAAAGATTTTTTTTTATATTTTAGTATTTTTTTTTTTTTATTAAATTTGTATAATACTTTTAATGTTTATTTTTACAATATACAACGCATATATTATGCAACAATTTATATTATAAATTATTGCGGCCAATGGATATAGCTATCATAGTTTTTGAATTACATTTACAATTAATATTATACAAAACAGTTTGTGAAAATAACCAAAGTTATAAAGTCCACAGAAATTTGCGCTGGACATCAGAAATCAAAATTCACTTTATTTTTGAACTAATTAATTCGCTATTGCAAACTATCTGTATATTCATATTAAATTCATGAATGTAGTTTCAAAACATATTTTCTTAATATTATATCCTATTATGTGGATATAATTTCAATCCCTGCGGCCTTTACTAGTTTGTAACAAGTAATAGAGAACTATTATTACTCAGCACCAGACCATATAGAATTTAAGCAAATAAACGCGCACCAGAGCAAATTATCTTCAAAGATCTTAATGAAATTTACGGTTTTCAACAAGATAATTTCATTAAGTTTGAATTGGATTTCAGCTGCTATGTTAATCGAATCAAAGTTATTTTCATTGCGCCGATGGCTATTCGAAAAATAGACACGATTTGTATTATCATTTATTTTATCCACTATTCTTACTATTTTAACCAGTTTTTATAACAACTAAGTGAATGATACTTGATTATAATGATGTTATTATGTGCTTATAATTTAACATTATGTGTTGCTACAAAGATCATTTGTATGTCCTGTGTAATTAACTTTCATGCATTGTTATATTTGCACTAATTAACGTGTGCTACAGAGAATGTAGGAGCTCCGTATGCAACTGAATGCAAACACCGACTTCATACACAGTAATTATGCAACATTGTGTTATTGTTTTATGTTTATACTCTGACTAAATAATTTAATTTGATGTATTAATTTTAGCTATTAGCAATAATCGGGTCTAATTGCTTCATTATATATACACCGTTTGTAATTAATATTGCTTTGTATGGGAAAATAACGGGTAAATTTCATTACGTATTTTCTGCATTGTACTAAAAACGAAAAATCAGACGTAAAATATGTTGAGATATTAATTTACTGTAAACTAGAAAATTGATTTATTCATATATATTTAAAACTAAACAACTTGTTTTAAGTTTTGTTATTGTAAGCGATAATTTATTCAGTTATTTAATTTGTAATTTCCTATTTTTTTAATGTCAAAATCAACAGTCAACGTCTGTTACAGTTTGTGTTTTATTCTTTTAGCTTGCCATCTTTTATTTTGGATTAAATGAATGCTTTTCTTGCCGGTTTTTGTTGATTACGCCTACTGCCTTTGCCGAAATCGTCCTCTAAGCACTACATATCCTGATCAACATTAGCTTTTAATTACTTGATAGATTCTACATGGTTTTTTATTGCTTGTTACTGTGTGCCAAGCTGGTGCCTCGTGGAAAATCTATAAATAAATCACAAACGCTATGCTGTTTGCTACCTAGGTAACATACTTGTAGTCCATAGAGTTTCCTTGTTACTCATTTTTTACTTTCCTAGTTTTGTTTTCATCCATTTTGCGCACAGAGTTAGATCTAGTATTGAGGAGGAATGTTAGGTTAGGTTTGGTTTTTTTGTTTTCTGCTATCTACTTAACAACTATGGCTTTGTCTTTGATTTTTTATTTTTTTTTTTTCTGATTTCTAAAAGAATCTGTTTCAGATTTTTTTTTTTTTTTGGGAAAGCGTAACAACTAAACACTCTGAAGTTGGCTATTTCAATGTACGAACACTAATACCAAAGCTTTGTTCTTTGATTGATCTATTACATTTATGGCGGTATCTAAATAATTGTCAAATACCCAGTCGTTTGCATTTTTGTTGGGTTTGCATATTGTTATGATTCCCGCACTTAGATTTTGGGAATAGCTTTGGAAAGACCATGTGCTGGAAGATTTTAAAGTGCGTTAATTTGTAGGAACTTTATTTCGTTGGGTTGGTTTTTTCTGCTTTCTTCAGTTTTTGTTGTTTGTGCACTTTACACACTCTGTTGATTTGTAGCCTTCTTTGCCACATTCTTGCTTTTTGAGCTTATACTGCCAACATTCAAAGCATTTTACTTGCTCTCTTTATAATTTTGTAGTTTATACAACCAATTTTGACTTGATTTGTAGAAGCTTTCTGGAGTCTACTCAGTCATTACTTTTGTAACGTCTTCCTTTTGTGCGTAGGCTGGTCGAACCTTGAATGTATTCAGTTTGATTTCTAGAGACTTGAAACTGGCGTGAGTTATTGTGTTTTGACAGTCTTTTGTATTAGGTGGCGCAAATCACCACCATTTTGGTGGATGCTATAATTTTTCAAATGGCGGTAAATGTCAGTTTTGCTTTGACATTTGTGAAGTAACCGGGTACAAAATACACGCCAATAAGACATAAATCGCTACACTCCTCAAGAACGCGGAATAATTGTTTAATTTTTTTTGCGTAATAATTTGTCGTGTTGAATTTAAACGTAAATTTTTTGGTCGTCCGACACCAACTGGGCAAACACTACGGCGTTTAGCTGTTGGCTTAGAAGAGTGTGGGTCAACACGCTGAAAATATCGCAGCTGTGGCTGAAGATGTCGCAGGGGACCCCGGATTATTGACCAGATGCGTGGCACGTCATTGGGCATCAATCGGCGAGAACTGAGAATTTTGGTGATGTTTAAGATGTTCTTTTACAAAGTGCAAACAATTTGTCAGCTGCTAAACGTTGAACGCCAAGCGCATGTAACCTACGCTTAAGCCATCCTGAATCTCGACCACGAGGAAGACAACGAGGCCTATTTTCAACTCTGTAGATACGTGAATAAGCAGAATTATTGCTTTCGGAGTACCAAAAATCCGCTCAGTCTTGTAAAATTGACTCGCCATCGATTTTAACAACTCAACATTTCTCGGACCAGCCCGATGCGAATTTTGCACAAAGATCTCGCATTATTTGCTTATAAGGTCTAATTGATTTAGCAATTGAAGGCACACGACTATCCGGTTTGTTATCGCTTCTCAATTTGGGCTTTAAAGCAGCTTGAAATGAACAACGATTTTGCTCAAAAAATCATATTTTCAGACGCAAGCGCGTTTTTATCTCGGCAGCTATGATAACAGGCAAAACTGTCGAATCTGGGGATTAGAAAACATTGATTGTTGAGAAGCCAATGCATCCTCAGAGAGTGACAGTTTGGTGCGGATTTTGGAACGGTGGCATCATTGGCTCATTTTTCAAAAATGATGCTGAAAACGCTATTTCGATCAACGGTGAGCATTTTTGTGGCTGGAAATTAAAGACATGGACTTGGACGATTTTTGGTTTCAGCAGGGTGGCGCGTTATGCCACACAACCCATACCACAATCAATCTTTTGCGGGCCTAGTTTGGTAATCATGTTATCAGCCGTCTCGGGAATGTCAATTGGCTACCTCGGAGCTGCAATTTGAATTTTTTTATGGAGTGCCGCAAAGGACCGATGTTATTCAAACAATCCATTAACGATTCAGGTCTTTAAAGCGAATATTGAGCAAGCCATTTGTGAGATAGATCCAAAAACCGTCACTAAGGTTTTGGAAAACTGGGTTAACAGGATGCGCTACGGCGAAGCCAGCCGAGGTAGCCACACGAATAAAATCGTGTTTCATTAATAACAAGTTTACTCTTTCAAATAAACTAATAATATACCGAAAAAAAAATTGATTTTTGTTCATTTTATTGAATTTTTAAAAAGGTACCACTAAGTGGACCATTTACATCTTAAAACATTCCAGTTTACGTACTTGGTCTTTTATGAGAGTAACTGCTTTTATTGCTTATAGTGAGACTGGACAAATTTGATTTACTTTTTTCGCGATGATTTGCTAGGTTTTTGATTAGTTTTTTATTGATTATATTTTTGGTTTTGTTGGATTAAAGATTTTTTTATGATTGCGTATGTGTAGATGTTTTACAAAATACATTGTTGTTGTATTCCTCTCCTAATGTTCATTTTCCAGCAAAATTTTTTTTTAATGTTCTTTTAGTTGTTTGATATAAACACAGATTTTCTATTATTTGTCTATCTTCATTATCATTGCTTTTTCTCTCACTAGTTTTATTAGTTTGCGATGTTTTACTTTATCAAAAGCTTTGTTTAAGTCAATGAAGCACGTATATACATTTTTGTGCGATGGCTATGAAGCTGCACAGGTCCCGTTTTTAAACCTAAATTGGGTCTCGCCTATTTTGTGGAGTTTTAGAGTGATTTTTTTGCATTGGGTTTTTGGGGTTTATATTAAACGTTGAAGGTAGCCATTCTATTGGTATAATTTTTATAATATATATTTTGTTGAGTAGTTTAGTTCAGTTAGTACTTTAATCTTATTGTCTTTGATCAATCTTAGGAGCTTGGTAGGTATTTTGTCTGTTCCTGTGGCTTGGCCAGTTTTTTGTTTCTTTTTAACGAATCTTATTTTTTAATTAGTAATTTTTAGATTGTTGTGTTTTACCGGTACGTATTTTTCTTGCTGTTGTTTATTGAATAGTGGTTTTATATATTCCTTCCATGTTTGCAGCCTGTCTTCAATGTTTATCATAAGGTGACTATTTTTATCTGTCAATGTCGGGTGAAAGTTTTTCAATGGGGATAGGTAAAAGAAAATTTGAATTTATGAAATAAGCGGGACAATGTTTGATGGTCTAATTAAAAATATGATGCTTGGAAATTTGGCTGTGGAAAGAACAAAATAAATTAGAAGCTATACATGCAATTTACTGGAGATGGGTACTAGGATTAAATAGGAAAACCCCAGCATACATTGTGTTAGAGGAAATGAAAAGAGATAAAATAAAAGTAGAATCAGCAAAAAAAGCGGTAAGGTATGAAGAAAGATTGAGAAAAAGAAATAAAAGCAAAATTTTTGCAAGAATGTCTGAAAAAAAAATGAATGAAATATATATAAAAAATCGGCGTAGAAAAAAAAATTAAAATGGAAAAAAATATGATTGTAAAGTAGTAGATAGAATGAGAAATAGTGGAAGAATTGTATGGAAAGAAATAACGATGCATAATAAGAAAAAGAACAAGATTGAACGAATCGAGATGAAAAATAATATGCAAATATTACGAAAAATAATATCCTTACAAAATACCTTGATAATTTAAAGCACACAAAAATGGAAAAAAATACTAGCAAGATTTAGATTTTGAAATAAAGAAAAAGTTTATAAATTTTAAATAAACGAGAAAAGCAAAATCTGCAGAATGTATGGAGAAGCCAATCAAACAGTAGAACATATGTTAAAAGAATGTATTAAGATGAGAAAAAAACAAATGGAAAGAAAGGATGTGTTGAAAGAAGATGGAAGAGGAATAGTATGGATGAGAAGCGTCATTAAAAAATAGCAAGAAATTGACAAGGATTGTAGAGTTTGAATTGTAATTATATTATGTTGATTACTTAGTGCAAATGTGGTTATAAATTATGATAAGTTAAGAATTATTGAATATAGATTTTGTTAAAGTGAAGTATAAATTGTAAGATGTAAATACTTTTTAATACCAAATGGCAAAAAAATAAACCATTGTTATTGTACCGTCCAGTCATTTTTTAAATTCTTCTATGAATAAGTTTTTGTAGTTTTTCTGTTTCTTCGCACTTTGTTTTCAGACAATCCTCTTGTTTTTTTTTTCTATATTCTTTGTGTCTTTCTTGATTTTTGTATATTTTTTTTTCTTTTCTATTAATTTTAATATATTGTCTGTTATTCACTTATTTTTCTTTCCAGTTATATTGAGTTTTAGATGTGATTCACTAGTGGCAAGGATTTTTTTCTATGTTTTAATTCTTGTTAGTCGCTTTTATGTTATTGTTTATAGTTGATACTTTTTTCTTTTTACTAAGACTTTGAGCATTGTTAGGGCTAGTTTATTTTTATAAAATTATTTTTTTGGTCTAATCGTAACAACGTATTGGTTGTATTGTTTGTATTGTTGTGGTCTAAGTTTATGTTGGCTTTTGGGTATGTTTTTTCTGATAGTATGCTTGTTTAATATCTTTTTTTGAACATAACGTGGTCTACTGGGTCTTTTTAACTAAATCCAAGTGTAAAGCTTTTTGTATAAGAACGTTATAACCATCAAGTATAACGTTTGATTAATGGACAGATAACGAATTGACTCAAGATTTCAACATCTTATAAAAAATCTAAAATAAAACAACAACTAGAAATCTTGTACATCGAAGAGAAGGCATGAAAATTCTACATTTCTAAAATTGTTTACTCTAGCCATGCACATACAATTAAATAACTCAAGTTATACATTTAAAAATAAACTAAAACAAAAAAAATTATAAGTGACAGCAAAATAGTGATTCTAGTGGATCACCAAATAATTGAACAAATTGACAAATATGTCTACCTTGGAAACAACATCAGGCTAGAGAAGAATAACCAAACTGTTGACATACATACTAAAAGACCGAACACATACAAAAAGACTCAACGATGAATCTGAAAAGAAAGGTATACGAAACATGCAACAAAGAAGAGCACAATAACATAAACATAAACTAAAAACAACACAAAGGCCAATGAAGCAACCAATATTAGGAATTACGTTGAAGGGCAAAATACGCAATAGAAAGATTAAAAAACAGAAGCTGAAATGGCTATGGCTAGGCCATGTCGCAAAATAACATAAAGACAGATAGACGATGAAAATAACAACTTGGCGCTTAATAAAAACAAAGAGGAACTCAAAAAGACCACAAAAAGATGGATTGACAACATCAAACAGGTAGCAAAAACAAGGAGGTTTTAGAAGGACAAACGGAATGAATTGGAAGAAGCTTATGTTCAGAAGTGGATAGTAAACAACTAATAAAGAAGAAAAAGAAAGTCTTTTGTTTGGTACTTCGAAAAGTGCCTTATTGACTAGAAATTTGTTCTCTTCTACAAATTTAAAATAGACTGATTCGATTTTGTTTTTATTTGTTTTTCATTTATTTTTTTCTACTCATGTTGTGCAAACTAATAATTATATCTGGCGCAAAGCTTTATATAATAAATGAATAATTATACAAACACAACCTTGCTGGATGTGTAACTCAGACATTGGAGTTTTGAGTTTTTAAAACTTTTTGTTGTTAACTTACTGAAGAAATCATTTGCTAAAGTGTTTTTAAGCTGTGGGGCATCATTTATGCTACGTAGGGAAAGGAGAAAGATTTTTTTGATTTTGTACGAATACAAAAATTTATGAAACTTTAAATTATTGCTTAGTTACTATTCAAACTTTACTAATAGTTAATTTGTTTCTTTAGTTATTGTAACATGCGTTGGAAATCACTTTGCACTATTAAGTTTAAGAGCATATAAGTGAAATGTTTGAATTAGTCTTTCACTCAAATCAAAACAATTGTCTATATTTAACAGCTTATTTCTTTAGCCAGTTTACCTAATAAAATAATAATTAAAATCCTATTGCACTTATTTACATGTGTTATTAGTTTTAGAATATCTTGATAATGTGTACTTATTGATTTAAAACTTTTTGATTGTTTATTAAAATTTAATTAGAAATTTAATTCGAATGCAGCTTGAAATATTGCTTTTTGAAATAAATCGAACCGCCCATAAGATTGAAATCGTTAGTCACGATAGAATGCAAATGACAAAAAGGAATAAATAAACAGTAACCAGTTTAAAATAACCCTAATGGTAGTTATTTATCGCGAATTTTAATTTAAACTTGAGTGTAAACTATTTTTAGGCAACTACTCGAACCTGCATAGCTAATAACGCCATTAAAGCGGCCGTCACATCTTAGAGATGTTCAAATTAATACTTGCAGTAAAGACCACTTTAAAATGGAAGTTATGATGTAACACTTGTTAAATAGAGATCTATTCTTACACTAATTACCGTCCGGCGGCTGTATTTCGAAATTAATTGGGTGGAATCGAAAGGCCGTAATTAATAGTTGTTTTTTATATATTCTCGCTCACACCAAGAGGAAGATAGGCGTCATTACCGTCCACAATAATTAATACAAGTAGAAGAGAAAAAAAGGGAGAATAAATTAATCAACCTTCACTTTAGAATTCGGTTAATTAAATAAAAAAATACGTGTCTTATTTTTAAAAGCGAGTTACACTTTCACGTGTCTTATTAATTATACCGATGGAGACTAACCATTTTTTTCATTCGTATCTTTCAACATGTTATTATACCGACATCAAAGTGCAACAAATTGACTTGTCGAAATTTACATAATCCTTAAATCCCTTTTTTATTATGTTAAAAATGTAATTTGTAGACAGAAGGTCGGGTCTTAATTTTAAGGCGCGCATAACAGAGGGGTTACCAATTCGGTATTAACTTATTTGAGAATAGTAATTTACTTCACATTCGGGTCTATATATGAGCAAGTGAGGAAGTTGTAAGCTATTCGATTGCTAATAAGGGTATCTTACAAGTGCTGTATATTATTGAAAATGCTACCTGCAATCTCGTCATGCCAAAAAAATAACTGCAAAACGGCTTCCAGAATAATTAACTGTATGGTTTTAATTAAAAAAGATGTTTGTAAGATGTTGCAAAAGAACGATGAAGAAATGAATGCGGTTTAATATTACTTGAATTTTGAATTGTATGGGAGTTTTAATGAATGGCAACTTGTGTTATGTTATATACGAGTATACAGTTCTGTTATATTGAACAATACTGTATTCAATATAAATAGTTGAATATAGATACATGTGATACATTTATTTTATTGATTTCATTATGGTACATAAATTCTATTTATATTTCTATTACTAATAATGATTTGATTAAATTTGCATTTGTATATAACGTTTTAGCTATTCAATTTCAGTTATAATATTAAAACTTGATATATAATAATCAAGTAACTTTTGGAATTCAATTTATTTTTAATGATATAAATGGAAAGAAATTGATTGAAATATATTTATTACATTACAAATACAATATGAGTATATTGAATTGATGCTGTGGTTACATTTCTGTTGAATACTAAAATAAACTAGGTTTTAAAAATATATTTGTGAACCGATATTTGTGAGCTTGATGATGACACTGTACAGAGAAATATGTCACATTTTGTCAAAAATTGTTAAATTATACCTTACACACTGTATCTACATATATCTCTGCTTACTCAACGTTTGTTTTAATCTTAAATATAATGATTATACCTTCACTATAATAGGTCATTTTTTAAGATTAAATTGTAACTTGTTCAGAAGTACACAGGGTTTTACAAAAAGTTGTCGCAATCTAAAACAGTATATTCTTTGTTCAAAACTATAATAATCTATTATATAAACTTATATTCTATTAGATTTTGTATCTAATAACATGATGTTTTATGTTTAAATAAAATAACTGTGTTCTAGGTATTACTTTAAATATTTTTTTACAGTTTCTTGAACAGAATATACTAATTGAAAACGGCTTTATGAATTTATTATTTAGATCACACACACTTTAAAAAGTTTATTATTGTTGTATACAAATTTGATCTTTTCAATGTTCTTTCTGTTAACTCAAAATTTCAAGGTTGATTAGTAGTCGTAATAATCATTTTTACATTTCTAATACAAAAACTTCAGCAAACTTATATGTTTTATTTAATTTGCTGCGCTTGTAAATGTCATGGCGACAAGACTATTTAAACATAGAAACACTTGTTGTCTTTAAAAAACTGAAATGAAATTTTATCAAGTATCAAAACTTTTTGTTGCTTTTAGATGGTGTTGTTGCCTATAGAAGGTTAGTAATAGTTTTTTTTTAAGTTGCATCTCTTTTGAAGAAATTTGCAATTATGATCGTTAGTTTGACTTTATACTTTATAGTAGCTGCTCGAAATAGTTCTTTGGATGATGTGTTGAACCATTTCTTTAGTTTGCGCCTTTGCATGATCATTTGGATCAATTTGTACTTCACTCCTTTAACTATATGACTTACGTTACGTTCTATTACCTTGGTGTTTAACACTTTGTTTGTCTAAAATATTTTTAACATGCATCTATAACACCACTTTTTAAAAGTTGCCAGTTTTGTCATGTCTATTTGCTTCTATCTAATTTGGTCTGCCGATCACCCAGATGAGCATTTTATTAAATGTATTTCTATACATTTATATTCGGGTTTTAATTTTGGTTATTGAGTTAATGTCATTTGTAATTTATGCACCGAGATAATTGTATGTTTGTTGACATATTGTTTTAATTACCATATTTTTCATACTTTTAAAAAAATTATGTTATAAGGATTGTTACTAATTGTTTGTGTTGTATTTTATTGAACTCTTTTTAAACAAGCAATTTCTGAATTTAAATTGTATTGTTTATAAATTCTTCTAGTTTATTCTATAACCTTTTGTGTATTATTTTAATAAATATTTATAAAGTGTAACTCTTATTGTTTAGTAGTAATTACATAATTAATTATTGGGAGTCAACAGTCGATTACAATCAATTAATTTCGTTTTTTGTTTATGCATTTTCAAAATTTTGCGCAAAAACTTTTTTAGTTGCAGACTGCAGCTACATCTTTACGCGTGTGTGTAAACTTATTGCTTCTTTTTTAATTTACCAGCGTGTGCACCTCTAATCTATTTGGCTTTTTTTGGTATTCTTATAAATATTGATTTTAACCAATTTTTGTTATAATTTCTGTTTTTTTTTTATACGGTATTAACTGTGTTAATCTGGACAAGCGGCTTTACCTTGTTTGTGTTAGCTTTTTTTTGGTCTAAAACTGGCGTTTTCTATAACCGGATTATAGTTAGACAAAGGATAAGTTTTAAATGAGATTCTATTTTTAAATTTCCGAATAAGAAATTTTAATGACTGCTTAGTATGAGCTGGGGATGTTTACGTATATAGTCAACGGCGTAGTAATTTATAGTGCGCTAGGCGGTAAGCGAGGTAAGCATAGCTTTGGAGCGCAATACGTCAAGGAGCGCTGTGCTTCACAATTATCTATATTTGCGTCAAATATTCTGTTTTGCATCATACGCGTTCACACAAAGTGCGGGTTGCTGTTACGTACATCCTTAGATTGCGGTGTTAACTAAAGAACAGATTGGTTATTTGTTGTTTGACATGATGACGCTTGTAGCGAGCAAAAGTAGCCGTGCAGAAATGACGGCGAAATCTTGGCGGGGTGTACAGGTACTAAGATTCGAGTGCATAGTTCTTCTCGGTTTGTTATTCCACTTCTAGTGGTAATTTTGAGGCAAAAACAAAAACCAAAAGCCAAGCCTTCTCAAGCATTAGCAGTAGCTCAGAACTATTCCCGACCTTACACCCAAAACTAGACCGCAACCATTGCAAGACAAGTTTTAGCTAAAAATGTAACTGTTTTGTTTCTCACTCACGAAACAACTTTTAGCATACAAATCTATACCTTCCAACATAGTAGGGGTTTGATCTGATCACAAGATCACAAATTATCCACTACTTAGCCAACGTGCTAGAACACTGTGGACACTTTGCCAAGACTCAGATGCTATCGTCTAGAAAAAACCACGTCAACACCGACTTTACAATGACGCACACGCCCACAAGATCCTAGTGCCCAGTAATTGTAAACAAAATATAAACTATAGTAAGTCAAACCACAACCACCCAATAGTGACAAAATCAAAATTAACTTTTGGACATGACATTAATGTAATTAACCAGAATGTGCTTAACATTACGAGATTTATTTCTGAAAATAAGTTTTCAGAAAACCTACCTTATTTTTATATTATTTTTTATTATTTACTAGAAAAGTGTGTGTCATAAATGCTCAAAACCTGTGATAAATTTAATGGTAAAACAATGTCGCAAAAGAAAAAGTAGAAGAATTATTGCAAGCACAGGTTCTGCAAGTCAACAAAATCCGCTATGTCAAAACTTTACAGTCAAGTTTTACTACCAGCTTCAAAGCTAGAGAAATTTACCTGCTGCCATGGGCCTAGACCATCCATTCTAAACACTTCTATTGACTTCCAACAACCTAGTCGTACACTAGAAAGTAATTGCTGCAATAAATTCAACTTTTTGTGGCAATTAAAAAAAAAACAATCAGAAAGTACACAATAATTCTTATCTTGTTAGGCACTTACACCGGCCTAAAACGTAACTGCAAACCAAACGACACGATTGCATAGAATCAAATCGGTTATTCTCTTCTCACCCATTTACAGAAATATAAGCAATCTTGACTCATTTTTGTTTACTTTGTTAAAGCAAATGCGCACAAACTGAGTGCATATACAGTTTTTTAATAATACGAGACCTGTCTCTAAAAAGTATCTTACCCTAGCTGAGAAACATTTATTATTTACATGACGGCATTGAGACTTTAAAGTAAGTCTCCACACGTTTGGCCTAACGTTCAACCAACTGCCAAAAATACTTTAGAAGTTTTCTTTTAAAATGGTGTTTAACTCTTCCGTTGCGTTCTGCATAATCTTTTTTCTACTTTAAAAACAATTTTTTTTTTCAATAGCATCTTCAACTTCGGATACAACCAAAAGTTGAAAGGAGCCATGTCTAGTGAGTAGAAAAATTGGCAAACCATTGAGATTCCATGTTTTTTCTGATTTTTTTGCGCTCTACTGCATTACGAAGTAGGCGTAGAATTTTTTGATAGTATTTCTTTGTTTGTCTTTTAGGTGCGTATTTGTGAAGCACAATTTTACGGATATCAAAGAACACTTTTGGCATCATTTCAATTATGCTTCTCACCTGTCAAGGTTTTTTTTTGCTTTGGCGAAGAGGGATGCTTTCATTGCAACGACTGTGTTTTTATTTCTGGGTTGTACCCGCACACCCGTAACTCATTTCTCCAGTTACGACGGTGTCAAAAAACTTAGGTTTATTTTTAGTAGTAACTAGCACGTCTTGTGCAACCGCAAGATGGAGTTCTTTCTGTTCCGTCGACAAAAACTTGGGTAGAAATTTTTGCATGTGCGGAATTTTTACTGATCTCAATTTCCTTGGCAATCTCTCGTATAGTCAAACGACAATCCCCTCTCAACAACTGTTTTTTTATTTATGGCATTTGTTAGCTGTTGAAGGGTCTGTTGTAGATCTGGGCGTCTCCAAACACGTTTATTTAATAAATCACAAATAAGTTAAATGGGGTTTTGATCAAGACAAAAAAACCATTCCATAATTTAAATTCCGTGGAGTTGAAAGTAGTTCATGGTGTTGGTTGCAGTATAAGGCCTTGCGTTGTCTTGCATAAACACAAAATTTGATTCTATACTATAAGCGGCTGGTATAACATGATCATTCCAAACAAGATTGATGTACCGTTTAGCGTTTAATCTTCCTAGTACGGGCACAAGCTCTATTCTTGCATTAAGGTTAATTTATCACAGACCCACTACTGCAAATGTAGTCGTCGGTATACACTTACTCAACCGTCACAACGAGTTAAACATAATCGTGACTTATTTGTAAAATGTTCTGGTTTCCACTGTCAAAGTTGCTATGCAACATGTTTCTGAACAAAATGTTAACAATATTTTATGTGGTACAGAATTAAAACAGTTTTTTGCACCTAGTCTCTGGTTGGCTTTTTTTAGTCTATTTCCAATTGTGCACGGTATGAATTGTTCTGAGCCTGATTTGAAGATCTTTGGTTGTAGATCTGCAAGGACGCAAAAAGAATACAACTAAAAACCGGTTTTAAATTTGGTTTGTCATCCTCTTAGGACCTTGTCCAATGCGTTTTTTATATCTTCTGGTTTCTAGGTATTTCTTGCAACTTGTGGAATACTGGTGCCATTCTTGATCGAAGCAACAACACAAATTATTTCTACCTGTTTCAGATGCTTTATTTTTTATTATGAACTATCAACATTGGCTGCGTTGAATCTAAATGTATGATGAGTAAAATAACAAGCGCTGCAAGCAAGTTTGCATGATGGTCGTTTTGAACGCAGCCATTGTTTACTATTCCAAAACACATCACATTTTTAAAATATTTTTTTTATTGTTTGCTCCACTTTGTTGTAGTTTTTTTGAATTGTTATTGTTATCTTAAAAATGAAAAAATTTGTTTTGTTTTTGCAAATTTATTTGAACATAGAATTAAGCGTTAATAGATTTGCATATTTTTTTAAATAACAAAATATTAACATAAATATGTGTTCCATTAATTATTTTGAGCAGTGTATTTATGTTTTTTTAACATCTAAAAAGACGGGAGCGACATACTTGAAATTTGCAGGGGCGCCATAGTTGGTAGCGCCGCCTCTGATAGTTATTACTAGATTTTTTCAGTTTGACTGCATTTTAGCAGTTTGTTGCCGTCTACGCCATTGTCACCTACGAGGTCTTCAATCCGTCTTACTTTAATTTTTGCATTAAGATTATCTATAACGATTGTCAGATTGTTTTGTATTATACTTTTGAGTTTTTTATCTCATTTGTCAGCAGTCGGTACAAATATTTTGTAAAATTCACTTTGTAAATTGTGTATCTATGCTACTTAAATAATATATTATTGCAGTATTAGAAAAGTATTTGCCAGAACTAGGCCATTGCAGGACGCTGATTTTTAATGTATTTATATGCAATATGTGCATTTTGTTTATTACGTTGTCTATTTTCCTTGTTTAGTAGATTTCAATATTCCAAGTATTTATTTTTATTTTTGTGGTTCTATTGCTAGTTTTTTTAAAACATTTTATTTGAGTTGTATCATGTTGATTTTTTACAAAGAATATCTGTATGGATCTTTAATGTAGTTGGTTCTTATCGCTTTTTGCGTTTTTATGTATTGATTAATTATTGGCTGCCAATATCTTGATGTTTTGTTTATTATTGAATTCATTAAGTTGAAAATAAGCACCGTCGTTTATGATCAGTTTATAATTTAAGTTTTGATCAGCGGTTAAAAAAAAATTACCACATAATTATAGCAAGCTTGATGGTCATTTGGTTAATTTCTTCATCAATCAGTTCTTCACGTTAGATTTTTAAAATTTTTGCAGCCATTACAGTTTTTGAAAGGTTTTAAACAAAACATTGTCTAAAAGATGCTAGTTGCACTTTTTAGACAACCTTTTGATCCTTTAGGATATTAGCGGTTTTCTATTATTAATAAGACGGCGGTTTGTTTGTTGAGTTAAAATTATATTGTATTGTTTGTCGGTGCTTCTATTCCATTACATAGGAAATTAGTTGGTAAGTATTTACAATACTTGAAGTTTTTGGATTTGTTGTTGTATACTATACACACCATCACATATCTATAAGTTATTGCTATTTTAATTAATTGTTTTTTTTTTTAATTAAATTCATTAGATATCTTATTATTTTTTGTCACGCGATATGGGAGATTTGATTTTACATCATTAAAACAAAACTAAATGCCTTATATTGTCAATGTAGAAAGTTTTAGACTAATTTTTCAATATTATATTGGAAATTTTGGTGTAGATGTTATTTTGTAAACCTTCTAAAGTCTATGGTCAATTGTTATAAACTATGGATTTAAAATAAACCTACAGAAAATAATTATTCTGGTGAAATGAGGATACTGCGTAGGTTAGTTTGCGTTCTCTTTTAGGTAGATCAGTAGCCGAGAAATGTTTTTCTCAAAGAACTTACAAACTGGATGTGTGGGCTATATTACAATCCCAATGAATAGGCTTTGCATAAAGTTTTTTAAGATTTTTATTACTCCACTACCGCATACTATGTTTTACATTCTAAAGTGAAAATGGTTCATCATAAAAAACACAATTGCAACTTTGAGTAAGGTTTCAACGAACTGCTCGCAAGATGTTTGTTGAGTTACAAAATTATGTTTTGTCAGTTGTTGGGCCACAACCATTTTGTATAAGTAGAAATAGAGTTTATCGTAAAGAATTCACCAAAGAGAAAGTCCTGAGATACTAAGCGCAGCTACATGCAGAGCGCTTTGGAGACCACAGCATAGATAATCTAATTTTTTTGATACTTTTAGGTGTAGTAACGGTCTACGGATGTTCTTTTTTATTAACATTTTTCATTTTTTTAAGACATCCACTGTTAGCACGGCTTTGAGAAGGAATTTTTAAGTAAAAACAAAAGACACATTATATTGTGATGACCGTGCAGCTGTTTGAATTGCATTTACGGCTAAAGCGGCATATTTTTGCAAATGAAACACAAATTTTCTATATATTTCTTTTTATTAAGCCTCTTTGAACTGTTCTGTGATTTTACTAACTTTTGTATTAGCTATTGTTAATATTGTCTAAATTTTACAATATTATAATTTGCACATTAAAAGGTTGTCTATACTCAACGGCATCTTGAATTAATTTGCGATTGTAAACTGGTAGAATTTTTACGCAGTTAATACACTACTTTACGAGCCTGTCAGAACAAAACTTGTGATCAAGCAAGATTTATATATTTTTTGTTTTTTTTGTTTACTTTGTAAGTATGTTGTTACCTGTTAAGACCATAATGACATATTAACATATTTGTTGCTAAGCTGATAAATAGATACTACCAGCTTAAAGTACATAAAATACAGCTACAATTGTATTATATTTTTAATGCTAAACAACAAGTTTTTGGAAAAAATAATTAGTAGTGCAAGACACAACTTTTAATCTGTTTTATACTGTGTTGCTAGCATACACAAATAGTGATTTATAAAATATTCTCATTTCTGCTGAAAACCACTAAATCTGTTTCAAAATAATCTTTAATATTTAATACTGATTGAACAACAAAAAAAAATGCAAATGCAAATGAAAATTAAAACTTTGATCATTTTATTATCTTTGTTGGTGGTTGTTGCCTGTGCTTTCTGACAAAGACACTTCTGTTGTAATAGAACTACAGCACTTTACATAAAATTGTTGCTTGGTATTTAGTTGCTAGACATTTAAGTGCGTATAAACAGTTCTTTTAGACTTTAAATAATATAATTGCTACTCCTACTTTTATGCAAAAAATCTTTGTTGCCATAATTTTTTTAAGTTATAGTTTTATATTTTTTACATTACAGAAGAATAACACTATGCTTTTATATAACTTACTAGTTGTATGTTTTGTTGCTACTGATTGGTTATTTTCTACATGGTGATAGTCTAGCAGTTGGGCATGACGCAATAGCACCAAACAGTTTATGTCTATTATGATGTTGATTTTACCGAGGTCTTTTAATTGTTTTTTTTTTTATTTACATTACTTAGATTTATGTCTAATAGTGGTATGATATGATAGTATTTGGCAAATAATTTTTATTATTACCTGTACCTTTACTCAACTGTTTTTCTCACAATTACATATCTATTTTTTGTACAATGCCATCAATGATTTGATTTTTGTTTAGATTACTTTTTTTGTGTCATGAGCGTAAACAATTGTTGACTTTCATTTTTTATAATTATAATCTTGTTAGTTGCTGCCCGAAAAAGTTTAACTAAAGTTTTGTCAAACTATCGGTGCAGGTTTTTTAGCCAATACCTTGTGCGGCAATCTACGTTTTTTTATAATCTTTTCTTGTATGATTAGTTGTGATAACTCGTATCGTTCCGGGTGTTTCAATATGTAGCCGTCATATTCTAATTTTTATTGTTTTATGTTTATTATTTAGGGATTTTGTTTATCTAGCTAATCTTTAGCATTTGTCGGTACATCCAGAACTCAAAACATTTCAGTTAGTGTTTAACCCTTAACACCGTATAAAAGAACAAGAAACACATAGCACCTTGCCATTTTTACTTGTAGATCTAGTTTCAATTTTTTTGAACTTTATGAATTGTATTCTTGCCTGTGCAACTCTTGCATTTATCTCTATGTTTGGATTTTGTTAATCGTAGTTTTAAGGTGTTTGTTTAGTTTATGCTTTAACAGTTCTTTATGGATTACGTTTAAACAACTTAATTTTGTTAATAATAATAGTTTTTTATTTACGGTATAAGTAAAACTATTTACATATACTTTGAAATACAATGTTAATAATGACATACATGTATAAATCAATATAAAAAACAGTATAAAAAAATTGACAAATATACACTCAGATGCAAAATAACCGGGTCATTAAGTATTTTTTGCAAAAAAAACAATGTAATTTTTTTAAATTAAATTTTTAATGTTTTACAATCAAAGAAACAATTAGGATGTAGAAAAAAACAACATATGGTACTTATCAGTTTATTTAATGAACATTAATAAGCAAAAATAAAATTTAAAGATATGCGTTCTTCACTACCTATTGCTCATTTGACATTATGAGAATCAAGGTGGCTACTAAGTTGACTTGAATATTTTTGATTAACTGTCATTCTCAGGATAGATTGTTGATTATGGTTCTAAGTGCTGAAGATTGTGCAAAAACTGTTGCTCAGCGGTATGTGTCCAGATTCCTTTAAAAGACTGATATTTTTATAGCACTTAAATGGTTTAGAAAAAGTTGGCTTAAAATCTTGTAGACCAGCAGCTGGACCAAAATTACTTCTACGTCACCGAGTAGCCAAACTCAAATTTTTTCGCATACATTTAAATTGGTCATTGGCACAATGGAGGGCTGTACTGTTTACTGACAAGTAAGTGAGATTTTGCCTACATTCTCCAGATAGATGAGAACGAGTATGAAGACGAGCAGGAGAACAATTTCTGGAGCGCATTTTTAAGCCTTGGCTCAGTCGTGGTGGAGGTTCTGTGATGGTATGTGCAGGAATATCAATGGAAGCCTGCACCAAACTGATTGTCATTGATGGAGGTATATTGAGGAAGGTTTTGGAAAATAATGTAGTCCCATTTGCTCCATTTATCGGCGATGGTTTTATTCTGATGCAGGATAACACGAGACCGCATTATGTGAGGTGCCTCACAGAATACAGTTGGAATAAAAAAAAATAACTGACCTGCATGTACCCCAGATGGAAATCCTATAGAACATGTTTGAGACGTGCTGGGCAGGCGTGTTAGAAAACTTGCAGTTGCACCAATCACAATAAACGAGCTTTGTGTAGCACTTTAGGAAGAATGGCAGAATATTTCACAAAATGATATTTGTATTAGTGAAATTGGCCGCCGTATGCAGGCAATAGTTAGAGCTCGAGGAGGAAATACAATGTATTGAATCTTATTCAAATAAAAAAAAATTACTATTAATCTCTGTTAAGTTTATTTTGTAGAAAATTTTTCTTTCATGTTTACGTACATTATCGTCCATATGTTGTTTTTTTTTCTACATCCTGATGGTCTCTTTAATTGTAAAACACTAAAAGTTTTATTAAAAAACTTACTCGGTTTTTGCAAAAAATTACCCAATAACCCGTTTCTTTGCATCTGAGTGTATAAAAAACATTGATTCAATATGATTCAATTGAGTTTTAAACATAGATTTAGATTTAAAAAAAATATTTATATTGCTTGGTAAACAATTTGCAGATCTACAAATTCTACCAATTGGGTTGTGAAATCTAAAATTAGTAGAATTTACACAATTCTCTAAATAATGACGACTGCTTTGTACGTCGTTTACTAATAGAAGTATTGATATAAAGACATAATATTTTTGGCGTACATAATGTGTTTTCTTAGCAAAATTTAATCTGATATAAAAATACCTATATACGTTGCGACATTTATAAAAGCTTGGCAGCTTTTGTACAATACGTCTGAGTTACGTATATACATAATTATAAAACATTGATACCATTTGATAGTGATGGTAAAAACAAAACATCTCTATTAGACATTTTTCAAAAGAATTAGGAATTTCTCCAACCATAAATAATTTTAAAGAAAGGCATCCGAAGATAAGCCTATTACAGCAGTTTTGACATAATATTCAATTTTAATGCACAAACCGTACATCAAAAGGTGGAATATTTTCTAAATATGTTATTTATCTTAGACGCAAGTTTAGCAGTTTTGAGGGACACAGTTGTTACAATAAAACTTTTAAAGAACACCCAAACAGAGTACTATGTTCTTACCTATGATGTTGTGACACAAAGATATGTCAAAATCAATATGTCTTCACATAATAATGATAAGCATTTGGCATGGCCATTGATTTGGTTGAGAATCAGATCTCATGATCAGACATTTTTTATGCGATGTGTAATAAACTAGCAACTGTTAAACGGTAAATATAAATTACAATTAAACTAAATTATTTTCTTAATCATAAAATTATCTATATTTCTATTAAATTCAAATAGTTAATTAATATTAGCCAGTATTACTGGGTTTATTTAATGGAAATGTGCCAAATATTGTATAATTTCTATTGTTGAAATGCTTTTTAGTATATTTAATCGAAAACAATTATGGTACACTGGCACGTGTCTTTAATTCCATGCAAGGTATTTCGATTATGTCTGTCTGAGACACTTACATTTAATAGCATTCAAATTACCCAAAACTTTAAACTAGAAATCCTTAACATCTGCAAATCGCATGCTTTTAAATCCTGTGCTCTATTCTACCTTATTTTAACAATTACCTAACTACTAGAGAACAATTTAAACATTACTAAAGTAATACTATTTAAATCCATGCTATCTTTATAATTAAGTAATATAATAAAGTTGTCTTGCATTTATAAAAAACAATTATTTTATATGATACAGTCATTGCACACTTTATTTGGCGGTTTTATTAAAGAACAGTCGAGAACATCATATTACAGCAAAGTGTAGGGTATCTCCCAAAGCATATTCTCTATGCTTCCAATTCTAAAATTGGCTACTTAGTTTCCAACAACTATAAACATTACAACATACCTCCCTATTATACTGAAGCACCTTAAATTATACGGGATCCAGTCGCAACGATCCTTTCAAGTTTTATATCTAACAAAACCCGATTTTATTGCACGTTTCTATTACAGTTGCAGCGCGACATATAAATTATTCATTTAAATGATGCGATTGGATATCGGAGTTACATTGTGCAAGGCTTGATCAGCACTGTTTATTTTCAAAAATTGTATTTTATTTTTATTTTGCTGCTTGTTTGAGTAGCGAAACAATCAGCACTCGATATAGCTTCATATTATTTGATTTACTATATTAAATTTTAATTAAATTCAGTTTTAAACTACACGGTGGGCAAATGTTATGCTCACATATGCGGATGAATTAAATTCAAATGGAACAGTAAATATAAGTCGGTAAAACTGTACTGGTTTTTTTTATGTCATTTTTATACTCGTATTATTTAATAATCAACTGAACATAAAAAATAACACTGTTTTAGTACAGAGCTTTAACAAATACAGCTTCATCAATAATTTACTCCGTGTATAAATAACCAGAAAAACTATATTAGTAAAAAAAACCGGGTTTCTATAAAACATCCGGCCATATTAATAAAAATTCAATCTATATTAGTGAAATATTTGAATGTTTGGCTATTTTAATTTAAAAAATCCGGCAATATATATGAAACAAAATTGATTGTATTACTTACTATAATAAAAAAAGTTAGACTTTTATTACATTGTTTTTAATTAACTTTTTATTGAAAAGTACATATCTTATTTATTTTTGTATAAAAAACGGTTTTTAATGTTTGAAATAAAATAATTCAAGGTGAAGGTATGGCATGTATATTGTTAACTGGATTATTTTTCTGTAGATATAATTAATGCATATGCATGCGTACATTTATTATTGATGTAGAGATTACTGGAAGGGGCTATTGATATGTTGTTGATTACTATAAAAACAGCAAAAAATTGAACCCAAAATAATTTATTATTTGAAGGCGCGGTTTAGGGGTCTTATAAAACTACGAGCAATTTAACTTCTTTTTGAAACCGGTTTTTTGCAATGTGAAGAGAATCAATTTTCCAGTCTAATAAAATATGTAAAAATCCAAAACCTTTAATTATCTATTATATTTTGAAATTACATTGTAATTTTTTTGTCGAAATATTTGCTTAAACTTTAAAAGTTATACTTCATTGAACATCAAGTTTAGTAGACTTAAAAAAAAATGCAGTCCAAGAATAAAACCTTGGGGTACATCGCGACTTATATTTTCTTTGAGACTTTTTTGTTGATAAAAACTAATTGTTAATTTGTCTTGTAAATACGACGTTATCAACTACTAGAATGGAAACTGTAGTAATAACATTTTTGAATAATGATACCATGACGTATACAATCAAAAGCCTGCTACTTGAATTTGTGATCCTATTTAACTACAATAAATATTGTGGTTTCTATAAATTTAAAGTAATTAGAAAAATATACACAGCCAGTATTAAACATGTAATCTATATTTACTTGATGCAGATATGTTTTCAATTAAATTTTTAAGCTGGGCTGAAGTGAAAACGTTTAGTCCGGCCCTGGCTAGCGCACATCTAATACAATTTGAGCGCATTACAGGATAAGCTTAATAGGCCAGTGATTGCTCTGGATGCGGGTTTGGAAAAATCTTTCTGGTACATGTGGGGATAATTTTTTTTTACAAAAACCAACTAAGGTTTAGTTATTATTTTGTTTGTTGTTATTGTATAATTGTAATTTTGCTTATTAATATAAAAGAAGAGTATGTATAGTTTTACAATTATTGTTTATTTTAGATTATTAATAGTAGAGGAAATAAATGTCTTTAACAAAACATTGATTGAAAGTGTTAGAAGAGATATTAGAAACTTGATCAGATTTATTTTTTTTGTATTTACAACAAACCACATTAACGAAGAATACATGTCAAACTAACGCATTGTGGATCACAAAATACTAATAACAAAAAGTGTATTAGAACTGTCTCAAATGATAAGAGACATTAAAAGCGCAATTGAGAAAATCACGATTTAATTTCAAACTTTAATAAACAATTGAAGATTTTGGATTCTTATATATTTTATGACACTGGAAATTTCATTCTCTACACGTTGCAAAAAAACAATTTTTAAAAAGAGTTTAATTGCGAGTGTGCTCGAAGTTTTATGACACTCAAAAAACTGCCTCCTTAATATGTTTAACAAATGTAAATTTATGATCAAAAGTTATGCCTAAATCTTTTATTTGTGTGACTTTGTCTAATTCTTTAGTGTCAATTACATAATTATAAAAAAATTTACTTAAAGTTTTATGAAAACTTATTGATAAACATTTATTAGCATTGAAAAACAATTTATTAATAAAACACCAATTGTTTATAGAAAAGTCATTAAGAGATAATATTCTTCTGTACATTTTTAAATCAAATAAAAGAAATGACGATGAATTAATATACTGTGGGAAAACATTAATGAAAAGCAAAAATAAAAATTGGTCCACAATGAGATCCTTGAGGAATACCTGATGAAACACGTATGGGCTGTGACAAAAAACTATTAATTTTTACACACTGCGTGCGATTTTTCAAAAAGCTAAATTACCAGGAAATCATATTATGATGAAAACTTAGAGCTCTGAACTTAGCAATCAAAATATTGTGGCTCACACGATCAAACGTATCATTTTCATAACAAACTAAGACGTTTGGGTCCAACGCTTAAATTACGTTTAAAGTTTTCAATTCTCTTAAAAATATAAAACAAACTAATTGAAAATTTAGAAAAAAATAAGTCATCTTTAAACTCAAATAATGGAATTGAGTGGATTTTGTTGTAATAAACTGAAAAAAAAAACTGCAAACTATTAACAAAGTCGTTCCCATTATTACAGGTTTGATCGTTATAATACATTGTAGCCGGAAAACCATTAGTTTTTTTGGTCTCACTAACAAATTTTCAAAAATGTTTTGGATTAGTTTGAATTTTACTTTCAGTTTGTTAAATATTTTGCTTGTATTGATGTTCATTAAGATTTTACACGTTTTACGAATAGATTGGAATACATTATAATCCGACAATAGTTGTGAAGATTTATAACGTTTATGTACAACTTTCTTAAGTAAGTAAAATCAATTCTTTGCTAAACTAAGTTGGAAAATTGCTTTTACGCCACAGTTTTATAGGGACAAAACAATCAATAACATAATAAATTACAAGGTAAAATACATGAAGACACATATCAATATTACAGTTATAAAAGAGTGCAGTTCAATCAACATTCAACAACTAATTATTGATTGCGCTGTAGTCAGTCAGCAAGTTTAAAAATATTAAAAACATAATTACAATTTAAAAATCACTAGAATTATCACATTTTATAGTTAACAAGTACGCAGTATGGTATTGGTGTAAATGTAACAAAATATCTAAAGCTTCTATCACAAAAATATTACGATCAGTAATAAAGCATAAGTCTAAAAACACAATCTTACTATCAAGACTAGATATGATTGTACGTAATTTAAAATCAAAACGAATTAGCAACTAAATGAGCAGGGTAACTATCGTTACAAATTACTCCTATATCTAAATCATTGTTAACGTTAAGACGCTGCAAGTAGATTGTAATTGCCCAATAAAATTATCTTACTGCTAGGAAACTTATCGGCAATAGATTCGACAGAGTATCTGTAGTCAAGATATTTATCATTAGTTGAATTAGGTGGTCAATAAACTGCACTACTTATATATGACACAAGTTGAAACCTAACAATTACAAACAAATGTCTTAATAGCAATTAAAACACCACATCCGCTATGTTTGGTGCTTGTTAGGGTAGAGTTAAATAAATGATGCATGTTAAATTTAATTCCGAGTTACTGATGTCAGGAGAAAGCCAGGTATCAGTAAGAACAATCACTTTGTAATCTGACACGGCTACAGATAACAAAAGTTTTTTAAGTTTAGTTTTCAAACCCTTGACGTTCTGGTAGTAGATGGTGAAGCCGTTATAATTTCTGAAGATGGTTTTAAGCTGTTGACAGGATTCAGGCTCCGAAATCTATTGAAGATGAAGTAGGAACATTTTGTGAACGACCATAACTCACAACTCGTAAGACAGCAATGTTAGCTGGCCAAAAGTCTTTACAGAAAATAGCCCAACATGGTCAGCTGAAACGAAGACTTTAAAATGTTTGTACTTCCCGGGTTTTGCAGCTAGATTTGCAGCTTTAATTGAAATATTGGAGTATTTCAATTTTAAATAGTTTATAACATCGAATTTGTTAGTTTCACGCTTAAGTTTAGAGACATGTATACAAGAAGTAGGCACACCAGCCTGAAACTTATTGTCACTTGAACCACAATTAAAAATTGTTGGGGTTTTAGGCTGAATTTTCAAAACATTTACATTAACTGAAAATGGAATGAAAACAATGAAAATAACACAACGACTTATGGAAAAATTTATGTTGGAATTTACCAGAAGAGATAGAAAGAAAAAAAACCTCAATAACGGACATAACACAATATATTGTAAAACTAAAATGGTATTGGGCAGTGCATGTGATGAAGAGAAAAGGTGGATAATTGACAAAAAAAATTAATGAATAGCGACCGATAATTGAAAATTGAAATCCAAGCTGACCTAGAAAAAAATCGAGAAGATAAAAGGAGGATCGCTGCTTCTACAAATAATTTGATAATTGATTTATTTTTTACCAGTACACTTAGAAAGGATTAAACTATGATATGTCGAAGTCTTTTAGTCAAATAATAGTTAAGAAATAGCCGAAAAAACCTATCAAATATAGAAATAAATGCGTTTTTCTGTATTTTTGAATGCATTTTGTTGCTATTTGAAAATTTAATTTTACAAAAAAAAATTCGACATATCATAGTTTAATCCTTTCTAAATGTACTGGTAAAAAAATAAATCAATTATAAAATTATTTGTAGAAGCAGCGATAAAGGGGAAGTTGCCGTTTTTGTTGAAATACTACAAATCAAGGTAGCGGTCGGTATGGTCATAACATTCAGGTTTTGTTTTTATATTCCCAGAGGTAAGAATATTGTGGCATCTCTGCCTTGCAAATAGGTTTTCTTTTAAAGTTTGGGATGTTTTAGGGCCATTGGTGTATATTTGTAAACGTTTATTCTTATCTACGTTTTGCTTTTGTTTGGTCTTTAAATAAAATACAAAATAGATCTTGGTTTGCATACTTAGCAAAGATTGTTTTGTAATAACCTTTTCTAGGAGGGAACAATGTCTGCCAGTTCTCCATGCAGTGTATCAAAGGCCAGTTAAAAAATCATATTAATTAAAACTTATCAAAAGGATTTAACCAAAAAAGTCAAAATTACAGGTATATTAAAAGCAAAAGTATTCATTTATTTACTAGCCTGTATGTAATTAAAAAAACTATTTAAAATGGTTTTTGAAACATCAAATCGATTTAAAAATAAAGAGTTATTAGCCGTACGTTTTTAGTTATCGTTTCAATTATTCTTTCTTGTGGTTTTACATGAATGAAAATTTAAAATGATATTTGGCAAGTGACCCCTCTATTTAACAAAACACTGAGTTAATATATTTTTGAAGTTTTGGTTGACTCTGTTTAACATAGCGATTGGACAATTGGTGTAATCTAAATAGATTTTAGATGCGCAAGCTTTGCATGCATTTTGCTGTCAATAAAATTGCGTTTAGTGAATTTTTGCATTAAAAACAATTCGTAAGGTTGGACTTCTACGGCAAACGTGCATTGTTTTTTGGCCAATACTTTTTTTATTCTTTGAAGCAAAAGATAAACAAACTTTCCAAACTACCTCTTCAAGTAAGACCATCTTTACCTTTGGCTTACGACGGCTGCTTTTACGGCGCTCTGTTCAAATTATCAAGTTTTATTGCCGCAGCTTGTGATGGATGCATTCATATGAAATTTTCAGTGCGTCAGTAGTTTGTTTGTTTTATAACCTTTTTACAGCATGAATGAAAGATATTTATGTATTAAATTTGCTCGGAAATAAGGTTCACTACATAAAATATATCAAAATTAATACAATAACTTTAAACATAAAAATTGCTCTAAAAACACGTTTACAACACGAAATTTAAGAAGAAAATTTACGGAATGAAAAAAGCGCTGAACATTATGTTTAACATAAAATTTGCTCGGAAATCACGATTGCTACATACAATATTTCAAAGTTTTTGTTTGAAATATGTTCTAAAATTACGTTTATCACATGAAATTTATCTAAATTGACAAAGAAAACCTACTTACAGCATGAAAGCAGCGCAAAAAACTTGTTTTTTGAATAAAATTTGTTCTAAAACTACGTTAAATATATAAAATATAATCAAATTTACGAAGAAAATTTATTTACAACAAGGGAAACGCGCAAAAAACTTTATTTTAGCATAAATACTGCTTTAAAATTAGGTTTACTACTTCTAATATATTAAATTGACTTATAAAACTTGTTTACAGCATGAAAAAAGCGCAAAAAACATATTTTATCAAAAAAACTGCTTTTAACTTACGATTACTAAAAATTTGCTCTAAAATCACGTTTACTAACTGGAATTTATTAAAATTTACGCAGAAAACTTAATTATACGATAAAAACTTACAGAAAATATTTTATTTGCATAAAATTGGTTCTTATGAATTTAGAAAGGATTAAACTACATTTGCTCAGAGAATTTTAGTGATATAATAATTGGAAGTAGCCGAAAAATGTATCCAAATATAGAAATAAATGCGTTTTTAGGTACTATTATATGCATCTTTTATTTATTTTTTCAATTTTTTTTATTACTTAACGGAGGCCATCACAAGCATAAATATATACTGTTTAAAAATACAATAATTTACATATAAAATTACTAATAAGTACTAAAATAAAAAATAAAAACAAACGTTTAATAAACAAAAAGATCACGATTGTGTGATAAGGGCACGACGCAGCGTGTTAAGAAAATTTAAAAAAAAATTTACATTAATCTCAAAATATTAGGTATATGGAGACCACATATTTGATCAATATTTGAGGTGTGGGCGTACTAAAGCGTTGTAAAGAATAACAATGGTTTTAGGATCACAAAACTCCTTGGAATTGTGCTTTACAAGGCCTAACAGCTGATATGCTTAGCCACTGTGATATTGATATGCAAAGTAAATGATAAGTTAGAATCAAATAATACAATTAAATCACGAATAGAGTTAATCTTCGACAGCGGTTCATCCATCAGGGAATATCTATACACTTCCGTAGACTTGCGTCTAGAAAATGTTATTACTTTTGCACTTATTAAAGTTAAGTGATCGTCTGACATTAACTAGAAAAAGTCTGCACCTCCATATCAAGTAGTGCGGCATCGTCTAATGTATGAATTCTTATAAAAAAAATTATGTCAGCCAACAATAAACAGCGCATTCATAAAACAGTTTACTACATCGTTGATAGAAATATTGAACAGTAGAGGTCATAGGTGTGATCTTTGAGGAACCCCTGACATAACGTCAATATTACGCAAAACGTATTAACCAATGCAAACAAGTTGGGATCTATCCGATAAATAACATTGAATCCACTATAATAGAATGCCATTAATGCCAATACAACGCAGTTGACTATATAGTATTTTGTGATCAACGGAATCAAAAGCATTTGAAAAGTCAGTATAAATTGATATATAATTTGACTAAAATACTCAAACAATTATAGTTTAATCTTTTTTGAATGTACTGGTGAAAAAATAACTCGATTATCAAATAATATGTGAAAATAGGAACGACGCCAAAGTAGCTGCTTTTTCTAAAATACTGGAAATTATGGTAGCGGTCGACATGCTCTTAAAGAACGTTTACCACATGAAAATGGTCAAAATTTACGCAGAAAACCTTTTTATAGCACAAAAACGTGCAGAAAACTGACTTTTATCATCAAATTTGCTTAAAAATCACGCTTACTATACAAAATATATCAAAATTGACACAGAATACTTTGTTAAAAAACAGGCATTCAACCTTTTTTATGCATAAAGTTTGCTAAAAAATTGCATTTAAAAAAATGCAATTTTTGCGTAAGATTTGGTTAAAACCATAAAGTTGCGCAAAAAACTAATTATAACTTGAAAATTAAGCATCCATCAAATAAAATTTAGCAAAATTAAAACAGAAAACCTATTTAAAGCATCATATTAGCAATAAGAACACATATAACATACAAATTTGACTCAGATAATCCGTTTATAACATAATATTTACTAAAAAAAACTTTTATATTTTTACGAACAAGATATTAGCAATAATATATTTGCTTACAAAACTCATTCCAGCATAAATTTTGTTTAGATATCGCGATTGAAACTTATTTACAGCATAAAAATTACTAGCATTTCTAGTTTTAAATTTGGTTGAAAGTTTTGTTTGCCACATGAAATCATAATCAGGCATGCAAGTATGGCCAACTTCAGGCTGTATATCTGGTGGAATTTGTCTATTAATAAAATTTATTAATAAATATTCAGTTATTTCTATTTAAAAATTATCTTTTTAATCCTGTTATTTTTTAAAGATTATTTGTGGCTTAGAAGCACAAAAAAGTATCTGATTTTGGTATTTGGTCGTTTAACACCATCCACTACGCGTTACGGCTGTGTTTTGCTTACTGAGCATTATTGATGTTTGGGAAAAAGATAAAATTGCGTAAAAAATGATTATAAAACTAATATTATAAAATTTTAATTATTTTTGTTGAAAATGGTTAATAAAAATCATTATACATTTTTCACTACAGTCACATTGATAAATAAATAAAGCCTTGACCTGTTAAACTAAAAAATAGATAGTTATAGTTTGTGGAATGATTCTGCAATCAATTATATAAAATATCCAGATATTATACCTAGATCAAAATATTAACTTTAAAATCTAAATTACACGACAGAGGTAAATAAAGAAGCAGTCCGTATAAAAATAATCTTTTGATGAATTGTATTATATCTTAAAAGACCGAACAAAACATTCCAAAGGAATTGAAACAATAAGATGTGCAAAAGAAGCTATAAATAAGTTAAAAACAAATTGGATTATTATAGCATAGTAGTAATTGCACAAGTTGAAAAGCGCCAGCAAAAAAAAAATTTGAGAAAAACAGGCAAATCATATTTTATTTAACTTGATTTTTTACTGCTCATTTGACTGGATACATCATTTAATATTAATAGGTAGTTTTTTGTTTACATTAACGATGCAGATTCAACTTTGTTTTTGGTGTATTTGCAACAAATTTTATAGTACTTTACTATTATATTGTACTTTGCCACTTAATATAAATTATGTTAATTAATCAAGGCAAACCTTTTCGCTATAAAATTTATTTTCATTATATAAAAGCTCCAAACAGTAATCTCATATAATTTACTCACGGCCACGAAGAGGCTACCGTAATAGTTTTTAATCCATTAACTATTTATTGCTGCAGCCTTCATATGTTGTAGCGAAAATATAGCAAATTAAACATCGTCTAAATGGCGGAGTAGATAAAAGCCGGGCAGCGGGTGTGTCGCAGACTGATTTATCTCGACGCAAAGTTCAATAATTCATTTTATAATTAAAAAGCTTTAGCAATGCCATTCGATCAAATAGATTGTGCACGAAATTAATAGTAAAGCATTCGTTCACAAAAAAATATCATGGCCCGATTATGACGCCTATCAAAACGGCGTTAACTGATAAATCGCAAGTAATCAATTGCCACTTACCAGCGACCGGCTTAATTGGATATTAATAAATTAACATATTATATAATAAGCTTAGTGCTGAGTGAGTGTAAGTGTGATTTAGTGTCGCAGCTGGATCCGAACCAGTGGAATAATATATGCGAGAATGGCAGGAGTGCTTGATTTATGAATTAATTAGTTCTGGAAGACGTCGCGGGCGCCTTCGCGGTCGCAAAACATTCTATTTATCAGAGAGGAAAAAATCGAGATGAATTACCCAAGGCGTATTTTTTTATAATAGGCGTTTAGCTCTACAACCTGACACTTTCATTGCTGCGCTTTCGTGGGCGACGTGTTTACACATGTTAGCTATTAATTCATTCATATTCCAAACCTCATTAAGAATATAAAGAGAATTAACATATTTATGCCATTTCACACTTTACGACAAAGTAGTGAGATGTTTCGTGAGAAATTTTTTTATAAAAAATAAAAGAGAAAGTCTATAAGCATGTTATTAATTAAATTTTATTGCCTAAAATTAACTACAATTATTTTAGTAATTGGCATTGTATTAAGTTTCTCAATGCTGTATACAAGTTGATAAATACAAAAGGTTAACAAATTATGGGTGTAAATATATGTGCATATAAAGTAAATTTGTTGTAATATAGTTCGGTATCATTAAGTCATCTACTTAATTGAACAACAAAAGTCAGAATGCATGTAATAAAGGTCTAGCAATCAAAGCTATACTTTCTAAGCAAGTGAGTGGTAAAAGTGGTAAATTTTAAAATGGTAATTCTATTAAGTACAAAATAAAATTACGATTTTAAAATTTACCACTTTATATTTAAGAGAACTGCGGTTGTTATCTTATTTTTCAATATTGTTACGAAAACAGTAACTTTAGTGTTATATAATTTGTTTATCAATTTAATGTAAGAGTAGTTTAATCAAATATATATTTAACTTAATTACTCTTCCGCAAAACTGTTTGATCTTTTCTAAACATACTGGTAACAAAATAAATTGTGGAACAAATTATATGTAGAAATACAACGCAATGTTTTTGTAACAATATTGAAAATCAAGATAACTGTCAGAATCACCTTAAGATGAAGTATTGTAGGATCTACATTTTATTGCTATTGTAGTCTATATTATAACAATTAAGTTTCTATATCAACAAAAATCTACATTTTTCTTTAAGCCACATTATTTTTTGTTTGACAATGACAATACAAACATTTCAATAAATTAAATGCTGAGTACCAAAAATATAAAAAAAAAGAAGAAGAAGTGTTCTCAAAAAAAATTATTATCTATGATAAATGAAACTTAAGGTATGCTGCTTATATTAGCTTATAATTAGAAAACTGATATTATCATAGGGTTTGGTTTAATTTATCATTAGATTAGTATACAGCTCAGAATTGGTAAAATGGCCTCTGTTTACTAATAAATAGTTTAACAGTTTCTATCTTAAAGTTAAACAACATATTACAATAGATACTTTATGATTATTTACATAACAAAGCGTAATCTAACAAAGAAATGTTTTATTATAAAAATAATTTGAAAAAAGTAAACGATGTGAAAGAAATCAAATAGCTACATAGATGTACTTATAAAGATTGTCCTAAATTAATTGAACTGGATTTAAATTTATAAACGTGTATCAACATATTTATATACGTGTATCAACATAATGCACAAACCTGAAATATTGTACACAAAAATCATCTAATGCAAATATTATAGATTATATCTTTTGTTTTTGGAGAAGCATAAAGTAAGTTATCAGTTAGCTGGTAATTTAGTTCTTTGAAATAAAAATTGAAAATGCAATAATTGTGTTACAGTAAGTTGTATTAGCTTGATGCATAACTATCCGCCGTTGTTGGGTTTTGATATTTTTTTGAAAGAAATTGGTAAACATTTGGATTTAGGTGGTTGTCTGAAAACTTATAAAGGACACATTTGGACAATTTTCACAAATTGGCAAATTTTTTAAGATAACGATTAATTGTAGACTAATCTGTGTACAAATTCTTAGCTAGTGTTCTGGTAGTGCAATTTTTGACCCTTTCACAATCGCAAGAAAGGCTTGCTTATTTTTTATTAAGTTTGACATGTCTTTACTTTGACGTCGTCTAAGCTGATATTACTATCTTTGAAGCAAACAAATTATTTTTGGCATGTTTTTTTGCTAATTGTTTTGTTTGTGATCCTTATTGTCCACTTGTCTGGGTCCTGTCTTGCTGAGTGGCCAGCCCATTGCTACTTAAGCTGCGCCACCCTAATAAGTACTTCTGTCACACCGGTTCTTTTTTGGATTTCCTCATTCCAAACTCTGTCCATTAAAGTAATTCCAAGCATAGACGCGGTCAATGTCCGACGGAGAACGGACGCGCTCGCGAATGTGCATAAAGGCGATTTAAATAATGGTGAATAATCTACGTTATTTAAAAAATTAAAAAATTCTGTGAATTAGAACAAACAGTGGAAAGGTGAAAAGTTTATTGTGAAAGTTCAAAAAAGTGTAAAACTGTGATAAGGACACATTAAAAAATAAAGGTGCGGTCGTGTTTTAAAACACACTCGTGTCGGGACGCGCGACACGTCTAGTGTTACATAATAAAACACAAACGCGGAAACAGCAATTTGATATTAATTAAAAGTGAAACTAGGCCAAGGGTCAAAAAACGAAGATGAATGCATTTTTAAAAAGCGGGATGTTGCAAAGAACACCGCCGGATAAAAAAACAGATAAAGAATTAGGTCAAACGAATCAAAAAAGAGGGAGAGAAATAGATTCGCCAGGAGGTAACAACGAGGCGAAGAGAGCAAATAACCCCACAACAATCCAAATAATGGGGAAATTAATTAGAGAGTTAAAAAACTTAACCAGTGAGTGTACAACCACTAAATTGGAAATTAAAAAGGTGGCGAATCAACTAGAAACAAATATGGAGAGAATGGAATTTGAAGAAATCCAAAAAAAAGAACAGGAGAATGAAAATAAAACAAAAATAGGTATAGAAATGTCGACACAGACAATGGAAACTGGAGATAATAGGGAAGAAAACCGTAAAAACCATTTCATCTCGGACGAGGAGATATTAAAAGTGGATAATGAAGAGGATATAAAAAATATTATAAATAAAGAATGGAGAGATACAGACTATAAATATGTAAACGTGGAAAAAAAAAACCCAATAATGGGAAAGGAAATGGATACAGGACTTTTAATAAATAAAGAGGAAATAGGCAAAGAAGGTGGTATCTTACAACAAGCAAAAATAAAATACCCTGAACTAATGGAGGAAGAAGGAGAAGATGAAACGCCATATATAGAAATAGTTAAAAATCTAAGCGGAAAAAATGTGGGAAAAGTACACATCATTAAACAGAAAATCGAAACGGCAGGGAATAAGGAGATACTAATAGCTATCGAAAAAATGCTTATCAAAACAAAAACATTAAGTATTGAAGAAATAAATATACCAATACCAACGGGAATTACGGCAAGAGATGCAAAAAAAATTATGGAAATAGCAGGAAGAAGAACTAACACAAAAATAAGACTGTGCGTGCCAACACAGGGACAGGTAGCGGAGACACATAGAGAAAAAAAAACAGGTACGGAAACAGGTGCTATAGTAGTGAGCAAACAAGGTGTCACATATGCAGATTTGCTGAGACAGGCAAAAACCCAGATAAAAGGATCTACGTTCAAGGAGGTAAGAGAAACAAAAAAAGGGGAGTTGTTACTAATTACAAAGGGTAATGAGACGGAGAAAGAGATAGAAAAAATTAAAAATGGAATGGAAGGCTGCAATGCCTAAGAGAGAAGAAATACTGGAAGAAATTATGAACAAAGTGAACACAGAAGGAAGTACAATAATTTCCATAAAGAAAGGTTATAGAGAAATACAAACCGCTATAGTCAAAATGGACAAAAAAATAGCAGAACAGATAATAGGAGAAGGAAGAATAAACATAGGACTCATAAGATGCAGAGTAGAGAAAGTTAAAGCAAATGAAAGAAAATGTTATAAATGCTGGAGGAAAGGACATGTAGCGGCAGAATGCAATGGGGAAGACAGGTCTTCGCTATGTATAAAATGCGGAAAGGAGGGACATCAGGTTGCCGAATGCAGAAACAAAGAATACTGCATTGAATGCAAAGTATTAGGACACAGAACGGGAGAGAAAAGATGTCCAGCTACAAAGAAAAAAGAAATGAGGAAAACAAAGAAGAATATGGAGGACAACAACCCAGATAACTGGAGAGAACAGGAGGAAAAAATAGTATCACATAATGTATAAGTTTATACAAATAAACATAGGGAGGGGAAGAGAGGCTCACGATTTACTAATAGCAACAGCGGAGAGAGAGGAAATAGACCTAGTGCTAGTGAGTGAACCTAATAAAAACAAACTAAATGGTAAGTGGATAAGAGACAAAGGAACAGATGCAGCAATTTTAGCTAGGGGGAAGTGTAGGGACAAGGTGGAAAGATGGGGAACACCAAAAGAAGGAATAGTGTGGGCAGAAGTACAAAGCATGATAGTATACAGCTGTTATATCAGCCCAAACTGCGGTCTGGAATACTATCGAGAGTGGATAGAAGAATTAGAAAGAAGTTTAAGAAAACAGAAAAACAAAAAAATTATTGTAGGAGGAGATTTCAACGCAAAATCACCGAGATGGGGAGGCTACAAGAACGATTTAAGAGGAAAAATCTTAGAGGAGATGATAGCAGGGTTAAATCTTACAATCTGCAACAATGGAGACAAACCGACGTTTGTAAGAGGAAGCTCAAAATCGCATATTGACATCACCATAGCAACGTGGGAAATGGCAAAAATAATAAATGAATGGACCGTGACTGAAGAAGAATCACTGAGTCTACACAAACATATACAATACAATACAAAGGAGAAAGGAAAACAGGAGCACACGAGAGAAGGTAAATGGAACGTAAGAAGAATGGACAAAGAAAAGATAAAGAGAGGCATGGAAACAGAAGAAGTGACAGAAAACGAAAATATTGAGAAAAGATGCGAGAGGTACTCAGATAAACTGAGAAAAGCGGCGGAGGAAGCAATTCCTAGGTACAGGGAAGGCGGACGAAAAGGACCATACTGGTGGTGTGAGGAAATAAAAGAATGCAGGAAAAACACAATACAAACAGCGAGGAAAATCAAAAGGCTGAGAAGAAGAGGAGAGAACACGGAGGAAATAGAAGAGAAACTAAAAAACGACAGAAAAATTTTAAAAAAGGCAATTAGGGATAGCAGAAAAAGATGCTGGAAAGAAATGATAGAATCTATAGATGGGGATCCTTGGGGAAAACCGTACAAAATAGTGATGGACAAATTGGGTGGAAGAACAAAAGGAATCTGCTTAAAAGAAGACGAAGAAGAAGAGGTCATAATTAAAAAACTATTTCCCAAGGGAGAACCAGTAGAAGAACCAGAAACAAAAGAAGAAGAAGCAACAGTTATGGCAACAGTGGAAGAGATCAAAGAGATCATAAAAGAATTGCCTAACAACAAAGCACCAGGTCCGGACGAAATAACAACAGAGATTGTTAAAGCAGCATTAGACGGAAACGAGATAGAAATAACTCAAATAATCAACAGGTGCCTAAAAGAAGGAACTTTTCCAGGATGTTGGAAAGAAGCCACTCTAGTACTGATTGAGAAAAAAAAAGAAGCAGGAAAAGCAACATCATACAGACCAATATGTTTAATCAACACACTGGCTAAAATAATGGAAAAAGTTATTGTACGGAGAATAGAACAAGAAATAGAAAAAAAAGGAGGATGGGAAAAAGAACAATACGGATTTACCAAAGGAAAAACAACCTTAGGAGCTATTGAAAAAGTGAAAGCAATAGCAAAAGAAGCAAACAGCGGAACGCAGAGGAAAAGGCAACACTGTGTAATGATAGCGTTGGACATACAGAACGCGTTTAATAGCGTATCATGGGCAGCAATCATAGAGGCGGCAAAGAAGAAAGAACTGAACAGAAAAACAATCAAGATTATATGGAGCTACTTACAGGACAGAAATCTAGTGACCAAAAATGGAAGATTCAAACTTACTAGAGGGGTACCGCAGGGCTCAGCACTGGGACCAAAACTGTGGAACCTTGTCTATAACGAGTTACTTCGAATGAAGATGCCGGAAGGCGTGTCAATAACTGCATTTGCGGACGACATAGCAGTAGTAGGTAGAGACGTAGAAATAGAAGTACTAAAAGGAAGATTAGAGCTGGCAATTGATATGATACAAATATGGATGAGAAGTAAGGGCTTAAAACTAGCAACACAAAAAACTGAGGCGGCATGGCTATCGACTAAGAGGAATAATAGAGGAACAGGTAAGATACAGGTGGGAGATCAAGAGATAACCATAGGGAAAAAAATCAAATACCTTGGAGTGACACTCGAAGCAAAGGGATGGAATGAACAGGTTAAGGAAGCGGTCATTGGAACAAAGGAAATTGAGAGAAAGCTTGGTAGACTTATGCCAAACAACGGAGGTCCAGGAGAAGAAAGCAGAAGGCTAATAGCAACGGCAGCAAGAAGCAAATTGCTGTACGCCGCAGAAACATGGGGAGAAGCCATGAAAACAAAGAAAAACAGAAAGGAAGTAAGAGGAGCCACAAGAGCAAGCTCGCTAAGGATTTGTAGAGCTTACAGAACAGTGTCACAAGAGGCAGTAGAGGTAATTGCGGCAACACCTCCCGCGGATATGATGGTGGAGGAAAGAATAGAAATAAAAAAACTTGTAAAAGAAGGAACGAGTAAAAAAGAAGCAAAGATAAGAGCAAGAGAGAAGACTATGGAAAGATGGCAGAGAAAATGGGATACAGGAGAAAAGGGGAAATGGACGAGAGAATTAATCCCAGACATAAAAGAATGGGTAGAGAAGAAACCCGAGACGTGTTATTATACAACACAAATACTGACCGGGCACGGAGCATTTGGAAAATTCTTGCAAAAAATTAAAAAAATAAATGAAGAAGAAAGGTGTACATTTTGTCAGGAAGAAACACACGATAACGCAGAACACACTCTAGTAGAATGCGAGGCGTGGGAGGAAGATAGAAAAAAACTAGAATATATACTAGAAAGCAAAGTGGATAAAAGAACAATCATTAACAAATGCTTAAAAGATGAAAATAAATGGAGGGCGTTAAAAAACTTTGCAACAAGTGTACAAAAAAAAAAAATTGAAGAGTTTGACAATAGAAGAATATAGAAAAACAAACAATGGAAACAAACACACAAACTAAAAGCCATAGAAGAGAAAGGAAAGAGATGAGAGAAGCTAAATGGAAACAAGAAAACAGAGAAAAAGATCAAAAAGAAAAAAATAAGAAAGGATATGACAATTGTGCATACCAAGAAACAGAAGAAAAAAGAAGAACATTTACAGAGACTACGATACCAAACGAAATTGCAGAGATAAGGAGAAGGAGAAAAGAAATATTGAAGGAAAGCAGAATAACAGAAATAACAAGGCATATACCAAATGGTAGATATGCTATCTCGAGGATGACTGAGAACGCAACCTTTCAGATAGTCAGAATATACCTGGCAACGAGAGGACATGAAGAAGTAATTCCTGATGGAGATACAAGGATATCACTGGAGGTAAAACTTACAAATCTAGGACTGCCAAAAGGAATACAACTGATGGAACTGCATAAATTATTCATGAAAGAGAGGGGATATGATAAAGAAGAAGTGAACGAAGACCTTAGTAAGCTAAGAGCACATCTGAGAACAAATTATATAATTAGAGTAAATAACACAAAGATGGGAGAAAGAAGAGAATGCAGAGGTAGATGCCAGTGCAGATAAGACAAGGCAAAATGACAAAAGAGACAGACAAAGGTAGGGGCTATAGGGAGAGAGGGGCCGGGGACAGCATGCGTGCCGCAGATGATGCGTGAAAATCCGCGAAGCAAAAACCAGCCCGCCTCAAACTAGCACCAAATGTAGGTTAGTTTAGACAGGGACATTAAAACAACAGGATTTGCGCAGAGAAGAAAACCGAAAGGTATTACCATGCGTAAGTTATTCTTAAGGGCCACTTGTTGAGAGCCAAACAACTCACTACGTCCTAAAAAACAAAAAAAAAAAAAAAAAAAAAAAGCATAGACCTCATCATTTTCTGTATGGTTTGCAGTCTGCTAGATGTTTTTCGGATCATGGACATTGTCTCAAGGTCGTCAGTTGTAACGTTCAAATATTACATAAATATTATTTATTTATTTGGTCCTCTTTTATTGAACGTACCATAGTACATTTGTTTAATGACAGTCTGGCTGCCTACCTTTTCCGCGCATCATTTTCAAAACATCTCGCGACCTTCTGACCCCGCGAATTAACCACGGACCAGGACGGCCATAAATGAATAGTCGAGCTGGGGCCGCGGTTTTGAAAACTACAACAGGGTGCGGTTTTGGGTTCGTTTCAATAAATCGACACATTATCATTTGTGTAAACTGCAAAGTGTTAATTAAATTGAGCGTATGAATACTATTAAAATAATTCAACGCATCAATAAGTACTTGCGTTATCATCTCTATATTTTGGATGCGTTTGGAAACGACGTGGTAAGTGTTTCAATTTTTATCTCGGTCATCCCCTAATTTGTGCTATTTTAAATTATTAAATAGGCCCCACGTAATACGACCCAATACCGCCCCAACTATATTTTCGATCCTCCATGCGAATGGAATCTTATTTGGACTTCTCCGTATGAGCCGAAACACGTGGATCATCCACACTTCAAAAGAAGTCGTATGGATTATCCATCCTTTTAAAAGAGCCGCCGACCACATGGAACCTGTGTTGAATAAACAAGTTGCTTGGATTAGGATCTGTAGAACCAGCAGAAAAAATACTAAGTATTAAAACCCCACCTTTTTAAAATTTGAAAGAACCTATTTTCTTAGGTTTCTTTTTATGAAGTTTAACTTAATTTAATTTAGTTTTAATGATACCTATGTTTGTATTTTTCAATATTTTTTATAAAATATTGTGGAGCCCTATATCTCGGACACTATTTAATTTGTTTTTTTATAATTGAATATATTTTTGTTTATTGTGGCAATTTCCATTTGTCTATGTCTATTTTTATGAACCCTCCCCGTAGCTCTACCGGCATCAGGCGCCGTCAGCCAGTGCACCAATTAAAAACGGTACAAGAAAACTGGAGCCCAACGTGGGGCCCGAGCAATTAAACTAATTAATAGATAAAATAGATAAATGGAAATTGTTATATTTTATATTATTATAAATATTATATATGTATGCTTATAAATGTATTTAACATTGTTAGCCGTTCTAGATAATCCAATCCAAGCAAAAAAATTTCAAAAAATTCAACTTTTTCTGACTGGTTTAAGATATGTGGCAATATGAAAGTATGAAGGATTTTTCTATGAGAGTCCAAATAAAATTCCGTGGATGAATTTGATTAGTTTTCGAGATAGGAAGCCGATTGAATCATTATACAGGGCACTTACAAAATCAAGGTAAAATCTTCTTCGTTTGATTTACTTAATACTTTTTTCGGTATTTGAATATTTAAGGAAACAGTTGATTATAGTATTACTAAGGCGTACTGTTGTTTACCTATCTGCATTTGTAAGTACGTCATAGTTTAGTATTTTCACGATACATTTTACTTTGTAAAATATATATATTTATAGTGTTTGATAAGAAGTTTTTTTCTTCTCGCATATTTGACCAATTGTTTTACAACGATAGCAATATTATGTAATTACGTACTTGTACAAAATAAATTAAAAATCACTAATTAAAATTTGAAATTAGTAATCTGATTACAATCTCGATAGTAATTAACGCGTGCTAAATGGTAATAAATAGAAACCGTTAGTAAAGTTATAAATATAATATACATAACTTAGTCAAAATTATTTTTAAAAAAATATAGCGATGGAAACATTTAAAGTTAACTATTTGTCGAGTAACGAATTGGAGTACGAGCTACGTATCCGTGGTTGTACTACAGCTAGAATTGTCCAAGATAAACGTAAAATATTAACAAGACTGCTTAGAACACAAACAGACCCTTTGTTGTTAACAGACCCCAATTATAGTTTTGATACAGAAAAAAACGTTATTGAGGAAACACTAGCTTCAATTAAAATATTAATTGATGAATTTGATGGCCCTCAGTCAGATTCCACATTTACGAGAATACAATCTCGTTTAATTCACATCCGGCATAGAATAGCTAGAATCGCTATTATTGATACAACCCCAGACAATATTGCAACATTTAAAAATGAAGCAACGGCGTCTTGTCTGTTATTAGAATCTGACTTAGACGAAAAAGTTTCTAGTCATGAAGACATTGGCTCAAATCTAACATTGCTAGAAAATAAACCGTCAACTTCAATGGTAGTTACTCAACAAATAATTAAAAAAACTTTTCCTGTTTATAAATGGAATTTAAAGTTTGATGGCAATAGTACAAGCATTCAGAGTTTTTTGGAAAATGTCAATCAACTAGCAGAGTCCCGAAATGTTACTGAATCAGAGTTATTTACATCAGCAATCGAATTGTTTACTGGTCAAGCACTAATTTGGTACAAATCAGTCAAAAGCAGTGTATCTACCTGGCCAGAATTATCTACCCTTTTAAAAAGAGACTATTTACCGGGAAATTATCAAGATAAACTTTGGGAAGAAATTAAGAACAGAAAACAAGGTCGCACGGAACCGGTGTTGCTATACATTGCTGCTATGCAAGCGCTTTTTGGTAGATTAGAAAATCCTCCAGCAGAAGTAACCAAATTAAAACATATTAGAAATAACATTCTCCCGGTATACGCTGATAAATTTATCCTGATTGATATTACTTCTATTTCACACCTTGCCACCTTGTGTAGAAAAATTGACGACAATTTAGCTGTACAAAGCGATAATTATGTACCAAAATCTAAAAAGTTTTTAGAACCAGACTTGGCGTACGTCTCTTCTCCAAAGGAATTAAACAGTATGTTTTCAGACAAACAAAAATACAATTTCACAACCAGTAAGACAGTACAAAAGACAGACCAAACAAAAACCAATATTAAATTATCACCTATAGTTTGTTGGAATTGCAAAGGCAATAATCATGTTTTTAGAGACTGTAAAAGTAAGAGGACACAGTTTTGTTATAAATGCGGGAGACCTAATTGTACAGTTCAAAACTGCCAAAAATGCAATTCAAAAAACGAGTAAGTTGGGTGCATAGTCCTGACCGCTGTACGCCCCCAAATCAGGTCACACTAAAAAATAATGTTGCCGCTAAACATAAGACTATTTACGTTGTAAACAGTAAGCGTAAAACAATAAGTGATAATTGGTCGCAAAAATTTGAAATAGATCAGTCTAAACAATCAAGGCTCAAAGACAGTATTAACGTCAATAATTCCAAATTAGATATTAAGGTTAGGGAGAGTAAAGTAATCCTCAGTTATTTTGATGAGTTAAGTTGGAAAGAGTGGTTAATAAAAGTTAAAGATTTTTTTAAGCGACCTACCGTGCATATTAACGAGGTCAATGAATTACTGGTAAAGAAATCATTTGACAACAGACCCTACATTTCTGTTCCTGTCTTAAATGAGAATATTGTAGCTATGCTTGATTCTGGGTCTAATCAATCTTTGTGCGGAAAATTTGGGATGCACTTAATAAACAGTTTAAAACTAAAAATTACAAGTCATAAAATTAAAAGCTTATCAACAGCAGATGGGACTGAGCAAATAGTAAAAGGATCAATTTGGTTACCAATAATAATAAATGGGGAATGCAAACTTTTCGAAATATTGGTGGTCCCCTCGATTCAAACAAGTTTTATTTTTGGATCAGATTTTTGTACTTTGTTTGGAGTAATAGTAAATTACAAAAATGGAACTTGGGAATGTACGCCAAATTCAGTTTTTACCATCAGCAACACGGACACACAAACAATTAACGGTCCAAGATTTACTTCAACCGAACAAAAACAAATTGATTGCATCATTCAAAGGTTTAAGAAAATAAGTAGAGAAGACCGCCTTGGTCGTACACACTTAATGACACATCATATCGAAACGGGTGATGCTGCCCCAATAAAACAAAAACAATATCTAATGTCACCATTTATGTTGAGGAACTTGAACGAACTTTTAGACAAAATGATAACTCTTGATGTAGTAGAACTGTCAAAAAGTAGCTGGTGTAGTCCAGTACTATTAGTCAAAAAATCAAACGGAGAATTTCGTTTTTGTTTTGATGGACGCAAATTAAATTCGGTGACTAAATCTGACAGTTATCCTCTTCCATACATCGATAGAATCCTAAACATGCTGCGCGACGCAAAATTTATTTCGTCAATAGATCTAAGATCAGCTTTTTGGCAAATCCCGTTGGACCAGGAATCTAAAGAGAAAACTGCATTTGCTGTATCAGGGCGTGGCCTTTTTCATTTTAAAGTTTTGCCTTTTGGCTTATCAAATTCAGCCCAAGTACAACAAAGGTTAATGGACAAAATTCTAGGTCCAGAATTAGAACCAAAAGTATTCACTTATTTAGATGATATAATTGTGACCGGTTCAAGTTTTAAGGAACACACCGATATCTTAATAGAAGTTTGCAAACGTCTAGAGAATGCCAACCTAACTGTTAACTTGGAGAAATGTAAATTTTATTCACGTTCTTTAAAATATCTAGGATTCATAGTAGATGAAAATGGTTTGAAGACAGATCCAGATAAAGTAAAAGCTATGGTAAACTACCCTAGACCACAAACAACTACTGAAATCAAACGTTTTATGGGTATGTGTTCATGGTATAAACGATTTATTTCGGATTATTCCACTCTTATGTCGCCTATATCCGATCTCACTAAAGGCGGACTGAAAGGACAAAAAATTACATGGAACCAAGAAGCAGAAAAGTCTTTTGTACAAATTAAACAAGCGCTCATATCTGCCCCAATTCTTACAACTCCGGATTTTACGTTGCCCTTTACTATTCAGTGCGACGCTAGCAACACTGCTGTTGCGGGGGTATTAACTCAAGTTCAAGGCGGGCATGAGAGAGAAATCGCATTTGCTAGCCGTAGTTTATCTAATGCAGAACGAAACTATGATACAGGAGAAAGAGAATGCCTAGCAATCATATTTTGCGCAGAAAAATTCAGAGCTTATATAGAAGGAACGAAGTTTACTGTGATTACTGATCACTACTCCTTACTATGGCTAAAAAACAAAAAAGATCCATCCGGAAGACTTTGTAGATGGGCCTTAAAATTGTCCCAATATGACTGCACTATTCTGCATAGGAAAGGCAAATTTCATTTAGTTCCCGATGCATTAAGTCGAGCTGTCCCTGACGTAAACTTGATTGAGTTTGATCATTCCAAAGTAGATACTTGGTATTTAAAAATGTTAACAAATGTTACAAACGATCCTGACAAATATTTTCAGTGGAAAGTACACGATAATTTACTATATAAACATTTTACAGTAAAGTCACATGTTGAATCTAATTTAAGCGAATGGAAGATAGTTGTGCCAAATTTTTATCGTTTAAAGATTATTGCACTTCATCATGATGAGGCTACTGCGTCGCATTTTGGTTTCTTCAAAACGTTTAAAAGAATTTTTGAAAAATATTTTTGGTCAAATATGCGAAAAGATATTTTACGGTATGTTAAGCAGTGCAAAGTGTGTAATCAACAGAAAGTGCCTAATACACTTCCAAATGGTCTTATGGGTCGTGAAAGGAACGTTCAATTTCCATGGCAAATCATATCTGCAGACCTAGTTGGTCCCTTACCTCGCTCAAAAAAGGGCAATGTATACTTGCTAGTAGTAGCAGATTGGCTGACAAAATTCACCTTGTTGCACCCGTTAAGAGAAGCAAAATCTGCTTCTATTGTAAAATTTGTTGAGGACCAAGTATTTTTAACGTTTGGTGTGCCTCAAATAATAATTGTTGACAACGGACCACAATTTGCGGGAAATGTTTTTAAAAAATTAGCCGACAAATACAAAGTACAAAAAATCTGGTACAATGCACGATATCATCCCCAAATAAACCCCGTAGAACGAATTAATCGTGTAGTGACCACAGCTATTCGCAGTTATATTGACGGTGACCACCGTGATTGGGATAAAGAAATCCACAAAATAAACTTTGCAATAAATACTGCCACTCACGAAGTAACTGGCCATAGTCCAGCTTTTTTGAACTTTGGTCGTGTTCTACCAGCATCAGGCAACTTTTATGGAAACATTATCTCGACCAAGGATATAAACTTAAACCCTATTGACCGAAACTATTTAGTGGAGGATCTAAGCCATCTGAAAGTTATTTTTGACGAAGTTCGACAAAAGCTAAAAGTTTCGTACGAAAATAATGCAAAAAGATATAACTTAAGAAGGCGAGACGTTTCTTTTAAACAAGGTGATTTTGTTTGGAAACGCAATATGGTTTTGTCAAACGCAGCAGCAAAGTTTGCCGCTAAGTTGGCACCTAAATACATTAAATGTATTGTTGTAAAGAAAATAGGTCAGTTGGTATACAATCTACAAAACTTAGACGGAACTGACGCCGGTAATTGGCATATTAAGCATTTAAAGCCTTATTATGGGTCAAATTCTGATGTGTCTGTTGGATAAGTTTTGGATGTTACCAGGAGCTTATTATTAGTCTATTCTATTAGGTTTAATTTGTTTTTGTGTAATTTTTTTTTTTATTCTTACTAATTTTTTTATCTGTTCAAGTTTTCGATAAAGCAGTAGTCCAAACAACCCTATATTTTAACTTTACCTTATTTTGACAATACCGATTTTTGACTACCCATATACGATTTTCTTTTTTTTTAAAGCCTTTGGTACGGGAAGATACCATAACTACGTAGCTAATTGTAACTTGAACAAGTCTTATTTGATTTTGGGTTTTTTATTTATGTTTACTTTTTTGGAGGGGGGTGGTGTAACGTTCAAATATTACATAAATATTATTTATTTATTTGGTCCTCTTTTATTGAACGTACCATAGTACATTTGTTTAATGACAGTCTGGCTGCCTACCTTTTCCGCGCATCATTTTCAAAACATCTCGCGACCTTCTGACCCCGCGAATTAACCACGGACCAGGACGGCCATAAATGAATAGTCGAGCTGGGGCCGCGGTTTTGAAAACTACAACAGGGTGCGGTTTTGGGTTCGTTTCAATAAATCGACACATTATCATTTGTGTAAACTGCAAAGTGTTAATTAAATTGAGCGTATGAATACTATTAAAATAATTCAACGCATCAATAAGTACTTGCGTTATCATCTCTATATTTTGGATGCGTTTGGAAACGACGTGGTAAGTGTTTCAATTTTTATCTCGGTCATCCCCTAATTTGTGCTATTTTAAATTATTAAATAGGCCCCACGTAATACGACCCAATACCGCCCCAACTATATTTTCGATCCTCCATGCGAATGGAATCTTATTTGGACTTCTCCGTATGAGCCGAAACACGTGGATCATCCACACTTCAAAAGAAGTCGTATGGATTATCCATCCTTTTAAAAGAGCCGCCGACCACATGGAACCTGTGTTGAATAAACAAGTTGCTTGGATTAGGATCTGTAGAACCAGCAGAAAAAATACTAAGTATTAAAACCCCACCTTTTTAAAATTTGAAAGAACCTATTTTCTTAGGTTTCTTTTTATGAAGTTTAACTTAATTTAATTTAGTTTTAATGATACCTATGTTTGTATTTTTCAATATTTTTTATAAAATATTGTGGAGCCCTATATCTCGGACACTATTTAATTTGTTTTTTTATAATTGAATATATTTTTGTTTATTGTGGCAATTTCCATTTGTCTATGTCTATTTTTATGAACCCTCCCCGTAGCTCTACCGGCATCAGGCGCCGTCAGCCAGTGCACCAATTAAAAACGGTACAAGAAAACTGGAGCCCAACGTGGGGCCCGAGCACTGGCATCACGCAGAATTCGAATACCTTTCTTTTGAGGTTTATAGGAAACTTCATAGATTTGAGGATTGCTGACTATGATGCCATCTTTGTTTCTAATTTTGGTAATTTTTGATATTTTATTTGATAGCTTGGGTCTGAGAATCTACATGTTTTTTGTTGTCTTTGATTGTATTTTTTATCAGTTTTTAATTATGTTCCTTTAGATTTTATCGGATATTCTTGCTAATGTCTTTATTAAATTCCATATAGCCTTCTGTTTCCCAATCTATTCGTCTTCTTACTTCCATTATGTTTCTTGTGTTTGCGCTAATTTTCTTTGAGCTTTTTTTGTGTCTTGAGCATATTCTCTTTGTTGCAACTTGAATTCTCTTTGCGATGTGCTTGGGCAGTTCGTCTATTCCGAATTGTAGGAGTATTGTCGGTTTGCTTAGTTTAGTGTTTTAAGTACCTTAGAATGCGTCTTTATTTCCCTTAGCACCTTAACTGTTGGGTATTTTTGTTGATATATTAGTTTATTTCTTTCAAATTTTGTGTTTATTTGTAAGGTTGCTTAGACTATACGATGGTCGCTATTAGTATCTTGCATATATTTTTCCTGTTGTTGACTTTGTTTTTTACGGTACCGTTTGCACTTTTTCAGGTTCATCTTTGTTGCAAAGGTTTTCATTTTTACAGTAATTGATTAGCATTTCTCTTTTATTGTTCTTATGACTAAGACCAAATTTACCAACGTTTGGGTTATTCTCGTCTGTGATTTGCTCAATTTTTGAATTAAAGTTTTCAATAATTGTAACAAACTTTTTGTTGTTTTTGGCAGTGGTTATATATTTGTATAGCAGTTCCTCTTCTTTATTCCCGGATGCACTGGTAGGGGCATATACCTGGATTACTTAAAGGTTGTACCTGTTGTTAATTTGTCGATCACGATGTATATGACTCGATTTGATATAGATTTTGTTTTAGTAACTTAACTCTTTAGACGCTTGTTTATCATTAGAGCAACTCCTCCTATGTGATAGTTGGTTTTTGTGTTGCATTGGTAAAGTAATGGTTCTGACTTCAGAGATGTTGTTAGTTCTTTTTTTAATCTAGTTTTGCTTATGCCTAGGACGTCCCATTTTATACGTTGAAGTTCTTGCTCTAGTCTATTCATATGTTCTGCGAGTCTTAGCGTTTGGATATTGTAGGTTGCAATGAAGAGTTTCTCTTTTCTTTCTGGTGTTGGTCGTTCTCTATATTTTCTTGTCGAATTTGTACCTTTCCCAAAATTCTTGAGGCTGTCTGATATATCAGTGCAAAATTTTGAGTAGCTCTACTTGCCTGGAGTATTATTATTTGAGAATTCAACATTTTCTTGTTTATGTTTGGAGGGTTGGCGAGTTTTGGTTACATCCGCTCATTTTGGGTACAGACGCTGTTGACAGCAGCCCAATCTGGGTTAGACATTGTCGGTGTTCGCTTGCAGCCGCTCAATTTGAGACAGAAGCTGCGCTGCTGTGATAGTTTTGGTTCGCCCTGGGTGTTTTATTTCCCCTGTACCACTTATATCTAGGAAGCGTTCCCATATTTGTTACTTGGGGAGGCGCCCAATGAGGGACTGGCTATTGGCTAACCTCCCGTTATTCTCGTCCGCTTTCTAGTTGTTGTTTGTTTTTTTGTCGGTATAATTTTTAAATAATTTTTTTTTGCACGTGTCTAACAGGTTTTTTATTTTTAGTTATGTTGTCTATGTTGTTTCCTGCGTTCAATTTTGCTTCCATTTGTTTTGCTGTTTTTTTTTCTGGCAGTTAATTAGTTGCTGATGTTGAACCCTGCATGTTTTGCTGTCTGAGACCTTACAGTTTGAACACTCGTTGTTTGGAGTCTTGTTCATTATTTAGCGTATTGTCTGAACCAGCCATGACCCGTAAGAAACTGCGTTAAGTAGTTATTTACTTTTCTAAATGGGCATTTGACTTTTTTTATTTCTAGGTTTAGAATTAGTATTTTTGTTTATAATGCTGTGCTTCCCACAATGTTTGCTATAACTACATAGATTTGGAATTAGTATTTTTGTTCATTGTGCTGTTCTTCTCACAATTTTTGCCATGATTTCATGGATTTTAACTTGGTTTTTATTTTTGCAAAGTGCAATAATACGATGAGTATTGCACTTGTGATTATCTGTATAGCTTTAGTTGATACCGTTCTGTGGGATCTTGTCACTCTCAAAAATATCTTCTAATGCGTCATAGAACAGTATTGACTGGATCATTCCGTACTATAACTAGCGTCTTGTACTATCAGGTTTTTTTTTACTATTGGCATTATTCTTATAAACATGCGCATGGGCGTTGGTCAAAGTATATTCAAATAGTTAATTTATTTGAAAATCTTTATTATTGTCTTGTTGATCATTTTATTTTTTTGTTTTTTTTTTAGTATAATAAATGGTATCACTTTTTTGTTCTTCGTATACTGCAAGATTGTCTGCGTTTGCGATTGCCAAACTTCCTTTAGCTCCAGGTTTAGGATGTTACATAATGTGAGACCCAAATGAGTGAGTTTTGAAGTGTTACTTCTATATGCTTCTTTTGCAAAATGATTATTTTTTTACTTTTCAGGTAGCTGCCGATCACATTAATTAGATATTTGGATATTTTTTCTTTTTTTTTTTGGCATTTAGGATTAAGTCCCAGTTGGCGGTTAAAAGCGTTATTGATTTCTATAAAGATTAATGCTACTCATCAGCATACCAAACTGGCAATCGAAGATAATTTATGCAAAGTTTAACATTATTAGAGATTTGCTTTGTTCTTGATCTTTTTGTCTGCCGCTTTGAGTATTTTATTTGTAAAATGAGGTATTTTTACTTCTATAGTCACTTGCCTTTTTATTGTGATGCATTCATTTTAGAAATATTTTATCTAGGTTCTTGCATACTTGTTAGTTTTTTTTAAGACTTTTATATTCTATTTGAAGTTTTTTTTTGCGGTAATTTGTGTTTTTATTTTCTTTATTTGGGTGAGTTTCCTGTTGGCGTTTATGCATTTGTTTGTGCTTAAAACTTCTTCCTGTAGAAAACTGTTTTATTTTTTTACTGACGGTGGTTTCTTATTATTAATGTTGATTTTAAAGTTTATATATTATGTTGGTGATGAGTCAACGCTTTGCTTTCCACCCAAAAATGTTTGGCAAGTTTCTGTAAGCTACATGTAATGTCTATGTATGACGCACTGCCCCTTCACTTTTTCTGAAAGTTTAGATATTGTCAGTATTGTTTGTTACCAGGTTTAACTTGGCTATCCATTTTGACCAGTATTTGCCTTTGTGGTTTCAAACTGGAAAGCTCAACTCTGGCGACTTTTATTATGTTTTTTATGACAAGTTTAAGATCTTTTTTGGATTTTTTATATTTCAGTCATGATGTTTTTCACAAATGTTGAAATGTTCTCATAGTTTATTGCTCAGAATCTTCCATGTTTTTTATTCACTGTGAGCACGCCGCTGTTTCTGTTTTGCAAATGCGCTGCTTTGTTCGATCTTTTGTTCGATATATTATTTAATTAGTTACATTTTTTATAGATGCGTATTTTCTTATTTTTTTGTTGTTTTTTGCATGGTTTTTTATCAGTTCCCAAAAGCGGTAATATAGTTGAAGTTGTTGTAATATGATAACTAAATTTTTATGGTTGTAACAAGATAGCATCACCTGCCATTTTACATAAAAATAAACAATTTTATTTAACTTGTTTTTATGGGTTTAAAACAAAAACTATATATATCTATGTATCTAATAATCTACTGATTTTACTTTTATATATTAAGACCGGTTGCAGGTGGTGTGAAATTTACACCACCCGCAACACACAACAACACCTGTGAAAAGAAAAGAAAAAACTGATGATGGCCTAACCGCCGAAACCGGTCTTAATATATAAAAGTAAAATCAGCACAATAAAGTATAAAATTTTTATTAAAATACCCTAACCTCAAAAATAAATAATATTTTAGCTGAGAAATATGTAATTGTTTGAGGCATTTTAATATTTTTAAAATGTTTAATAAGAAGAATGAAAGAAGCTGGTTTTGGAATCTGCACGGCACAAGAAACAAACAAGAAAACATTCTAGAAGGTGCGCATATCTGTAACTAATATCTATTAAGGTCAACATATTATTTTTAAGCATTATCTACCATGCAAACTATAGTTTTCCAATAAGAAGTTTTATTTTAAATGCATCGCTCAAGAACACATGAGAATATTGCTGATATAGCCCGTAGTGTTGAAGTAGTGTTCCACAAACGACATTACACCGTATGTTGCATAAATACTTAAGTCTTAAGGCTTTTAAAGTTAAATTAACACAAAAACTTATTGGTTCTTTCAAATGCATCAAAATGATCCGGAATTTCATCGAAAAATTATCTTCAGTGATGAGGTTCATTTTCACCTCAGAGGCTACGTTAATAAGCATAATTGTCGCATCATAAAATCCAAGAATGATTGTTGAAATGTCTTTGCATCTTCAACGTGTGACTGTTTGGAGCGGTTTTTGGGTTGGCGGTGTGATTAGACCCTACTTTTTTGAAAATGATACTGGTGCAACTGTTACTGTGATCGATGGCGCTACCAAGCTACGATTAATGATTTTTTATGGCCTGAATTGGAAGATATTGATGTGGACGACGTTTATTTTCAGCAATATGGCAATACGTGTCACACAAGCAACGAAACAATCGCAATTTTAGAAGAAAAGTTTACTGACCGTGTTATGTCTCGAAGAGGTGATCACAATTGGCCACCAAGATTTTGTGATTTAACACCTATAGATTTTTTTCTTTGGGGCTACGTGAAAGGTAAGGTCTATGCCAATGCTCTACAATTGATTTAAGACTTTAAAGATGGAATTTGTGAAGTTATCGAAGACATACAGCCGCAAATGTGCAAATTGATCATGGAAAGTTTCATGAAAAGAATGTGGTACTGCAACCGTAACCATGGTGGGCATTTGACTGATATTGTTTTCAAATGTTAATGGCATACAATGCTTTTTGATATCTCTTTTTTTTATTGTTTATGCTTCACATAAAAGTATGTAACATTTTGTTTTAGTTTTTAATTCCAGATTTAAGTTTTTTTCTTGCATAGTGCTTTTTTAATTTTATAAAGGTTGTTCTTGTTTGTGCAATTTTAATTCTTATTTCTTTTGAACTATTGTAGGTTTGGTTTGGATGTACCTAAGTAGTCATTTGTTATCTTTTTTATGGGTTTGTTGTGTATATAGATGTTTTTGATGTTTTGTGTAGTTTTGTCATTATCATAAATTTGGTCTTCTTCGTATTTAAGATGATTTTTCCTCTTTGCTGCTCTCTGTTATTCTGTTAACAATTTTTTGAAGGTTTTTTTAAGTTGGTTTCAATTATAAATGCATCATTGGCAAATTTTATGTTGTATACCATTGACTTTTACTCTTATTGTTTTATATTTTCTGCATATATGTTGAATAAGTTAGCTGATAGTACGCATCTTTGTCGGATATACTTCATCAAATGTTTTATTGTAGTTGATGAAACATATGTATAGGTTTTGGTTCATGTCTAGGCATCTCTGCATCAAGAGGTTTAGAGCAAATAAAGCTTCTCCAGTGCCGAGATGATTTCTAAACCCAAATTGTGTTTTGGTAATTTTTTTTAGTTTATCATGTATTCTGTGTTGTCTTACTTTTAAGAACGTCTTTACTGTATGACTCATGAGTTTTTTTTTGTACGGTGGTCCACACATAGCTTTGCGTTCTTGTTTTTGTAGAGTGTTACAAATGTTAATTTCAGCTATTCATCTGGTATTATTCTTGTTTAGTATATTGTGTTAAACAGATTTACTATAATGTAGAGATATTTCTCTTCGATTATTTTGAGTATTTATGTTGGTAGTTTATCTAGACTGGGTGTAAAATGTTTTTCAATAGAGACATATCATTTTTGTATTTAAATAGGGAACTTTTTGTTTGATTTGTCAATGTCGAAACGTCAGTCAACTTACATTTTTATTATGGTGAAGTTTACAAACAAGCAACTTTTGAGCTAACATATTCACTATTGAATGTTCTTGTACCAGTAAGACAACGTACCGGTTGAAATACCAAAAATAACGTAGCCGTAAGTTTTTCATTTCAAAATGAGCTCAATCTGTCGATTCCACGCCGTTCACAGGAGTTAGGATTTTTTCAATACACATTGTGGCATGTTTTGCGTAAAGACCTTTGCCTACACCCTTACAAGATCAAACTAATTAGAGAACTGAAACCTCTTAATTATTTAAAGCTCCAAAACTTCTCTGATTGGGATCTCCAAAGGTTTGAAGAAAATCATGAATATCATAAAAAAATTATCTTTAGCAATGAAACTCACTTTTGATTTAAAGGCTTTGTTAATAAACAAACTACGCGTTATTGGACAGCAATAAGGCCACATATGCTTTAAAAAACTCTATTCGATCTACAAAAAGTGACCGTGTAGTGTAGATGTCATGCCAAAGGTGTAATTGAACCATATGTTAAGGTCAATGTAGTTTGCTATTGTGCCAAGTTGCTAGACATATTTTGGTCAAAATTAGATGGACTTGACATCAGTGATATGTGGTTCCAACAAGATAAAAGAAAAGTTTGGTAATTGTGCATTCTCGAGAAATGGTTGGGTCGATTAGCCTCCTTGCTTATGCGATTTATTGCCGTTGAATTTTTTTTATGGGGTCACGTTAAGTCGTTGGTTTATGCCAACAGTTCAACAACGTTAGAAGAACTCAGGAACAATATCAAACGCAAAATTGCTAACGTTTCGGCCGATACGTGTAGAAGAGTGGTGAAAAGTTGCCTCTAAAGAATTGAATGCTGCTAACATGTGTACTACACTTGAAATAAATTTCAGCCAGACAAGTTTTATTTAAGTTTTTTTCTTTTGTGTTTGAATCATTTTTTTATGTATTTTTTTACAATAGATTTCTCTTTTGTCTTTATGACTGTTTTACCGTTTTTATGCGTCAGAACATTTCATTGTTTTTGCTTTTGCGTTCCCGATAACGATATATTATATTAAATGCAGTCGCGGATACTTTTTTCAGCAACATAGGCTTGAACCTAGTTACACAAATTAATTTTCTATTTAGTTCAGCGTATAGTACAAAACATGTCACAATTTATCAAATAAATCTTTGAAACTCAAAACCATTCATATTTTAATTATTAATCAAACATTTATTTTCTGGAAAATTACACCAGCGCTGTACGGTGCTTTGGAAAGTACTTTAAGCAAGTAATTTCAGTAACGTAATACCAGCTTACTCACCAAAACAACATAATAAATAAGCACTAGTATAGATTCAACAGTGACCAGAAACACTAATTCTACCCTAAGTCGCGTGTATCGTATACCTATATTACATATAATTACCCATATAATCAACTGTACTCGATACAACACCTTCTCGCATACAGAATCTCGTACACAAAATCTAAAACGCTGAATTTACATGTGAATTCATAATTTCAAAAGTATTTAAACATAGTAATAGTTTTAAGGAAGTAGTTTATCCCAATAACGTACATAATTTAAAAAAAATTGTGTGTTTTCAGCTTAGATAAATAAAATAATAATATTACGAACATCAAGATCATCGCTACTATTGTTAAGTAAAAGTGCTGTTCCCACTCTCTTGTAGTAATAATAAAAATTACAATTCAAAGACAAGTTTACTTTAATTATGTACTAAATTAATATTATATACATAAGTAAAAATTGGCTAACGAAACATTTGTTTATAAAACTTTTAACTTTTAATACTTCACAATTTTTTAACTAAGTAAAATGCTTATATAAACATAATAATGTTTAATGTAATTATCTTGCCTAGCTTAAATAGAAATATTCAAGGAATAAAAACATAGTTGTGTACTTAATGAAATACGATTTGTCTTCGGTTATCGTTCGTTTTAAACCCATTAATTAAATTAATACCGGAATTAACGTACATAATATATGAAGTATATTTGTCTACAGCCGATATAGGCTTACAACCTTTCGGAAAAGCTCGTTAACATGATCGCGTACAATACTTAATAATAATAAAGTGTAATTACACACCCCGGATATTTAAATCCATCGAACGTATTCGGCGTTACTTTTACGGTTATGCTTTGTAAACATGAGAGTCGAACACATTTACACCGCTTTTATTGATATTTACATTTTATTATAAGCACTAAACAAAATAAATATCGGGACATTTGTGTCGGCGGACACGAAACACATGACCTGGCCAGAATTGAATTAACTTAACTATATGCAAGTTGCACGTAAATATTTATTTTGACCTTCAAGGATATACTATTACATATAACAAAAATGTGTTCAATGATAAAATGCACTTAAACTACATGGACATAATTCTCATTTTGTGATCGCGCTAACATTTTGAAGAGCCGCATTGTGTTTGTGTTTATGTAATGACCCGTTGAACGCTTCGGCAAAAATACTGATTTATGAATGGTGTGTGTGTACATCGCTGGTGGAATTTATTTTTGCCTGTCAGCCAGTAAATTCTATAAGTTCTCGCTAGCTATTTTACATATCGAGTGTTGGCAGGGTGATATATAAAAATTATTCGCAAATAAATATAGTTCCTTTCGTCGTTTATCAGTTCACTGTCGGCTGGAAACAAATAGAATTTGTTTAAATTTTTCGACATATTAATCAAATGTGATTAATTCGTGATAGAATTTAAATATTTGCATTTTAGCAGTTTCAAATCTTTAACATTCAAATACAAAATATTTTTGTGCATATAATAATTAATCTCTTGTTGATTTTTATTATTTTGTAATGTGTTATCTAGAAATTATTAAAAATTTTAAGGAAACCAAAGTAATATATTAAAATTTTATAAATTGTATAATTCAGTGTAAAATACAATAGTTTTAAAGAATGATGCAACGCAAGCAAATACGTAGTATTTTGGATTATACTGTGCCTATGAAAACAAAAAAACAGGTTGGCAAAGATATTAGGTCTGCCAAATTAAAAAAAAAAAAAAATTTACTCAATCAAATATTTAAAGCTAACTAAAGTTTTCTCTAAATTAATTAAATCTTAAACTTTACATTAGAATGTTTTAAAATTTTAAACATATTTTTGATAATATTTTTTTCACCTCAAACTCATCAGCGGTATTTGTCGAATGTAAGAATTGATTCTTATGTCGTAAGTATTACTTCCAAAGTATTTGCTGAAGTAGTATCACTATTTTACAAAAGCATTGTTTCAATATTTTTAAAGGAAGCCAAACAGTTCTTGATGTAATTAGTTTTACTTTACTTTTATTATGTACTTGCTTTGTACTACTTTTAGTATTGATTGTTGCCGAGCGCTAGGTTTTTAACCAAAGCTTTCTAAAGTTTTCCATTTTTGGCGTGTTTGCAGCTGCTGTAGATAGTTCTCCACGTATGTTAAAGCTCCTGTTTAAATTTTTCAATGGATTGCTATTGTGACAAATTATTTATTTTCTCTTCAATTAGATCTATCTCAGGCAACGTCTTTAGGCCAGATTGTTAGGATTGCGGGCAAGTGGAAATTAAGAACGCATTCTACCTCTATAAACAAAATTTATAATTTGCTAAACGTGAGTTTTAACTTAATTTAATGACTTTTACGTTTTTACTGCCTCCTTACATAAACCTTTTACGAACTCAAAGACTATTAAAAGTCATGGCAATTTTCTGACTAAACATCTTTTTTTAAATTATTATTTGAGTTTTGTCTTTTATTAAAAAAATAGAAACTTTGCACATCTTATTAGCTGCACCCACAAAGTTTTTCCAGTTGTTGCCAAAGATGTCATGAGGTAAACTCTTGCGTGATATAAAACGTTTGAGTGCTGCTATGAAGGCCTCCATGGTTAGATCTTCAGCGAGTTTACAATGCATATTTGTGAGCATGAATACAAACACGCATCCATAAGCTTTAGTCATTTTGCGCGTTATCTTAGAGCTTTACTTTACAGAGAACGGACAAAATTCCCAACGCCTACTTTCATGAAACGTTTAGTTGTTTTTCAATCTGATTCGCTTGGTGATCTCTGTTGTTTGGTTTGTCTTTTCTAATTTGATGCTATGCCCCAAGTATATATACTCCTTGATATTTCCTAGAGTGTGATACTTGATGGTGACTATTATGTTATTTGAACTTATGATTTCTGTTTTGGGCATGTTTATTTACAGGCCCACAGTTTGTGAGGCTTTATCGAGTTTGCGTAGCATTTTTTCCAGTTCTTCTGGGTCATTGCTAATGAGGACGATATATGTATATATAATTTAGGCAGTTACCATGAATGACTACTTCCTTTCTCTCCCACGATAATTTTTTAAACACGTTTTTTATCGCTAAAGAAAATAATTTTAATAATTTTGGCAAGATGATCTTGCCCTGCCGGACGCCTTTTTTGATGGGTACTTTTTTTGTCGTCCTATCTTCTCCTATTTTGTGTTTATGTTTTGATGGAGTCAAAGGCCTTCTGATAGTCCACAAGGGGATATTGTACTTTGTACATTTTTCGATCAATGATTTAATGTTTAGCCGATTGATAAAAGTTGAGTTTTTTCGATTTGTTATTATTTTGGTTAGTAACTTATAAAAGGTGGACAGTGATTGGTCTCTAGTTCTCCAAATTTGTATTATTTCTTTTCTTAAAAAATGAGAATTACCTCTTCGTTTTGCCACAAGTCAGGAATTTTGCCCTCTTTACGGCATTTGTTCAAGAGTATCAGGATTGCTTTATTTGATCTTTGCCTGGTATTTTGTTGTTTTTTAGATTTGAGATGGTGTAATGCTGTTCTTAATTCTGTTTTATTAATTTTTTGGAGTTTTTGGATCATACGTTTAGGACTGTTTGTCTCGACCCTGTTTGCTGATTTTTGGATTGAACTACTTGGCTATATAACTTTACGTAGAATCTTATGATAGTTTCTGTTCTTTTCTATGACAACTTCTCCTTTGTCATTTTTCATCTTATGTATTGCTGCCTTTCCTTTTGATCTTCTAGCGCACAAAATTTTCATGTTGGTGTTATTTTGAATAGCTTTGTGGATTTGTTTTGTGTTGAATTCTCTGCAGTCTTTCCTGGTGGCCTTTTTGATCTTTTTGTTGAAAGTTGCATACTCCTGAAAGTCTCTGTCTATTGCTTTCCGTTCTTTGATTAGTAGTTCTATTTCCACAGACTTTTTTTACCGCTTTTCTGATGCTTATAGTAATTTTTGTTGTTAACGCATTTAGTTTATCGGTTGGATGTAGGCTTTTGCTGATCTGGGCGTTGTATTTTTTTTCTTTCCCTTTGAGTTTTGACATAGTAGGTGGGACTTTTTTCTTTATTTGTTACTTCCTCTCTAGCTGGACGTTGAGTTGTATTTTGAATTTTACTATTCTGTGTTTACTTCCTGTGGCAAACCGGTTTATTGATACGTCCGAACATATGCGTTTATTATTTGCTAGGACGTGGTCTATTTCATTTTTTGTCGTGTTGTTTGGACTTTTCCAAGTACATTTCCTATTTGGTTGTTTTTTGAAGAAAATGTTTAAGCATCTTTTTTTGTTAAGGAAGTTAGTCAGTGTTTGTCCTCTCGGGTTTCTTTCTCCCAGACCATGCATCCTTGCGAATGGTGGGTCCGTTGCTGTTTTTTTTTCCAACTTTTTCCAGCTTTTGTCTCCCTCAGAATCTATGAGGCAGACTTACTTACTAGTCAGTGCAAGATTTTGAGCTTTCTGCATTACTTGCCTGGGGTGTTCTTAAGTTCGAAATTTTATTCATTTGAAAGGTTTTGGCTGTTAAAACGCTACGCTAGCCAAGCGTGTTGGTGAGTGTTTTGGATTAAATTTCTTTAATTCTAGTTTTATATGTTAATTTGATCTTAAAAGAGAAAGAAATACTTTGTATAAGTTTTAACATTGCAATTTCCGCATGCTTTATCTCTTTCGCTGTTAAATTCTTTTGATTGTTTTAAATTTTAATCGGTACCTGTTCGAAAATTTTTCTGGTTCGTTAACTTTATAATTTGATCAATCAAAACTCTAGCTTGATTTATTGAGTAAAAAATTAGGGCTAAAGGCCGTGGGCAGTCAATTGGTCGGGAAATCAACCGCACGACACAACATCCACTGGATTTTTATGTGTGGCTACATAGAACTACGACAAATTGCTTGAATTTTGGATACCCGAGCTGCTATAAACGATTTTATTGACTTGAGCAAGAATGTATCCACAATAAGGCTACGGTTAAGTCAAAATAGTACTTAACATTTGTTATATCATATTTTGCGTTTTTCTTGGTGGCGTGTTAAAAAAATTTTAATTGGTAATTACGCTAGAAAAATAAATTCAGTTTATTTAACATATAAAAAATCACTTCCATTGCAGATGGCAGCCACATACAGTTTACAAATAAATATCTAAATGCTCTACGTAAATGGCCTATGTTAGGTGATGCTTTTCGATTGTTGCCGATTATTGTATTGTTTTTCGTAAAAAAAGTTATAAGGCTTTGATTTTTTAAAACAATTTTAATTTTTTTTTTTTTTTTTAACTACTGTACCGCAAAAACCCTTGTGTATACAAAGTTTAACTATGATAGTAAAACCTCAGCAATGCGTGTAGTAATGTTGATTTAAAATTTGGTTCAAGTTGGTAGACTCCTTTAGAAGATATTATTTTTTATCACAAACGCATTATTGGTCTTAACTTTGGATCCAATTAACCAATTGTTGTCCGGAACATTTTAATAGTTCGTTTACAATATTAGTAGCATTGCATATTTTAAATGTTTAAAAAACTAAAATAATAAATGCAGTTAATTTGATTGTCTTTTGTTTGATAATTGGGAAAAAGTTTTCCACTAGGGTTGGATTATATAGACAATTTATATTTTTTTTAAAATGATTTATTTTATCATTTAGTCAACAAAATTACGTAGCAGACGTTTCGGAAGCTATTCTGCTTCCTTCTTCAGTGCTAAAAATGTTAATTGTGAAGAACATAAAAGAATTGCGAAATAAGAACAAAAAAGAAACAGATTTAAAACTTAATTAAAAATTTGACAATTACAATTACTAACCTATATATATATATATACATATCTAAATAAAATTAAATAAATTAAGCATAGATAATCGTCATTACCGTTGGTGATGAGGCCATTCATGTAAAAATCGTTGTTGAGTAGTTTTTTATTGATGATTTGTACCTCAGAGATATAATGTCTTAACAACATGGGCTTAAATTTATCTCAGATAATTGACTGCTAATGAAATAGTCCGTTAAGATAATTTAAGCCCATGTCGTAAAGACACTATATCTCTGGGCATACTGTACATCAATTATTAAATTAACCCTATTAACCCTTTAAAGGGAAGTGGTTTTAAAATAAGACCATCAATTTAAATATTTTGTAATAGGTCTTATTATTATTGATATTTTAATTTAAAAAAGGGGATGTTTAGACAATTTTTCATAATTTAATTTTTGTTGGTAAAAAATCAGAATGAGCAAATATCAATTTTTAAATAATCTAACCTCAGAGGATGCGTATGACACATATTGGAAGCCGTACCATCCAACAGTTCTAAACAGACAATTTTCTAGATTTTCTAGATAATTTGAATCGATTCTGTAAGTAGTGATGAACACAAAATCTTAAATGTAAACAAAAACGTATGCGAAAATATAGATGGCATATGAGCAATTCCATTTCAAACGGGAGGAAGGGGGCACAGTTTCTATAATTTATTAGTAGTCTTATGATCTGTTTATGAGGGTATGAAACCTTTAAAAAAAATCTACAGTTTTTTTTAGTTTTTTGTCGTTTTTTAACTTAATCGAATTTTTTGTTTAAAAATCGCAAATTTAACTAAAAAGAAATTAATTAACTAATGAAATCGATCAGAAATTTTTTGTAGAATTCAAATTTGGCGCCATTTTAAGTCTATACCCTGCCTATAAGCCGCAAAAGTCATAAAACCATGTTTTTGATGATTTTATGAGGTCTAAAACTTGAAAAAACTGCAAAAATAGGCTCTTTTTTAACATAAACTCTTACAAATACATATTTAACAGTTTTCAGAGGAACTATACATCAAATATTATTTTTTTCAGATTTGGATTCTACGGAAAATTTTTGATCGATTTCACTAATATATTTTTTTTTCTAGTTAAATTTGCGATTTTTAAACAAAAAATGTCATTAAGTTAAAAAACGACAAAAAAACTAAATAAAATCGTAGATTTTTTTAAGGGTTTCACACTCTTATGAACCGATAAGTTATATACTTAATATATAAGTAATAAGTTATAGAAACTGAAAAAAAAATACTAAAGCAAATTTCTCAATGCACCCCTCTCCCCTGCTTTGGTTCGTTTGAAATGAAAAAACATCTTAGATTTGATGAACGATTTGGGTTTATGACTAATTTGCAATTAATGACAAATCATTTATGTTGTGTTATAGTGAAAGTAAAATGGCCAAATTTTGATATACTTTATAAAATGGTTTTTGCTTAATAAACTGAAAACAAAATTTAAAAAACGTTTTAATTCAACAAGGAGACAATTGGTATGGTGAAATATAAAGGGTAAATAACTTTCAATCAATATATGACAAAAAACATAAAAAGTTTAAGCTTTGGATGCGAGGTCTGGTTATATTTAGTGAGTATATATAGAAAAAAAATAGAAATAAAACTGAAACAAATTAGAGAAAATATGTTGTTCATATTATGACTCGAGAATTTAAATTCTGTATTGTGTAGTGTTTTAACTTGCAAGGATTTTTTATGGGAAAATTAAAAGAGTAAATTAAAATATCTGAGACACGTTATGAAAGGCAAAAAGTATTTATTGTCATAATACATGACTTATAATACAAAGAATGGTTAGTGAAATTAAAAATGTAAGCAAAAGAAAAATTTCCTAACTAAACAATTTATAAAAATGTTTGGTTGCACATCACATATACTGAATGAAAGTGGCAGTTAATAAAGTTTTCAACCTCAAGTAGAACGACAAGAAAATAAAAAACTGTAAACACATTGTTGTTTTAATAAGCCTTCAGGTTGCGAACAAGCCATGTGTAGTATTATTAATTAAATTACAACACTGACTTTTTTGTCCACTGTCTCCACACAACGTCTGTTTTAGAAAATTCTTCATTTTTATATATAACTAAATTTATCTAAATTTAGCGGTAATGCAAAATAAGTTTATACTTTGAACTTTGGATATTGTGGTATACAAGCATTTGTCATACATTTCCGTTATTAGATAGAAATGTTTATCTTCACTTGAAAAAATTACGCTTAGCGTGCTAGCGACCGCGAGTTAAATGAGCGTCGCATATATTTTTTGAAATTGGGTAAATGTGTGAAAACACCCAATTTTTGATTTCAAAAATTACTTTTATAAAAGATTTTGTAGATTTTTGAAACAAAAGAAAAATGCACCTCTTATATATTTGCCCAACTCTGTACATATTAACGCTTCACCGTATCTTTGAAGATAATTTGCTGTTGGTCCTGTCGATAACGTACCAGTTTTTTGTTACTTACCTAAAATTTAGACACAAGACTTAACGGCAGCCAGCGGCAATTGAAGTGTGTTATTATTTTTTTTTTTTGTAACGTATACTTTTTTTAAGATTATTTACAAGTTAATATATAGATTATAGCAGTTCTCACCTAAAAATTTTACATACGTCTTAAATTTTTTGCCAAAATAGCTTGTATAAGTTAAACATTTATCACAATTACAATGATGGAGTGACTGCCTTGTATTAAATTTGTTCAATTTGTTTGTTCCACTTTGTTAGTCTAATAAAAACTACTATATATTTATATTTTTTTTTTAAACTGTACACGCAAATAAGCATCAAAAAGATTACTACTAGAAAGCATAGAAATTACTTTTAACTAATATTTTATAAATGTTGAATTGTGTACAATATCATCAACCAAAAATCTAGGATTGCTATCATGTTCTATAAATAACTTATGCCCATATTAATAAAAGCTGATTAAATTTAATGACCATTAAATGTGACAACATAACCTCACAATTCAATAAAACGTCAAAACTATTTTTATAAATTTGATAGAAATACAAGTTATTTATTTTGCGTTATTATTAAATATTATTTTTTATTTATTTCTGATAGTTATTTATTATGCCAAACTTGTTTTTATGGTAGAATAAGTATAAATAATTTTGCGGTTGTCAAATTTAACGATCCGTTACTGTAACTGACTTTTATGAATACGGGCATTAATATATGACTTGGCAACATAAACTAAACGCTTAAAATTTGTAACCCTACTGTATTTACAACAAGCTAAAATATAAAAGAAATCATCCCCTACGCACCTTTAAATAATAAAAGAAGGAATTGTAAACGTTTCTAAAACCTTCATGGACATTCTATTATGTGCACTTCCTTCCCCTCGCGACTGATAAACCACTTAATAACTGCTGTGTCATACATGATAAAAAATTTAAGATAAGCCTGCGGCTCAATTTTTTTGTGAAGGGCGTTTAAGCATCTTAAGGGACTTTGGATGGGATCTTCTCGCGAGTGGCCGCGTGAAAAAAATCAGATAACCCCAACCCCGACCGTTATATCGGCCCGTTTTATTTTATTCATTTTGAGTCATCAATTTCGCATTCGAATAATATAGTACATGAATAATGGATGTATCTAGAAAACAATTGAATGTAATTAACATTCAATCTTTGTTATCATCCGTTTCCAATATGAAAACTGATTTCAGCGTATTGATTACGCATTTTTTTACCGGATCGCATATGGGAAGTGTGTTGACGTGACTGGGTCCAAAGGCCATAAAATTTCCTATTCAATATTTGTTATTTGATGTCTGGCGTACATCAATTGCAACCTGAATGTTAAGTAAATTGTAGAGATACAATCTCGACGTTAACTGCATTGCATGAAGATTGAAGTTAATTAACTATACAAAAATGTTTCAATAGACTTCAATGTGAAATAAAATATTTGCATATTTATTAAACAACATTTCAAACAAGCGGAATTTCATGCTTTTTGATTTTCATTTATTTAAAAGATGCGCACAATATCCGCACACAATGAAATTCTGTAAATTCCACTCGTTTGCGTAGAAAACAATGGATTGTAAGCCACAGTTATGTGTTAATTATAAATTGTCTTCCAATAGACCGGATTCAATAGTTTTTGTTTGATTCAATTTGATAAAGAAATGTTATATTTTTTTAACTATTACATAAATGAAACAAACATAATTCAGTATCAATTACTTATATTATTAAAAAATAAATGAAGGCTAAAGTTTAGTAGAAACAGCAACTTAATTGTTTATTATAAATTTTCATATTTTAACGGTCACCTCCATCAACTACATTATTTTGAAATTTATTGTATGTTGCGCATTATATAAAGTGTTTAATATGGTATATATAACCAATTTAGAAGTTATCAATAGATACTTTTTATGTTTGTTAAAAAACCAGTATTTAATACATATGCTCCGACAATGTCATATTTACGTTTTTTTTTTCTTTATTTTATTCTCAAATATTTCATAGTCTTTATATCATTTTATTAGCATAATATAATAATAATAATAATAATAATAATAATAATAATAATAATAATAATAATAATAATAATAATAATAATAATAATAATAATAATACTCTTTATTTTTTACATATGTACAACATCACAACAACAAACAGATTACAATGGGTACCTAGTGTATAAAATAGTGTCAGAAAAGCATTAATAAACAAAAATAGACTTTAAAATTTGTTATTGAGAAAATCTTCTATACAATAAGGTTCTAAATTAATTAATATGAGTGACAGTTTTCTTTTGCACGCCATAATGTTACCTTCAGATTTTAATTCAGGTGGTAGATGATTAAAAAACCGAATGCTGGTATAGTAAACGCTTTTTTCAGTACTGGTTAGCCTATGAATCTCAAACATTAGATCGGTTTTGTGCCTTGTGTTATAGGAATGAGAAATTTGATTTTTCGTATACTTATGTTTATTTTTGAGCAGAAAAAGGACGCAGTCTAAAATATATATTGCAGGAGCAGTAAGTAAATTATTTTTTCTAAAATGAGATTTGCATGATTCATTTGGTTTGAAACCAAGAATGATTCTAAGTGCTTGCTTTTGTAGAATGAATATTTTTTGTAAGTTTGGCATGTTTCCCCAGAATACAATGCCATATCGAAAAATGGAGACAAAATTTGCAGTGTACGCCATTCTCAGTACTTCAAATGTCAAATTTTGTTTTAATACTCTTAATTGGTAGCATATTTTGCAAAGTTTGGTTGACATATACTTTACATGCTCGGTCCACTTTAGTTTGTCATCTATTTGTATACCTAAAAATTTTGTACACTTCTGAAATTTTACCTCATTTCCATCCAGTTTAATACTAACTGGGGTATCAGTATTTTCATTAGTTTTAAAAAGAATGCAGTTAGTTTTGTTCACATTTAATACCAATTGGTTGTTAAAAAACCATTTCTTTATTAGTACTATAAGCCTTGAGCTACTATCGGCTAGATCAACAAAATTAGGCTCGGAGATTAAGAGATTTGTGTCATCAGCGTAACTTATGATATTATGATTAGACTCTTGTGTTATTTTGAAAATGTCATTTATATAGATATTAAAAAGTAATGGGCCCAGAACACTTTCTTGTGGCACTCCCAGATAAACTTCTAATGGTTCCGACAACACTTTACCATTAATTCCGTTAAGAACTACCATCTGACTTCTATTGTGAAGATATGAGGCAAACCATTTGTACGCCGTTCCGCGAATTCCATATTTATGCATTTTTGACAGTAATATTTTATGATTAATGCTGTCGAATGCCTTAGAGAGATCTAAGAATACGCCACAAGGAAGTACTCCTTTTTCCAAAGCTTTTAACACTAGCTGATTAAATTCAAAAAGAGCTGTATCAGTATTTTTCTTTTTGATAAAACCATGCTGTGATGTTGACAATAAGTTAAATTTTGTGAAAAAATCTGTTAATCTAACAGCCATAATTGTCTCAATGATTTTGGAGAAACATGACAATAGACTAACCGGTCTATAGTTGTTAAAATCTAGAGTATCTCCAGATTTGTAGATTGGCTTTACAATGGCTGATTTTAAACAAGAAGGAAATATTCCTTTTTGCAATGACTCGTTTATTAAATATTCGACAGGTCCGATAATACTATATATAGATTTTTTTAGAATAAACATAGGTATATTATCTAAGCCAGTACTTCGTTTGCCATCCATTTGGTTAACTGTGTTTAAAATTTCCTGTTGAGTGGCAGGGGATATAAACATGGTATATGGGTTGGTCTCTATATTATTGATGCAGTTGTTTATATTAATGTCACAACTTGAAGTATTCGAATACGTGTCGTTTAATAAGTTAGCTGCTGCGTTTATAAAAAAGTTATTTAAATTGTTAGACTCATTTATTGGATTCTCACTGATAGATTTATTCTTATTTTTTGCACCCGTTAATTCTTTAACCATCTGCCACGCCGTTTTAGTTTTATTATGGGAATTACTTATTCTATTATTATAATATAGTTTTCTACTTGATTCTAGAAGACGGTGATATTTTTGTTTTAGGTATTTTAATACTGGTCCATATTCAGGATTATAAGTACAAATTGTGCAATATAACTGTATTTTTTGTTTACAATCGATTAATTCAGGAGTTGGTATTATCTTAAGTCGTTTACTAGAATTAAGTAATTTTTTCTCAGGAAAAGCTTGATTGTAATAGAAACAAAACTTTGAAATAAATAAGTTAAATTTATTGTCCACAGTGTCTGCAGATCGAATATAATTCCAATCTTCTTCTAAAAGAGTAGTATTGAATGCATTAACATTTTGTTCAGAAAAGTTGCGATATAGACAAGGTTCAGTTGAAGATCTGCCTGCATGTTTAAATTTAACCAGTTGTCCCTTGTGATCAGAAATATATGTATCTATCACAGTGGCCTCTGATACCAATTTAGAATTGCTTATAACATTATCAATGCATGTTTTAGATTTGAATGTAACTCTTGTGTAGTCATTAATTAATAAGTTACTACCATAAGATTCGACAAGATTTTTAAATATAAATGTCGAATTAGAATCAAGTCGAACGTCTATGTTGAAATCGCCCGTTACAAAGTATGTATTGTTATCAATATATAATTTATTTAACAGTATTGTTAATTTAGAAAAAAATATGTTTATGTCACTAGTGGGAGTTCTATAAAGGTTTACAATAGTTATCTTTTTGTTACAACCTGTATTGATATCAACGCCGCAGCACTCGAAGTCGGCTAGCACAGATAGACGGTTGATGTCCTCGCGACAGCTATATATTATTCTTTCCCTACAGTAAATAGCCACCCCTCCGTGGGTGTTAGGCTGACGGCAGTAGTATGATGCTAAGTTGAAATTTATAATATTGAGGGTATGTATCTGATCCTCAGACTTCCAGTGCTCCGATAGACAGAGAAAATCAATTTCGCATTCGTCTGTAATTATTGATAATTCCCCCGTACAATTTCCAAGTGATCTAATGTTGTTGTGAAGAAGATAGAAATTCCTTTCAGGTCCCGTTATGTTTGTGCTTTGGGTGTTCATGTTATTGTTAATATTGAATGATGTTAAGTTGTTTCTTGTGAGATTTCCTTTGATCGAAAATTTTTATCAGCTGGATTACTGGGAAAATTATATCTGCGTATTGCAATATTTTGTGGCCATGTGTCCGGATTCATTAACTTGTCCAGGTATGTATAATCAGCTCCCAGTTTAAATGCTTTATTTCTTCCTTTAGTAGATAACTCATCAATTTCTTTAATTTTAATTTCAGGATGTTTAGTTAACATAAATGTTTTAATAGTTTCCACTGATACCGAGTTTGCACATTTTCCAATATATATCCACGCATATTTTTCGGACGCCTTTAATTCATTATTCATATCTTTACAAGAACCAACTACTGTTTTTAATTGTTTAGGTTTCTTTCGTACTACCTTTGTCCATTTTTCGTTAATTTGTTTTAAATCCTTATTTATATAAATAATATCGGTTAGTTTTTCTTCAGATTGTTTCTCTAATAATGTAATATTGTTTTTGTGGGTTATTTCTTTTGATATCTCTTCACATTTATTTGTTCCCATATTTTTATTTATTTGAGGGTCATCTTTCAGAGAACTTTTTATCTTAGAGGTTTTTGAACTCTGAATTGGCGGTTTTTGTAAAACTTTATCATTTTGTATACTTTTAAATGAATTAATTTTTTCCACTAAGAGAGCTATTTTGTCGTTTAACCCTTCAATTAATGCATTTTTTGACTCGATAATTATGTCTTTATTTTTAATAATTTCATTTAGATACGTAATTTCCACTTTAAAAACACGCGGGTTTTCACTATCTTCGGTTACACAGCACTTTATCTCCAATTCATTAATAAATTGAACTTCTTTTAACTTCTTAACGCAACTTTGATGATAAATAGTGTTACATGTGACACATTTGAGTCCACTTACTGCAAATACACCACATTTACACTTCTTTACTTCAGGAGCGTTCTCTTTTACGTCTGACCCGACCATCTTGCCGGCCATCTTAACCATGCGTATGGGCAGAAAGACCTCGGTCGGTAGCCCTTTTCATATTCAAACCAATCACTGTCACAATGTAACATGTATAATCATTTGTCTGTATATAAATATAAAATAAATATATTTACTACTATACTAGTACTTATTCTTATTTTGTCACATTGAAGCTACTTTTAAATATGTTTCTATAATTAAATGAACTCAAATACACATGTTACATGAATAATAATCATAGATTAGACTTATGTCTTTTATCACTAAGTACTATTATTAAGTAAATAACAAAGAAAAGACATATGAAACCAAGAATACACGTTATTTCTGATAGCTGGTGGCTAGAAATTGGTATCCAAATGTGTTATGTGCTTAAAACTTTATACATTTTACTGGTGAAGACATTCTATGTGGGATCGTGGAGAAATGAGCTTTGTGGTTAATCAACCAATATGGTAAAGCAACCAATATAGTCCATCTGGTTTTTGTCTGGCTATAATTAAGTTCATTTACATCTGAATGCGTTAGCATCAACGAGTGTTACCAAAAGTAAATATGTGTTAAATATTGTATATGTAGGGATTCTTGGAAATCAAAATGGAGTTGAAACAGATTTACTTAAAAATTTCAGAGGCATTTAGAGTTGAGCTTAATTTTTTTGTTGATTCTGTTGTCGAGACTGTCGGCTGATTTGTCAAGATATAGAAACGTAAAATATTTGCTGCAATTAGAGTATCAGACGAACAAAAAATTCCCTTTTACTTACATATTGGATTATTTTGTGATTTGTATTTAGTTTACTAAATAGAGGATAAATATATTAGTTTTAATAGTTGCAGAGTTTATGTTGTATTTAGGGTTAGAGAAAAAAAAAGTTTATTTTAAGTACTAAAGTGTATTTTAATCCTAGCAACCTAGACAACCGTCTCTGCCAACCTCTACTCAAGTAACTGTGAAATCAAACAGGTTTTCAACAATGAATCAGAAAAAATTAATTTTGCAAAAAAATGTGAGCAATTAGATTACCAAAGACAAAGAAAAATGGGCAGTTATTACAAAACAAGCTGAACTTAACAAATTAGATGATAGTTTCTTAAAATGCAAGATATTAATGCATTTTTAGTGGTCCTCTTTTGCAACTTTAAAAACTGTGTTTGATTGAATAAAAACAATTTTGTAATTATTATTGTAAACCAGTACAATAAATGCAAAAAAATATTTTTTTTAATCACAGTTAAAAAGAAACACACACAATAAATAAAAGACGCGAACAAAATTCAATCGAGCTTGCAAAAGAAGCGGCGAAACTTCAAGTATTAGATCAAAATAGCAAAATCTGTAGAAAGCAACATTTTAGATGTATTTTGTTGGTACAACATGTGATTTCCAAAGTTAAGAAATCTTATTTTACTCAACAAAAACACTTTCCTCAAAATCTCTAAACCAAAATGGTGAAAAATTACACTATTGAGCTCTTTTTTAGTTTAAATAATAAAAAAATTGTAACGGAAAGCCTAAATTCTGTGTGGATTTTAAAGATGTCAACAAAGTCACTATGAAAGATGCTTACCTATTACTATACATAAGATACTGGACAAACTAAACGATGCTGTTTTTGTATTGACGTTAGATGGATATTAGCAGATACCTTTTGAGCAGGAAAGTTAGAAAGTAGCAATTTTTACTGTATCTAGGATAAGCTTTCAGTTCAAGCAATTTGTACTTCACTCAGCACCAGCAACTTTCCAACGTCTTATGGATACCGCCATATGCCTAGAATTTAAGGTGCATATGGATAACCTGCAAAAAGTGTTCAAGTGTTTAAAATTGCAAAACTGAAAATAAATTCTTGCATTGTTAGAAAAGGTGAGCTTTATTACCTATATAGTTACTGGCGACCGTAGCACAATGGTCTAATGCGAAAACTATTATCAAATATATTTTGATTTCTTAAGGCAATGGTTTGAGCTATGGTTTAGATATGGATTTGTTGTTTAGTTTAATATTTGGTACTGATGATACCTCGGATTTGGATTTTGAAATAGTAAGAAATTAAGTTTTTTTAGCTAAAATTGACCATGTTCGGAGTGCCCCATTCAGATGTTGTTTTGAGGTCTTTGTTTATAGATACTACAAATTCTAACCTAAAAATTTCAAGACGAACAGCCATATTTGTCGTTATGGTCTTTGGAAAGTATAAAGTATGAAGGGTGCTATTATCTGTCAAACTATGTATAGGACTTTTTGTTATTTGATGAAGTTTATTAATGTAAACCAAAAATAAAGTTGGCAAAAGAGCAGAACCTCGACGAACACCAGCATTTATGTTTTTGGGGCCAAAGTTGAAACCATCAATTATAACTTTAATTTTTCTATTGTCAAGAAAACTATTGATGAAATTTACAGTTTTTTTTAATCAAAATTTATACCTACCTTATCAAACTCTTTGCTACTGCAAGATATTTTCCTTGTTTGTCTAAAGTAGAATTCTATTTGTGACTAACATAAGTCAGAATTTGTTGTCGAACGTTTTGATCAAAATCTATACTGAGTATCTGAGATGAAGTTATTTCATTCTAAGAACTTGATAATGTGAAAATTAATATTTTTTTCAAAATTATTTTACAGATTGGACAGTGATGCAATTGGTCTATAATTTGAAGAATTAGACTTGTTTTTCTTTTTAAGAATAAATTGAACATTTGCACTATAAAAAATGGTTATTGGAGAAAGTATTAAAATACTCTACATTTCCTTACTTAAAATGTCAAAGCATCTTGAGTGCTATTTTCTAGTAGAAGCACTTTGTACTTTCTTTCTAATTATTGCTACAAATTTATTTTAAAAACAAACGCCATCAACGCCCAAATAAACTATTTAATTATGAAAAAAATGTTTGTCTGGACTTTAAAAAAGATAAGGCTGTTTCTAAAAATGTATTTATTTTACGGTAGAGTTAGATCAGCAAAATTTAAGATTAGAAAAAGCTTTACTAACAAATACGGATACTTTGTACAAGAAACCAAATGAACCAGGATTGGAAAAAGAAATTTTGTTAATTTGAAATTTCAAATTAGTGTAGTTAGCAAAAAATGTTGTTGAAAGTTTGCAGATTTTTTTAGATAATCAATTACCAACTCTTTATGCTAGTATAAGCCGTAATTTTAGCCACGTTATACTAAAAAAATGTGATTAACAAAAGTTTGTGAGTAAAAATATTATTGTCTTCTAACAACCGGACACATAGAAAACGCTAAGACTTAATAAGATTTTAGAAACTATTGGCTATGATAAGACATAATATAAAACATATAGAATTTTGTCAAATTGTACAAACTTTTGCATATAAATATTTTAAATGTCATTAAGGGTTGTTATGTTAAAGGGTTTTGCCACACGGTAACGCTAGATTTAATGGGTCTTTTTATGAAATTTACAAAAGATATTAATTTTTTGTTAGTAATACAGGACAAGTTTATTAAATGAGCAAAGTGTAAAATAACCAGTTGCAACACAATTTGTCAGCAACAACTTTATACGGTGGATATTTTTAGTGTTTTTGGTTATTTTTTGCCTTTCGGCTTTGAAAATTCTACAACTTAACATAACATTTACCATATAAATTTAATTAATTTCTAATATATTTTATACATCCTACACATTTTCTTTTCCTCGTCCATTCAAAATTTGCACACTTTCTCCTCATTTCTACATCTGAATCTTGCAATTATTTTTTTTTCTTTCATTTTTTTATACTTTTATACATTTTCTAGGTACTGGTAGTGCATCATTTATAATATGTACATAATTTGAATTGTACCTAGATTCATTTATCCGTGTTCTACGCTCTTGCACTTGTATATCTCTTACCATAATTTTATTCTACATACTTCTATCTATTCTCAATCTATGTATTTCCTCTCTAGCATATCCATTCTTCTTAAAATATTTGTCTTTGCATGCTCCCATTTATCAGCATTTTTCTTTCATTTTCTCCTTCAGGTACTCTTGTAATATTTTACATTCATTTCTTTCTCTCACTCTTGCTTTAACCTCATTACAACGGTTTTCCTGCTTCTACTCTTAATTTGTCTATTTTAACTTTTTCTATTGCAATGTATGCTGCGGTCTCTTTGTTTACTCCTAATACCCATTTCTTGTATTTTGTTTGAACAGCTTGCTTTCAGTTTTTTTTACTCTTTTCATCCCCAAATTTCCGCTACGTACAATAACATACATTTTATTAAACTTTCAAACATCATTCCTTTTATTCTCATACATTCAAATTTTCTTTCACCAATTCCCCATATTTGTCCTACCGCTTTATTAGCCTTTCTTGTCAATTTTTTTGTGTGTTTATTTTCATTGTTGTTTTTACAAAAAACATATCTTAGATATTTAAATGATTTTACTTCTTTAATTTCTATTTCATCTCATTTCCAGTTTTTTACTTTGCGTCTTTCTCCCTCCTTTCTGAAAGTCATCATTTTTATTTTATTTACATTTACTTCCAACTCTTTTTTTCTAAAATATTTATCCACACATTTAATCATTTTGTTTATTTCATTTGCTTGTTTTGCAACAATTACCATGTTGTCTGCATAAGCCAGCGACTACACTTTCTTTCTGCCCACCACCACCTCACCCGACTGCGCCCTACATAGCATCTCTTCTACATCTGCAATGTATGCCGCAAACAAACTAGGGCTGAGTGGGCATCTCTGTCTCACACCTTTTGTAGTCCAAAATTTATCGCTCATTTTGTCATTCATATAGACCTGCTAACTGTTTCCACGTATATTTCTTCCATTCTTTTTACTAGATGCTTATTTGTTCCTTCCTTTCTCAAATACATCCACAATTTCTCCTTACTTACTCTGTCAAATACTACTTTTAGGTCCAAGAATAAAGCATACAACTTTCTTCTCTTTTCTACTATATGGTGTAGTATGTATACATTATCCATGGTCCCTCTTTTTTTCTTTTTTAAATACGGCCTGTCCGTCTGGCAATATCTCATTCATCTAGAGTTTTTCACAAATTTTTTTTTTAGTACCATGGCGTAGATCTTGTATGCAGTACTTAGTAACGTTATACCTCTATAATTTTCTGAAAAAAACTTTCAATTTCCTTTTTTGTGTATCGGGCATACAAGACCTACTCTCCACTGACTAGGAAACTCATTTCCCTTCCATACTTGATTTATTATCTTGCTCAGTTTCTCAATCAGATCTTCCGTGCTTCATTTTGTATTCCATCTACACCCGGCGCTTTTTTTTTTTTTAGTTTCTTTATTAAAAGAAATGATATGGAAGCAATCCATATAATTTCTTTTTGTTGTGCTTATGTATACTGTATTTTTAGGTGGTAAAAAACAAAAGTTAAAAATCAATTACTCAAACTCAATCCAACTACAAAACGGCTAATCAAATACGGACAATTGTTTTGGCTTTACGAATCCTCATAAGTGCATCTTAGTGGTATGGCATCGGATTTTAATTTTTTTATTAAACTATATGTGATTGTCTACCTTATTGCAATTTAGTTGCCAGTTGCGATGCTGAAGTTTAATCGATGATATTTGGATTCTTTGGTTTTGGATTAATATTTATTAAGATCTTTAAATTCTTACGCGGAGGAGGAGATAGTTAACCAAACTTGAACGTTTTGAGAACGTAAAAACCGCAATTAAACTCTTTATGGTCATTTTGTGGAAGGAATATTAACTAATCTGTGCTTGCGATGTCTGAATATAAAAACGTCAACAAAAGAACCAAGCCTATTGAGGATTTTAACGGCGCTACGTGTACGGCAATTTTTTAATCTAATTTTAAGACTGTGTGCGGTGATGATTAATGATGTTTCTTTTGCAAATTAACATATGTTTGTTTTTGCTAAAGAAACATGATTCATTATTTAGACTAAATTTGGATTATATTAGATTGGAATAGGATTTTTTTATCACAAAATATTACTATTTTTTTAACACATTTTTAAAATATTATATATTTATGTTTTAAAATGTAGAATTTATTATATTTAAATAATATCTAGAAAATAAAAAAAAAACTAACAATGACCAAAAAAACCAAAACCTTTACAGAACAAACTAGTGCTTCTATACAATTTAATTCAATTATCTACATTGGTAATTGCTATAATAAATTGGTTCTATTAGAGATTTATACAGGTGTAGTTTGTTATATAACTTTTATTATTTCATTTCATAAGAATAATGTATGTTTAAAAAGCCAATATTGAAATTGTGCATAATCCAAACCTTTCAAACGATATTAAAAAAAAAGACAACAATGGAAATGCAAATATTAATCAACACTTTTAATTAATGCTGAGTGGCTGATCATTAATCGGTTTGATTGTTGAGCTGGATGTTTTATTACTAATCATATTGATGGAGTTTATGGTTTCAGCAAAAACAAATGTACGTACATGTTTTATTTTATATACTTCATACTTAAATACGGAATAAATTATGTTTTTTTTTTTAATTTTAATGATATTTAGTAATTACATAATATGCGATAACAACATAAAAATACATTTGAATTTCAATGAGTGAAACCACTCTTGCTGAAACTGTCACATTAAAGACTAGATTTAATAAGCAGTCTGTAAACATTAACTTTGAAAATTTGTGGCTTATAAGTCTCAGGAAATACTGCGTTTGGAAGTTTATTCCATTTGTCGATAGTACGGTTAAAGAAATCTTTCTTAAAAGTTTTGGTCTTACATCTCTGAACTGTCGGTGAATATTTGTTAGAATTCCTAGCAAACCGATAAGTATTTGTTTAGATGGCAAAATGACTTGTATTTTGTTTTAACAGTGTCGGTTAAAATATCTGTAGAAAATGCAAAGATCTGCAACATTACGCCTATTAGACAATTGGATCGGCAATGATCCGAATAGATTGTTTCTGAATAGAGTTTAGAAGATATAGTGTAGTTTCCTATGCTCCTTTCCATATTTGGGAACAATATTCAATACTTGGACAAATATAAGTTTTATATATATTCAAAATTTTAACAGAAAGAAGAAAGCTTTCAACATCTATTAAGAAATTTTAGTTTTCTAGATACTTTTGAAGCTATGTTGACAACATGGTTGTTCCAGAAAAGATTATGTGAAATTTTAACACTTAGAAATTATGTTTATTTAGAGTTAAAAATGATTATGTTAGGACTGCCATATTCTGATATTGTTTTGAGGTATTTGTTTATAGATGCTACAGATTTTAACCTAGAAATTTAAAGGCATTTGTTGATATGGTATTTGGAAAGTATAAAGGGTGCTACCATCTACAAAACTATGAATCGGACTTCTAGTTATTTGAAAAAGTTCATTAATGTAATTTAAAAATAAAGTTGGCAAAAGAGCAGAATCTTAAAGAACACCATCATTTATGATTTTGGGGTCAGAATAAAAAACTATTATTTTTAACTATAGTTTTTCTATTGTCAAGAAAACTATTGATAAGATTTACAAACTTATATAATGGAGCTTGTTGACAAGATTAGGATGCCATACCATACCAAACGCTTTGGAAATGTCTAGAGATACTGCAAAATTTTCTTCTTGTTTGTCTAAAGTAGAATTTCATTTGTGACTAATACAATTCATAAGATCTGTTGTCGAACTGTTTGATTGAAATCTATATTGAGTATCTAAGATGAAGTTATTTTGTTCTAAGAACTTGACAAAGTGAAAATTATTATATTTTTTAAAAAAATTTGACAGTTTGGACAATAATGCAATTGGTCTATAATTTGAAGAATTAGACTTGTCTCTCTTTTTATGAATAGGTTGAACATTTGCAATTTTCCAACAATTTGGTAATGTTTTATTTTTATTATACAAAAATAAAACAAAGCAAATATTTTGGTCAAAATGAGAGCTAATTCATTTGCAAATGATTTAAGAATGATAGATGGAATTTTATCTATATTTGATGCCTTTCTGTTAATTAATTTAAGAAGATACTTTTTGACAACCCGTTGCGTAAAATTAATTGGACCCATTATTTTTCTACTAGCCATCATTGTAGGTACAGCAATAGGAAGATTTATAATAGTTAGTAGAGTTAGATGCAAATTGATTTGTAAAAATATCTGCTTTTTTGGATTAATAACAAGATTGTTTTGATCATTTCGATGCTTTCTGTTTCTTTTTTACTGCCTCTTTTGTTTGAATTGAATACAAGTACTTTTGTTTTGGTTTAATAACCGAGAACGAAACAATTTTTTTAATGTCATATATATACATAGTCATAAGTTTTTGTGAGCTTTCTGCTGCAATATGTTGATCATTAGAATATAAGCAATAAGTATCAAAATCAAAATTATAAAAAAATTCTTTCATTTTTACTATGTTCATTTTAGAATAATGATAGATGAAGCGCTGTTTAGGTTTGGTAGTAATAGGAAGAGAAGTTTTAACAACAGAAGTAATAAACAAAATTTCTTAAAGCAGCCTTAGCATTAGTTGTTGTAATCTCTGGAATAGTTGAATGATACAAATCTAATAATCTTGGTTTACCAAGAAGTTCATCACAAGGAAAATATGTCGGTTGCTGAATAAGTTGGGTAAGATTATGAGAAGCAGCAAAAATCATAGGTTGGATAAGGTCGATGTATATTCGTTTATTTTATTTTTAATATATTCAATAAAAAAAAGGAAACACATTTGGTGTACAGATGAGCATATGAAGGAAAAACTGTTATTAAAGAAAATATATGTAAAGCTTTTTAGTTTTAAAACTATATTTATATAATCTTTTTAATATACTTGTAAATCACAAGCCGTGATTGATATAAGTAGTGCAGCAATCATATTTTTGATTTTTTCCAGAAATTAATATATAATTCATTTTTAGATTGATTTTTGTTAAGCGAGATATTTAATAAAGAAGTACTAAAAGAATTTAACTCTATCTAACTCTCTTCCTGTCCTATGAATATTAATAACTCCAATGGACATTAATTAACATCTGAAAACAATAAACACGTTCTATTCACAATGGAAACTATATTCCTCGGCTCTATCGTCACACAATAATTGCCCCGGCAAAATTGAATTTCTTCATTTGAAATTCCAATCCGCTGAATTGTTCATTTGGTGCAATGTGCAAGGAGTTTAAACAATACGGAAACTTTTAAATTATTTACAAGAGCCCCACGGAGCCAAAATGGAATATCTGATTCCGACGAAATTGCCACGAGCAGCGAGCGAATGGAGCAGCTGGTCGTTACACCTTTGTACCTGTTAAATGATGTAATCAATCTTACAATACTTGTTGGTGCATGTATGTGCGGAGAGGTTATGGAATTTTGAATGTTTTATGCATCTGAAATGCACGCCGCTATGAATAGATGGAAGTTTTATGCTCCATCTAAACGGCGAATTATTAAAATGGGGAAATATTACAATCTTATTTTCCTTGTACATAGGAACCATTTATTCTGAATAATAAGTTATTGAGGTTAGAATAGTCTCGTAAATTTTTTTGAATATCCTGTATTTGAAATGAATTATTTAATAGGACTTTATTCCTAAAGCGATTTAATTCTTTTAATTGCACTAGATCAGTCTATTGCGTCAGTACTCGAAGGGGCGCGTCAGTTAAAAGGAAATTTGCGTGTGATTACCAGATAGTGCATTACTAAATGAATAACTAAGTAGCTGTAATTGACATTTACAATTAACGTTCTCATTTGACAATTTGACGGCATGAATAATTATAATCAAACATGGTAAACTGTGTTTTATAATTACAACATTTTAATATTTAATTTATTTCTCATATCTCAGAATTTTATAAACAGCAATTATATAAAATAAATTGTTTTTTTTTGCGTTTATAATAAAGTTCACATAAGGAAAAAGTAACAAAACAAATCATCGCAAATGTTTAAAGTGTATCTGAGTGTTATGAACTATTTTAACAATCTTTTTAAGAAGTATTACGACGATGTAAAGCTTTAATGAAGGTCATTAGCATACGCTAGACTTTTATTAATTTGTCCTACTTACAAAGTAATTAAACACAAATCTTAAAAAGGATATAATCCAATAAAAAAAAAGGCTTATGTAACAATATAATATATAATTTAAAAAATACAATAATGGTTGTTACATTTGGCTTTGTCTTTTAAACTTTAAACTTTTGAACAATAACATTGTCTTACAAAACTTAAAAAATACGCTATGGGTGTGTCATAAAAAATATAAATAACCGAGTTTCATTATAAAAGACGTATTAAATAGACTTATTACAATTTCTAAGGTAACATTACATAAGTTCTTTTTGGGGAAACAAGAATGTGGCATAATGTCTCATATTAATTTGAGAAGCAGATTATACAAACATCTCCTAGTTATGGGTGAATTAAATTTTCTGAATCAACACATTTTTGTAAGCGCATTTCAAAAATGGTTATTTAGTCAGAACCAGAGCTGGTACAAGGTTAAGAAAGTTATTGATACGCTAGCAAATAATTTTTATTTTGAGTTTTACACTTATTTTACATTGAATAGAAGTCGTACAACTTATTTAAAAAGTTTTTTTATGAAAGTAACAGCTTATTAGGTGGTTTCTGAATCACACCGATAGATAAAGAACAAGTTTTTATTTAGTTATATTTTAAAATTGAACACTGGACTGCTAGCTTGCTAAGCTAATGGCTTATTACCGAGCTCAACGTTTATAGACAAAAAAATAAAGTGGTCAAAAAATTACACGTGTGAGATGAAGCTTTGTTGTTTGACCAGGCTTACATTAAATTTATAATAAAAAAAACATTCGAATGGGAATACAGAAATCCAGGAAAAACTAACTTGGGTTTGAATAACAAAAAACTAGTTATTTAAATCAGGTGCAGCTGGCACAAGTTACGAGCTGGACATAATCAAAAAAATTCTACGAACTGGTTAAATATTGCAAAAAGACTATACACTACAAATACATTTTTTTTATTACCATGGCTATGTAGAACAGAAAAATAGCACTTTTTGTTTAGTGTAGGGTATACTTTATGCTTAAGAATTGGACTGTAACAATTACATTACACGTTAAAAGCAGTTACTAAATAACGCTTGGCGCTAAAAAATTTATTATCCTAGTAATTGAAGCAACTGTATCTATTATAACGCAACAGAAAACATCGTAGAAAGGTTGACTAGTTTAAACTGATAGTTATATTTTATATATATCAACATACTGCTTACCTTAAAATAATGAATTTCAATGCTATTAATTAATTGGTACTACACATAAATTTCTATCAATACATTTTATATTGCCTTTGATTGTTCTAAATATTGCAGTACCAATAATTCTATCCGCTCCTGGGGGAACTTTTTCAATTCTTCTTAGTTTCCATTGTAATGGAGGAATGTGCTGTTCCTTGATACAAACCAGGTTATCCTTCTTTAGTGGTCCATTTACTTCTTTCTTGCAGATGGTTGAGGTACTCTTTCGACTATCGTGTCTAAAAGTTTTGCTTTATTTTAGATATATGTTACCAGTAAGATAATCGCTTGCTTGGCAATCCCTGGATGTTTGATTCTGGTAGGACGGTTAGCTTGCAGCCGATTAGAAAATGTCCTGGAGTCAGTGGTTCAAAATTTTTGATCTCAAAACAAAGATATTTAAAATAAGAAATTGAACCTAAAGATGAAGTTGACGACAACAGATTTTTTTTTAACATTTTATGGTCCTTTGAACCGGATATTTCCGTGACGCTCGTATTTTGAAAATAAAGATTCAAGATAACATTGAAAACGAACAAAATTTAGTTGCAAGTTGACAATCTGAAAAACACAGCAATCAAGTTTGAAGCAATTCAAGCCAAAATCGAATTTATCAAAACAGAAGAGTTAGTCAATCTCGATACATAGCAATGCCAAGAAATTGCCAACTTTGAAAAGTCATATCGTTCAATGGCTACTGTATTTTCAAACGCATTAGCACGCAAAACAGCGAATGGAGCTTCAGGTTATTTATCGGTTGAAACATCCGTGAAATTGCCAACAATCTTACTGCCCAAATTTAATGGCGCAGTTGAAGAAAGGTTTTTATTTATTGATATGTTCAATTCATTGGTGGACACAAACGAGGCATTGATTGACATCCACAAGTTTATGTATCTCCGATCATGTCTGACAGGAGAAGCTCAACAAGTAATAACTTCTATATCAACCACATCTGCAAATTATCTAATAGCACGATCACAATTAAAAGATCGTTTTGAAAACAAAAAACTTATTGTCAAAAATCATCTTTGGCGGCTGTTTGAATTGAAAAAGGTTGACGAAGATTCAGGGATATCAATAAGGAATCATGTCAATTAGTTTACCAAAAACAAACCAAGCAAATACACATTACTGCTCTATTTGTCAACATCCAAATTAGATCGTTTAACTAAGGATAAATGGGAAGAATATATAGCATTAAAATCCAAAATCCAACATTATACGACGCGATTGAATTTCTGCATCAGCAATGTCAGGTGCACAACCTACATCTTTGAGACCGCCAAAACCTTGATACACTCATACCTTGGCAGCTCGAAACAGTTTTAAATGCTATGTATGCAGTCAAAACCATGGCATTTACAACTGCACCACGTTCTTCAATTTATCTTGTGAGAATAAATTGGCAAAAGCAAACAGCTTAAGGCTATGCATAAACTGTCTAGAAAAGAGTCATTGGATTAATGCAAATCGAGACAATGCAAAACTTGCAATGAGAAGCACAATAGCCTTCTTCACAACCACTCAGCAAGCGTAATACCATTTACATCATTCACAGCAATTAAAGAAGACAGACACCAACACGTCATTTTTGCAACACCCAGTTTTTATATCAATGACAAAAACAGCAAACAAAATATCTGTCGTGCACTTCTAGACAATGGATCACAATTCAATTTCATTACTAAACAATTGTGTCAAAAGTTACGTCTTGACTAAGTGCCTGTCAATATTCCAGTCAACGGAATTGGCAACTAGACGACTAACATATAGCATAGAACAACAACAAGAATGAACTCCAGAGATCAATCATTTTCTGAAAAATTGGATATTCTTGTAATATTCACTATTACGTCTGATCAACCATCAATACTATTGTACACATTAAAATACACAATTCCCAGTCGGGAAGGATTGACATGTTATTAGGAGCAAATATATTCTCGGAATTACATTCCATTCTCCAGCTGTTATTAACAAAGAACATGCTAGGGCTAATACTACAAAAAACAAGATTAGGATGGATTAGACTATCAAAACTATCAACAAATCTTATGGCAATACAATGAAACTGATGCAATAAGCACGTTCAAACTAACAACTATTACATATGGAACATCATCAGCTCCATTCCAAGCTATCAGATGATTACATCAATTATCAAATTCTGAAGAGGACAAGTATTTATATGCAAGGGAAATTTTGAAAAAAGATTTCTACGTAGATGATTACATTACTGGAGCAAATTCTAAAGACATGCTAGGTCTAATACAAGAAGAGTTGCAACAACTACTCGAAAAGAGTGGATTCCATTTAAGAAAATGGCGCTCAAATTTAAAAAAATGACACTACAAAAAATGCTCCAAAAGACAAAAAACTGTTGTAATAACAAGTCAACATTAAAATTATTGGGATTATTATGGAACAGTAATGAAGACTCACTTCAGTTTTTTCACCCATCAGCGATCAAAAACCATGGAAAGATTACAAAACGAGTAATTTTATTAAAATTGTTGCGAATATTTGACCCATTGGGATTACTTGGACCAGTCATCATCACTGCTAAGATAATCATGCAAAACTTATAAGAGTTAAAACTTGATTGGAACGAATCAGTTTCGATTAATTTCTATTCAAAGTATATAACATATGAAAAAGAATTGGAATTATTGGATCAAATCAAGATAACAAGAAGAACAGTGATAGGAAACCAGATTGAATTGCACGGGTTTTGTGACGCTTTGGAGAGGGCATATGGAGCATGTATATACATCAGAACAAAGTTAGAAAATGGCGGCTACAAAATACATTTACTCTGCTCGAAATCAATAGTAGCTCCGCTAAAAGTGCAGTCAATTTCTCGTCTTTAGCTGTGCGGTGCCTTGTTACTAGTTGAACTTATCGCAGCTACAAAAGATGCACTAGATGAAAATATCACAAAGGAATATTATTGGACAGATTCTACAATAGTTTTAGATTGGATCAAATCTCAATCAAAATTTTATAAAACATTTGTGGCGAATAGAATTAGCAAAATACAATTATTAACTTTGGCAAATCAATGGCATCATGTGGCATTTTTGAACAATCCAGCAGATGCAATCTTCAGAGGAACAAATCCAATGCAACTAACTTTTTTCTTTTTGTAGTGGTACTATATCAGAAACCAATACTATCAGATCTTAAATTTAAACAGTCAGTTTGTTGATTTTGGACAACAAGAGTGTGTACAACGTTGTTGGGCTAAACCAGTGTTTGCACAACCCATAATGGGCCAATTACTCAAAGAAAGAATAACGGCATCTCAACCTTTTTTATATTACGATGTGGACTTTTGTGGGCCATTCATCATAAAACCTTATTGAACAAAGGAATCCCGTGGACAAAAAGGATACATAGCTGTATTAACAATCCTGATCCAGAAATGACTAATTTAAACTAATAATTATATTCTATATATAATATTGTAAGTGGGAAAATATACTAAAAATGATGATGAAAGAAAAAGTGACTATGTGTAAAACTAAGCAAAACAGCTTTTTTTTTCTTGGTTTTCATACTCTTTGTGAGGATTTGATGGCACTATACCTTAATCATTTACACGGTTGCTTTTTATTCTTGTCTGTTCTGAGTAATTTTCTACATTTTTGTGGTCTCGTGTAGTAAATGATCAACCATTTTTGTAACTTCGTCTATTCAGCGTGGCCTTTGTCCGTCGACCTTTTCTTGGAGTATTAATTTTTCCATAGTATCTGATCTTTTTGATACATGACCAAAATATTGCAGTGTGTTTTAGTTTATTTTCTTGAAAAGCCAGTTTTTGATGTTTAATATAGCTAGTGTGAAATCATTTCTGCGGTGCTCCGTCTACGATACTTGTAGCACTTGTTGATATGCTCACATTTCAAATGTATTAATTTGTCTTTGCTTTGTTTGTCTAATATTGTTTTGTTATGGTCTTGCTAATTGACGTGTCCTTTTATAACCGCGTTAGTTTGGTCGATGCCATTTTTGCTATTGCTAGCCGGTGTCTTATTTTATCCTCAATTTTACCCATGTTTGTGATAAGGAAACCAAATAGATAAACTTATCCAGTACTTTGAAATCAGCTAACAGACTGATATGTGCCTATAATCTTTATTTGTTTTGCGCAGTCTTGTCATGATAGTTTTCAATTTACGCTGGTTTGGTCTTTTAATAATTGCTTATCCGCTTTTCTCTAACAGCTAGACCACCATGTCACGCATTAAGTACTTTTTGCATAATGTATTTACTAAAAATGTAAAAAAAAAAATTGATGACAAGATGAAGCCTTGCCTGACTACTGATCTATTATCAAAAATGACTGAATATATTTTGTCTATTTGTACAGTGACTATGCTGTGTTTGTTCTACTTAATAGAATCGAATACTTTTAAGTAAAAAGCACATGAATATGTGATATTATATTTGCGCATTTTTCGATGATCTGATGTATGTTTATTATTTGTTTTGTTATGCTTTTTTGAAACAAATCCATTCTGTTTGTCTGATATTTGTGGAAAAAGGATAGATTGAAATCTTTCATTTATTATGGTAAGCAAAATTTTACTGGCATGTGATATTAATACAACCGTTCTACAGTTATTGCATTTTGTAGGAGAGTGCAATGAGTATAGACTCGCACCACTCCGCAGGCCATTTTTTGGTGTTCCAAAATGCGTTTTTTTTACAAAACGACAAACTACCAAAAACTTAAGATAGTTAAAAATGTATGGTGACACATTCATTTTCAATTGCAAGATGTAACAATGGCCATTTGATTAGTTTTTCCAATTAAATTCATGGTTGGGCAAACATAGATATTAGCATCCGATATGACCAGACACTTATATATACTGTAATAAACCTATTATTATGCACAGAACACTTGTAAGGACTGAAAAACCCAACCTCAAAAGTTTTTTGATAGGATCTAGTAAAATGTGGGCCTTATCAAGTGGCTCTTGAGAATGATTTTTTTAGTTAGTTCTGCTTTGTCTTTGTCATTGTCACAAATGGTGTTAGTTTGAGGCCTATCTCTCCTTATACTTTATTTTTCTTTTCTACTTTCTACACTGACGTTTGTTCTTTGTCCCTTTTATAGTGTTTTTCTAAATTAACTCCTAACTCTTATGTTTCTTTCTTTAGTACTGTCGTTGCATAGTCTCTTAGTTTTCATTATTTGTTTTTGTCACTCAGGTATATATAAAGGATTGTAGATTTGTCGATTTTGTTTTTTAATAATTTTTCTCTTTTTATCTTCCTCTTACACTCTACTAGCGTATATTCTGCGTTGTCATGCGTGTCTTCTTGACAGAATATACATTTTTTTTTCTTCATTTTATTTATTTTTTGTAAATTTTAAAAGTTTTATGTCCGGTGAGTAGTTATGTTGTATGGTAACACGTTGCCAGTTTATTTTTTACTTATTTTTTTTTAATTTCTGGTATTAGTTCTCTTTCCTTGTTTATTTTTTTTTTAATTTTTTTTTCACTGTATCTGCCATATTTGTATCGTATTTTCTGTTGCCGCAGTAGACAGGTTGGGATGTCTGATATTAACGGGAGCTATGAGAACAATTTCTACATCAACTATAGAACTGTTCTTGTTACTGTCAGTGTACTTAGATGTGACAAATGTGACGATGGGGACAAAACAAGCAGCTTACCGATTACAGACATATGAACACATTGTAAAGTTTTAAGTTTACTGACTAGAAATAAGAAATGTGTTACTTAAAGAAGAAATACTAATGGTAAGATCAAACTTTATGAAAGCTATAAGAAATTATATAATTTGATAATACCGTCGCAAGACGAATGGACAAATAAAAAAATATTTGGGCATAGCCAAATAAACTATCTGATATACACAGCACAACGGCACCGGAGCTGAAATATAAAGACTACGACGGCTATGTTATTTCTGGTGGTTAGAATCATGACTGAGTTAAAACAATAAATTCTAGACTGTCAATGGTCTACATAACCAGTCTGTGGGTTTTGGAACAACAATTTACGCTTGAGTTGGTTAATATAAGATTAATGTATAAAAAATAATCGTAAAGCTTACCAAAAACCACAGTTATTAGAAAAACAGTTAAGAAATGAAGCACTTTTTGTTTTTAACAGTATTATTACGTACTATCCAAACTATGATAATGCAGATGAGTCAAACAAAACTGCAGGTGTTTGATAACTAAACAATGTTGCCTGAAAAACACATGCATAAATTGGAAATCTAGTAGATCTCTTTATGCTACAGATGTTCAGAGGACAAAGACACTTTACTACATCTGCTGAGCGAGTAACAACTTAAGGTACTCAATAGAAAGAACCCCCGCACAAGACTTATCACCTTGAGATTTAAAAAAGCTCTAGCTCTAGCAAAATTTGAAAATAAACTTTGTTGGCTTCTTTCGTTGTTTTATACTATAGGCTGCTTCTACAGGTAATGGTGTGTTGACTTAAGCAAATAGTATGCAAATAGTTTTTAGCTACTTTGGTGCCGAAACCAGTGCAAAGTCAAAAAATACTACTTAATAGCATAATAAAAAAACAATTTTTGAGTTGTTTTCTATAGTTTAACGCTGATATCAACTTGAAATAAGATTTTTTTGTTTATAAATTTAATTTCAAAAACGTACTTTCTTTGAGAAAAAATGAAAAAAATGCTCTCCATTCATACCATTTATTACAAAACGGATAATTATTAAAAATTACCAAAAGGACAATAGACTGAGCAATTGCATAATAATTTGCTGATGTGTTTTTTAAGACTGCTTGTAGAATGCTTTTTTGGAGAACAGCTTTGTTGTTGACAAATTCTGGGAAAAAACTTTTCTATTAGTGTACTTCATACAAAAAAAAATAAAAAATTACTAATCTGTCATACTAGAAAATTATCCTGCAAACATTGCTGGGCTGGTAGAGTATAGTGGACTGACTGGACAGCTATCTAATTGGAACTAACTGTTTACTCATTGTCATTTAAAGGTATGTCTTCTAAGATTAATTGAAAATTATATTTTAAAAATGAAGAAATTTAAACATTGAGGCAAAAATGTACCAATGAGTAAATTGTTGCACAAGTCCGTCCAAACGTTGTACGGCAATTGATATTGTTAATGACTATCTTGTACGGCATAAAGATTTTTGTGGTCTCAAATGTGGGCTTTATGTTGATTAAAGATACCAACTTGTTGGTTGTCAAAGTTTGACACTTACAAAGAAAACAAAAATTAAAATGGGAGCCAGCATTTTATAACAACGGTTGTTAACGCAACGCCTTTTTTTTGAGAGGGTCTATTTTTAAAAATAATTTTAACCTAAAAATAGCAGTGAACGTTTGGCGGTTTAACAACGGATCACACTGTATATTACCATTAAATAGGATTTTTGCAAAGATCTCCTTTAGTGATTAATTTTTTTGTATTTTAGAAAAAATGGTTAGATGTTGATTAGACCTACATTTGGTTATGGTTTAAATTTCTTATTTACTTTTGCTTGCAGGACTCTTTGAGGTAAAGATTATATTGATAACCTAGATTGACTTTATCTTAATTATTAGGGTTTAGTTCATTAGTATGTTTTTTTTTAAATTTTGAGAGTAACCCTTAACATCTTCACTTGTAGATAAGGTTTAATGAGTGTCAGTATTTTTTGCTCGAAGATTGATTGCTGTTGTCAAACTTTTTTATTGGTTTTTACATAAACCACTTTTTACGTAGCGGTAGTTTCTGGATGCATTTGTTTATCATACTCTTTCGTTGAAGTTACACTTGGGAAAATAGTGCAGCTACTAGTATCAGACGTTAATTGTTGTACAATACACAATCTAACAGAAAACTAATTGTTCCTACTTTTGGTGGCACATTAGTTCACTAATACTTTAAAAAATCCAAGAGGGTCTGAAGTTATGAACAATGTTAAGACAGATTAAGGGGTATTGTACCTGCAAGGCCCTTGCAACGTAGATACATCTTAAGACGTACGGTGGTATCCTCTGTCACAAATAATATATCAAAGAAAGGACTATCATAGCTTTCTTTCTGGAAGAACAAAATATTATTGTAACTGTTTTCAAAGCGCAATAGAACGCTAACAAGCCAAAAAGCACCAAATAAACTGTCTTGTTAAATATAATTTAATAAATACAATTTATAACTAATTGTTATAGTTAATGTGGTAAATGCAGTAGTTTTACTACTATTGTCGATTTTGATAAGGTTTTTGTTGATTTAGCCAAAAGTTGTATGCATTAAATTAAGTTTTATTTGTTAGTTTGATTCTATGTAAATTGACTACAGTTGTAATTTTTACAAAGTTTTCTTTATTTGTTTCTTAATTAAGTTTAAAAGTTATACAAGACAAGATCTTTTTTTAAAAAGGTCTAAATGAACTAAACAAATAGTTAATAAATTAATTTCTTTGTGTTGTGCTTCAGACAATAACTACGATGATGAATTGAATTTTAAACTTCTAGTATGCATTTAAAGTCTTAACCTATTATTTGTGGTTTACTTAATTTTTGTTATCTACGCAGGTTGTCATTTATGCTTGTGTTGCAGTCATCATTGAAGTTTAAGATAACACTTTGTATTATAGGCGATACCGTATTTTACATCAAAATAACGAAATTTAACGGAATGAAGCATTAAATAAATTAAAAACAACAATTTAATAATAATAATAATAATAAACAAACGTTCAGCGTAATAGCTTTCAATGAAAACTAACTTGAAATATAATAAAACTTGATGTGTTCAGGGTGCTGCAAAAATGTCGTATTAACTTGTTGGTGGATTTCAGTGAGTATTGGAAAATTAAAAACTGCTTTGCCTTATTAAATACAAATCAACTACAAGAAATTTATAAATGATATTTTTTTTCGATATATTTAACAACTAACCAGTAATACCTATTTAACATCACAACTATACTCGAACATTATTTATATAACAATTTATTTGTTTTAGAAATAGCATAAATAATTATAATAAAGTGAATTTTGTAATATGAAACAGACTTTGTTATTTAATTATATATTAAAACGAATAAAATTTTCTACTTTATTCTATCTAACATGTCCTTTCAAGCATTTTTATGTTTCTGGCTTGGTTTGTAGCTTTCCGTATTATTAATTAAAATATACATACTGGCACATCATAAAATACTTTAACATTTTTGTAATGTATTATTTATTAATTATGATTAGTTAATAAAATTTTCAGTACAAAGATAACATTTATTCATTACATTTCAGTTTTAAATTTAAATAACATACTTTAATAAAGTTACAGTGAACCCGAGAGATAATTAAATATTTTTCTTTCATCTGTATTTTAATAAGTTTGTGTTAAAAACGTTTTTATTCTATAATGGAACTCTCTTTAGTGCTGAACAAAAATGATACAATAACTACCAAAGTAAAAGCTTTTCCAGTTCAATTTTAATGCAGCTTCTAGTTAATATGTTGTGCAAATACACGTGCCCCTCTTTGAAACTATAAACATTTTCTGACAAATCGCCATGTCCCCTATGAGTAACATCTTGTTCTACAACTACCCGTGCCAATATTTGCACTAGCTTTAACAGGGTAGGTCGGATACAGAAAACATCATCCCTTAAAGTTTACGCACGTCCATAATTGAGTGATCTGATTATTATATTTAGTGTTGGGGGAGTGCGTGTTGACTTTGCCATATTTGGCGCAAACGCCACTGTAAATGGCGTGTTTACTGCAGCACATGTATAACCTAATATTAACCCCTCGAACTGCAGCTTGCGAACTGTCACGAGCACTGCTAGTCAAATTTGATATGTGTGTTACGCTTCATTTTGTCACTCTTTATTTGGAGATATTGTGATAGTGGTGGACGTTATAAATTCTAATTTTGTCCGACACACGCTCCACTGTAACCGCTTCTATAAACAATTTTTTGTGGTCGAGTAAACCAAAGAATGGGGGATTTATAGTATTAAATTATTGGGACAATTTAGTTCATTTATGTAAATAATCATTGTTTTTGCACCTAATTAAACATGATATTACTTGTATCATGTTTATTAAGTTTATCAAGTACATTTCTGCTTAGATTAAAAATTTAGATTTATAGATATGGGAAATATTTCTTTGGCAGCTGTCGGAAGCAGAGAAATTGATTTGGGTTTTTTTTAAATGATTTGGGACATAACAAATCATTTTTATCTAAAATTAATCATCATGTAGAAGCAAATCAGCCAATTTATCACTTCTACTCTTAAATGAATTTAAAATTGATAAAATGTTTTTTATTTATATGAAAAATTAGATAATATATAAATATTTTAACTATAAACATATTGTCGATTGATTTTGCTGACAGCATTAATCCCTGTTTGTCCTATCTATTACTTATTCACGGTCTAATACATCCACATAATACCGATTTATTATTTTCCTATCGATTTTTTGGAGATTAGTTTGATATTTTTCACGGTCCACTAAAGTTTCACATAACATGCAGTCATTGTAATGTCAACTTACGAGGCGGAAAGAATGGGGCTAATATTTTCCATATATACATTTTTTGTTTCGGTGAAACGGTAGGGTTCAATCTTTACATATGTCTGAACGTGAAATGTAAAATAAAGGAATTGTGGGTTGATGGGCCGACATAATACGTTTAAAAGGGAGTTGTCCCGCTGGCAGCTTTACATATTTTCATAAAGGACATATTGCGTTACTGGAACTGAATTACAATGCAGTTGAAATGTGCACGCGAAAGATTTTGAGTGGTTGGTTTATTGTTAAGTGGCTCATTTCCAATTTAACTATGTCGATGCATAATAATACAGCACGCTTTGTAATTTTATAGAGCATTTGTATGTTGCTAGTGACAATAACTAACATTTTATGTAAGCATATGCCAATAATCAAATTAAATAAAAATTTGCAGTTGTGACATGATGGATTATAACAACCAATAAAAGTTTCATGAAAAGCTCATATATTTTTATTCTTTTTTTATTTATTTATTTATAAATTGATAAAGCATAATGTAAAAAAAAAACATATGTTTATCAAATATTATTTTTTGCAATCATCTTCTTAACTGAAATATTATGTTTTCATGATAACAGAAAATACACAAACAGTAATGTTGCAAAAAGCGGTAAGTAATTGTATACAAGAAAATATAACTTACGCTTAATGCGACTAGAAAGATACAATGCTTAATAAAATAAAATAAATGAATACAATCAACGAACAAATCATTAAGCATAAATGTTTAATAAGTTATTTTCATTTGCGAATTAAACTAAAAAATAATTAAATTTATTTGTGAATTAAAAATTCAAAGCTTTACTTACAACTTACTAAATTATTTTAAATAATTAAAATAACATCTTAATTTAAATTATACTTTATCAATAATATATCAATATCATTGAAACATAATTTACAGTCAATTAATCTAAATGTTTAATTATCTATGGGTTTTCACTCTATATATACAAATGATTGTTATTGCTCAATCTGTAGGAAGTTATATCAAATGAAATGTTTTATATGACATTACGAAAATATGTTATATAAAATTATAATAAAGTGCAAACGATGTCTATTAAATATGATTTGTTTTGTATTATTTTGATACCATTTTGTTGCACTCAAAGAGTTTATGATTAAGATAAGCAGTAAGTAAGTATTATATTGATTATAAATTATATACAGCCATAAAGTTTTTTTAATTAGGTTACAATTAACCAAACAAAAATCAAAATAAACAGGTAATGCTTTTAATAAACAAATTTTATTTTTTGTTATTCCTGCTTTTAGCTTATCTAAATGTTTTGTGAAACATAAAAAAATAATTTACAAAACATTCTTCTTTGTCTGTTTGGAAGCAAATTGTTGTATGTCGAAAGTTCCTTGAAAGCCTTTTCAAATCTAATTAAAAAAAAAAATAACATTATCGATAGATTAAATAATGTCGGTACCCAACTTTGCATATACTTTTTAAAATTTTTTTTATTGTATAATATAATAGTTACTTATTTGTACAAGACGTCTAACGCTAAATTAAGTATGTAAGTGGATTGTAGAACTATACATGTCTAATTATTTTTGAACGTCCGGACGTGCTGAAATTTTGAAACCCAATCAAACGTTTTTGAAAAATAAAGAAAATCTTCAAAATCAATATCAAACTTGGATATAATATACGTTTTATTTTGACAAAAGACATCTAACGCTAAGACGTGTATTAGAATCATTTAAAGTATACATGTCTAGTGAGCTATTAGTTTTTTAAATGCCAGGGCTAGCTTACATTTTGAAACCCAATCAAACTTTTTTGCAAACATTTTGGTATTCTCAAAAACAATTTCAAACTTAGATATAATTTACGTTATGGTTTTTGACCAAATAGAAATTTTGACATAAATGCTTGTTAAAACCATAATATTTTACAATTTTAAAAACTATTTAATTTACGCTCGTAAATTGAAAATTGAAAGCATACTACCATATTTATTTTAAGCGAGTTACCGAGTTATAAAGCAGTAGAGTAGTAAATTTACACATATATTTTTGGAAAATAATGTTTTAAATTGTTATAAATATACTTCTTAGTATGATAATCTATCTTGGTACAACCGTATAACTGTTAGAAGAATCAAAATAATTTTAGGGAGTTTATAACTAAGTCAACCCTAGATTTTGACTTTACTAGATTTTTATCAAATTATTAAGTACTGGAGAGTATAGAGAACACTAAAATGGTAAAAGAAGAAACACTAAGATTATTAAAAAGATAGAGAACATGGAGAAGCAGTGGTTTTAGAATGTAGTATTAATTTAATATATTTAAATTTATTGTAAAATTTAAGGGTTAAGTGGAAGAGCAGCTTAATAGCTGAACTTCGCCTTTTTTCTGATTAAAATGATAAATAAAGATTGTAATAAAAAAAAAAAAAAGAAAGTAAGATATATTGAGTTCTTTAGAATTAAAACATATTATGTTGAGTTACCAGTAAGCAAGGGTTTGCAATGCAAAAAAGTTTACAAGCACAGGAGTCCTCTTAAAACCTGAAGGGGATGTTGTAAAATAAAGTTTAAAAAATTAATAAAATTGTACGTTTTTTTTTCAACCGTATCTGACGGTGCATTTTTTATATGTTTTGTGGTGGGAACCAAAAATACAATTGATTCACTTTGGGGATACTTTATAGTATATTTTACCTAAAAAACTTTCTTAGAAATTCTTTACAAAACTGCAATCAAGCAGGACTCTACACATCTTAAAGTGCCTAAAACAGTATCTGGCCACCCAAAACTCACAACAGAATAAAAAACTTTGTTATAAGAAAAAATCAAACCTTTCACCAAAACCTATTAGTCAAATAAAATTTAAAATGAACAGACCAACACCTGGGCTTGCCGCTTAAAGTCACTGCCACCGGCATAAGATACATTACGCCAGAACTTAAATGCACGGTAATCGAGCAATAACATAGGTCCAGTGACATGACTACGACTATCTCTACTACCAAACTTAAACTATTTGGAACTGACTCTCGGTTTGACTTTACTTAAGACCTAGGTGCAATTTGCAGGAGAACGTGAAAGGCCTCTTCAGAAACACAAACTATAATTGGACATGATTCTATTAAACAAACTTTTAGTCTGGCTTTAGATTAAACCTGTTTTTTTAACAGTTTTGGTTTATTTGTTGATAATCTTACAAACTTTTATCAGTTTTAGACTAGAGTCTAACAATTTTAATACATTGCTGTTAACTTTTGTACACAAATATTTTTTTTACAATTTCAGTACTTTTAAAAGATTTTTGTAAATGGTTTGAGTAGTTTGAATTATAAAATTCAAACAACTGAACTTTTTGACAAGTTATGTGTAATCTTTTGACGGCTGGCAGAGTAGACTTTGGAAGATTCCTGTTATTTGTTCCAAAATTATCAATTTAGCATTTTTTTACTATTTTAGTAACTTTTTGACGGTTTGGAACAATCTGACAATGTTGCCAACTTTTAACAGTTATATAGTAACACATTATAATAATTTTGTTAGAAAGCAAAGCAATTAATTTAAATCTTAAGAGACATTTTTTTGATAGATTTTGACATATTTTTTTAGTTTCAAAACATAATTTGATAGTTTTAATACTTTTCTTTAAAATGTTGACAGTTTTAAAACATGTTTTGATAGTTCTGGCGCATAATTACTAACATTTTTACACAAAACATTTTGAAATAATTTAAGAATGTACAGTCAAGATTTTTTAAGTTGTTTTTAGTGACTTATGTTATAAAATACGTTGCTAATTGAAAGTTTTAATAAATTTGTTGACGGTTTATAAGTTCAACGTATCTGATACATTTGGGTTATCTTATAATATTTTTACACATTGTTTAATTTAGTATTTTTTAACAGAAGTTAACTTTTCTAATAGATTATGTAAATAGGTAAATACTTATTGACAGTAATTTTTTGTATGACAGTTTAGAATAATCTTAACCAATCTAGTACATTTTTTACTAACATATAACATTTTTATACATTACTGTAACTTTTTTACGTTTTTTTGTTTACTTTTTTGACTAGTTTGCTACGTTTTTTTACCAACTTATGATGTTTATATATACATATTAAACATGTAAACTATTTGACAAATTAAGAAATTTCTTATTTTTTTGACAGTTTAAAATACAATTTGAAAAAAAATTGCAATCTTATATTTATACGTTACTGCAAATTGTTTTATATTTAAAATTATATTTGACAAATCTAATATTATGATATTATTGTAAAGTGTTTAACAGTTTTAGCAACAATTTTAAATAAAAATAAATTATATGCGTTTTATCACATTGCCGTAAGCAGTTTTAGTAACTTTTTGATATTTTGAATAATTTTCTTGCAGATTAGTGACACTGTTGACAGTTTAAAATACAAATTGACATATTACATTGTTGTAAACTGTGCAAAAGTTGTGTAACTTTGTCAGATTTGATAAGTTGTTTCTATATATTTACACATTGCTAGCACTATATGGCTGTTTTACTAACTTGTTATAATAATAATAATAATAATAATAATACTATATTCACGGTATATAAAAAAACCATTTACAACTACATCATTCTGTACATAAATCATGATGAGTTACAAGCAATATTACAAATTACACAAAAATATATAAACAACTATTAAATAATAAAAGCATGGAAAAAAAAATATACATATATAAAAACTCTTAAAGCTACATTTTGAAACACAAAATAAATCAATATTATTGGAAACACTATTTGCAATTCTACACATTGTACCAATTGGATTATTAAATCCATAATTGGTAGACTTAATTATTAAGGGATTTTCTTATGGTATTAACGGACAAAAGATTATTCAATGTTTTTTTATTATTTGTTACACGTACGCTGACCGGTTTCGGTTATTTGTTTTTTATAACCTGAAAAAGGTTATAAAAAACAAATAACAATGATCTAAATATTTATCACATGCCGAGTTAGATAGTCGACTGCACTGATAATATATGATACAAACTTAAACTTAACAATTACAAACAAATGTTCAACACTTAAAAATGTAGGTTGTAATAAAGTACAAATAAAACAAGTTTTAGTAGCAATTAAGACACCTCCCCCGTCAAGCTTAGGGCTTGTTAATAAAGAGCGATTACATCTAAGCAAACTGTAACCAATTAATTGTAGCTCCGCATCGCTAATGTCCTGATTAAGCCAGGTTTCGGTTAGTACAATAATATCGTAGTTAGATACAGCTACAGCCAGCATAAGTTCTTTAAGCTTAGTTTTTATACCCCCGACGTTCTGGTAATAGATGGAGATACCGCTGGTGTTCCTGGTGACGGCTTTAGATTGTTGGCTAGATCCAGATTTCAAAAATCCACCGAAGATGAAGCAGGAACATAATTAACTTGCCCATTATTTATAAATTTCTTGACCTCTATGTTTGCAGGCCAAAAATCTTTACAAAGAATGGATCGAGCATGATTAGCTGGAACAGAAACTTTAAAGCTGCTGTAGCTTCCAGATTTTACTTGTAACTCAACAATATCAACTGATATAGTGGGAAACTTAAATTTAATATGATTTACTATATCAGTTTTTTTAGTTCCACGTCTAAGTTTAGAAACATGTACGTAGGAAGTAGGCACATAAGCTTGCAGTTTGTCATTAGTTGGGCCACAACCAAAGATAGTTTGACTTTTTGGCTGAGTTTTTTGATTAGTTTTTCCCTTAACAACAGAGCTTGCCAATGAAGGAAAAACTGCAGGCCGAATCAATTGCACCGTTTCATTAGTGAGCCGCGCAGTAGTAGGAACAATTAGTTGATCACTGCGAGCTTTGTACTGAAGAATAGTTTTATCTTTTTCGGCAATCTTCTCTTCAAGATGGGCAATTTTATTTAAGAGTAATTTATTGCTCGACCACAATTCATCACATAAAACTTGGTAAAAAGTAATATTTTCTTTATAAAGTTTTGGAAGTTTGGAATCATCCAACTCAAATAGAGTACCGCAATTGCATTTCTTATAGCTTATAGCGCAACTGTTATGAAAGATAACGCCACAATTGCTATAAGTTATACTAGATTAGTAACTTTTAGTACTTTCTGACAGTTGCAGTAAGATTTTAAATAGCATTAAATTTTAATTCCCAGATTTATGCCAACTTATTACGTTGTTACGTTTAAAACTTTTAGTAACTTTTGAACACACAATAAATAATATTTTTGACAGTTTAGTAACTTTTTAACAAATTTAATTACTTTTGACAGTATTTTTTGCAATTTAGAATATAATTTGATAGATTTGTTATGTTTATGCTAACATAAATTAGTACTGTAAATATTTTGACAAATAAAGTAATTTTTTATCAATTTATTACATTTTTAGACATTACTGAAAACTATTTTCGAGTCAAAATAACTTAGTAATTTTTTGTTAATAATTTGGAAGAATTGCTATATTTTTTGTGTGGCCTAAAAATCTTAGCTGTCACGTTACTGTCATGTTGGTAAAAGAATGTTGCAAAACGCTATAGATTGTAACCTAGACTTTCAAGACTGTTATGTTCTAATATATTTAATAATATGATTTTTGGAAAGTATGAAATATGAAGCTATCAGTCTTAAAACTATAAATGGATTTTTGTTTGTTAGTTTATTAATGTAGAAGCCGAGAAAGTGCAAAAATTTGAGAAACACCAGCGATTATAATTTTAGTCAGACTTAAAATAATTTATTTTAACATTAATTTTTTAATCAAAAATATTATTACTAAAACTTACAGATTTTTAAACCTATACAATGAAATTTTTGATAATACTAATAAACGTCCCAAGCTACCGCAAAGTTGTTTCCAAGTTTAGTGTCTAAATTTTCATTTGAATCTTACAACTTAAAATTATTTCCAAACTTATAAACTTATATATTCCACTCTTCAGTACGCCTTGTCAAAGCGGAGTTTTATAACTAAGATCCCTCATCTGGTCTGGAGTAGAGAAATAATCTCTTTAGTGTAAATCTAGTCAAAATTGTAGGTTTACTTATAATGCCAGCATTACGGGCAAGGAAGAGGCTAATGCGTCTACACTGGCATATTTACAAAAAACGACAATTAACATATAGCAAAAGATCTGTTGTCGAACGTTTGTTTCATAAATTTGAAAATGTTTGTTTCATAATTATGTATGTCAAAAATGTAGGTTAAAATAAAAGCTAACTCATTTGCAAATGTTTTAAGAATAATAAGTAAAAATATATTTCTAGTATTTATTTTAAGAAAATATCTTTAACAGTTTAATTTTTAAAGTAGTTTGCTCATCATTTTACTACTACTTGGTATTGTAAATATGACAGTAAGAGGATTTAGGATAGTAGAGCTGGATTCACATTGGTTTGCAAAATATCAATTTCTTTCTTTCAATTAGTAAGTAAGTTTTTTGATCATTTTGAAGAGGAGATATTAAAGATTTTGAGTTACTTTGAAATAAATTAATTGTTTATTTGACTCTATTTAGCATTTTACGGATTTTTTTTGTAACAAAGTTACGTCTTTTTTTAAGCAGTTTTAAAGAATGTTGCTGGTTCTGATAAACACGATCGATCAAGCCACGTGCTAGGTTGCTTTGTTGTGTGAGTTTTTGTTGCATAGTTAAAGCGGTACTGGGCTGTCTAACAATTGAATTTAATTACAAAATAGTAATTAGATATAGAAGTTTGATTTTGATTTATATAAACTCCAGAATTAACTCCAGAGCTTAGTGGTGATGCATTTTGTGTTTGTAAGGCTGGTTTTGGTTTACGATTGTTGCAGAAAGGCTTGCACCTGTTTTTATTTGGAGTCAAACCTTATTTTTGACAAAACACATCTTGTGTTGCAATATGTCGTCATTTGGCTGTTGCTTCAAAAGTTTCTTTAAACTATGATAGATAATCTGGTTGGGTCTAGTTTGCGAAGTTTTGCAATATTTTCCAGACTTGATTAGAATTTGTTGTTGTGTTTAAAATTAGCATCTTTACCAGTTTTATTGATTGCTTGAACACATTCTTGATTGGTGCCTTTGTTGTTTATTTTTTAATATGCACCTGTAGTTGGCGTTTAACTGACTTTTGTCATAATATAATTCTTTAATGCGGTTAGTTAATTAAAATGCGCATCGAAAACCATACACATACGCTACATTATGCTGTACCACTTTGAGAAAGAGTGGAAAACTGCTCAACGATGTTTTTGGCGGAGGAACGACTAGCAAAAGGGCACGCTAAAAGTGGTTTGTTTGCTTTAAATATGGTGATACTAAAAACAATTATATTATTATTATATTATCTACGTTTGATCATCATCTTAGAAAACTTGGAAGTTGTTCAAATATGTTCCTAATAAATTTTTTACCAATTTGTTTCTGAGAAAATATCATCTAATAATACGAATGTACAAGGTAACCACTTAAAGCCGGCTTAACCAAAAAATTATTAGTAATTTAATCTTTTCATAAAAATATTCTGAAAATTTGTTGTCAAAATGCTTCAAAACAGCAGTTTTCACTTCTTCATCGTCAAGAAATCGTCTACTTCAAAGGGTTTTTTTTAAGTTTTGAAAACAGAATGTAATTGCTAGGGGCCAAGTCTAGACTGTAGGCGATTGATTTTACAAAAGTCGCATAATTTTATGACAAGTTAAGCAACTTCGGCTATGTGTACAAGTGCGTTGTCGTGCAACAACCTTACTTCATTTGGTAATTTTTCTTTGCCCGGATATTTTCTCTTAATATATATATATATATATATATATATATATATGTATATATATATATATATATATAAGCGTCATTTAGTGTAGTATTTTATTTTAATCAATTATTAAGATGCCCTTACAATCCCAAAAAATTGAGGCCCTGATCTTTTTGGTTGTCAGGAATACCCTGGTTTTTTTGGTGGTGTTTTACCAGCGCAACGCCATAGTTTCATCTTGCGTAACAATAAATTGCAGAACTTCTTCTTGTCTCTCTCACAGAACACAATCAACTTGATGTTTTTTTGAAGAGCAGACAGAAGTTTTGGTACCCATCTTGCACTCACTTTATTTATACCCAAATGGTCATGCAGTATTCGGCAAATTAATGTATCTGACAACCCTGACATTGCTGATAATGTCCTCACTTTTAGTCGGCGACTACTTTGGACCAGTTCTTCAACAAAAGCGATTGACTCATCTGTGATTACTTCAACTGGTTGACCAAAACGTGAGTCATCTTGTAAAGACTCTTAGCATATCTTAAACCTTTTGGCCCATTCTTTCTCGGTGGAATAAGAAGGTAAATCTTTACCGTAAACGTCATCCAATCTTTGTTTAATTTGGTAAAAGGTAAGACCTCTCAATGTAAAGAATTTAATGACCGGTCGGTACTTAATTTTTTGCAAATCTGGCATGTTTTAATCTTAACGATGTCTGTCTGGATATTACTACAAGACTAATTAAAGTAGAGAGTTGAAATTGCACATCTACGTTACAAAAGCATCACACTTTACTGATAATGTATGACATTTGATCTGAAGTTTTTAGAAGAAGGCTAAGAATTTATGGCGGTTACTTCGTAAGTTACTCACACTTTTTAAGCTGAGCTCTTATGGTTATTGGTATAGCTTTTTTTTTAAAACGTGTATATGATTGGTAAGCATGTTTTATCATTTTATAATATTTGTTGGCAAGTTTTTTGACGTTTTAACATAGTATTTTTTTTATGTTTGAGTGTAATATAAGTTTTAACAAGCATTTCTTTTCTGGTGTAAATGTGTGATATATAAGTTTTTGCACTTGTCAATCAAATGGATCTTATTTGGTTGCTGTAACGTTGCAGTATAGAATGACAATTTGCATTCCGCGACATGTGGCCAACTATACAACATAGGTGAGTGTAATCTGGTGCAAATTCCATCTAGGCCATCTAGTCTTAAGTATAAGGTAGCCAATTAGTAAACCTACAGATAGAAGAAAGTGGATTTAAAGTTACGGCAAATATTCTTTTCCCAAATGAACATGTGTTGTCAGGACATTGACCAGTAATTTATTCCAGTATTTTAAAAACTACGAACGACACTTTTGTTAATGCGGTAGAGTTTGTAAAGAAGATATGAACTTGAGTAGAAATCTAAAATAAAAAACTGGTTTGCAGTACGTCTAATTAATAATTATTTGTTTTGGCGATTGATTTGTTTAAAAGACAAGCTTTTTTATGGCTTAAAATTTGTTGACATTTGGTTTTAAATTGGTTTGATGTTTGCTTAAAGAATATTAATTATCAAACTTTTAGGTTGACGTAGCCATCAAAATCCTGTTTTTGCGGTTGAGTCTGAGACTCTATTTTGGAAGTTATTAAACTCTAGATTTTCTTTTTAGGAGTACCGATTATTTTACCAGTTGCAGTTTGGTTTTTCATAATCAGAAAAAAAAGCTGACTACAAACTGCTTACTACTTAATCGTCGTTTTGACATAGAATGTTGAAGCAACGGGTCATTGCAGTACCATATAGACAAAAAATGTTGCTATATCTGTTGCTAACCTGGTTACTTTAAAAGACGCTAAAGCGTCTTCTTGGACTGACAGATTAATTTAAAAAAATGTTAGTGACAAAATTTATTGTATACTATAAGAAAAAAACGTTTTGTTAACCCTAGTAGATTCGAAAACTGCTTTTTATTCAAAAAAAAATTCCCGGTTGATTAAAAAATTGGACTAAACCTTGTTCTTTTAGTTTAATTGTAGTGTAAACCACTTTTGATTTTGTTGGCAAATTTTTTTCCGGTTAATTAGTGCCAATTTCTCTACTATCCACTAAGAATTGAATTTCGTAATTATTATATTCATTTTGAACATCTAATGAATGTAAGGTTTTAATGTGCAACATTTATTATTTCAGATATACATATAATGTCAACTATCAGATTGGGATTAGTAGTTTTTTAGTAGGAAAAAATAATAGTTTTTTGTTTTCTTAATTACTTATAGTTAACAAATGACAATTGGAAAAATGATCACTTTTATTTTATTGTTGTATTGGCTTACTGAATCGGATTTCAAGAGCACAGGCTTAATTTTGAGATACCCTATATAAATAAGTGTTTTGTGTTTTTTCTTTTAAATAAATTAAAATTTTTATCTAAAAATGTGGTTACTTGAAAATTGAATCCTCAAGCTTTTTTGTTAGTAAAAGTTTGGCAATTTTATTTGGCCAAAAATAAACATCAAGTGTTAGAAGGCGGGACCCGTCTACCGGTTCATTCTGGTGTCTAGAAAGGAAAGCAATTTTGATAAAATTAGCTTATTGGTGACACAAAATCAATCAAGAAGGTCAAAGATGTTCTTCTTATTAAGACGGTGTCGGTTTATCAGTCAATCAAACTTCTTAAATGTACGCGGTTTGTTGACATGTCGCAGCTTATAGAACCTTAAACACGAGTTAAGGAATTATATATTGTAAAGATTTTTTAATTTGTACAATTAATGAAATTGTTAAGAGTAGGAATTGTCAGGGGGTAAAAGAAGTGCGCCTTATCTCTAGTATGTGATAGTCAGACCAAATATTTTGGCACCAATGCAATGCTTCAAGTCTTCAAGTTTGGGAACGCAGCTACTCATTGTTTCAATGAGAGAGTCTGCGTGTGCGGATAACCTCTACACAGACTGCCAGAAGCCAATTACGTGCATCAATTGCGTTGCAGAACACTCCGTAACGTAATTATCCGAAGTTTATTTGCAATTAATTTTTTTTTCATTTTGAAAGACGCAAAGTGGTAGTAATAGCAACACTTACAGCTGAAATATTTTATGTTATAAAATGAAGTAGATATTAATAATTTAGATAGCAAACTTTTACTGTTTCTTATTGCTCATTAGTTGGATTTAATCAGAGTATGGCAACAAAAAACAAGTGTCCGTTAGTCTAAAAAACGGTCACCATACCTAACTTGCTCCATCAAATTCTCCAGAGCATTAACGGATGGGGAGACCTCCTGCCTTTTTAAACTAAAACGTGACTTGACTACACCTGTTTTGGCAAATACGCCAAAACAGTTAGATATTGATTAGATTGATTTGGGTATACGGAAGCGGAGTAATCTTTCTTCTACCGACGGTGACGACAAATCTAATTAGAACATTGACAGTGGCAGCAACAGAGGAAACCTGGATGAAAAAGCAGAGCCTGCTGGCACAGTTTTAAGTTTTAGTTGGTTTATTTATTTTATGGTTTTGGTGATGGAGCTTTTTACAACTCATGTGCCATTTGCAAAAATGGTTTTATATATTTTATGGTTTTGTTATCGAAATATGTAAGCGTTTTTGCCGTCTCAGAAGACCTCACGGGATTTCCGACTACGGCTGCGCGGTATATTTATCCACCAGAAAATTCTGGCCCTATACGCAGTCTACAACGCAAGCATAATATATATGCTACGGAAAGATTTTGGACGAGTCTTGCTCTTGCATCGAGTTTTTGCTGTTTATGTCGGTGTGTGAAAGTTCGTCTCGATTTGATCTTCTAGATAAACTCGTTTGTCAGGCGGCAGACACAGATCCTACGGACAACATTTCCATAAAGCCCGATGACCTCAAAAGATACGTCAAAATCAAGCTTTCCGTGACGACATATAAATTGCCAATAGATCTTAGCAGAATAGAGGAAGTTGCTCTGTGTTGCTTGCGTATATTGATTGACAATAATTTTTGTTCTTGATTTGAAGAGTGCATACAACCTGACGGACATTTAGACAAAATTCTTTTTGGTTCATAAATTTCCATTGTCTATACGAAACATTTTCATAAATAAATGATTACAGCAATTTAAGGTTTTTTATTTACACAAAAATCATAGTTCTAATATTCTTTTTGGTCACCCTGTATAATATAATTATTGGATTTTGTCAGAATTCCATTAATGAAAAATATTAACAAACTTATAAAATTATAAATAAATTTAAAAGGAAAATAATAGTTTCTGTAAATATTTTGACTAGAAAATCATGTCCATCAGTTTACATCAATCAACGACCTTATAAAATATCGATTAAAGATTTAACAACCAATAAAAACAAAAATCTCAGTGTTTAAATTTAAACTAATAACCAATCGCACAGGAAGTTCCAATATACCACCATCTGTTTTCATATAAACATGAATTAGACTCTCATATACTAAATATAACTAATCGGCTATTTTCAATTGTAAAAAATATGACGGCTATAATCCCACAACCCTCTTTTATCTAAGGTCAGTTGAGAGTCGTTCTAGACCGCATTTTATTAATTGCACTCAATTATTTAAGTGTTACATTTTAATTCCTACTATTAACATCAATTATAAACTGCAATGTTTTACTGCCACCATAAATTTAGTCAATGTGTATTTCTTTTTTATTACCGATGTGATTGAACAATAAATTAGTCTAAAGTATTTTAAGATGCTTAATTTATTTATATAGCATCATTTTGTGGAAATAAAAGTATTAGATTTCTAGTGATTCTTGTTAAAACTGTTGAAGTTGGTATTTTTATAGTTTGTAGAATGTAGTTTGTGGAACTAGTTTGCTTGTTTATTTTTCACAATGCGACCAGTCATCCTTTTTATGTTGTAACCATTAAACTTTAGACAAATAACGAAATATTAAATGGGATGGAAATTAAAACTAACATTAAATGTTTACGATTGTTTACAACACGGATTTGGCTTTGATTAATGATTATTTACTTTAATTGTAAATGGAAATAATTTAGCTAAGTAATTAATTATATAAAAACTTTTCTATTATCATTATAGTTAGTAGAATATCGCGGAGAAATCGCAGTTGAATGTTAATTAAAATAAACAAGCAATGAGTGGAGTTTTTGTTTGGCAGCCTCGTCCATTATTTTGTAAATTGGCTCTTTTTTATCAGCAGGCTGCATGAAAGACTTCCTTAATCAACTAGCACCTCTTGAAAGACTTGTATTTTGAAACGATCTTGAAAAGTTTCGCGCTGTATATGGGAGAAAGCATCATCATAATTCAAAGTTTTCAGATAATTTAATAAGAATAAGCAATTGCCGGCTGTGCGAGGTTAGATAAAACGTTCAGTTTGCACAAACGATTAATTTCGAAAGTATTTGTAACTTCATTAGTGCACGTTCCATTTGTCTTATTGTGCCCGCGGGGACGTGTATTTATTTTTTTAAAACGAGTGACGACGTTTTTAATTGGATCACGGTGTATATATCGCGACAAAGAACGAAGAGGAAATAAAAATTATTTGATCTCTGAATCGGAGTTAGTTAAGTGTAGCACGGAGGTTATTAATAAATTTTGATACTTTTTTTAACTTTCTTTTTGATTTTTTTTTGTCTGACGCCACAACATAAAGTTGTAACATATGGAGTTCTGTTGGCCCGGCATGCAGTAATAAAGTACGAATTACGTAACATACATTACTCGGAATGACTCCGTTGCAATCCTGGATGAAGATATTGCACGCCAGGATGCATAGGTTGCAAATTTATTAAGACAATGTTATTATCTCGTGAAATATAGGCAAGAATGCAACTGTAATTAACATATGTGGCAAATTATTACATTTTAATTGCTTATGTAAGGATTTACTACAATTCCATTCCTCGTGAATGATATTATTTTAACCTATGTGAAGTAATATAAACCATAGTATTTTAAATCAAACTTTATTAGATATGCTGCTCATGTATTTTGTTATTAAGTCAAATATCACCCGGGAGAAAAGAATCATTAATCACTAGAAAAATGAACAAATGGTGGATAATTAGAGAGTGGTCAGAATATAGCTGTGTATTTTTCATTTTTCAAATGCGATTTATTTTTGTAATAAATGAACTTTTGTGAATAATGACAACCAATCCAAACGAATATCATTATCGATTTTGGGTATACTTTATATTTATATATTGAATCATGTTTAATTTGGTACAATAGTATTAGTTAAATTATGTTTTAAGTAAAATTAAGTCTGAAGATGCATACTTAGTATAATAATTTTTTTTAAATAATTGAGTTTATTAAATATATTTTTATATTCTTTTTTTAATATAATTTTACGGGCCGGTTTCGGCGATTGGGCTATGGTCGGTGTTAAAATATATATTAGATGTTTATGCATTTAATTACATTAATTAAAAAAACAATATTGGAAGTAACGATAATAACATGACTTCATCTTCATTCGTATTCAATGTTTTATTTGTTCGGTTGTTTTAGGTTTTGGATAGAGACAATATTGTATGGTCTATTGGAGGCTTTTAGAATGTAACTTAAATGCAACATAGATGATCTTGATAAGATTAATACCTAACGTGTGATTTGCTGTCTAAAAAAAGATAAGTTGGGTTTTACTCTACGGACACTTTTTTTGTAGGTTTTGGGTTGATTATCCATTTAAAAGATTATTAATTAGAAATTTTCAATATTTGTTTAAACTATTTTTTTTTTAATTTCAAAATGTGATATTGATGAATTACATAATATGCCACAACAACAAAAAATAACTTTGAATATCAACTTCTCAGGAAATACTGAATTTAGAGGTTTATTTCATTTGTTGATAGTACGGTTAAAGAAATCTTTTTTAGAAGTTTTGGTCTTATATCTCTGAACTGTCAGTGAATATTTGTTAGAATTCTTAGCAAGCCTTGTACTATTAGTAAATATTTGTTTGTTTGGCAAAATGTCTTGTATTTTGTTTAAATAAAGTCTATTAAAATATCTATAGAAAATTCAAAGATCTGCAACATTACGCCTGTGCTGTAAAATATCTAACTCAATTTTGGATCGGCATTGATCCGAATAGCTTGTTTCTGAATAGTGTTTAGAAGAGATAGTGTAGTTTTCGATGCTCTTCCCCATACTTGGAAACAATATTCAATAAAAGGACGAATATAAGAGTTTTATATACGCAAAAGTTGAACAAAAGTAAAAAACTTTTTACATCTATTAAGAAATCTTAATTTTTTAGATACTTTCGAAGCTATGTCTACTACATGTTTGTTCCAGAGAAGATTATGTGATATTTTAAGACTTAGAAGACCAATTGAAAAAGATTTAGATATGGATTTGTTGTTTAGTTTAATATTTGGTACTGATGATACTTTGAATTTGGATTTTAAAACAATAAGAAGTTGAGTTAAAATTTACCATTGTCTTTGTTTATAAATGCTACAGATTCTAACCTAGAAATTTTAAAACGTTCTGCTATATTTGTCGATATGGTCTTTAAAAAGTATGAAGTATAAAGGATGCTATCATTTGCAAAACTAAAAACAGAAATTTTAGTTATTTGAAGAAGTTCATTAATGTAAATCAAAAATAAAGTTGGCAAAAGAGCAGAACCTTGAGGAACACTAGCGTTTATGATTTTAGGGTCAGAGTTAAAACCATCAATTCTAACTATAATTTTTCTATGTTAAAAAAACTATTGATGAGATTTACAGTTTTTTTTATCAAATCTTATAAAATGAAACTTGTTGGCAAAACTAGGATGCCATACTTTATCAAACGCTTTGAAAATGTCTAGAGCTACTTCTCAAGATGTTCTCCTTGTTTGTCTAAAGTAAAATTCTACTTGTGATTAACATAAGTCAAAAGATCTGTTGTCGAACGTTTTGATCGAAATTCATATTGAGTATTTGAGATGAAATTATTTTGTTCTAAGAACTTAACAATGTAAAAATTAATATAAAGTATAGTTTTTTGATCTAATATTAATTTGATGGCCGCTTTACGTTACAAGGTTTTAAAATGCGATGGTACGCTATGGCACGGAGACGTCTAAAGTTGTGCTGTCTGAAAGCAACAATGCAACCATAAAAATTGCACGTTTTAACAGTTACCGTTTTGGAATTAAGAATGTTTTGTTTGCAATGCACTGAAATGAAATAAATTATCGGAGTCTAGAGAACTGATATTATGAAAAGTATTACAAAGAAGTTGTAGACCCAAGTAAAGTCTAAAAAAAATGTATTTGCTATGATATCTTCTAAACAGAGGTCAGTAGATTTAGAGAAAACATTGAAGTTGTGGCAAAAATGATGTCTATTGGAGAGTTAAAGTTTTTTGCTTTGTTTTTTTTTTATAAAGATTATGTTGTGATGTAAATTAGATATGAAAAAAGAGTACAATATCACGAAAAAGCAGTCAGAGCCCAGTCTATTTTAAAATTGGTTTTCTTTCACGGTTATCCAGCGTGTGTGCGAACTTTAGATCTTGAAAAGGATCTTAAAAAGATTTTTAACTTTTCTTGAGGGATGTTGTTGCTTGGTGTTTGGTCCAATATAATAAAAACTATTTTAAAATTTATTTCTATTTTGATGATTTAGTGATGCACTATTATGCATCTATTTACAATTTTTCAAATTAGTAATATTTTTAAAATGTACTCTGCGTTTTTGTATTTTTACAAAAAATGGTTGGTATGATGTTACAAAGTCAGATAGGAAAATATGGTCTTTTTGAAAAATTTGTTGTTGTTTTATCTTTTTAAAACTAATTTGTGTTAAGGTTAATGCGTTTTTTTTTTTAACTCTAGCAGAAAATAATTACACAACATGGTTAGGTAGCAATCTGTTTCAACAGTCACCGTATTCAGAAAATAAACCCAACAATGCAGGTTTGATACATGCTACACCGAACAGTTACTCTTTTGCAGTGCAGACGTTATTGATGCACTTTTTGAAAGTTTTTTGGTAGCACTTCTAACATTGTTTCTGCAAACCTCTGTTCTCTTACAAAGCCATTTTACCGCAGTTCTTGAAACACCGTAATCCGTATAGATAAAAATGCGGATCCAAGTGTAAAATTCTGCAAATTGATCCATTTGCCACCCGAACATTGCAAACATGACGTTTTGCCGAACGTTGAGGACTGTTTTCACAGCTTTTTCTATTTTTGCAATTTTTTCTGTCCATGAAGTTAAAATACTTTATAATACTATTACGCTTTGGATCTTTACTACGATAACAATAATTAAAATAATTTTGATAGTTTCTGAGTTAGCACTTCAGAACAACCCGATTCAATGAAGAAGTTGCAATGTTTGGTTTATCCCAGCAAATATGACGGTATTTTCAAAAACATCTTAATTCTTTAACGTACGCTGTATTAAAAATAAAAGTGAGTTGAACAAGTGAATAGAAATGAAGCAAGTAAAAACATACAGATTTGGAAGAAAATTGTTACCACGTGCCCATAAGCTAGACAACCACAATTTCATTTGTTTATCGTAATTTGCGTTTGGTTTTGTATTCATGAAAATTATGATATGACGTCAATATGCTGCTTCTGATGTTAAAAATTGATGAAACAGAGAAAAAATGTTAGGTAATGTGGTAGTACAGTAAACAGAATAGTTGGCTTATGTCTGAGCAAATACAATTACTAAAAACATTGTTTGATGTTGTAAGAAAGTTAAGCATATTGTCAATGTCAACGTCATTTTTAGTTTTAGATGTTTATATTCCCGCACGCCGATTAGGCTTGCTAATCTTTGTTTTAGTTATAGTCAGTTTTTTACATAGAATTATATATTTCACTTAGTTTGAAGTTTTTTACCAGGTCGTAGTTAATATATTTGCAGGATTTTGACATCTTTTAGTGTTTCTATTGTCAATGTGTAAAAGTAAATTATTGTGTGCGCGACTAATTTATGCTATTGTGGATGCATATCTCTACACGGGCGTAAGTTAGTAGTAAACACATAAATTTAAAATGTTATTAAAACAGAACGTAAATATTTATTGAACGCGGCTTTAGCTACTTTATAAAGGCACATCTATTATACGTTAATAGTTGTTTTTTTCTATTTTGCAACAATAACGGCGTCCTGCATTCACTCACTAGCCATACACGTACGCAATTACCAAAACATTAAAAATAAAGTCTAAAACAGCAACAGACAACTAAAAGTCCAATAAAAAATACCTGCAGCTTATTTTTAATAAAAATTAATTAAAGAAATGAATTGTCCTTCTACGATTTTTAGAGCACTCGGCAATTTGCTGAGGCATGCTAAAAATTAAATTGTCAATCTCAGCCTAAGGGATTAACCGATTATATTCCACACGTGTTCAATAGGTGATAGGTTTTGCAAGAAAGTCATAGAAGTATTTCAACATAAACTAGTTCCAGGAATTTCATAGCAAACTGTATCTGTATGTAGGTTTCTAACCTTCTCAGATAGTGCTTTAATGTTTTTATTTGCATTTTATGTTTCTGGATTGAACACTAAATAAGACTTATTTCCATAAGCGATTGCTCCACATGGTATGTATTATACCGCTAATAAGAGCTGTACATCGTTTCACAGCAAACTGTAATTATTCTGTTTTTCTTGGCAACAAACATTGTGAGCATACAAACAAACTTCCGATTTGTTGAGAAGATAACTTGCTTTCCATGTACTTTCTGATTGCATCATTCCAGAGAACATTTTTTATGATGTGGAGTTAAGGACAAACAAAGGAAAGAGCAGTACTACTTGAAGCTATATGATTGAATTTTAAACTGTTCGAACGGGGATCCTCCAGTCTCTTCAGATGTCTCTAACTCTTGTTATTGAAAATTGCTCCTAAAAAGCGACAAGCCAAAGAGTGATGATTGCTCGCTTTGTGGTGTCTTTAAAGCATCCAGGTCGTAATCTTTGCCGTTGTTCCTGTTCCTCAATCCATCTATACCAACAATGACATCTTTTGTTGCTCGGACTAATTTTGGGCGATTTTATTTTTTGTTTGATAGTTTTTGCGCTTGCGACACAAATTTAGACTCGGCGTCAACATTTAAAAATATTTATATTTTTGGCATTCAAACATAAATCCGCACTGCAAAAAAAGTTTTAAACCTTACTCAAGTGTGTTTATAATATTTTTTGTGAATATGAAATAATAATTAATTTTTAACGCATTTTTTGCCTGAAAGTTATGTACAAATTTTATTCTAGATAGACTTTTCTATGGCCGATGAGTACTACACTGACTATTTTTTATGTAAAATTGTTCCCAGAATTCAAATTTTTAATAATATTTGGTGTATTGTTCTTCTGAGCGCGGCTAAATGTGTATTTGTTCTAATTTTTTTGTGTATATATGTTTTTGTTGTTTTGCAGGTTTCCTGCTTTTAAACGTTTTCTATTTTTCAGATTCTGGTGTTCTCCTAATTTTATTACATTTCTTTTTTACTATCTTATGGAATCTTTTCCTGTGTTTTTATTTTTATCTGGATCGGTTCCAATGTCGTTCTTTCACTTTTTAAAACGTTATCTATTTTTTTTTTACTATAAAGTAGTCTAATAATATTTTTTTGTTTTTTTCTTATAAATTTTTGTATCACCTTATGTTTAAATTTTATGTTAGTTATTTTAAAATTGTTTTTCATGCTCAGTTTTATAGTTTTTTCTCCGTTGTTATTTCTGGCCCTTATTTTCCTATTTTTTCATATATTCTTCTGTTCCTGCGTTTTGATTTCTTACTCGTCTCTTTAGCTCTCGTATGATTAGTACATTTTCTAGTCCTTTATCTATTTCTTTCTGTAAGTTTTTAAAAAATGCTTTTTTTGCATCTTTGTTTACTACGTAAGCTATTATTATAGTCCATGTTTTATTTCTATATAATTTTTTGATTCTACTGACATGATTCTTTCACAAATTTGTGATAAAAAACATAGTAAATTGTTTTATTATTTTATTAACATAAATTATCACGTAGTAGAGGTCACAACCATCAATTATATATATAATTCTTATACTTGTATGTATCTTTTTTTTTGCTTGGTGTTATTATTAGACCTACTTCTTCTTACGCTCTTTCTTTTTTATCTATTTTTAACCAGAACATCCAGTATCCTTTATGTATTTTTTTAGTTTTTTTTTGTTTCCTAGTATTTCTATTTTGTTTTATCATTTTTCTACCAATTTTTTTTCTTTATTTTTATACTGCGTATATTCCATGTGCCAATTGTTATTTTTTGTAATCTTTTTTTTATTGTTTTTTTGTTATCTGAATGTTTATTTCAAGTTTTTAAATTTTCTAGTTTTTTGGCTCTGAGGTCGTTTCGTTTAGTTTTTTTTTATTTTTCATTTCCAGATTTTTTCAATTATGGTCAGTTTCTTATATCCTACTTTTGTTTACTTTTTTTATTTCTGTACTTTTGCTGTTTTTTAAATTTTGGTTTACACTTCTACTTCTTTTCTTGTTAGTTCTGACTCAATATAAACTAGTTCTTTGTAATTTTTAAGTTGTTTTTATTACTCAATATTTCTATTTTGTCTGTAAATTTTTCTGTTTTCTTGCCTATTCTTTTAACATTTTTTATCTAAATTTTTACTTTTAATTTTTTTAATAAAAAAACAGATTTATACGATATAAGATTACGATGGCTTTTGAAAATACTTTGAAAGACTATAAGCAATATTAAAGCATTCTGCACAACTTTAAAAGTATAAATAAATTTTAGAATATTCTAGAAAATCTTTTCTCAATTATGTAAGCTGTGCTTAACAACTTTTAGGCTTAGTTGCTTTGCCAAAAAAAATTTACAAAATTTTTAAAAAAGAGTATTTTGGATTCTGGACTTAGAGTTGGAGTGTAAACCAAAATTTACTGCACATTAGCTTTAATAGACCTATTGTAGCTCCTCTAGTGGTGACCTAACTTCATTGTCCTGGCATTCAACCACTGTATGTGTTTGATGTCTGCAAGTAAAACGCTTAAAGGGGTTTTTCTTATACTGGCCATGTCTAGCCAACAGTACGTTGTATGTGTTAATATTTAGTAGGTTATCAAAGTTTTTGAGTGGTAAAGCGGTCCAAGGTTTAAGTCTACATGCTATGAGGATTGGCCGTTCACGGGACAGCCTATCCGCTTTAATGTTACCTACTTCGTTGGAATGTTTTTCACCCAGAAAAGCTTGACGTTATTTTCACAGGCTAGAAAATTAAGAGCACGGTAACTTTCAAAAATTAGTTTTGATGTTCACTATTTTCATAACTCTATAAGTTATTCCCACTACATTAGCTTGGAAGATAGTTGTGTGCTTTCCTTTACTTTATCGCCGCTAAATTTGAGTCACATAATTTTGAAACTGGGGCTGGGTTCATCCTGCAAACTTTATGTTGGCCATACTGTATGTACTATATACAAGTGTACAGTACATATAGATATCTTAAAAATGTCTTGCATCAATATTTTGATAATACCTGATTGCATCCTGCAACCGATGCAACATTTTGATTTCTTAAACACATTTTTTTGTAAATACGCCGTAGTATTTTGAATCTAAAATTATTCATAGACAATACCGTTCCAAGATGAAGTTTTATTTGATAAACAAAAGTAACCAGAATATGTACAAAAAATTCCAAATTCTGGTTTAAATCAAACTTAATCTAAATATTGTCATACTCAGAGTTTAAATCTGAAACCTTAAGTTTGCAATCTAGTTAATTTACTACTTGACTGTGCGCTTCATATTTTTATTATAATTAATATGTCAGATGAAGAAGTTTATTGACCACAATAATAATGATTTTGGTTTTGATAATTGGTTTAAAATTTTTTTGTTTTGTTTTTGCATTAATTTTGGTACACCGGTATATTTGTCAATGTATATTATGGATTGACAGACATAGTTACACTGGTTTGCAAGTCTTGTTAGACCTTGGTTTAAATTTCGCTCTTTACGCTGACTACACACACACAATATTTGCAGTATAGACGGATTGGGAGTTTTTGGCAATAAAGTTGTACACACCATCACTATCTCAGATATTGTTTTGTTTCCTTTACGCATCTAATTTGGTATCATTAATAAGTATAAACATTGTTGCTAGCCATTTAATAAGTTGTAAAACATAAAGTAAATAACAATAAATCAGTCTTCTATTACAAATTAAATTTCTGCAATTTAAAAACTGTACTTAAAAAAACGAACAAATTTGGAAAGAATGCCATTATAATGTTATTAAAAATAGATTATGAATAATTCAAATTTTAGTCAAAATAGAGCTTTTTGAAATCATTTACTCAAAACTAAAATTATTATTTTATTTATAACACTTTTAAATCTAGTTTATCAAAAAATTACATGTTAAAGATAACTCACTTTAGAACTAGTGCAGCAATATATATAATTATTAATAATTTGAAATGTACTATATTTTTTATTAAAAAACATGGCGTATCATGTTTATGATGTATGATGAAATTTGATCCACGAACGCATGCATGTGTTTAATCATATTTGACAAATATTACTCTCATGCTAGTGTAAGTAGTGTAACATATTGCATAGGTACGTTGCATGATATCGATAAATTACACGTAATTTCTAAATCAATTAACGCAATATATGAGCGTGCCAATTAGAAATTATAATTCACCCACTACTAAAGATCTCTTGAATATTTTAATAAATATTCGGCCCCTTTGATTTCCAATTCCATTAATAACGCTGTAGTAGTTGCATGGTGCATATGCTACTACATAATACCGCTAATGTGCACATCAATTTATTATTACTGAATATGGCAATCCACGACAGGATAAATCGCTGAAACTTTCACAGTAGTTCCCGTTCTGCTGACATTCATAAATTACTGGTAATAATCCGCCGAAAAGAAGTTCTTCATGATTCGCAAACAGGAACTGAATATGATTTTCACTGAAAAAGGCAATTTTATTTAGTACGGCAATTTGTCAATTTCATTGCCTTCCTTTACATGAATATTCGTTCGCATTTTTTTGTGTACATAAATCTGTATGTATACTTTTTCTGTATTATTTCTTTTGATGGTATTACATTACGAGCTTGAATTGAGTTTGTAGTAATCGTAGCTGCAATATAACTGAAATTGTATTTTGTAGTTGATTATGTTTGATAAATGTTATTACCTAAAGCTACTTGTGAAATTGCCGTGCTGCTTATCAAGTGTAATGTATATTTTTATTTTGTTTGTTTTATACGTTACAAATGAGATTTGTAAATTATGTAGAATTATGTTAACTAATGTTTTGTTTTTCATTTCGGGTGAGTTCAATTAAGCTATGTCGTAAGTGTACTTTTATTGATTTTAAATTTTTCAGCACAGCTATTTACATATTCTTTTTTATTAGCTTTTAATCAACATTTTGTGAGGTCTTTAATATTTATTATACCTTAGAAAAACTATTAATTTTCGATAATAAATATGTTAATTGCCCAAATTGATAAATTTATTACGCTAGACAAAACTGATAACAATATATAAAAGACACTATCATTGCAATAAATACTCACAAATAAGGCGTTTTATTGCTTCACCCATTTCGAATAAGATAAGTAAGAAATTATATGTTATCTTAATTTTTATTAATTTATACCATTAAGTAAAACCAATAAAAAATTATAACCCAACGCCTTATAGAGATATGGATTCTAATTATTCAACTATGACGATAAAGATGTTGATAAACATATTTATGAACATGGCTTTTAACTGATGGTGGTGGCTGACGGATTGAATTTTTTATCTATTTGGAATATCGACCCCTATAATTCTGTAAATTAAAGCTCAAGTTTTACTAAGCATTTAATATAATTTTATTATTAATGTATTAATAGCATTATTTTTTTTACAGAGATTATTTAGTATTTAGTTTGTTTTGTAATAAAAAATACGTCGTATATTGTTTGACCTGAATTTATTATATTAATTAACTATTTTGCAACTAATTGTACAAGAAATCGAAGCAAGCAATGAATTAAATTGTTATACTTTTTTGTATTCATCTTCATTCATCTGCAATTTTATTTTGCACCATTATTTATACATCCATCTAAAACCCTTTATTGATTACCATAATCTTCGTGTCTTTTTTTGCAGTTGTTTCAACTTTTTAAAGTTTATATTTGACTCTAAGCATTTGCAGAACCCATACAAATCCTTGAATTTTATTATAAAAGTTTAGGTTTTATAACTAATATACTTTCTGCAGTTTTCCCATTTGATCGTGCGCCAAAACTAAAACGCCATTTAAAAACGTATTGAATAAAATTAAAGAGATGGGTTTACTATAAAAAGTGATGGCATCAATATGGCTAAGAAGAGTAAAAGTTAAATACATAAATTTGGAATTGTTTTAAACGATTAAACTTATTGTTGTATGGAGTTTTGAGAAAAGATCTGGCTTTTGCATATTCAGTTGATACTAGAAATAAACTATGCGCTACGACAACTATTTACTTTTGAAAAACCTTTTAAACAATTATTAATGAAAATTGTTGAAACTCCAAAAACCATTGTATTATTCAAAATATTGTAAATTTTAAAAGACGACTTTAATTGGCCACCAAGATTGTACGATTTTGCGCAATAGACATTTTTTGAGCTATTCTTTACCCTGCAGATAGTCTCCCTTTTGTTTTTCCACTCGTCTCGGTTCTGTGCCGCCTGGTACCAATTCAGACCTGTCTCATGTCACTCCATCTCATTTGCGGCCGTCCTACGCTTCTTCTGTTGCCCCATGGTCTCCATCGGATTATTTTCCCGCTACATTTGTCCTGGTTTCTTGCGACATGTCCCGCCCAGTTCCATTTCAGAGTGGCTGTGTGTTGTACGACATCCTGTATTTTTGTTTTTCCCCTGATCCATTTCTTTGTTTTACGGTCCCTTAGAGTTATGCCGAGTATTCTTCTCTCGATAGATCTCTGGTTGACTTGTAGCTTGTTCAGTATGGCTCTCGAGAGGATCCAGGTTTGGGCGCCGTAAGTAGTTACTGGCAATATACACTGGTTGTATAACTCCGTTTTAAGTTCAAGGGGATTGTCCATAGCCAATATGTTTTTAATTTTGCCATATGCCGCCCAGGTTTGTCGTATTCTGTCGTTTACTTCTAGTTCCTGGTTTGCCCTTCCCACAGTCAGAGTTTGTCCTAAGTATTTATATGTGTTTACTTTCTCCACTGTGTTGTCACCTAACGTTATATGTTGTTCTTCGTCTACATTTGACGTCATAAACTTGGATTTGCCGAAATTAATCTCCAGGCCTATACGCTTCGTGGCACTGTATATGTCATTGATGAGTGATCTGATTGTTCGTGTAACTGGACTTGTAGCGTGGCGTTCTAATAAATATTGCCAATTAGGTTTGCATATCTGTGGTCAATTCTAGCTTGTTTTTGGGCTTGCTGTAGTGCCCATATTTCCACCGTATCGAATGCCTTCCGGAAGTCGACGAACGCTAGCCATATAGGTATATTGTGTTCCACCGTTTACTCCATCAGTGGTCTCATTGTTTGGAAAAGTTCTGTAGTACTGAAACCCTTTCTGAATCCCGCCTGCTTTTTAGGTTGGTAGTAGGCTAGTTTAGATGTGAGACGGTTTGTTATTATTCTTGAGAATAGTTGGTATATATGAGATAGCAGGCTGATCTGTCTATAATTTTCAAGGTCTGCGATGTCCCCTTTTTATGGATGATGGTTACGAGTGCATTTGCCCAGTCCCGTGGCATATCTTCCTCTTCTATGCATCTATTAAACAGTGCTACTAATGCATTCTCAAGTGCTTTGCCTCCTTGTTTCAGCATCTCCACCACCATTCCATCTTCTCCCGCTGCTTTCCCTTGCTTCATGTGCTGTAGTGCTACTCTTATTTTGTTTTTTGTAATCTCCGGGATATCCTCAGAGTTTACGTTCATGACTTTCCTTGCTCTTTCCTGTTTAGGGATATCGGTCTTAACCTTTGCCTGATACAGGTCTGCGTAGAATTCTTGTACCGTTCTTATGATGTCTTTCTTCGATCTTTCTTCCTTCCTTGTCTTTGATTCTAACAACAATGAGAAAGAGATTGGAAATTATCCAAAAAGAATTGCGGAAATGTGATTGTATTATTGCAAAACTGTAAAATAATTGAGAAAAAGGGCACAAGAACTATTAAACTATTTTTTTACTTTCATGTTGGTTTAATTTAATTTATAATTATAATTTTTTTATGATATTTATTCCAAAATTACCGTTTTTTTAACTTAAATTGTTTAGAAAACTAATTTTTGTATGAAATTTGAACACAAAATTATATTTTTTACAAAATTTATCAAAAATTATACAAAATTGCCATCAAAAAAATACTTTTGAATTATATAATGGACAGACAAACCGTCATAAAACGACTGTCATAAAACTATATAAGATGTTTGGGCTAAGTATAGGTCTTCATTACAAATTATTAAGTCTTACCTGCTTTTGTGACAACAACCATTCCAAGATCAACTGCGTCCTTCTTAATTATCAAAAACCAGTATTTTTAAGGCTTTTTATGCAAATTTACCTTAAAAAATTATCAACAATTGAGTTTAAAAATTGTGTTAAATTTCATTATGCTCCGTTGAAAATGGTGTATTTGCATTTTATGTTTATGAAAAAAAAAATCTACATAATGATGCTCAACAATTATAATGACCAACTATCCCAAATTTTCAACCTTTAAGGCTCGGTTCCCTTGTCAAATTTAGATGAAAATTAATCCGCCAGGTTTTGAAATACGTTTTCTCATTACAAAGAATTATACTACTAAATTTGCCATAAATTCAAGAAAACAATTTTTTTACGGCACAGATTGTCTAAATTACATAAAACAAAACCATGTTTTTTTAGTAAACATTATAAAAAGCATAACTTTAATACCAGAAAGAAGGTTACTATTTATTCAATTGGTTAAGATTCAGTAAATGTCAAACAGACATTATTATGCCATAAAATTTTACCATGTACTACCTACAAGAATTTCTAACTTCTTTTACTTGAACTTTTAAAGCACAATAAATAAATAAATCATAAGAAAGTATTTTATAACTTTAATGATAACATCGGAAATGATTTTTAAAGTATCTTAAAAAATGTGTTATGTATTGTATTTTATTTTATTTATATACGTTTAAATATTAAAACGTTTTGCGATGTTGTCCGATGTCCTTATGCTATTTTTCCTGTTGTTCCACTGTCTTTATTAAATGTTCTTTTTGTTCTCTGCTGTTTTAATTACTTAGATCTACCTTTTGTTTAGTTTTCCTATTTTCTTTATTTGTAATGGTACTCATATCATCGCTTTATTTTTTTATATATGGCCATGTATAAGTCAAGTGTAGGAAATGAAAATTCCTAACATTTTTAGGGTATCTTTTGTACATATAAAAGCACGTTTTTATTCATATTTGAGAAAATAAGAAAAAAATTGTGATCTTTTTTTAAGAAAAACTGTTTTTTAAAGTTAACGGAAATTTTCAAAATTAAAAAAATATTATTCTTTAAACAATTTAAAGAAAAATTTTTTTTTAAATGGAACCCTAAAAAGTTTCAAACGATCAAAAAATGTGAAACGCAAAAAAATTGATTTTTTCAAATTTCGATTGCGTATTATTTGGAAATGACTAACTCAAAAAGCTGAAAAAAATTACATGATCAGGGTTCATGTAAAGAAAGGCAGTTTTAGTGGTTTGAGCAAAAAGAATTTCATTCCGTACACTTGACTCATACATGGCCAATATGGCCATATATTAATTGTCGTTTTTTTAAATTATCGCAGACACTCTTTTCTATGTCAATTTGCTGTTGAATAGTCTTATTTCGGACTCTTTTTTTTTCTGGTTTTATTTTTTTTATATTTATTTATATTATACCTATTTTTATATTTCTATGTTTCCAATCCATAACTGGCTTTTTATCATATATGTTTTAATTAGTTTTGTTGACACGAATAGAGTGGCCCCTATATAGACAACTTAGTATACACCAAAATTATGTTGAAGTTTTTTAGTCATGTATTTTGTATCATCTTTATTATTTGTCACCACAATTTTATCACAATAGAGTGTATACAGACCAGAGTAGGGCAAAGTGTAATATGACTAACAAATAAAAAGATACTGACTAACAAATCATTAGCAGCACAAATAACGAATAATGACTAATAATTATAAATAAGCTTTTTTTTTTATTAACGACTATCCGTATTTGATGTGACTAATAATTATTAGTCATTAGTTAGAAACGAACAATTACTGATTTATTAGTCAATAATCAAAATTTGCATAGTAATGACAATTACTAACGAATAACAACAAACTAAGGTTTGCTGAACTATTTTTAAAAATCTAAAAAAAATTAAAACTGATTAAGAAAATTTGAATAAAATTTAGAAACATTTAATTAAAATTGAAATATTTTATTATAAGAAAATTTTAAAAACATTTAAAAAAATAAGATAGTTTAAAAAAATAAAAAAAAATATTAAAAATGGAGGAAATTAAAAAATATTAGAAAAAAAATCGAAGTTTAAAAAAATCTAAATATTTTTTTCAAATTGAAAAATTTCAATATAATAAAAAAAAAATTAAAATTTCAAGAAACGTAGGAAAGAGTAAAAAAATTATAAAAAAATTAAGTAACTTAGAAAATGTAAAAAAAGTAAAAAACTATCTGAGGTTATTGAAACATGTAAACTTGTTATTCATACACTGGCATTTGTGCTTAAGGATGATGTGATAACATCAAATTTGGCATTAAGGTATTTTGTTTAAACAGTTTTACTAACTTTTTGATAAATATAGTAAAGTTTTTGATAGTTTTAAATAAAATTTAACTTATCTGGCAGATTGTATTTGTTTTCATTTGTCTTATCACATTGCTGTAAACTGTTTGACAATTTTAGTAATTTTTTGACATTTCCAATTGTTTTTTGTTAGATTTAGTACAGTTGACAATTGAAAATACGTTTTAACATATTTTATATTGCTGTAAACTGTTTTTGTAACGTTTTTACAGTTTTAGTAACAATTTAGAAAACAATTTATCAGATCTGGTAAGTTTATTATTATTATTACATTACTAAAAAGTGTTTGACAGTTTTAGTAACTTTTGACAGATGTAGTAATAAAATATTTTTGAAAGTTTAGTAACTTTTTTACAAATGTGGTTACTTTTTGACAATACTTTTGGCAATTTTGAACACTATTTGACAGGTATGCTATATTTTTGCTAGTCTTTAGTTACTGTGTGACACATGTAGTAACATTTTTGATAATTTAGAATAAAATATGATATATCAGGCAGATGGTATGCATTTTATTATATTGCTGTAAATTGTTTGACAGTTTTATTATTAACTATCTAAAATTTTTAGTATATCTTTGAGAGATGTAGTAACATTTTTGAAAGTTTAAATAACAATTTGACTGATTTATTCTAACTTATCACATTGCTAAAAACTATATGACAGTTTTTGTAATTTTTTAACACAACATTTTTGACAAACATTTTTAGACAATATAGAATACGATTTTTGACAGATGTAGTACCTTTGGCTTACTTATGACATTGTCAGATTACTGTAAACTATTTCTGAGTTGTAATTTTTTGTTGGCAGTTTAAAATATTATCTGACATATCTGCTATATTTATGTCAACATAAACTATTACTGTAACTTGTTTTACAGTTTTAGAAACTTTTTGATAGACTTAGTAAGTTGTTGACAGTTTAGTATACAATTTGATTGATTTGGTACAGATTTACTAGTCTATAAGATTTATCCAAAATATGAACTGCAAAATTGTATGTTTTTTTCAGAGCCTTTTCTAAAGAGGTCTCAATATTCTGCGGTGGGGTTTAAAAATCTTAGCTCTACCACTGGATTGTATAATAACTGTAAAAGATTGTCAAGTGACAACGACAGCAGGTTGTGACGTGTCGATGCAAAAAGATAAGCCAAACCGGACTAACTCAATTGCACCGGAGTAAGGCAAAATTAACTTGAAACGGGACGAAGTAAAAAACAAGACTGTTAACTTTTTTGCAATAAAATGATGCGGACAAATGATTTGACGGCAATGGCCGTTCTTGAAATGAAATAGTGTTAATTAAATTACAACGTAAACGTAGTGGATAGTTGAATTAGCATTTGTAGCGTCAGTTATATAAAACACAAATTTTAATAACTATTTTTTTTTAATTAAATAATCTTTTTTTTAATTTTTGTATTTTTTTCAATTTAATTTGTTTTAAATTTTATATATTTTTTATTATTTTTTATTAATTTTTGAAATTGTTTGTTTAATTTTTTTATTTTTTTTTAATATACTTAAATTTAAAATGACGGATATAATTATGAATAAATATGTTTGTCAAAAATATAGTTTTTATTAGTGTTTACTTTTTAAAATGATTATTTTTTTTTGACGACGAATATTCGAATACAAAGTAGTTTTGACTAAACATTAGTCGCAAGTAATTGATTAATGATCAATCTGTAATCGTAAATAAACTGACTAATGACTAATCAATTTAAAAAAAAAATGTGATTAATGACTAATGATTGACTAGTTAGTCAGTAATCATTAATCAAACTAGTATTTTGACTAATTTGTTTGTCACTAACGCTCAACTCTAATACAGACAAGTGTTGTTTAGTTCTATAAACTTGCCGCCACATTTTTTTTTCAGTTGATATGCGCTTTTTTCACAAACAACAGCCCTGCCGTAGTCTGTCATTTGCATCAAATTTTTTTGATAGTTTTTTTTTACTCTTGATTTTGTGCATTGTAAAGGCTTTTTAGGGCATTAATTAATGTATGATTTGGTTGAACTTTTGCAGTACATCTCATAATTTGCTGATATATACGCTATTATAAGACTTTTGCAAATCTATGAAGACAAGACAAAGTTTTCTATTAGTTGCTGATGTTTTTTTTCTAGCATTTGCTTCTGGCAGAATAGGCTATCTGTATATGATCGACCTTCTCTGAAACTACGTTCTTCTATGTCTAAGTCTGTTCTTGTTGCGTTATTATATTATGTTTTATGTTCTGTTAGTAAGTTACTATAATGTTGTATATTGTGTGTTTACTCTTTCTTTTTGGCATTTTTTTATGAATTTCCAATTTTTGGCACACATTTTTTTCATTTTGAACGGTTAATGTTATATACTTTTTATATATTTATATTTGTCTCTATCGTTCTGGTTCATAGTAGTTAGCCATTTTATATATAGTTTTTTCCTTTTTGAACAGGTTTTTTATCTTTTTTTGTTTATTTGATTACTTTTCTTTTTGTTTTGTTTTCTAAATGCTTTACGTGCTGTTTGGTGAATACTTGTAATCATATTGCTGTAGAAGATGTAGGGTTAGGTTGAGAAATAGTTTTTTTTGTCTACTTTTTGTTGGTTTAAATGTTTTACTTTATCATTTACAAAACATTTTAGATTATATTTAGGATGATTTATAACTTCTTCTTCAATGACGATATTTTCCTCATTTGTTTGTCACTCTATTCATATGGAATAATAATGGTTTTTAACAAATGGTGATTAGAGCCACATGACACTTTTCTGTATGTTTTTACATGATTTATTATGAAGTGTAGAATTTGTTTGACGATGATAGTTTTAAAATTTTTTGTATGCTGGATCGATGTACATTTATAAATTGTTCTAGGTTTGTAAAATACGTTTGTTATTTTTAAATTATTTTGGTTGCACACCTTGAGTAGTCGATCACCATTATCATTTGTATCTTGCTCTCTAAAAGGTCCTACTACTTTACTGGTATTATATATTCCTGTTCTACTATTGAAATCTCCTGCCATAATTATTTTTCTTATGTTTCCAATATCTGCAGCAACTTTTTGAATCTTTTTAAAGAAGATATTTTTATCTGCTACTGTTTCATTATTGGATGGCAAATATACAGCCAGCCAAGTGATGTGTTTCTGTAAAATGTTCAGATATACTTTAAAGATGTTTTTGTCGATTGCTTCCCAGTTTGCTTGCACTTTTTATGGATCATTCGAGAGGTTTCTCTTTGAGTCTGTGGTTCTTTTGGTAATTTGCTATACATTAGTATAAAGTTTTTAAACTTAATCAATCCAAGATCCTTTCCTCTTTGTTTGTTAGAGCTATCACATCAATCCTCAGAGTTTATACTTCTTTTACAGTTTTGTTGCTTTGGCATAGTTAGTCTTTTTCCAATGCTTTTGTTGTTTCTATTTAAATTCATCTTTGTTTCCGAAGCTATTTAAGAGTTTTTTAGTAGTGTAAGTAAGAACTAGTCTTATGCTTTAACCCTCGACCTGGAAGGTTAGGTTATTTTATTTTGGAGCATCTTCTTGCGATTGAAACCGGCGGTTGTTTTGTTTTCCTGTAACCTTAGATAAGGGCCTTAACAAGGTGCTATCATCTTGATCCAGATGAATCCAGGATTTTTTACAAGGTATTACTTCTTCCTCTCTCTTCTCCGGAATTGAGACCGGCATCGGTTACACGTGTTTTGACCGTGTTAAGAATTTGCCATTAGACTGTTAAAGCGCAACAACTAAAACTGCACTAAATTTTTTGTTTTTTTTTTGTTTTTGATTGAACACCCAAATGTGGCATTAACTACAAGTACATAAGGAGCTTTTATCAAACTGCAATTAGTGTATAGTTAATTTAAAATCAATTAAAGTTACCAGCTTTAGTTGATTTTACAATAAAATAAAAAAGAATTTTTATAATAAATACACAATTTTGTGTTTCTAAAAAATGTAATACATCCTGATTTCTTTACAAAGCGAAACAAGTCTATTTATGTAACATGTTTGCGTTGTATTGATGCCTTACACAATAAATATTATGTCATTACTTTCGAAAATGGAATTAATAATAATTCTGCAGGTTTGTAAAACTGGAATGATTCTAGCGACACATGCCTAAGAAATTAAATAAAACAGTTACTAAACTTATATCACAAATTTGTGGTAAAAATTTAATAATTGTATAGAAGCTGTAAATTTGTTTTTTTTTTTTTAATGCAAGTCCACAGATTTTTACAGTTTTTTAATTAAATATAGTACATAAATTTTCAAATGCTTTTGTAAATTACATTATAAATATATAAATATTAACAATAACAAAAAAAAATTGTTACTAAAATTATAATTTTCAATGACACTCAATGGTTAAAAATGTTTTTTATTGATTACTTAAAACTTGATTAAAAGTACTTGCTGCGCTTAAAAAAAAATATACATATATAAATAGGGTAAATTTGCAATTTAAATATAAATATTGGGTTTGTTGGTCATTTTTGCATATTTTATATTTATATATTAAATAAGGTTAAATTTTGTAAATTATACTGGTTTGTAGTTTTAAGGCTTTTATTTATAACTAATTAATAGTTAATAATCACTATTGTAAACTTGTTACAAATATCCTTAAAACTGCATATTGTATAGTTTATCAAATTTAACCTGCATTTAACATACATTAACAATACATATAATAAATTAGTTGAAATTTTAATCAAAACAGGCATTCACAATGGTAAAAGAGGGATTAAATTTGTAATGCATTCATAATAAATATAATAAAACTGTATAACTTATAGATTAATTTTTATGTTAGAATTCCTGCTGAGAAAGAAAATTTAATATTTCATTTTATATTACATTGTTATTCAATACCCATAACGAACAATAAATAATATTTATGAGTTATTTCTATTCTCTAAGAATAATTAGTAATAAAATACTATTTATACTTTTCGTGTTATGTCATTGTTACTAAACCTACATAAATATATATTGTACACTACATTCTTCCGCACTTGGTCAGAAGTCGAATGGGGCGAGCATTGTAATAAAATTTACAGCTACCGATTGTTTGTTTAAAACACCCCAAACATCTCGTTTCAAACAGTGGCGGCCCTTGTGTTATATTTTATAATTTTCTATTTAACTTGAGTATTTACATTTTAGCATTAATTATAAAGCATAATACAATTTTATTCAACAAATTATTTTATTGCAAAAATAAAATTATAATTTTATATGCAAATTAAGTGCAAATTCTTGTTTCTACTCGTTACTGTATTACACGTATGTTCATAGTGATGTTATTGCTACAAAAAAATATACAATTTTATACGTTTCATATTGCATATGCGTGCAAAAACAGTAAAGTTCCGCTAATCCAGATCAATTAAAACATGGCTTGATCCGAATTATTGAACAATCCGGATTAGTGGAACAATAATAAAATAGTTATGCAAAAGCCACATTAAATAATAGCTTTTATTATAATGACATTAGAACAAATTTTCAAGAAAAAATTAAATCTCTTAAGAAAAACTCTGATATTTTAGTCTGAAAACTTTTGTATTATTTCTTGTTTTTCGACTACAGTTTTTGTTTTGTAAGGACGTTTTGGTCCCATGTTGAAATAAACTAAAAATTTTGGGATTTTCCTTTTTCTTTTTCGTTGGTCGGGCATGCTAGGTAAGAAAACCGTGGTCGGTCCGCCAAACCGGATTAAATCGGTACGGATTACAAGGTACATAATGTAAAAATTCCATTTCTTAATTTTGTCCGAACTACAAGGACATCCGGATTAAAGCGAATCGGATTAGCGGAGCTTTACTGTATATATTATATAAATAACTCAATTATTTTGTAGTATTTTAGTTATAAAAAAGTGTACAACTGGCACAACGTTTCTATAAATTATTATTTTTTATTGATTTTTTATTGTACTTGTGGAAAAAGTATAGTGCTTGTGCTTTAACGTTTATACTCATGGGAAATGGTTATTATTATGTGCCACTTGTAAAATATACTATTTTCTACTCCTTACTATAATGTGTAAATTATGCAACTGTTCTTTAAAGAAGTATATTTTGTTATACTTATTACGCACGCATAAAACGTGCAAAATTGCCTATTGCGCATTATAAAAGTGTCCATGGTCATAATACATTATTTAATAAATAATTGAATTTATTTGTATTTATTATAAGTATTTTGGACGTAAAAAAACGTAGAAGTATCATAAATGTTTTATTCTTCTTTATAAGAAAAGCCTAACTTAATCTATACAAATATCATTTAACTCTTTTTTTTATACATTATAATTATTATGAATCTTATAAAATGCGTAGTTGTGCACGGAGTCCTCATTGTCCACCTGCATTTTCTGATAGTATGAATAGCGCTATTTGCCACTTGCAATGCTATAGGTTAAAATAGTATACAGGTGCTAAAAAAAAGTAAAATGTTTGAAGAAGGAGTAGTATGAACCAAAAGTAGCAAAAAATACTTAATAAACATGCACCGCAAAGTAACGGTTTTGTAGATATCAAATGTCATTCTTTTTTTACTCCTTTATTTATTTTTTTAAAATTTGAAGCTTTTTAACATATTTCGCTGATAGTTTGTAAATTAAAAACTAAGTATTTGACTGTAGTTGTTAGTGCACAAGTTTTTTGTTTGCTCTAACGCAAAATGACATTTATATATGGTTGTGCTCATAGGATAGCAACTAAAGCGCGACGTTTTTATGTTATCTTTCACATTGTATGTTTGGAAGAATTTACCCAATACTGCGTGATACTGGTTTTATTCAGCAAACAGTGCTAGAAAGACCAAGGTCGGTATCTACTCCTAGAGTAGAAAAAGAAATTTTAGCATGTATAGAACACAATCGGGAAAAGTGTGCGGAGAATAACAACCAAGGTAGGAATTAGTGCTCTTCTTGTTTAGAGAGTCTTCCATGAGCAGCTGCTTTATCCGTAAGATGTACAACAAGTGCAGGCTAAACACACTTGATAATCAAGCAAATATGGTTTTTTGTTGCTGGTTTCTACACAATGATACTGAAGATCCCCGTTATTTGACTAATTACAGATAAAACCGGCTTTACACGAAATGGAGTTGTTAATTTTTACAAAACGCATATTTGGGTCGACAAAAATCGCTATGCTCTAATGGAATCTAGACGACACATTTTTCATTAAACATTTCGATGGGTGTTGTAAGCGACATGTTTCTAGATCCTGTTGTTTCACCAAAGCTATTAACATGCGCTGCTTATCTAAACTTTATATTGCTTTATAGTACTTTTGAAAATAGCCTCAAGGAGCTGCAACTACTAATTAAAAAATAAAATGACAATTTTTTGCTGTTCAAATTACAATGTAATTGGAGTGCTTACAACACCTACAGTAGTAAATGTAAAATTTAACCATGTATTAAATGGAACACAGAAAAAGAGATAAAAGATATAACAGTTTGAAGCCGATTTAGATCAAAATTAGGATTGTGAAAATTAAAAAGGTTAAGTGGAAGAGCAGACCCAGTCTGAACTTTGCCTTTTTCTATTTATTTGATTTGTATATAATAGAAATAAAGTATAATATTATTATTATTAATTAAAAAATCAACAAATCCGAGCCAACAAAGGTGTTTTAGAAAGAGTTTGAATATTGTTCAGACCAAAATGTCGTGTCTGCTTGAAAATAGAAGGAGGGCATTTTAAAAACTGGTATATTGCATAAAGTAAATACAAACTAAAAATATGAAACAATGTAAATTGTTTCAAAAATTATACAAGATAAATTGTTTACTTACTAAAGCTAAACTTTCTTTTGAAAAAACTTTGTCATTAGTCTAATAAATTAATACAATAATTATGTTAAACATACTGTTACTTGGTAGAAAAAATGTTACATTATCAGTAGTCGGTAAAGCTTCATTAGGAAGCTCTAGTGACATTTTTACGTCAGCTTTTTGTGCGCACCAGAGGAGTCAATTATAATATCGAAGCCGCATTGCATTCAAACACTACACCCGCTAATCACATCCAAACCGCATTCTTATTGAACAAATCAATCAATCTTAGCAACAAACTTAATATAAATAATCAACTAGCACTGTAAGTAAAAAAAAATCAAGGAAAACGGATGTCCAAAGGTAAGCCTGAAAGGGTATCTAGCCGAAACTGACAAAATTACGTAAAGCAGGATAACTTTACTATTTAAAACCAATATGAGAGAATTTTTTAGTTTGACTTGCGTATTATCGGTGCTGAATCAAAATACCTGAAAAGACAACAACAAAGTGTGTTCTTCTTTGAAAACAAAACCCAAAGCCAACAAAAAACGTATAAAATGTTACATGGACAACCTTTCGTAAACCCAAAAAGAGAAATTTGTAGACCTTGCTTTGGGCCTACTAACAGAGAACTGAGACAATTTGTTTTTCAGTTGCAGCCACGTGAGACCTTCAGTAATAAACTTAATGGACTTTGGCAAAAACGTCAAAACTCACCAGGGGGTTACCAATAATAGAACCAAAAAGTCGACTGGATTTAATTAACTTGGAAGACAAAGTATGCCGTAAATAAACTTAGTATAACTAATGATAAAGTAAAAAAAGCCAAAGTTGACTCACTACTAGCACTACATTAGACCAGACCCAGAACCAACCTACGTAGTAATGAATTGCAACTTCAAAGTTGCGGACGATAATGTCATTACCGCCGACAAAGTTATTGACCCCTACACCCATACAGCAAGCGGAACAATAGCAAGATGTCCAAGTGCAAAACAACTCTTAAAAAAACATGTCAACAATGTCATTTAAAAAATCTAACATGTTACAGTTTTGTGAATGGATCTCATTTCCGTCATTAGACAGTCTTACGCACTATCGGAGTTTTCAACCGGAGTGTACCAACGCAACAAAAACCCAAAATAACCAACTAGCACCTAAGCTTGTCTGTTAAACAAATAACCGCTTTCAAAAGTTAGTAGTTCTACCTGAGTTTTCGCCAGAACAGGAACAGGAAGTACCCGTCAGCCAAATAATAGCGTACAATTTAAATACAATAAATGATGTATTTTATGTGAATTGCTTCTTAACTCAGTATGACTTATACACATACACCCTTCTAACTACTAGCCGACACATCTCTTTGGAAAAAGCGACCATTTCGGTGCGGATGTTGTGCTTTAATTCAATGAGTTTGTGGTTTGCTTTTATAAACTTTCTTTTTAAGGAATAATCAAGTGGTGTAAGATCGGGGCTTTTTAGGAGCCAGTTGATGATGCTTTGACAAGAGATCACTTTTTCCGGGAAAAGTTGATCGACAATCTCTAGTGAATGGGTCGAGGTGTGGCCCCGTTGAAACCACGTTTTCATATTACAAACTTTAAACATCTGCAGTTCTGGAACCAATAAGTTCATTAACATGTTCTTGCCGGACATGGTAGCCCACACAATAACTTTTGGACTATGTAGTGGTTGTTCATTTTTCTGTCTAGAGAGATGTAATAACGCGTGACGGCTAATTTTTGTTTTTGGTTAGAAAAGTGCCAGCAGCGCGAGGGTCAACATTTGAACAATATAATCTTTGGCACTTAATTGTAAACATCACAAGCATATACTTCAAGATAACACACTAAGAAGCTAGCAAACTAAATTTTTAACAAAAAATCAAAAGCAAAAAGCTAAAAACTACTTAATAGTACGAGAGTTGCTATTCAAATACACCATCGCAAAGTTTGACATTTTTGACAGTATACGTAATAAAAACTTTTTGTTATGCAGCTGCTAATTTTCTTTATAACAGTAAATTGAAAATTTTAACTTGGCCAAAAAATAGATTTGAATCGTGAACATTTTCGTGCAATGATGTGCCGACCAACTTACTTCAACTTTTGGTGATAACCATCCTTGACCACAATATATTGATGGTTTAGTGAATTTAAACGTGCTTTACTTTTGCAGGCAAATTTAAAAAAGGTCGTCCAAAATCGATCGTTGTGCCAGTAAACACTGATGCTGTGTACAAACTGATAATGCAAAATTGTCATGTCAGCTATTGTGAGATTAATCATCTTTGAGATTTAGTATGTTAAGCATACATAAGATATTGCATGTTGATTTAGCCGTTAAAAAAATTTGTTTGTGTTGATTTTGCACAATTTAATGATCGATAAATTTTTTTTTGTGTAAATTGGTCTAAATAATTGATTACAAAATACAACCGCGGTGCATCATATGCTATTGTTATGAGCCTAAAACTAAACAGCAGTCGACTGTATGGGTCTTCCAAAATAAGCTTAATTCAACAAAAGTTGTTTTTGTTTACAGCACTTCAAAGCAAATGGTAGTTTGTTTCTTTGGTATAAATGGTCATGTGGCAATCGTGCCTTTACAGCAAAGTATAGGGGTCAATTTTGATTAATAGAAATTATTTGTTTGCCAAAAGTCGGCAGTGAAATAAAGAATTTGAACCGCCGACGAAGGATCATTTTCCACTATGACACATTGACCCAAACAACCGGCCATTTAAACATCTTGAATTTATGGGTCATCTGACGTACAGCTTTAGTTTAGCATCTAATGATTTCTATTTGTTCCTTCCAGTAAAGAACAAACTACGTACAGAACGTTTTTTAACGCCACAAAAACCTACTACTTACTTCGGAGTGGAATGACGGCTATGCCAATTGGTTTAATTGAATACATAAATGTGTAGATTTTAAAGGGATTTTAAAAACAATAAAATAACTTCTACACCGCAATCATTGTTTTAGTTATTCATTCTCAATATATAAATAGGAACTTTTGTAACATTTAAAATATAATTAAGAATTCTCATATTTTTGAAAACAAAAACTAAAACTAATTTAAGTGCTATATTATATCTACTTATTGAAGATGAAGAATTAAGACATACTTTTAATTGAATGCGTTTTACCTTAGGTTGAATTAAATTAAAAATGCAATTGAAATCAGCCGGATAAGAAAATGAAAAATTAATTAAAAAATTACTTTGTTTATTGAAAAAAAAAAAAAATTGTTGAAGAAAGAGTTACTTAAGTTGGACAACTAAAAAGATTATTTTAAGAAAGTATTAAATTGTATATTTTTTTGGATCATTAATTACGTAAATAGAAAACAGAAAATAATCAATTGTAAATAATGAAATTTGCTATAAGAAACTATATAACTTTGCGGATTAGAAGAAAAGAGCCTACCGACTAAACTCCTAAACTTTGATTCCTAGAAGTTTGCATCATATAATGCAAGGTCCTTCTTGCCTTATTGAGAGTTGTCTTAGTCATAAATTTAAAGAGTGCAAGTAGTGTGCCAGCCATATACGCGTTGCATAGTGTTTGGGAAGGAAGAACTTGTACTCCTACTATGTCTGGAATTCAGACTAACGGACAAATAATCTGTTTCTAGCTTATTAGGCTAGGAGATGTACAGAAGATAATAAAATCTTCTTGGAATTAGCTTTGCTTGCTTGAATCAAGCGGAGTTGAAGCTGATTTTTGACTAATAACGCATTAACGTGTAGCGCCAGATTTCCCGTTGCCTGTGCATAAGATTGCTTATTGCAGGCGTTGCGAGAGCTGCAGGAAGGAACGGAAGCCTTGGTACCTTGGGTTGAGCTTAGGAAAAGCTTGCTTTTAGCTTGAAGCAAGCTAGGCAGCCTTTGTAACTTGAGGTGTGCAACCCTTTGTACGCGGCAACATGCTCTTAACTGGGCACTTAACGTTTACGTAGAAAAAATTGCATCTAGATGCCTTGTGGCCATACCACTGTCATTGGACAATGTCTCCGGACTTGCGATTAAACTTGACGCTCACAGTGAGTTTACACAACTTAGTGAGAGACATAATCCCTCGGCTTTGTGCGTTATGAGGCAACTGAACGTACAGCATTAGGAAAGATTTCTTCTCTCTTTCCATGCGTTTGACTAATAAAAAAAACATACCAAAAGCCATTAACATCAGCCTAGATGCAGAATGTAGTGTTGTTCTCATAAAAAGTGATCGCAAATCGGAAATCCGCAATCAATTTTGGATGCTGCAGCAACGAGAGAAGACGCTAAGGTTTTCGGGATTTCTACGTGGGAGGTTTTTAATTTCCTGCGTGATATCTTTAGAGGCAATCCAACGAGGATTTCCTTTAGTTCTTCCTTGTTTTGCTTTAACTTGTTTTTCTAGTTATCAATTTGTTCTAACTTATTGTCAATTATTTGAATGACATACTTATAGAGTCTCATAAACTTTTTGTTTTGTTTCTTGATTAGGTCTTCCAGTTTTTTGCCTTTAAGATTTGGTTAATGCTTATTGCTTAATTAATTAATTCAGTTAGGATATTAGTGAGATGATATGATTGATAATTAAACAGAATCATATCATCATTTAGGGTGGTGAAGTGGTTTGTTCTCGGTGTTGTCGTGTCGGCTGCTAGTAGGTTACTCTGTCGCTGTACAACTCAAACAAAATTGTAGGAGTTTAAATATTTTGGCAATGAAGCAAAAAGAGATAATATGTTAAGAAAATGACGATTGTTGTAAAAAATTGTATTTGGTTAAAATAATTAGGAAGGTTATTATTTTTCAGAAATTTCATATGTCAATTTAATAAAACAACTGTAAATTGTTAAGTAAATCTGTCATATAAACTGTTAACTTGACAAAGCAATTGTCAACTATTTTACAAATTTATATAAAATGTTAAATGTACTGTAAATTCAACTGTTACTTCTATGAAGCAATTGTCTCACAAATCTGCCACAAGTTTCCCAAACTTGTCACTTTAATTGTCAACTCTATTCTTAGAAAATATATTTATATAACTGGCGCACAAATCTGTTATACAAGTAATAGTTGGCTCATATGAATTTCCAACTGCCATTTTGACAAAACAACTGATAATTGTTTCAAGTATGTATACTATCCTGTTTTAACTAGCAGGTCAACATCTGCCGACTATCACACAAATTTGTCATATAAGCCGGTTACAATTCACCTTTAATTTTCACATTAAACGGGTTCTTAAACTGTCATATTGTTTTGCAACTGGTGATTTAGCAGACTAACTGTTATAAAGTACCATTTTGACAAAACAGCTGTTAATTGTTTTAGTTAATAAACCATCTAAGACGTGATTTTATTTTTGAAAAATTTGTCATCTCTTATAAACTATCAATTGTCAATATGAAAAAGGGAGTGTCTTCTATAAATTATCAATCAGATTAACAACAATTTTGCATATTATAGACAAAGGTCGGCGCTACGCCAAGAAAAGATATCTCAATATATGTGATACATCTACGGCAACTTGACTATGAGTCAAGTGTACGGATTGAAAATTTTTTTTTGCTCAAACAATTGAAAATGCCTTTCTCTACATAAATCCTTTTTCAGTAAGCTATTTCCGAGTAATAAGCAATAACAATTTTAGAAAATTGTAGTTTTTGAGTTTTTTACATTTTTTGATCGTTTGTAACTTTTCAGTATTGCATTATTAGGAAAAAAATATAAAAAACTTTTTCTTCAAAATTATCCAATTTTTTTTTCTTGAATTTTGAAAATTTTGCAGAACTATCAAACTTTTTTCTTAAAAAAAGATGTCGGGTATTTTTTTTTTCAAATATGGATAAAAACGTGCTTTTATATGTGCAAAAGATACCCAAAACATTTTAGGAAGTGCCGTGTGCTACGCTCCGAGATATCTTGCAATGTATTATCCACAAAAATACTTTAAAATAGCGAAACATGCTTAAATTTAAAATTTACATTTTTTGATCATTTCTAACTTCTCAGGATTGCATTTAGGAAAAAATGATATTTTTTTCTTCAAAAAAGAATAAGTTTTTACAGACAAATTTTCTTTAAATTTTGAAAATTTTGCAAAACTTTAAGTGACAGTTTTTCTTTAACATCGCCCCAGAAGTCGACTTGTTTGAAGGGGGTTGATGGGACCATCGGCTTATTAGGTGACTTCCGAATTACCCCGGTGGATAAAGAGCAAGTTATTATTTTCAGTCGTATTTGGGGATCGAACCCCGGACTGTTCATCATGCTACGCTAACGCTCTATAACTGAGCCATCTCACCGTCTTTTTTCTCAAACATGGATAAAAACGTGTTTTACATATAAAAGCATTTTTTGGATATGAAAACCTATTCTATGGACAATTTTGAAGAAAAAAGTTTCATATAATTTTTTCTTAAAAATGCAATCTTGAGAAGTTACAAATAATCAAAAAATGTTAAAAATCTCAAAAACCTTATTACTAGGAAATGACTCACTAAAAAAATTATATAACTGTGAACTGTTGTCCTAATTATTTGATGCACTATTTGTTGTTATTAATTATTTATAATCTTCAATTTATTAGTTATTATTAAATCTCATTTATTGGTGTTAACCATCATATGTTGTCTCTTCCAAAATCTTCAACTGTCATTTAATGCCGTCGTATTGTGTATTGGTCTCAAATGCCGATTGTTAATCTAAATTGTTAACTCAATCATAGACTGGATGACAGGCTTCAACTGTTGTTTATTAGTCATTTTCTCTGCATCAACCTCAAATGTACAAAGTGTCTCGAAACATTCGTGAATGCATTTCACTTTTGATTACAAATAGTTAAGCATTGACTTCATTTTATTTCATCTTAAATGTGATTTAAAATTTTCTTTTATAATTAATTTACAAACACTCTAATTAACTATAACTTACTAATATTTGTTGTCTTTAACTTTAATTCATTACGTTGCCTGGAACATTGTTCTCAATTGTTAAAATCTATCTACAAGAATTGTCTTTTATGCATACATGTATGTTCATAATTGCTATCAGTAGTTGTTTATGTTAAATTTAATTTCCAAAATAATCTCAACGTCATATTAGTGTTAAATGTTACTTTTCTTTAACTTATTCACACTTTTTAATTGTCATTAATTGTTTTTGTTTAGGTTAATTGTTGTTAAACAAGATAATTAGTAATTTTGATTATTTCAAAACAAAAATAATAAAATCAATTGCATGCAATAAAAATAATTATTTCAAATGTTAAATTATAATCAATATTATGGCACTACTAATTGAATTGAATGTAATGTTTTTGGTATATCATATGGGTTATTGAAATGCAAATTGGATTTAAAAACTGAAGGACTGTAATAACACCGAGCAGCACACCAGTGCTATATCAATAGATTATTAATAGTGATTCTAAATTAGAAATGCACTGTGGACGTCGATGGTTGTTGACAATTACTAAAGGTTTTACAAGACCGACCATTCAAAAGCTCTGATTTATGTCACGTGTTCGACACGTGCACGGGGCATAATGGCAATACCGAGAATCAACGCTCTTTGGTAGTGCAAATAATATGCATTGTCTGAGCTTGCAGTTTTCAATAATCAATTTTAATTGGCATTTATTACAAAGGAAATGATAATATTAAATCGGCAGCATCGAAAATAACCCGGAGCTTTTGCAATCATCCAAGACGAATCATCATTGTAATAAATTATATTTGTGGATTAAGATTATTTTATGTCGCCCACGAAGAATGTAAGCCCTTTGATGCGTCACGGATATTTTTATAGTATCTTGCTTCCCAACGAGCTGGAAACCATTTCTGTTGATCATTAGTTTCGCCACTGTTAATTCCACGTAGGTTCTACCCGAAACATCCATGATTCCGTTTTACACCCCATCTGTTTACATTACGACGCGTTTACAAATTCAAACATAGTCTTTTCCGTAAATACACGAGGGGTCCACATAAAGAAGTAAACCACAAGACTATATGGACAGTTCGAATGGATCAGATGAGTGTCCATGCAGGCGCAAAACCCAACAAAGGAGGGCCCCGTCGTGTTAAAGAGATATAGCTACAATAAAGTACCACCTTATCGGTTTAAATATATATTATACCTTCTAGGTGATTCCAGTGGCGGCACTATGATTTAATTTTCTTATGTAATTATGAAGTCATAATGTAAATCATTTCATGCACTTTCCAGATTATGAACTTGTTAACCAGATAACATGCGTTTTATATAAATGCATGCGCCAGCGTATTATATTTATGTGTCTAGAGGTGTAATTATTTAGTCAGTAACAAAGGGCATGCCAAAACATCCCTTTTGTACTATTTGTGCTTCTGTGACCAAATTTAGAAATGCTAAAACCGGCCGTACATTTCAAATGTCACCACATACGTAAATTCAAGTTGCCTTATACGGCATCTACTCTACCAAAACTAAATAAATTAACTAATTTAAATAATATTTTAATCGACGGTTTTAATGATTGACGGTAGATTTCACAAAAAATATATACAGACCGGATTTTAATATTTCGCCTTAATTGCGATCTAAATTAAACAATATTCAGTCAGTTCCTTTTAAGGAACATAATTAAATTTTCGATGCATCATGTAAGAGATGAAAGTTGTTTTTTATAAGCCCATTTTAATTTGGTATCATATGATTATTTATCGTGATTTATTTCTATACGCAATTTTTAAATTGTCAAATTGGAATTTGTATATTTTTGATTCAAGGTAAATATTTATCTGTGTAAATAAAAGTTGACCATTTGCAAACAGTAGATATATCTGGATATAAAATAATGTCATGTAATGTATATTGTTAACGGTTGGCCGCGTTTATTTTTGTGGGAGCTTTGCTGCCATTCATTATTATATTTTTGTTTTGTTTTATGTGTTATCACATTTATATGCGTTAATATTTAGGATTTTTTGTGTGATGGATGAATGTGTATTATTTTACATAGGTAGACAAAGCTTAGTTAGCTTTATTATGACATTTTTATAAAAGTTTTCACTGTATAATAGCTATTAAATTTTTATATATAAATTGAATCAGAATGAATTTTATAGGTATAATTAATCAATTATCATTATCTTTTCGATTGATCAATACACTTTTACAATTTGCTTTACGTTTATTATAAATAGGTTATTAAACTTCCAGTTTATTGTTTTTTTTAGTTAAGAAGTAGTTTTTAATTTTTTTTGAAAATAATAACTAAAATATTATTTCTGAAAAAAAATACAATTTAAACATTTTGATTTAAAATTCTATATTTAGATTGTATGGCAAAATGATAAAATACTAGAAAAGTTATAATACTCATATTGAACCAATCAAACCGAAGCCGCTCCAGTTTTTAAAGATTAAATATTGAAAGTCTCCAAAATAGCAATTGAGTCGTTTATTGTACTCACTTAAGGTAAAACAACATTTAAATATGTTAACATGTTAGCGTTAGGAAAAGAAAAAGAAAATTATTTTATTTCTTGAGTAACGTGAACAAGGTGAACATGGTAAACAGAACAATACTAATTGTAGTTTAAAAATCATTTTTAATAATATTTGAAGTAAAGCAAGAATAATAATTTTGTTTATCACCATCTTAAATATATTCTCTTTTTGACTGATACAAAAGTAAACAATAAAGATTCACTCTAGTAGATTCTAATTTTCATTTCAAGCATTTGTTTGTTGACACCTGCTCACATACACGAATGACAATCATATCTTGAATTGACTACTTACACTATATAATAACACATTTCTTATATTAAATTTGGCTAATAAGATCATTTTTGTATTAGGCATAAATTGTTCTTTAAATAAAGCAAAGCTATCAAAAAGTCAAAATTAGTTTTTTAGGACATTTTAATATATATAATATTAAATCGGCCAACAAGCTTTAATACTTGCTGCTTTTTATAATTTTACTCAACTTATTCAGCAAACTACATCTATCATTATTTAAGAAACTTATTAAAAATAAAACAGTTTTAATAATTTTGAAGCCCATTGCTTATGCTTATTATTATTGATGATCTACATATTATTTATCTTCTTCATTTCTACCTTTTTTTGTCGTTTTCAATTGGCTGCTATCTTCTTCTTTTCTTGTCCTGTATTGTAGTGTGAGCCCAAATTCTTTTTTCTCTATGCAACATTGTATTATTTGGATTTTATTAGCAGTTGCTTTGGTAAGAGGTAGGGTTTTTCCGCTAAACGCCATTACTGGTAAGATATACTGATTTATGTTTTCTTCATTAAACTTAGCGAGATCTCTGTTGTAAATATCTTGTACATCTTTTATACCCTTCTTTGCAGTTTTTTTTTTTTGTATTTGTTAATTTTGATTTTGTGTCCCAGGTAAGTGTATCTATGTCAACCATGTCGATTTCCGCGTCGTAATTTTTTATTAACTCACTGGACACTAGGTAAGCCAATAGCTTGGTCATCAATTAGTCTTAATTTTCTTAAAGCCCACCTGGCTTGACACATTCTTTAGCTGTTGAATTATCTTTCTAGCGTATCTTAAGTTGTCTACTATGATGACAGTGTTGTCTGCAAATTTGAAGTGATTGAACATTTTTCATAAATGATTACGCTCATTGTTTTTGATCTTAACTTTTTTTAATGCGTGTTCTATGGCGCTAATAAATATTTTTGGAGACATGGTGTTTCCTAACTTAACGCGTCGTTTGATCTTTATTTTTTTCATTGTAATAGGGACTTTTTTTTTGAGTTACCGTTGTTGTAGTTGTTTCTATTAATGTTGGCGTTGGTGTATCTATGGTCAACCCGGCATTTCTCCAGCATTTTTGTAATGGCATCTACCTCAATAGTGTCGAATGCCTTATGAAAGCCTTTTTTCTTACGGTTTTGAGAGATTGAAGGTGGCCGTTTCAATTACATTACTGTTCAATTTACAGTTAAATACTTAAGACAATATAACTTTATTTAAAATTACAATCAAAACATTTGACAAAAGATTTTTTCACATATATTTCATAAATAGAATTTTACTTTGAACAACCATTGAATAATTTTGCGATAGTTTTATATGTTTTCAAAGCATTTGATAAAGTAATTCATCTTTATTGTATTAACTAACTTTGTTTTAGGCAGTTTTTGACTAAGATTTTCTTAAACATTTTACTTTTTCAGCCAGATCAACCTTTTAGTGGTTGATTTCATTTATCTAGCTGGACAAAACAAATAAAATTATACATTTTAACACCCAATTTTAAAGTCTACATAGCTAAGAAAAGCATTTGTATTTTATTGACCACGTTATAAAAATAAGGTTGGAAGGCTTTCTTTTTCTTTATGTACCGTCTCCTTTGAGAAGTTTGGCTATTATGTTATTTTTTATGTTACGGTTCTGAATAATTTTATTGAGTTTTTGTTGGTTTGTTGTCTTAGGTTGTTCAACCAGGATATGACTTTTTTTTTGTACTTCTTTTTTGGGTATCTTTCCTTGTATTATGGTTTGTAATAGTGTATATTTTTTTCTCTTCGTGGACTAGATATTTTGGTTTTTTAATTGTAATTGCAATTTTTTTTTTTTTTTTAATTTTTTATTATTTTCTTGTTTGTTGTTCTGCTCACCCGGCTTATCATCATGATTTTTCAATAAGCCTATATTTTGAACGCTTCCAGTTGAACTATGTCAATCTTTTTAAACGTCCATTTCTACTAACTACTTAATACATTAGTCTCTACAGTTCTACTAAGGATTCTACAATAAGTACAGTATTATCCGCATATCAGATGTTATTTATTACTTCCCTATTAACTTTTACTCCGATTGTTGTTTGTTTTGTTAGCGCTTCTTCTATTATATTTTTTGAGCATATGTTGAAGAGCAATGGCAAGAACCACATCTTTAATTTACTCCTCGTTTAATATTAACTTTTTCTAAAAGTTCATTTCCTACGTAAACCTTAGCAATCTATTTAGGGTAGAGGTAAGTTATTATTCTGATAACATTCTTTTCTATGTTTTTATCTTTAGTAGATCTATGAAGTTACAATGGCAAATCTTATTGAAAGTTTTTGTTATAATCAAGGAAGCAAACATATATTGGTTGGTTGACGTCCATGCAAAAACACGTTAAAAATAAACAACGCCTTTCTTGTTCCTATTGCATTTTTAAATCAGAGAATCTTCAGAAAAAAATTAATTAACGGAACCTAATTTAACAGGTTCAGTTAATTAATTTTTTTCTGAAGATTCTGTGATTTATAATTTTTAGGAGTATCTTAAAGTATTATTAAATTGATCATCCGGTGGTCATTGCATTAATTTGCGTTTACTTTTTTTGACAGTGTACTGAGTATTGGTTTGAGTCACTGTTTAGGGATAATTTCATTGTTATATATTGTATTGCAAAAGTTAACCAATACACTTATTGCTTTTCTTTAATTAACTTAATAATTTTGGTTTTATAGCGCCCTGCAGCTTTATTGCATTTTGATGTTTTAACCGCATGCATAACTTCTTCTTTTGATATATTTGAGCCTTGTTCCCTATCTGTGCCTTCATCCATTAGTTGCTGTAGTTTTTCGTTTTCAAACAAATCCTGGATGTACTCATTCCAACTTCCTGGTTTTCTTCCATTGGTGTCCGGGATTATCCGTTTTTTTATGTAGATTAAAGTTGTCATGTATTGTTTGTAGTTCTTCTATTTCAACATATTTTTCTTTGTGCCAATTTTCTTTGAGATTTTGTATTTTTATTTTATTTTATCTTTTGCTTTCTATTAGTTGTGATATTTTAACAATCATGGTTTCTTGCTTGTTTTTAGTAGCTTTTTTGTTGGAAACATTATTGTATTTGTAAGTGCTTCCTAATTTTTTGACTGCGTTATTGGTCGCGTTTAAGTCAGTTCTGTTTAACTCTTTATTTATTCCGTCTGTTCTTTTATTATTGGATTTTTACGTGCAAAACTTGCAGCTGGTTGTTGTTATTTTTATTGCGTTATGTTTGTTTTTTGAGTCAGACCAGTTTAATTATCACTGGATTGTAGTCTGATCCATCATCTTAACCCGGGTTTTGGCCGATTTGATGACAATCCGGTTTTGATTGTTTATTACATTAAAATTTCCATCATAATTGTGTTTTTTATGATATCTAAAGTCTGTTGGATGTCATCATAAAATTATTTCATTTTTTCCTTGTTCTTATCAGCCAAGTTTTAAGCAGATTAATTGGGGGTTGTCGACCATACCTTAAAGTATCTATTTATACTTGTGTTTCAAAGGATGTATATAATAGAATAAGTAAATTTAAGAACTTTCAAAGATATAAAATTGGTAAAGGTTGCTAATGAAAATGAGACATTAGTGTTAGGTATAGTCGAACTCCAATTAAGGTTTGAGGGGGGAGTTTATTTGATATTTTGTTTAGTGTTAGAGGACTTAATTTGTTGGTTTTTGGTTAAAATCTGGAATAATTTCTGATTTAGGAAAAAACGTGTACTCTCTTCTAACAGAATAGTTTAAGTTGGATGCTATCAACGATAACAGTTTATTTTCTCCGGAAAGGTCTAAGTTTGTCCAATTAACTTCGTTTTATTTTAACAAAATGGGCAATAGGATATCATCATATTGATGTTGGCAACGCCGCACCCATAAAGCAGCAATATTATCCCGTTATTATATGTTATTATACCCCAACAGCATGGATTTATAAATGGATCTACTGATACGAATCTTTTCTTATACACAAATTATATTATGAAATCTTTTGAAGCGGGCGCTGATGTTTACTCGGTGTATATGGACTATAGTAAGGCTTTTGATAAGGTTAATATTAAACTATAGATAGCTAAACTAGAATCTTACGGTGTTTGCGGGTTATTTTTAAAATGGATAACATCTTATTTAACAAATCGCACACAACGAGTTTACATAGACAGTTTTTTTTCAGAAATATATTACGTATCATCTGGTGTCCCTCGGGGATTTTATTTAGAACCACTTCTTTTTAACATATTTATAAACGATATTTATATTGGTTTGAGGTCCCTAATACTATTATTTGCAGACGACGTTAAATTATTTAGACAAATTTTGTCGCTCAATGGTTCCAAAATTCTGCAATCAGTTGGTGCATTAATAATGATATGACTCTTAATGTTGATGTGTCATGTAATGCTGTTCAGTAAAAAACTTGATAACTACAGATTTGATTATGATTTAGCCAATATCAAACTAGTCTATGTAGACACTGTTCGAGATCTTGGCGTATATTTTGACAAAAAGTTGTCTTTTTCTTACCATATAGAAATTGTTATTTCTAAAACAAATAAAATGCTTAGTTTTATTAAACGTATCACAAAGGATTTTACAAACATTCAGAGTCTAATCGTGTTATTTATTACATTAGTTTGCTCCATTTTGGAGTACTGCTGTGTGATATGGTCACCATACTTCGAAGGTTTTGTAAATAGGCTTGAGTTTGTACAAATTTCTGAAGTACATAAAATACAAACTGCAATTTCAAAATATAATACTAACGTTGCAACCAGTTGGGGTATACGTCAACTTAGTAAATCTTTTAAAAAGGCGAGAATATTATGATATATGTTTTGCTTTTAAAATTTTCAATAATTTGATCAATTCATCCGATTGGCTTGAATGCTTTCTTTAAACGTACCAAGTTATAGAACACGTTATTCTTTACTTTTACACGTTCCGTTCAGTCGAACATCGTATCTCTTATATAGTCCGCTTGTAAGAATTTGTAACATTGTAAACAGATACTGCGACAGTCTTAACTTTGCATTATCTTTAAATCGTTTTAAAATTGATGCTCGTCGTGCCATAGATGCATAACAGTTGTTTTATGCGTTAATCTAGTGTAAGTGTAAGTATAGTTTTAAGCCTTGTAAAATGTTTGTATGACTATTATATAAATATTATTATTATTTATTATTATTATTATTTATTTACTATGGAGTTTACCAATTTTTATGGTGAAAACAAATTCGGGAGAGTACAGGTTTTGTATAGATTTTAGAAAAGTTAACGCGGTTACAAAGCGCAACTCGTATGCTTTACCACAAGTGTCTGCTATATTGGATAGATTAAGAGCGGCAAATATATATATCTTCGCTTGAGATTGCTTCTGCTTATTGTCAAATAAATCTCAATATACCTAGCAAAAAAATGATTGCTTTTGCTGTTCCGGGATCATGGATTGTATCAATTTACAAAATTGCCTTTTGGATTTCATAATTGCTTTAGTACCTTCCACATATTAATTGATCAAGTGTTGGGTTTCCAACTTGACCCGTATGTTTTTAAATACCTGATAACATCATCATCATTATTGAGACTTTTGAGTTTCATTTAGAAATTTTAGGTAAAGTATTTAAGCGGTTGTATTTAAGCAGGTCTCACCTTGAACCGAGAGAAATGCCACTTTGCTAAACAGGAATTGCGGTATTTAGGCTATGTGATTAATATATAGATTACTTGTTGACCCTGAGAAGGTAAAAGCAGTAGTAAATTTTCCAAAACTTAGAAATTCTTGTGAGATACGCGGTTTTATTGGACTAGTACAGACGGTTTGTCCCAAACAATTTTTAGTATATCGGCTCCTTTGACAAAAGTGACAAAGAACCAAAGCCATTGCTGTTTTGGAAAAGAACAGCAGATAGCCTTTGACGACTTAAAATAGCGATATTATTGAGTGTGACGTTTTGTCTGCCGGATTGGGATGTATTTTAAGTCAAAATTTTTAAGAAGGAAATAAGGTAATAGCATATGCCAGTAGGTCAACAACGGTTCAGGAAAAGAACTATGGTGGAATGGAACTAGAGTGTTTGGCTTTTATATTTAACATATGAAAATTTAGAAGCTACATCATTCACTCAAGTAGCTATGGGAGTTGAAAGACCACCAGCAAGAGTATTTTGATGGCTTTTGACCCTTCAGGTTTACATAGACCAGGCGTCAAACACCAAGCTCAAGATGCGTTATATCGGGCCAATGATGTAAAGAGTATAGAGTTATATTAAATATTGAAGAAATTGACTGTAATGAATGGTATCGCAGAATGTTAGGGAGGATAACGAAAAACCCTAATGATTTTATTACATGGAAAATGGAACACATAAGTTGTTTAAGTTAGTCAGAGAAACGTAATGTTTGTTAAGGTTTAAAAACCCTTGGAAAACGGATGTGCCTAAACCATTAAGAAATAAAGTTTTATCTAAAATCACGACATGGCTTTAGCCGGACATCACGGAATTTTTTAAACTTTTAAACGTGTATCCGAATTATACTTTTGGTCTCGCATGTATGCGGACATAGTGAAATACTGCCCATAAAGTAAAACAGGATAGGCTGTGTGGTCTAATAGAGCAGCATACAATCGATAGTCTTTTTCAGTTGCTTTCGACTGATTTAATAGGACTTTTTCTACTTTCACGCAAACAAAACCGATGTATTCTTGTTATTTGTGACTTGTTTACAAAAAAATGTTTTATTGTATGCTCTACCAAGAGCTGGTTCAGTTACAATTACGCAAATTATTGAAAATTATGTTTTATGTCGTTTGGTATACCGCAGTGTATTATTTCTGATAACGGTAGGGTATGTAAATACCAAATATTAAAACATGTGTGAGTCTCACCATGTTAAAATTTTATATACACCCATGTTTCATCCGCAAGCAAACCCAACTGAACAATACAATCGTACGCTAAAGACAATGATAGCTTCATTCATTAAAGATAATCACCGGGAATAAGATGAACATCTTCAAAAATTTGGATATGCGTTACGTACTAGTGTACATAATATTAAGGTCACTGAGTTCACGATAGCGTTTTTAACCTTGGTAAATTGATTCATTTAGGGAATCAATATCCACCTCTAAATTGTTAAAAGGTTAGGTTAGGTTAGGTGAGGTTACCGGAAATCATTTTTTACGGCTTATTTTTTTGCCATAACTGGCAACCAAAATTAGGTTATAAATTAAAAATTTAAATATAAGTTATAATGAGTTTTAATAATTACCTACAATTATAGAGTAGATTTACATTACGTATAGGAATTGGTTAAATATATAAATATAGATTAGTATAAGTTGGGTTAGATTTAGTAATAAGAATAGATTTATATATGGGCAATTCTATTTCAAACGGACCAGAGCTGGGGGGGGGGGGGGTGCATTGAGAAACTTGATTATGTGTTTTTTTTATTTAGTTTTTATAACTAATTAGTAGTTCTTTGATTAGTATCTACAATTTTTTTAAGTTTTTTTGTCGTTTTTAACTTAATCGCATTTTTTGTTTAAAAACCGCAATTTTAACTCAAAAAAATAAATTTACTAATGAAATCAGAAATTTTCCGTAGAATCCAAATCTGGCGCCATTTCAAGTCTATACCTTGTTTATAAGCCGCAAAATCCATAAAACTTTACTTTTTTAAAAAAATGTAACCGCCAAAGTTGACGTGTTTTGATGTAAATTAATTGGAAAATATAAATTTGTTTTGTGTATTTGGGTTTTAAAAGTCTAAAAAACTGCAAAAATAAGCCTATTTTTCATTATAAACATTTACAAATGCACATTTAGCAGTTTTCACAAAAACTATACACCAAATATTATTAAAAAAATGAGTTTAGCATACAATTCTACATAGAAAATAGTCAGTGTTGTGTTTATCTAGCAAAGAAAAACCCATCTAAAAAAAAAATTTGTTCAACATTTACTTAAAAAAAATATTTTTCATTTTTCTTAAAGATTATTTCAAAAGTTTAACAGAGACATCTTTTGTTGCTTGAACCATTTTTGGGCCATTTTACTCTTTGTTTGATAGTTTTTGCGCTTGCGGCACAAATTTAGACTCGATCTATCGGCGCCAAAATGTGAAAATATTATTATTTTTGGCGTTCAAACAAAAATCCGCCTGGGGCTTATCAAAATTTGTTAAAAAAAGTTTTAAACCACACCCTAGTATGTTTATGATATTTTTTGTAAATATAAAAAAATAATTCATTTGTAACGCATTTTTTTCCTGAAAATTTTGTAAACATTTCTTTCTAGATGGACTTTTCTATAAACGATGAGTACAACACTGACTATTTTCTATGTAAAATTGTCTCCAGAATTCAAATTTTTAATAATATTTGGTGTAATGTTCCTCTGAGCGCGGCTAAACGTGCATTTGTAAGAGTTTGTGTTGAAGAATAGGCCTACTTTGCAGATTGTTTGAGTTTTAGACCCTTAAAACCCAAATACACAAAACAAATTTATATTTTCAACTTTAGCGGTTAAAAAAAATTAAAAATGCTTTGCCCAGCCCACTGAGAACAAAAACATGGTTTTGTGGCTTTTGCGATTTTTGCGGCTTATAGACAAGGTATAGACTTGAAATGGCGCCAGATTTGGATTCTACGGAAAATGTCTGGTTGATTTCATTAGTAAATTTATTTCTTTTGAGTTAAAATTGCGGTTTTTAATCAAAAAATGCGATTAAGTTAAAAAACGACAAAAAAATCTAAAAAAAAACGTAGAATTCTTTTTAATGAGTTTCATTCCTTTATATACCGATGAAAGGACTATTAATAAGTTATAGAAACAAAAAAAAAAAACAAAACACATAAGCCAGTTTCTTAATGCACGGGGTCCCCAGCTCTAGTAGTCTAGTAAAAAGAAGGCAAGAGGGAGTTTGTCTTGAGAAGCCTCAAGAAGACATGGAAGTAAAGAAGTGATCAACAACCCACGTGTGTGGACTACCGTTCGAATTCGTTTAGCGGACTTAATAAATGTGCTGTGTGGTAATTTTGTAATTATTATTTGTCTGGATAGTATTACCCAGTAGCGCCCTAACCCAGAACTATTTATACCGTCCAGCCAACCCACACCCAGTAGCCGAGTGACGACGAGCACCTGATCAGCAGCCCCGACCAGCGTGACGATCTATACAAGATAAGATTGAAATTTTTTTATTAATATTTAAAAAAAAAGATATCAAAAAATCTACATTAATATTAACCGCTTTGAAGCAACTTATTCTAAATGGTAAGAAGAATAAACTAATTTTATGAATTATGTGAGTTACATGCAAAATGGAAGGTCTGTTTCATTATTCGCGGAATGTTTTGAGAAAAGGCAAAGAAAAAAAATCATGTCGCTATTAGAAAATGCTAGTATCAAAAAACTTTGCTATAAAAGCAGAAGAGATGTTGTTAATATATAAACGGAGATATTGCCAATTTCTTCAAAGCAAGCCTATGGTAATTTTTTTTTAATAATAAAGTGAACATATGCCGATTAAACTTAGTATGGCATGGAGTTCATAACTACTTTGTTTTGTTTGTTTATGTGTCCAAAAATACGCCACGAGAAGGTTGCTTTCTGTTGAGAAATCTTAATTGATACTCGAGAGATGCAGCTTGGGCATTACCATTACAGGATCCGTAAACAAAAATGATATCTGCAAACTTTCCGTTGTACCGAACCAAAGAAAACGATTTTGACAAATATGAAAAGTTTGCATCAACGCACACTTGTTAAAGTACTGTTGTTTTGTTGTTGTTTGTTGTTTTTTTGCTAAATAATAAGTTTTCTAAATAATGTGTATTTTTTGATTATCTCAGAAACGAAGCGGAATAGACAAAAAAGTTATTTAGATATTTTGTTTAAAATTGTATCTAAAGTTTCATTTTTTAGTTAGGAAACACCCAGTATATTAACTTAAATAAAATGATTTTTGGCCAATTTTATGAAGAAAAACCCGCATAATCAATCAATATAAAATATTGTCCTTTTTTATATTAAATTAAAAATATATAGTAGTAAAAATATATTTTACAGCTTATATTTTTTTGTATTGTTTTTTGTAATTTTTATTAGTTTAAAAATTATTTAATTTGAAGTAAATATGATATTGCTAATTTAACTACTATTAACTAATAAATTCTTTGCTTTAAGCTTTAAATTGTTAAATTAGTAATATCCCATTTCCAAACTAACTAATTTTCATTTAAACTGTAATTATAACAAAATGGTCCACTTTATACCATTATAATGAATTTCCATGACCTACCATGCCGTGATTGTTTGAGCAAGTATTAAAAAACGTCCGATAAATATTACCTGTTAAAAATATACAATTCCTCACGTTTTAATTAAAAAATACTGTGCGCAATCAGATACCTCGCACATGCAATATAGTAATTTATTAATTAATTATAATAATTAAGGAAGGAATTAATATTTTCAAAATTTGAATTATGTATAGTATTTAAATAAGAATAAATGTTTATATTAAGACGTTTAAATTGCTTCCGTTTATCGCACGAAAATATATGCACTATGACACTTTACATATCGGATTACTGAAGCGTTATTCCGACCATTAAATAAGAGGTTATTTTTGGTATAACCTATTAATTTGAAAAATCGCCTAACTTCTAAAAAAACTACACTCATTCTGAAGTAAAAGCGTTTACATTTAATGGGCATAGATTCAAACATCTGCTGCCATTCCAAGTGCTGCACTTTTTTTGTAATAATTCATCTTAACTGTTTATTTCAAAGTTTGTCACTTCGCAGCGCAGTTTAGGCACACAATGGAATTGTTTGCTGAGAAACTCGGGAGAATTATAAGTCGCTCTGCAATTTAATTTTGTTCTAATGTAAATATTTACCGAAAATTTAATGCGGGGATAAATCCGACGATACATGTTGCTGTTGTATTCGTTGCATTTTAATGGTTTTATCCTTTTTATTTTTGTCTACGTACGTAGTAAAAAGATAATGTTTTAAGGGCTAAATTTATTAGTATAACATGTTTTTCGTTTTTCAAGTTGCAATTATATGGTCGTAATATTTATGCACTTTTTATCATTCTTTTACTTTGAAATTGTATTTATGTAATATTAATGCAATACTTTAAAAAAATTAACCTCAAAATGTAAAGTCATTAATTAACAAAGTATTAAATTTATAATTTCATATTAAGTAATCTAAAAACTTTCAGGATTATTGATGTTGGAAGTTAGTTTTACTAGTTTAGTTCTAGTTGGAACTAATCTGTAAGTAAAATACTGTTAAATAGACTTGATTGGAATTTAAGGTAGCCTGAATATAATAGAGTGCTTTCTAAATATTTTCGATATTATCCTAATTTAAATTTACTTGTTCAATTGATAAATTATAATACAAAAAGTACAGTATATTAAATTGTACATAATATGTCATTATTTCTAATGTTATGTTTCCAAACTTCTATTTGAACATATTTTTTTTGTTACAGGTGAGTCTAATTATTACCGGCTTTGTCATATCAGTAAGTAGAAAATTTATCTATAGAATGTGTAATAATAATAATTATTATAAAAACAAAATATTTCTTTCAATTGTTATCAATATGTTTGATAGAAAATTTTACTGTGCAAGTTATGGATCGAAAAACATCGCAAAATAATAATCTTAAATTTTTTTGTACAAAAATATCTTATAAATACCAATTAATATTAATTTCTTTTCAGTATTATAAGTTTGCTTAGTAACATCGGACCTTCCCTCCCAAATAGCTCAGAATAGTATATTAAAAAAACGAGTATAATATTAGTATAAAAAAATAAAAATTAAAAAACTAGTAATATTAAACTTGGCCGCAAACTAATACAAATATTTAATTGCAACATTAGGGGTAACTAATGCTTTAATATGGCGGTATAACCAAACAACTGAAAATTAAGAAAATGTAATTCTTAAATGGATAGAACACCAAGTCTTATTTCAAACTAAGCGGCAGTATTAGAAGCCAAACATCTATCGGTATAAGTAGACAACTCGTGTCAGCCAACCGCTTTGGGTGAGAGGCTAACAAGACAAGCCATCACCAAAAGATCAACGGCACTAAGTCACACAAAGCAACGGAAAAATACAGCATTAAAGGTCCAGATGGATATCCCGAGTAAAATCATCATCATGGAAAATATAAAAATTAAATATTTACTCCCCAAATTTCCGGGGTAGAAAGTGGTAGTTTTAGGAAAAATTAACAATGTGGCAGAAATGAACAATAAAACAACTATAATATACAACTGAACATAATAAGTGATTTAAGCTAGCCAGGAACTGGCTTGCATCACATTGATGAAAAGGCTACTTTATTATTATTATGAGTTATAAATTTAATTTCATTCACAATTTAAAATTTTAAAAAATATAAAAGCTTGTTCAAAACACAAGAATGACCAGCACCAATTAGAATACCATGCTAAAAACACAGCAAAAACCATAAAATTAGGTGGACTAGTCAAAATCCCATGCAAACTTCTTAAATTAATAAATGATGATTTGTCATCATTGCAGGTTTTGTTAGCACAACAAAACTGGGATATTACCAAAACAATAGTTGAAATTTAAATTCATATTTATACCAAAAACACCAAACACCATAACACACACTAAAAGCATCTTTCAAAATTGTTCACAAAACATTATACAATAAATTAATATGTAGAAAAAATAAATGTTACCTAATTTAGCTTTTTTTTGTTTTTATTGTGCGTTATACAGCTTTTTAGATCGCCCCAGAAGACTTACGAGTTGTTTGAAAGGGTTTGATAGGATCAACTTAGGTGATTTCCAAATCACCCCGGTGGATAAAGAGCAATTATTATTTCAGTCATATTTCGGGGATCGAACCCCGCACTGTCAGCGTGCTACGCTAAGGCGCTATAACTGAGCTATAGGAAAGGATTTCCAATGTATTAACACAAAAATGCTTGGGCATAAACCAATTAATTATTTATTGATAAAAAAGCGTTTGATATAACAAAATATCAGACGAAAGATTTTAAAAACCTCTAAAAGATAAACAAACTGGTATTAATATGAACGGCAGAACTATTAATAACTTGACATATGCAGACAATACTATCATTATAGCAGAGATTCTCAAGGATTTACAAAGTATAGTAACGATTTTGGACACCAATTTGGTATTGGATTATACCAAGGAATATACCTAAAAAACACAAAGTATATGGTAATATCAAAATTGCAAACAACAAATCTGGAACTCTACATTGACCGACCAAATATTCAAGCCCGAATTTGAAGAGCTAAAAATACATTTGTGTGAATGCAGTCGTTCTCTGTGATCGACTATGAAAAATAATATTTATTGACTGCTTATCTTAAAATTTGTATGTACTTTTGTTTTTATTTTATTATATTAAGTTTTATATTGTCTAAATTAGTTTGTGTTTAGTTCAGTTTATTGATTAATGTGAACAAAGCTTAATTTTGTAGTTCAAAAATCAATTATAATCGGATATTGTTCACAATATGTAATCAGCATACCTCAGTTTATAAAGTATGTATGGAAATAATCAGAAAAAAGTTGATCTTATAACTGTATTGTAAAAATGTTTTATACAATATTGTCAGCTATTTTTATGGTTTTTATAATAAATATTTGTTTGAAATTATATACCTACTTTTCTTATTTAAAGTCTGAGCATAATACCTTAAACCACACTTTGCATTACAGTTAGGACTAGTTTTCTAAATCTCTGAGCAATGTGAAAAGTAATTTTTTCCAGCTTTTCAAATAAACGTAGCTTGTGAACCTTTTTAAACTTGCAGACCCTTGCTTACAGGTAGCTACGCCACTGTTCGAAGTTGCTTATAGAACATTTTCGGTTAATATTGTTATTTTAATGTGATATAAGGTGTGCATTAGTCTACTGAAGTTGTTAACGTTAAAATAAGATACGAGTTGCATTCAAGAGTTCCAAAATAGACTAAAGCATCAAAATGTTTGGATGTTACGTGTTTAATATTCTACTGGTAGAATGAAATATATTCATTAAAGAAAACGGACATAAATAAGATTGAATCATTTGAAATATGGTATTATAACCAAGTGTTAAAAATATCCTAGACAGATAAAGTCAGAAAAAACTTGAAGAAGAAGACAAATGCATAGTTCTGTTAAAGATAAAAGTCTTTACAATAAAAAATTTTTTTTTAGTAAAGTAATAAGTTTTTTAGAATAGTACGTAATCGGGTAAAGCGTTATTCATTCTACTTGAATTTTGTATGACTTGATTGGTCATTATTTTCTTGAATAAGTAAAACAACAATTCTGATATCATAATGTTATTTAATTTAGATATAATATATCCAGTTTTTAGTAAGAATAACCCACGACTCCACACCAACAACAACTTAGGCTAAAGAGGGATATCATTGAAAGAGTAAAGGAATATGTATATCTAAGCACCGTCATAAATGAGCAATAGGAACAGACACAGAAAAAAAAGGCTAAATTAAAAAAAAAACAGAAGCATATACACTAAAATAACGACAGCCTTTAAAAGTAGAGATCTAACTAAAGACACAAAAATTAGACTTTTACGCTGTTAAGTATTCTCTGTGTTATTATACGGAATGGAAGCTTAGACGCTGATGGAGACAAACATACAGAAACTGGAAACGTATGAAATGTAGATCTATAGAAGGATATCATAAAGATCATAATACCAATGAATTCATACTAACAATAATGGACAAAACAAAAGAAATCTTCACCACAATCAAAACCAAGAAATTATAATACTTGGACTCATCATGTGCAACTTGTAAATACGGGCTCCTATAATGCATTTCACAAGGTAAAATAGAAGGAAGAAGAAGCATTGGCCAAAGAAGAAATTCATAGTTCAAAAAATTAAGAACGTGTTCTTTTACGACAACGATGTGTTTCTTTCGGGCAGCTGTGATTAAGTCAAAAATTGCCAGCATAATAGCCAACATCTGGAACGTATAGGCACTTCAAGAACAAAAAGCCACTTTCCCACCTTTTGAAATAGTATGTCATTACTCAGATTTTTTTGTACATGACATTTTAGGTAGACTAAAGACAAGATAATTGATAAAACAAAATGGTAAAATTTTCATTTCTTTCACATGCCGCATGTGGACAAGCATTGCAATTATCATTATTTAAAGATCTTTGGGTTTGTTTTTAATGGCAGATTGACAATTCTTTAGAAGTTTTGAATATGTGGCACTTGTAAAAGTACCTTACTAAGCATTTAAATTATCAATTTTTTTTTTCTTTTGATTCTAAATAAAATCAGATTAACCATTCCTGCCAAGAGCTGTATACCAAATTTAAAAGATTTTAGCAAAAAAGTATGAAATCATTCTTTGCTTGTTCTTTTAGTTTCAGGTTGATTTATCCCAGATACAATCTTTGACAGAAAAGCATCTCATTCTGACGCAAATGATCTTTATTATCAACAACTGTGTTATTTCCATTGTATTATTTGGCACTTACTTTATAGAACTTAACAAAAAACTGCAGTTCGTTTCTAAATTTAAGTAACTAAGTTGATGAGAATTAGCTACGGAGTAATAAACATAAATTTTTATATTGTACACTTTTTCACTGTACGAGAAACAAGTAAACAGAACGCATTTTTTTTCTAATGCAGTGCTCTAGTAGAATTGCTATTATTTAAACTGTCAGTATCTAATACTTTTAAATGTTCTTTCTAAGAATCGTTATCAAAGTTTTTCACATTTCAAAAATATAATTTTTGCCAACTTGTACGACTAGGTTCCATTTGGTGCATTTTTTAGAGATCTTTTAAAGTTTTCGTTTAATTGTGTCTTGTGTTGTACATCATAATACTCGTGTATTAAGTAAAAAGTACATTCAAAATTATTCATATTCTAAAGAACATACATTTTAGATTCTTGTAGTTTAAAAACTGTTTTATTTTGTCTTCAAAAGATAACTGATTCTTCAAAGATGTTTTTGTTAGTTTGACGTATGAAGTATAAACTGTTCAAAAGCATCAAACTTTAATTGTTTTAGTTTTGACTTACTCGCCAAATATAATATAAAAACAATACTGTTTTTGATGTTTCAATTTGTAAATTATAAAAATGTTCAAATAGTTTTGATTTCATCTTGTTATTTAACTATTTTTTAATAATTGACTTATACTCAAGTTTGTGAAGCATTTACGTTGTATTTTACCTGTATTTTTTATTGTAATTATTTTGTAGAGACCATTGCCGTTTTCAGTCAATTTGATAAGTACATCTATCGTCAGCAACATTTTAATCTGGCCGTATTGTTTTACTGCGCTGTATAAACTACTTCTTGCTCTTGTTTTTGATCAGATTTGATTTGCTCTTTCTTGGATTTGGTCTAGTACCATTCGTCTTTTGCATCAGAGCTACTTTACGGAGCACCCGCCATTGTTAAAGGAACATGCAAGACCAATGTTGAGTGTTTTCTTTACCAATTAAGTATAATTATAAAATACAGAATTAATAATTAAAGATTCTCTGTAGTATTCAACCCGTAAGTCGTGATGACAGAATACTTGTAAAACCATAAGTCCAATGTATGATAATTTTTATAAACACACTGCCACCGGACTCTTTGTAATGCAGGTGGATAGTACCAATTGGGGCAGGTGGCATATGATGAAGTCCATGTACATGGAGGTGGTTTGGATTAGTAAGAAAAACTTCTTATATCTAACATTGTAAAATCTATTCTTTTCCGTAGAGATCGGGGCATCTCCAGTGGCGTTCGTTTTTTCTTTCTGCGTTGGTAATGTTACAAATTGGTAGTAGAGAATTTTGGTTTGTGAAATCGCTTCCGTTGTAATAATTAGTAAAGAGAGGCGAGTAAATGTGTAAATAATCTCTAGCTGTTGTAAACTTCTGCAACGACCTCAATACTGTTTGTCATACACACTTTCTAGACTTTTTTGGTCTGTTTGAAAATACCTCAACAAAAATCTCAGACATTCTACCTATACCTAAATAACAATGTATATTACAATACATTAATTAATGTAAATAATTCTTTCAATTATGATTATTGTTGTTTTGTACCAAAAACGATAAAATTCCATTCTTACAATAATATACTGAAATTTTTAAGACAATCAAATGCAAATCTATCTAAATACTGGTTAGCATTAGATCAAATTTAAAAACTTATAAGTAATAATATAAAAAAAAAGGATTTTAATTGCAGTTGTCTGTATGTAAAAATTGAAAGTTTTTTTTGCTAAATCTAAATATCTTATCTGATACCTATAGGTACATTTTTTATTCTTAGAAGTAAAATTCAAGATCATTTTCCGTGTTTAACTCTTTGGAATTTGAAGGGATAAAATGTGTCTTTTTTCAACAAATTCTGAATGAAAGTGCATAGAAATATATACGGATTGGGTGTAAAGATAAAAAAATCCGGTCTACTCAAGATTGTTAGGTTAAGAGTAAAAGAGTTTAGGGATTGACTCACAAAAGGAATATATAATAAAAAAACCTAATTTAAAAACCTACTGTGGTTTATTAACTAACACAACGGGATTACTGCTTTTGGTTTGGGTGTTAATTTAATCTTCAAGAAAGCATTGTTTTACTAAAACTAGTGTTCCTTCCAGGATAAGGAGTTTACTTCTTTAAAATTAGTCCCAGGGTTGGGATTCTAATTTTAAAAATTGGCACGGCAATGTTTTCTTTTTTTTTGAGAGTCTATCGACTATGGATGAGTAATACTGTAGACAACTTACCGGTCCCCGTTCTTAGATTCCACAACCACAATATATGACATTGTCTAGGTGCTCTATGGTTATTTATTTTTCCTTGCAGTATTTCCTGGAGAATCATTCCGCATGACGTAACTGAAATATTCCAGCTTCCTTCTTTTAACGGTTGTTAAGATTTTTTTTTGCTCATGTGCTATTCTCAACTTATTTATTATCTTGCCGTTCATCACTTCCTCCTCCTCATGTAAGGGCACAACATTTTAGAGTACTCTTTAAATAGAAGAGGTGTCAGCCTAGACGGACTCCCTTATTTTCTCAAAATTCCTCCGACATCTGGTTTTCCACATGAACGAGCTTTTTGCTCAAGATGGTTATTATGCAAACATCTCTTTCGTTTATTTTTGTTTTTTGTAGTATTCCAAAAATTGGATGAAAGGCCTTTTCGAAGTCGATGAAATACACGAAAATGTCGCTTGCTTGCTGGATTAAAACCTGAATACTAAATAAAGCCGTCTGACGCAAGACTGATTTTAGTGCTTATTTCAGTACAAGTGTTTAGCGCGCTAATTATTTAAAGAAAAAATTATAATTCAGTATTCTTGGCGACTTATATATACATTCTCAATTATTTAGTAAGATTTCATCCAAGAAATTGAAAACTGTTTCAATTTCTTGTTTAAAAGCTTGCTAAATATTTGAAAAATTTACGCAAAATTATTGTACTGACACAGTCTCGTGTCAGACGGTTTTTAGAAAGAGTATGGCTTTAATATACAATTAATTTGTCTTAAGATAAAAGTTATAAAACCCATAAAATACATTTAAATAACATATTTTAGTAACATATCAGAGCAAATAGGAAAAATTCACAGTAAATTATAAAGTAGCATTTAAAAGTCAAAATAGGTTATCAAACATTTTATTCAACGCTAAAGACCGTACAATTTTAACATCAGAAGTGCATGATATATAGAGCAAACAGGAAGAAATTTTGGAACTGGATTTAAAGAACATTACCGCTCTTTCAGATTACGCCATTCAAATAGTACTTTGCAAATAATATTTTAGAAAATAGTCACATATACCAGATATTATTGTATGTAATTCATAATCATTTTAATCATAATAAGTTTAATGAAATTTTTTACCTTTTTGTACAGTTTATGTTTTACTGTCGTATATTTTTTTAATTTTTTTCTTTTATATTCATACTTGTTTGTATCACCGTCCAATGATGGCCTTGTAAAGGTTGAAATAAGTTACGGTTTTTTAAATATATTTGTGATATAGTACACAGTAAATGTGTTTTATTTATTTTATTTTTACTATATGCATGTGACAGTGGGATACGCAAAAAAATCATTATCCAGTTATAATGATAATTTAATACTGTACATGCCTTATAATAAAAAGTTAATTAGCATTTTCTATTATATATTCTTCATAAAAGTTTAAGTATTAAATTTTAAACTTGAAATAAATAAAACGCTTTTAATAAAACAAAAAACGTCTACAGGTAAATGCACTCACAACACAAAATCACAACGAATGATAAACATCCACTTAGCAATCAAGATTGAACTTGAAAGAGATACATATATCAACGTTTTTTTTAACAAATTGAAATTTATGCGATAGGTTACAATTACAGCATGAGTCCAATTTCTCTTACTTTTGTTGAATCCGCTAGACATTGGCCTTCATCCAACAATACGAATAAACTCATTTTCTTTAGAATAAGAAATAGCCCCTAACAATATAACATTATTTTATATTCAACTTGAATTTTATTGTATTTTACAAGAATTAATTTTCCTTTCCTTTTAACCGGCATAAAATTTTATATAGTATCTAAATCTTAACCACATTTAATTTCACCCCATTTTCCTAGAAATGAACAATAAAATATGTTTTTACGAATGCTATAAAGTATTACCAATTAAAAATGTTTACTGCTTATGCGAAATGGTTTTCGCCAATTGATAATATTATGAAACTCCTGAAATAAATTGGCTATTAACTCATACAATCAATGTTATATATGATGATGGATCCAATCTTCTGTATCATCATCGTTTTCTTATAAACTAAAATCGCTTACTTTATACCTTGCCCTTTTAGAAATATGTTACATAATGGAATATATTGAGAGTCTTCTATACACAAAAAATACTTACAAATACGATTGCAGGATCTGTTGTTATCTAATAGTTTATAATAAATTGTATAAAACACGTTCGTAATATAACAATAGTTGTGTTGACAACGCTTCGACACAAGAACGTTTGATCCAATGGCTGGAAATCACACGTATTATGCCATGTAAGAGGGAATATGAATTATATCCTTGATCATTATCAATATCTTTCCACACATTTGACTTATTATTACTTTACACTAAACTGATTAATACAAGGTTTCATTTCAAATCTTTTTGATATTATTTTTTTTCAGGTGTTTTTTATAATTATTTTTTATTTTCTCTGGCAACAACAGTACTTGCTAGTTTTTACGTCTTCTCAATGCTCTACTTTTAAGGTCAAATTGTTATCGAAAAAATGTTTTTTATTGTATGTGACGTTCTTTGAGCATTTTAATTTTTTAATTTTCTAAAACTAAATATTTTTTTGTAATAGTTGGAAAAATATACACTCAGATGGAAAAAACCTGGTCATTGGATATTTTTTTTTTATAAAACTTTAAGTGTTTTACAATCAAAGAGACCATCAGGATGTAGAAAAATACAACATATGGTATTTATCAGTTTATTTAACGAACATTAATAAGCAAAAACGATAATGTACGTATACACGAAAGAAAATGCATTTCTTCAAAATAAACTTAATAGAGATTACTAATGAAAATTTCAGTTGAATACGACATATGGCGGCCCATGTCACTAATCAGCTCACAAATATCAATTCGTGGAATATTTTGCCATTCCTCCTGAAGTGCCACACGAAGCTCGTTTATTGTGGTTGAAGCAACCGCACGTCCTCTATCACTCTTGCCCAGCATGTCCGAAACATGATATAAATGGTTTCTATCTGGGGTACATGCAGGCCAGTTGAATTTTCTTATTCTAACTGCAACCAAGTATTCTGTGACGTACCTCGCAGAATGCGGTCTCGCGTTATCTGCATCAGAAGCCATCGCCAATAAATTGAGCAAATGGGATTATGTAATTTTCGAAAACATCCTTGTGGATGTGCAGTTGGCGATCCTTCATCAATGACAATCAATTCAATATTCCTGCCTATACCATTAAAGGTGCACTTCGCAAATCGTTTTCCCGTTTGTCTACATACTCGTTCTCTTCCATCTGGCGAATGTAGGCAAAATTCAGACTTGTCAGTAAACAGTACAGTCCCCATTGTGCCAATGTCTAATTCAAATGTTTGCGAGAAAATTGGAATCTGGCTACTTGGTGACGTGGGAGTAATTTTGGTCCAGCTGTTGGTCTACAAGATTTTAAGCCAGCTTCTTGCAACCTTCGACAAACTGTCTACACACTTACAGTTGTACCACAAACTTGACGGAGTTGGTTCCTGGTCTCCACTAAAGTTACGAGTGCTTTTGCCGGTTTCTACAAACCAAAACTACTACTGTACTTGTCTATAGCAACCTAATATTTCCGTACAAACATATTAGTACGTTGGAATTATAGAAAAAGTTTTAGATTAGCCTTCAGATTTGACTTTTAGGTTTTTATTAATGTTGTTCTAGATAAGGTAGTTATTATTAGTGTTCTTATTTTTGTAGTATCGTAGCATTAGTAATAAAAATCATTATTTCCAAAAAGTACTTGTTAGTTGTATGTCAAAACTTTCAAAAATGTATACTGGAACCAATCGGTAATAATCAATAAAACATAGGAACAAGTTGAACATCATTGGAATTAACACACAGATGTAGCGCTGCAATATCTGATTGACGTCTTAACCAAAAATTGGATATGGAAATAAACGCCACCAGAACAAAAATAAATAAAATATCTAGATCTTATCGATACTCATTACATCCAATAAAATTCTAGTAGAACAAATCAACAAAATAAAATATTTTAAGTGCTGGATCAACAACAAACTCAATCCAGACTATGAAACAAATTGTTAAATCAAACAGGCAGGAAGTGGGTTAATAAAACTCTAACGACCGCTCTGCAACCCTCACCTCAACTTCAGTTTTAAATCAATTAGAAAAAATTTAAATGTAGACGTACCAAAGAATCCTTAAAATTTTGTGAACCAATCACACCACAAAACACGCAACTGAGACATACTAAGCAACAACAAATTCCTTCTACCCCAGCTTGTCAAAAAAAAAGAAAAAAAAAAAGATAAAACTGAGAATCGGCAGAAAACATTAACATAGTTTAGAAACATACGGAAATAAACAGAACTAAATTATGAAAACCTTATAAGAGTGGCTGAAGAGAAAAATTGGCTATTGTGATCGCTAACCTTTAATAGTTAAAGAAGCACTGGAAAAATCTATATTTCTGCTTTATATAATATAAAATTTATCATTTTTGTTAACTATTTAGGCACAAAAGCAAGTAGAAATTACATTTATGAATTAATTTTAACAAAATTTTCCAGTTAATATAAATAAATTGTATTGGGTTAAATTGGAGTCAGTCTTTAAATTTTATACAATACGGAATATCTTTTTATAGTAAGCATAATATTATTTGAAGCACAGTTGCAAAGCAGGTAGAAATTATTACTTTCCAGTAACACTTAAGACCGCTCCGGTGCTGTCTAAATAACCATGCATACGTACTATAATATTTAACATATACACATTATTTGAAATTGATAATAATATTTTAACATGACAAGCATCTGATGAAGCCATAAGAAATACTAAATTGATACCCAAGAGGATACTTGATTAATCTACCGGGACTAAGCTATATGCAACATTTAGTTATTATATTCATTTAATAGGTTTCTTCGAACTTCAGAAGAATTTGACTCAAGTAGAATGCAATTTGTGCATACTTGAAAGATAAATTACTGCCTTATTTTTACATCAATATAAAATTTCATAGTTGGTGTATGACTACTAGTATAATGTACTGTTTAATATTTGTGTAAGTTTCTGAAGTTATTTTAATTTTAATTTAATTATTTTGTATTTGCATACAGCCGCCCAAATTCTTTTGCGAGTACATTGTTGTAGGATATGGACCTCGTAGAACATGTACAATTTGCTTAAATAATAAATTCGCGCCTATGTAAAGTAATTGCGTCTAAAAGGCTCCATATAACAAAAATCACAAATTTTAAATTGCTTTTGGAATGCTTTTACCCAAATACGTCTGAAAGGTCCCATTTGTGTTACTTGAATCCAAGATTCTGAATCTGGGATTCAAAATCTGCGTGTGAAAATGGCCTTGGGGTGTGGACACAACGGCGATCTTTGCTTTAATCTCTGTTTTAAACTTGTACCCTATCTCATTGCTCCGATTCTGGTATTTATATTGAAATAAAACTTTTTTTGCAACTTGCGAGTGAAATCGTGTTTTAAGTAATGAATGTAAAACAAATTTGTGACTCTGATGCTCCTCACTTCGCCCGTCACAACTCTATACCTCCAAGAACAATCTACAGACTGAATTGAAAAATTTTAGCTCATGAAAATTAATATACGTCACAAAAGTTGGTAGGTTTTAACATTATTTTTGAATTATTGAATCTTTGTTCGATGTAATGCTTCAAAATCATTCAATTATTGTTAGCTGTTTTTAATATTAAGACCATACCGCTACCTTGATTTGTAGTATTTTAATGAAAACGGCAACTTGGCGTCATTGCTGTTTTTGCATATAATTTGATGATTGATTTATTTTTAACCAGTACATTCAGAAAGGATTAAACAATGATATGCAAAACGAACAATATTAGTGCAAAAATGATTAATACCGCAATTTAAATCCATTTTTTTTTATTAACTATTGTAGCATGAGAAACTTGTACATTCTTATGCAACAACATTATAAAGGGTTTTTCAATAATTTTGAAGCTATTATCATTTGACATTTGACAAGTCAAAACTACGCAATTATTAAAAATGGAACGATACACGCTTCAACAACGCTACACTACAAAAATGGTTTGGGTTTAGACTTGGGATTCTTTATTGGTTTACTGAAGCTTATGTCTGGTTTATTAAGTTGAAGTGGCAACCGGCATGCTGTAACTTGGGAATATAATTGCTCATTATTTGACTTCAAAGCTGGTTTTTCCACTGACTTCTGGTGTTAGAATGTTATAGTTTACGTTTGTTGCAGATTGTGATGCAACTGTTTTCTTGAGATTATTTAGTTGAAGTCTAATCTTGTTTTTGGCAAAAAACACATTTTGTGCCACAAGTTGATCTTTTCAGCTGTTGGGTCCAATCCGGAAGGTTTTGCAATATTTTGGGGACAAAAACGGCTTAATTAGGGTAAAATTTAGGATCACCAGAAGTTTTGCTTTGATTACTTGGACACATAAAAAAAGCCGAATTTAGGTTGTCTTTCTTCAGAAAGTACGCACGACAGCGCCCATTCAAAGCTTAACTGGTATCAGCATTTAAACACCATTTATGTTTTAGCAGACTAGTTTCTCTAAGATGTTAAACAAACAAATAAATGTTAGTTGGTTGCTGAAAGATGAGCTTCAGTATGTGATAGCAATTTGTGGTTTGCTGCGTATACTAGTAAACTGGCACAAATTGAGGAAAAGGAGAAGGAAAACCATTCAATGGTAAAGTTAATGTGTAAAAATTACGTGAAGAAAATGGAAAGTTGTTGCTTTTTGAAATGGACCAGTAGCTTCCTCTTGTGTTATGGTTTTGTGAAGGCGGCGTTGTTATGGTTTAGGGTTTGTTGAGATTTTTCTTTTGATTGCTACAACTATTTTATGTTGCTCCAGAAATTTTAAAACTTGTTTAAAGGGTTTGTTGGGATAGCTTATTTCGTGACTTCTAAATTGCTCCGGTTTTTATTTAGTCATATTTTTAGGATCATACTCCGGGTTGCTAGCTTGCTAATCTAATGTTCTATAACTGAGTTATCAAAAAAAATGTGTGCGGTTCTCCAAAATAATGAAATAAAATTTTTAATGCATATTATTTTTTCATGTGCATAGATGGAACAGTTCTAGAATTGTCTTAATTGGGTTTTGAAACAAATGTAGTATTATAAAATTCTTTTAAAACTCTATATGTCTATTGGTAACCATGTATAACTAACAGCAAAAAAAAATCGCAAAATGTTAAACTAAAAAAAAAAAGCAGCTTATATATAATGTTAATTATTAATTAAAACATCAAATAAAGTAAAATATTTCAACTCTAACAATATTACAAAAATATAAACATTTTTTCATATCTACATTTGTTTATGTGTTTTCGAAGTTAACTTTGATCATTTTTTTTTTTATTGTATTTTCGGTTAGTTAATTTTGATGATATTTTGCATTTTTATCAAACGGACAAAGTTGAATCAATTTAAACATTGTGCAATTTTATTTTTAATAAAAGTGCCTAATTTCATTTCATTAAAAGGTTGATATGTCATATAGGTTATGTTTTAAAAAAATAATAATTTTACGAATTATTACAAATTACATAAAACTATGTTTACACAAATAATTAGTTTTAAATGTGTAGTTAAAACTGGTTCACAAAAATAATTAAAAAAAAAATTTACTTATAAACTTTAATTAGTGTTTAAACACAATGAAATAATTATTGTTTAAAACAAGCATAATTAAATTGAAACATATTTTTAAGTTTTGTAAAGTATTATAGATCTAATTTTTAAATAAAGTATTAGTACAAATATAAAAATCACTAAAATAAAAACAAAAATCGAATCAGTATGAACGAGATTTTGCAAGAAGTATTTTGTAGCAATATAAAAAATTGCAAAACGGAAATCGGATGAGTATGAACGAGGCTTAATTCCAATTAAAATAACTGCTAACTTTATTTTGTAGCACAATTCATGATAATTTTCCTTAAATTAACTGCAAACTTCATTTTGTAGCACTATTCATTGTGTTTTTCTTAAATCACTAGCCGCGTCCAGAACGACTTATCATGCGTACTGAACGCGCTCGCTGACTACCGTTTGCTGGCAGCTCTTGTCATTTTACTCATCACACATTGGTTGCTGACCAAGTAACTCATCAATCACTGATTGATTGATGAGTCAGCTCTGGCAACTGATGAGTCGTTCTGAACGCAACCAGTGATTGATGGATGAGTCAGTTGGTTGCTGACCAAGTAACTTATCAATCAGTGATTCATTGTTTGCTGGCAGCGTTTGTCGTTTTACTCATTATACATTTAGGTACGCTTTTTTGCTGACAAAGCAACTTATTAGACACCTACGTTTAATCGGCAAATATATTTAAAAAAAAAATTATTGCTTAACTCCGATTGATGACTCAGCGCTTGCAAGTGATGAGTAGTTCTGAACGCAGCCGTTGATGAGTCCGCGCTGGCAACTGATGAGTCATTCTGAACGCAACCAAATATTAACTTTCTATTTTCTTTAAATTAACTGCTAACTTTATTTTGTAGCTCAGTTTATGATAATTCCGCTTAAATTAACTGCAAACTTTATTTTGTAGCACAATTTATTAGCCGTTTTCACATTACGTTCTGACAGACCCTGGTGCACGCCAGAGCAAGATGCACCGCGTTTCAATTACATTTTTTTAGGCACCCAACTTGCAAAAAGTTTTCCTTTTCTTCCTCATCCACCTTTCAATTGGGGCAAGTTATACTCTTTCACCTACAGATTTTGCTAGTCGCATGAAATTTTTAAATTCATTCATAATCGACACCTTCAAATTTTATTTACGGATGCGGCAAGAATGGATTAATGAACAAAAAGAACAACAGCTCTTAAAATTTGAATAATCCACATGAAGTTTTTAGTGAATGTCGCCTGAAGCCTAGTGTGGAATTATTAATAACATTGATGACTTTTATTTAAATTTTCTAGATGATCATTTAAGTGGATTGTTAGATGATGTCCTTCCGGTGATCAGACATCGTATATGGTATTAGAACAGCACCCGTAGTCCCCAATATCTTTCAACTGAATTTGTTTAGTTTATTAATTGTGAGGCTATATGAAAGATATGGTATATCAAAAACATCATCAGAGACTGTTGAAGATCTTAGGTCGCAATTTGGAGGCAAAAACTAACTTGAAATAACAATGATAGAAGAAGAAGAAGAGCAAGAATGTGCCTCGATAGCAACGGTAGCTGTTTTGAACAATCTCCATAGTGAATTTAAATTAAAATAAATATTAGATTTTTGACATTCTATAAGAACTCTGTATTTTTATAATGTCCGCTTATATCCCGAGACTTATAATCCGCAAATATCTAAGATCGATGTTCACGGACTGATTAATATTATCTTCAATGTGATAGTTTCAGTGAGTGTGGTTTCACTAGTTGAAATTACAAGGTATTTTTATGTTGTGAGATAAATTATTATAATAACAATAAATATTTGAACGTTAAAGCTACCTGTATGATTTTAACTTTCCGAATTACACAAAATATTCTCTGCAACTATGAGCCACAAGCCAGTAATAAAAGCTAATACTTAAGTTAAATACCATAGAAACCTATTAAGATATGACCCGTTAAATGTTTTAATACATCAGCTTGCAAATTTAATTTAAATTTACTAACAATCGTTTGCTTCTATAAAATAGTTTTATTTAGTAAATATGTTCCATTTTTGAAGTAAATTACGATTATCATTTGCGTTTCTAACTATGTTTAATATTCGCACGGTGCGGTTGAAGAGGAAGAAAAAATGGGTTTTACAACCATGGATTTTTTACAGCGTGTCCAATATAGCAGAGAAATTTTATTACGGCAAAATTCTCCTTACCGGCACACAGAATTTATTGTTATTTCCGTTTCGAACCGCAAAAACAAAGATATTATTTTCGAATTATAGCCCATTCTTTATAGAACGGCGCATAACAGACGTGGAAACGTATATAAAAAAATAATGAAGTAGCGAACGCGCCAAATCGCGGGGAAAATATAATAAAATCACGAATGGGGTACATTTATGTATAAAAAAAAAATGAATTATGCGAGTTGTAAAACACAGCGAATTCGGTTCGGTTTTAATTGACAAATGGTGGTTAAGTGTGCCACTTTGCTATTTTCCTACATGGTGATCGATGGACTAAAGTTCGCGCAGCAGGACTAGATTACTGGCTATGAACTTTTGGTTCGTGGGAATTATCCAGGCGGGCGGTATAAATTAAACAAATTACCACATAATTTCACATACAAAGCGGCGGTTTAAATAATATCTAGTCACAAAGGGGTGGGAGGAAATTAAATTTTAGGCCTCGCAAATGTATGGTTATGGTGAAAGTGATTTATAGCCCTGTTGCTTCATTGAATGCAGCCTGTCTTTTTGATTAAGAGTGGACCTCTAATATTATTAATATAATATTATAATAAGTAAGGTTTTTGATTATAATAAAGATTATGAATTAGAATTACGACTATCTAGGATTTTTTTTTCTTTTTTTTATAGTTTTTTTCTTTTATTCATAATTAAACAGATATTAATACTGTTTAATTATGAATAAAAGAAAAAAAAACTATTTAAAAGAAGAATATGTCCTTGCTGCCGTTTATGGTTGTTTAATTCTGTACATCATACTTGAAAAATAAATAGCATAGAAACAATCTTAAAAACAATTTATTAATTAAATTAATAACATAATTTCCAATTGCATTTTCATAGTACAAATATGAATTCCAAATTTTAAGGAGTATTTGATTTCCAATATTATTCTGTTCACAAAGAAGTAACAAAATGTTAATTTAAATAAAAAAAACAACAATTGACAAAATCTCAACATGTCTTAATGTCATTATGTGTCTATAGATTAACAAATAGAGAATGGAATCAAGATTTGGCTAAAGGTTACCACAGACTGAAATAAAATGAAAACAAGATCCATGTTTCACTCTACGGGTGAACCACAACTACAAGACAACATGTGGCATGCTACAATATTCATGCTGGGGTGCACAAATCCTATAGTCAAAATGATTTAGATCTATTGATTTGAACGTTCTGTCGCAATCTGGTGTTTTTTTAGTTGCAACGATGTTCTTTGAAGTATGTCCGGTGTTTGCCGAAGCAGTAATACCACTCTAATTAGATTAAAATTTAATTGTCAAAATAAATAAAAACAATTGACAAGTTTATCGTATTAACAATTGTATATAATTATGCAACCGATGATAATAAAAATTGTTTTCCGATTCTCAATCGTGTGGTTTGTATATACTAGTTTATCGGTTTTATTCTTTTATTTCTGAGCATATTCCACACTTTTTTCTGAATTCCATAGAGGTCCAGTTCCCAATGGGCTATTTTGATTCTTTGGATGTTGTTGTTGATTCTGTTTCTTACAAGTTTGTATTTATTGTATGTTATTGACTTTGATCTGTATTGTATATATCATTTTTTTCTTGCGAGCATCTTGACTTCTTGGCCAAGGCAGTTTGGTAATTGATTTTTGTTAAACGCATTCTTTGTAATACTTCTTTTGCAGCAAATTTTATTAGATTTTATTTTTTGCCAATTAGTTTCTGCTTTTGTATTTTGCATGCCTTGATTTTTTTTCCAATCTTAGCTGCAATAAGTATTTTGTTGAATCATCAGATATAGATTCCACGTTAATTTTGTCTTGTGTTGGCTTTCTCTTTCAGAGTGGCTTTAATTTTTGCCAACTAGGGCTATGATTAGTTCCTGCATTCACCAAAGTCAGAGTTCTTACGTCTTAAATTGTTTGAAAGAATATTTATGTTTGTGATACCAAAGTCTATTGTATGGGAAGAAAGTGTTGTTTTGCGCAATAGTTCCTATTCTGGCGTACAGATCTACGAGAACTATCTATTTCCTCTTTGGGTAATGTCGGGAGCGTATAGCTTATTAGGAGTATATTCAACTGTTACTTGTAGTATTCTGTCGTTGATGTATTTAATGTCAATGATGTTATTATCCTATCATCAAAGGCTGCTCTTACGTGTTTGTTTTTGCCACGGTATATAAATTCCGTACCTGAAGTTTTCTTTAATTTCAAAGATTACACAGATATTATTACCTCCAGCAGCATCACCTGATCTTTATTGGTCGGGGATGTTGTATTAGTTAGTATTTTTAGTTTCTAATATGATTTAAATTTTTTTTTTTTATTAAGTTGTTCCCGTCCTGTCCAAGGCTGACTTGTTGGTTCTTTAAGCACTTTCTTTATTTTACCCCCGGCAGGACGCTGGCCTCGCCTGAGAACTCTAACTTTTGTCCGGGTTTGGGATTGGCTGGGACTCTACCTAGCTACTTGATCCACCTAGTTGTGTCACATGCTGATTAATATTAATAACTGGCAGGAATCGGTCAATTTATAGGTGCTAAATAACAAAGGGTTTCAACTGATGTTGGTGTAACAGAAAACAGTCGATCATTTAAAGAACGATTGATCCAAACCCGCAGTTCTGACCGACGGAGATATAAAAACTATCTATTAAAAACCACTGAAAAATGAAAGCAGACAAAATAATATCTTCTTAGAACAAATTTATTAAGTTTGTTGACTAAAATAAAAGATAAATATAAAAACAATTTGGTAAGTCAAAATGATGTATGAAATACAAATTTTTAAGCAAAATCTATTGCACTTTAGTTTTGCAATAATAATTACTTTAAAGGCAATTAGCCGCAAACGACAATCAGCTACTCTCAATTTGGCCGCAACTTTTTACTGCGTCGGTTAACTGCGCACTGCTCCACTGCTCTTCGTTTGGCTCGGTCTGGTATCTTGTTTTTTAGATTACCCCGCGTCTGCTTCTGCCCGCTATTAGAATTTTATCACTTGAACATGCACATAATTAATTAATATAAATTGATGGTGGTGATAAGATTTGACTAAGTTAGTAATGAGCAGACCGACAGTAGACCAATGTTAAATCAATAAATTTAAGTTGGTTTTACGTCAGTAAAGAATATTTTATTAAATTCGTTGCAAATTGGGTGTCATTGACCGCAAACCAAATTTATCATTATTTGTCTTTAAGATAGCATTGGTACAGAGAAATTGGCTTCTTTGTTAACTAAAAATTGATTTCATCAATGACGGTTACAAAACGTAGTTGTTTTTCTTAAAGTAGATTTTTAACGTTCCAATTTTCAATTTTGTTCATTTAATTTTTTCAAACGGTTTTTTCTTATATTATCCAACTAGAAGTTTGAACTATTTTTTCTTTGTATATATTAAAATAAAATTATACATATATTTATAAAAAGTTGTTGTGACTGCTATGTATCTATAATGTTTATTAAATTATTATTAGTTTCGTACTATTTATGAGTAATAAATTGTGTCTCAGTGTATTTTATGAAAAAGCTCATCGATTATATTTGCTGAATACGTGGCACATATTTATTGCGTTGGACGTTAATTCTCTCTTTTATGAAGAGATCAATTCCATCTTTTTTCTCTATTTAGTTAATGTAGGTTAAGTTCAGCTTACTTTGATTTGAGTTACGATTTAATGATCTTATTTTCTGATTTAATATAAGAGGATAATGGAGATATTAATTGTGTTGCTACGGTATATTTAGAAATTAACAATTAATTAGAGTTATTAAAGGTATAAATAGAAGGACATGTTTCAATAGAATTAGTTGTATAAGTTGTATTTCAATTCAATTAACTGTGGGAACTACTTGTATCATTGAGTTTGGGTAGGTAATTATTTTAGCTATTACATTGCCTAGAACAAATTGTTTAAAATAGATAGGTTAATATTAAGTTAAGTTCAATTTGCCAATGTCAAAATATACTGTTAAAATAAATAGGCAATAGGTTAATGATTCTCAATAACAAAGTATAGCCAATGACACAGATTGTTTTGGTGTTTCTGAGCTGTGTCATTATCAATTTTAATTCTCAAAATATATTAGCTTCAATTTACAGGACGTATTACCACATTTTTAGTTACAACTGCTCATATTATATACGAACGAAGCCTAGTATCTTGTCTAAAATTAAATGTTATTTTGGTAACATAGATACTAAGCATGTATTAAACTAATTTAATAATTGCCATAATTATTTAAAATTTCCTGTCGGACCTTGAGCTTGAACTTGCAACAAACTATACGCTTAGATTTGAGTTAGGCAATTCATCCAACTAAGCCATTCTCCGGTGTTTTTCTCATTCATCATTCAGTCAGTTGTGCACTGCTGGACACTGCTTCCTTTGTTTCTTTGCAATGGTCTTAATATTATCCAACCATTTCATTTGTGGTCTTCTTACACTTCTTTTAGTTGTTTTTGGGCGCCTATGAACTGTTTTGTTTTTTATCTCAATTAGTCTAGTTTTGCAACATGTCCTACCCAGTTTCACTTTAAGTTAGCATGTTTTTATTTCTTATTCTATTTCTTAAGCGGCTCCTAGATAATCAATATTATGGTCAATATATTGCACAATAATTGATATTATACAATAATATTGATCGTCTGTAGATCATATTGATAGATTGCACAATATATTGAGTCAGAAAAAGTTTGATTTTTATTGTAAAATCTGATCTAAAAGTATTTATTTCTTTTTTTGTGCCATTCTTTCATCTATCTGCGCTTTTTTTTTTAACGCTATAGCAATAATCATATAACTTCTTTTATTTTATTCCACATGTTGACTGCAGAAGTATCCGTAACTAACAAAAAGTTTGCGCAATTATATTACAACGTGTAGGTGGTCCTAGCAATAGATTGTTCAATATTATTAATAATAATATTGATTGTCTATGGACACCTTTAGACTTTATACCAATCATAACCCGTTTTATTGCACCTTTTGTAATTCTAAATTTTTGTGCCTGTCATGGTTAGTGCTATTATTCTATACCACACGTTCTGACTGGTAACACACAACTAGTAGACATTAAATTTTCCAAATATAGCCATTTGATTGTTTTTGCCAAGTGTCAGAGAATATTTGTTAGAATTCCTAACAAGCCTTGTACGACGAGTAAATATTTGTGTAAATGGCAAAAAATCTTGTATTTTGTTTAAACAACGTCCATGCAAATATCTATCTATCTACAACATTACGCCGGTGTTGTAAAGTATCTAAGTTATTGGTCAATTTTGGATAGGAAATGATCCAAATACTTTGTTTTTAAATAAAGTTTAGAAGAGATAGTAGTATTTTGGATGCTTTTCTTTATATTTAGAAACAATATTCAATATAAGAATGAAGGTAAGTTTATATAAAACTTTGTATATGCAAAATCTATTAAAAAAAATAAATTTTGTTTTATTTTTATTTATTTTGAGTCTAGACTTTTTGCTCACAAAGTTTACCATGTCCAACATCGTTTGTAGGTCTTCTATGTTGTCTGGGAGAATTACCGCGTCATCCACATAACTGTGATTACTGATTGATGTTTCATTTACTTTGATGTCTTTATTGCACGTTTCTATGGCTTTTTTGAAGATTTGTATAAGGGTGTAAATTAAACAAAAAGGGCAAAACGACACAGTACTGTTTAATTACTTTGGATATTTTGATGTTTTGTTCTATTTTACCTTCAAGTTTTACCTTTTTCGTTTGTTCCCCGTATAGATTTTTAGTTATTTGTATGTATTTTCCAACAAGCCCAAAAAGTTGTGGTAACTTTATTAGTTTACCATGTTTAACATTGCCAAATGCGTCGTTATTATTCTTTTTTACAGTAAACTTAATTTTTTTATATTCTTCTATGTTTTTGATATTATTTGGTAAGTTATTATATAAGTAAGAACCTACACATTTAGGCAAGTTTTTAGTTTGATTATACTTATTAATATAAATGTCATTTTTCTTCCGTGTATTGTATGAATGTACAGAATTATTTAGTGTAAAATGTTGCTTATTTTTATAAAGACAACATAATATTTTAAACATAAATATTCAAAAAACTGTTGAAAAAAAGCGAATTATACTTTTTGGATAATAAATACTCTTGATATGTCAGATAATTGACCCCAGAGAATAATATTATAATTTTAAACTAAATACACATAACTATAATAAACACTAAGAAGCTCACTTTGTGATAATTTAAGCTTTAAATTTTTAAGATATAATACGATTTGTTTAAATTTTTTGATAAATGATCTATATGATCTGCTCATTTTAATTTTTCATCTAAGATAATTCATAAAAAGTGTAGTTTTTGATGGAACAATAATTGTGTAGTTTTATTTGATTTGGCTCACCACAAAAATTAACAAAAACAGTGTTTTTAGTATTATGGATTAGTTGATTTTGCGTCATCCATAACTCAAATTGCCTAAGTACATCATTAATATCATTTAATAATTCATTTTCACAAGAATTTGATATAACTATCAACGTGTGATGGGCAAACACAATTACTTTTTCTTTTCCTATATAACTGAAAAGGTCATTAAAAAACATCAAAAAATCAAAGGACCTATTACACTACCTTGTGGTACATCAATTGTGTTTTTTATATTGGTTAAATCTTGCTCAATGATGTTGGTGACTTTTGTTGTTGTTAAGCTGTTGTTAATTCTTTTAAGTTTTCATTTTGGGGTTCCTTAATTTGTCTGTATCTATTCTTTAATTATGGGCTTTCATTGTTAAAGTTTTTATACAAACTCTCAATTGAGCTACCAATGGTATGTGTTTGAAATTTATATTAGCTCTAAAGTATGTTTTAACCCGTGTTATAGCATTGCAGAATCTGTTGTTTATTGTTATAAAGTCTATTTGGTTTTTAGTGATGTGTTTCGGCTTGCCTTGTGGTGACTTCCATGTACATAATCTCCTTAGCGACAATTTGAACCAAGTGTTTGTTATATTCAAATTTTGTTCCTGACAGAATTGTATTAAATGGTCTCCACGATCTTTTCTTGTTTCTAAACCAAACTTGCTCACTATATTTTTAACTTCATTTTAACCTGTTTATTACAATATTAATAGTTTGTGTTTTTAGGTCTTTCATTGTTTGGTCTAGCTGATTATAAAATGCTCAACTTTTTTGCGCATAAATGTATAATCTTTATATCCATAGGCCGTGCGCTTTACTGGATCATTATAGTACAGTACATAGTACGTTCTGAAAGTGGTATAATATTTTTTACATATTTCTTTATTTTATTATTGACCAGGATGACTTCTCCATGTCTGTGATCCCGGTCTTCTTCTCTAGTGCTCAAATAGTATGGCCTGGTATCTACCAATGCGGTGGTGTTCTTGGTTTGATCAGATTTATCGGTCTATTGAATTTAGTATAGTTTAGTAGATTCTGTGTTATTGTTCTGTCTGAGTTATGTGTTTTAGTTTTGTTGTAAAAATTTTCCACAGTTTTCTTGATGAAATTGTGTAGTGCTATTATTTGCAGGTTCTTTCTAAGATCTTTGTATAATATAAAGCATGCGGCTGCAGTTACCATTCTTAGCAATTTTTATTGGCAGATTTTAAGAGACTGTTCTTTATACTGCTGAAGGGGTTTATCATTGTTGCTCTGACTTTGTCTTATTGAAGTTTTGTGTGATGAGCTTTGGTAAAGTGGAGTTAAGTGTTAAAGCAGTATCATCAGCATATTGAACTAATAGAGTATCGTTAGCCATAAAAGGTATGTCTCCAACTAGATATTGTATTAAACTAGATAGCGCTGATCCTTGTGAGATACCGGCTGTCATAGATTTGACTGATGATAGTGTATTATCAATCGTTACTTAAAAGGTCCTGTTTGTTAAAAAGTGTTTAATAATTTTTATTAGGTGGTGTTAGCAGTTTCCTCTATAAAGTTTGACTTTCAGGCCGTCGTGCCAAATTTTATCAAAAGCTTTTACTATGTCCAAAAAGATTGCTCCTGTAGACTTTTAATGTTAAAGTCTTTTGAAATGTAATCTCACACGGGCAAGTTGGTAGGTAAAGAAGTTTTGTCTGTAATACCATATGGCTGATCCGGTATGGTATGTCTGTTTTCATTGTATGTGTTGATAAATTTAGGTATGATTCTTTCTGTTATCTTGCTCAGAGTTAACAACAAACTGATTGGCCAGTAGTTTTGAAAAAAACTTTTGGGTTATTGTAGTTTTGAGAAAACTTTTACTGTAACATACTTCCATTTGTTTGGAAAGTAGCCTTGGTGTTTGTTAGTTCTACTACTACTTTTCTTGATAGGTTTTATAACGCCGTGTATGTTATGTTATTGTATCTAGGAGCTTTCGTAGCGGTTACTGTATACCTAGTTAAACCGTTTCTTTTCAGGATAGATAAGACACCTCAAGTCGGGCTAACCAAACCACAGCGATGACATGTGTATGGTATGTTAAATGCGTATATGTGGTAATAGTCCGAGAGCCAGCAAACGTTTAGAGTTAGCCATTTCACAAAAGCTGAATATTTTTCCTAAGCTTTATTTGGTATCACTGGTAAGTGAATGGACCTCCAGCTGGCGCAAAACCGCAAAAACTGAAACTTTGTTTACATGTTGATCATGCTATAAATAAAAAAAAAACGTATCCAGCCGAATTTGGAGTGGGGGATTATGCCCCAGCTTTTCACGTAAAGAAGTGCGCTGTGTAAACTGATACCGCAAAAGCTAAAATTTGGTAAACTAATAGTTAAATTAATAAATTAAACAAAAAAAAAACATCTAGCTGTACATTTGGTGGGGGAGAAGTGCCTAGCTGATGCAGTGAAGAGCGCTGCGCATGGGTATGCGCTCGGGCGCGTCGTATCTTTGACTGCATCAGCTGGACACTTTCCCCTCAATAAACATAAAGCTGAATTATTTTTTTGTTTAACTTATTCAGTTAACTATTGTATTACCAAATTTCAGCTCTTGCGGTATTAGATATCTATTCTTTCTCATTAAACACAGTAAATTTTTAATAAATTATAAATCATTTAGAATCTTCTTAAACTTCACACTTGCGCCAGAAACTATTTAAAGACAAAAAAACACCACTAAACACAATTGAAAGATACTTTAAAACTTTTATAAAGTCTTCTCCAATTGCTCAAAATTATTTAGAGTTTGTATTCTAAACATTTTTAAGAATCCTGTCAGTCCTCCTAAAACTTTCAAGAAATTTTTCGGATCTTTAAAGTATTTTGTTATTTTTATAATAAAACTTAAAAAAAAAAAATCTTGTTTAAGTCTTCTCAAACTTTTTAATTGCGCCAAAAACGCAGTAGTACTCAAAAGTCTTCTTATAAACATTAAAAGATACAGTATTTATTTACCTGATATTTTAATTTTTTTATAGTTTATATACTAAGAGTTTTCGTGGGCGCAATAAAGATTTTAAAAACTCTGTTTTTTGTTATAGTATTCTAAAACTTACTCAAAGGTTTCCTAAACATCTCAAAGCCTTGAGAAGGTTTGAAATACTTTTTAAAACCTATCAAAACTCTAAACTTTCTTCTTTTCTAATGTAGTATTTTAAAGTTTTTTTTTTAAGTTTTAAGTATCTTTACAATTTTCTCATTCTTTTTTTAAGTTCTAAAAAAATTTATTATAGTATTTTTAAACCTTTTCAAACTTTTCCCGGAAATCTCAAAAAAGTTTAAAAAAGTTTTAGAATATATCTCAAACCTTTTCAAAATCTCTTCAAAACGTTAAAAAAATTCTAAAAGTTTGTTTTTTGCTGTAGTAATTTAGAAAATTCTCAAAAGCACTAACATCAATTAAAAAGATATTTATTCGGTATAGGTTCAGGCATATTAAAGAATATTATGTAAGTACAGAGATTACATTTATAATTAGAGTCCAGGTACCTATGATAATAAATATTTTTTAATAACCGCAAATGTATAAAATCTTACTTAATGAGGTCTGGATTGAGCAGCCAAGCCCCATGCTGACGACCAATTGCATTCAAGCTTGCGTGTGTTCACGTGCTTATCACGCGGTTTTGTTTACATACTTTTAGTCTAGCGTGGATTTGAAAACCGTATGGATAGCTTGGCGTCACTCTGGTATATTCGGAGCAGAGATACGCCAAATTTTAGTAGGAGAGGGGACAGGGTCGGTTCACAGCTAATCATCTGCACGTATATAGTATATTCGATGCCGGATCTGAGGACGGTGTGGTGAGAAGAAAGGAGCCTTTCAGACCGACCGCTGCGAGGTTCGTTTCTAGAATTTTTTGTTGTTTGGGCTATTTGGTATATCATAAGACTGCAGTATTAAATTTTGGTTCAGTGTTATACAAAGTAGTTTTCCAAAGAGGCGACCGTAGCACAATGGTCTAGTGCGAGGATTGTTGTGCAGGCAGCCCGGGTTCGATTCCCGGCAGCGGCAATATCTAATTTGTCAAATATATTTCGATGCGGTCGTCTCCTTTGCAGGGCAATAGCAAACCAGCAAAGTATTTCCCTAGAGAGAGGCGCTGAACACTCGTATCGAGTATGGCACTATAAGAAATAGAAGCTTTCCAAATATTTTCTATTTGCTTTTTTATGTCCACATATTTACTGTTTATGTTATGTATAAATATTTAAACGTGTAAATATTTACTTTAAATTTAAAAACAGGCGAGTTAATATAATAATTGCATGAACGGTTTAATAAGAAAAGTATACAAACAAACAAAAAAATAATCCAACTTTATGTTTATTGAGGGGAAAGTGTCCAGCTGATGCAGTCAAAGATACGACGCGCCCGAGCGCATACTCATGCGCAGCGCCTTCACTGCATCAGCTGGACACTTTTTCCACACTAAATGTACAGCTGGATGTCTTTTTCGTTTAAGTTATTAATAATTAACTATTAGTTTACCAAATTTGCGGTATCAGTTTTACCCAGCGTATATTTTTCACTTTTTAACGTAAAAAGCTGGGGCATAATCCCCCACTCAATACGTTTATTCTTTTATTTATAGCATGATCAACATGTGAACAAAGTTTCAGTTTTTGCAGTATTAGTTTTTATAAATTATTATTTTACGTGTGTGGGAGGCTGCCGAAGCTACACCCCCCGGAAGTGCGCCAGCTAGAGATCCATTCGCTTACCAGTAATACCAAATAAAGCTTAGGAAAAATTTTCAGCTTTTCTGAAATGACTAACTCTAAACGGTCGCTGGCTCCCGGACTATAACGGATTCATTTGAAAAAAACGCTACGCTCTGCATTACGTTGTTGAGGATACCCATCTAACTCGTGACCGCTTCAGCCGTTGCTTAACATTTGTTACCGCTGTTAATCTCTGCTAGCGGTTTCTGATTTAATTACTTTGGCTACTTCAGATGGTGTTATGACCGTTTATATTGTCAGTAAACAAAATTTGTTAATATGTCATTTCATATTGTTTACTACCAATAATAAATATCTTGCTTACATACTAGCAATATGCATAGAGATTAGCCCCGAATAGGTGCTGTTGCTTGTTGTTTTGGGTTTTATAAATAATCTGTTCAGTTGGTTGTGATTTTTTCTTAGGCTTGGCTTTGGATTTGTTTTTTTGATACACTAGGCATCTTTTGTAAAAGGTGAGATGATCACTGTTTTCAGAAGTGAGATGGCTGACGCATACCTAGTTGTTGATGCACATTGAAGCTGAGTGCCCGTATGCAGTGGCATTGTACTGGTTTGCCTGATATTAATTTTTCTTTGATTTTAAGGCTTAAGATTTTAGTGATTCAGAATGTGTACATTATTATCTTTTTTGTTTAACTGAGTGTACATTAGATCGTACCGTTTGGTTTGGTTGTGTAGCCGTAAAATTACGTTTGCACTGTAATCTTTTAGTGTAAAAGCTTCTATCAGTTCTTTGGTAGTTATGTTCTTAGGTACATATCTAATTATTTGTAAGTCTTGTCTTCTTCTAATTGATCCGTATGGGACTTTAAACTTTTTGAGTCAAGGTAAATTTTTGCCATCCGGTGGTCTGAGGGCGTTTGTGGCATTATTAAGACATTTACTTTCGACTTGGATTGAGAGATTTTTCCAGTCGGTTTTAAACTGTCTTCAGGCACTTTTGTTTTTAAGGATAATTGGCAGAAGGAGTTTGACCTTCTGTTGTCAGGTGTTTTCTTTTAGCTAAGGTAAACCAAAATACTCACTTAACCTCACAAACATTTGTATTTTTTTAATTAAAATTCACTTGTTGTTGGTTACAACTTTTACATGATTTTAAAATATTACTTAATTTTCATTCCGTAATAAGACGCCGGGAGCAGGGTACAAGTAAAATTCATACTTGCTATTTTACAAATGGACCGGTCTATCAAGTAAGATCGAGTAAGGTGAAGTAAGAATAACTGAAAATAACCGAGCCTAACCTTCAATTTAAGTTTTAGCGGAAAATGAAAGACCGGCCCTTAATGTTATACAGGGTGTCCGGAAAATACGTGTACAACGTTTGACGACAGACTCCTGACGTCAAAATAGGTCGATCTAAGCCGACTTAGTTATATCCAAAATTGTCTCGTTTAGCCGGTAGAGGGCGTCAAAAAAAACAAAAGTATAACAAAGTTGAAAGTATCTATTGTAAGAAACTAAGTAAAACAAAAACATTACTTAAGCAAATGTGTAAAATGACCGCCATCTTGCTGAATACACTTATTAACACTATTTAAAAAATGATATTGGACCCTATCTAATGTCTCGGGATTATTAAAATGGTTGCCTGCATTTAAAATCCGCTGCAATAAATCATCGCGTGTGTTTACCGGAGTCTTGTAAACTTCTGTTTTAATAGCGCCCCACAAAAAGAAGTCACACATATTTAACTCAGGAGAACGTGGTGGCCATTTTACTGGTGCATCATTGCCTCTTCCAATCCATTGGTTGGGATATTGATGATGTAAGTATTGCCGAACAGCAACGGAGAAATGGGGCGGGGCACCATCATGCATATACCACATTTCCCTCCGAAGTAAAAGGGGCAAATTCTCCAGAAGAATTGGTAATGTGTCTTGCAAAAATTTTAAATAAATATTTCCATCTAACCTGTCTGGAATAACAATGGGACCAATAAGGTAGTGATCAATAATACCTGCCCAAATGTTAATTTTAAATTGATGCTGATGATGTGCAACTTTAATGGCATGTGGATTTTCATCGGAATAAATATGTTCGTTGTGCAGATTGGTTACCCCAGATCTTGTAAAGCATACCTCGTCAGTAAACATAATTTTTCTACAAAAATTTGGAACAAGGATTCTTTTGTTTCTAATAAATTGACAAAATGTAAGCCGCATGGGGGGATCAGTCGGTAAAAGTTCCTGGACTTTTTGTATGTGGTAAGGATGTAACAACTGTTCTCTTAAAACCTCATTGACAATCGTTTTAGGAACATTTAACTCACGTTCTAAGAGACGGGTACTGGTACTTGATTCTTCTTCAACTCTTTCCAGAATCATCTCTTCTGTTTCTACAGTTCGAGTTGTTCGCATACGACCCCTGCCTTCAAACTTTTTCTCAAAACTGCCCGTTTCCCAAAGATGACGCTCAATATTGGCAAATGTTTGGTGGTGTGGTATTCGACGGTTAGGAAACCTCTCCATGTAAACCCTAACACTCTGACGCTCATTTCCTTGACAAAACCCGTATACCAGGAGCATGTCAACTTTCTGAGAGTTTGTATAATTTTCCATTTTTAATGGTAAAATGAACTTGTAATTCAAGAATGTTGATCGTATACTTGAGTAAATTTCATAGACTGGTGACAATTTGTCAATAATTGTCAAATTATTAAACGCCATAGCAACAAGGTTACTTAAAAAATTATTGTTACAGGTAATTTCTTTTTAATATTTACAAATTTTTGACGCCCTCTACCGGCTAAACGAGACAATTTTGGATATAACTAAGTTGGCTTAGATCGACCTATTTTGACGTCAGGAGTCTGTCGTCAAACGTTGTACACGTATTTTCCGGACACCCTGTATATAAAATTTTATACCACATATAGATAATCCTAAAACTGTAAATTATTCACATAATCAATAAAGTTATCAAAAATGGTTCAGTGATAACAAACCGATTCTTAGTAAGTTTAAGTCAGCAAGCGTAATATATTAAAAGAAATAGATCGAATATTGAGTTTTTATATAATCTTACACTAAGCAACATCAAGTTCAAAAACCTTATTAAAAATACTAAAATCTTAGAGTATATATTAAAAAATGAATAAAAATCAAATAAACGCATCTCATTGTAAATATTAGAATCAGCAAAATCTGCTTTGCATTAGAAACTTTAGCAAAATGCTTAAGTTGTAAATCTCTGCGTTCTGTGTATTATACATAATTGTCATGTGCAACTTAATTATCATCTGCGGAGGAACATTAATTGTTACATAAAAATAAAAGACTTCAAAATATTTTTTGATATGTTCGTATTATGTATTATGTCTACTGAAATAAAATAGAATTATTTTATTCTTGTTTAAATTATTTGATTTAATATATTTCTACAATGGATTAAATACTTACAGTATTTTATTTCATATTGCCTCCACTAATGCTATCTAATAATAAATAAAAATTAATAAGAATTTGTTTCATTGATTAGTAATTAAATTTATTGAATAATTAATGTAGTATATATTTATAATAATATGACAATTATTTAATCAAAATATTTAAGAATTTTAACATAATTTTTAATAATAAAATTTTTCTCCTATTTAGTAATAATAAACAGGGTTTTTCTTAACACCAATTAAACTACTGTTGTAATTTACATTCTACGGTATACCTTAGGTTGATTAATGGAATATTGCTGAATAGAACCACCAGATATTCTTGAATTGGGAGTATCATGAACTGGTACCATCTGAATAGGAGTTCCATGTCTCATTCTATTCTGATATTCAGGCATAGATCTCATAGCTCTTCCCGGCATAGCTGCAGGCGACATCATTGACAAGTTACCAAAATGAGGCGAAACATTAGAGTTTTGACATGGTGTACTAGTAGAAAAACCACTGTTATTTGATCTATTCATAAGTAATTGTTTCAATTTTAAATTCTCCTTTTTTAATTCAGCGACCATTTTCAATCCATTCATCGCCTGATTTTTTGCATAATTATATTTACTTAGTAGGTATTTAACATAATTTGCTTGATTATTGTTTTGAAAAACCATTATCTTCTTAACATCATCAATTGCTGCAGTTGAGGGTCTAAAATATGCCATTATTTTATCACCAAGTTCGCTAGATAGCATGTGGGGTTTGGCCGGTTTCTGACATAATATGCACCGATTATTCAAGCCGATTTTTTCCGAACACTTTTTACAGAATATGTGTTGACATTCGGTGATATAGAATTTTACTGTTGGTTCATATTTTGCAAAGCATTTGTTACAGTGTAACCATTCTGGTGCAGACATTTTTAACTTAGTTTATACGTTTGACAATTGAATTAATATAAACGTCAAAAAACAGGGCGGCAACTATTGTACCTTACATGAGGCTATCCAAAGTTTTGTCAATGTATTTTGCAAATGGCGACGAAGTTGCATCCGTAGAGTTGTTTACATATAAAATGCTAATATCTGTGTGAGGTAGATAAAGAAATCTTTGGAAATAAAAACCTCCATTTTGAATCAACTTTTGTGCGCTAAATTTAAATTCAATTAAGTTAATAATTAATTAATTTTTGTAGTTTACTTTAAAGTATCTAATATGTTATTGTAATGTAATTTTAACTTTCAATGTGATATATTGATAATATGCTTTAGTCCTGTTATGTTTTTATTTAATTATTTATTATTATAACGTTTAACTAATTTAACAATATAATGCATTTTTAAAAAGTGCAATATTTTTACCCTTATCTAATTGAGTATTATTATGTTATAATATAAAATGATAGTAAAAACGCTCACTTTATAACATTGGAAAAAACTCGGTAAATTAGTACAAAATTATTTTTGAGTGTTGAAGAAATGCTGTGCATAAAATTTTGTCTGCTATTGTAATATACAGGGTGTTAGATAAATGTAACAAAAGAGAAAAAAAAAATTGTTTGATTACAACATTTTCTGCTTATGTAAAAAATACAAATGTCAACTTTTGATATATCAAAAATGGACGTTTGATATTTATTTATAATATACATATCAACCTAAAAAAATATAGAGGGTCTTCCAATAAGTAAACAATAGAAGACTACTGCCAAGTCTTAGTAAAAATTTGTTTTCTTAATAATTAACATAAAAATATTTTAATGGTGGTAATTTGTTAACATATGCATATTTTTAGTAGAGATTTGTTTATTGGCAGTTTCTGTAAAAAAAAAACTTATTTTATAATAATAGCAATGTTTTGACAATTAATTCTCTCTCCTTGATCCTCATCCCCTTGGTAAGGGTTTGGTGGCACTATGCCTGAGCAATTTGGAATGTTTTTTTCCATGTCTGTTTGTCCTGATGCATTTCTGTGGCCTCATGTAGATAATGACTAACGTGATTTTTTGTTTCCCAGTCTACCCACCGGGTTCATGATCTACAGCGTAGCCTTCAACCGTTGACTTTTTCTAGAACCATTAATTTTTCTAGATCATACAATTTTTTTGATACTTGACCCAAATATTGCAGTATGTTCTTATTTATTTTCTTGGAGAGCCAGTCTTTGATGTTTATTTCAACTAGTATAAAATCATTTGTACGATGCGCCGTCCACGATACTCGTAGCATTAGTTGGTATACCAACATCTCAAATACTTCTATAATTCCATGTTTGTCTAATGTTTTAGCTGCGTATAATGCTATTAGAAAAATTAAAGTAGAGACCTGCCTTAACTTTGTAGTTTTTCTGATTGTAGTTCTATATTCGCGTTAGTTTGATTGCTGGTACCTGCGGGCGTCATATCTCCATACTTCCACTTATCTTAAAGAGCCAAGATAGATAGATTTATGCACTACTTTAAAACCTGACTGTTATCTGGGGAATTTTTTTGTTTTTTGTCAATTATCATGACTTGGTTTTACTAATATTGAGTTTTAGCCCATAACATTTGCTTATATCGCGCAGCCTTGTTAAGATAGTTTTCAATTCAAGCTGATCTGATTACACAATAACCTCAGATATACCAATAATAATTGGTATATCTGAGGTTGCTTATGCACTTTTCTTTAACAGCAACACTACCATGCCACTTATCTAATAATTGCATAATGTACTTACTAAATATGTTTAAAAAATTAGCAACAAGATGCAACCTTGTCTGACTTCTGATCTGACATCAAAAATGCCTGAAATGTTTTGTCAACTCAGACCTTGAATATGCTGTTTTATATACGTAACTTTATAATAATAATAAAATTTTAAGGATAATTTTACTCTTGGAAATACATAATCGATAAGGTTAATAATTTATCATATTTTATCTTATGTTTATGTAAATCCTGTATTAACTCGAGTTTTAAACGCATTACCCTAAAACAACGTTCTTAAAGTATTGGTAAAGGAATTGATTGAAATAGGGATAGTACATCAGCCGTAATGTTGTCGGATTCCTTAATTTTTTAAATGTCAAACTTGTACTCCTGTAATGTCATACCCATTGAGTTATATGCGAGGACAAAAAACGACCGTAATTAAGATACAATAGACTTGTTTTCAGTTAAAACGATAAAAGGTTTACCCAACTAAAAGATTTGCGTAACGCGCCGACAATACTTAACAGTTGCTTTATTTGGGTAGTACTACGTTTTCTCTATGTACTAGCAGTTTGCTATAATGGCTAATGACTCGTTCTTTTCCATTTTGATATTGAAACAAAACCCCATACTAACCCTACAAGAAAAAGTCTAGCGGAGTCAAATCGCATGACCTTGGTGGCCAATTCACTTCACCACTGCAAAAGATAACCTTATCCTCAAAACGTTCATGCAGAATGTCAATTGTGGCGTCAACTGTGTGGCACGTAGTGGTCCTGCTAGAACCACATGTCGTCTAGGTTTAAATGGTTTAATTTGGGCCATAAGAAGTTGGTTATCATTATTTTGCAGCGCTTGCCGTTGACGCCTTACCAACGTCGTTTTCAAAAAAGTACAGACTAATGACGCCGCCGGCCCAAAAGTCACACCAACCGGTAACTTTTTGAGGATACATTATCATCTAGTGTACCTCGTGTGGGTTGGTGACGTCCCTTATACGGCAATTTTGCTTCTTAACATAGCCAATCCAAAAATGCGCCTTGTTGCTGAAGTTGATTTTCCGCAAAAATTGGGATCCTAAATAATTCGAAGCTGAATCAGCAAACAAACAGCGTTGTCTATAGTCATAAACTTTGAGCTCCTGGGTCAATTCGATCTTGTGCTAGTGTAGACCTAAGTCCCGACGCAAAATTCGCCAAATTGAAGTCTGCAAAAGCCCGAGTTTTTGTGCACGGCAAGGAATTGACTGCCTCGGGTTTTGCTGTACACTTTCACGGATAACGGCAATGTTCTTTTGCACGTACAGGTTTTGCCTGATTATTTACCAAACCCATTGTCTCAAATTTGGCCACCAATCGTTGAAGAGTCGACTGTGAAGGGCCACCACGTTTACCATAAATTAGGAGCAATTCGCGCAACGTTTGCACTAACGAACACTCATTTTGACGAGTCGCCAAAATCTACCCGCGCCAACTAAAGTGCTTTTTATTAAAAGCTTTGTCTCTGCACATATATCGATATGCAGTTCAATTAGGAAAATCCCGCAAACTAGCTATAACATCAGCTAATCAACAAGTGCAAAAAATATGCTTTGCCATAGACGGCCTACTGCAATTTTTGCTTAAGTTATGCCAATGATCTCACAACCCAGGTAAATTAAAAATTTGGGGCAAATGTATCTGATGCCAACAGCATGATGCCAAATGTATTAAACCTAACAAAAAGTTGTGAAAGAAAAAGTCCATTTCACAAGACAACAAAACACTGAAGATTTAAAAGTGAAAAATAAATGAAGCCACACTATAGATGATAATTGTAGTAAAGTACTCAAGACTTATGTGTAATACTAAACTAACCTTTTCTACTTATCTGGATAATGACTACAAATGCCAACCGGGTGATTTTTGTAACTTTATCGCAAATCAAATACATAACGCTTGGAGGGGTCTTCTTTATACTGGCCATGTTAAGCCAGCAGCTTCCCAACATCTATATTGTACGAGAGGGCCGGCCATTTACATAGTTTGTGCTCGATTGTCTCGTCATTTATTTTACATACTCAACACGTTTGTCTGTCTCTACTTTCAATCGTGTGTATGTGTTTTTTTAGTTGGCAGTGTCCTATCAAGATCTTTGTTATGATTTGCAGATTCTTTCTGGACAGTCGCAAGTTGTAATCGGTTGTTTTGGCTTCTAGAGCACTCATTGGCTCTTTTGCCTATCTGCAACCCAAAATGTCAACCCGACGCCTTTCCAGTGCGTTGTGTGTGTTAATTTTTAGTAGATTATTGAAGTTTTGGTGAAGTAAATTGGTCCGTACGCTACGAGGTTTGACTCTGTAGTTCTTTTATACGTTAGAATTTTGACATAATTGCCAGATATTTTGCGGCTTACTATTTCCATAACTCTATATATCATTTCAACTATTTCTGCTTGGAAAAGAATTGTATCAGTAGCCTCCAAGAAGGCCTTAAACAAGCATTTTGACGTGATCCGTATTGTTGGTATCTGAGGGGGATCATTGGTGTTTCAAGCTGTCAGCAAATGCCTTAGCCTTTCCCGAAATAGAGTGTTGCAGCACATTTTTGCCATAAATGACTGGAATGGTGGAAACCGTCTATTCCGTAAGGCTTTGGAGATTTTCTATATTAGATTATCATCGTCTGTGATCGATTCCAAACCTTTTTTTTTTAGAATTTTGCGATCTTTGGAGTTGCGATGCCTCTGCCAGAGACGTTTGGCGGCATTTCTTTTGCGGATTAATGCCTTGATTTTGCTTGATAGTCCGAATGGATTATCGACACGGATCTGATGGGTCTTAAAAGCCATTTCCGTGGCTTGGTAAATTCTTACGCTTCCTTCTTACAAGTTGGTACCCATCGTAGTCAACAATGGGCTTCTTGGACTTCTTATTCCGCGTGTGAAGCGGAGGCGGTGTGGGGGTGGCTATTGCCGCGAAAACTAGAGTGTAAGAAGGGGTATTAGTAGTTTTCTTTTTGCCTTTGCCCTTCTTTTTAAGGGACTTCTTGAAGGCGGCGGCCTTCTCCAGGTCTTCGTCTTCTAATTTTGGCCAGGGGTGCTTCTACAGCAACTGGCCCTCCAGGGTCTTGACTTGGGCCCTGGACTAAGGGTACGTCCTCTTGTGCAATCGGTTGTCGTTCTTGGATTGCTTCTGCCGGTCCAGATCCAGTTGCTGGGACGCGGCTCCGTCGGCCACCTGGTTCCGCTTTTTCAAGCTTGCGTTTGAAAGAGTAGAAAATTAAAAATTGATAAAAATATTAATAATTATTAATAATTACAAGTTTGCAAATTTGAATTGTTGTGGCTGGCTAGGTTGCTGCCTGCTCGGAAACTCGATGCGTCTACTTTGACTTGCAGTCAAAATTTGTTTGTCTCTGGTATTTCTAACAAAGCAACGGCAACCCACGTAGTCAGAGTTGTTATTTATTAAAAACTAATCACTCTGGCGTGCTTTTATGCTAAAACTATTGGAAAAAAATAAATATAATCAACAAGTATATAAGAAAAATTACATCAAAAGCTTTATATCATAACATCAGCTAATTAACAAGTGTAAAAAGATTATACACTGCAAAAAAAACTCTGAGAGCTTTTTTAGACATAAAAAAAAACTTTTAACAACAATACTTTTATTGCCACGACAGTACTAAGTTTTAAGATGAAACCTTAGCTGCAATCGTTGGCGTATGCCTTGTTATGGACGGCGTACTGCAATTTTACCGTAAGTTATGAAAATGATTTTACCACCTCGGTAAGCGTGAAGTTTGAGGCAACTGTATTTGATGCTAAACAGCACGATGTCAAATGCACTAAACACTAAAGAAAAGTTGTGCAAGAGAAAAACCATTTCACATTGACAACAAAACACCAAAGATTTAAAAATAGAGAAATATATGAAGCCACACTCTAGATGACGATCGAAGTAAAATACACGAGACTTATGCGTGATACCAAACTAACCTTTCCTACTCATCTGGACAATAATTACAAATGCTAACCGTGTGCTTTTTGTAACTATATCGATAGTCAAATACATAACATAAGCGCTACAGCTGATATGACAAGATTGTTATATAGTGTGGTGATCAGGCTCATTATCACTTACTCGTATGTTGCAAAAAAATATTCTCTTGAGTTTGGCAACTAAAATAGATAAAGTATAAAGATGTTTACTAATAACGGGAGCAATTGAAACAACTCCAATAGCACCCATGAAAACACTGCTGTTGCTACTACTACCAGACTGAGTTGTCATGATGGAGGCAAGACATGCAGCGTACTAAGTAAAAATATATGAACCCACTATAAATCTGAGCTCACAGACCAGAAAGTACAAATATGTTACATTCTGTATTTTGGATTTAGAGTTGGTGGGTAAACCAAAGCTTACTGCACGTACGCCTTATTAGACCCTTTGTATCTTCTCCAGTAGTGACCTCACTCCATTATCCTGGCATTAAATCACCCTATGAGCTGAAGTATGCAAGTGTAACGCTTGGAGGTGTCTCCCTTAAACAGCCATGTCAAGCCAGAAGCTCCCCAATATGGAATCTCCATTGTACAAAAGAGCCAGTCATGTACATAGTTTGTGATCGATTGTGTCAAATATTTCACATCCTCTACACATTGGACTGTCTCCAATTTCAATCGTGTGCATGTGTTTTATTAGTTGGCAATGTCCTATCAAAATATCTTTTATGATTTGCAGATTTTTTCTGGATAGTCGCAAGTTGTCTTAGCGTTTGGGGCAATCATTGGCTTGTCTGCAGCCCAAAATGTTGAAACTTTTGTGTGGTAAAGCGCTCCAGAGTTCAGGTCCGTACACCATGAAGATTGACTTTGTATGCGCTAGTTTGTCTGCTTCAATGTTACCTACTTTATTATTTAAAAATTAGCTTTGATATGATTTTAGGCTTGTTTATAGCAGTTAGACTCGCTCTTTTATACGTAGAATTTTGACATTCTTGCCAGATATTTTGTGGCGTACTATTTTTATAACTCTATAGGTCATTTCAATTATTTCTGCTTAGAAGATAAACGTGTGCGTTCCTAGGAGTATAATATAATATAATATTTTGAGGTCTAGATCTTGCAAGAAAATTTCCGATCCAGAACCTTTAATGGTTTTGAGCCATCCGTGTAAATTCTAATTGAATCATTTACCACATTCTGTTCTTCTTGTTTATGTGTGCACACATTGTGGGATCTTTGAATCACAAAGAAGGGTAACTTGTTATCGTGTTTTCTTAACAGCCTTTGCAAGTACAGTCCTCCCTGCAGTGTGCCAAAATCCAACTGCATTTATACGCAAAACTGCCATCTCCTCTGCATAAACGTCGAGGCGCAGCAGACACAACATTGCCTTTATAGCTGCTCTTGGTGTTGTCCGCATGCCAATAATCCCTATGTTTTTCACACAGCTAATATGCATTGCCAAAAAGATATATAAACTTTTTTGCATCTTAAATTTAAATGTGGTTTTCATGAAAAGTAGATGTCAAAAATTTTCGGTTGGTAGCGATAGTAGGCTATTTTGTATTTAAGAGTTTTGGTAGATTCAATTTTCTATTTTTTGTAAAGAAAACCAGTTCGGTTTTTAGAGGGTTAACCGTATAAGCCTGGTCTTTGCACCAATTTCCAATTATTCATAGGGCCTAGTTGCAGAGAATGCCTTCAAATTTACCGCTTAGTAAAATTGTTATGTCATCTGCATCACCAATTGTATAGAAACCACGACCTTTAGTTTAGTAGCTGTATGAAGCTGTGAACTACTATATTCTATAGTAAAGCAGATAATACACTTTGCTGGAGACAACCTTTAGCAACGACTTTATTTACCGTCAAACCACTTACAGTAACTGTTACGGCACTTTTCTCTAAAATGTGTTTTATTCATCCACTAACTGTGGGGCTTACACAATGTGTGGCGAGAACAGTTTATATAGATGGTTTTATTGAAAGCATCTTCAATATCTATAAATACGTCTAAAGTGGACGATTATTATTTGATTATTAAGACCCATGTTTGTCAAATCATGTTTATTTAATTTATCTTTCTTAGATATACGGGTAAGTGTAACATCCATAAACACCCTGTATATTAGATCAATCAAGGTAATCGTTTATTGAATTAACGTTTGTTGACATATTTTCTTAAAAACATCTATCAACAGTGTCTGTATGTTCGGACGGATAATAGCAATTATGTTAAAGATTCAACGAACGCCATTTGCAAAATGTATTGACAAAACTTTGGATAGCCTTACATAAGGTGCATATGTCACTGCAGATATAGTAGCTCTCTGTTATTTGACATTTATATATTCATTTAATTGTCAAACTATACTTAAGTCAAAAATGTCTACACTAGAATAGTTCCACTACATCAAATGCTTTACAAAACATCATTATTGAAATTCTATACCATGAATATCAACATATAATCTGTAAAGCAGCCAAACCTCACAAACTATCCAGCGAACTTGGCGATAAAATCATGGCATATTTGAGACCATCGACTGCTGCAGTTAATGATGTTAAAAACATTTATCAAAACATTTGTCTATAATAGCATATAATTATGCAAAGAATCGGGGGTTAATTGGATTAAAAACGGTCGACGAATTTAAGAAAATGAATTTAACTTTGTAACAATTATTAATGAATAGATGGAATAGTGGGTTTTCAACTAGAACACAGTCAAAACACTAATATATCGCTACATTTTGGCAAGCTGAAGGTGATGTCGCCTGCATTCCCCAATGCAGCGAATGCCCGAATATCAGCATGGCTGGGTATATATTTCCTATTCAGATGGTACCAGTTCAAGATTAAAATTCTGCAACATTAATTACTTAAGGTATGTCATAGAATGTAAGTTACAAAAGTAATCTATTTAGTATTAAAGGGTCCTTGTCCTACAAGAGTTAAAATTAAGACTAAGTGAGGGGTAATCTGTATCAAATAAATTTCACTCTATATGAATGCGTAGAGTTGTAAAACCATTGTTAAACAGGAAATTATTCTTTAAATATGCATTTCCATTAAATAATTATGTTTTTTTTATTATTTAATAAATCTAATTTCTAATCAATGAAACAAAATCTTATTATTTTTTATTTATTATTAAATAGCATTTATAGAGATTATTAATAAACTAATTCCATTTGAAATATCTGTATTAAAGTGTCAATATAAAACAATTCCGTTCAATAATAAATAGAAAATTAATAAGAAAACATCCACTGTCATCAATATTCAAAAGAATCCAATACTTAATTAATAATTCATACACACCGTTTAAAATTATTAGCACAATACACAAAGAACTGTTAAAGTTATAGAACAAAACGATTTATGAAGTGCTGGATTATCAACGGACAATAATGATGAATACATGTCATCTAGCTGTTATATTTGCACAACAAAACAAGGAGAAAATGTTTGTGTTTCCATCAGCGATACAAAGACCTAAACAAGAGGGAGCATACTAGCACAACTGATTATCAATCGGCTCCTATTGGACCACGTGACATCAAACGCGCGTGGTCCCTCTTTATATCCCGACCGCTGCTTTTAAATACCCGAAATTCGATGCACCAGTCTATCGGGAGCGGAACTCGTATGCAGTTGGATGAGGTTGAATGTAGTCGGTGAAAGATTTCGCGCGGTTTACATGCGTTTATTATAAACACTTGCGAGTTTTATTGGTTTTAGTTTTGTTATTAGCTACATAAGTGAACTGGATTTATTAGGACAAATTTAACAGGATCATTTTTATTTGTAAATGTTATTGTTGTAAGTTGTTATGTTTTATTAATGTGATAATTTATTATTGTTTTGATTAGGATTTATTATTATAGTTCGCTTTATTTCTTAATAGATATTTTATAATAATAATATATTATTAATGCACGAATCATATAAAAACAAAACGTTTGACACAGACATATAAGTACATATTTCTAAACATTCGTCATTGCTAATTTGTCTTCCATCGTGTTTTTTTTTTGTTTAAGAAATTAAAAAAAAAAAAAAATTAAGAGTTCATTTAACTAACCCGAAACGCTGTTTTGCGAACTAAGTTTTCTCGGCGTTCATAGTTAATATAAGTTCTTTAAAATAACTAACTATTATTATCAATTTCTTATACAGGATGATTCAGAACTTCTATAATAAGCATCACATTTTAACTTAAAATAACTTGTTTTCGGTCGGATATAGTTTTATAGTAATTCCAGTTTAATGTTTTGCACAGTCGCCATCTCAAACATTTTATCGGATGGAGTTACATCTCATTGGAAAGTCTACACAAACGTCAGAAAAATATTTAACAGACCGGTTTTGGCGGTTAAGCCATCGTGGGCGTACTAATTATAAGTTTCAAAATGAAATTTATTTATTAAAGTAATATTCAGATCAGAGACTTACAGTATGTTTGTGGATCTTAACATTACATACTTGTTAGTGGGAAGTGTTAAATAGGTTTGCATATGTTTTGGTGGTTAGTGCTACAAGTGTTATGATTGCACCTGTCGGCTAGAGAGGCGAGTTTGGATCAAGTGTTTTTAAAAATTATTGACTTTTTTTAGTTGCACCAACAAACGAAGGTAAAACGGATTTAACACGTTAAAATTTACTGATTTTGACTTTGATTTTATCAGGTGGTTTATAAATTACCGCTTGTTTTTAACCTCAAAATATTATTCAATTTTAATTAAATAACTCTTTGTTCATTTAATGTTTGGTTGTGTTTTATTTAATTTTGATAACAATTTAAAGCAATACTTACAAGAAAAATTGACCAATCGAAGTTTTGAATGAAGAATCACGTTGATGCAATTCAAATATCAAGAGATTGCGATGGATTGTTTAAATCAATTGATTCCAAACAAGTATTCTGACCATGAGTAGTTTTTTTTTAAACCGCAACAGAAATTTAAAAAGTCATCATTAAAATCTTATCGGAAATCATTTGTTTGCAGTTTTGTGATTTTTTGTAGAAATTTTCAAATAAAATTACAAGAAATTACAATTAAAAAAAGTTACTTATTTATGATTGTTTTTGTTATCTATTTTATATGCTTCTAATATGCTCATTTTTGAGCTTTGAAAACATTTGTGTTATAGAACTCTTATAGAACGAATGAAGGCTCTATGCCTTCATTCGTTGGTATTGTAGTAATGACTGAAATCGTATCGTTTGGTTATTGAGTTGGTTGGCTTTTTGTCGCTGTACGTGTTAATATTTTTGTAGACGAAAAGGTTCACAGATATTCTCGTAGATGTAGTAGGATTTTAGTATGTAATGTTTGCTAATATTTTTTTATAACAATACTACTAGCGGCACTACATCAGGACGCGGGAATAAACCCGCTAATTCTCTAGCGTTAACTAAACAAGTTATGTTCTATTGGAACATTCTGCTACGTCATAGTGCACACGTGCTGGTCTAATTTAAAGTAATACCTTTTTTTATCAACTTACATTACCATCTTATCATACTAAAGAGAATTAAAAAATCTTGTTAAAATTTGTTCATTAACTTTTTATTAGTGGTATTAGTTTTTGCTCGTTATGAATGAAATTTATTTTACTTTTATATTTTTGTGTTACTCCAGCACTTGCGCTATGTTGCAAACTGTTGCATGTACACGAATTTAATTATTTTAATTTACAATATTATAGGTAAAAATATTGTCGTATTGTCGGATGATTCATTTAGAAATACTTTTTTTAAAAATTAAAAAATATTTGTTTTTGGGTAATCTTTATTATCTACAAAAGAACTATTTATTTGTACCTGCATTTTTTTAAATTATTTTTTAATTGTGATGGTAGTTTTTTTTTTAGTCCAAATACTGTAATTTTGCCTATTAACGCAAGAAATTGGCACAGTCAAAAACATTCAGTTGAATTTTGTATGCTTCTATGCCAAAATCTTTACGTAAAATACGTTGATCCATACGATAATCCAAGCTGTTGAGATCGGCGCTGAATCGATTTATCACGGCATAGAGTACACTATTAGCTAACGCCGCAGTATTTTTTTACTACATGCTGGATGTGGTTTACTTGGTTGCTCATATCCAATAATAAAAATTGGTTTTGAAATTTGTTTATAGTACAGCAAATTGTGCGTTTAGTAGGCCGATTATGTGTGTGCTCTAAGGGCACAAAACACATTTTTTGCAGAGCGCTAATTTTTGTAATAAAATATCAAACAATTTTGATCAAAATTACCATAAAAGTTTGACTCGGCCTACTCTTGATCTGTCATAAAATCTTTACTGAAAAATGTACCTAAGTGAATCACGTAATATAATGCACGGATAGAAAATGAACCAGAAGGTCTACTTGCCATTGACTAGTTTTTATTTTAGGTATGACTACAAAAGAAATGTTCATAAAAACTAATACATTTTTTAAGAAAAGTGGATAAATAAAAAATACTCGGGTAATATTCAAGAAACCATCTCGTACACAGGGCCAAAGACAACAATGGCACCGGAGCCGGAGTATATGAAGGTGGAACATACTTCAGTTTTTTAAGCGGAAGTAGTTAAATGGTGCACTAGAAACATTGATTAAATTGGGACAACACATTTGCAAACCAATAACTATCGTGTCGGACGGCCGGCACTACAAGTTATAAAATTCATACTGATGATGGACTGAGTAACCAATCTGGAAGAATTAGAGGTACGCCTGATCTGTACACCAAAGAATTAGGGCATAGCTTGGGCCTTTAAAGATTAGTTTATTTCAAAACCAGAACGTTTATTTGACCGGAACTTGCTTTCGGGATTTCATATCCGGAAAATAAAAAATCTGTAGAAAACTTGAAATGGATTGGAGCAACCTGTGGCAAAACTGTCAATGAATAAAGCACAAAAAGCTATTCCTAACAGGACCATCATCTACTACCTAAATGATGGTAATGCAACTGCTGAATAAAACTGCGAAAGCTTACAGGACTGATAACTGGACACTGTGGCTTGAACAAACGAAGTTCCTATTTTGCTGACGTCTGAGGGACAAAGAAACTACTATATATGTTGAGCAAGTGCTTACAATGAGAAACGCAAATTTGTTTGTGAAAACACAAGTTAACTAAAGACGAGCTTAAGACGATTGCCTGGCAAAAGTGTATGATTTTATTTAAGAAAGGGAACTACTGGAGGAGCAATAATTGTAAATAGACGCTGGAAAGAAAAATATATTAATATATATTTAAAAATATATATACCCAAGATCAATCTATGATTGTTTATTAATGTGTCAGTTATTTATTCGGACTTGGTAACAGGTTATGTTTTAATTTATAATGAAAATTAAATAAATGATAATTGAAATTGATTAATAGTTAATCAATTATGTATTACAAACTACTATATACTCTACAAACTTTGACTTACATCAAAATAAATAAATTTAGGATTTATGAATTCAGGATTAATCTGAGATTTAATCTTTGACTATTAGTACGGGCATTTGGAAACCGCAGTATATACAAACGAAATTGTTTGACAATTTTTGGTATTGTAAGTTTAGAGGTTCTGTATTTCTTTTTGACACATTACCCGATTTTCTGAAGGCATCCACTCATAATAAAATAGAGTTTTGCGGGGATATTTTAATTGTTCTATGGTGATGACCGAGCTGCCATTAAAAAAAGTGGCCTTTACGGCACAAGCGCGCTTTGTTTTGGACCAAAGTATTTTTACAACTATTGCGTGGAAAAAACATACTACAAACAGAATCCGAAGGAGCAATATATTTTGCGAAAATGGAAAACTGGCTAAACGACAACAAACTTATTTTAAATGTTGGTAAAACTAACTGAACCGTATTTAAAACAAGTCCATCAAAAATCCCATCACCACATCATGTCAACTTCAATGATCTCAAATTGGAAGTTACAATCAACGTCAACAAAATGCTTAGGTATCAAAATTGATGAAAGTTAAACTGGCATGAACACATTATATACCTGGCAAGTAAACGGCAATAAATCATCTACGGGCTCAGATCACTAAAGCATTGTGTCGATATTCAACAACTCAAATGTGTATAATATTTATCATTTCAATCTTTGGGATAATAATGTGGGGCAGCAGTATTATATTAAATAAGATTTTTGTTTATCAAAAACGAGCAATTAGAATAATATGTAGCATGCCGTATCTAAATTCATGCAGAGGAATTAAAAAAAATATGTTATAACCGTTTACGGTTTGTATATATACGAATTATTATTATTTAAATTTAAAAATAAAAATATACCGATCATTGTAAAACTCAATCACATAATACAAGATCGGATATTTATATTTATCATAATTACAAACTAGATTTAACAAAATATTTTCCAATTTATATGTCAATAAAAATTTATAATTATTTACTAAATTTATTTAAACAAGCTCTCAACTACAAACAATATAAATAAATTATATCCATTTATCTTAAAATGTGAACCTTATAATATAGAAGAGTTTGTTGACTATTGTAAACAAATTTAATATTTAAACTTGTGACGTATTTTACTTTTCTTTAGTTTTGTAAAAATATGTAATTTACAGTCTTTTTGATATAAAATTATTATTATAACTATAACAGGGTGTTCAAAAAAGAATGTAAAATATTTAAGGTGGTTTAAGGTGGTGCTAGTGCTAGCTACAAACCACAATAAACAAAAAAGTTTTAATAAACATGAGTTGTTATAGCAACGGTTTTGGAGATATGGAACATTATTTATTTTTATATATATTTTTACAAGGAACAGAGTTATAGAAGATGTTTGAAATGCCTTCTTTTCATTTCCAAACAGACACATCATCTTTGTATGAAGGACATTCGTCCTCGAGGCTTTTTACAGGAGTAGCATACATTAATGATTTCAATTATCTTCAAAGAAAAAATTAAGAGGGTTTAAATCAGGCGATCTTGGTGGCCATAAAACTGGTTTGTTTCTTCTTATACATCTATGTGGAAATGTTGTGTGTAATTGCTCTTTAACGGCAATCGAAAAACTGGGGCACCATCATGCTGGAACCACATTTGTTGTTGATGATTTTTGTCGGCCCAACGATGTGCATTATGAAAATTATCAACTTCTTTTTGTGTAAACTCGGCTTCATCCGTAAAAACAATTTTGGCAAAAAACTCCGGGTTTTTAGCGTCTTTGCGCAGAAACCAGCGACAAAAATTTAAACGTGTCTGATGATCAGTTAAATTTAAGGCCTATACTCGTTGTACATGGTATGGATAGAGCAGCTACTTGTGGAGGTTTTTCCAAACAAGAGTAGCACCAATTCTCGGTTGATATTCTCTGCACAGTCGTTGCTGGATTATGCTCTATCTGTGCTATAATTTCTTGTTCTGCTCTAGGAGTAGATACCTACACCTTGGTCTGCCGGAAAGATAGCACTGTTTTTGAAGTGAACCGGTATCTCTCAATCTCTGGTGAATTCTTCCAAACTTACGATGTGAAGGAATCTGGCGATTTGGATAAGCTTTTACATAAAGACGTCGCGCTTTGGTGGCAATCCCATTAGCACGACCGACCATACATGAAATGCATGTAGGCTAGTTTTGCTTTAGAGTAATCAGCCATAGCAATGAAAACTTGTGCACTAATAACAACTGCCAAATACTGAATGTTTATTTCACAAAACATCAGCCAACTATGATAAGAAAATGCACGGTTTTGCAAAATAAAAAATGAAGGGAAAAAGAATAATACAAATAAATAATGTTCCATATCTCCGAATCCGTTGCTATGACAACTCATGTTTATTAAGACTTTTTTGTTTGTTGTGGTTTGTACTACTTCTAAATATTTTACCTTATTTTTTGAACACCATGTATATGGAGTAAAAGTTTAAACTGAATGTTTATTGATAGCTCAAAAGCTCTTGGAGGCTTTGAAGCGAGAACAATTTAATTTTAGAAGAAATCTTTGCAAATTATGTTTTTGCAAAAAATGCATTTTACTATATTATTTTTTACCACATACGATTTTTATTAGAAGACATGAAACCTTAAATAAAAACTTAGTAAATTAATTTTTATTTAGTGAGACAAATTTAAATTACAACTTGCATATTTTCTTAACCATGCTCAAACATTACATCAAAGTAGTGAAATTAAAAGAAATACTTTTTAAAAGACAAAGGATTTAAAGTTTTTGTTTAATTGAAGCACTTGTTGTGATGCGATGGTGTGGAATTTTGTATGTCGTATAATATCTGATATATGAATATATGATTCTATGAACATATTTGAGGAACTTATATAGAAAGGATGTTAATAAAACAGATGATCATCAAAACAAGAAATTCTAATAAACAATAATATAGAACACATTGTTAATCAATGTATTAAATTTATTCAAGAATTTTATTTTTATAAATATAAAAATTAAAAAAAAAAAACAATTTTTATGTGTAATTTTTTCATACAAAATCATACAAAAGAACCATTTTACATATTTATTTAAAAAAAAATGTTGCGGCTGACATGGTTGTTTCAATTTTTGGTGATGCGTCTCAGCATTTCAAGTGGTACAGTTTGTCAAGAATAGTTTGGCCGGTATAATTGGCAACTTAATATACACAAAAATTATGTTGACTGTGTTTGCACTCAAGCCTTTGATTGTTTTAACAATTTTTAATTGCGCTTACATTTTACATATTCCATGGGCGCCGCTGTTCTGGGATTGAAGGATGCTAATACGAGCAAAGGCATGTGAACATAATTTTTGTGTATATTAAATTGACAATTGACAAACTGTATTTGGCAAATGACGCGAGTAATTTTGGTTTTCAATTTCTTAATCTATATAAAATTAACTGTTCCTAAATTGTTCTCACAATAAAGCTATGGTTTCAAGGGATGTCTGGCAAGTTGTTGGAACTAAATGTCAAGATAACGGGCTTTAATTTTAGGCAGCAAATATTTCATCATGGTGTAATAATGGGCGTCATTCACAAATATTCAAATATGAACCGATGTTTCCAGCCCATAAACCACATCAAACCTTGTTCTGTCTGCATGTAATAGCAGCTTGAGGTTTGTATGTTTGCTTTTTACCCAAATATGGCAATTTTTTTCTAGTGCCCAAAGAATTAAATGATGATAATTTAGGTTTTTTTGCGTACACTCTTGGCTACTGCCAATATATTTTCTTTCCTACGTGCTAGATGTCTATTTGGTTGCGTATTATCCAATAATTAAAAGTGGGTTTTATATTTTTTGATGGTACACCGAGTTATGCGTAAAGTATGCCAATTATGTGGACCAAAAGTTGCTATCAGTACACAAAACAAATTTCTCGTAGAGCTTTGATTTTTGTGATACAGCTTTATAATTTGTAGACGCTGTGCCAGGCTAAGTTTTTTTATGAAGAAATGTCAAACAATACTGAACAAAAATACCATAAAAGTTTTACTTATTGCAAGCTTGATCTGTCATAAAATTCTCACTGAAGAGTAGATTTAAAATGGAACACTGATATTGTCTAGCATAAGAATAAAATATAATGTTATTATAACCAGGAGAACAATTTTTGAATTATGTAATGAGACTATTTTAATTTAATTTGAATAGTTTTTCAAAATAACTTTATTGGTATTTTCAATTCTTAAGCAGTGCTGGAACTTGTTTACTGGAATAATTTTTAGCTGGTCGGATACAACTGTTTGAAAGTTTTTGAGTGTCTAAAACTGACATTTCTTAAGGTGATTTTTTAATCTTGGGAAAAGGAAGAAAAAAAAACATATTGGACAAAATCTGATGAACGGTCAAAGGGTCTCCCCGGTTAACATAGGTGTAATGCCTTCCATCACGAATATCCAAGATATCTCAAAAATTACTTTTCTAGCATAAAAGAAACATGTTTGGTAGAATTTACAAATTTTGATACATCCCCTTTTCTATGGGAGGCTAAAAACAGCATTTTCTCGTTTTTTTTAAATGCACCTATTGAATGAAAAATTCTAAAAAAAATAAAGTTTGGTTTTGGGTGATCTTCAAACACAATTTATGTCAGCCACTCAAATTCTGTATACAACATACAAATTTTTGCGAGTGGGTGCGCCACTATTAAAAACCGCTTTTCCACTATTTTGCCATTTATACTGTTTTTTCTGCTTTTGTGACTTTGCAAAGCATTTATAGCTTTCAAAATATCGAAATTTGGATTCTACGGAAAATTTTATAGCAAGTTGGTATCCTGGCTATAAGATTTTCATCAATTTGCAATGATTTGACTTCTCAAAACACGATTTATAGTATTTTTTACCAGACAAACAACAAATGAAGTAATTTTTTTTTTTCAAGTTTCTAAATGTCAGATTGGTATTTTTAATTTTCAACCTTTTTACACAATTTTAAGACTTTTTGCACTAAAAATTCAAAAATCAAAAACGGTTAGTAATAGAGACACTGGACAAACTCCATCATCTTCAGAAGAATGAAATCTATCAGATTAATCGGTTTAATATATTTTTTTTTTAATTTCAACACTTTTTTTTATAAAAAAACATGAAATTCACATGACATTGTCCTTTGAAACAAAGTTGACTTAATTTCTAAATATGTATATAAATATGATAGCACCGCGGCGCAGTAACCAAACAACGCTTCACGGCTCTCTGGGGGCCGCGTATTTCACTGGAAAGCATAAAAATCATGTTTAAATACATGTCTATTTTTACAACTTTAGCTAAAAATACATTATATTATATTATATTTATTTAAAACTTACAAATTTGTTATATTTAATTTTCATAAAGTAATTATTAAGTTTATACTAAAATAACAAGTTGGCTTTTGCTGTTTTTATTCTTTTTCACATAATTATATTATGATTATATCCTGTAATATAGTTATTCTATGAATATTGTTAAGCAATACTACTACGTATGAAACTTTTAATGATATTATGATATGTAAATATAATTCAACTTTATTTAATAATTTTATATACATATTATTTTCCTCATTCTATTAATAGAAGTATATGATACAGAGACCACAAAGTATAAACAGTATTATAAATCTGAAAATGTTAAAAATATGTTTAGTAATCTTCGTACGATTGATACGTTTTATTCCATGCAATAAAACCGCAATAACTATGACATATATTCAGCATAAATAATGTATGTGAGGATAGTACTCAAATATTAATATCCTTTAAAGCAAAAAAATACAGGCAGATCCTCGTAAATATACAAGACGACTTCACATCACATATTTTGTCCGTTTCATATTTATGTCCCCATAATAATTTTGCAACAAAGTATTTTTATGGCGCATGAAGTTCCTTCCTTGCTTGCTTGCTTACTTGATGGATTGAAATTGTGCGTGTTTACTTAATCTAACATATTTATTCGCAATATTCGCTGGGTTACACAAAAAGAAACGACGTTTCAGGAAATTATCACCACCGGTCAATCTAAATGACATATTTACCTTTTAGCCGCATGCAGTTTCGTTTATAATAAATATGATGAAACATTTGTTTTAGGTAAATTTATGCTATAGTATATATTATAATACTGAATAAATTCCGTATAATTTCTGAATAAAATGTATGTCATACAAATCTGATTCTGAGCGAATTGTTTTGATAAAATTCCATGTTCAGTTATACAGTAGTATAATAGGCATTGAATTTATACTATTGAAATTTTAACGTTGTGAAATATGAAAAAAAAAAATTATTGTAAAATTCCGTACATATATTTGTTCGAAAATCGGAAAAGGATTTATCATTTTATCGGAAGTATTATTTTTAAATTGATTTTATTCAAAACTGCATTTAGAAATATAAAGGTCAATCTTTTCAACTGTTATACATACATTTAATTCACGGTTTTATTTTCTACTTATGTGGTATTTGACTATTTCTGTTGTAGATTTAAATTACTTAATAAATAACTGCACTAAAAAACTTTAACACAATAAGTGTCTACTATAATAAATATAATGTAATACGTTTTGTTTTGTATATTAACATTATTTTTATAAAATAATTTAATAAAAATATAATTACAAGTATTTTTATTTTTTATTTTATTTAGCTTTAAAAAAATTACAATATTTTTAAACTTTTGCATATGATTATCAAAAAATAAATAAACTACTTTTTTTTTCTTCTTTATCAAGGACCAGGTCCTGTATATTTATTTGTTGCTATATTGCCTTGCGTTTCTTATTCTTGGAATTTTATTTTTTTGCCGATCCAAGAGACTCGTTATGGTACTAAAGATCCTAGGCTCTAATCCCGGAAAAGGTATGGTATATTTGTTCTGTTTCGAGTTTGTAAAATTCAAATAATAGATAGTTCTGCTTTAAAGAGTGTAATGCTCGAGGTAAAAAATGGCTATTTTTGGCATTTTATTGTCCTCCATTTTGTACACGTGATCTTTTTATTGTTTTCTTTGTTTTTTGATAAACTTTACTTCTTGGATTTTGCACTGTTCTCTTACGTCTTTATTCTTTCTTCTATCATGTATTGTGTTTCTAGTGATTATTGTCAGGTTTCTCATCTCAGATGTTTTAGCAGTCGTTTTGTTCATGCATTTTCAGCTTTTGTTTTGCTTGCGTATGTCATTATGGGCTGTTGTATATTCTTGTTGTTGCTCTGATGTTTATCAATTTGTTTTTGAACGTTACATCTCTTAGGTATCTCGAGATTATAGCTGCTTTGGTTATTTGCTTTTTTACTTTCTTTTATGTTTTTCTTGCTGGTGATTATTGCGCTGAGGTAAATGAATTTTTAGACTAGTTTAACGCTTTGGTAGTATACAGCAAATCGATGCTATTTTATCTATTGAGATGACCATGGTGAATTTATTTGCAGCTAGTTCAAACTTACAGTACAGTATTCTCTGTGAGTTGTCTTTGTTTTCTGATATAGTTTGATTTTGTATTTTTTGGCAGCTGCTTTGACATTGTTGATTATTTTGTTTGATCAGATCAGATTGAATAGGATTGGGCTGAAGCTGTTTTCTTGTCTAATTCACTTTGAGATTGGGATTGTTATTGTCAATTTGTAGCATATTCTTAGTCTTGTTGATGTTGTTTGTGTTGAGAATCTAGTTGATATTGTTTGGAGGTTGATTTTTTTAGTAGATTGAGTGCATCTCTTAGCTTGACTATGTTGATAGTCTATGGGAGGCCAACAAAGCAATTTTTTTGTATTCTTAGTTTTTTTGCTATTTTGCGTTAAGGTGGATCTATTTTTTTCTTGCCCTCAGTAAGCAAATTACTTGAGTTTTTGGGATCGTTTTTTTTTATTGGAGTATAGGTACTGTCACGCTTTTATTCTATGGTTAGATACTTGGCTAGTTGTTAGGGTTTTGTTGTAAAATATGGTCAGATTGTCGATTAGTGTTTTTCTTCCATACTTGATCATTTCATTGGCTATTTTGTCAGGTCTTGTCTGTTTTTATCTCCTTTAGTTATTGTGAATTTTAAGGCTGCGGTTATATCTTTGTAATTGTGTGTTTTTGTGTTATGTTCTTTGTGTGCGCTTTCATAGTCTTTGAAGTGTTTTTCTCATTGTTCTGGTTTAATTGTCTTTATTAATGGGTTTTTTTGTTGTATAGCATGTTTCCAGACGTGCTTCTTTATGTTCCTTTTCTGATGTAAATGTTTTTTTATACACTCCGCGACAAAAGTCTGGGTTCACTAACAATTTTTCCGATTTTTCGTCCTATTTTTTTTTTTTTTTCAAATAAACCAAAATGTTAATGGTTGTTTATCAAAAAACAAAAATGAAAAACCACCTTTGGTGATAAATTAATAATTAATCTTTATTTACTTACATTTTAGGATACTAAAGAAATATAGTGTTTATAAAAAAAAGTGAAAAACACGAACTATGGGTACGAACGAAACTTTCAATATCTGGTGTTTCCTCCACGAGCCCTAATAACACAGTCCAGACGTCTAGACATGCTGTTAATCAACGTTGCAATGTTTTCTTGCGGCAGTCTGTCCCACTCTTCAACCAAACATGCTGCAAGGTCTCTTAAGGTCCGAGGGCGATCAGGGCGAGCTCGAATGGCTCTTCCCAGTTGGTCCCACACGTGCTCAATAGGGTTCAGATCTGGTGAACAAGCAGGCCAATCCAAACACCTAATTCCGACTTCGTTAAAATATTGGAGGGTAATGTTCGCCACATGTGGGCGAGCATTATCCTGCATTAATTGAAAGTTTTCTCCAATAAAGTGACTGTTTGGTACAACATGTTCCTCTACAATATCCCTAATGTACCTATCTGCGTTAAGGGCTGCTCTATCACAAATATGTAGTTCTGTACGAGCCTCGACAGAAATCCCTCCCCATACCATTACAGAGCCTCCGAAAAAATAAAACGTAAAACGGGATTCATCAGTCCATAAGACATGTCGCCACTCGGCAGCTCCCCAGTTCTGATAAGTTCTAGCAAAATTCAGTCGGTTTTGTTTGTGACGAACCGTAAGTTTTGGACCAGTGGCAGCCCGATAAGACTTTAGATTATTTTCTCGAAGTCGTCGCTGAACTGTACGTGCCGATATTTGAACATTTCTGACTGCAGCAAGCTCATTAGCTGTAATTGTTGCAGTTTCAGTGCGATTTCTCAAAGATTGTAACAACATAAATCGGTCATTTTGAGCATTAGTTTTTTTTGGTCTTCCTGACCGTGCTCTGGCTGTTAGTAGACCATCTTCCTCATACCTCTGCCAAATCCTTCGGACCCCGTTTTGAGAAACTCCATACCTACGGCCTGCTTCTCTCTGGCTATGTCCTTCTTCAATGTGGGCAATTATCCGTGCACATCTTACTGGAGATATCGGCATTTTGATCACAAAACTAAATTTCAGCACACACTGACACTTGCCAGCAACATTTGAAGCATGATAAACAAATCCCTGACAACACCTACTTAATTGTTAACCAAATCTCAAAAATCTGAATAAGGCACGTTAGAAGGAAAACATGCACTATATTAAAAATTGTACGGCTATGCATTTGGCGACTACGTCATTAAACTTGTTTTTTGATAAATAAGCATTAACATTTTGTTTTAGCTGGATAAAAAAAATTCTGTACGAAAAATCGGAAAAATTGTTAGTGAACCCAGACTTTTGTCGCGCAGTGTATATCTATTTTATTGTTCTACTACTTACTATTTCTTAACATTGGCAAACTTCAGATGACATTTGTCAATATTATCTGTCACTAAATTACATTAAAATTTTTAGACAGATCTGACATTTACTTCAGTTTTGATAGTTACTAATTTATCGTATTTTGCAAAAATGGAGAAAAGTGAATTTTGTGTGCTAATTTAACATAATTTTGCGTGTAAAACTGTCACGCAAACCAAAACAAAGATTGATAAATGTTCTTTCATCAATATCGATTACAATTATTTAGTGTGGTTAACTAATAATTGTTGTTGTGATTGTACAAGCTTAACTGATGCGGATCCTTCAGATCGCTCAAATGAGGTGACAATTTTGGATATAACTAAGTCGGCTTAGATTGACCTATTTTGACGTCAGGAGTCTGTCGTCAAACGTTGTACACGTATTTTTCGGACACCCTGTATATCACAAACATTTGTAAATGAAAAAGCAATCCGCGCGATGGGTGCCGCGTTTGTTTCTTCTTCTTCGAGTGCCCTATCCGCTTAGCGAACGTTGGCTATCATCACTCTATTGACCGCTGCTCTGAACAGCGACTCTGTTGTTAGTCCAAACCACTGTCGGAGGTTCTTTAGTCAGGATGTTCTCCGTCTTCCCACACCTCGCTTTCCTTTGATCTTTCTCTGCATGATTATATGTAAGATATTGTATGTCTCTGGGTGTCTCATTTTGTGTGCGAAATATGCAAGCTTTCTGGTCTTTACGGTTCGTACTAGTTTGGTTTCTTTCTTAAGTGTTTCCATAACCGTGGTATTTGTAACGTGCTGCGTCTAGTAAATGCGGAGAATCCTCCTGTAGCACCACATCTCGAAGGCCTCTATTCTTTTAAGGTCTGCTTCAGTTAGTGTCCATGCCTCCACTCCGTACATAAGGACTGAGAACACATAACATCTAAGCATTCTTATTTGTAGTGCTAGGTTTAGATCTTTCCCACATAATACTTTCTTTATACGTGTAAATGCTGCCATCACTTGTTTAATACGGCATCGGATTTCCGTTGAGTGGTCTAGTTATCACTCAGGGTGCATCCGAGGTATTTTATCTTATAAGTGTATTCAAGAGGAACGCCATCGACCTGGATATTATGGTTGCCTACTGAATCTTTATTTACAATCATTACTTCTTCTTTTTTATATTCAGTTTCATACCGTACTTTCCGCATACTACATGTACCCGATTAAGCATTTCCTGCATTGCTTCTATACTCTCTGCAATGAGTACTGTAACATCTGCATATTGCAAGTTATTTATTGAAATTTCATTTATTGATAGGTCTTCTTCACTTCTCCCTTTCAGAGCTTCTTTGATTATTTGTATGTCAACTGCTTCTGTAAGTCTGTCTCCAATTCTGTTTGTTGCCAGTTTTGAGATGAAACGAATGTCTTTGTCGTCTATTCCAGTGTTTCTTAATATTTCTAGCACTTTGTTGTGTTGTAGCTTGTCAAACGCCTTTTCCAGGTTAATGAAGCATAGGAATATTTTCCGGTTTACATCTCTACATCTTTGTGTTAGGACTTGTAGGCTAAATAAAGCTTTCCTGGTGCCCAGTCCTTTGCAGAACCTAATTTGTGTTTCCCTTATGTGTTCTTCTATTTTTCTGTATATTCTTTGATGTATTATGTGTAAGAAGATCTTTAAGACGTGGCTCATTAGACTAATTGTACGGTGGTCGCTACATTCTTTTGCCTTATTCTTTTTTGGTATTACTACAAAAGTAGATTTGAGCCAGTCATTTGGAATTTTCCCTGTATCGTATACTGCATTAAACAACTGTGTTAGGATTGCAATGCCCCTAGTCTCGAGCACTTTTGGTATTTCTGTGGAAATTTTATCTGGCCTTGTGGCTTTCCTGTTTTTTGCGTTCTTGATTGCTTTCTCCACCTCCTCTTTAGTTATTGGAGTTTCAGTCGAAATATTTTGCATGTCTGGTGACAGTGCTGTGCGTGTGTCCGCGAACAGTTTTTCTACGTATTCTTTCCATCGGGTCTGCCTTTGATGTGCACAAACAGTTTTCCATTGCGATCTCTAAGTTTGTTCTGACCTCTGTTCTGTTTGAAGCCTGCTGCTTCTTTGACTTTTTTGTGTAGGTGGAACATGTCGTAATTTTCTATTTCTGCACATTCATGGGAGAACCATTCTGCTTTGGCGAGTTTTATTTTGCTTCTAATTTCACTGTTTATCTGTTTGTATTTGTTCCGGTTTCGGTTTTTATGTTGTCTTCTTTCCTTCATGAGATCCATTATTTCGTTCTTTATCCACTTTCTTTTTTTGGTGGTGTATTGGCTCTGCGCTAGGGTTTCTTCTTTTATCTTGTTCACCGTTGTTTTGAAATTTTCCCACTCCTCTTTAATCGCAGTAGTTAGTCTGTTCTGTCTGTCTTCTAATTTTTTCTCTAGTCTCTCTCCTATATCTTGTCTTGTGTCAGGGTCTTTAAGCTGCTCCAGGTCAATATTTTGTTTTTTTGTGGTTTTCGGCGTTATTTTCAGTCGGACACGGATTTGGGCCTAAAGGAGGTTGTGGTCTGAGTTCACGTCATGAGCTATTGTCATGATTGTTCTGGGGATATCCTTAGGGATCTTTAATGCAGTGGTTTCCCGTTACCTTCTTCATTCTCATGCCGTTGGTCGAATTTGTCTCATCCGCCTTTAGGAGCGATTTTTTACTCCTAGGACAAGAGGGTGCCTTTACTCTTGTTAATTCATCCGCTCGAAGCCTTTGATCAGCAGGAGGTGTCTGCTTATACCGGCAGATACTCGGTTGAGTGAGTCTCGTTAGTTTTCTAGCAGGGTGCACCACGTGCAGGAGAGGTTGTCTTTTGGGTTTTGGTCTCGTTACAGTCCCCCCTTACACCCCGCGTTTGTTTACAATCGACTAAAAACGCACACGTGTGATAACTTCAGAGGCAGATTTGGTGATGTTTATTTTTATGTTATAATTACATAAAATTGTTGTATTTTTTTACATTCTTTTGTTTTTTTGTTGTATCTTCAATGTTTTGTGCAACATTTCTAGTTTTTGATATGGTTGTCTATGGCTGCGCGGTTACTTATTCGCTAGAAAATCTTGGTTGAAAGGGTGCATTTTTGTTGTTATGAATAGAGTGTACCTCTGTTAGCTACTTGTCTTTGTTGCTTTGTACTTCGTACTGCGCTACTAAAAGGAGGCCACACTAATTGATTAATAATTACCAGCAACGAAACGCAAATATGCAAATACAGACTAAGGCATTTGAGTTCAGGAGCTGAAGGAGAGTTTTAATATCATTTATCGGATGATATTTGAAGTTGACTTTGGCTAGTTCTTTCTTTGGCTGATACTGTGGATAAAGAATTGTTTTGCCTCCCAAAGAAAACGAGATACTCCAACGTCTTGGTGAGTAAGTTTTTTAAAGTTGTTGCTGTTTTGCGGTTGTACGCGGTTGTTTTGAGAATTGGGAAGTGCTTTTTGAATGACGGTAGGATCTATTTATGTTTTCTTCCGTTTACATTGCAGAGTTATATACTCTACATATAGCTATGCTATAATATGAGACGTCTTTTTAAAGTTACCTGTATAAAAAGAAGAAATAAAAGAAATGATTAGATGTTTGGAAAATAATTTTTGAAAAAAGGGTTAAGAGTGAATGTTGATAAAACAAAAATTATGATGTTGAGAAAAGGAGGAGGGAGACATAAGAAAGAAGTTTGGAAATAGGAGGAACAAAGTATCGAAGAAGTAAAGATATTCAAATATTTAGAGTATGTATTTAGTGCGAATAACGGCAAGAATGAGCACATACAAGAATTAGAAAGAAAGGCAAACAAGTGGGTAAGACAGGTGTTCCCCACGTTTCCCACACCATAGGTATAAGAAAGTTTGAATGCATGGAAATAAAGGTGACAATGTTTGATAGTTTGATAGTCTAGTTAGAAGTATGATGCTTTATGGATTGGAAAGAACAGAATAAATTAGAAGCACAATACTGAAAATGGGTACTAGGATTAAATATGGAAATCTTAGCATACATTGCTTGGTGAGAACAGATAAAATAAAAGTAGAAGCATGAAAAGAGCGGTAAGATATGAATAAAGATTGAGATAAAAAAGTTAAAGCAAAGTTCTGCAAGGATCTCTGAAAGAAACAAAAATGAATGGGTATGAAATAATAGGAGTAGAGAGAAAGAAATATTATAATGAAAAGGGATATGACTGTAAAGAAGTAGAAAGAATGAGAAATAATAGAAAAGTTCTATGGGAAGAAATAACGATGCGTAATAGGGATGTAGAAATGCAAGAGAAAAGAACAAGAGTGAGTGAATTGAGGTGAAAATGGCATTTTCCGGTTTGCGGCTACCATGAAAGTTTTACGGTAGGTTGGCATTGCATTGAGAAACTTAAGTCCAAATTTTCATCAACTTTTACGAAAACACATTAAAAAAAACAGCACTTCAAAATGTATACCAAAAGGAAAATGGCATTTTTTGGTTTTGACGCAGCGTATGTATTTTGAAATGGGGTCGGCAGATTATGGGGTGCTAACTTAACGTCGGTGATTTTCTTAAGGTTTTTATTTTATTTCGTCTAAACGCTTTAAAATCATATAAATTACAATCATACTTTTCCCGAAATTAATAAAATTAAAATGTTACACAAAATGCACGAATCTGTTGTGACTCATTATTATATAAATCAGCACTTTTTAAATCATTTTAGATTATCAATAATAATTTTTTTTTCTTCACTTTAATTTCTATATTAGCTTTTTTGTATAAATGTAATTTTTTTAGTTTGTTCTCACTTGACAATGGCTTTCAACAGTCGAAATGTATGAAATAGCTTATATTTTAATAGTAATATTACTAATATTAGTTGCACAATGGACATATTATATCATGGAGTAGGAAATAGTATATTATACAACTTGCTTGAAATGAGACCCATTTACTACTGAGTAACCGTTGTTGCGAACCTTTGGCGAGTGTTGGAATTTATACGAGTGCGAAATATACTATACTTTTTAACACTAAAAAAAAAACATTAAAACTTATGGATTTTTTGTGCAAGTCTTACACTTTTTTTATTTATGACTATAATTTTTATATTATATACGAAAAGAATTAAATTATTTATTAAATGTTGTAATATGTTTTTTGACTGGTCACTTTTTAATGGCTTCGTGTGTAATATTATTTTTTTGCAATATGCGTGCGTAATGAACCGTATGAAATTATATTCCTTTCCGTAGCAATAACAGTTACACAATTGATACATTGTAGTAGGGATTAATTTATAGATATTATTAGAATTTGATTAACGACTATTTACCCTGGTAATATGTTTTGCAATATACGCATAAAGCTAATCTTAAATCTAGTTTATTATAAACAACAGTATTCCATTACATTTGTTTTTCAAGTTAAACGTTTTATTCTTTGTGTTGATTTTTATCATATCAAAAATGTATTTACTTTTGCTACAGTTTTAATTCTTTTATTTTAACATTAAAAATAAATCACACAGGAAATTAAGCACTGCAAACTACAACTTTGTTAAGAGTGTTTAATCATTTGATATTCTATCGCACGAGTTCTATCTGTAACTTTTATACCGTAAACTTTAACGATGTTGTGGATTTTATTACACTCTTGCAAGTTTCTGCTCTGTTTTTCCTTATTCCTGATTCACCACACTCCCTAAATTTCCTTACAAACTCTGATTAAAATGACCACAAAGAACTTTCTAAGATGATTACTTTGACGTTTACTATATAATAACAACAATAATATACTATATATATGATATGGATTTAAATAAATATTATATATCGATGCAGGAGGATTGGTCCTGATAACGTCAAACGACTTCCTGACAATTTAAGTACCTATTATGGAAATAAACAAAAATTATCTCTAAAATAAATCGCTTTAAATGATCCAGATTTATATTCAATCGAGATTTTTACAGCCGCATAAAACTTATGTAATTTATTACTTTTTACGATGCCATAAAGATTTGCTTAATGTCCCGATATTTAACGGGAATAAAATTAAATATTATTAAATTGATTTAGATCAAGGGTTATGGTGGAGTGAGTCTCTGTTACATTGAAGCTTTTAAATTGAAAACATATTGCTGCTGCTATATTAAATTCTTCATGATTTTAAATTGAAATTGTAATGAATGTATATATTATTAAAATAGAATTCAAGTGCATAATAAAATATTGTAATATTAATATGGCTATTGTTAAGGTACTAGGTACGAGACGAGGAAATCATTGAAGCATTTCTTTAATTTCCTTAACCCATTCATTGATGTTTCTCACTAGGGAACCATCAACAGGATATTAATAAATTATAATTATATGAAATGTATACGGCTATAAAAATTAATTTATGTACATGAAGTTACATTAATTTTTCTACACTGCTACTAATAAAGTTTTTATTATTGAATTTTAATGAGGATTATATGGAAATTAATAGAATATTTGTTCGTGCGACTATATGGTCACTACATAGGTGGCTATATAATTATATCATTATGAAATAGATAATTAAAACTGAGTAATAAATAATTGGTTTTGGATATTGGTAATCTGACATAACTCAACGACTGCTACTAATAATTTATAAATAGCTGATTTTTTAAATTTATTTATAAAGTTATATTTTAAATGCATAAATATAGGATGGCACTAAAATGGTAAAGAAATCTATGGTATATTATAATACTTAGTTGTAGTATCAAGCTAACAGATACATATATATGGAATATATTATATCAGTAGAAGTTAATGTTATAGAATCAATATTTCAGTACTTAAATGGTTTTAAGAATAAAGTAATAATTCTAATTTTTATTATTTTTTTTAAATATATGTAGCAATGAATAATTCCAACATACGTTTTTTATTGTTGCTTAAGACATGGACTAATGTTTATACGCTGGACGTTAAAATTATAGACATTTTTGGAAAAAGAATCTGCCTTTTTAAGTATTTCTTAAGTTAGTTACAAGGAACAATATTAGAGAGATAGAAGCTCATTTGCGTAATAGTTTGCGTTTTATAAACAATTGCAGAGCGAGTCCGCTGCCAGTAAGAAATACACTACTTGAGATATAACCCATTTTTGCAATTATTAAATATTTTACAAATTAATACACATGTGAAAACACATTTTGAACCAAAATAATCTTTAAGATTAGTGTATTCTTGATTTATATTTGATGTAATTTTATATTGTAAGAACACCGGGAATTCCAAGCAGTTTTGAGATACTAATTAGCTATTAATCTTGCACCTGAAGGATTATATTTTTATTTAAAATAATTAATATGTTTTGTTTATTTTTATGTATATCAATACCAAGTTTTATATTTATTTCAAAACCGCGGAAAAAACACGCGTGCGGAGTCTCAGTCCGCTGCCAATGACAGTGTAGCTAGGATCAAGTGCCAGTGACGGAAGATTAAGTAGTCCGTGAACATTAACCATAAAAAAATAATGAATTTGGAATCCGATTTCATTTGTTAATAGTCTGGTTGAAAAATATTTTTTAAAGGTTTTGGTTTTACATCTCTGAACTGAGGTTAATAGTAAATAGAATTTTAAGCAAATGTTTGTTTGTTAATGGGAACACGTCTTGTATTTTTTTAACACTATTCATGGACAAAGAAAATGCAACAATTGCAAATGTTACGTAATGTAAAGTATCTATCATATTCGTGAATTTTGTTTATTATTCCAGGAATATTACATGTAAATTGTTATACACGGTGCGGCAAAATAACTTGCTTATTTGAAATAAGCGGTCTGAAGCTGATGGGAGTCCCAGGCGGGTGCATGGTCTCGTTTGATAGAGATGATCCTAAAGTTTTGTTAACTTGTGTTTTAGTCATTATCTTGCGTTGGAGTAACGAGCAGCGTGCGTTTGCCTTAGAGTTTTATTTTTCTAACGGTTGTTTGGTGGTTTCAATTCCAAAATCGCTTCAATGTTGCGCGATTGGGTTCAGTTCCGCACAGGAAATATTTTTTTTGTAGGTCACAATGTTTAGGGAAATTGGATGTATGAAGAAAAGAAGAACTGGATATGCACGTTTTATCAGAACACATGAGAACATCAAAGCAGCAAGGGTTTCAGTTTGCGCGCAAACATGCGTCTGCTTTTATAAATTGATGAACTTTATTTCCATCTGTACAAATTAGCAATTGTGCAGGAACTTTCCGAACGCCAAGAAATGCGTGTGAAGAATTTATTTTAACTTGACTGGATATATCATTAAGCAAAATATTTGCTACTGCGTTGCCAACAACCTCCGAGAACTTCATCACAGGTCTTTGCATTCACTACGTATTATTGTTCGGTGCGCAATCTTGGCAGTTGGGATTATTGGCCCATGGTATTTTGAGGAAAATGAGCAAGACTGTCACAGTAAATTCAAACCGTTAAATGAATATGCTTGAGGAGTTTTATTTGCTACGATTTGATGAAATGGATTTGGGGACATGTGGTTTCAAGGGAACGAGTAACTAGTTTGCATCATCTCACTGAGGGGTGGTTTGGAGTAGCCGGCACGTTCACTCAATTTGACCCCTTGTGACTTATTTTTTTGAGGGTATTTGAAATTCCGTTTCTACCAACCGCCCACACACACTCTGGACGACCTGAAAAGAAACATTTAAATAGAAACGGCCAACATACTCTTCAGTATGTTGAAAAAAAACAATAGAATTTGGTATGACCAGTGTATTGACACAGACGCCCCTTTCACTAACTCGACGATTTTTAAAACATGTAAACCATAACTTTAAATAATAAACTTTTTAATTTAAAAAAATTGAAAATATATCTTTACTACTTTTTGTTTTATAGCATTATGAAATAAGGAAGTTATCTTGCCGCATCTTCTATGGCTTAATTTAAGCACCAGAGAATTAGTGCAATTACATGTTGAAAATCTTTAATTACGTAAAAATCTTGTGATTTCAGTTATACTACACTACAAACGTTTCAGTCTAAGCAAATGGCAAATCTGCTTAGACCAACTAGAATCTAAGCAAATTGTCAGGATTTGATTTGAGTACGGGTGAAATTTTGAAGCAATTGCTCAGAAAAGAATATTTAAAGCTTATTTACTTCTATAATGCGTAATAGAAGTAATATAATAATGGCTCTACACAGTTAAACTAATATTACTGCTGACAATAATCTGACTGATTCCCTACAAACAATCTAACATTGATCAGGTATATGCATAGAGTTGTTGACATTATGGAAAAAGGGTTTAGAATAAAATATGTGTGTCTTTTATGATGTAGCACAAGCTTTCGATAAGTTAATATGTCACAGCATACATTGATTCCTTTACTAAAATTGACAGAATGATGATAATGAAGATTTGTATTTTGGTATGTTAAAGTAAAAGCTTTTAGAAATGTTAAGGGTTAACAGAGTTTTGCTTTGTAATTTAAATAACATTAAATTCGTACTATTTCTTTGTTATTATTATTTAGTATGAACAAGTTTTTTTAAAGATTTATTTTTATTTTTAGTAATTTTGATATCTTTTTAAAGAAACTGTGAAATATATAATACATTGGCGAGCAAAAATAGGAGTCACTTTAAAATTATGACTTAGTTTTGGAATTTTTTGTTTTAACCTTATGTTAGCAAATTGTAAAAAAATGTACTGTATTTTTCACACTAAATTAAACATTCAATGTTGAGTTGTAAAGCATTTTATTGCGTGTTTTGGAAATATCACAAATTTACAGTTCAGACGAAGTTTGAATTTTTGTTTCTAAGACTAATATGGAACAAAAAATATGACAAACAACTTATCACTAATAACTAGTATTACCTTCTCTGGCATTAATGACTGCTTGAAGACGACGAGGAACACTTTGAATTAAATTAAAGATCACATTTTAGTCGATATTATTCTATTCCTGCAATAGCAACTGTCTTAGCTCCTGAGCAGTTTTTGAAACAGGTGTAAATGCTTCGCTTGCCCATAGTTGTCATGAAGGGCATAACATGATTTTTGAGAACTTCTATAATGTATCTGTGAGCTGTCAGGGAGCTATTCTCTATAATGATCAACTCTGTGCGTGCTTTGGTAGAAATTTTTGCCCAAACCATAACCGACCCACCGCCAAAGCTTTTGCTCATCAATAGAAACTGAAGCGTGTCCGCGTCTTCTCCGCACTTTTCGACGTCTGTCTGATCCATTGAGGCAAAAGCGCTACTCATCTGAAAACAGTACTCTGCTCTAGTCCTTATTATTCCGCGCCCGGTGATTTTGAGCAAAAGTCAATTTTGCGACACGATGTCGGCTTTGTAAAGGTGGGTCTGTAGTCATTTTTCTACAAAACAATCTAGCAGCCCGAATCCTTTTCTTAACGGTCTATTCACTAACATCTCACATCTCTAACTTTATGGTGTTGTTTTTGTAGATAAACTGCAGAAGCTGTTCTATTCCGCAAACTTGTGGACACCAAAAACCGGTCATCTCTGTTTGTTGTAATTGTGATTTTTTTTTGCCAGGATTCTGATCTTCGGCTTATCAGGCCAGTATCTAAGTAACGCTGATACACCTTTTGTACAGCACAAAGGCTTTTACCAACAATCCTTGCAGTTATACGTTTTCTTTGCCCATCTTCAATCGACTTTATAATTCTTGCCACAACAATAAGGCTTAAAGGCATTATGAGTTGTTAAGTACAGTACACCGTGTGATTGACAAGTTTTGCACAGAAAAATCAACACGAAGTAAAAAAAAAAACACAACGAAATGTAGGTTTTCAATTAGAGCGTAATGGATGTTGTTTCATAAAAGTCTGTAACACGGTGATATGACAGATAGATAACATTTGTCAGAAAATGAATTATTAAAAGCTTACTTTGGTTTACATTTTGCAAACATAAAATTAAAACAGCAAACATAATGTTTTTTGCTTGCCAGTGTATATAGGTGAGATTGGCATTATCTTATTCAACGTCTCTTTCTTAATTTTTTGAAGACATAAGAGTGTTTAATTATTAAAAAAAGAAGAAATTAGCTGGGGCGGCAGCGCGATGGAGTTTTAGTGTTCCGGGCAGCAAATTTTGTAAAATTTGATAAATGAAATACTTAATAACAAAAGAAGTTAATTTTTAATAATAATATGTAATAAGGCAAGAGAATTTTATTTTTTGAGAATGGTTTGGTGAAGTTGCGGATGGTCACAGAGTAGTGAAGCAGGTCTGAGAGGGAGGTTTGTGTCTTTATTTGTTTGAGTCCTAAAAATACGTTGGTTGAGGAACCAGCGCGTTTTTGCCGTAGAGGATTATTTTTCTTATGACCATTTGGTCATTGCTGTGCAAAGTGTTTTTTGTATGACATTGCGAGGCCGTGCTTCTGATTGTGAAATTAATTTTATTGTGGGTGAAAAGATAGGACTTTACATCCTTACAAAACCTGTAAATGTTGAGTTTATCTATGTTGCAGTCTTCTGCACGCAAACATGCTTTTGGCATGTTGGGACATTTACTTGTCGAATTCTTTATGATGAACTTCATTTGCATCTATCCAAAATACCTGTGTCTTAACAACTTATGGAACGTATAGTAATCCCAATACAGTTTGGCTGTTATATTAAGCAACTTAATATACACAAAAAGGTTGTTTGCTTTGTTGCACTTATGCTTTTGCTTATTTTACCATATTTTTCTTATACTTACATTCCACACATTTTGTATGCCAAGCTGGACTGGGATTACAATAAATATGTAAGCAGCTTGTTGACATTTTACTTAAAATAAATGGAAAATGTGCTACTGGAATGAAACAAGTTTCAGGGAACTTTATGAATGGTCCTTTCATTTGGATTGTGTTATGGTATAGTGTACAATTTTAAGAGATTAGATTATTCAAACAGAAAGACGTTTAATGGATTCTTTGAGAGAAGCCTTTTTTGGACGGTTGATTTCCCTGAGAGCATTTAAATGATATTTTTTTTATTTTTAGTTTATTGTTTGAATGTTTTGTTGAGAAATAAAAAAAAAAAATTGGTATGAATTGGTGGTATGAATTGAATTTTAGAGATGCGTAATTTAATAGAGATTTGCTTGCTTATAATTTTACATTGGCACAATACTAAGTTTGTTTAAATAAATAAAGATAAAGAATGCGGGTTTTGATCTTCCTCTTTCCTCTACCTCCAACTTGGGTTGTGGTGGATTCTTTTTACCGGTTGAACCGATTTTTTTGATTGATTGGACCGATTCCTTAGAGCTATTAAAAGGATTGGTTCAACTAACACGTGGACCAATAGGAAAACGCTAAGCCTTTGTAGCGTTAACCGAGGTGGATAGAGGAGGAGGAGCATAACTTGCATATTTTATCTACCAATGTCTGTCATAGAAATAAAATTTATTTTTTATCTGGGATAACATTGATGCTTGGAGTAGCTTAGAAATGCGCGTTTTAATGGGGTTAGAAATTAGTATAAAGAATTTTGTTTGATGTAGTTAACTTTTTAGTTTAGAAAAATAAAACCACCATTTCACTTGCACGACAATTTGCAACAACTACATTTATGACTAAATTTGCAGTCAGCAACTTTGATTTGATTTGACGGTTGCCTAGCTATTCATTTTAGCAGTCGGAGATTTGCAGTACACTGATGATGTTTAAAAAAAAAAAAAAAAGTTATCAGCATGCTGCAATCAATTATCTTTTTAAAAAGAGATGTCATGTTTAGAAAATTGTAACAGCAGTAAAAATGGACAAAATTTGAAGAACTTGTTTTAAGAAAGCAAAATACTGTTTGCTCTTAAGTTACTATTTGCTTAGTGGCATGCAAAACGTATAATCGTATTTGAAAATGGTTAAACCATAACAAGACACTTTTATGCATTTGATTGAAAAATCTATATATTTAGTTCTGCAAAAAGCTTTCATGTTTATTTTTGTTTTTATTTATTACGGCAACGTAGGGCCTAATTTATGTGCTGTAGCAACATGATACTAGGAATAGAAAACATTTCTATTCGCAGCTATTTCTTCCGATATGACGTCACAGGTTTTGTTATGTTGTCTTCGCGAGCGCTTTCAGTGTTTCATGTGTTTTTATAAGTTGTTTATCAATTTTAAACTGGTTTGGTAATACAGTGCGTGTTTAGAACACACACCGCAAAATTGGAAAATCTAATTGTGTGTTTTCCGAAAGATATAAATATTAGAAAACTAAGGGAGAATAAATACCAAAGAAAGATAACTTTAATTTGGTTACTGCACGAGTATGTTTTGCATATTTTATTGATTAGTATTATTTATTAAAGTATAAACTTCTGGACTATTCACCCAAGAAAAAAAAATATTATAAATTTACTCTCTACAATTTGCACAAATACAAATATATATTCTAGTGGCCGCCGTTTAAAGAAAATAGAATGAATAATATTAATTAAATTATGAATCAGCTGATGTTAATGTGACGGCTTAGCTAGGATTTTTGGCTCTTACTGCAAGATAGTGCAAAGGGCTTTTTTACACGGTTTTGAAAAAAATGCGTACACAAGTTTGTTATTTATTTTTAATCCTGTTATTACTGTTGAAATGTGCAACATTTGGTTAATAAAAAGTTAAAAATATCTGGCCTTGAAATATCATCAAAATACTGTTAGAAAGCACTAAAGTTCGGCTAAAAACGATTTAAAAGTGCAACGTACAATCAAAAATTTCTAAATTTAGCTTTGAAACATCAAAATATTGTTAGAAAGCATTAAAATCTGGTCATGAACTGTTGAAAAATGTGAATAATGTTTTTTAAAAAAATGTTTAAAATATTATAATACTGTCTTAAAAGATTAAAATATTGATAGAAAGTACTAAAATCTGGTAAAAAAAAAATTTAAAAGCGCAAAAATTTATTCATAAGATGTCAAAAATAGCAAAATTTGGTTTTTAAATATTAAAATATTGCTAGAAAGCACTAAAATCCGGTTATAAACTGTTGTAATGTGCAAAGTTCTGTATATATTAAATCAAACATAGCTAAATTTGGCTTTGAAATATCAAAATATTGTAAGAAAGCACAAAAATCGGGCTATAAACTGTTCAAAAGTGCAAAATTTGTTTTATAAAAGTCAAAAATAGCATAATTTTTATATGAAATGTTAAAATATTGTCGCAAAGCACCAAAATTTGAACATAAATTTATTGGCGATTTTAGCATGTAAAGGCCCCGAGGCGTTACTAAATTTTAAGGTCCCTTCATAAGTTTTATAATATTTCTATGATATTATTTTTATAACTGGTTTTCTGAATATGCGGGGCAGGCAGATTGTGTTATCAAGAAATTGGTTAAGTTTGCTTTTTTTTACTTAGTGACATCTGTCAGTCATTCTTTTATGTTTGTGAGATACAGGAACACTTATGCCCGTACAGTCAAAGATTAAATCTTGGATTCATGAATTTGAGATTTATTTTGCTAATCGTTGATTGGCTCTAAGCTAATTCACGGATAATGTGATAGTGAATATATTTGCGATCGACCAATGTATTCTATTACCAAACATCAGAATTAATATAAAGGGTTTTCCAATAAGAAATTTCATTTTGAATAGCAGGCTATTTGTCAATTTTGAAGCTATTAACTTTTGACATTTGACAAGTAAAAACTACGCCATTATTAAAAATGGAACGATACACGCTTCAACAATTTATTAAAATTCACTACAAAAATGGTGAAAATTTTTCAGTCACAGTTTGCAAAACTAAAGCACTTTTTGGTTGTCGTAAAGCACCTTCTCGGCCGTCTATAGTATGGTGGAAAAATTAGAGCTGTTGGAACAAGTTTGTGATGTGAAGAATCGAAACTGTGTGCATCGCTTAAGAACACGAGAATATTGCTGATGTAGCCCGTAGTGTTAAAGAAAACTTAGGTTTCTGGATTCCTCGTCGATCTTTGGAATTCTACAAACGACATTACACCGTATTTTGCATCTTAAGGCTTCAGATAACACACAAACTCAAGCCGATTGATTATCATAAACGTCGTATTTTTGCTGATTGGGTCCTTCAAATGCATTAAAATGATTCGAAATTTTATCGAAAAATTATCTTCAGTGATGAGGTCTATTTTTACCTCGGAGTCACCATCACGATATTTGTAAATTGGATTAGAGCTAATTTACGATTAGCAAAATGAATCTTGGATTTATGAATCCAAGATCAATTTGAGATTTAATTTTTGACTTAACCGCTGGGCCACGAGCCATGACGCTATGAGCGTAAACGCTCGGCGCTGCAAAAAGGAGCGTCAAGCGTTCAATTCAAATACATGGGTTTATACGTACAAGGCCACGAAATAGCGCTGCAAGACGCAGCGTCGTTTGCTTCTAGCAAAACAAACACGAGCGTCCGTTGCGTTTGACGCTCATCTTATAAGCCTCTTAAAAACAAATTAATACAAAAAATCAAGTACGTACACATTATAATTTGACTGTTTTTACCGTTGAAGCGTATTATTTGAGAGTCAGCGTCTGAAACAAATCGGTTTGTTTCAAACGCTCCTAAATATAGACGCCAGAACGTTTTCTTTTTAATTGATAATTTTGTCTAGATTGTAATTATAAAAAAAAAATGTATTTTATCATTATTATGATTTAACTTATTTGTCTATATTGAATTAAATAAATTATTATTAAATTTTTTTTTGTAAAATTATTAGTTTAAGTTAGAAAAATAATGTATAATTTTAAGATATGTTTGTATAGGTTTTGCACTATACTTATAAAACACATTTTGTCAGTTTTTACATATATATATATTAATAGTTAATAATGAAGAATTTAAACTGGCATAATTTTAGAATGGATGAAACTTACATTGTTTGATAGATTATATTCTATTATCAAATTTAGTTTGCCAAAGCCAATTCTGCCAAGATTTTGGGTTTTTAATTATTAAATTTGAAGAAATAAAATTTTATTTAAAACTGTTATTTTTAATCATTAACGTGAAAAGATGGGAGAACAAAGCTAGATAGTAACAAAAATCACATAGTTTTACATGTCATATTTCAATAAGTCAAATGACAAATACGTAAATAAAATTATTTTAAAAATTAATTAATTTAGTTTTTAAAATAAATTTTGTTTTCCCGCGTTTTGTAGTTATCTATTTGTATATATACTTTTTATATATGTATTTAAAATTTTGTATATACAAATTATGTTGAAAAGTAAGATTAATATAATTTACCTTTGAATAGTTTATTGGTAGAATAAATAAAATTTGAATTAAAAAAATAATAAAATAAACAAATATAAATGTAACATAACCTTAAATAGAAATGTCAAATATAATACGAATTGAGCTACTCGTGTTTAGACGCTATAAGCGGCAAGATAATTTTTGTTTTTTTTCCGCATTCTATGATTTTTTGTTTATGTAAATAATTTACATTTTTAAAATTTTGTATATATTAAAAAGTAACATTAATATAATTTATCTTTAATGAATATATTGGCAGAATCAATATTTAAAAATTAAAAAAAGTGTTAAAAAGTTTATATAAATAAATATAAATGTATCATAACCCTAAATAGAAATGTCAAAATAAACGCTCCAACAAAAATTGACAGGCTCGTGGCCTTGTTTTTGACGCTGCTAAAATACGCTCCCAGCGTCGTTGACGCTACAAGCGGCGCGTTTGTTTCGTGGCCCAGCGGAGTACGGGCATTAGGCGGGTGAGCGTGAGAACACTTTTTTGAACTACCTTATTGCATTTCATAAAATAAGTGCCTATCTACTCGAGAGTTGGTTTAGTCCGCTTCTTTTTTTAACTTAATGAAATCTGTTAGTTATTCTTTTATGATTGTGGTTTGCAGAAATAGCAAAATCTGGTCATATATATCATCGGTTTATAACGTTCTACGCCGTCTTCCGATTCCCAACCTCCACTGTTCTCTATTGTTCCATAAGTTATCTGGTATGTCTCTTTCCTTCATCTCGTTATCCACTCCCTCTCTCCAACTAGTTCTTGGCCTCCCTCTTTTTCTTCTTCCTAAGGGTGTCCATTCCAGTATTTGCTTAGGTAACCTACGATGTTCCATCCTTTGTACGTGGCCGTACCATATCAGCTGTTTAGTTCTGACATCATCCACTATTGTATGAGTTGTTGTCATAATTTCCCTAATTCTAGTATTTGGTATTTTCTCCATTCGCGATATTCCGGCCGATCTTCGCCAGTAATCCATTTCCGTAGTTAGTAGCATTTTTTCTGTAGTTTTTTTTATTTGCCATACTTCACTTCCGTATGTCATTATGCTTTTTAATATAGTATTGTATATGCGTCGTTTGTTTTCTTTTGATATATTCTGATCCCATAGTATTCCATTCAACATGCCTATTGCTTTTCTTCCTTGAATGTTTCTCTCCCTAATTGCTTTGTCCAACGTTCCATCCTGTGTTATTTTTTGTCCCAGGTACTTGTACTCTTTACAGTGTTTTATTTTGTCTCCGTTCTCTAATACAATGTCTTCTTGCTTTCCGCCAATACACATACATTCCGTTTTTTTGATATTTACTTCTAGGCCCCATTTTTCGTATTCTTCAATGAGTTTGCGTGTCATGTAATTGAGGTCTTCGTGGTCTTGGGCTAGTACAATCTGGTCATCAGCAAAACACATTGTATATATTGTTTTATTATTATTAAGGAGGATTCCCATTCCGTTACATTTTTTCTTCCATACTTTAAGCGCTTGTTCTATATATATTTTAAAGAGGGTAGGAGATATGCAGCATCCCTGTTTTAAGCCCTTCGTAGGTGTAAATCCCTTAGATATTTTATGCTTTATTTTTATTTTTGATACATTGTCTTTGTACAATCTTTTTACTGCTTGAATAAGCCCATTTTTAATATTTGTTTGTTCTAATGCTGCCCATAGTTTAGTGAGTGGAATATTGTCGTAAGCTTTTTTTAGATCGACGTATGCTAAGTGTATTTCCTGGTCATAAAATATAAAAAATTTGTCAGAAAGTACTAAAATTCACCATAATAAAACTACAATATTTTATTTGTGAAACGTCAAGAATGGTAAACAAAAAGTGCAAAATTTTTTTAAAGTAATGTCTAAAATAGCAAAAACTGGCCTTGAAATATCAACATAAAGTTGAAAATTACCAAAATCCGGCCTTGAACCATTGAAATATTGTCAAAAAGCATCAAAATTCGGGCATAACCGTTTCAAAAGTGCAAATTTTGTTTCATAAATTGTCAAAAAGCTAAATTTGGTCATAAAGCATAAAAAATATTGTCAGAAAGCACCAAAATTTAGTCATTAACTGTCAAAAAGTGTAAAATACTATTCATAAAAGTTGAAAATAGCTAAATGCGGCCATAAATTATTCAAATATTTTTAGAATAAAAATCCAACTATGAAATATAAAAACTTTGTCCGATCATAACATATAAAAATATTGTCAGAAATTATCAAAATTTATCATGAATTGTTAAAAAATGCAACATTCTATTTAAGATAAGTCAAAAACGCTAAAATTCTGTCATAAAAATATTTTCAGAAAGAACCAAAAACAGTTAAAGAGTACAAAATTCTGATCATAAAATGTAAAAAATAGCAAAATCTAGCCATGACATTTTTTTTATCTTGATTTTATCATTTAATGGATAAAGCAAACTTAATTCAAAGGTTGAAATATGTTATGGTTCTTAAAATATGTTTGTAATATAATACATGGGCCCATTTCAAACGGACCAGAGCATGGTGACGGTGCGTCAAGAAACTTGCTTTAGTTTTATTTTTGTTTCTATAACTTGTTAGTAGTTTATTTATTGGTTCATGAGAATATGAAACTCTTAATAAAAATTCTAAATTTAATTTAATTTAAATAAAGTTTTTTGTTGTTTTTTAACTTTGGAAAAATTACAATTTTTGTTTAAAAATTGCAATTTTAAAGCAAAATAAAATTTTACTAGTGAAATCAATCAGTTCTTTTCCGTAGAATCCAATTCTGGCGTCATTTTGACCACGCCTTTTTTAAACGCCGCAAAATTAAAAAAAACCGATATTTTGGTTTCAGTGGTTTGGGCAAAAAGGGGCATTTTTGTAATTTTTTTAAATTTGTTTTGTGTATTTGGGGTTTACGGATCTAAAACTTGAAAAAACTGCAAAAATAGGCTTATATTTTAACATAAACTCTTACAAATACACGTTTAGTAACGCTCAGAGGAACAATACACCAAATATGATTAAAAATTTGAAGTTCTGCGAACAATTCTACATATAGTCACTGTCGTGCTCATCGGCCGTAGATAAGTTTATATAGGAAGAAATGTTTACGACATTTTCAGGCAAAAACTGCGTTAAAAATTATTTTATTTTTTTATTTACAAAAATTATTATAAACACACCAGCTAACTAGGGAGTGGCTTTATTTTTTTTTTTTCAAATTTTGATGAGGGCTGTGCGGATTTGTTTGAATGCCAAAAATAATATTTTTAAATTTTGGCGCCGATAGATTGAGTCTAAATTTGTGCCGCAAGCGTAAAAAATATTAAACAAACAGTAAAATTGTCCAAAATTGGTTCAAGCTACAAAATGTGTATTTATTAAACTTCTGAAATGAGCTTAAAAAATTAGAAGCCAAATAATCTTATCAAAAATTAAAAAAAAAAAATTATGTAAAGGATTTTTTTTTAAATTGCAATTTTTTTTAGATGGATTTTTCTACGCTTAAGAAGCACAACATTGGCTATTTTTTATGTTGATTTGTTTGCAAAACTCAAATATTTAATAGTATTTGGTGTATAGTTTCTCTGAACGTTGCTAAATTATATTTGAAAAATAGGCCTATTATGCAGTTTTTTGAGTTTTAGACCCAAACACACACAAAAAAAAATATTTTCCGACTAATTTACATAAAAATACGTCAACTTTGGCGGTTAAAAAATCCAAAAAATGCTCCTTTTTGCTCACTTCGCTAAAAACAAAAAAAATAATAGTTTTATAGCTTTTGCGGCTTATAGACAGAGTAAAGATTTTAAATGGGACCAGAATTGGATTTTACGGAAAATTTTTGATCTATTTCACTAGAAATTTTTTTTATTGAGTCAAAGTTAAAAAACGACATTTCTTTTAGAGCTGTCTGACACGAGACTTATTTCACGTTTAAATTAAAAGCAATAATATTTAAACCAATATTTAGTACAATTTTCAGTGTTGCTGTATTACACGTAAGTTTGTAAAGTTAGTCCGTAAGTTTGTAAATTAAGTTCGTGAGCATGCGCATTGAACCAACCTGTCACCAAATGTCAAATAATAGCATCTGACGAAAATAGTTCAGTGAGAGTTTACTTTACAACGGATGTGTAACTAGTGACTTTAATAAACAAAAATAATATTATAATGTAAGTATTTATTATATTATATTTATTTAAAATAATATGTTATGTATATATGTTAATTTATTGAACTTTTCTAGACAAATGGATAGAGAAAGATTATTACTTTTGGCTACTGCCACAAATGTAATAATGAAAATAAATGAAAACAAATGAAAACAAATCAAAGCAAATCAAAACAAATCAGTACAAATCAAAACAAACTAGAACAAACGATAACAACTTACAACTTCAAATGCAATATTAGCAATGACAGCAATGGCGACGTAAACAAACTCGTAACCTGTCACTTTCCTACGCGCATCTTTCTGCGCATTGCAAGCAAGTTTTCATCCAAGAAATTAGAACAGGTTCTAATTTCTTGCTTCAAATCGTACAATATCTGCGCGCGGGGCCGTGCGCATTCATTGCTTTCAATTTAAACGTGAAATAAGTCTCGTGTCAGACGGCTCTTAAGGATTTTATAGTTTTATCAAAAGACTAATAAGTTAATAACAAAAAAAAATATATATATATATAATAGTAAATGTGTTTTATTTATTTTAAATTGAAATTCCTGATGTAGCAAAACTGAATTTTAAAATTTAAATGTTTAATCAAAAATAAGTTTATAAAGCAAAAATAAGAAATAAAATTTATATATTATCTAAATTAATACAATTATTTAAATAATATTTTAACAAATTTTAGTAAATATTATAAATAATTCATCGGTTTGTATTTATTTGAATTGAAATACTATTAGAACCCTGTGCGCAATTCGAACCAAAACGAGTGAACCAATGAATGAACGTATCTTGTATTCATAGTATCAACGTTGATTGAAAGAGTATATACTCTTTCAATCGACGGTATCAAGATTGATTTTTTTTTATATATCTATTATTAGGATTTACTTCTATTCTTAGCCATTTTGAATTTTATTTACATTGTTTTAATTATTAATAATTGCTTCTTACAAATGACTTTTGGATTTGAAGAGGTTGATGGTTAAAAGTGTTAACTGATTTATATGATACATTATTAAGTAATTTTAACATCTTAATCTTTTCTTGAAATTCCCAATATTCATCTAATGTAGAAGTGTTTATTCAGTCAGTAAGTAATGAATATTTGAAGTTTTTTAATGTCACATACTTATGTGTCTTCAAACAAATCTTTAGTCTAACGACGGTGACTTTTTTTTAAGCTATATATCATAATGTCCGGTAATAAAGAAAACCATATTGCCAATTTAATAAAAATATTGCGCCTATGTGTGCATATTATGCTAAGCTATATTAAACCCGATGCTTCAAACGCACCTAAAATTATGTAATTACATTTAATTCAACATTTAACTAAAAAACACACGCATAATTTTAATCTATCTTCATTCTAGGTAAACAGAAATTATGATTGTTCATAATTGCAGTTAAAAATAATTAGAGTAATCATCATTAAATGATTAAACCCACAGCTTATTAAATAATTATCTAATAATAAATGACACAAAAATAAAGCCGCCAGCTTTTTTGACATAATAATTCAACTATCGTCTAGTTTTAATAATAATTAAGCAATTAGTTTACCCTTCACTATTGTTTTATACAAATGCTGCAAAGTTACTGTTGATCAAACCAAACATCATCAATATTAGTAAATCAGATCGATTTATTAATGACAAAGTAAAAGTGCATGTAGAATTAGTGATATTATAATTTATAGTTGCACATTTACAACCCCTCTTGACGCTTAATATCATTAACATTAATTCGATCCCCGAGGGTAGCTAACAGTTCAAACACACACCTGTATAAATAATAGTGGTGTGTATTATTATTAAATGTAGGGTAGCCCAATAAGGACATAGTAGTTTAATGTAGTATATCTTAATTAACATAATTACAATATAAGTAATGTCGGTCCCGAAAGCTTTCAAGAGGTTTAAAATAATGAAATTAGTTTTATCTTTACGGCGCAATTAAGTAATTTAGCTTTAATTACAAGGTGCTTTCCGAGAGGTAATTTTAACACATTAAAGTACTACTTTGATATATATTTTTTGTTGCTCTTAATATATTAAATAACAATAAAATTTAAATTGCTTCATTTATAGTAGAATAATTTACTTAATGTATAATTAAGGAATTTTAAGCAATAAATCTTAAGTTAATTTAATCAAGCTAAATTATAGATCGACGCAAATCACGCGCCCTTTCAGTCTTGGTATCGATGCATACATTACGGACACTTGAGGGTTTAATGTGATCAGAGTTCAAACAAGAGGCCATAAATTGTGTTGGTGGCCACAGTGAGTCATACCCATGGCTAACTAGATGCATCAGTGCACTGCTTTGGGGGATGTAATGGATATGAGATGTGTATTTATATCCTAGCCTAACCCTGCAGTCTGTTTGGGTTCCCGTGTGCATTTTGAAAAGGGGTTCTTTTATGCCCGAACAATAAATATCCAGATGGAAAATTAACAAGATTGGTGTGTGTGTGTCTGTGTCGCCTGGCTCTTTGAAAATCGACGGAAACTGCAAGAGACGCGTTCATATCAAATTTGTAAGGCAATGCGTCATGAACAAAATGTAGCACTTTACTTAACCCTTATCGCAAAGTGCTTCGACGTCATTACGGCACACTAATTCATCACTTGGTAACTCGATAAGGCCTTATTATGATAGAAATTGCGTATATGCAATTATATCTTACTGCTATATTTTTCTGTTAAGCGTAGGATATACGGAGCCACAGGATGTGTATTTACCGCCCTTCTTACTGCAAAGGATTATGTCAAAAGGGTGTGTGTGCTTATAATTAGCAAGCCATGACGTGAGCGCAACGAAGTTTAAAGTGCGCATATTTGTATAGAGTTTTAGAAAGAGCGAAGCTTAAAAAATCTTATTAGGTGAAACACTCCTGCAAATATGTGAGATGCAGTTTTGTTAATTAAAATCATAAATATGTCAGTCGGTTTTTATTAAAAATATGCATATTCTTGGCACAGCTTTTGCAAATTCACATAGTAAATATTTTTTATGGAAAATATAAGTAATTTGATTTTCTCTATGGCTAGTTATTTAAATTTTTTTAAAAGAAGTGCCCGGATATTGAAATAACTTTTAACCACATAAAAGAGCGCCAATTACTTAGGTGCATTATAAATTGAATAGACTTTCTTAGAAATTATTTTAAAATGCCATGCCAATCGTTGGGAATCGAAATGCAGGTATATATCCGCCGTAGAAGAATTGGTGGTTCATTCTAATAAAAAACCCATACTTTTTATGCAGTTAGAAAATAAAAGTTTACAACGTTAAATCAATTATTATACATTTATATTAATTTTACGTTTAATGATAACTCAACTTGATCTTAATGGCTAATTAATTGTATTATTATTATAGTTAATACACGATTTACATTTTTTTTATGTACTAATTATGTTAGACTGTGAAAAATGTTCAAGTACCGCTGATTCAAAGAGCTATTCTTATAAATCATTCCGCGCCGTCTAATTGGTATACAATGGCTTTAAAATATCAATTTAGCTTGTAACCGTGAAAGATTTAAAGCATTGCAAAGCTAATTACATCAAAAGACTATAAATAACAATAATTTCTATAAAAATTTAAACTACTCATGGTAGTTAATAGATGTCAAATTAAGGATTATTTGATATATTTATTTGTAGTAGAATTAAATGAATATTAGTGTTAAGATGGGAGTATTTTAAAACATTTTAATTTAATTTTAAACGATTTTATGAATGAGGTATTTTTGATTTAATAAGCAATTTTTAACTTGGAATTAAACATATAAAATGAATTATATTAAAATCATTCACACATTTTTACAATTATTCCGTACCTACAGCACTTTTTGTCGTATTTCTTTTGACAGCTTATTCCTCAGTGCAAAAAATTATATTAATTTAAGAAGGGGCTTATTTATAGTCATCAAGTATTCAACTAAATCTTGAAGCCAAGTTTATAAATATATTTTTATAATGAAGTAATCTAGCCTATCTTTTTTTGCCAGGTGGGAGTCTTGGACAGTTGTTGGAGTTTTTTCTTCTTCTAGTAGTGAGCGACTTCCGTGTGATTGTGCAAGCACGGTTTATGCACTAAACCACTTCATCTTTTCTTTTTCTTCTTTATAATTTTGTTTATAATACTTCTGGTATGTTAAAAGCTTTTGTTATTTTCTAGTACAACCTTTACGATATTGTTTGTTTTTTTTTTTTTGCTACTTACCTGTGGCGCACGAAGAGCGTGTGTTCTACGTTATCCACTGCGTTGCACTATCTACACGTGTCACTGTCGTCCTTGTTGATTCTTCTGGACTACGTGCTGTAAGAGCCATGAACTGTCCAGGCTTGAAAAAAGAAATAGTCCGTTGTTCTAAAATTGCATTTAAGCTAACTTTCTATAAGTGAAGTCCTTTGGTTCACTGTGCGATTCTTGCTGTTATGTTTTATATATTTTGCTATTGGTTGGTGGTTTTTTCCTTTTCTTGGATTTATCCTTTGGTTATTATAGGTCTGTTCTAACCTACAGTTTGGAAAGTTTGCAAATTATTGTGTATAAAAGATTGCCTAAAGATGATAAATATTTGTTTGTGTGCACAGTTTGGACGGATTGCAAACTGTTCAAATTGTATGTTGGAAAAGGGTCCCAACCTACGATTTGGACAGTCAGTAGTTTCTTTTGTACAATCTCTTCGTTTTTGTTTGCTAGCAGATTGATCGATTGCTCCCACTATCACTTGAAGGGCGTTTGTTGAGACTGTTTTGTATGCGCATTTGAAATAACGCTTTTTTGGTACACTGGTTAAAGTATTTGCAGTTGCCGTTTGCTTGGGTAACTTGCAAGTTTTGTAGGATTTTTTTTGGCCAATTTTTACTTAATTTTTTCTTATGATAGGTTGTTAAAAGCATTTTTGATGTCGATAGTGACCAGTGTTTCTTATTTGCTATTTTCTAAAGTTTTAATGACTTTTTTATTCATCAGCTTTTAATGTAGATGTTTCCTTTGCAAAAGCTTACTGATGATCTGATAACTTTTCTATCCTAGTCTGTGGATGTGGTAGTTTTAACCTCTGACGTCAGTGATAGGCTCTGGCAGCAGAATTAGACCGAAGTTTAATAAATGAATTAACTAATCTAATCTAATGCTAGTCTATCTAAACTACACATTAGTGTATATAATGTTTTGTTTAGTTTAATTTTGTACATCTTTTTAAAATGTATTGTGTTGAGAGTAGTCGCTGTTATACATACATACCGATTTTTTTAAGAAGTTTTGTTTGCATTACTAGAACTTTGTTTGTTTGAAATTGAGTATTGTCGACTCTACCTATGCTGGCTATGATTTTGGTTAAGTTTGCCGTTCCCTTTTTTGCTTTTCCGCCGTTTTTTATGTGCTTTGAGAATGTAAAAGCATTGTCGATCAGCATACCGATCCTTGATTTGAATATAATGGCGCTCTTTAGATTTTGTTTTGTTTGGTTAGCCAAATATCTACTATTTTTATCGAGTTTTGTTGACTAGTTAGTATTTATTTCTGTCTGATATTGTTAGTGCAAAGTTGTCTGCAAAGTCAATTGCTTTTACCCCACTTAGCAACTTTCTTCTTAGTATACCAGAGTAGTGACCTTAGAACCGATCTCTGAGGGACTTTTACGGTTAAATCTTTTACAATATTTATGTCGATTTGTAGTTTTTGTTTGTTAGGTAACTTGCGATGATATTTTGCAAGTACAGTGGGATTTTTTTTCTGGTCAGTTCTTACTTTATTTTAGGCTTTTAAAACACATTTTTGATATTGAGAGTGGCCAGTGGGGAGCACACATTTATTTTTGTTTTCTTTTATTGTTTTGAAGTTATTAATATAGGCTTTCTTTTTACAAAACTGTACTGATGATCTGATAGCCTCCCGAGTCTATCTAAACTAGACGTTAGTTATTTAAATACAAATACAATCTAGAAATAACTTGATATATTTATTATTATTATTTTTCTTAAAATGACTCATGTCGAGTTGTCATTGTAATACGTAGAATTTAGTATTGATACCGATGTTTTAAATATGCTTTGCAATTTAGTTTTACCGAAAACTTTTTTTTTTTTTAATTTTAATTTTTGTTTGTAGTTTTAGAGTAGCTACTAAAATAGTTATGGTAAACTTTCAACCATCGGGACAGATCTGGTTTACGTTTCTAAGTTATGCGGTCCGAGGTTTATCTGTTTTTATTGAAGCGCATTTTTGGTTTAATTTTGGGTCACTTTTTTTAGCACTGCATTTCAAGAATAGTTTGAATTTTGGAAATGTTGGCTTCTGATGCTTTATTTGTTGTTAGTTTATTACTGTAAATTTGACACCTTTCTTGCATGATCTTAGAGGCCAATTTACAGGTCTATTTTTTAAAATCAACTTATTGTTAAATTTTGATTACAATATGTTGATTGTTGTGTTGTGATTGTTGAAACCACATTTTAACCGCATCAATAGTATTCATATTTTCTAACAAAAAATATTGATTATGGTCCGGTATCGATCTTCATTTTTGAAGATTTATGGTTTGAAGTTTGTAGTGTTTATTTTTGGATTAGCTCTATTCCTTATACGGAAATTTTGTCAATTAACACACACTTGTTTAGCCAAAAATGTGCCTCATTGTTGAACACAATTTTGCGATTAAAGTGCTGGTCAGTTATCAACTGCTTTAGAGCTTGAGTTGATAAAACGAAGCATATATTGATCTTGTGGCTTTAATTTCTGCAAAAGCTAGTTTTTATACGGGCTAATATTTTGCGCATTTTTTACAATTGCTGTGCTGCTATCAATGACGAGTTAATAAATTTTTTTTTTTTTTACATTTTTGTTTACAGCCATTAAAAATGTGATATTTTTTTCAGTCAGCACATTTTTTTAATGAGATGATATTTTTGCATCTTAGTATGTGGTACCAAATTTATGTATAGCTCGACAAATGGCTTGTTTAGATGGACGGTTATGTACGTTATATATATTAATAGTTTGTCTATGAGTTTCTTGAATTAACATCTGATTTTCAAAGTAAATTTGGATACTATGGAAGCAATGACTTAACTGATGAAAAATTGACACACAAATTTACAGTTTATCTGTTATAAGTTCTATTAAGCTTAAAAATCAACTTTTTGTAGTTTTTAATGCTTACGTTGTAATTAACGAGTGAAAATTGATAAATGAGGAAAGTCACATTTTATAAAATATGTATTTTTATGTTCAGTATTTTAGGTCGATTCATTACAATCACTCATAACAATTAACATTGTTCAAATCACTTTGGTTCCTTAGACATGACGTAATCTGCTTGTCATAATTTTTGATAACACGCAGACTCAATGCCGGCTTCTTTGCATTATTTTTTTGTTTTTTTCTTTGCAATGGTATTCGATTGTTTTTGTTAACTCTACACTATCTAAAATTTAAAGGAGTGATATTGCACGATCCTGGAGGCTAATGAATGTCGCTATTCATTGGAATTGCGTGGCCTGGAAATTTTTTGAACAATATTGTTTTTGCTACTATTTGACTGGTGGCACCGTCTTGTTAAACCCAAGGATCTTTGATATAAATATCTTTCTTCTTCTAACTAGACTTATAAAAACTTTGTAATCATGGTCTGCTGAATTGATTGTAACAGCATTTTCTGCTTGTCATAAACAAAATGTAATCTTCAAATACGATAGTTCTGCTGTTTAAGTAGTAGCTTTGATGAAAATGCGCTTCATGACTAAAGAGGATGCGAAAATCTGTTTCTTTGTTGCTACATTTATACGACAAACACATGACGCTGTAAATGTTCTCTAGGTTACAGTTTTTGTGTTATTTGGAATTTGTAAGCATGTAAGTGTAAATCTTTAGTTAAAATTTGTTAGGTAGTGAAGTACGTAAGCCCCAGTTGTACGAGGACGTTGGCGTTAGTTACGGCCTCAGTTTGCTCGAACTTTTAGAAGGTCGATTTTGAACACCAAAATATTTACGTTGAGCACGAAATGAATTTTTTTGTTATCTTTCATTTTCTTAATAGGTTTGGTTGTTTTTAATTTGTTTTTCTGTAGTGTATTTGGTCATGACTAAGATTGGTATGTTGCTAAGATTTAAAACAATGCTTAACATATAACATGATGCCTTGATATATATTGAAATATTTATCTATGTCATGTAAAAACTCAACATTAGTCACTTTTTACTAGTGTAAGAGCAAAAAACACTGATAAAAAAATCTAGGTACAGTGTAAATTACTTACTTATTATACTTGATGCAGTACTAATGTACCTGGGAGGTGCAAGTTATGGAAGTGCGAATAAAAAAAATTATAAATGCTAAATTCAGATAAGGAAAGAAAATTAAGAGATGTGTGGAGAAACTAGGGAAAATATAAATTGCAAATTGTATGATGTTGAAGGCCTAAAGGAAAAAAAAACTAACGTGTATTGTTATTGGTTTTCATAGTGAGATTGTTTTGTATCCGGGAGTAATAAAAAAGAGTTTTGGTTGAACTTTTTTTTCAACTGAATGTTGAATGAGTTTGTTTGGGGGTTATTTTACAATTTAATAATTACAGATTGTCTGTTGATTATTGTGTAGTTGAGTAGGTTTTAGTAGAGATTTCTAAGTAATTTTCAATCAATCTTTTGTTAGGTAGATGGTTTTACATGATTATTGGTTTATTGTTGTTATATTGAATTTTAAGTTGGAGGATCTTTCATATGCCAATTATTTTAAATAGGTATTTTATTTTTTACATTACTTGGGCGGTTAGTTTAGGTTAATTATTGTTGGCAGTAAAGCAGTGAAGGATAATTGGTATTTGGATGTTTGTGTAAAACCACTTTTTTGATATAGTTATGACATACTCTGTTTGGTGGTTCTGTATGCAACAGTCTGTAGTAGTCGTTTTGTAGATGGTTTAACCGCTGTGTTTGAAAAGCTATGTGGTTAACTTTGGATTGGAGCAAATCTTGGCGGTCGTTAGCACTGCTAAATTGAGAGGTGAGTGTTGAAGTTTGCATCTCATTTATTGATGCTTTAGAAAGTTTTTCTTTTTATCTGAAATAAGGCGTACTCATCACAACACATTTTTATCTTAACCAAAAAAACTGACATTTTAAGTAGAGGTCTTGCACCTGAGACTACTGGTGTAGCAGTTGAGTCGCTAACCATTGCACCACCTGGGCGGTTAGTTTGGACTTGTTAATTATTATTGGTGATAAGGATTCATTGTTTTTTGGACTCTTAAGTTCTTGTTTTTGGTCACTTCTTCTGCTGTTCAATTTTCTTTTTTTTTGTTTTCTTTTTTCCTTTTTCCGTTTCTGTTGTATATTATGTACTTATGTAAACTCAGTGATTCTTCTTCTGTCACTGTCCAGCCCCTTACTACTCCAACCGTTTCCCATGTTGCTATGGTAATGTCAATGTAAGATTTGGATTTTACAAACGTTGGTTTATCTCCTTGATTGCATATTGTAAGATTTACGGCTGCTATTGTCTCTTCCTCTGCCTATATTTGTTTGGATGATGTTATACATTTTGGTTTGTGTCTTTATTCTCGTGTTGTCTCTAATTATCTTGTTTCTTGTCTTCTACGTACTTTCTTGGTTTTCTCGTTTTTCTTTTGTATGTGAGCGGGCATCTTTTTGCTTCTGTTCTGTGTCCTGCTACTTTACACTCTATACAATATTCCCTATTACTGCATTTGGCTATCTGATGCTCTTTTTCTCCGAATATTATGCATATTTTTGATCTGTCTTCCCCTATACAGTCTGTCGCAATGTGGCCTTTCATCCAACATTTATAACATTTGCTTTCCTTATTCGTTACATTTCCTGTTCTGCATCTCATAAGTTCTATATTTGTGCTTCCCTCTCTTATTAGTTTTTCCGCTGTCTCCTTGTTTGTTCTGATTATAGCTGTTTGTATATCCTTGTACTTTTTTTTCATAGATATAATTGTGATATCTTTATTGCCTACTTTACTGCCGATTTCTTCAATCAGTTTCTTTTTGTTTGTCTCCGGGCTTATATTTTTGATCAAAACTAGTTCTCCTGTGGGGTCATTATTTGCTTTTCTTACATTAAAACCCTCCATTCCGTCTCTTACCTTTTTTATTTCTTTTTCCGTCTCTGATCCTTTTGTTACTAGTAACAGCTTTCCTTTTCTAGTTTTTCTTATCTTTTAATGATCGTTCCTTTCATCTGGATTTTTGCCTGTTTTAAAAGGTCAGCATAAGTTGCACTCTCCTTGTTACCACAATCGCTCCTGTTTGGGGCCTTCTTTCTCTGTTTGGTGTTGTTAGCAGTTGTAACGGGACACACAATGTCATCTTCATTTGTGTACGCGTTCCAGCTACCTCCATAATTTTTTTTGCTTTTTTTGTTCCAATTTCTGTCGGTATGGGTATATCAATTACTTCTATACCAAGCTGTTTTGATTTGTTTAATACTTTTTCTAATGCGTCTAGAATATTTTTTTCTCCTGTTTCAAACTTTTGTTTGATAATGTGTATTTTTCTAATTTTTTTCCACTTATTTTTTCAATTATTTCTACATATGGCGTTTCATTTTCCTCTTCTTCTTCTATTAGTTCTAGGTATTTATCCTTAGCCTGTTTTAGGATACCCAATTCCTTTCCAACTTCTTCTATATTTATTAGAATTACAGTATCCTATCCTTTTCTCATCATCGAGTTTTTCTTTTCTATTGTTACGTATTTAAAATCTGTTTCTCTCCATTCTTTATTAATTATTATTTGCAGATCTTCATTTGTAGCAATTGCTAACATCTCCTTTTTGTTTACAAAATTATTTCTTTGTATTTCCTCAATATCTTTCATCTGTGTTGACATTTCAATATTTGCTTTACTTTTAGTGTTATTTAATTTATTTTTGCGTTTTTTCAAACTCTAATCTCTCTAAGACTACTACTAGTTTATTGGCAGCTTTTTTTTATTTCCATCTTTGTGTTTAGACATGCATGTGTTTGATCTCTTAACTCTCTAATCAAAACTCTCATTATCATTAGCGTTGTTGAGGCGTTTGTTCCCTTAGTCTCATTATTTCTTCCTGGGGAATCAATTTCTCTTTCCCTTTTGGTACTGTTGGTCTCCTCCTTCTTTTTGGTTTGTTTCACCATGTTTTGTTTCTCCCTATTTATTGGTGGCGAATGCTCTATTTTTTTCCATTTTTTATTTTAATTAAGAAACGCTACGCAGCGGCAAATTTAATTGTCCCGGTCACTGCCCTGTTGCGCTAACACAGCACGTATCGCAATTTTTCGATACGTGTGTATTCCTAACACGACCGCATCATTTTATTAGTTTTTATTAAAATTATTCATAAGCTAACAACCCGATCCGCAACTGATCAAAATTGTATTAGATACAAACAAATTCCGGGCATAAATTGTTGAAAAATGCAATATTCTATATATATAAAATGTTAAAAATAGCAAAATCCGAACCTTAAACTGATAAAAGTGTAAAAATTTACATGAAATTTTATTAACAGAAAAATTTTGATATTTTATAGCTAGATTCTATGAAATATCAAAATATTGTTAAAAATATCAAAAATCCAGCCATAAACTGTTAAAAATTGCAACATTTTTTTAATGGATGTAGCTATCTAAAATCCAGTGATGGTATTTTACAAAATTGTCAGAAAGAACCAAACTCCGGTCATAAACTTTTAAATGGGGCAACATTATATTTATAGAATGTCAAAAATGCCACAAAGTTAGAAAGCACTAAAGTTTATCCCATAAACTGTTAAAAAATGCAAAATTGAATTTATACAAAATTAAAAATGGCAAAATCCGGTTATAAAATATTAAATTATTTTTAAACTAAACTAGAATCCGGCCAAAAACTGCAACATTTTGTTCATAAAATGACAAAAATAGTAAAATTCGGGAATAGACTGTTGTAAATTGCAAAAATAAATTCATAAAAAATTTATTGGTTTTTGGGTTTTTCCGCATTAGGACCTTTGCTTACAGATAGCTACGCCACTGTTTTAAAGTTACAAAGTTGACATTCATTTATTTCCCGCCATATTTTTTGGATATGATTTTATACATAACCCGGATGAGGTTCTGAAACTTAATTGAAAAAAACAGACGATCTGCAACATCCGAAGATGAATGGATACTTGGTGATTTCTTTCTGTTTAGATTTCTTTTTCTTTTTAATTTATCTGTCGTTCAATCAATTGTTTTATTTGTAACTCTTTTCCAAAGAGATCTATAACTAGAGATTCCAAGCCAGCGTTTTGCCGTACAGTCTCAGTATCTCTGGTCTTGTCGCACAACACTCTACCCTCTCCCTTTCTCTACTAGTGATCGAGCGGCTATACGTTGTAGTTGATAGAGAATCGTCATTGTGCGACAAAGACGGAGGATACCGAGAAATGTACGCTGCTTATACATGGTTTAAACGGCAGCTTGAAATCTCTAGTTATAGAACTTTTTGCTATTTTCCATCATGGCGTTACTTTCAAAGGTTTTATCTCTAAAATGAAGAAAAAATACATAAAAATAAGAAGCAAATACCCAATGATTGGCATCAAAATTGGTTTTTATTCACTTATTTTTATTGCACTCTCTGAATCCTCAAATTACACCGCTAGAGGATTTTTGTTACTAATATGTAGTTGCATAACTTATTCAAGTTAAAACAAAATGCTTTTAACTGGTCTCTTGAACTAACAAAATTACATTGAGAGTTTTTGAGCTGCTACTAATTCAGACATGCCGGAAATAATTTATGTTAAAATTAGTTTTTTTGTTGTTTTGCTGTTTGCATGGTTAGTAATTAATGACAAATGAAATTTTGTGAATGTTAAAGGGGAAGGTTTGAAAACTTTGTAACTAATAGTTCTTTCTGTAACATGATACCAGATTTTTGATAGAAATTAATTGACATGTATTTGAACAATGTGATTCTATTACGGCACCAAGTGCTATACTGTTAGCAATATCTTGTATTTAACGTCGTGTGATTTTTTGTGTAATTTTCTAGAATTCAAGTATACAATTCTTTTTCACATAACAATTTTGCATATGTCTATTTAATGTTTTTTTTTTCCAATTATCATTTAAACTACTATAAAATTGCATCAATATGAATTGTAATTGTTTTATAATTATGTTAATTGTGTTTAATGATCAATTTAAAAACAGTAATTAAGCAATTCAAATCATAAAACATATATGAGCTAAACATAAAATATACCGTGTAATTATAATTACATTTAAATAAAGATTTAAGCACAATTTAATTACATCAAGTATGTACAATTGTAATTAATTATTCATTTTAATGTATCCATTCATTATCCTAAACTTTATCCATTCACTTAATTTACGACCAGCCAGTTAATGAAACAGAAGATCAAATCTGTCGTTTCCTAGAACTTTAGTAGACCGAAAAAGAAATATGAACTCACAGAACAAATAAAGAACTCCTCGACTTGCCGGGTCCCAGTACAAATAAACTGAAATCTTTGTGTGTTCTTTAAACTTTAACCCACCCCAGCTGTTTAACGTAACTACTGTGGAACTTAAAGGCACAATATATAATACACACAAATATATGAAAAAAAGAGAAAAATCGGGGGAAACGTCAGTGCTTTTTGCATGCATGTATTTGATTTTTAATATGTTTCGTGAGATGGGGGAATGTGCTTCTGACGTTTTTTATAATTTGACGTTGTATTAATATCTTATTTAGACTCTTTATGTTATTACTGAAACATAATAAAATTTTGATCAACTGTGTTATTCTTATCTATATTAATGCCACGAAATATTTCATAGTATACAACAATCCTACCCTAAAGTCACATTCCATATTTATGTTAATACTAGATTCGGCACGTTCAATGAAATTGTATAGAAACTGGCAAGCACTATTGACTATTTGATCCCAGATTTTAATACATTTATCTCCGGTGTGCATCACGTACATTATACAAGGACTTAGTATATGAATGGAACAAGTATTATGACCGTCCGACATGGGGAAAATAAATAACAATTCGCCCCTATATATTTTTACCAGTATCAACACTTCAAAAGGATGAAACTACCCCCATAATACGGCTAACTAACTCTTGTCAGAGGCTAATTACTAGGGAACGTTTTAAAATAAATATCAATTATTTAAATTTTATAAGCGCATGTTTTTATTATAACAACCATGTCGAGATGACTTAATTATGTATCTCGTTGACCTGGCTGCTTCAATTGAAAACTATTAGAATTTTTATTAATTTATATCTCTAGCAAACATTGATTTATTTGTACCGACTTTAAACTTGTATATTGATTAAGATAATGTGGGTATGTTTTATATATTTTTTTATCAGTCAAAGTGCGTGCCAGTAGCCGCGTGTATGACAGGTTCTTATTATTGTCTCTCCCTGTTACAGATAGCAGAAAATGGAGTTTCGTAGAAACCATTTGGCTAATGGCAAAAGGAGGACTGCGGTTCCCGTTTTACCGCCAAGGATACCCACTCCTATGCCGCTACCCAACAATAACAACACAGCAAAGTGAGTACACACCATTTTAATTAATGTTTATATTTTCTAAAATTAATCATGTTTTTTATATACAATTATGTTTGATATTAATTATAAACCAACGTATTTTAATCTAATCAGTTTAATTAATTAGCATACAATAAAATGCAATTACTAAAATACGCAGACTTTTTTAAATAATATCTTTTATAATTAAATTATATATTCATTTCCATCATCATTATGTTTCAAAACCATGTAGGGCAGCAAAAAATATATGCATGCTAGTTCATTAATATTACTACAAAATATAAAAACATAACATTTCTAATGGAAGGTCATTATCAAGTTAATAACATTGTATATTTACATACAATGTTAAATAGAGAATACGTGTGATAAATGAAAATAATTTAAATAAAATGTTGGTGTTTGTTTTTTTATAATGATAATTACTTTATTTATAATGACCTATGCAAGGTCTAGTAAAGGTGTAAATTGGGGTATCTAATCAGCGAAAAAAAAAAAACAAAGAAGAGTGCAATGTCTCTTACGAAGATATTGTTTAGATATTTATTATATTTTTTTAATAATTCTTTTAGTCATACTATTCTGTAAAAAAACATATTTGGGTAGATGTAGCCTCGTATTTCTATTCTGTTGTCTTTTTAATTTTTTTTTGTTTTTTTTTTGTGTATATAGTATTTTTTTTTCTGTTTTTTTTTTTGTTAATATTTCCTGATACTTAAAGTTTTTTGGTAACTTAAACTGGCTAGGCTATGGGGTGGCAACTTTTTATGTGTGAATAGTTATTTTTGAAATTGGAAATGGTAAAAAATGTGTAGGAAGCCGCACAACTTGTGTGTTTACTGCGCGATTTTAGATCATTTTTACATATATATTAAGTAATAAATGTGTTTTTAAATATTTTTTTTATACAAATGGATATTTTAGCAATTTTTGCTTTAATGAATATTCTGCACGATTTTTATAGTTGCGCTATTATAAGGGTTTACAGCATCCAACTCCGCAAAAAAAAGCCTGAATATAATTGAATAAAATTTTCACACATTGTAGAAGAAAGTCCAATCTGTGTCCTCAAATTTGTAGAAATTTGATGCAATAAGCCGTTTTTTTTTATATTAGTTCTATATTCATTTTTTACTTGTTAAATATAATTTTAAATCTTTAACCAAAAAGACATAGAATATTCTATGTAGTTCAACATATAAAAAGAGTGATGACTAAAATTTTATTGTTTGGATATTGAGTTGGTTGGCGTTTTGTTCTATAAGAACCACTTTTAATTTAAAAACGGCGCTGTACGTGTCAATAGTTTTCTAGAGTGAAAGGTTCGCCGATATTCTCGTAGATGTGATAGGATTTAATATTTTTCCATAACAATACCCTAGCAATTCTCTAGCGTTAATAAATTATTTTATGAGATATATGGATATATTTAATTATGAGGCAAATGAGTTTTCTATGCAATTTATTCACAATTTTACTTAAGAAATTTGTTAAATGTTTAATAAACCATCAGCAAAGCCGTTTTAATTAGGAAAAAAATGAAAATTATTCTAGGCTTGATCCAACCAACCGGATTGCCTACCTAATGACTTGGTAGTCTTTAAGGCTTTGGACGACACTCAATGTGTTCTATGTCGAAAGCAACATTTGACTTTGGTTTTAAAACTAAAAAAAGTAGTTGCACGACCATCTGCAGCAGTTGAGCAACAACGTGCCAAAATTGAAAATAGAAACAATATTCCAAACTTGGATTGATCTCTGGCAGTAAGAAAAGAAAAAATGATTTTTTTTTATTTTACATCAAATCTTAACACAAACTAATTACGGACGGAATTAACGACCAGTGCAGACGTTGTTTTACCATTCAATGCAGCTAACTAGGCACTAGTCAGGACTATTATACGAAATTTTGAAGTTAACTGGAATTTATTTTATCAAAGTTTGATCTTTATTACGAACTACAACAAAGAGCAAACGATTGCTACTAGATTTAATTGCTGTACAGTCTAAAACAGTTTAAGATTGCAACAAGGATCTTCTCTAAAAGACAGTATTACACGTAACTTAGTAGTTTGTGTTTGTGAAAGTATTTGAAGAAAAGACGCAACAATATGAGGAGACTTCGTAGATTTTAGCCCGTCATTACTACAGGAGCTGCAACTCCGTGCTTGCCAGCCAACCAGAGCATATAAATTGCTAGTGCTATATGCAGAATTGCTATTTTGGTGACTCTGGCAACAACGACTTACTTCCTACTAGTCTGAGCGTTACCGAACCTTACTAGGGACTTAAGAATAACTTGAACATATCTCAGAGAAGAGGGTAGAGTACAGTGACGTATATAACGAGGGAATTTTTGTTATTAGCTATGAAATAACATTACGTTTTTTTATAGGGTGGGCCAAGTATTTGAATTTTGAATTACATGTTTCTACCGACGCTGTCAATTTTTGCGTCACAATTACATAAGAAAAGTGTGTTTAGATACCTCCGTAGACAGAAGATACATTGTTCTACTTTGGAGCAACGTTTTGAAATACTAAAAATTTATTTTGAAAATGGGTCTTATTTATTTACAACAGCGCGAAAATTGCGTACGTTGTTTGGAAGAAATGAAGCGCCATCGATTGAAGGAATACGAAAGTTTGTGAAAAAAGTGCATGCTTAGCGCAGAAGTCAGCTACTCGATATTTGGCGAACCACTTTGAGGCAGATTCTTTACGTAGACCTTGGTATGTTTGCGTACAAAGTGCAACTAGTTCAAAAAATTAAAATAGCCGATCTTGGTGCCCGTTTTTGCTTTGCTCAGTCGGCTTTAAAAAAATTGATTGTTGACATTAATTTTAAACGAAAGATCATCTTTTTGGACGAGGCAATTTCTGTTTTGGAGATTATGTAAACAAACAAAACTGCCGTATTTCAGGAAGAAAAAATCCACATGCCATAGTTGAGAAACCAATGCATCCATTGCGAGTTACCATTTGGTGCGGACTTTCGAAAGCGATAGCTGCGATTTGACACCGCTGGATTATTTTTTTGTGTGGCGCATTGAAGGAAAAGGTTTATGTTTACAATCTACAGACAATTTACTACTTAAAGCAAAACATTTGCAAAGCTGTCGCCGAAATACCGCTGGAAACAGTGGCGCAAATACTCGATAATTGGTCTTTGAAAATGGCCTACTGCCAAGCATGTCGCGGCGTCCATCTAAATGAAATCATATTTTATATTAATTGGAATATACACTCTTTAAAATAAAATAAAAATTATAGTAAAATAAGCCGTTTGTTCTTTAGACTATAAGCCTGCAGAACAAATTTAATATGTCTCATTGTTTCAGTGTATTGCTGGGTACCCGCTGTTGTTGCTAAATTTTGTTTTTTGGTTTTAGAGGTTCTTTGATGTTTTGCACGGTGACTACTTCTACGCCTAAGGTAGTCGTCTAGCTTTTTTTGTTTGTTTGCCATTTAGTGCAGTCTAACTCCGTGTACTTAGGTCTATCATTTGTGCCGCAATATGGGCTATCTTTGTTTACACGCTGCTCAAATCAGTACAGGTACGCCGAGAAGCATCCGTGCCGCTTAAGAATTGGGCGAAATAGTAATCCACGCACCCGTGCTTTCTGGTTATCCAAGGTGGTATATTTGGAATCAGTGTTTAGGTTTTGTTTATCGTTCAGCTATTCTCATGTAACTCTTTTTTTCCTTTTGTCGATGGTCAACTTTTTGCTGTTCTTTTCTGCTTGGCGCTACTGTATTTGTAAGAACGTTCTACAGCATGCAGGTGCAGTGGGATATGAAGTACTGCTATCACCTTGGTGGAGATGATCCTTTACACGGACGGTACGCCTATGGCGACTTATATTTGCGCGTGACTCTATGCTGATGCCCTCTACAGAAGACGACGCTGCAGTTTTGTCTTTTGTCTTTTTTAAGTCTGTCTATGTTGCGCATCAACCTGTTTAGTGACGCAGCTGTTTTGTCTATTGTTTCCGTAACTTTTGCAATGTGGGAGGCCATATTTATGTTATTGGCAAAATTGATACTTAAGTGTTTGATGCAGTTCTATGGTAACGCCGTCGATTTTTGCCAGAATAACAGTTTCTGTTTTGTGGGCTACAAGTTTAAAGTATTTTCCGTTCAGCCATCTTACCAGTCTTCCAACACTCATTCGACATCTTTTATCAGTTTTTGTTGTCTGGCGATAACTATTGCCACGTTGTCTGCGTAGCCTATGAGCTTGGCATCTTTACCCTCAGGACGCTATTATAGTTTACGTTTTATAGTGTTGGGCCTTTGACTGAGCCTTGTGGGACCTTAACGATTATTTCTATTTTAAAACAGTTGCTTATTAAGAGGTTTTGGTTCTTTAAAAAGCTACAGGTAACTTTAATCAAATAGTTCGAAAATTAAAAGTTGAAAGCATTCTTGATGTCGAACGTAGCTAGTAGTACTTTTTTTTGTGTTCTTACTTTTTGAAAGGAGCCGTATTGCATGTCCTACTGTCTCTTGTTAAGGATCTGCTGAAAAGGGATGCCGATTGCGGCTTATACGACTTGCTTTTCTTTTCTTTGTAGGCTTTTCAAGTTATGAGTTTCGAGTTATGAGTTTATTAAAAAGATTGGACATTTTCATTTAAGAATGAAACACAATATTTAAATGGCTGCCACGGCTGGCTCGACAGTAACCCATCTGGTTAACTTAATTTTTTAGTACTTTTTTTTTCACAAAAAAAATATAACGGGTCACCGTTAGATTTGGTCAGATTTGGTCAAATCACAGCTCTTAGGCGGCCAATTGACATCAGCGTTTTGGCCGGTTATTTGAGTTCTAAAAACAGTGCGCTAAAGAAAGTCCTGTCATCCATTTTATACTTTTCAGTTTTTGGAAAGAAAAATTTGTTTAGCATGTCACAGTAAAGTTTGCTATTAACGGTAACGGCGGTTTTTTGCTCATTTTTGAAGAAAAATGGCTCAATAATGTTGCCGGACCAAAAACCACACCAAACAGTTACTTGTTGTGGATGCATAGGTTGTTCAATGGTCATGTGTGCATTTTCTGATCCTCAAATGCGACAATTTTATGAAAATGAACTTCATCGGAAAACACGATTTTTTTGCCCATTGAGCGAACTGAAAACCAATTAAACTTTGTAGGCTTTCAGACCGAGATTTTTATGCAAAATTTTCTTCAGAAACGTGCGAGAAATGTTCAGTTCCTGAGAACGATGACGAGTTGATGTTGATGCATGTTCACGCACACTCTGACCAATCTGGATTGAAAGTTGGAGGGTAAATCAAAGTCTACTGCACGTAAGCCTCATTAGGCTCTTTGTACCTCCTCCAGTGGTGACCTCACTCCGTTGTCTTTGCATTTATCCTTCCTATGTGGCTGATGTATGCAAGTACAACGCTTGGAAGGGTCTCCTTTATGCTGGCCATGTCAAGCCAGCAGCTCTCCAACATGCATAGCACGTGCTCGATTGTCTCGTCGTTCATTTCACATCCTCTACACGTTGGATTGTTTTCAATACCAATCGTGTGCATGTGTTTCTTTAGTTGGCAGTGTCTTGTCAAGATTCCTGTCATAATTTGCAAGTTCTTTCTGGACAGTCGCAAGTAGTAATCGGTTGTCTTGGCGTTTGGAGCAGTCATTGCTTCCGTTGCCTGTCTGCAGCTCGGAGTATCATCCCAACGCCGTCTCAGTGTTAATTTTTAGTAGATTATTATTTTAGCTTTTGACTGTTAAAGCGGTCCAGGGTTCAGGACCACACGTCATGAGGGTTGACCATTTACGCGCCAGCTTGTCCTCCACAATGTTACCTACTTTGTTGGAGTGTCCTTTTACCCAGAGCAGCTCGATGCTATACGCACACTCTGAGCAACAGTATTATTTTTTTTTTGGCTGAGCGCACTGGACCAGAACGTAAACGTGTTGTTTTATCCATTAACGATCCAGTCTTGCGAACTCGCTTCACAAATTGGTCGACAAACTGCGTTGAAAGCACTTCTTTTCTATCAAATTTGTTATTGTTTGAGTAGAAAACTCACCACTTTGGAAGTAAGTTTTCATTATTTCCTAACTTTTTTCAAATGTAAAGCGTCTCATTTCGTAAATGTCAAACATAAAACTAAATTTCTGTACTCATAAATGTTATTATATCTTTGAAAAAATAAACGGTTGTTTGAATTCTAACCGTTACATGGCCCACCCTTTAATTAGCAGAATGAAAAAAGAAAACTACAATACCCGGTACACATTATGACAAAAGAAAAATAATACCTTTTCCAAATCATAATACAGAGAAAAATACAAAGAAGAAGAAGCATTGGATGAAAACGCCACTTATGGCTAAAAAACCTACGAGAATATTAATTATTTAGAGTAGCTGTCTTGGAAGTTTGCATAACGATGATAATTGTCAACCTAATGTTTTCAACAGAATATATGGAAGAATCCTAAAAACAGAATGTAATACAAATACAATAGAAACATCACAAATTATCTATTTACTATATTACAAATTAAAAAAAAAAAGTTTTTTTTTACTAGAAATTGTATTTTTTTATATATGACAACCTTCTTTTAGTTGAAACATCAATGTCAAAATAGTAAGTTCAATAAAATTTCTACATGACAATGCTAGATTCCAAATAGGAACTAGGTTAACAGTTGCGCAACACTAACGCGGAAAGACTCAGTCAAGGTGGTTTTACATTACCAACACTATTACAAATATATTTAGAAGGCGCAACTGTAAAATAAAAAATAAAATGCCAAACAATTGGAATATCTAGACAGAGGTTTAGGTAGTGGAATTGTTTTTATGTTGGTTTGTTGAGAATAATAAGGGATATACTTTGGTAATAATAATTATTTGTTTTGAAAATAACTAGGTACTGGGGAGTTAATAATTTAAGATCAATCTTGCTGTGTGCTATGTTTTGTTTGTTTGAATGAGACGGTAGTGAAATTTGAAATATTAGTTAGTTGTAAGGTTAACAAACAAGGTTGTCCAGAAAGCTGTTTTGCATGTTTTGTTAAGGATACATGATAAACCTTAGTGATATTTTTACTTGTTGTGAGGAAAAATAGGTGCTTGAGGAGTGATTACCAAGTGATAATAGTTTTTTAGCAAGGATGGTTAGTGATCCGTGGTTTGCTTCATTGTGTCAAGTTTGTTTGTAAAGAAAGCCAAGTAGAGAAGACCTTGTGGTAGGACTGGTGGAAACTAAACGTTTTATATCTTAGACTAACAAATAACAGTGGAAAGTTGACTGCTGGATTTCTACTACAAGTTTTTTCATTTTCTGTACTAAAAAGCCGCAAAATTATGAAAAATCTTTTGTTTAAACACTATAAAACCATAGAATTACTTAGTTTGTCTATTCTCTATACTTAAAACTTGTTAGAGTACTAAAATTCTTCTATTTAGATACAAAAAAGACAAAAAATGATCAAAATTTGTCTATTTAGACATTAAAACCATGGGACTACTAAAATTCCTTATTTTTTGCACTAAAATACCACAAAACTATCAAAACTCTTTTGTTCAAACATTAAAAAAAGCTAAATGACTAGCAGAATTCTACTATTTACATACTAAAAAACGTATAACTACCAAATTTTGTCGATTTAGACACTAAAAAACTGTAAAGCTCTTAATTTTCTCATTCTCTACACTAAAAAGCAGTGGTACTACCAAAATTGTTCTGTTTAAGACACTAAAAAACCACTAAAACTACAATTTTATTCATTTTTTGTACTAAAAACCCGCAATACTATAAAAAAATATTTGTTTAGACACTAAAAATCATTGAATTACTTCATTTGTCTATTTTCTACACTAAAAACTTGTACCAAAATTCTTCTTTTTAGACACAAAAAAAGACAAGAAATTATCAAAATTTGTCTATTTTGCCAATAAAAACCATGGGATTACTACCAAAATTCTTTTGTTTAAACACTAAATAAACTAAAAGAGTAGCAAAATTCTACTATTTAGATACTAAAAAACGCAAAACTACTAAAATTTGTCGATTTAGACACTAAAAAACCATTAAGCTACTAATTTTCTCATTTTCTACACTAAAAAACAATCGTACCAACAAAATTATTTTGTTTAGACAGTAAAAAACCATACAATTGCTAAAATTCTTCTATATAAACACTAAAAACTACAATTTTTTTTCATTTTTTGTACTAAAAAGCCGCAAACTACAAAAAATTTTCACTAAAAAACATAGCGCTAAAATTTATTTACAGAGACATTTAAAAACCGTAAAAATGCAAAAAATAATCATTTTTTGTACTAAAAAACCGTAAAATTAATTAAAATATTTGTTTAAACACTAAAAATACGAAACACTACCAAAATTCTTTTGTTCAGACAATAAAAATCCGTAAAACTACTAAAATTTCTTATTATCCAAATCAAAAAAAGCCGTAGAACTAACAAAAAAATTTCAATTAGACACTAAAAATTGTAAAATTACTTATTTTTTTATTCTCTACTCTAAAAATTTGTTAGACTACCGAAATTCTTCAATTTAGACACAAAAAAAAAACAAATAATTGCCATAATTTGCCTATTTAGACAATACAAATTATAGGACTACTAAAATTTCTTATTTTCTGTACAAAAAAAAACACAAAACTATCAAAATTCTTCTGTTTAAACACCAAAAAAAGTACGAAACTAGCAAAATTCTTCAATTTAGATACTAATAAACCATAAAACTACTAAAATTTCTCATTATTTACACTAAAAAACTATACAATTGCCAATTTTTTTCTATTTAAACACTAAAAAACCGTCAGGCTATTAAAATTTAACTTTTAACTCATTTGACAACTTAACGAAGTTACCGACGTAAAATGTATTTTTGATTCATCTTCAGAAGTCAGGTATATTTTGTTGCATATCTATGTTATGACTTATTTTATTGCTTGAACATGTTTATTATTAGTTAATGGACTTATTTTATAGGTTATGTTTGCATTTTTTTAAATGTAGTTTAATTTTATTTGTGTTTTAGAAATGGCAACTTACTTTTTTAGCTTTTTTTTTTAACTTAACCCGTAACCGTTGAAGTCCCAGTCCCTGATTTTTTTTAACATAATTTTTTTTTTTTGAAAGCTTTTTTTTATATATTTTAGAAACTATTTAAACAAAGTTTGTTTTAAAATATTCAAGTTTGTCTTTGTACTTTAGTAAATTGTCAGATAAAGGTATGAACAAAAAAAAATTTATACGTTTTATTTGTTTATAAATTGAAAAAAAGATTTCTATATTTTTACATTTGCCTTTATTTATAAGAACAATTACGTAATTTATTAAAAAAAAACAAAACTAATAATAATTTTTTTTAAACTGCAACACATAAAGTTCTGATAAATAAAAAACGAAAACAAAACACATTTTGTGACTTTATGATAGACAAATTGCTTTTTACAATTAAAACACAAATATGACGTTTTTCTATATAATTTTGCTGGACACAAATAACAATATTCGCAAACTTGCAGCTGTTCTATTTCTACAGAAATTACCGTTTCAATGCGGAGAATGCGCTTTATGCCATCTCATACTTCTAAAAAAAAATTGTTTTTGAATCTTCTTTTCATATGTATTCTAGAAAGCTAAATGCCAATTTTATAATAACTTTTTTTTTATTTTTATCTTTTTTATAACACTTGGACATAATAACATACTTACGTTAACAGTGACGTGGAGTCTCACTGACTCTAAGACGTTGTTTACTCGAAAACGATTAATCAAACAATGTCACTCAATGCACGTATGTCTATATTTCCAACATTTATGAAGGTACTAAAAAGAACACTTTTTGCTTAAGAGTTACACCAAAACATATTTCAGTAGTAGTCCGGCAGACTCCACGTCACCGGTTAAGTGTTAAGGTCTAGTTTTTAGTTTAAATGATTATTATTTAATTTAATTTTTTGAGTTTGACTCTTCTGGCATGTTTAAACTTTTTCAACTGTAGTTTTACTTATTTAAAACTTTTACCGACTTTTTTGCGTTTAATGTGTTAAAGCAACTTGTTACATGTAACATATAGCACAAAATAATATTTTTTGTTGATGTTTTTGATGATGCTTTATTTGTCAGATGGTATCACTGCGTCAATACATAATAGATAACAAGATAGATTTCTTATAGGGATCTGCCAAGTTTTTTTTTTTAAATATTACAAAACAGTTAGTTCTACTTTTAATTAAAATTAATTAATTTTTTCCACTTTATTTTATTGTTAAATTAATGTAGTTTAATGAAATAGCAAAATTTTTAAATAGGGGCGAGCTTTTAGTTAAAATTTTGTATAAACTTCCGAAATACTTTTCTTTTATTATCATTATTAAATTTTAACAAAAACTCTTAACATTATGACACTATAAAATTTTCCCTTTCAAGATAATATCGCATAACTTCAAAAAGGGGAACGAAATTGTTACAGTGATTTTACTACATTAACATTTTATGCAAATTACATTTATTGTGTTTCATATTTAACTGTAGAGAGGAGAGAATTGTTATACGGTTTGTCAACAAATTTAAAAATACGAATATAGGCAGTAGAAAAAATAGATTTGCAATTTAAAATATAACTTGAAATCTAATATGTAATAATTACAGCGATTAAAGTAAATTAAAAACTATACTGTAATGCTGATGAAATACTCTGCTCAAAATAATTAGAAAAGCACATATTTAGGTATTAATATTTTTTAATTTTTAACAATACGCAAATCTTATAACGCATAATTTAAAAATTCACATATTGGCCGAATAAATTTGCTATAAAATTACATTTATATCACTTTAATAATTCAAAGAAATTGAAGCAAGCAGTGACAACACTACTAGTGTGCTTTAGAATAGTAAACAAAGTTGGTAGTTTATCATAAATTGTTAAGTTTGATACTAGTATATTAAAATGAGGTAGAAGTCATTTGTGCTGTTGTTTTTATCGAGAATGGCACTAGTATGCGACAAGTTGCAAAACATTTTAATGTCAGCTTTTCTTTCATGCGCATTTCATAAGGTCTTAAGAGATAAACAAACATAATTCAGGACCGGTTTTTAGTTGAATCTTTTTTGAGTTTTTGCACATCCACAGCCAATGATCTTTAAATCAGGTTTAGAACAAGTCATAACGTGGAGATATCCGACCAGACAATTAGGAATATACTGATAGAAGCCAACCTGAAACCTATAAAACCTGTGCAAAAACTTGTTTTAACACTCTAGCACATAAGGTATTGTTTACATTTTACTTGTGATCATTTCGTATGGCAACTTTGACTGTGGAGACCAGTATTCTTTACAGATGAGTCACGTTTTTTTTTTAACCATTGTGATGGTCGATATGGTATAAGCCCAAGTTTTCTGTTTATACAAGACAACGCAAGGCTTTAATTGCGGCCATCATTATGAACTACTTAGGGGTGGAGATACCTGTAAGCAAGGGTCTGCAATGCGGAAGGGTTCACAACCATAGGAGGCATTCCCGACGTTTATTTTAAAACTTGCCCACCCCCCCTAGAATTTACGAAATAAGGTTAAATAAATGACAAAATTGTACTTTTTTTTTCAAAATTGTTTCTGAGTGGGCTCTTTTTAATATTTTGCGGTCGGGCCTAAAAATCTTAGTTTTGCCACTGGAACTACTTTTAGCATGACGGGATTTAAACTATGGCTTGGCATCTCTTAAGTCCTGATCAAAACCCCAAATTTGAAAAAAAAAAATAGTTTGGTAATGGTTATCTTTAGGAGACAGTAAGTAGTATACTTGCAGAAGATTTATTTTGACGTTGTTACATCCAAATACTCTTGAGGCATGCAGAAATAAAAAGGTTTATGTAAAAACACGGAGTTTAATTTAAAGAGCAGTTGGTGTACTTAAAAAACATGTTTTAAATATTGTGTCAGATACAACTTTGGCAGTTATATTTGCAGTTTGTATTGTACATAACGTTTAATATTATAAATAATAATGTATATTGACGAAGATTTGGATGAAGATATTCTCGAAAATTAAGAACATATACCTGAAGAGTTTGTTCACCAAAATAATGCAAGAAATATACAGGCAACTAATTTTATAAGCACAACTTTATTTTTGTTAATAACTATATTAAATATCAAAATTAAAAATATTTTATTTGTTAGCTAAAATGTTTAATGCTAATGAATGACGGAAGTTTTTGAGATAATTGTTTATTAGGTGGTGCACAGTTTGTCGTGTTTCTTGTGCCGATGATGTAACGCACTGTAATGTTTTACTTGTTTGCCAGTTGCTTTGCATTTCCGGTCAACTGCAATGCGGACACTTGTGTAATAAGCATCATACTTGCTAATGTCTACGTAACTTTAAGACTTGTGGTTTGTCTACCAACGGTAGGATAGGGTGACTTCAGCTGTGAAGCAGCTTCCGTCTTTGACAATGAAAATTGCATTTTCCGTTGTCGGCACATCCAAATTTTCCTTTTTTGTCACTTCTTATTTCACTGCGACTACGTTTGTTACTTTGCAAGCGTACAAGCGGTGCGAAGTATTTTTTGTCGTCATTAATGTCTATGATACAATCTGCCGGTAGGTGGGTGCATAATTTCTTGCGTCGTTTTACCATTAGATTTACTTGCGTCTGTGGAGCAGATTGCAAATTGATCTGGAATCTGCAGGATTTTTTGGTTTGTTGCTTTAATTTTTCTCCAAGGTAGCAGAGTGTTTAAAAACCATATTTACAGCATCACACAAGTAGTTCTTGGCATTGAATGCTAACCAGTATTTTGCAGTAGAAATTAGGGTTTTTGAGTGCCGTTGCAACTTTTACTTTAATCATCCGCTTGTGAATTCAATTTATATAGTGTGCAATAACCCTTGTTGTGTCGATGCTAGGTAGTGATGCAGGGTTGACTTGGTTTACAGCCACCTGTATATCAGCAGGTGATTTGACTCGATAAAGGTCATCGTAGTACGGTAGGTACAACTTTCTGCTAGGGTTTTGCTTGACGTGAATATATTGTACGTAAACAAACGTCTTTTCTTGTTTCGAAACCATGATGTTTTTTTTATATATTTTTCTTCAGGGTATATTCTCTTTTGTTGGGCGTTATTTGTTACCGGCTTTGGGTTTTGTGGAGTTGGTGTGATTAAGGATCTGACGCTGCATATGAATCTTTTTAGCTTCACTTTTATTACTTTGAAACCTTACCAAAAAAGGTGGCCGTTTTGCTGTGTAGATACAAGGTTACTAAGTTCTCTTACCAACGGCGTGTTATTGATTTCCCTAGAGAGAGAAAAGTTTGCATATTTTTTCTTTTGATTGGTTGTTTTTTTTATTTGCACTCTTTGCACATGTTTGCTAAGATTAACTAAGATTATTAGTCGGTAGTACGGCAGAGAGGGACATGTATGATTAACATTATGACGGCAATAGAAAATAGAGCAAAGGAGTGCACGGAAGAGGGAGTAACGACCGAAACCACCACTGCTGAAGGTAGCTCACAAACAACCAGCAAAAGGGAGGAGGAGAAAGCAAACCTAGTTGCAAGGATAAACGGCGAGCTAGCCAAGGATCTCGATGCAGAAGAGTTTGCTGCACTCAGCGAGCTAAAATGGCCCGAAGAAGTCTATAGCAGATGCAACTTAGCTAAAATAGAAGACAGACTGGAAGGGGAGGAAAACCTAGCAGTTGCCATTGATAAAGACGATGGTACTGAGGACAAGGCTGTAAACAGGATTCTGGCCAGGAATCCCACGCACGAAACAGGCGTGGCAGATGGCGACATTGAGCCTGGCAAGATGGTATGCTGTGTAACTACCAACGGAATATACACAGACAAAAACGACCAGCCGGAGAAGGATGAAAAATTAAATCTCCTCTCCATTGCGAAACCGGGAGATGACACCACAGGCAAAAACGGCGGGCTCAGGGAAGTGCTTTACAACATTGGAAAAATGGCTTTGAAGAAAGGTAAAACAAACCTTGCGTACATCACAAGCCGCAAACATGACTAGTGGTACGTGAGGAACGCTTTAGAGCACGTAGGAAGAAAGCTTGGAATTCAGATAAATCTGGAGAGGCAACGAGCCGAACCACCCAAAAACTGGTGACACCGACGCAACAAGGGCTCGGAGAGGCGGAAACAGGGACGAAACCATTACTATTGTCCCTAAGGAAGGTGCGACATATGCGGACATTATGAAGCACATGAAAGATAACGTGGACACAAAAGGAGTCACCGTGACAAGGATAAACAGGGTAGACAGCAATACGGTTAAGATTCGGGTAAAGAGAAAAGGCGACGGAGACAAGCAAGCGTTCCGGGAGGCGCTCCAGACCTACATGGGCGACATGGCCGAAGTGAACGTCAGGTCAAAAACCAACACCTTTATGATTATGGACATCGATGAAGCGATTGACGGTAAGAAGATACAGGAAGCCCTGAGCACGGCGCTCGGAAAGCCCAAGGCGCTTATGGATGGAGAAATCTTCAGACTGGCCGATAAAACGAACAAAAACGGCGTAAAGAACGTGTTTTTAAACGTACTTGAAAAAGGGCTAGAGCGCTGCGGGCCATTAAACATCTTGGCAAAGGCTGGGATAAATGGCGCGTCAGAGAGCTGGAGGAGGTCCGCAGGTGTTACAAATGCAACAGAGTCGGCCACGTGGCGAAAGAGTGCAGTGCGGAAAGGAATGCTGGCTACAAGTGCGGTGAATCTGGACAAGATGAAGGAATTTCTAAACTCCCTTAGGTGATACCTCTGTAATGACGCAAGGATACGTGTGGGTGGAGGCCGAAGAATTCGTACTATACTCGTGCTACTTCATACCCACGACAACTCCTGAAGACTTTGCGCAAAATCTAGCAAACTTGAGCGGCGACCTGAAGCAACACATGAAGCGGTTGCTGATAGGGGGCGATTTTAACGCAAAATTATACAGTTGGTGCTTCCAGACTAAGGACTGAAAAGGAAGCCTGCTTGCTGAATGGGCGGGAGAACACGACTTAGTAATCTTGAATAAAGGGAACAAACGGACATTTGAGAGAGCCGGTGGCAAGTCGTACATCGATGTAACGCTCTGCTAGAACAGCATAGCAAAACACGTATGCCAGTGGGAGGTAAGTGGGGAGGAAAATTTCAGCTTTCACAACACCATTAACATCTGTATACGAGCAACGCTCCCAACGCCTAGCAAGCTTGAGAATCAGAAGGTGGGCTGGTACTATAAGAATGGAAAGGCTGAAAAGCTGGCCGATTTTATATACCAAGCGACGAATCGGAAAGGATATAAACACTCAGTGCCCGATCTGATGAAGGCTATTACAAACGCATGCAACACTGAACTTATCAGGAAAGGAAAAAACAGCCGCCGGGGCCGGTGTATTGGTGGACTCCTAAAATAGCTGACCTCAGGAGCGAGTGTGTAAGTGCAAGAGGAAACATTAACACTGTGCGTGACAATCAGCTGACGGCGTCCTATAAACAGCTGAGAAAACAACTCAAGGGTGCAATAGCGGCAGCCAAAAAGAAATTCTGGGATGCCTTGTGCCAGGAAGTGGACACAGATCCGTGGGGCATTAACTATAAAATTGTCACCGGCAAGTTAGGACTGCGTTCACGATACGTCCGACGACGCCCAGTTACAGATTGCGAAGGACCTGTTTCCCGAGCACCCAAGGCAGGTATGGCCGGGTATCAAACTTCAAGCGGGAGATGTCCCCCCAATCACGGTAAACGAGATCGTGGAAGCGGGAAACAAAATAAAAACAGGCAAAGCCTCAGGCCCGGACGGCATCCCACCAGAGGTCATCAAGGCGATTGCTGAAAAGAGACCCGAGTCGCTCCTTGGCATCCTGAACTTGCTTGTTAGCGAGGCCACTTTCCCAGAAAAGTGGAAAACCGCTAGGCTTACCCTTATCGAAAAGCCAGTCAAGCCCGGAGAGGAAAGAGCCTACAGGCTTTTGTGCATCCTGAACTCGATGGGCAAATTTTTTGTACAAATCCTGAATAGACGGCTCCAAATCGAACTGGAGGAAAAGTCGGGCCTGTCAGACTCCCAATTTGGATTTAGGAACGGTAGGTCTACGGTTGACGCGGCCAGGAAGGTACAATCGTTGACAAAAGAATACAGAGCAAAGGGGATGAAAGTCGTCCTGGTTACGTTCGATGTCAAAAATGCTTTCAACACCGTGCGATGGCCTGACATCATGTTCGAACTGCGAAACATAAGAGTGTCGGATTACTTAATTAAGACAAATGGAAGCTATCTCGAAAACCGACGCATTCTGATTGGAGAGAAGCATGCGATGGAGGTCACGGCGGGGGTCCCACAGGGCTCAGTAAAGGGTCCGACCCTATGGAATGTAAGCTACAACGTCATACTGCAGCTGAAAATATCGAAAAACGTTGGGTATGGTCGTTGCAGGAATGTATGTCAAAGATATGGTCGATGATGCCGAATGGGCAGCGAGCAGGATAGTCGGGTGGCTAGGTAAAAGGAAGCTACAGCTTGCTGCACAGAAGACGGAGTCGGTCATTCTTGCGGACAGAAAACAGCTAAAAGAATTCACTTTTATGGTTGACGACATACAAATTACAAGCCAGAGGAGCCTGAGATACTTTGGCATCACTTTTGCATACAACTGCAATATGGGCCTACACATAGCCTTGGCCGCTGAAAAGGTAGACCGTGTCACTGCTAAACTTGCGAGACTTATGCCAAACGTGGCAGAAAAAGAAGGCGCGAGAGGCAACAATTGCGCAGTGGGAAAAATTGTGGCAGGAAGAAGGGCTGACTGGAGAATGAACTAGGAGACTCATCCTTGAAATAACCCCATGGATATACAGGAAACACGGCAATGTGGACTACCACTTAAATCAGTTTCTCAGCGGCCATGGATGTTTCTGGAATTACCTTAACAGGTTTAAGCGGAAAACTGATTTGAAATGCCCGTACTGTGGGACGGAAGACACTCAGGCGTGTTCACACGATTCTAGCATGCGCTAGATGGCTAGAAGAAAGAGGACATTGTAGGGCACATGCTGGAAAGCGAGCCCAAATGGAGGTGTGTCCAAACGGGTATCGGAAACATACTGAGGCAAAAAGAGCAGGACGAAATAACGGAAGCCTTCCCGTAAATTTGCAAAATTGAATTAGCAAAGTAGTAGCTGCCAGCGAAGCAATGCTTTATGGCAATCCCGCTGGTAACTCCGGAACAGGAAAGGTGGATTTAGTGGGTAAGGCCCAGTCCTACACTCTATTGCATTGAATTAGGGCCAGTGCATAAAGCATTTCCACCTCTCACAAAAAAAAATATGTATGATTAACAGTGCTAAAGAAAGTTAAGCAACGGCCGATGTGGTCACCAGTTGGATGGGTATCCCCAACAAAGTGATTCAGAACGTAGCGTTCTTTCCAAATGGATCCATTAACTCATAATTCATCCAAACATACATACATGGTCTTTGCTGTGCTTTGATGTGCCGGACACCTTGATTGCTTACCACGAAAGAAAACGGTGTGACTAGGTATACGTAACTAAGAATAAGAATTACTTTTCTAATGTTCTTGGAGGTGTCAATGTTAATTTTTTTAAATTTAAATATCATTTCTATCTTAACACCAGGTAAAACTTATATCAAGATCTGTTTTATGAGATGATTTTATGATAGCCAGAGAATCTGGTTTGTGTTCATCTTTATTGTGCATTTTGCGGCTATTTTACATTGCTCTAGAAGTTTTACGGCTTTTTTGAAACGGGTTTATGGGACCAACTGCTTATTATATGATAAAGAGCAAGTTATTAATTTAATTATATTTTGCTACGGTAACGCTCTATAACTGAGCTATCTCACCATTCACTGCATATGTTGTTTCCAGACGGTGACGCCTATTTGACAATCTGACTAATTTAAGCTATTCAATGTCCACAAATCCTACCAAATTTTAACTAAACATAATTAGCACTCTATCAAGAAGTTTAGTTCCGAATCTGAATAATAGTAGAATTTTGTTTTCTAATTTCATTAAAATTTGAAAAATCTATTTATATATATTATAATTTGAGTTGTCTCGTTAACAATTTCTATGGTATGCATTTAATGCAAATAATGTTTTTATTTTTCAATAACTCTTCAATTATTTTGCGTTCACTAAAGTAATTGGTACTTGAATAAATTAATTTTATGGAGTCTCTTAAAAAACTGTATTATTTATTAATATCGGAAGTAGCTTGATTGATTTTATGATAAAAACGGGGTTTTGAAGTAGTTCAATATATTTTTTTGACATTATTGTTCATGGTTTAATAGGTATGTATTCTACTTATATATTATTAATATATCCTATACAATATCACTTTAGCTCTATTAATCGCTATTTACCAAGTAATCAATTTCTTTCAGGAAGTTACACATTTAAAAGGAAACAACGCGTGAAAGGATAGATCCATTACAACGCATAACTCAATATATTTACGACGATAAATACATTATGATGTCAATTTGCTAAATGATAGAAATCACTTTAATTGACTGCCATCAAATGAATTCCGCGACGAAAACGGATAAACGAGCGTATGAATGTTTAATGGCCAATAACGCAATGAGAGCGCATCTCCTAAGCAGCCAGAGAGCTTTTAATTTCTGAATAAATTTAAATTCATCTCGGCCCTTTTGTACCCTCTTATCTCATTCTAAGTGGCACACAGACGAGAACTTAAAATCACAAAGAGATTTCTATATATGAAATCCTAGAGCATTTTCAGCACAATTAAAATAATTATAATTAGCCGTCGATAAATCTTATTTAATTGAATGTAGATTGCAATCGACTTTGATGCATGAGGACCGAAATTTGCAACAAAGTTGAGAACAGGTTTTTCGACACTAGCGCATTACCAATTAAGAAATCATTAATTTTCGATCTAATTAGTGCTATATTTTCGATATGAACGTGATTTGCTTTACAAAGATTTTACATTAGAGAACCGCCTTCAAATATGGTGAATGGTCATTATCCCACGTTTTCATTAAGCACATAATGAATATCAATTTAATATTATTTTATAATTATCGGAATTTATTTGGAACATTAGTTGCGGATCATTTGACATGTTAACGGAAATAGATATAAAGTATCTATTATATTATTGACTTGCTTCATTAAATATTAAAATAATGAACTATTAAGCAGTAAATTTATGTGAATAATAATTTTTGTAGTTTGTATTTCTGTCTCATTTTATTTTATTTGTTAAGAGTCACAACATTTTATATTTCAAGAAACAAATCTACATTGAATAACACTATTATATTAAATAAAATTAAATTAAAATAATACTAATAATATATTTTTTTCTCGTATTACATATATAGAAAAAGCAAAGTTTTATAACGTGAGATCTTTCACTCAACTTTAAAGTTTTACAGTAATTTAATTATTATGTTCTTAATGCTGTATTTTAACGTTTTTTAATTTTATATTGTTATTTACATTCAGATTTTGTATGCTTTGTATACATTTAAATTTTATATAGCCAATGTATTGTTAGTGTTGACATTATTTTTTGCGTTTGTTAATATCTTTTCGCAAATTGTTTTGTGGACATTTATAACAATTTAATTTTAAATTTAGTGTTTTGATTATGTAGAAATCTTACTGGTATAAGGTAAAAAATCACAAAATTTAATTTCACTGATTGTTACATGATGGTTGCATCTGCATTCCATAAATGATCGTTTTTTGATTAACAATACATTTAAAGTTTATTTGAGCATAGCATCACAAATGGTTTTTTTTACTAACTGAGATCATTTTCATTTAATAGTAATATATTATAATTTTAATTTAATTGTTACCATTTTTGTTGCGGTTGAATCGACTTTATTCGACCATTATTCAGGGTGATCCTTAGTTAAACCGCCAAATGTTCAAAGCTAATTTTTTAGGTTAAATTTTAGGTTATATTTCTTGTTGGAGTGAAAGAAAAAAATAAGAAATTTGTGTCTTGTTATATTGCATTTATTACAAAGCTGATATCTTTTGAAAATTTACAAAAACTGCTGGAAGTGTCTCACATCTTTGGGCGACAGACTGAACAATTAAACGGCATTCTGCTGGTATGATCTCCTAGGTTGCTTGAACAATCTTTTCCTATAGGGCAGCTTTGTTGTTGACGAGCGTCGCATAATTTTTTTTTTATCATATTGCATACGAAAATTGGACCGATGAGCCAATCGTTGCACAATTTTATCCAAACGTTGCACACAAATTGGTACTGACAATGGCTATCTTGTACAGCATGACAATGTTTGTGCTTTTAAATGTGAGCGTTATTCTCAGTAAAGCTTGTAGGTCCATGTCACTATACCGGGGGAAATATCATAAATTGTTGTGAGCTGCAAAAACAATTTAGAAAATTATTTATTTTATGCGGCAGATATCAGGTAACTCTTTTGCAGGTGATGTAGATGACGACTGTCTGCTTTCAAAGTCCGGACGATCACTGTGCTTTGTGTAGAATTGCAAGGAGCTGCTCGAAAGGGTTTTATCGAAGTACTTCTAGGTCTGTTCTGTTCTTTTTTTATTCTATCTTGCCGCAATCGCAATGATGTTGATCCTATCTTTCTTAGGCGTATTTGAAAACTCTGATTTGTTGGGTAATCTTCTTATTGGAAACCTACTTCAGCGCGCGCATTGCCATTATAGTAACCGTAAATAAACACAATATTTGCATACTCAGCTGCAGTGTACACAAAACACACTTAAAGTGCTCTAAAACTTAAATTAATCAATTCAGTCAGAGAAATATCAAAGGTGGTTAAAGAAAATTATAGTTGACGAGACGCATTTTTCTCATTTTTTTTCTTTTTACTCTAACTTGGAGGAAGTTACATTTTTGGAAATTAATTTATAGACGAAAAAAGTTTTATTTTAACCTGGAAAATTAGTAATTAACGTTTGACGGTTTAATTATGGATCACTCTATAAAAGTCTTCAGTTTAAAAATAAATTATTTGTGGATTTACTCGCGGTTGTATTTATTGAATTGTTGCAGCTGTAACGTTGTGTTCAGTTTCTGTTACCTACGGGAATTTATGTTCTTTTTGCTCTTGAAATTTTAGTTGAATTTTATCTCATTTTTCTATACTTCTTGCACTCACACCCGCGGCGCTCACTCCGCACATACGCACAACCATCCACATCTGAGCTCAGATAAGCCCACCTATTGGAAGAGAAACACAAAATTGCCGTCTTGCATGCACTGGACATACATCTGGTTTATTTATTAAACAACTAAATTGGTTTGCGGCTTGATTAAATTGGCGGTTTTGTGTCTCATGTAAATTCACAGAAGTATTAATATAATGCTAAAAATAACAAAATCCGGCCTTGAAATTTGAAAATATCAGAAAGCATCAAAATCTGGCCATAAATTAGTAAAAAGTGTAAATATTTTCATAAAATTTCAAAAACTGTAAAATCCTGTTATGATATATTATAACATTGTTAGAAATAGCAAAAATCCGGCCATAAACAATGGCTTTAAAGTGTCATAAAATATCAAAAATAGTAAAATTTTCTATCCAACTACAAACTGTTAAAAAAATAGCAAGTTTCTATTAAAAAATGTCTATATGGCAAAACGTTTCCATGAAATATTGATATATTGTTGGAAAGCACCAAAATCCGACCATAAACTGTTGAAAAGTGTAATTTTTGTTTATGTAATTTTAAAAAGTGTAAAATATTGTTAGAAGTAGCAAATATCCGGCTATAAACAGTTGAAAACTGCAATTTTCTATATATAAAAAAATTAAACTAACTGCAGTCATAAATCATTAAAATATTTTTAGATAGAATCAAAATTGGGCTTTCAATGTTTTAATAAAAATGCAACATTTCTTTCATAAAATGTAAAAATTCGGTCATACAACTGTAAAATGTAAAAATTCAAGTCAAAAACAAAAAGTTTTTTGTGAAATATTTAAATATTGTTAGAAAGCACCATTATCCGGCTATGAAACTGTTGAAAAATGTAAAATTTTATACAAAAAATGTAAAAATTAGGAAAATCTGACCATCATTTTTAGAAAGATGTAAGATTCTAGTTATGAAATGTCAAAAATAATAAAATCCGGCCATGATATGTCAACATATTGTTAAAAAGAACTAAAATCCGGCCATAAACTGTTGAAAATTGCAAAAATAGCGAAATCCGGTCATAAAGTATCAAAATATTGTTAGAAATAGTAAAATTTGGCTATAATTTGTTGAATGGTGCAAGATTTTAATTATGAAATATCAAAAATATTAGAATCTGGTTATGACATGTCAACATTTTGTTAAAAAGAACCAAAATTTGGCCATGAAATATTAAAATATTGTTTGGTATATCAAAATCCGACTATAATTTGTCGAAATTTGTAAGATTCTAATTATATTATTATGTCAAAAATAGCAAAATCCGGCCATGATATGTTAACATATTGTTAAAAAGAACCAAAATTGGGCTACAAACTGTTGAAAAGTGCAAAAATTTTATTCATTGGGTGTCAAAGATAGATAATTTGGTCATGAAATATCAAAATGTTGTTAGAAATTGCAAAATTCGGCCATAATTTGTTGAAAGGTGCAAGATTTTAGTAATGAAATGTCAAAAATAGCAGAATTCGGCCATGATATGACAATATTTTGTTAAAAAGAATTAAAATTTAGCCATAAACTTTACAATTACCTTTTTTTTTAATTCTGATTTGCCTCAAGTGCTTAGGTCTGCTTTTTTGAATAAAGAATAAAGTTTTTGATATTTTTTATTGTTTTGAGAGACAGAGTGACCAAACACTAACAGGAGCTTTAGGTTTTCTTTTAAACTTTAATGTTTATACAGTTTTTATAATCATTCTTAGGCTGGTTAGAACTTATGTGACTATCTTAAGTTATAGCAATACTTTTAGATTTAGATTTAACTACAGTTTTTAAAGGCTATTTAGAGCTTTTAAAGTTTTACGACTTTTTTACGTGCTTTTGTTTGGCTATTTTAGGTTTTATTTTTTTGGATATCAAAAACTGTAATAAAAAAGGAAGGTTGTCTTTCAAGTGAACGTATCTGTATATATTTTTGTTTCTCGATACTATTTGAAAGAAAATTATATTGTAATAACAAATATGATATAATATTTTTTCGTATACTATTTTGTTTAAAAGTTATAAATTAATATAGATTATCAGAATGTCTACCTCAGATTATTCTACTGTTAACTACTGATGCCAGATGTTTCTACATTTTTTTAATATGCACGCAGCTTTAAGTCAGTACACGACACCTAATTTTATTTTATTTTTTTACTTTGCGTACTTATTACAACACATTGTTTTATAACCAGAAAAACTGACTACAAATACTAGAGTCAAATTTGAGACTCTTGGTGTTGCAGTCGAGTACGCTAGTCGCTAACTACTACAATAACTGGGCGGTTGTTGAATCTTTTTGCGTTTGAGAAATATGATGGTGGTGAGCAGTTTTCTTAGTTTTCTTAGGCTTACAACTTTTAAACTTCTTCTTAACTAAATCCAAAACACTTTATTTTGTTATTATTTATTAGAATTCAATTATCTTTGAAAAAAAAATGAATATAAAGATGAAGCTACGATGCAATGATAAAAATAACAAACAGAATTTTTCTTTGAAACCTTGAATTTGTATTTAAACGGTGTTTTAAAATGAACGCAAAATTTAAATACTTAATTTTCAAAGATTATTTTAATAATATAATAACATTGAATCTGGATACTGTAGATTTAGTACTTAATCCAGCTCAGTTCTATTTTGTACTCGACTCGTTTCTATAGGCAAACGTAAATTTAACAAAGCCGTCTATTGTCTTTAATTACAGCTCTTTAGCCATCTGATTTTGATATTGGTATTGAGATGACACTTTTTGCCATTTTATTATTATTATTTTCTTACTTTGCGATTATAAGATGTAAAAAAATCTGTTACATCATGGATATTAACTAAAAAGAATACTTCTAGATTGTTGCTTAGCCAATGACAAATTTGGTTTTTTAATGGTTGTTAAGATTTTCAGTATTTTATTCAATCTTTTAGGATCTCAAAATATGACACACCCACAACTCCAACTATAACAATTGTTATTTTTAGGAAAATAGTTTAAGCAAATATTTTGACTAAAAAAAATACAATTTAATTTCAAAATTTATTAGACAATCGAAGGTTTTGGATTTTCATTTATTTTATTAGACTGGAAATTTTATTCTCTACACGTTGCATAAAACTGGTTTTAAAAAGGAGATAAATTGCGGGAGTTCTGCTTGTAGTTTTATGACATTTCTTAAACCGCGCCCTTAAAACGCGTTAGTCTAGCTCTAGCATGAACTACGGTGACAATAATATCTATTTATGTACATGTTAAACCGGCGCTACCCGGGAATAAATATACTTGTATTATATAACAGTTTGTGTCTCTGAGTGTATTGTTTTCATTCATTCATTTCATTTTGGCTATATTGGCGTACTGTAGTTGCAGTAGAAATACGCTTTGTTATATAGTAAGTTATACTGTTATGCTCTGCCATGAAAATTGTTGACTAAAAATAAAATATAAATACAATTTTTGTAATAACTATTAACTTATATTGCGATTTTTTTGTGCAAAACTTAAATTACTGGACTATAACTATTTTTTTTTTTTTTAATATTTATGAATTGCTTTTTCTTAACATTGTCAGCTCTTTTTGATTGCTGTCTTTTAATACCTTGTTTAAATTTGGTTGTAGGTCTTTTGAAGTTTTTGCTATTAGGATTGTGTATCTAATATTTTTAAAAGTGTCCACTGTGTGGGTGCACTTAAAACTGTATAGACACATAATCTTTAGCAATAGGTTGTTTTGAAAAATAGATTAGGGTTTATACTTTTTCTCACTCCTTTTACGACTAAGATCCTTTTTTGGTCCGGAGTAGATCAATATTTTTACTTAAAACTGTAGGTCTACTCATAATCTAAGCCAGCAGTGGCGTTACAACAATTTTACTTGTGTTTTTTTACCTATGTGGTAAAATTGTAAAAAAAAACAATAAATAATAATTATAAAAATTTAAGCTGGTCCTATTTTAAAACAAATATTGCAACAAAATGTGACTTTTTATTTCACTATTTTTTGGTAATGTTTGATTTTTAGGATTTTGTATTTCAAACACAGTTTTTTGACTTAGACTCTGGTTTTCAAAGGCTCAATTATGGATGCATTTTAATTTTATTTTTAATTAATCTATTTGGTATATATTTTTACGGTCACTCATCATGTTGTAGTTGGTTGCTTTTATCAGTTAGTATTTGCTTTACACCAGCGACCGGTAGTTTTCCTGAACTATTTGTTTATTAGTTTTTGTGTTAAAAATATTGAGTATAATCATGACTACAAAAAGACATTGTTGGGCCTGGAATCTCTGGTACTTATGAATTATTTTTATTTTTGAGTATTATGTAAGACCAGTAGTGGATTTAGGTTTTTTTACGAGCAGGATGGCGGCGGAATTTTGTTGTTGTTAAGTTTATGGTTCTTGCATTTAATCCGCTCACTTTTATTGAGTCAGGCTGGCAACTTTTTTGTTGGGTAATCATTTATTGTTTTTATCTACTACTCAAAATAGAGTAACTAAATTGCCACACAGTGTAATAGATTTGGCTACAAGATTTAAAAAAAGTTTGTTTAATTTGGTTAAGTATTTTTAGGTTAGCAATGATATTAAAATTGTGTTAAAGTTTACTGGTTTCAATTATTTTTTGTACATTATTCTACCAAAGCCTTTGTAGCTGTTGTTGGAGGGGGTGTATTGTAGGCTAGATATGAGGACGCCACAATGGTGTTCGAGGATGAAATTGTCCCCTTCCTCAGCGCTAAAAATATTTTATATATAAATAAGAGTCTAAAGAACATTATAAATTAGCTTAATTAATTAAAACTTGATTTTAATTGAGGAAGGACTAATGTAATCAATACAAATATAGAAATAAAAAACAGGTCCTATTGCCATTCCATGGTTGCTTTACTCTAAATCTATTGGATAAATCTAATTAATAAATAATATCGAAGGACGTCTAAAATTAATATTAAAACCTAGACTTAATAATACTAAGTTTTTTATCCAAAAGAGAATATATTCACATTATTAGCCATCTAACTTTTGGAATTTAAATTGGCTATAATTAAAAAACGAATAAATATTTTTTCAAAATTATAAATTTATTAGAAAGATTGGACATTTTTGTTTAAGAATGAAACACATCAATCAAATGATTGCCACGGCTGGCTTGACAGTAACTTATCCGATTAACCTAATCTTTTAGTACATTTTTGATTGTTTGGGCTTCAAATTTTGTGTTTCAAGGCTTCAATCGTCTTTGGATGGTTAGCGTTAGACTTATCCTTAAGGACTCCCCACAAAAAAAATCCAACGTTGTCAAATCACAGCTTCCAGGCGGCTAATTGACATCAGAGTTTTGGCTGAATGTTTGATTTCTAAAAACAGTGCGCAAAAGATTGATCGTTACATTGGCTGTATGGTAAGTGCGTCTTATTGAAACCAAATGTTATCCATTTTATACTTTTGAATTTTTGTAAACAAAAATTTGTTTAGCCGGGCACAGTAACGTTTGCTATTGACGGTAACGGCGGCTCTTTTTTTGAAGAAAAATTGCCTAATAATGACGCCGGACCAATAACCACACCAAGCGGTTACTTGTTGTGGATACTTAGGCTGTTCAATAGTTATGTGTCGATTTTCTGATCTCTAAATGCGACAATTTTGCTTATTGACATAGCCTCCGAGATGAAAATTATAAAAATGCTCATCTTTGGCTAAACGATTTTTAGCTCATTGGGCGAACTAAAAACACATCGGATGGTCATGAGTCATGGTTTTATTCTTGGACTAATTGAACTTTGTTGGCTTTTAAACTGAGGTCTTTATGCAAAATTTTCTTTAGAGAAGTGCGAGAAATGTTTATTCTCAGATAAGTGCGAGAACGATGACGAGTTGATGTTGATTCATGTTTAGGCACACTATGAGCAACAGCATTAATTTTTTTGGCTAAGCGTAATGGACGAGACCGTCAATGTGTTGTTTTATCCACTAACGATCCAGTTTCGCGAAATTGCTTCACAAATTGGTCTACACACTGCGTTGAAGACACTTTTTTGTATCAAATTTGTTTCGTAAATTTCTTACCGTTTGAGTAGAAGACTCACCACTTTGGAAGTAAGTTTTCATTATTTTCCAACTTTGTTCAAATGTAAAACGTCCCATTTCGTAAATATCAAACATAAAACTAAATTTCTTAACTCATAAATGTCATTATCTTTTGAAAAACAAAATAAACGGTAGTCCAAATTTCAAACGTTACATGGTCCACCTTTTACATAGTTCTATAAGAAACATTTTTGTGCATGCAGTTTTTTATAGATTTTCTTTTATTTTGCATCTTATATTTATTAAAACCAAATTGCTAACGAGTTCATAATTATATGCGTTGTATAATAAAGTTTTGTTTATCTACGATACTTAATAGAGTCTTATGATGACTGTTATGAACGCATAAAAGAAAAACCTAAACATGTATTCACTCATAATCTTGAATCCTGACTAGCAACTGTTCTTACATAAATATAAATAGAATTACTATTAAAATATACTTGGTGAGAGAAATAGCAGTAATCATCATTATTGTGATTAGGAGCATCGCAGAGAAATGTGTCAATTTGCAAAAGAGATATTTAATCATTGCACGCTCGCTATACTAATTTCCTATCTAATCGGGATGCAATTAAGCGCAATTAGAGCAACATGATCTGGTATGATTGCCGATCATATTTACAAGCTTATTAGCATATTTCATATACATTAAGTCATTTCTTAACGGTAACATATGTATAGAAATTACAAAATTTCCATATTTGGAATATTCGTATGCGGAGATTATTTCCAACGAAATCGCTGATAAATTTATAAGCTGATTAGTATTACATGCATGTAAGGTCCATTTTGAAAATTTACATATAAAATAATATTATAAATTAGTTTAATTAAATTTGTTTAATATTAAGGAAATTAGTTACTTAATATTCTTTATCTATTGAAAGTAATCAGTATTAATTTCACTTCTCGCAATTCTTATACTAAAGACACGTTTAGTATAATTAGAGCGCAATTAAACATAAATAATCCGCGCCGAGTATTTGTAATGAGTGTGTTCCTTAATTAAAATACTTAAGCTGGAATTAAAACCGCGCCTTCCTTGTTCTCATGTAATTGTAAAATGAATATCGGATAAGTAAACCTGAGAAAGCATAAAACATATTCGACTGTCTTAATAAGGGATTTAAATTTCATTTTAGTTAAAGTTAATTAAATATGATATTGAGATAAATATTTATTGTATGCTTGCCTAATAATCATAAAACTCGAATGAAAGTTTAAATTAAATATTGAATTTGTTTCTCATTAATGTATAATATATTTCAAATTAATGAGGCAATAAAATGTTACATTGGCTATTAATGTTTTAGTTGTACTGCTAATTCGATGTTGTAAATTGCTTTTCTGGTCCAATTAGATCCGTTTTAGTTGTTTCTTTACTTTATTTGCAATTAGACTTTATTCTATTAGTAACAGTTTAACTGCAATTTTGTGTTTGTTTAATTGGTTGTTTCCTCCCAACTTGGAATAATGAATTAACAGGTTTAGTTTCCCAACTTTATAAGCTGTTTTATTGCATAATGTACATATTGGCTATCAAATTGATTTATAATTTATAAAGTTTATAATGCTTGCATCTATTCATTTATTGCAATAATTACTGAACAAGATATAATTTTAATTGCTGATCAGAGCATGTTGCAGGTTTTGCGGAATTTTACAAAAATAATCTCTGAAATATTATCATAATTTCTTTAAAAGTTTTTTTAGTGGTTTTTAATCTGGAGTCTGAAAAATCAACAATTGAGTCATCCCTGTTTCTTAATTAAGTAAGGGAGTTGTATTGTATGAAGCTAAATATAGTTATAAAGGGTGTTTTTATTAAGAAATAAACTATTTGAATTGCGCATAATTTTTTTACGGTTGTTATTTATAACCTACTAAAATTTATCATGGTATGCTACATAAATGCAGAAAGCATACTAATTATTGAATTTTATTGTAATTTTTCTATCTGATTGTGTGCTTATAAAAACGCAAACAGAAAGGTTTACTACAAGATGTACAGACACTAAAACATCATCAGAATTTGTCAAATACAACCAAAACACCTCAATTCGCTGTCGTTCCCAACAATTGAACTTTTTCAGCATCTTGTATAAAGTTTAATTGAGAAATGAAATCAAACTTGCAGATGCTGTTGCTAACAAATTATTTTTAGTGACCAAGCGCATTTTTATTTAAATGGCTATATCAATAATTAAAAATGTTGAGTTTGGGCTTCAAAAACTTAATTATTTAAATTGATATATTTGGTGCAAATTTTGGTCGGGTAATGTACTAATGATACTAATGATGCTAGAAGAGCACTTTTAGTCAATGAAGTGCGCTATATAGACATAGAGATATAGAATTATGTTTAAAGATAACTTTTTTCTTCATTAGGATGGTGCCACATTCTATACAAAGTGTGAAACAATTTCATTATTACAGTTTTTTTACAGTCTTTTTTAGTCGTCTTATTTTGTAAAATTTTGACATTAATTGGGTATCAAGAACCAAACTAGTATGTTTACAGTTAAGTTTTGTGTCGGTGTGGACTTCTTTTAATAAGGCGTGAAAATGCCGATACTGTTTCGATTGCAGCTAACCTCAATCCGTACTTAGTACTTAGGTTTGAGGTTTGGTACAAGATTTTTATTTTTGAATACAGCTTCACATCGTTGAATTATTATTGTTTAGTATCTTATAGGCAAAATGTATCTACAGACTTTAATAATAACGAGGTAGAATAATTAATAGGCTTAATATACATGGTGATTTGGGAGGAAACAGCCATACTTGATGAACGCGGTTAGTAAATTAATATAAACTAAGTTCTATAAACATGTATTCAATTTCTAAAAGTTTTTGAGATAGTCATGTTTGCATTTGCTTTTGTGAATGTTACGTCCAGTTATTGTTATTTAGTTAAAATACTAAGAATGGGCAAATTAATTGGGTAATAAAGATAATAAGTTCCCGCGACATTGACTCCTTTTGAAAAAAGGTTAATTAACAACTAAACGACAATTGACAATAACTCAAATGCATTAAACAAATGCATGAACGTTGACGACTAGATCAAAAACAAATGTTTATATCAACAACAAAACATGTTGCTACTTTTTTTCATGTTTTTCATCATAAAATGCCGTATTTCTCTGAAACGGTTTATGTTAGAGCTTTTGACTAGGAGTACCTTTATTGTGTAGAAAATATTAGTGGTTCACAATGTGCTTTCAGAATACCAATTTTCCAAGTGTCATAGAAATTACACTTTAGCAATGCCGGCACAGTTTATTCTTCAAAAATATGCCGATATGATTTTGATTTGTGGTTACTGCAACAGGATCGTCAGTTGCAGCACTTTTGTCTCTTCTGTCATGATATAAATTGTTTTTTTGGTTTGCATTTTAGGGCCAAAACAGATGATTTTGGTAGAGGCAGCTAAAAATCATTTGCGGTATTTTATTGGCTGTTAATCACAGATTTTACATAATGACGTTATACCTTTTTTTGCGTAGGAAAAGGAAAGATCTTCAATAGATACTGACTAAAAAACTCACCTTGTCCTTCTTTACCTTGAGGTCTCTGTCTCTTTAATAAAGTCCAGTATCTTTAGTCAATGGGTTGTTTTTAACATATCTGTGGTTGGGTTGTGTTTGCCAAAGATGGCACTGCGTTGCTGTTTGAAAGCCTCGCATTCAATTAGTAAGTGTATTGGAATCTTGTCTTCTTTCATACATCTGCGGCATAGAGGGTCCTTTCTTATAGTCTATGCAAGTGCTTGTTGAGTTCACAGGGTCTGGTTATCAGTCCTGTGAGCCTTTGCAGTTTGATGCGACTTATGCGATGGTCCTGTTAGGAATATTCTTGAATGTGTCAATCTCTTACAGCTGTGTTCTGTTTTAAGTTTGATGCGGATTATTTTTTTACCGGTCTCGTATGGGTTTTTAAATGCGGGCACCGGTCCATGGTATCTATACCAGGCAAACAGGTTGTGGCAACTGCTTCTAGACTGTATATGCAGGTTATAACCAGCCTACAACGGCGCATTACTCAATGGCAGCCACCTTTGCTTAAAAAATTGAGGCATGTTTGCCCAGAGGTAGCGAAGTTTGCTTTCTTTTGTGTTTGTCTTCGTAGATTCCAGCCCGGCAACCATTTGGTCTTTAGACTCATCTGTGTACCAAATAGTTCTTTTGACTGTTTTTAGATATCTACTCTTTATTTATTTGTTTTGATGTGGTATTGTTACATCAAATTTCTTACTGTTGCTGTGGCTTTTTATTAAGTCCGACTTCAACATTAGAGTTTTTTCTTTATGGAACACATTTGTTATGTTAAGTCAGTGGGTCCCAAGGTTTACATTCTGTTCATTTATCTGCTTATCTAGCTATCGCCATAATCATCAGGTGAAGTGGTGATAAAGATAGTAGTACTTTTATAGCTGCCGTGAGCATCGTTCTCAGTGCCTCCGTTATCAGCAGACATGCTAGTTTCTGAACTTTGTTTAGTTTTTTGGCTGTACACTTGAGAGTGGTTTTTTTCCATATAATCGCTCCGTATGTGATAATGGGTATTACTACTACCGTGTATAACCATCTGGTTATATTAAATGTTAATTCCCATGTACGTCCGATCATATTTTTGCAAAAAGCACCCGAATGGCTTTTGCTGTTAAATTTGTCAGATGTGTGTTGACGTAAAACCTATTGTTAAGCTTTAGTCCCAGATATTTTACTTATTTTGGCATCGGGAGCTTGGCTTTATACATTCTCAGGTTTTTTAGGTTTGTGGTCATTTGCCGTCATGTAAACGGTACAAACTGATAACCCTTCTTTTTTGCACTATCTTTCTACGATATTTAGTGCATTCTGTATCATGTTGGATACGGTTGCTCCAACTTTCCGTATGCAAGGATAGTAAAATTGTTTTCGTAGCTTAAGGCAAAAATGCTTATAGCGTTGAGTATCTGTAGTAAGTCATCTATGATTAGGCACTACAGTGGGGGTGAAAGTACGCCCCCCTGTGGGCACTCTCCGGCGACTTTGGCTTCTACAGTTTTTCTATATAGTGTTATAGTTAAAGTCTGGTTCTTGAGCATGGAGTTGACCCATTGTTGGACGAGATGATCTATTCCTTGTCTCTCCATTGCATTTGCTATGGTTTTGAAGGTAGTATTGTCAAATGCTCTCTCAATATTCAAAAAAGCACTCAGAGCAATTTCTTACATTTGCTGACTAGCTGGTGTATAGCACGCTCGCAGGGTTTACTCGTTTGGTTGGCATACTGATGTTGATGCAGTGGTCGGGCTTTGATTACTCCGTTTTTATGTGCATGTCGACTTTTTTTTTCTATAGTTTTTGCATAAATTATGTCAAGTTGATTGGTCTGTTCCATCAAGTAATCTTGTTGGAGGTGTGTTTGACAGTGCCATGGCAGCTTCTTTTTACGGCAGTTTTGATGGAGTTGACAAATATGTTTGTCATTGTCTCTTGCTCTTGTGATGTCTTTGCTGTATTTGGACCCCGATTTGACTAACTAGTATTTTGTTGTATATATTCCAGTAAATTTTTCTCGGGTTTTTGTAAAGGAGCGTTTCTTCAGATTTGATATTTAATTGGATATATGCATGATTAAACAATGAAGGTTTGTCCGACACGTACTACTTTTTTTTCACTTCACTCGCTTTATGATTAGCTGATTAGGTTACGTTTTATGAAACAATATTTTATTTGAGGCAAGAAAAAAATATTGAGTGTAACTTGTGCTATTTGCTTTTAGCAGCTCTCACTTGCTTTGCTTCTTCTTGCTGCTAAAAGCGGCGGGCTGCTAAAGCCTATTTTTGGTCCTGGATATACTATATACTGCGTATATGCTGCTTTTATGTATTTGTTTTTTTTTTTACAAATTATTTGCTATCTCTGGACTTTGATACTTATTTTGAATCATTCCCGGAGACGTCTGATAGTCACTAGCTTGGGTGTAGCAAGGTAGATACATTTACATTTTGCATACATGAGTACGCAAAAATATGTTAGTATTGCGCAGCTTACTAATATTACTTCACTCAAGGATTCTGTGATGTTGATAAAAAAGGTGCTCGGGTTATTGGATAAGATAGTACGCAATGTATTATATAAGTTTAATCTAAATGATTGAACTATTGAGTATTTACGCTTTCATAGACCTTTATTGACTCTATGAAGTACGATGTACTATTTACAAAATGAAGACCACTTTTCTCTTTATACATTAATTTAACTAATATGCTTAAGCATAATTAAAAGAACTACATGAAATACAGATAGGGTTAAGATTATAATGGCACCGGGTCTAGATACAAAAAAATGCCACCAAGTTTGTTATTTTATTCTTGCTGAAGAATATATATCAAAATTGTTGCCAATGAGTGGTGTAGAAGGTACCACATAATCTTGAAGATTAACCAACACAAAGTTCATACAGTTGAAGTCTAACGAATATGTTTATACTTAATGCTGCCTGGTAAGCTTTGTGCTATTTTTTTATGCTATTAGCTAGCGTAATTATGTAAAAAATGCAGAAATTTAACTACAACACAGAATTTTTCAATACTCTATTAAATAAAATATTTTAGTTTTGACAAAACGACAAAAAAATATTTGCAGTTGATTTATATATCACTTTTTGTGCCGGTCAGTGTATTTATTATCCCTGGGCAAACATAACTCAGTTTTTAATGGTGTGGTGCATTAGAAACATGATTAAATTACGAAATTACTTTAACATACCGATAAACATCATGTCGAATAGCTAAGCGACACTTCAGGCGTTACGTTTGCCAGTGATAAAATAACTAGTAATGGTCTGCACCAATCCGGAGGCATTAGACACAAACTGGGTACGTCTAATTTGCATACCAGATGATCAGGATATTTTTAGCACACAAAATAGGAAACTACAGAGACGATTATTGGATTTGAACCTGCGTTTGATCCCATACGAGACCGGAAAACAAATAATGATAACGAAGCATACAAGGCTATTCTTGATTGCACCTGCACACATTACCAAACCATGGTAATGTAGGTGATTAGAAAAAAACAGCGAAAACTTACAGGATTTATGACTAGACGACATTGTGCTATGAACAAACACATGCATAGAATGGGAATTTAGACAGGTCCTTATACCACGGATGATTGGAGTGCGAGGCTATATTATAATACGCAACATAATGCCTTTTTTATTACAAACATAGGGTAGGTTTACAATAGGACCAAGAGAACGCAGTACAGGGAAGTTTTTTTTTTTTTAATATTAATAAATTGTGCAATACTCAGATAAATAAATACTACTGGACAAAAGTTTTAAAAGAGACTTGATGTAATCTACCTAGGTAATATTGGAAATAAAATTTGTTTACTTTTGTTCAAATGTAGAATCTATCTTTATTTTTTATTTTATTTTTGTTTTGCTTTTGTTTGTTTATAGCAATGTTGTCTTATTGTTTGCGTCATTGTCTATTTAAATTCTTACAACTTTTAACTCTGGGGTTTTTTTTGGATTTAAATATTGCAGAGGATATTGTTTTGATGGGGTCAGTTTTTCTTATGGGTGTTGTTTTCTTTCTGATTTTTTTAAATTTTTTTATGTTTAAAAAAGTTTTACGCTAGTAGTTTTTGTCAGATGATTCCACCTGTTTTGTTGCTTAAGGTAATTTCAAAATTATCTAAGTTTGGTTAGAATTTGAGTGAGATGATATTATGATTTATGCGTTCTTCCAACTCTAATGTTTACATATAGAATTAGATGTTTAGTGTTTTGGTTTTGTTCTTTGGTAGTTTATTGTTTAGTTTTTGTTTTTATTTTTAAATAGAGGTTGCTCTTTGCGCTGGTATACCTGTCTAGGTTTTGTGATAATGTCTTGTCATCTAATTCTATTCTGATTGCGACTAATTTTTGGAGCGCTTACAGATTATTTCTGTAGGATAAGATTTTTGCCAATTAACTAGTGACAAGTAAGGTACGTTAGAGAATACAGCAGAGCACAGAATTATTTTTTTTTTCTCTAGCTTGTTGGCAATACTTGGCAAGAAGTGCTTTAATAATTCTTTTAATGTTATTGAACAATTTTTTGGTCACTGACTGACTGTTTTTTTTTTTAATTTTTGCAGTTTTCTTTTGCGTTGTAGCAGTAGATGATAGTGTACATATTATCTTACGTGTACTTTTTTCAATTTTTTTTTTTGAGATAGAATATTGCATGTTTCAGAATTTTTATGCTTCTGATACTGGCTGTTTTTTTTTATTTTACTTGTTATTAGTAATTTGGTTGCATTATCCGTGAATGATTACTTTCTGTGGTACTAGACTTGTTGGTTGGTTGCAAAACTTTGAGTAGGAGGTGGTGTTTTTTAATTCTTCTTGTAATCGTTATTTTTCAAAAACCTCAATTAATTTAAAATAACGTAAGTTAAAACTTAACTTAATTACAAAAACTTAAGAACTCAATCTAAGTAAGTAAGTTAGGATTATTGCTAGAAACATACCAACAGTGTTAGGCATTAGATCGGTTCTGAAACATAATAAAGAAGTCTGTTTTAAAAATCGATTTGAATGGTTTACAAATCGTTTTTACTATGCTCACCAATAAAATACTGTGCATAACAGATTGATTTTGTATAACACACTTTAATTGTGTGCATGGTTTTATTGGTTTCACAACCGTCTTGATTGTGTGTTGGAACAGACCTAAAATCATTTAGACTGGTTTTCAGAAAAATTGTGGAGTTTTTATGTGTGCATCTTCAGAAAGTGATTTTTATGCATAAAAGTAAGCCATGTTAAATTTACGCCCTTAACATGTTTTTTTCAAAACTGCTACAACTTACAAATGCTATAAAGTATACATTTTTTTAGTATATTTAAAAATAACATGTAGCTATTTAAAGTTTATTCTATTTGCTTAATCTTATAAGTGATATTTTGTTACACATCTTATATTAACATATTTTAGCAAAAAAAAAGGACTTAATGAATTAATGACCAAATACATACCCCCGGGGGTACGTAACGCAGTCAAAGACAAAGTATGAATTTTACTGCTGTTAAGATTCAAAAAGCAATCTAATGTACATAATGATTCGACATCAATTATGCTTTGTTGTGTGGTTTTTGATTATTTCCATTTATACTTTAAAAATAAGTATGCAGAAGGAATATATAGTGTAAACCTTTCAACAAGACATAATCAAAAGCCATTATTGATAAGAAACAAAGCAAGATCTGTCAGTCGTCGAGGTAAAAGTATGGAAAGTGAGAGGGATGAATGATTGATTTATTTGGGGAAAGCCAATTTGATTAATGGGTTTGCAAATGAATATATTTTACATATTGTGCTATTCCATATTTAAATTCAATACTTATAAATATTAATTTAATCATAATAAATAGCCTATTTTACATCTATGGGTAGATAGAAGTATATATTACAGCAGTATAAAATAATTGTTTTTGTTGCAATTTTTGGTCTCTGCTTCTGGGAATTAAATTGAGTCAATTTACCAACAGTTTGATAAAAAATGTATGGCATAAAAGCATACCTATATATTTTTTAAATCTAGTTTGGTTATTCTGATAAACTCGACTTTATCGCATCCACCCAATAAAAGTGCACCAGTTTTTTGCCGATGCGTTATTGGATCGACATTCTACTCTCAACAAGACAATAAAATTAGTACATTGAACGCCAACGTGTAGTGTAAACATGAAAATTTATACATTATTTCCACGACATTAGTGTAAATAATTAACATATACTATTCGAACAAAGTGATAATCGCACATTAATGTTAGATTTGGGGATATCTGATTTGGATAAGATTAGTTCTGCTTTAATAATAATTGCATTATATTAAATAGTACAAAGATACATGGTTATTAATAAACAAACATGTTAATGTAATTATCGTATTTATAAATAGGTCAGCAATCTTGAAAAATACATTTATTATAATCAATGATTATTATAAGAAAGAAAAGTACAAACATATTTATTCCACTTAACGCGATTTTAACAGTGATAAATGTGTGCTGAAATGGTAAACGCATATAATTGCTGCAAAGTTGTAATAAATTATGACATTTAAAATATTAATTAAAATGAAAAAGCCAAATGGAATACTGAACTGCCGATGATTAACGATGTGTTTATTCATCGCGCGCAATTAATAATTTCATTATTAGGAAAAATAAGAATGGCGTTCAACATTAATAACTGCCTTAATTGAAACTATTGTCGCGTATTATATCTTTAACTGGATACAAGTTAATATATCTCTGTCGGTGCATGTAAAGATAATGGGATACAGAGATTAATGGCCGTGCAGTGGAAAAAATGCCTCGCGATCGTTGGAATAAATATTACTTACAATAATTTGTTACCATTGCATGTATAAGTAGATAAGTTGTTTTTGTATTTATCATAACAAATCAATTCTATTGATTTTGAATGTAATGTGATGTTGATGGTAGTATAAGTGCAGTCTAAAGAGTAAATATTAACAAATGATTACTACTGTAAATAAGGTATGTTTTGTTATGGCTTTGTGGTGATAAATGCTATTAAATTTAATACTTATAATGTTTATACTAGTTTTCTTTATGATTAATCATGTTTTAAAATGCTACGCTATAAAATATTGGAGTTAAAAATGGGGTTTGGGTGAAATTGTAAATTTATTTAGCAATCATACAAGTAGTAGTAAATATATTAATTTTACACTCAAAAATATGCAAATATTAATTCTTTCTAGCTCACGAATTGGCTTTTTTAAGTGAAGAGCTATTTTTGAAAATAAAGTTGTTGAAAACAAATTTTATTTTTGTTCCTTGAGCTATTATTATGAATTTTTATGCTATTTTGCTTTAAACACAAATAAAAACAATTAATTTTTGGCGATTTTGAAAATAAAAAATATTTATATAAGAAATGTTTTATAGCAAAACTAATGATAAATATATAAAATGTCAATGTTTTTATCTTTCTTAGCAAGTTTTGAAAACAAAGAATTTTGTGTGTAAATATTACACAATAAATAGGTTTTCTTATGAGTTTTCTGTGTAAATTTTATGCAATAAATGTCAATCTGGATTTGCAATCTTTTCAACTTATTTTTTTGTCAAAAATCTATTTTCTATACCATTTTTAATTATTTATTGCTATAAAAGCGTATTTAGTAACAAATGTCATAAAATGGGTTTTCTGCATAGCTTTTGAAAAATTGATGATTTTTAAACATTTTTTGTTAGGATATGTTTAGAGTTTTGGAAAGATTTTTTATAGTCTAAGTTTAAGATACGGCAGCATAGACGACGTGTATCGTTTTTTTGCTATGAATTTGTAAGTAGGTTTATGAAGGGGAGTCACAATTTTGGTTAAGTTTTTTTGTTGTTAACTGGAATTATATTCGAGTATCTTAACCAATTCATAAACGTGATGGCCAGCAAATATGGCTGTTCGGAAAAAATGGTCTAGGACGCAAGTTTCAATTATAATATATCATGTTGGTAGTTGCTATAGAGCATTGGATGGTTCTGCTTAATAAAAAAGTTTATCAATGAAATTGGTAGATTCTATGCTCTTAAGCTGATGTTTAACGTTACTCCGTACTGGTGTATGTTTTTTTTATATAATCAATTATGTTCAAATATCTTTAATAAAATTTTTCTTTGAAGATTATGATCTGTTCTGCAGCTAAACGAGTTTTTAAAAACATTCTAACCTTATTAGAAAGCTGCAAAATGCGTGCAGGGGCAGAATGTTGCGCATAATATGTACGTTTGTACAGTATAAGAAATAAATAGTCATTTCATAAATTGTACAAGAGATATGATTGCCAATTTAGCTGAAGAAACCATGGTAATTAATAATTCCACAAAGCACTTTGTACATTTGTGACAAGTTAAAGTTAATACGTCTTCTCTTGAGAATCATCTAAAAACAAGTTTTTATGTTAAAATAAGCAGTTATAGCTACAACCAAAATTTTATTTTTTACGTAAGAACCATTAACACTTTCCAAAGTTTTTATAGTATTCTGCAAAGTACGACGAGTTATTCAATAAAAAAGCACGCTTTCTCAGTGTTTTTGAATTTTGGAAAAAGATAATAAGTCACAGGCTTGCGCATTTATTTACTTTTTTCTTAACCATTTCTGCTTTATGCACACTGCAGAAGCAGTTTCTTATGGGTTTTTTTAACAGGGACAATTTTGTATACTTTTTTCTGATCTGGCAATCGCTAGTCAACGCTTAAATTGTTATCATAGTGAAGTTCACAAACGAGCAACGATTGGAAATTATTAAAAATTATTACCGAAATTCTGAGTCTGCGGTTGCAACTTTAAGAGCGATTCCTGCAATTTTTGGTCGTAATAAGTGTCCCATCAGACAGGCTGTGCGTACTATAGTGGTTAAATTTGAGTCAACATATTTACTATTGAATGTATTTGTGCCAGTAAGACAACGCACCGGTTGTACCAAAAATACTGTAAGTACTTCAATTCAAAATGAGCCAAATCGGTCGATTTCACGGTGTTCACAGAAATTTGGAATTTTTCAGTTCACAATCTGACCTTTGCTTACACTTTTAACAGATTAAATTAACTCAAGAACTAAAGCCTCTTGATCATTTGATGCGCCGAAACTTTTTCGATTGGGTTCTGCAAAATTTTGAAGAGAATCCTGAATTTTATTGAAAAATTTTATTCAGCGATGAAGCTCATATTTGGTGTAATGGCTTTGTCAATAAAAAAAATCCAACAAGATGGTGCCACATGCTACACAGCTGGTCAAACAATTGATCTAATAAAAGGAAAGTTTGGTAACCGTGTAATCTAGAGACCTTGCTTATGCGATTTAACGCCTTATATTTTTTTCTATCTCTTAGCGCCTCAGAAAACTTGGGTGGTGAAGAGTCCTTATTGCATCGACTACTTTGGTTTTATGGGAGAATTCCAGTGTTTTACCCACGTTTTATCTCCACTTAAAAATATTTTCTTAAATTTGTTGCCTATACAGTTTTTGTTTGCTTATGATAAAATTTTGATGCAGAGTTTTAAAAAACACTTGTTTTTGATATTTCTCTTTTTCTAGCAATAGCTAAAACTTTCACTAGGTGACAATGAATACCAAATTTTTAAAGTGGTGATGATTTTGTCAGCGTGTGCTCCTAGAGGTCTTCCACACTTTGAGACATTATGGATGGATTTCTTGCTCTGTTTAAACTGCTTGCACTAATATTTGACTTGAAAATCGGATGGACTATTTCTTCATACTGAACCATCACTTTCATGGACATTTTTCGGGTTACTTCTTTTTTTTTAGATGAAAAATGTATAACGTTTCTTTGTTTAAGTAGCAAATTATTTGTTTTTATTTCTTTAAACTGATATGAAGTAACAAATAATAAGCTATTAGAATCAAAGTTGAAGATAATACAGAAACTTAAGATAAGATTTTTTTGCGCTAGCATATTAATTTTATAGTTAATTGTAGATAGCGTAAAAATTCTTCTACTATGTAGTTTATCTGCTTAAAATGTTTGATTTATATTTTAAGGAAAGAGCGTTTCTTTTATCTGTTCAAAATTTTAATAACTGCGGTGTTTGAAGACCAGAGGCCAAACCTTCAATGAGGACGTAAAGCATTATAAAGAATCATTAAAGTAACAATGCTTTACTACGCACGCGCATTCCTACAAGGTTTAAATATGAAATTAACACCGCAAACTAACAAAAGTTAAAATACTTAGCAGTCGTATAAGTGCAACAGTGAAGAACTACTTGAACTATAAAGACCAGGCTTTTTTTAAGGCTGATGATTTATAAAAAAACTATAGATCTGCTAAATTAAAAAAATAAAGAGTTGCCTATGTAATTAATATTATATAATTAAACAAAATTAAAACTTTAATGTTTTACATGAAACATGAACTGTAAATAATAATATTTTGTTGATATTTAAACTTGATAACTGCATTGAAGACAAAATTAAAAAAAAAAAAATGAAAACAGCAATATTTTGGTTTTGCAGCAAAAAGACATTCAATCAATAAAAACAATTTTTATGCCAACAACTACGAAGAGTTTTTTATTATTGTATTGCTTCTACGTGCATAAACAATTGATTTTATTTTTTTGGGCATTTCTAAAAATTAAGTGATTACACATTACAGACTTTTTGAGAAACAAGTTTTTGCTGCAACTCATTCAATGTCAACGAAGCAGAAACACGACTTTAAACTTTTTCACCAAGCGTGTTCTGAACATGTTCAATAGAATTGCAATCTGACTTAATGCAATTATGTCTAACTGTTTTTGAGTGACTTTTACGGTACGGTACGGTGTTATCTTGAATAAAAGGAGCATATCAAACAACAAAATTTAAAAAAATCCTATTATGTTGTTAAAGAAATTTAGAACAATCTATAACAGCAAATTGTTTTTCTGGTTTTGTACATATCTTTTACAGTCTTTGAAATTTCAAAGAAAACCTGGATTTGTCTGTGAATAAAACTTTATGTAGATTTACACGATAATGTTTTAGAAGTTGTTGACTTGCATTAGATCTGCGACCGGTAACATTCTTTTCTCAAGCTGTTTACGTCTCGGATGGGATGATGACGATTTCTGATTTTTACAGCTGTAGAACGGCGATTTTGCAAGCTTTATAAAATAAGAAAGAGGTTATTATGGGCATTACTTTGTTGTTAAGAGTTATTTTCAGGTTGTCTTGTATTGGTACCAGTTTTGTAAAAACTGGTTGCACAGTATTTTTAAATACAATATTATATAGCTTTTCATGAATCTGTTGTTGCGTGGTTGTCGAGCTTTTTGGAAAATCGTACACAGTGTGTGAAAATTAATAACTTTTTATCACAACCAATTGTTGTTCCTTCTGGGGTTCCTCAAGGATCTCATTGTGGACCAATTCTGTTTTTACTCTTTATTAATGATCTTGTTTATTCTATTAATTCTTTGTCTTATCTTTTATTTGCTGACGATCTTAAAATTTATAAAAGAATATCATCTATCATCTTTGCATTAGTTTGCAAAATGATTTAGATTCTATTCATTCATGGTGTCTTATTAATAACTTGTTGTTTAACGCAAATAAATGTTTTTGATAAGCTTCATATACGATACTTTACTTAAAGTTCCGTTAATTAAAGTATCGTATGACTATACTGTCGATAATATTGTTTTGGAACATGTTACACAAATAAAAAATTTGGGCGTAATTTTTGATTCAAAACTAACTTTTGTTGAGCATATAAACTATATGTGCAACCTTGCTATGAAAATGTTAGGATTTGTTTACAGAATGTCTACTGACCTATTTCCTAGCACACTCAAATTACTTTATTGCGCTTTAGTACGTTCTCATTTAGAGTACGCTCCGTCAGTTTGGTGTCCATTCTACAGCGTTCATATATGCAATATAGAACGTATTCAAAACAAATTTTTCCGTTTATTATTGTACAAATTAGGCATTTTATCCGAAAATTACGATTTTAACCTTATTATTGCATTGCAATCTTCGGCCGCTGAAAATTCGGCGCAAAAGAGCCGATTTATCATTTTTACGTGGACTAATGATGTCTGAGATTGATTGCCAGAGCTACTAGTAACTCTTCCATTTGAAGTCCCCAACAATAATCGCCGAACCAGACAGTCTTTATTATTTAGAGAATCTATACATTCTACCAATTATGTATTTAATAATTCAATTGGTAGAATGTGTAGAATTGCACATAGTTTCTCTAATAATATTGATTTATTTTGTGTTTTAAAATGTAGTTTTAAGTGTCAATTAAAATGTGTTGTTAAATAATTTTATAATTTGTTTTTATTTATGTATACTTTTTTCCATGCTTTTATTATTCAATATTCTTTTATATATTTTTGTGTAATTGTAATATTGCTTGTAATTCATTGTTATTTATGTACATAATGATGTAGATGTAAATGGTTTTGTATATACCGTGAATAAAGTATTATTATTACTATTAGCAAAGTCAAAAATTGCTGACTTTTCCGGCTATATAATGCATGCGAATACTTGTAATAATTTGAACTTTTGTTTGTGTTCGACAATTTTCCATTTTGTCAAATCAGTAAAAACAATTGAATTTGTTACAATAGTTTGCACAAATGCAATACTTTTTGTGTTATTCTTACCTAAATGCAACTTATACCTTAAACTATGTAAACAAATAATTTAAAATTAAAATTGCAAGCAGTTTTATGTTACAATCGAATCTAAACAGATTAGGAGTCTTCTTGTCGTGCCAGTATGTCAAAAAATGAAACATAAATAGGGTTGAACCTGAAAGTGGGCCAAACATTTTTAACGGCTAAAACTGTTGAAACCCGAAACAGACACTGGTTGAGATAAACAAAATACAACCATAAATAGATAGTCCTGCAGTTTAAAATATGTTCATCAAGATGGTTGCGACGGTTACTATGTGGTACTTCATATTTAATAAGTAAATAAAACAACTACTATGTTTTTACCACTAATTTATTATTGTAAAATTATATATAAGGCATATACAATTTTACAAAATACATTTCACGACTTAAGTTTCAACGTTTTACGGTCATTATCAAGTTCCTCACTTGATAATGACCGTAAAACGTTGAAACTTAAGTCGTGAAATGTATTTTGTAAAATTGTATATGCCTTATATATAATTTTACAATAATAAATTAGTGGTAAAAACATAGTAGTTGTTTTATTTACTTATTAAAATATGTTGTTTACCGGCATACTTTAAAATGCATATATTGAAATACTTGGTTTAATTGCTTTGTTTTTTTACGCATTTCAAAAAGACGTAAAGATAGAACAAAAAATTTTAAATTTGCAACAGAACTAGTTGAAACTTTGAATACTGAACTGCGAATTGTTTATACAACATTGTACTTATTGTATGCGGTTTTTTTAAATCTTGCATTTGAATCAATATTTTAGTTTTTTATGCTGCTCTTAGAATGTAGATAAATTTTTTTAAAGGTTTACATTTTAGCAAACTTGATTATCTATAATCACTTTTTCCTACTGTTGTCTAACCGTGGTATTTATGCTGTAAAGAAGAGCTTTATCTGACTAAACTGTTGTTGTTTTTAATTTTACTGACTTCTAATAATTTCATTGTTGATTGAAGGTGCGTTAAATGATATTTAAGGAACTTGTACACAACATTTATGAGTTTTTGTAGACATTGGGACAATTATTGATATGTTCTATCAAGATTAGGTAAACAAATCTTACTATATGTGGGCAGATGGATGTTGTAGTAATGGCGATGTACGAAGTATTGACATTTGTTATAATTTAACCTTACAGCAGAGTGTGCATTGTTTGGCGAGCAGTGTTATGTCATGCGTACTCTAGCCAATTAGCTATTTTTATTGAGGTTTTTATTTATATAATTTAAATAAAAAATTGTAGAAAGGTAGAGCAAAGAACAAACTTACATGAATAAGATACAGGCCTTTGAGATGTTGTGCTACAAACAAATTTGAGGGTATCCTGGGCTGAAGTGAGTACTTGAAGCTAGGGGGACGAAAATACACAATTCTTTAAGTCATTATGGAGGGAAAAATAAAAGGGAAACGAAAAGTATAAAGACGCAACACTTAATGGCTCAGAAATTTGCTCGAATTGTACGGATGTATTACAACAAAACCATTTAGAACAGCAGTAAACAGAGTGAAGATAGCATTGATGATTATCAATCTTTGATAGGAGTGGAAGAAGAAGTTGTCTTTAAAAGTTCTTATTATAACGCGTTTAACAGCGTGCGTTATTTACTCGATGCTAAATTGTACTTTTATCACGTTCAGCGGTCTACAGATCAAACTTTTTGAGAATTCTTATGCAACTGTTTAAGATAATTTTCAGCATTATAATTGGGGACCAATGCCAAGTAAGATGAACTGTATTTAATACTTAGAATTTTTTTGTAATGAACTGCTTGTCTTCTAGCCTGTGCAAAAGATGGTGTTATAATGAAAGTGGTCATGCACGGTGCGCCGTCTCATTTTTGGACAGGGTGAATGAGCTTGGCTCTTGACTTTTTTTATGGCAAAATATTTAAAAAACGGAGCATACCAAATTGAAGTACAAAACATGATTTGAATTTCGTGTTTGATCTATTCCACGTTAAGACTATTTTCTTCTTACTGAAGATGATCTTGCGTTTTGAAGTTTTTACAAAATTTACAGCCTTGCAACGGACTTATTACATTCTAAGTTTGCTTATGATGAACTTATAGAAAGCTAATTGGGTATTTTTTTGCATTTTAGGCTGTTTTACTTTTATGTGCAAGTTCTCTACATCACGTGGGTGGATACCCAAATAGTTGTTGAATGCCACTAGGTTTGCTGTACCAAAATCTTTTTGTTTTACTTTTTGCCGTTGTGGCAACTTCCAACAACAAAATCTAGTTTTGGAACTGTAAAGTTTCAAGGGTAGTCAACTTACTTACTTACTCTTACTTACTCTTACTTACTCTTACTTACTCTTACTTACTCTTACTTACTCTTACTTACTCTTACTTACTCTTACTTACTCTTACTTACTCTTACTTACTTTTACTTACTCTTACTTACTCTTACTTACTCTTACTTACTCTTACTTACTCTTACTTACTCTTACTTACTCTTACTTACTCTTACTTACTTTTACTTACTCTTACTTACTCTTACTTACTCTTACTTACTCTTACTTACTCTTACTTACTCTTACTTACTCTTACTTACTCTTACTTACTCTTACTTACTCTTACTTACTCTTACTTACTTTTACTTACTCTTACTTACTCTTACTTACTCTTACTTACTCTTACTTACTCTTACTCACTCTTACTTACTCTAACTTACTTTTACTTACTCTTACTTACTCTTACTTACTCTTACTTACTCTTACTTACTCTTACTTACTCTTACTTACTTTTACTAATTCTTACTTACTCTTACTTACTGTTACTTACTCTTACTTACTCTTACTTACTCTTACTTACTGTTACTTACTCTTACTTACTCTTACTTACTTACTTACTTACTTACAAACAATTTATTAAGTGTGGAATCGAACTATTTAGCTTTTTTATATATTTGTATAATAAGGGCAATTCCATTTTAAACGGAGGGGAGGGTGCATTGAGAAATTTGCTTTATTATTTTATTTCAGTTTTAATGACTTATATACCAATAATTAATTTAAAAAAAATTACGATTTTTTTTAGTTTTTTTGTTGTTTTTTAACTTAATTGCAATTTTTCTTTAAAAATGGCATATTAAACTTTAAAAAAAAAAATTGAAATTAATCAATTTTTTTTTGTAGAATTCAAATCTGGCGCCATTTCAAGTCTATACCCTGTCTATAAGCCGCCAAAGCCATAAAACCATGTTTTTGTTTTCAGTAGGCTGGGCAAAAATGAACATTTAAAACAAAAATTTATTTGCCAAAGTTGACGTATTTTGATGTAAATTAATTGGAAAATAAAAATTTGTTGTGTATTTGGGTTTTAAGGGTCTAAGAGTTTTTTTTAAGGGTTTCAAACCTTCATGAACCGATCAAAAGACTACTAGTAAGTTGTAGAAACTAAAAAAAAATGAAAAGCAAATTTTTCCTAGGGCGGTGGTGCGGTCCGTAGCGGGCGACACGCATTTTGGGGCGGCATTTTTTATATCTAGTAGTTCTACAAATTATGAATTAGTGATTTCGAATATTTTTTCTCATCGGCAAGTCAATGTAGGGTTGTAAATATTATTTCTAAAAATGCTCAAATACAGATTCAATTAAAAAAAAAAACACCATTTGATTGACTTAGAAAAGGCGGCAAAAGTTCTAGGTACGCCACTGCAATACACTCCCCCCTTCTCTGGTTCGTTTGAAATAAAATTGCCTATAACAAATTGAGACATTTTAATAACTTTTTTGAAGAATTGAAAATTAAATATTTATTTCAATTCTGCAAATAATTTATTAAAATTTTCCAATTTTACACAGAATGCAACAATCTTTTTACTTTATTAGGATTAAACAGTTAAGTATTTAAATATTGAATGGTTGAGGCTGATACATGTTTGAACTCCATTAACATTAATAATAAAACACAAATAGTGTAAAAGTTCAAAAAAAGTTTATTGTTTACAACAATTGTTTCGCCACACAGTGGCTTCATCATTATACCTGATGAATTATGATTAAAGTTAAGTATTTAAGATGTTAAATTATTGTATAGAATTTAAGGCACGTTTATGAAAAGAATCTATAGCATAAATTGAACTCCTTCTTGATAAACTATGCTTATTTCAATATTTACACCCCAAATGATTTATTTTTAGCTTTATAAAAACAAGTCTTGAATAAGGTCAATAGACTATATTATGCTTTATTACACTTTGTCTTTGTAACATTCTTACCTTCTATTAATATAAATCCCCACAGATGCATGTTCGTACCTAATCAATTTTCCATAGGTGAATATAATAATCGTTTCCTCCCGGAAATATTAAAATACACGCACGGCCGTAACTCTCCCGGGTTTTATTGCCCCCTGTTGCTGCTGCACAAGTTTTCTTACTTTAAACTTTCATATATGAGGCTAACGCTACGCCGCCGCCTGTTTGTATCGACATCAAAAGGTTCGTCGGGGCTAAGCTTTCTTAGTAAACTATTCCGAAGACAGTGTGTGAAGATACCAAGAGAAATTTCTCATTATACAGCAAATGTTAACAATATCATGGTCTACAAGTTTAATGGGGATCCAAAGTTCTACATTGTAAATATATAATTGCAACTTTTGTATTCCTCACTCAATGTTCTTGTATTCATTTGTTAACAACAGTATTATTTATGATAGTCTTGTATACATGAATACAATAACTTATTTATATGCTTTTATGTTTTGTATATAATTTATTTATATTTTGCAGAAATAATTCAACGTAATTTTGCACTTATTACAAGCTTTAATGTAATAAGCAGCTTTTCGTTTTATATTAACTTTTTATGTACTGCACTTTTAAGACTACTCACAAAAAAATATCTCCATTATGCTCTCAGTCTTTACTTCACAAGGAACTATTCATCTGCGAAGAAATTTACATGTTTTTTATCTTTATTTATTTTATAAATTAATAATCTTTATTTCAGTTATGTTGCATCTTATAAAAGTCTTATTGATTTGTTGCAAACAAAATTGATGGTTTCTGCTGAAGTATGCTATTCACCAATTAATTAATTATTTTTATTGTATTATCAAGTTTGTGCTTATTAATATATTAATAAATAATTATTATTATTTGCAGTGTGTGCTTTGTAATTTGCAAACTATGTTATTTTTATTATTTAAAATCATCTTAATCTATACAGAAATATATTTAAATATAATTAAAAAAATGTTTTGAGTCCAGCATTTTTGGTTGCTTTGGTCAAATATTCGTCTTCTTACCGAACTTATTTTGTTTCAACTATTTGTTCTTGACATAAAATTTTAATAATTGGCATAAGAAACGCATCACTGCTTTTGTGCTCGTGTTGACTGAACGTTACAGTTATTTTATCCGACTAGTATAATATTCTCAAATATGTAAACCTTAGAGAAAAAAATACGGTTGACAAAGAAGTTAATTAAATTGTAATTTTTGTTTTTTTTTTTTTTCATTTTAAATTTCGGTAGTGTTTTGCTTCTATCTTGTGTATAAATGTTTTAAAGATTTAGAGGGCCACACATTTGTTTTTGTAAGTTTACTTTAGCTTTGTCTATTACATTTGGCGGCAAATAGCGAGAAACAAAATGCGACATTCACCTGGACTTGAAACATTTGGCTTTTATAATTTCTGTTGAGTGTTACGCAGTTTACTAGTAGAAGTTTATTTAAAGACGCTGAAAGGTTTAAAAAAGTTTTCTTGCAAAACTATACTAAAGTAATAGTGGGCATTTTAATTATTTGTTTTTTGTAACTTGAAAATGAAGTTAAACCAATGCCAAAGTTTAGAAGACTATTTTAATTTTTTTTGGAAAATTTAGATGGATGCAAATATTGTTCCACTATACTCGCATCGTAAAAGTATTGATCTTTAGTTTATCTCTTTGCGGCAGTTAGTAGTAGCATTTGACTGATTTTTTTTGTGATCAGGAATTTTGAAAAATAAATGTTTGCGACATATTCACAACTACTTCTACAAAATTTTACTAATGACTAAAAAAACTGATGGTTGAATTGCGTAGTCTTCATTCAGAGCAAAGAGGCGATATTGATACAAACTTTTCAAATTGGAGCGCTATGCTGTGTACATTTAATTGTTTGTCGATTTTTTTTTTTAATTAAATTTTTTTATCAAAAATTTTTATAAAAATTCAAAGAATGGTAATACTCTTATCATTATTGGTGTTTTGGTGTCTACCTTTATTTTCTGTAATTTTAGTACCAAGCTGCTTATACCTTCATTTTTTTCTCTTTTTCAATAACTTTTGTTTTGTTTTTGTCTGTACTGAGTCCGTACTTGCTTTTTGCAAACATGATTATATGATAGGCAATTCGAATAGATTCTATTCTTATTCTCTTTTTGTTTCTTCTTTTTTCAATTTTAAAGTTTTGGTTTTTATGTCATTTAACCTCATAGCCACATGTTGTTTCATATATATTACTTATCAGTCTTCTATCATTTTATTTTACTTTCAAAATTTCTATTAGAAACGGTTTTTTAACAAAAACATCTTTAGCGATCAGGCCTGTTTGGGTTTGTAAACAAGCAAAAGAATTGCATTTGGTGTGATCACAAAAACCTAGTGGATCATTGAACTACTATATGGGAACGGTTTTTCAACATAAACGTCTTCCGGGGTTAGGTTTATTTTTATGTTGATGGCATTGTAAACAAGCAAAACTGTTGCATTTGGAGTGACAAACTAACATGTATTTTATGAGGAGGAAATGCATCTCAAACGTGTTAACGTTTGGTGTAGATTTTGGCTTGGATAATTTTTTATTTTTTTAACATGTTTATTGGACTGCATAAACAGAACAATATCAGGGAAGGATAACTAAGTGCCTTACGTAGATGGAATGGATCTTAAAGACATGTTGTCCCAACAAGATGGTGCAATTTATTACACATTACGTGAAACAATGGCATTATTGCAGCTTGGATTATGTTATTTAACGTTTTTGGATTTTTATGTCAACGTGCTTACGATTATCTAAGCTTTGAATGAGGGGATTAAACGCTGCATTACTAAAATTTAGCAACTGTTATGCTAATGCTATGTGTCAAAGCTGAGGAGGATTTTTATTAGATGCATTGCTTTATACATAATTTGCACATGTCTACTTTATGATTAAATTAAATTTTCTAGTTTATTTTTTTAAGTAACTGTTTTATTTAAATTATAAATTTTCCGTTTGAGATACCTTTTATAATGACGTCGCTGATTTCATACAGATTAATAGCAAACAAAACAGAAACTTGGTTTGTTGAAATTCAATTGTTCATACTATTCTTACTAACAGTAAAAAAATAGATATTAAAAAAAATTGTATGAAGAAGATTTTGATTATCCACTTACTTTTATGGTGAAAACGTTTTCTACGCAATTATAGTTAAATAACATATGAATGTTGCAAAAGACTGAATAAAAAATTTGGAGAAAATAGTATTTAGTGTGCTTGCTCAATAAGTACTACAGCTGTTGTATGTACACGTACGACTCAAAACTGTATCTAGTGTCTCAGGCTAGTGATATGCAGATTTGACTAGTCTGTATAGTTATTTAATTTTAAAATACTTGAAATGTTTAGTTATATTAGTTAAACACAGTCAATGTGTTTTATATTTGGGTTAATGCGGGGCATACTATATGCTCTATTGAAGGATTTTGTTTGTAGATGGGACTTTCAAAATCTAGTGAAACGCTATGTACGATTTTTAGGTAATGCGTTTTTCAAATGTGTCTCTGGAATTGGATGCATTTATTTATTTATTGTTTTTGGTTTATTGAGATACAATCAGTCACGCTAAAGGCAGTCAATAAAGGGGCAGTACGTTTAGTAGTTTATAGACTAGTCTGCTGATTTGCAATTTTTGCATGAAAACTTTTCAGAAAGTTGCTAGTGGTTTGATGGCATTTTTTAACACAATTAAACAATTAAAAACATAATGGTTGTTTGTTTGCTGCCAGAAGTAACACATTTTGCTCGATTTCTTCAGATTTTTTTTATTTTTATTGTTAGTATTAATGATTGTTTATTTGTGTTTTTTAAGTATCTTTAGTGATTAAGGTACATGATTTAGTTTTACTAATACGTGCTTATCAGTGCAATATACTTTTTTTTAGATCTTTTGTGGATGTTGATAATCAAGTAATGGCGTTACTTTGAAGTATTTCAGATGCACAAGGTTTTCGAAGTCACCCAATAAGTCGTTAGTTCTACCAACTTTTTCAATTTGTATGACTTCTGGGGCGTTCTAAAATAACTGTAGAATGCATAGCCTATGTTGTTACTTATCCTAAAACTAAGGCAGATGAGATTATTAAAATTTGAAAATCAGTTAATTTTTTTAACATGTAGTGAAGTTTCTACTCAGGCTACAATAATATCTCAAATGTGTTATGGACGATATGGTGGTTCAATTCTTCATTGCATTGTGCTAAGAGTAGCAAAACTTTTTCTTTTACATTTTTATCTATAACAGAGTAATAAAAAAAACAGTATTTTATATTATTATTACTTGATAGTTTGATTGATGGCTGGGACTGACACTGGCTGTAGATACGTCAGCGGATGACATTTAGTTTTTATTGTGATAACAATGCTACTTTGAACTTGTCTATGTTTACGTTAGGTCATATTTAGCAGTAAGTGAAGTCAAGTGTACGGAACAAAAATTTGATTTTGCTCAAACCACTGAAAATGCTTTTCTCTATATATATGGCTATGTCTGAGTCAAGTGTACGGAACAAAAATTTGATTTTGCTCAAACCACTGAAAATGCTTTTCTCTATATATATGGCTATGTCTGAGTCAAGTGTACGGAACAAAAATTTGATTTTGCTCAAACCACTGAAAATGCTTTTCTCTACATGAGTCCTGATCTTGTCAAGTTTTTTAGATTTTTTCAATAAGCCATTTTGGGTAATAAGCAATCAAAATTTTTTATTGTTTGTAATCTCTCAGGGTTGCATTTTTAGGAAAAAAACTGTAATTAACTTTTTTTTTTTAAATTACATAAAAAAATATTTTTTCCTTAAATTTTGAAAATTTTGCAGAGCTTAAAAGACAGTTTTTCTTAAAAAAAGATGACGGGTATTTTTTTTTTTCTCAAATATGGATAAAAACGTTCTTTTATATGTGCAAAAAATACCTTGCAAGTGTCATGCACTACGCTCCGAGATATCTTAGAATGTATCCACAGAAATACTTAAAAATTTGAAATTTAAGCTTTTTTCATTTTTTAATCGTTTGTAAGTTCTCAGGATTGCATTTTTAGAAAAAAATTATAAGGTACTATTTTCTTCAAAATGGTTTAACAAATAAGTTTTCATAACAAAATTTTTTTTTTCTTAAATTTTGAAAATTTTGCAAAAATTTAAAAGACAGTTTTTCTTAAAAATAAAATAACGGGGTTTTTTTTTCTTAAATATGGATAAAAACTTGTTTTATATGTGCAAAAGATATCCTGGAAATTTCAGGATGTTTTGTGCAATACGCTTCGAGATATTTTAGAATGTGTCTACAAAAAATTGTGAAATTTGAGCCTTTTTTGATATTTTTAAGTATTTCTGTGGATACATTGTAAGATATCTCGGAGAGTAGTGCACGGCACTTCTTTCAGGGTATCTTTTGCCATATAAAAGCTTGTTTTTATTCATATTAAAAAAAAAAATTACTCGTTATCTTTTTTAAGAAAAAGGTTCTGCAAAGTTTTCAAAATTTAAGAAAAAAAATTTAGGCTGTAAAAAATGATTTTTTTTTTAAATTTTAAAAATAAAATTATCAAAGTTTTTTCCTAAAAATGTAACCCTAAAAAGTTACAAACGATCAAAAAATGTAAAAATATGCAAAAAAAATAATTTTTCCAAATTTTGATTGCTTATTACTCGAAAATGACTTATTGAAAAAATCTAAAAAAATTCACAAATTCGTTACTCGTGTAGAGAATTTTCATTTTATTATATTTATCTTTTTTTTTATTACCCCTACCCCTCCCCTATACAAATTTCTGGATTTGCACAATAAAAAGATCTTAATTGAAGTAACATGAAAAATGGTTCATATTTATTTAAATGAATTTTCTGTTAACTTAATATTTTATTGAAACATTTAAACAATTTTGAATACAGTTGGTTAAGTTGCTTGAAATTATGTCTTTTTGAGAACATAATTTTAAGAGAGAAAGATGATTGGCTTTAAGAACGCTGTATTTGATAAGAAACGGCTTTATAATTAGTTGAGAATGAGCAGGTGTGTTGTGATGCAAGAACACAAACTACCGTATTCCTATATTTTGTTTGTCAAATTGTACTTTTGAACTTATTCATCGTCATCTATCGAGAATTTCAATGTTCATCTTTAAAACGTTTGACTATTGAAACATACCTGACTGACTGAAAGCTATGGTACCGTACACAGTTTTTATTATTTTCTAATTTTTTGTTGTAATTTTACCTAATTTACAGCATATAATACAGATTAAAGTAATATTGTTAAAAGAAAAATTTAAGATGAATGGAATAAAAATAATACTAAAGGAGTTATCTATAAAGATATACATACATTTACTAAACACTTTTTTTTAATCTATCAGTAGGCAAAAATTAAACTATGGTTCATTTAAATAAGATGGAAATCATTACAGAAATTATTATTTAATTTGTCACTTTTTTGAAGTTTTTATTAGCAAAAATTTGGATGCGCAGCTATATTTGCTGTTCATGACATTTTTTTATATGTTGGGACGCTTGAGAACGTAGCTTCAGTTGACAACAAGATGACTTGACAAAAATTGCACTTTAAAATTCAACTTCAATTTAAACGTCTGATAGCTTAGACTATTATGTTGTTATTGAGCTATTTTACATTTGATTGGGGTCATGTACAAATAGACCTTGGGAGTCATAGGGGTATGTATAACGAAGTCCATTGACATTGAGATAGCTTACTCGCACATATATCGAGGTGCAATGACAGTGGTATTATTGTGGTACTTCACAGTTGTCTCAGGTTATTCACACATAAATCAACAAGTTCAAATGCCCGGTTGCATCATCACAAAGCTTTACTTAGTTTGAAATTTTTCTGAATATCTGTGGAGCTGCAGGCTAACTTTCTAAGGTTTTTTAACTAGGACATCTTTTGTCTTTTTTTGTTCCTCTTATTTTTCTTTGCTTAATGAGCGGAGTATATTTTTTCTTTTTTCTCTTCAAGACATAGTTAAGGTACTTCAGTTTTTTTTTTAATGGTGTTGTTCATTTGACGTCAAACTTTCTATGATATTCTTAGAACCTTGGTAGCACCACATTCTAGTTTTAAGTTGCATGTTGATATCTTGGTTGCAGAGTATTTTTTACATTTTGATGAATGCGTTTCTGCTATGGTTGCAGAGTATTTTTTACATTTTGATGAATGCGTTTCTGCCATTGCATCTTTTTATGCTTAAGTATATATGGGACAGCCTCTGCACCATATCTTGCGGTACGATGCTTATTCGAAATAGCATATTTACACAAAATTGAATACCCGGAAGAAGCAAAAATGATACGTGAAGACATGTATGTAGACGATTTGTTGACTGGTTGCAAGGACCCCAATGTGTTGGTAGCTCGTTGCTTAAATATTTCAAAAATCTTAAATTCGGCAGGGTTTTTCCTTAGAAAATGGCGATCAAATTGCAGTGAACTAAACGAGTGTTTTTCTAGTAAGGACAACGACGATTTGGACATTAACATATTTGACAATGAATCTAAAACACTTGGCATTTCTTACAGCACACTCGCAGACGAATTCAGATATACGTTTAAAATTACTCTCGAAAAAACTTGCACTAAACGGTCTATACTTAGCCAGACAGCACAATTGTTTGATCCTTTGGGTTTAGTGAGCCCTTTAACAGTAATTCCTAAGTTAATTATTCAAAGCTTATAGAAATTGAAATACAACTGGGATGATTCAGTACCCTCCAAAATTTATAATGAATGGAAAAAATATGTTTCTCATAGAAACAATGTAGAATCACTTAGAATCAACCGTCATGTCATATTAACAGACCACACGTAGACTGAGTTGCATGGATTTGCTGATGCATCCGAGAAAGCATACAGAGCATGCATCTATCTTAAAAGTATCAATAAAACCAATGATATATAAATCGAACTTTTAGCTGCGAAATCTCGCATTGTCCCAATTAAACAAGTAAAGTAAATTCCTTGACTTGAGCTGTGCGCAAGTCTATTACTAGCGCAATTATGCAATCGTGTTTGCAATGTTTTAAACATTAATTTTGATAAAACATTTCTATGGTCAGACTCAAAAATTACGTTATCATGGATAAAGGCTTGTCCTAGTCGATGGAAAACATTTGTCGCTCATAGAGTCGCGGAAATTCAGCATTTATATAGCTTGTAATTCTGTCGATTGGTGTGTGGGTGTTTGATATGTGCAATGACTTTGTTACATCTGATTTTGATATTATTATCAATTTGTCTTTTTTTGGTTTATTTTTAAGCCATATTGTTCACTTTGAGTAATTATTTTTTTGACTAGGTGCTGTAGATCCGTTATCTGCTAGTATCACCGTGTCATCGGCGTATATTATTTATCGTTTGTTTATTTATAGTAATACTAGTTAAGTTTTCTTATATCGCCTTTTTGAAAACCTTCTCACTGTTCATAAGAGTTCCGGAGGCTAAACACAACCTTCTCTCTTGTTTTACTCTTGAGTATTTCAACTAGTTTATTATGGCGGACTTTGTTTTTTAAGTTGCTCAAGATTTAGATTTTATACAACTATAATTTTTGGATAATTTTAATTATTTTTTATTAGGAGGACTATGTTTAGTAGCTCATACAATTTCTTAAAAGGTTAATGAAACAAGCGAATACTTCTTAATGTATCTTGGGGCAGCGTTGTTTACTCTAAATAGGGCTTTGCGTGTTTCAAAACCACTTTAAAATCCAAACTGGTAGTCACTTAATACTTCTTCAGTCTTTCAAAATATTGTATCATGGATGATTTACAAAAAAAAAACATTTAGTCTATGGTTTATGAGTCTTATGATTTATGGTCGGGACAGTTATTATTTTTTGGGATTGGTATAAATATCGAGGAGCACGTGCCATTGTGATGATGATGATCTTTTTTTTGTAGATGAATAGATCTACGATTTTTGTGGACGTTAATGCTATCATATCTCTAATTATAGTTTTTTATTTGGATACATTGTTCTGTTAGCCTGTTTACTTTGCTATTTTGATTTTCTAATTAGGAGATTTATTTATTTTATTGTATTTTATCGGTTGTTGTTAGTTGTTTAGTCTTTCTTCCATGAGATCAAGTGTTTTCTGTGACATCCATTGCTGCTTTTTTATTTTTACAAATTTTAGTGTTTGTTTTGCTGTTATTAATGTGCTTTGTATATGTTTTTATTTTTTGTTTTCATCTATTGGGGTCTCCAATGTTCTTTTAATTGTGGTCAATTTTCAATTAATTTTGTTTTTTATCTTGAGACATGTTTTTTTTTTGTAGTCTTATGGTGTCTATTTAGGGTTTCAGATGTTTTTTGTTAAATTTTTTTTATTTGTAGTTGAGTATAGCAACTAGGGGGTTATGGTATAATTTTATGTCTGGTCTAGGATAACTTTTGACGATCTTTATCGAGTTTTTCAATTTTTGATTTATCATAACGTATATTCAAATGTATAGAACGAACGTCGTTTAGCAATTTTAAAATATGTATTAGTTAGTAGAAATTCAGATTCTTGGCAGAAACAAACGTAGAGGGGGTCTCCACGTTTGTTTTGGTCTCTTAGATTATATTCTCTTACAATTTCTCTATTTTTTTCTGTACGTTTGCGTTTAAATTTCCTATTATTACTGTGATTTCATTTTTCTTTATTGGTTTAATTACTGTGATTGGATTTCCATAAAATGGTTTTCATCTTTACTTTTTTATTTTGTTGATGAAAGTTTGATAATTATAAATTGATCATTGAATGGAATATGTAAGTGATCAGGGATTTATTTATTTTGTGATTTAAGGTGAAGCTGGCACAGTATTTATGATCTGCGTTATTATTTCGAGCTAGTAGATCATTTCATTTTTTTGTTGGGCATTTTTCTGTTTCTGGCTAATGGACATTGTTTAACTGTGTTAAGTTGTTTCATTTCTGCTTTACCATTGTGTAATTTTAGGGTGTGTAGGGTTCTGACATTCCATGCCGTTATTGTCGATGTGGGGTTTGTTTTTGTCTGTTGTTTATTAGGTACACTATCTAATTATTATATGGACAAAAAAACATTTGATACAACTCAAATTGTTCTTTTAGTGGTTTTCCGTTGCCTTCTGCATCCGCATGCCGTTGACTATGTACCGTGAATTTGATCAACTAGCAAACATTTTTCTCATCAGAGCATTGTGCAATGAGTCCCAGATATTTTTTGTATGTAAAAAAAATAAAACGCCTGTGCAACTATATTATCTAAAACATTTTTTTTTTGTTTATTAACATTTAAATTATTTGAATTATTTGAAAACTCTTATTCAGTTTTAAAATACAACTTATTCATGTTACAACGTTTTCAGTATATGAATCTATTAGTGCTTGGCTAATGTAATTTATGGAGCATTTTTAGGCTTACGCTAAATAAATTTAAAAAACACTATAATTTAATATTTACTTGTTTACTACATGACGTACAAAACATGATGTGAGCCTAGTTTTCCTGCTCACAAAAAGGCTAGATTTCATTTAGAAAAATTCACACTAAATAGAATCTTTTACTTAATATCGTAATAGCATAAAAAATTGCAAAATATGCTATTTATATTGTAGGAAATTTTTATTCCTACCAGAATGAAAACCATCAACTAATCAGAAAATATTTTCTGTGAGAACTGTAGTTTTGCTGTTTGAACTACGTTAGATTTATTATCAGGTGATGCGATGTTTTCATTTAGCTCTTTGTAGTGCCCGTATCTCGCAAATGTCTGAATGATCGACATATGAAAAAGGAAAGTTTTGTATTGCACTACATTTGTTGATAAAAGATATAGAAACTAAATTTAGATTGAGATGTAAATACATTGTTGAATTATGTTGAATCATCAATATTAAAATCTTCAATGTATGACAAATCTCAACCGAGATAAATAATGTTTCATCAGAAGCAGCTATTCTTGCATATTAAATTAGCTTATAATACTTATGTATGAAATATACATACGAATTAATAAGTAATCTGATATTGAAATTGCATGTATTTAATACCACGAGTGTTTATAAAATATGCTTAATCAAATATAATTTGTAATTTGAATTTTAATATAAAACCAATAATTTATGTGGTTTTCATTTTTTTGTTACATAAATTACTATTTGCTTTCTCTGAATGGCAATGTTACATTTACATAACCCATAACCTTTGGTTTTAATTTAACGTGAACTTTTTTTTGTAGTTTTAGCATGAATTGATAAAAAGTGCCTTTCGGGCTTTATACTGTTTGGAACATTTTTACAGTAAAACTTTTTGACATATATTTACTGTTATTTTATATTTTCATCATGTTTATACAAACAAATATAAACATTTATCCATAACAAATAATAACTACATTTAAATGTTATGTTGTTATTTATTTTCAATTACATGAATGCAAAGCAATATCAAAATGTAATTTGTTTTGAAAATGCTATTCCAGACTAGAATAGTAAATTTAAATTAACTATCTTTATATCTTTAGTTTTATTAATCATTACAAGACAGAATAAATTCTCATATGCAGAAAGAATGAATTATATAGCGTTTCATTTAGATTTGTATGCAAATTTAGGATTTTATTCTTTCAAGCGGAAAAGTATTGTTATCTCTAAACTTAGAAGTAAAGGAATTGTATATAAAACTAAACAAATTCATTATACCAATACATAAACTGGAAATGGTTGCAATTATTTAAATGGTACAGTAGTTTATTAACTTAAGTAATGTTTTTAATTCAGTTTGGTTTTGTTATTAAAGTTGAAATAATGGCAATTTTATTAAGGGATGTTAACGTTAAAATTCAAATAAATCTTGTTCCCTGCAATATTGCTCCCTCTACTAGGGATGTTCGGAACGAATAGTTCATGTAGCGCAGGATCGGAAATCATTGATTCTGTAGGTTCCAGCAGGAACTTGCTTTCAGACAATTTCGTACTGCAGTAACAGAGGGCGCCTCATGTTATACTGTGAATGAGTTTCACAATGTGTTAGCTAAATTAAAATTAAAATTTTAAACGTATACAAAATATATAATAAAATATATAAAATTATGAGCTTTTGTGGTAGAACGTAAACTAAATACGTATTTTTTAAGAGGTTAGTTAGTTACTGGTGTACTCTTCGGTAATAATTATTTATCAATGGCCAATTATATTTTTATGTATTTTATCATAAGGTGAAATTTTCTGGATATTAAATCGGATCCTAGCACTTAGTCAAAGAATAGAACAATTTTGAAATATTATTAAATAGTTGCACACTCACATAGACTATGTTGAGAAATAAAGACTGTAAACATTGTTTAGAAGCTTAATTAGATAAGGTCGTGTTTTTGATAGAAATTACATTAGTTTGAATTATTAAAATGTTGATTCCTGCGATGAGTATTTTATTAATTGAAAATATTGATTTTTTTACATATTGTAAATGATGAATACAAACTGCACCCTACAAAATATGCTGCGAACAATAGATACACAGGTGTTTTGTGTATCTAGCTCTCATTAGTACTACACAGTAGGCCGAAAAAATGGATTTGCAAAATTTAATAGTAAAATTGATTTTACGTATAGTTAAATTCAATAAATTTAATTCAAATCTTCTACTTTTTTTTTTTTTTATATATTTAGTTTTTATTATGATTTTATTAAGCTTTATGAAGCTTATTAAAAAAAGGAACTCTTATTGCAATGGAGTCATTACGATACGAAACATTTGGTCTTTGTTTAAATTGTATCACAATGGAGTTATTACTATACGGAACATTTTGAATTTAATAAAATAGAAATGCAAAATAGTTTAAATAGACTATTTTTTATTGCATTTGTGTCTGTCTTTGGCTTCGTTTTTTTTAAATCTTGAGACGCATTCAATAATAGGGTTTTCTAATAAGAGGTTTTATTTTGATATTTGAAAAAAAACGGGTATTTTTCAAGATAAATCAATAAATAATTATTTCATTGTAAAGAAGGTATACCATTAACATTTGAAAACGATATCAGTCAAATGGCCGCCACGGTTACTGTTGCAGTACCACATTTTTTTCATGAAATTTTCTATGACCAATTTGTACATTTGCGGCTGTATGTCATCGATAACTTCACGAATTCCATCTTTTCGGTCTTGAATCGATTGTGGAGCATTGGCATAGACCTTATCTTTCACGTGGCCCTAAAAAAAAAGTCTATAGGTGTTAAATCACAAGATTTTGGTGGCCAATTGTGATTACCTCTTTGAGAAATAACACGGTCAGGAAATTTTCTTACAAAATTGCGATTGTTTTGTTGCTTGTGTGGCACGTAGCGCCGTCTTGCTGAAAATAAACGTTGTCCACATCAATATCTTTCAGTTCCGGCCAAAAAAATTATTAATTATAGCTCGGTAGCGCCGTTTATTCACCGTAACAGTTGCACCAACCTCATTTTTAAAAAATCCAATCACACCGCTAGCCCAAAAACCGCACCAAACAGTGACACGTTGAGGATGCAAAGACTTTTCAACAATCATTCTTGGATTTTTTGAGCCCCAAATGCCACAATTTAGCTTATTAACGTAGCCTCCGAGGTGAAAATGGGCCTCATCACTGAAGATAATTTTTCGATGAAATTCCGGATCAGTTTGATGCATTTAAAGGACCCAATCAGCGAAGATACGACGTTTATGGTGATCAACCGGCTTGAGTTCTTGTGTTAATTGAACGCCTTAAAAGCTTTAAGACTTAAGTCTTTATGCATAATACGGTGTAATGTCGTTTGTGGAATGACTAATTCCAAAGATCGACGAGGAATTGACAAACCTGGGTTTTCTTCAAGACTACGGACTACATCAGCAATATTCTCATGTGTTCTTGAGCGATGCACACGGTTTCGATTTTTCACATCACAAACTTGTCCTAACAGTTCAAATTTTTTCACCAGGTTTACTATTGCTGTCCGAAAAGATGCTTTACGACGACCCAAAAGTGCTGTAGTTTTGCGAAGTGTATCTGAAAATGTTTCACTAATTTTGTAGTGAATTTTAATAATTTCAATGCGTTGTTGAAGCGTGTATCGTTTAATTTTTAATAATGGCGTAGTTTTTACTTGTCAAATGTCAAAAGATAATAGTTTCAAAATTGACAGCTGCCCAAATAGCCTGCTATTCAAAATGAAACTATTATTGGAAAACTTTTTATAATATACAATTATGAGATTTTATACAAATAAAGCTTTTGGAAGTACTAACACTAAGATTAAGTAAATATAGCTTGCTATGTAGCAATATCTTATGGCTTGATACCTATATTTTGTGGTTTGATACACAATAGCCAAGCAGAATATTAGTGTAAGGAGGACAGATATATTTGTACTTTACGGTTTTGATTTACCAGTTGAACGGCAGTACTTAGCTTAAGATGTAAAAGATTTTCATCGAATTACCGGTCAAACGAAAAGAAAATTTGCTGTAAATTTTTGAAAAATTTTCTAAGACTCAAATAGTACGTTTAAACTACAAAATGATATATTATAAAATCATGAAAATTTAGTGGATGGTAGGAGAAGAGGTGCATAAAAGATTATAAAAGTTTTTTAAGGTAATTAATAATAAGATACAAATTGTCATGATCTTTTCTAAAATTTTGTGATGATGGCGCTATAAGAAAAATTAGCAATTTTGTTGTTTGTCACTTAGAACTAAAAACTTCTGAAGAATTCTTTTTTTATTTAGGTTAGTTAGGTCATTGCAATTCTTGGACACCTACGTTGTTTTATAGTTTCTTTTTTCTGAGCTGGTTTGCTTAGCGTCTTTGCACTTTGAGAATGGTTGTCCAATTGTGCAACTCTGACATTTTATTTCTTCAGCAGTTTGTTTTTTCTATAAAGTTTTAAGAGCATTTGCTGGCAAGTCACGGTCTTTTGGTTTAAAGTGGCAGGGCTCTACTATGTCCTGTTGTTGCGCCTCTAGTAGTATTGTCATGGAAAAATATTAAATCATATCACATCTACGAGAATATCGGTGAACCTTTTTTTCTAGAAAAATATGGACACGTGCAGCGCCGTTTTTAAATTAAAATTGGTTCTTATACGACAAAACGCCAACCAACTCAATGTCCAAACGATAAGATTTTAGTCATTACTCTTTTTATATGTTGAACTACATACAATATTCTATGTCTTCATGTTTCTGGTTAAAGATTTAAAGTTACATTTAACGAGTAAAAAATTTATAAAGAACTGATTAAAATGTCACTTTTTAAACATTAATTTTGAAGAAACGACTTATTGCATTAAATTTCTACAAGTTTGAGGACACAGATTGGACTTTTTTCTACAATGTGTGAAAATTTTATTCAATTATATTCAGGCGTTTTCTTGCTGAGTTGGATGCTGTAAACCTTTATAATAGCGCAACTATTTTCCCCCCTTAATAGTAATTGTAACTGAAAATTGAGTCAAGAATAGACAGAAGAGTTGTCCAAGGGCGGATAATAGTTTAAAGAGAAAAATGGTAGTTTCAACGTCAGGCCAATGGCTGTCGTGCAATGTTGTTGTTTTGTGGACAATTTTTCTATACTTTATCGGGGGTTGCTCCTGGTAGTGGTTTCATTTTTTTCCACAGGTACTACGCTGGCCTTTGGATAGAACATCAATGATGAAACAGTAGGACGACAGCACCAATTAAACTACTTATCCTGAAGATACCGACGTAGTCATAGTGGAGTATGAAGAGTTGAATCTGCAAGTGATAACAATGATAAACGCAGTTTGCATCAACGACGAATGCTTTACAGCCGAAGTCACTATACCAATCGTAACAGAGGGAGATACAACGGATTTGCCAGGGTACCTGCATTTATGACACAAAAAGCCAACGACAGGAAACATGCCGACGGCAATCGAATTCTACGTACCAATAGATATCCGCGACAAATGTTCCTTAGCAATGTTTTATTGGTAAGAGGCGTGCTAACCGCTACCAGAAGGTAACATTACGACGGGGATAGGGACACGCGCAAAATGGACATAAACAATGTTGGTTGCTTCAGGAACTTCCATTGAGTATAGAGTTTAGGATAAAAACCCAAATTATTGAACATTTAGCTTGGTAGAATCTGTTGTAGGCACGTTTGTTTTTACTATTTCTCTATTAGTAGTTTATTAGATACAAATTAAAGTGTGATACTATGCTGACATTATAGTATACTTCAGTAAGGGGGAATTAACAGCTGTTTTTTAGTTTTTCTTAAGTTAACTTGTGTTTGCTACAGTAAGCTGAGCATTGCACATTTAGTCCAGTCAAATATGCTCAAAAAATTATTTGACATTTTGTAAAATTTAAAAGTTTTGAAGCTTTTTCTGTTTTTTTTTTTGTTGATATTTTGAGAACTGTAGGTTGGTGGTAAAATTGATTATATACACAATGAAAGCTGATAAAATTTTCAATAAAAATGATTATATTCATTTTTTTTGTATTCCCAACAGTTACAGAGTTATAGGGTCCTAAAGAATATAAAAAAATAAGTTATTTTGTATTGTTACAAGCTAAGGAGCCGGTCTCTTTTGTTTGGTGCAACGCTATTTTCTATGTACACATTCTTACCCCTTCCCTTTCCTTTGTCCATTTTGACATCAAAATTTTGACAGATCTGGATAGTTGAGAAGCTTATATAGCGGCAAAGTTTAGGTTTTAGCGGGTAGAAGATTTTTTAGATTTTTTTTTTTAAATTAAAACTTTTTATTTTTACCGTTGTGTTTGATGGCTATTCAGCGGCATCATCCAATACGAAGAGAACTAAACAGAACCGTAGGTACAAGCTAAAGAGCTAATGAGGTCAGTTGACATAAACTTTGAACAAAAACACAAATCACAGTCAAACAGGATTTTTCTTCTAATGAACATAATAAATTTAGAATTATATTATTCCTCTTAACTGCAAACAGAACAAGCATCTAGTGATGCTGCTACATTGATTATCCGCACAGAAGTTATGGAATCTTAGTGACAAAGCAGCAGTTGTTGACAAAGGCGTTGATCTTATTGTCTTTTTTATGGATTTAACCCTCCCTGAAAGACAGATATTATTTGTTAAACCAAGTCAAAACAAAGTAGAAAGGAAAGTAGCAATTGCAAACTATGGGAATGAAAGACTGCATACTTTGTGTGCATGCATTCAGCGGATACGACTTCTGTTGCATATCGAAAAGGAAAACTTGTCTGTTACTGTTAATATGTTTAAGAAGCGAGCTAAACAGCCAACAGCCCAAGTTCATCCTATAGGACTGTGGTTGGAGCTGGAAACAAAATACCCCACAAGCAAACCTCCTTTAACATGCATTGTTAGAATACTTTTACCAAATCGGTTTCGAATGCTAAACCAGACCATTCTGCGCTGCCGCTCGCAGAAAGAGCAGCAATGCAGCATGCTTTTTGTGTATACTAGTTGGAAGTTGGAGTTGGAAGTTTGAAAGCGGTTGGCTGATCCCAGTAACTACAGAAGACGTAGCAGCACCTTAGGCAGTCCTCAATCTCACTTCTTGCCAATGTATAACTGGATGTGGAATCAGATGTGGCTGACAAAAAGCAGGAATAATGTGCACAAACACTTGCCACAACTGCTATGAAGAATACTTGAATGGCATTACTTTCATTCCCGAAGAAGAACTTGATGACTCTGATGATCTGGATTTCTTCATATCTCCGAAAAAAACACAGTCTGTAAAAAGCTTGTAAATGAAAATTAAAATACTGAGTTCACTGGACCTATAACCAGAAATTAGGTGAGATTGCACTTCTTATTCTTCAATGATTATGTGCAGTTTAGCAGTGGCAATCAGTAATGTTCATACATTGTTTTACTGCTTGCTTACTTTTTGTTATAAATATATAGAGTTTATATTTATGTAACGGTTTGCTTATACAATTATTTTATAGCTACCTGTTCTTACTGAGTTTCCGGTATCATGTGTCACAGCTTAAGTAGATGTACAGATTGCTGGACCTTCTAGAAACAAGCGATCGAGTGTGGATTGATTATGTTGATGATTCTTATATTCTTGAAAATTTCCATATTTTATGTATTCTTAAAAAAATATTATTAAATAAAGTTGATTTTATTTTCTTTTACCAAGTTGTAAAGTTTGTCTCCACAATGATTCAACGTATCCAAAAGTGTAGGCAAAACATTGTCAAATATTGATTTATCTAACAAATGATGGCAAAAAGTACACTTATTTTATCTTGCTTGGGGATTTTCAATAAATTAGATATTGTGCCGTGCTAACTTAAAAAAAGGACGCAATCATTAGCGTTCTATAATTCTGTAACCGCTGGGAATACTAGGAAAATATAATAAAATTTTATTAGCTTTCATTATATTTATTATTAACTTTTATCTCAGACCTACAGTTCTCGAGATATTAACAAAAACCCGAAAAAAAATGCCCTGTTTTTGGCCGCTAGAGCTTGTGTCATATTTGTTAGGACTTTTAGTTTATCTTTTACTAGTTTTGAAACTTTTTACATTGATTTATAAAATCAATGTAAAAAGTTTCAAAACTCACAAATGCGAAAAGTTACTTTGACTGGACTAATTGTATGCTTTACATTGACTTAGCATATGTTATGAATCTTTGTCTTCTAAGGATTTCCGGCATAGGTCTGTCTGTTTTTTTTTTCATATTGTGTTGCAAATCAAGAAGATTGTATAAACAAGTTCATCATTGTCATATTTGTTCTTAGTAGTAGAAATTGATTAGTTTGGTTTGTATGAAATTGGCAAAAGGCAAGTTGTTTATTTTTTTAAACAGATGTGATGCAACCTAACAATGGCTTATGATGGTTATCTTGCACCGTAATATATGAAGTGAAAACTTGCACAAATAGTTAAGAGAAACACAAGACAAAGTCCTAAGTTAACACGTTTTCATAATGGTGCTGGTAGTAGGCATTCTGGATTTGCGCAATCATTTTTTTTATATTACCTTTAATAATGCACTAGGCGTAATGCCAACACGATCAAGAACTGGTGCAAGAAAACCAGTAGGTTTTGATGACTTTGGAGATCAACAAATTGCTGATGATTTATTACCTAAATAATATAATCAATACTTTGATATTCATTTAATTCTATTATTGTCATTACAGTGATTTTTAATTGCACAACTAAAAATAAAATAATAAAATATTTTATTTATGTGCTTATTTAGGCTACAGTGTCCGGTTATCAGTCTTGTAAGCTATTTTAGGTTGATTTGACTGATGTGTGATATGCTTTTGCTATTTTGTGATGGTGCGAGCTGACTTGCTTTGAGTTTTTTTTTTCTATGCCTTGATCCGTTACTGTCCAGATTAGGTGTATTCTGTTATTTGTTGCTAATGCTTTAAGATTGTAGCCATAACTAGTTAAAATTTGATATTTGGTTAAAAGAGAACCTATATTGCTCTTTGGTTATTAGACTTAATGATTATCTGTCAGTATACTTTTGACTATATTATGTTTTTGGCACACCAATTAATAGTCACCTCTGCTTAGAATATTTGTATACATCAGCTCTGGTGCCATTTTGGTTTTTGGCTTTATCTGTATACTAGGTGGTTTTTTTTACTATGCCTGTTGCGGATTTTTTGATGAGATAACTTTATATAAAGTTTGATTTTTATTATTAGAGCTTCTACTTTATGCAACATATTTGTTGTGTTTGGTCTGCTAGTTCTGAGATTTAAAGTATGGTTATTTGTTTGTACTCTTTGCTGTATATGGTGCTAAATAACTTTTTTTAATGCAAAACAAAACTAGAAAAAGGTTGATTGAGTTATGTTTATATAGTTGCATTGATATGTAAAGCATTGTCACTTTTTTGTCACTAAAATAATGTTTTGAAAAACAGATTATTTTGCCGTAGTTTCAACACACTATCGACGAAAGTACGGGCGATTTTAATTATTGTGTGTGTCACCCTTAGTTGACACGCAAGCTAAAATAAATATGTAAAATACTATGCACTTAAGTTGCTTTTTGAGAAACCTATTTTTTGTGAGAGACTGAGCAATCTTGAGTTTTTACAATACTTTAAAAATCTTTATATCTTTTTTAAGCCAATTTTGTAATTAGGTTTGCTTTGTCGATTTATGTTGATAAAGCCTATAATCGTTTGTTCTGTTGTAATGGTGTTTATTTTCAAATTATGTTATTTCAATAATATATTGCTATTCTTTTGGCTTTTTATAAATACTGATTTTTTTAGAGAATTTTACTACTATCACTAGCGCATTATTTGCATAATTTTATGTATTTTCACATTTTTATCTATTTTTTATTGTTTCTTCAAATATTTTTTTGAACTATAGATTGAACAACACGCGGGTTAAACCTAAAAAAAGTTATTTGTTGGGCTCATTTCTAAAAATATTTTTATTGGGCCCGACATCTTGTTGCGGTAATGCCAAAATATTATGCAGTACTTTGGGTTAAGTTTGTATTTTAACTGTTATTGCGTAACAATAGCTCAAATGTTAAAAACAATACGATTTACATTCGTATTCATGCTGTGACCAAAAATTGTAAAGGAACAGAGTAGATGAAATATTTTTAGGTTAAGTGTAGTTGCTGAACAATACTTTTAGGTTATGTGAGCTTTGATATATTTTAAGATGATTGTATAAGCAAAGATAAAAATGATGAATTTGAATGAAATGCAAAATGATGATGATAAAATGTAACATTTTAAGTTATACGCGTACTTAAACGTCATTGACAGAAATTAAGATTTTTAAAGGGTGTCCCAAAGTTTACTGAAGAAGTAATTTTGATAGAAGAAATTAAAAAACTTGATTTTTTTATTGCTTTATAAAATATACAGTATAGGGTTATCTATGGAATAACATATTGGGTAAATGGCTCCATGGTTTTGCTGGTACATACGAACTTATTTGTCGAAATTTTCTATGACTTTTTTGCATAAATGTGGTTGAATTTTGTTAATATAGCGCTTAATTTTTTCCTTTCTGGTCCTTGTTTTTATAAACTTTGGATTTTAAAAAACCTTAAAAAAAAGTTAAATAGCATGATCTGGGCACATTTTGATTACTAAAACAGGATGGTATGTGGCATTGTTTTATTGAAACCACATGTCTATAACCATATCTAGCAATTTAGACAACAACAAAACTTGATTATTATGTCGCGATTGCGAGCAGTATTAACTGTTATTGCTTGATTAATCGCATTTCGAAGAAGTATGGTTCGATTATGCATACACCCTAAAATCCAAATCAAACAGGAACACGTTGAGGGTGCATTTGTTTCTCAACAATAACTGGTGGATTTCTAAACCCCAAATGCGACAATTTTGACGATTAACGAAGCCATCAATATGAAAATGAGCTTTATCTCGGAAATTGATTTTTAGAAAAATCAGCATCTACTTGTTGTTCCATAATCGATTGAATGAACTTTTTGAACTTTGCTGTGCGTGCTTTGTAGGCTTGAATTCTAGTGGTAATTGAACTTTGTAAGGATAAAGATGCAAATCTGTTGTGAGATTACTCTTTAGAGAGGTTCTCGAAATACCCAATTCTTGATTACGGTGCCGAATTGAAGTTTCGATTTTGTTGGCTAAGATATCCGTAGCGAACTAAAATGAAGCAAGAAGCTGAATTATTTTGCAGTAGGATAATATATACTGGCCGCCAAAAGTAAAAAACACCAAGAACCTGTAATTAAATATTTACTAAGAAATGTTAAAAAACGTATTTATGTATCTGACTATTGCACAATTTATTACTATTTAAGGTTAGGTGTTTTAATGTAAATTTAATATTCTTTAATGTGCACATATATTAAAAAATAATAATTAATCTATTGAACAAGTATCTACATACATTTATATTGGCCATAAAATTCAACTCGGTAAAGAAAATCATATTTTTGAAATCTCAAGAAGAATAGGTTTTTATTGGTCGGTTTTTGGTAAATTAAGTCATATCATCAAATCTTGCGTGATGTCAGTGTTTACTTACGGCTTTGAGACAATGTCCATGACCCGAAAAACATCTAGCAAACTGCAAACCACACAGAGAGCAATGGAGAGGTCTATGCTCGGAATTACTTTGAGGGACAGAGTTTGGAATGAGGAAATCCAAAGAAGAACTGGTGTGACATAGGGTGGCGAAGCTTAAGTGGCGATAGGCTGGCCACATAGCAAGGCAGGACTCGGACAGATGGACAATGAGGATCACAACTTGGCGTCCGAGAGAGACCAAACGAAGTGCTGGCAGACCCCAGAGAAGATGGCGAGATGATATCCAAAATATCGCAAGAAAATACTAATTTTAAACTGCAGCTAATAGGAAGACGTGGAAGTTTTTGGAGGAGGCATACATTCATGAGTGTATAAATAATAGCTGAGAAGAAGAAGAAGTTAAAAAGTTATTTTTTGTTAATTTTGATAAAAAGTTGTTTCTTTACGATTTCTAGAGCACTCAGCAACTCGTCTACCATGCTAGACAATAATTTGCCAATCTCAGTGACTGGAGGTGGCTGAAGATGGCCTAGTCTTTTACCGATTGTATTCAGCAAGTGTTCAATAGGTTTGGAGATTAATGTTGGTTCTAGAACCTTGTTAATGTAGCGATTTGCGTTTAATGTTCTGGGAATGAACACTTGAGGAAACTTAATTCTATAAGCGGTTGCTTCTTGTATCATCACCTTGCGTATAAAAGCTGTATGTCGTTTTTTAGCAAACTTAGTGGGTATACAAACAAAATTTTGATTTTTTGAAAGAAAAAACTGTCAAGAAATGTAATCTTGAGAAGTTACAAACGATGAAAAAAAGAAAAAAAGGTTAAAAACTTGTTTTTTTTCAATTTTTTTATAAAATTACTCGAAAATGGCTTATTGAAAAAATCTAAAAAAATTCACAAGATCAGGACTAATATAGAAAAAAGCATTTTCAGTAGTTTGAGCAAAATCAAATTTTTGTTTTGTACACTTGACTCAGACATGGCCATATATATAATATACAGGATGTCCGGAAAATACGTGTACAACGTTTGACGACAGACTCCTGACGTCAAAATAGGTTGATCTAAGCCGACTTAGTTATATCCAAAATTGTCTCGTTTAGCCGGTAGAGGGCGTAAAAAAAAAACAAAAGTATAACAAAGTTGAAAGTATCTATTGTAAGAAACTAAGTAAAACAAAAACATTACTTAAGCAAATGTGTAAAATGACCGCCATCTTGCTGAATACACTTATTAACACTCTTTAAAAAATGATATTGGACCCTATCTAATGTCTCGGGATTATTAAAATGGTTGCCTGCATTTAAAATCCGCTGCAATAAATCATCGCGTGTGTTTACCGGAGTCTTGTAAACTTCTGTTTTAATAGCGCCCCACAAAAAGAAGTCACACATATTTAACTCAGGAGAACGTGGTGGCCATTTTACTGGTGCATCATTGCCTCTTCCAATCCATCGGTTGGGATATTGATGATGTAAGTATTGCCGAACGGCAACGGAAAAATGGGGCGGGGCACCATCATGCATATACCACATTTCCCTCCGAAGTAAAAGGGGCAAATTCTCCAGAAGAATTGGTAATGTGTCTTGCAAAAAATTTAAATAAATATTTCCATCTAACCTGTCTGGAATAACAATGGGACCAATAAGGTAGTGATTAATAATACCTGCCCAAATATTAATTTTAAATTGATGCTGATGATGTGCAACTTTAATGGCATGTGGATTTTCATCGGAATAAATATGTTCGTTGTGCAGATTGGTTACCCCAGATCTTGTAAAGCATGCCTCGTCAGTAAACATAATTTTTCTACAAAAATTTGGAACAAGGATTCTTTTGTTTCTAATAAATTGGCAAAATGTAAGCCGCATGGGGGGATCAGTCGGTAAAAGTTCCTGGACTTTTTGTATGTGGTAAGGATGTAACAACTGTTCTCTTAAAACCTCATTGACAATCGTTTTAGGAACATTTAACTCACGTTCTAAGAGACGGGTACTGGTACTTGGTTCTTCTTCAACTCTTTCCAGAATCATCTCTTCTGTTTCCACAGTTCGAGTTGTTCGCATACGACCCCTGCCTTCAAACTTTTTCTCAAAACTCCCCGTTTCCCGAAGATGACGCTCAATATTGGCAAATGTTTGGTGGTTTGGTATTCGACGGTTAGGAAACCTCTCCATGTAAACCCTAACACTCTGACGCCCATTTCCTTGACAAAACCCGTATACCAGGAGCATGTCAACTTTCTGAGAGTTTGTATAATTTTCCATTTTTAATGGTAAAATGAACTTGTAATTCAAGAATGTTGATCGTATACTTGAGTAAATTTTATAGACTGGTGACAATTTGTCAATAATTGTCAAATTATTAAACGCCATAGCAACAAGGTCACTTAAAAAATTATTGTTACAGGTAATTTCTTTTTAATATTTACAAATTTTTGACGCCCTCTACCGGCTAAACGAGACAATTTTGGATATAACTAAGTCGGCTTAGATCGACCTATTTTGACGTCAGGAGTCTGTCGTCAAACGTTGTACACGTATTTTCCGGACACCCTGTATATTATTATTATTATTATTAGCAAAGAAATACAGAATTCATATTATGATAGAACTGAAAATTTTGAAGCGACAGAGTAGATGAATTGTATTTAAGTTAAAGGAAATTGCTGAGCAATATTTTTAAGTTATTAAATTTTTATTGACAGATGCAACTGTAAATCGACAAATAAAACAATCAAATAGATTAGATATGTGTGCTATGATTACCTATCAATTGCGAAGCAATATTTTTAAGCTATGTATTTGATTTAAGTCTTAATTGCGCGGAATATTTATAGTATTTTTTTTAAACTAACAATTGGACATTTGCAAAGCGACAAATATGATGCAACATTTTTAAAACTGAATGATAATAATAATAATAATAATATATTTATTATCCAACAGTTCTAAAAACTATTAACAGGATAATGTTAAAATAAACTATAAGTAATTAAATTGTAAAGAAAAAAACAACAAATTAAATTGTAACAAATCAAAATACAAAAAAAATGAAAACATCTACTATAAGTCAAATACCAAATGAAAATTAACTCACATAAACCAAACACAAATAGAAACAAAACTTACATGTTATAACATATACAATTACAGTATTTAAAATTTCTATGTATTCTATATGAAATCATAAATCTAGTTATCGGAATAGCAATTTTAGCTTAAAGTTAATAATATTTACATAACAATATTATTCAACTTTTTACATAATTCAGAGCAGGATATACAAAAAATGTCAATTTCGGAACAATATCTATTGACGTACTCACACATAGAAAACAATGGTGAAGATTGACGATGCGTTGTGTTGGTCTTATTAATATAAAAAGTGTGCCTGAGTCTACTATTAATTCTTGGAACAACAAAGTTTAGTTTATGCAACAAGTTTGTATCTTTTATTTTAAAATGAATTAGTTTGTATATAAACAATACATGCGTCGAGAGTTTAGTGATTGTATGTTGAATTCATTTAACAATTGGGATTGAGGATAACCACGTTCGGGATATACATTGTGTGCACGATAATATAATGCTTTCAAAAATTTTCTTTGCACTTTTTCTACTTCTTCCATAAACGTTTTTTGTTTTGGATGCCATATAATTGATGCATATTCTAATTTGCTTCTAATAAAAGCGTAATAAAAACTAATTAAAGCTTTAGTGCCAACAAATGGTTTAGTATTGCGAAAAATATAGCCTAGTATTTTATAGCATTCTTTTGATATTGTATTTATATGATCAGAAAAAGTTATTGTGTTGTTAAAAATAACTCCTAGGTCTCTGAACAATTCAACCCTTGTTAATTCAGATTGGTTAAGAGAATAATTAAATCTTTGAGTAAGACGTTTACGACTAATTCACACAACTTTACATTTAGTGATGTTTAGCATTAAACCATTTTTACAACTCCAATTTGTTAACAAATTTAAGTCATTTTGTAGTGCTAAAAAATCATGGTTATTTACTACCGTTCTAAATATTTTTAAATCGTCTGCATATATAAGCGTTGGTGATGAAATATGGTCAACAATATCATTTACAAACAGTAAAAATAATAGTGGCCCAAGGATAGATCCTTGAGGTACACCACTAGTTGAGATAAAATTTGTCGATTTATATCCCTGATATTCAACAATATTTTTTCTGTTGTAAAGATATGACGCTATTAAGGAAATTACATTGTTATTCAATCCAAAGTTATGCAGTTTTTTGATTAAATTGTTATGCTGTACTTGATCAAAGGCTTTGGAAAAATCAGTATAGATTACATCAACTTGATGACGGTTATCCAAAGCCTCAGACACTGCATCAGTAAAACAGCAAAAGTTTGTAGTGGTCGATTTTCCACTAACAAAACCATGCTGTTGGGGACACAAATAGTTTTGTGTATGATTATATATAACATTGTACAACATAGTTTCAAATATTTTAGCAAAGTTGTTAATTAAGGAGATTGGCCGATAATTAGTTATATCAGCAGCATTTCCATTTTTAAAAATGTGCAGCAGTGGAGTAACTAGAACAGTGTGACAATCTTTAACTAAGAACGCTGGAACGTTATCAGGTCCCATAGTAAATTTGGACTTTAAAGATTTGCAAGCAGCTAGATAATCGTCTTTTGTAAAACATTTTATAAACAACAACGGTTTGTTGTTTAGAGGTGTAAAACTGTCAAAAGGGCAGCTTTGTTTTGCAAAAACAGATGAAAAATGTTCAGCAAATGCATCGGTAATTTTTTGTGGGGAGTCAAAAGTCTTATTATTTTTTCGTAGTATACCTGGTATTCTAGATTTATTTTTCCGTTTATTAATAAATGACCACATTTTTTTTGGATCTCTGGTTATATCTGTTTCTATATTTTGTATATATAATTTAAAATCAGTGTCAATACAACGCTTTACAACATTACGCTGGGTTGTGAACCTATACTTATTAAAATGATTTTTGTTTTTATTATACAATCTTCGAAATTTAGTTTTGCGTTTAATATGGTCAATTGTATTATGACTAAACCAAGTAGGATATTTTTGATTTTTAAATGTTTTTTTGGGCACAGTAAGTTGAAAATGTTCATATAATATATCATAAAATCTTTGGCAAGCTATTTCCGGATCCGCACTTAACAATACATTACTCCAATCAGTTGACACTATTAGCTCATATAGTAAACTAAGATTAGCTTTTTTGAAATTGAACACAAATTTATCCGACTTAAAGCATTTATTGTGGTTTGGTCCAACATGTTCACAATTGATGGATAAAGCAGGGTGGTGAGCGTCTTCAGGAACCAGTAAGAATTCACTATGTGTTACATTAGTATTAATATTAGACGATGTAATAACTAAGTCAAGTGTTCTATCATTATCATTTCGTATTGAATTAAATTGTTTAGCTCCATTGTAATTAATGAAGTTAAGTAGGGCATTAGACTTGGTGCAGTTTGTCATTGGAAACATTGGAATATTAAAATCCCCAACTATTATAAATAAATCGTCTAGTAGAGTATATTGTTCAAGTTTTTGAAATATAGCCTGATATATAATTAAAGGGGAAGATGGAGGTATGTATAAGACAATAAAATTACAGTACTTAATTCTACTTATGAAGAGTTTAACAATTACAATGTCAACATTAAGTTGGTCTAAGAAATCATCGTTTAGATAAATTTGTTCTGTAAGCAAACTTGAACGAAATGCAGCAAGGGCACCACCGCCTTTTTTACCAGTGTTTCGATCACATCTATAGACATTATAATCATGTGTAAATAATTCATTATTATCTAATGAATCGTTTGCACCAGTTTCTGTAATTAAAACAATGTCTATGTCATCTTAAGCAAGTAAATTGTTGTAGAATGTAAATGTTTTAGTATTAAGGCCGTTGACGTTTTGATAATAGATGGAGTAGAAGTGTTGGATTTAAGTGCAACCATTTCTCCGTTGTCTTGCTTGGTTCTGAATTCTTCCATTGTTTTTCTACGATTGATACTTTGACGAGGCGTGAGGTCCTTGTTTATGTAGATAAGTTTAAGTGCGTCGACATTTCGCAAGTTTTTGGCATTGCTAAAAACCGCACTACATTGATCAGTTGTTTTAAACAGAACCTTTAAAGGGCGTGGTTTATGATCCGTTCGTGGATTGCCAAGTCTAAAACTTTTTATAGCCGTTGGGACGATGTTAAGATCGTTAGCAATTATGTTGATTACGTTAATAACAGAGGCATTTTCTGCGGTTGGCGATGAATTTTCTGGCAGGTTTCTGATTATGAGGTTTTTCTCCCTGCGCTTACGTTCGTTTAATTCCTCCATTACTTCTTCAACTATATCACCATCATTATTAATTGATTTCAGATTGCCTTTTTTTAGTTGTTCAATTTCTTTTCTCAGATTTGCAATCTCAGTTCGCAAGAGCAGCAAGTGTTTCGTCTGGTCAGATGTAGAACATGAGGTGCATGTCTATTTAATATTTTTTGAAGATCTTAACACCTTCGCTTCGTTAACATTAAGCTTCATACATATTGTGCTGTATGTGTTTTTACACACATAACATTTAATAGCTTTGCCATCAACAATCTCATCATTACAATGATTACAAGTTTGCTTCATAATTAATTTAATTTCAAGAAGGATATGATTAAATAATGTTATTATAGGATGGCAAAGAATAACACAAGGTATACACTCTTCACACCTAAGGGCTTATTTAGGTGACTTAACTACAAACAAGAGGGCCGCGGAAAACAATACAAATATTTAAAACATAAATATTTAGATAAAATAAAGTTATTAAAATTTTTTCCGATACGCCACTGGTAATATTAGACAAAAATAGGTTATTTAAAGAAAGAGATACAAATAATAACAAAGGAATAGGTTATGTTCAATTAATAGACAATTCTTACCAGATGTTAAGCAAAATCAGAATTTTATGTGTAAATTTTAATTGCATATCACACAGAACTAACACTTGTATAAGCTACTAGCAGTAGATGTATTTATTATGACTATTTACTGAAACTTTTTAATAAAACAGGTAGCAATATCACTCCGCAACAACAGTGGCGTAGTTATATTATATTATGGATATCAGGTATATACCTCTTAAGTGTACGCTTTCTTTTATTCCTATTTTTTATACTTGCTTTTGTTTTGACCTCTTTGGTGTTAATAGAAATTTATATTATTTCTATGTCTTATTTGACTTGAGTTGGAGTCCCGTTCCAACTCTAGTGCCAGCACCGCCGTCCAGAATCTCTTCTATAATTGCCTGTGTAAGTGAGCCTAAAAAACCTGTTATTTCCTTCCCGTTGGCTAGTTAAGGTATAGGACTTTGTTCTGGTTTTCCGCTGCTAAGGAAGTTTTGTAGGCATCCGGCTTCGCGACCTTAGCAGCCCTCCCGTTCTATCCCTACAACTGTGAGTAGTCCCTGTAAATATTGTGTAAATTGTATCGTTAGTTAAATAAGTTTAAGTGGTTATAATTATGTTTTATTGGGAATAAAATTTTGTTTATTGGTTTACATATACTTGACGAATTTCACAACGTAATTATGGTAGCTCCCGAGGCAACAAAAAAAAAGAACCTTGTGGATCACGATTGATTGCTACTCCGCCGTCTCGTACAAAGTAGGAAACGTTACATTCTTTACAACATTTTTAGGTTCCTTATAAGAAGTTATCATAAAATTTTAAACCGAATTTGTTGGTCTGTAAGATAGAAACCTGTAGTAAAATATTGCTTTTTAATAATGTAAATATTTTAACATGAATAAAGTAACAAGGAGAACATTTTTTCAAAGTTAAAATTGTATTTTGTTTGTCTTACATTGTCAGCGTAGCAAATATATTGATAAATTGATTCAGTAATAAAAACTAAAATTCGCAAAAAGTTTGAAAAGACAGATTCTATAATTTGAGTTGGTTCTACAAACACAAAAATTTTACTGGAAAAAATGTTACTTTAAGGAAAAATTAGTTGTAGTTAGGTTAAGTTATGTGCAGAAGAGCCCATTGACGCATAGCTACGCCACTGAATCTATGCTGGTCTGTGATAATTTTAATTTTTGTAAACGTGTTTTTACAATATTTTTGATCTCTTATAAAATTATTAAGTATTTATTGGAAAGTATATGGATAATTCCATTACTTTTCGACTAATTTAAAAAAGTCGACCTCTTTGATTTTGTTCAAATTTTCAGCGATCAAAATATAGATAAAAAAATGAGATTCCCAAAATTTTGGACCTTAGAATATTGCTTGTTCAAAATTACACACATTTAAAGGTAAGAAATTTTATAATAAAACGTCTTTTTTAGCTTATTTTGTATCTCAAATTTTGGGCTTCTGGAAAAAGATAAAAAGGTCTACGATGGCTCAAATTATTTCTTATTACATGTACTTTAAAACCCATATTTTTATGTTTAATATTGTGGCAGTCATTTTGATATATTAAGCTTCAAACATTATTCTAAAAAACCCTGTAAATTTTGCTTTCTTTAAATCGTTCTAACTTTGTCAAATCTTAACAAAATTTGATTCGCGAGGTTTAGATTTCCTTGTGTTTAATCTCTTTTTAAAGTGATCACACAATACTTATAGAATCAATACGTATACACCATTATTTTGATGCATGAAGTTGCACATGTTTTCGCGATCTTCAAAACTTGTAATTTTCAGGTCCCGAAAAAGGGCTGTCACCCTATGTCGATTTTAGTCAAAATTACAGTAAATACTCTTTAGATTACAAGAAAAAAGGTTATCTATATGAGAAATGGTATATCGGGCATTAACAAGAATTTTTTAATATTCAATAATTGTCAAAATCGGCAAACCGCACATTTTTGTATCTTAATTTTTGGGCCTCTGGAAAAAGAGAGAAGAAAGTCTACTGTGGCTCAAAATATTCTTTATTGCATGTACTTTAAAACACATATTTGCATATTTACTGTTGAGGCAGTCATTTTGATATATCAAGCTTTAAACATTATTTGAAAAAAAAAAAACGTAAATTTGAAAAATTACAAAATTATGCTTTGTTTAAACCGTTCTAACTTTGTCAAATCTTAAAGAAATTTGATCCACAAGGTCTAGATTTTTTTGTGTTCAATCTTTCTTTAAAGTAATCGCACTAGATTTATAGAATCAATTCATATTTACCACTATTTTTATGCAAGAAGTTGCACATGTTTTCGCGATCTTCAAAACTTGTTATTTTCAGGTCCTGAAAAAACGCTGTTACTTTATGTCGATTTTAGTCAAAGTTTCAGTAAATACTCTTCATACCACAAGAAAAAAGGTTATTAATACGAAAAATGCTTTCTAAGAACTTCCTGGGTCCAAATTGTGGTGTATACGTATTGATTTTATAAGTCTTGTGTGATTACTTTAAAATGTGAAAAAATTGAGACCTTGTGGATTAAATTTTGTTAAGATTTGACAAAGTTAGAACGGTTTAAAGAAAGCAAAGTTTTGCTATTCTGCTAAATTTACGTTTTTTTTTTTTTAATAATGTTTGAAGCTTAATATATTAAAATGACTGCCACGATATTAAACATAAAAATATGGGTTTAAAAGTACATGTAATAAGAAATAATTTGAGCCATCGTGGACCTTTTTATCTTTTTCCCGAAGCTCAAAAATTGAGATACAAAAAAAGCTAAAAAAGACTTTTTATTGTGAAATTTCTGACCTTCAAATATGTTTCATTTTGAACAGGCAATTCTAAGGTTCAAAATTTTTGGAATCTCATTTTTTTCATCCATATTTTGATCCTTGAAAATTTGAGCAAAATCAAAGAGGTCGATTTTGTCAAATTAGTCGAAAAGTAATGGAATTACCCATATAGAAGACTAAAATGTAAAAAAAATCAACACCAAGATTAAGAAGAAGATAGAAAACATGGAAAAGCTTTGATTGTAGAATGCAGTATTAATTTAATATAATATTTAAATTTATTTTAAACTTTGGGGGTTAAGTGGAAGAACAGCTTTATAGCTGAACTTCACTCTTTTATCTATTTAAATTGATAAATAAAGAATGCAATAATAATAATAACACGAGATCACTTTAACTTTTTAATATTTCATATGCACGGTTAACATTTTAGACGTTTTGCTTTTGATAGTTTAAAAATTCCACAAAATTCAAAGGAAAACCAATATATCATACCTTTACAAATTAAGACCTTTGTGGAAAATTTAATTATTACACATTTTGTTTTAATTTATATTTTGTTTTTTTGTATGTAAAAAATTCTGGAACAAATATTAATCTAATAGTATATTGCAATGCATTAATTTGATTTGATAATTAAAACAAAGAAATATTGATCGACGTCTTAAAATAAAACAACAGTTTACAAGACACAATATTAATTATTTTTATAATTTTTAAGTTTTAAATAATAGATCATAAATTAGTAATTTTTTGTTAATATTAGTATTTTCTTTGCTTACTGTGTCTTTTTTAAGTATGAAGGAGTGTAAATTGCTTGTGGTTCCATCCAATTTGTTGGTACATTTAATGTTATACATGAAATATTATTTATGCAGAAACTAAATAAGCCAAGAAGTTAGTATTGCAGCATGAAATGTACGGCTACGAGGCATTAAATAACAAAATAATATTATACCACCCATCTCATACATAAAATTCGCACATATACCTGAAGTTACACATGTCTAATGATAAATTGTGCTGAACCTGGCCATACTTAACTTTCTCACATTAAAACTCAACGGTTGTTTAAAGCCGTGTTTTGCAAATGCTGAATAAACCGTAATTAATGGGTAATAAAAATATTTTATTGTATTATCTCTACAAAAAAACAACGTATTTTTAAAGTATGCTTTCACTTTTGGTTGAAACATTGTATGATGCACCGAGTTCATTTTAATATTCTCGTTATGAATAAAAAGCGCTTTTAAATTAAACGGGCAAGCACATAAATTGCTGGAAGCAGCTTTGAATACTCATTTTTATACAGAATTATATACACGTGTAAAAATTTATATTCCGCGAAATTAACAATAAATAAAATGTGTAATGCAATGCATAAACAACAGCGCTCATTGACCATATTTCCGAAGAAGCAATTAGTTTTAACAAGTATTCTCGAAATGAGATGAGGCCATAAATAATAATTTCACGCAGGCCATACTTTACGATTGGAAAACTCGTAAAAGATCTAATTTTATGATAGCAATTTTTTAATAGATTTTTTCATAATAAAAAGGATGCTCTATATTTATTGCTAATCATTCGTTAGCCATAAAATTGGACACCCTGAGGAAGTATAACATCAATTATTTTTTCTAATTAAAACGCATTAATTGGAAAAATACTGATAAATGATATTATTTTGGCAAACTTGAAAGATAAAAGCAAATCCTATCATGCCGCAGTAATTTATCATGCAGGACCAGTTTCAATTCCAAGCAATTTTATATACGAAAGAATAACAAAATACTCTTTATAATAAATATGCATATTAATCAACGCATTAAAATAAATAATGATATTAAAGCCCTGCGAAACTGCACTGACAATATTTATCGCGTTCACAACATCCACGGTGCATATGGGTAATTAACGGGTCGACACAAATCTTTACCATCCCTTCCGGGAATGCAGGGCACTTCATTAGGTTCCACTATAATTTACATGTCTAATTACATCATGTGTCTTCATCTTTGTACATTCTATTCCAATTACGCGTGACAGTTTAATTGGGCCTATTCTTTCCACCGATGCTATCAGTGGTTATGTATTTATATAATTATAGGGTTTTATTTTAATAATGCGCCCAAATGTTGATAGGCATATTTTGTGTCGTGTTGGTTACACGACAGCCCTGACAAGAGGAAGGAAATTAATTGACTCGTACAACTTTTGTTTGTAATTAATGGCAAGGTCTGCAGCTTTATATGGGATTGAAGTTATTCTTGTTATACATTCATTATTTTTTTAATCGAGTTTTATTTTTAATTAGCAATTTTTAATTATACTGGAAAATACCACTATATTAATATATGTTTTAGTTATTTAAGTAAATGACTTTTTAAAGTAGATGATGTTTTTATTACATATTAAAAAAAAACAAAAGATTATATACAAATTTCACTTACATTCTTTGGAATGTAAGTAAATCATCAAATCTTTGTTGTTCTGACTATGAGGTAACTACCACGATTTAATAAAAATAATGAAGCACATAAGAATTAATATTAACATAACTCAATACAGTAAGTAAAGTTTATAAAACCATGAGATTCATTCTAAGATCATGAAAAGTTTTCACTCAATTTCTACTGTAACTAATTTATATCAATCTTATATACTAATCAAATTAGCTGTATTATTTGGTATCATAGATACATTAATACGCTTGAAGGAGTTCAAAAGATTTTCGAAGCATTTACATTACTTAAAAAATGGCTTTTATCTTATAAGAGATTACAATTGATGTATTTTTATCTTCTTATGCTTAATTTTAATTTTTAAATTGATCATATTATGTTAATCTGTTACTGCATTTTTAACGGCAGATTCGTCGCTAATTAATAGCAAGTATGTAGAAGGCCAATTTATATCGGTACGTTGGTTGCTAATTCATAGCGGCAGACTTTTTTCTAAGGGTGTCCACCTTACGTTTATTTAATTAAGACGCAAAAGTTAGTTTGTTCATTAATTGAAGTAATAATCAGATGAAAGGCGATGAGAGATTTTCTGATTTCTACGTACAGTGTCAATGGGGAAGTATGATAAATCTTTACTGGTTTATTGGTAGAATTTGGAAGTGTCAACTCTTATGTTGAAATATCTTTTACCTTGATACAAAGATGACACAAAGGCTATCTTTCTTTAGTGCAAATTTGGCACTGAACTCTTTTGAGGAGTTGCTGAGGCAATCTATACTTATCACCAATGCTATATCTTGGGTCATGAGCATTACATTTGCTTATTCTTTAAGCAGCGGGGTTATTTTGGCAAATCGAATAACAATTCTGACCGAACAACCTCTAACAAGGATTGCTAATTGTAGTTTTAAATCACTATTCTTCTATTCTACGAGGTTATTCTGGATGATGCACACAAGACAATACTTGTTGTGGGTACATTGTGGTAAGTTTGCAGTATTTGTGTGCGTTTTTGTTTTGATTATGATGATTATTCTTTACCATCAGGGTATAGCGATACAGTACACCGTTGTAGAGGATATAATTTTTATTACGGTATTGCAGTTGGTTCTCTTCATCCTGTAAACTTTCTAGTTCTAAGATTCAAAGTTCTATACTGTACTGTACATATAGAACCATTCATGTTTGTGTTTTGCGGTACACGGTCGATGAAATAAGGCATCCGCTATGTTATTTGTTTTTCAGGTGCGTATTTAATTGTTATATTGTAATTTTAACTAAAGTCATGAGCTACGTCAAAGGATGATGGTCAGTAATTAAATTTGCTAGCAGCCCATACAATAGTTAAAGCTTTTATTTTTGTTGTTGATTAGTTTTGCTTGATGTAAGCAATGTACTGACCCCCCCCCCCTCTCTCTCTCTCCAGAACTGCTTTCTAAGAACGTAACGACTGGCGTCTGTTTTGAGGAGACATGGAAAGTGTTCGTCTGCTTGCTTTTAGATAGGAGCAGTAGTGAGAAGTTACTTTAGTTTTTCCAAAGCGGTTTCTTTGTATTGGTCTCACTTTTATGTAGAATTTTTTTTATAAGTGGTCGCGCAACACCAACAAATTTATAAATTGCTTATATTTCGAGTATGTTTGTAGGAAAAATTTCAAACCTTTAAAGTTTCTTGGCGATAGCATTTGAGTTATTGTACTGACCTTATCTGGATCTGTATGGATTTTTTCTTTTGACATTATATGTTTTAAGTATTTAATTTTATGCGGAGACAAACTTTTGTAGATGACGAAGTATTGTATTGTGGTGCTGTAAATGATTGTCAAACGTGGTGGATTGCATAATTATGTTGTCTAGATATACTAGGATTTTTGCCTGTTTTTCAATTTAATTTATGAAGCAATTCATTAGTTTTTGCCAAGTGAATTCTGTAACCCAAATGACATACGTCTAAATCTGTAAATTTTATATGGCGTCTTCTTTCTTTATTTTAATTTGCAAGTAACTTGATTGCAGGTGCGCGGACATAAATCGTATTTTTTAATATTTCTTTTGCTGCACGAAGAAGTTTATCTATTTTTGGTAGTGGTGGTAGTGGGTGATCAGGCACCGTGATCATTGTGAAGAACTTGCCAGAATGATCAGATACTCGAAGAGAAGCTGCGTGATTACGTGTCAAACGCGAAGATCCCAAAACTGACTGTCTTACCACCTCTATGTTTTGTAAGTTGTAACGGACTATGGTAACCTTAAATCTTTTTTTTTTTTACCTTTCCAGTTTTAATGAAGTTGTTCACTTATGGAACATTTGATTGTCGGCGAGGAACAGGACTTTGGGAGGGGATATTGAAGTGTACGCAAAATGTGCGCTGCATGGCGACAAACGACAGGCCGTTAGAAAAATAGCTTTTTACGGCCACGCACGTTGCTTCTTGGCCAATACGTTTTTGCTACTGAAACAGATGACAAAAAACTTTTAGACCCACCTCTTCCAATGAGACAACTTCCATCCTTGGCCTACCACGCCTCTCTTCACTGTTCAATCGGCAAGTTTTGTTGCTGCTGTTTTGTTGATACCTACAACGACTCGCATGATGACTCATAAGATTGAGCTGCAGGATCTTACACCCATCAGAGCACCTCACAGGTTGAATACATTCTAGTCACCGGAATAATTGAGCAAATCATCAGCGACTACTGCTTACCAGTAGCGCTAGTTAAAAAGAAGGACGGCTTGCCTATATTTTGTACGGATTTTCGGAAGCTGAACGCAGTCACCAAAGTTGAAGCAGCGCCTTTGCCTAAAATACATGAAACTCTCAATGACTTTGGCGAGGCCAAAATATTTACCAAAATGGATTTGAAAACGGATTATTAGCAGATTCTATTGGAGAAGCAATACTGCCATTACACCACCTTTACAGCGCCGGACAGCGGATCATACACGTTCTGCGTCATGCCGTTTGCTCCGAAAATGCTCTTGCTTCTGCGTTATAAAAAAAATCATTCTGATAGTAATAGTTGGTACACATTGACATTCAGTTGATTAAATTTTGAAAACCATGTACAGGGAGTTTATAAATGAATGGGATTATGTAATCACTTTAAATATGCCGCTTTTTTTAAATTGTCTACTATACTATTTGTTTTGACAGTTCAACTTTGACAACTGTCAAGCAAGCAAGGTTATAAGAATGTATACAAATGAAGAGAATATTTTTATTATTGAATTCTACTTTAGGAATGGGCAGTTTGATAATGGGAAATGTTTCTATTCTATTCCGGATTCTGTTCGAGAATTTACTACTGATAATTATAAACATTTAAACATATGAAAATATTTTTATTATTGAATTCTAAGATAGGCAACTTTATTTACGCATTTTTACTACAGCTAGACACAAATATTACTTAATATACACAAAACAAGTGTGCACTCATGCCTTTGACCGTTTTAGCATTTTTCATTTGCGACGTTGTTCTGAGATTGAAAAATGCTAATGTATATTAAGTTGCCTATTATACCAGCCGCACAATTCGTGTCTAGCTGTAGAGCGACACAAACGTACATTAGATGTCTAAAGGAAATTATTTTTATTTATCTCTTTCATATCATCTGAGAGTTTATTTTTGTTTACCTTAGTTTTTCTATAAGTTTTTAGCTTTTTTATATTTCATCTAATTGTTAGTATTTTGAAGAATGCCATGAGTGCAGAGACTTGCAATTTTTACCAAATTATACTACATTTGAAAGAGTACGAATTATTGAAATGGGTGGTTTAAGATTTCGTGAAATTAGTCTAATGTGAGATCCAGCAGAACCAACACGAGCGATTGCATTAAATTACACAAGAGCACTTAGTTGTAGAATCTTTATGAGCATTATTTATAGGCGAATGTGCTCTTTTGGATTGCGTTTATTATTTTTATTATTGTTTACCTTAAACAATTTAGCATAAGGTCACCAAGCAATAGGCTGCAGTGGTGCGAGGACAAACAAGACTGGGTTTACTTTGACGGACGTTTAACCTGTAAACGTCCGTCAAAGTAAGAGACAGACGACTTATGGTGGAATTCATTAAAGCTGATTAACGTTAATCAGCGTTAAATGTGACAACATAACCTCAACTGTCAAAATTAATTTTATTAATTCAATATAAATACTTGATATTTACTTTGCGGTAGTTACAAATATTATTTTCTTTTTATTTCTGATAGTTATATATTGTGTCAAACTTGCCTTTGTGGTAGCATTTCTATAAATAGTTTTGCGGTTGTCAAATTTAATCAACCGTTACTTTAACTGGCTTTCATGAATTCCAGCATTAGAGGTCATAGACAAAATTTATAACTTGTTTAACATTCTTACACGAAATCAACTCCTGGCTAATGGTTTGGGGACAATATGCTACGGAGGAAGGTTTCTTTTAATACTTTTTCCCGGCACATTAAACGCGCGCCGTTATATTGATACAGTCTTGGAATTTTTTTTATTTTTGCTCATACGTGATAATGCAAAGACAGTTTTCCAGCAAGATATTGCTTGACTTTATATATTAACGTAACTACTTTAACTTTATAAAACATGACTAGGACATTATGGACAAAACATTGCGTTGTTTACCGCATCCGTTACTTTAAATGAACTGCGTTAGATACCCTATGACGAGCTACTTGAAGATGCAATAGACGCCATCTGGTTTTTAGCTTGCCCGCAACTGTATATTAACATACACTATTTTTAATAAGTTTTAGAGTTATACGTCAACTTCAACTTCAGTTGGTTCATTTTGTTCTGAAATAATAAATGCTATCATTTTTTTTAATCTGTTCTGTTGGAGCTGTGAATTGAACTTGAGACATTATGTAAATTAATGTTTGTTACTTCAGCAAGTTTATAATTGAACTAACAAATCAAAAACTTTTGTAGAGAATTACTCATAAACTTGCCGGAATAAAAATATCAAGTAGAGTCGATTTTGACAGTTCAAATTTTAGTGAAAGAAAGTTCGTTTGAATAATAAGGTTTCAGTAGTTTATATGCTGTGGTCGGGTGATTAACGAAACTTTATCGTGGAGGCTTATTTCAAACATACTGATTTTGTGACTGCGACGCAGAGGACATTTTGCACGCTCTTTGGTTTAAATCAAACGAAATTGCTTCTGATCGGAAAACGAATTGAAATGCATCTAAATTTAAAGTAAATTTGCACATCTTAAAAAAAACAGCTGGGCTTCTTAAATGTGAAGACACTTAAAAACATCGCTGCAGTCAAAGCTTCAATAAAGCAGTTTCTAACGTTATTCTTGGAAACATGTTTCTGCACTTTGGATGTCGGTTTGACCGGCACTGTGAAATTTGTACGTTTTAAAATAGATGAAATACGATACAGATGTTTTCTGGTTTCAACAGGATAGAGCTACAGCTTATACGGCCCGTCGTTCTTGCGCTTCTTTACTAGAGATGTGGATTGATTTCTTTACGAGAAACTGTTTAATGGCTTTTTTGATTTACCGATTTGGGCTGTTTATAGGGGACGTCTAGGCAGAGGTTATTAAAAATCATCTTCGAACTTTACAAAAACTCAAGAATTATAAATGTTTTTATGAAAAAATTGTTAGGGTTTCTCCAGATATGCTGGTGAGAGTGGAAGAAAACTTTAAGGAAATCTTACACATGTACAATGTGTGTCAAGGACAACATTTGAACGATATATTTTTAAAAACTTTACAATAAATCTTATTATGGATAAAAGGTCAATTTTTGAGTCACATTTACATGAGAAAAGTGTGGTTACATACCTCCGCAGACAGAAGATACATTGTTTTACTTTGAAGCAACGTTTTGAATTACTGAAAATTTTGAAAATGAGTCTCATTTGTCTGTGAGAGCGCGGAAATTGCGTATCAATCGAAGGAATACGAAAGTTTCTGATAAAAGTGCGTGAAACTGGAATGCTGGTATACAATGCGCGCATCAAACATACTCATCCGAGGAGCCGAAATTCTTGCTTCTGTGGCTCGAAGTGTATGCGAGAATGTTCCTGGGACAACTAGACGTAGAAGTCGGAATTTCAATATTTGGTGAACAACTCGGATTCTTTACATAGACCTCGGTATGTTTGCTTACAAATTGCAACTTGTTTAAGAAATTAAAATGGTCTACTTTGGTGCCCGTTTTTGCTTTGCTTAGTGGGCTTAAACGAGTTAAATGTTGACCAAAATTTTAACCGAAAAATCATCTTTTTGGACTAGGTCTAGGTTCTATCTTGGCGGCTATGTGAACAAATTGTGTTTGGGGAACAGAAAATCTACAAGCTATAGTCGAGAAACTAATGCATCCACTGCGAGTTACTGTCTGGTGCGGATTTTAGAGTGGTGGCGTGTTATTGGGTCATTTTTCTTTGAAAACGATGATGAAGCCAATGTTACTGTTAGCGGATATTGTTACAGAGGCATGATTACTGATTTTTTGTGGCTTGATTGGAAGAACTTAATCTACGGCAGCTCTGGTTCTAACAAGGTGGGGCGATATCCCATACTGCACATGCCACGATCAATCAACAACAACCGCGTTAACAGCTGTTTTGCGATGTACACTGGCCACTTTCCAGTTTCGACTTGACACCGCTAAATTTTGTTTTGTGAGGCGCATTGAAGGAAAAGGTGTATGCTGACAATTCACAGACAATTGACCACTTGAAGCAGAACATGCAATGTTATCGCCGAAATAACGCTGGAAACAGTGGCGCAAATACTCGATAATTGGTCTTGAAGAATGGCCTACTGCCGAGCCTGCCTGTCCTTTATCTGTTTTTTTTAAGAATTTACTTTGGAAATGTGGGACTTGTGCTTTACCTTGTATAATGAATTTAGGTTTAGGTAACTTGACTTTTTTTATCAAAAAATCCTTGCTTTTTTATACCTCCTAGCAATTAATATGTTGAATTGACTTTTAGTTTTAGTGTATTATTAGTAGAATTTTACAAACACTGTATTAGCATGACAATTATTTGATTTGAAAATTTGACACCCTGTATAGCCGATATGACACATGTTTATAGAAGGAAATCTTTATAATTTTAGATTACAAAAGACAAAATAAAGATTACATTGAATAGTGCATTCGATTAAAATAAAATTTCTAACATTTACAATATTATTTTTAATATTTATTTAGTTTAATTCTATTATATAAATTACTGTATATCTTATTTCTTTTTTTCTTTTTGAGAATTATATTTTTGTCTACATCAGATGTATACATTAATTATTTTGTAATGTAATTTGATAGTATTTAAAAGCATATGGCTGGATGTTTTCGAAATATAATATTAAAGTTTTAATTGATAATAATGTAATTAACCCATGCAAACAACACCCCCATTCCAGTAAAAGTATTCTTGGAGCATACAGATACTATAATTATTAATTAATTCTTTAATCTTCATTAATGTAATGTTATAAATTGGTTTAAATATGAATATATGCGCTAATTTCCTTATGCTACACAATGCAAATATTTAACGTTGGACCGAACACACAGATTTTAATAAAATATTAATTAACGCATTCTCATACAAACATCATCAATATTTCATCAATTATGCAAGAATTTGTATAAAATTTTACTCAAAGGACACACTTTATGTACAAAATGTATTTTAATGTCATGCCCGTAAAATATTCAGGGGGGCCTTTAGCCGAAAAGGGATATGAAAATATCGCCGGTGATAAAATTTTCAATTAAAGTCCCATGCACGCTTCATTAACTGTAATACCTTAACCTTTCAAAGTGCGTAAGGTCTCTCTATATTTTGCTTATGCTGCGATTTTATTCTAAGCATTGCTTTATAGATTCTATTCATAGGCGGCCAATCGATTACTCCCTTGCATATTGCTGCAGCTATATAAGCTGAAGAGGGAGATCTTGATGATTTATTACCCGGGGAGCATATTCTTTTAACGTGACTTAAATTTTAAATTGTTTTATTGTTTTTTTTTTCTATCGTTTCTCTACATCAAACCCGATGCTGGTTTCTTGGGGTGTATAATTGCAGCAGGAAGTTACTTGATGAATTAAGGTTAATATTTTAGAGTTTAAAACGAACAACGGTCTATTAATCTCGATGCTATTTTTTTTATACCACCCTAAATGTGGTTTTTAAGTCATACCAATCATGAAATTATTTATTGTATCTTTCTTTTTTTTATGCTGTATATTATTATGTTAGTATTTAAATAAAAGCAATAATTTTTATACAACTACTCGCAATTTTAGACAAAAAGAAGGCCTGTAAAAGTGTACGTATTAATGGTTTGGATTGAATATATGATTCTTTTGCAATTTTCATCTACTTTGCTAACTGAAACAAAATATAATCAATAGTTTCAAATTTTAATTAATTTTTTTTTATAATTTACTATTTACCAATAATGTAGTATTAATTATGAATAATTTGATTATAAATGAAGAAAGTCTTATACTTTCCCATATAAGGAAGTGCTGATTAATAATCGATTAATGCAAAATTTTGTATATAATATGTAGTAGTGCGTGTTTATGGTTGGCGGATGCATGTGGGAAAGAAGCTTACGGTAATTCAGACTATTGTTGAGATGCGTGTGACAAATCATTTCATGTAGTATATAGAAATGCAAGTTCACCGTGTTTAATGTCTTAACGAGTTAGATCTCCCTGGATTGTAGGAAAGTGGTGTGGTTTGCAACCACAGGTAGTCAATGTATCGGTTGGTGGTTACTGGAGAAATGGTATTTTAATTTACCGTAGGTTTTTAAATTTTTATCAATTATTCATACAGAAAATCTTTTATATTATATATTTTTATCAAATGTTCAATAGTATCTTAATTATGTTTGAATTTTAATACTCTTACGATTGTTTCCTATGCAAATATAAGGCAATAAATAAATAAATTAATAAAATGTTAAAGAATGTGATATTATTTTATTGTACTGTATCTTAAGCAACATTGATTTGTATTTTCTTAATCGATATAGACATATCTATTGCCAGATTATACTATAATAATACTTCTTTTTCTACGTCACTACCTACTAGTGCTCACGCCATCCGGCAGCATTATCCAAAGTAAGTTAATATGAACTAGGTTTCACAGTTTTGGTTCTAGTGCTGAATCCTGAGGTACTTCTCTGGTTATAGTTATAGCTATTTCTACCTTATACGAACGTTTGTTTGTCTCCTTTGTTGCAAGGTTTAACCGATGCTATCATCTCCTCTAAGATTTTTTTCTTAAATTGTTCTTTGCAGTTTGCTCAGTACTATAGCTTCTGATTTTGTTTATTTGTCTCCGATACATGTAGCCAATTAGGCTTTTAAAACAATTTTTTTTGCAACATGCCACTTTAAGAAGGAGAAAAACAATAGGTTCTTTCACTTTTTTTAATGTACTGTTATTCTGTTAAATTACTTTCTAATCATTATGTTACAGGACAATATTAAAAATAAAATTGGTAAAAAGTATCTTAAATGAAGACATTTGTGCCGTTGTCGGCAGTTTTATATTTTATGCATACCTATGCATTTTATGAATTAAAAAAATAAATGATACAAGCAAAATTAATTTTATAGTTATTAAAAAGATAGGCCTGAAACATGGTATTGTAATTTTTTTTTATTTTTTAAATAGTTTTTCTTGGTTCATTTTAAATTCAAATAATTGCTAAGAGTGTGGCTTATTTAATTAAAAGGGGTATTTATTTTTAACGTACAACATGCTTTGTTAAATAGGTTACTATTTTCTTGTAGAAGGTGTTTCAACAAGAACTTTGATTTTAAATTTAAATAAAAATACTAAGAACTTTTTATTGATTTTATTTCATAAATGTTGACTTGCGGAATTTACACAATCTGCTGTGGCAACACATGCTGTGCCTACTCTATATCTCCCTATACCCGATTTTTTGCTCTTTTTTTTTCTATGGCTTTCAATCTGTGCATTTTTTTCATATTGAATTATCTAAATCTTGAAATTTCAAATTCTTCTATCTTTTTTCTCACTTCTGTTGTTGCATAGTTTCTTAGTGCTCTCTATTTGTCACTCAGGTATTGATTGTAGATTTGTTTATTTTGTTATTCAATACCTTTTTTAACTTTTTCTTATCCACTCTACTGGCATATGTTCTGCGTTGTCATGCGTGTCTTCTTGACAGAATATACATATTTTTTCTATCTCTATCTTATTTGTTGTCTCTATATTTGTTACTTTAGTTTTTTTTTTTTTTCAGAGGTGTTGGAACTTTTAAAAGGCACCTCGTTGAGGTAGTGTGAGATTGTTACTCACTAAAATACCATTTGGGTTAAAAAATAATTTGTTTAACCATGTTTTTTTACGCCCATTGATTTATATTTTGGATTAATTTCTTAGTCTACTAACCCAAATTTTGTATTTGATTTTTTTTTGTCAGTTTCAAAAAGTGTTTTCACTCTGTTTGTCTTACTGCGTTATCTTTTCCGTACCTCTTCCTTTTTTTTTAAACTGGAGATTTATGGGTATCATGGTTGCTACTACAATTATTGCACTTGCCGACATCGTATGGTATGCACTGCTTACACGTATGGCTTTGTATCTTCTTCAGCACATTTAGCAATGTTTTTGTACTTTTGTCATCTTAAGTCTTCACATCAAATGGGCGCAGCATACATAGTTATTGAGTGAAATACTGCATATAGTATTTTCTTTTTTTGCTGCGGGGTTTTTTATATTTGGCATCAGGCAAGCTAGTAACATAGCGGATGATTGGGTCTTTTTGCAACTGCTATTTATGTAATGTTTGTTCTAAAGTCAAAAGTCACTTTGAGGTATTATAATTTATTACATACACAGTACATACACATATACAGTTTTTGTTTTTTTTTAGGATCCTTGTGTTCCTTAAGAGCACTCTCTCCATATTTTCCGCAGCTATCTCTAATTTTATGTGGTTTTATCTAATTTGTGATTTGCTGTATGGCATTGTTGACTGTTGCTACTAGTGTTTCTTCTGTTGGCCTACAAGTTCTATAAAAAATATCCCAAAATTGATTTTTGAGGTACACCGCACGTGATACTCTTCTCATACTGTTTCCCCACCTAGCAATATTCTCTTGGAGAAATAGCTCTTTACCATTTGCAGCAGGTACAGCAAGATTTTATTTTCTTGTAGATCACTTTCCACTCCTCTTTAGGGCGCTGAGTTGAACGCATTTCTAACATCAAAAGTTGTCAATTTTTTCTAGCGCTCTTTTTATTGCTTTATTTGTCGATCTGTTATTTACAAAGCCGTACTGTGTAGTAGTCTTCTATTTTTTTCCGTTCTGTAGGTATCCTGTCTTTCAGCATATGTTGGGTGGGTGAAAACATAGTTTAATTTGAAGGCGAGTTACTTTTTCTACTGTGACTTACTCACCTGCCTAAGTGTTAGTCATTAAAGGATTTATTGTTTGGGACACGTCTTGTGTGCATGGATTTAGATATGAGAGAATTGTTAAACAATAAATCTTATGATAACTAACGGTAGAGTTGGCGGGTGGTAACAAAGTTTAGTTTGTGGGCGAGTTACTTTTTCTACTGTGACCCAACCACTCGATCAAGTGTTAGTCATCATAGGATTTATTGTTCGGGACACGTTTTGTGTGCTTTGATTTAGATATGAGAGAATTGTTTAACAGTAATTTTCTTGATAACTAACGTTAGGATGGGCGGGTGGGAACTAAATTTAATTTGTAGGCAAATTACTTCTACTGTGATCCACTCACCCGGCCAAATGTTAGTCATCAAAAGATCTATTGTTTGTCCCACCTCTTGTATGCTTAGATTTAGATATGAGAGAATTTATTAACATTAAATCTCGTGTTAATAACGGCATGGGTGGGTGGATAGAACAAAGTTTAGTTTGTGGGCGAGTTACTTTTTCTACTGTGACCTACCCACTCGTCCAAGTGTTAGTCATCAAAGGATTTATTGTTTGTCTCACCTCTTGTGTGTTTGGATTTAAATATGAGAGAATTGTTTAACAATAAATTTCATGATAATTAACGTTTGGGTGGATGGATGGGAACAAAGTTTAATTTGTGGGCGAGTTACTTCTTTTACTGTGACCTACCCACTTGCACAAGTGTTAGTCATCAATGGATCTATTGTTTCTCCTACCTCTTGTGTGCCTGGATTTAGATATGAGAGAATTGTGTAACAATAAATCTCATGATAACTAACGCTAGGGTGGGCGGGTGGTAACTAAGTTTAGATTGTGGGCGAGTTACTTTTTCTACTGTGACCTACTGCCCTGTCATCAAAGGATTTATTGTTTGCGACACGTTTTGTGTGCTTTGATTTAGATCTGAAAGAGAGTTGTTTAAAAATAAATCTCATGATAACTAACGTTTGTGTGGGAAGGAACAAAGTTTAATTTGTGGGCGAGTTACCTTTTCTACTGTGATTCATCCACCCGCCCAAGTGTTAGTCATTAAAGGATTTTTTGTTCAGGACACGTGTTCTTGGATTTAGATATGAGTGAATAGTTTAAAAATAAATCTCATGATAAGTATCGCTTGGGTGGGTGGGTAAAGCGAGTTACTTTTTCTACTGTGACCCACGTACCCGCCCAAGTGTTACTCGGATTTAGATATGAATATGATTTGAGCTTAAATCAAAGTGTTAATTTTCCAACAAGAATTACAGACACAACTTCTACTACAATTGACCTTGTTTTTTCATCAGAGTATATAAAAGTTGTGGACTGTCATTCTGTATTAATGCATGGCGTATCAGATCATGATCTGATCGAATTCTCAGTGGAAGCATATAACTTAGTTAATTCTAATTATCCCAAATTTTACAGTTATCAAACTTTTCTGATTTTAATTATGTTCAGTTTAATAATGACCTGCAAAGCATTCCATGGGATAACATATATGACTGCAATGGTTGTGAAGAAATGGTAGAATTTATTAGTCAAAAATAGAGATTGTCTTTTAAATATTTTCAAACATTCAAGAAACCAGAATGACTGGGCAGAATATAAGAGATGTCGCAACATAGCTACTTTAACAATTCGACAGGAAAAGAAAGCTTATTTTAATCAAAAATTGTACCAACTTGAACTATATGATACACGCGGATATTGGAAATTTTTAAAAAATAACAATGTACTTATGAGTAATAACAAAGCTAGTATTCCGGTTGAGCTAAACAATCCAAATAAGTTAAATAGTTTTTTTATAAATTCTATTCCACAACTAAATATTAATTCTGACGATACAATTGAATTTTATAATAACAGTTTAGCAATTAATAAAAATAATTTCTTTAAATTTGCAGAAATAAAAGAACTTGATGTTTTGGCTATCATATCAAACATAAAATCAAAATCAGTAGGATCTGATGATTTGGGAATTGGTATAATAAAATTATGTTGTCCTTATATTATTCCAATGATTACATTTACAATTAACAAATGTATTAAATCAAGTACATTTCCAGCCAAGTGGAAAGAATCTATAATTATACCTTTGCCTAAAATTTCTAAACCAGAAGAATGTAAACATCTTCGTCCAATTAATATACTGCCCGTACTTTCGAAAGTTTTGGAAAGAATAATGGAAGAGCAACTTAGACAATACATAGAGGATAATGGTATACTCCCAACAAATCAGTCTGGGTTTAGAAAAGGTCATAGTTGTACAACTACTCTTGCTGATGTAGTAGATAATATTGTAAGCTCAATTGACAATAAACAAATGACAGTTTTGGTATTAATAGATTATAGTAGAGCATTTGATACTGTAAAACATGATATCTTACAGCTATCTGTTTAGTCAAAAGTTTTCTTTTACATAGACTACAAAAAGTTAAAATCAATAACAGCATTTCTACGCCTATGTCACTAAGCCAAGGGGTTCCTCAAGGTTATATACTTGGGCCCCTTTTATTTACATTGTATACCATGAATCTACCAAAATCAATAAAGAACTGCAAACTTCACATGTATGCGGACGATTCGCAGTTGATTTACTCATTTCCCCCCAACTTATATCAAACAGCTAATCAATGCATCAACGACGATCTTAATGCGTTAGTAAAATTTTCAAATGAGCATGGCTTAGCAATCAATGCCAGTAAGTCGTCAGTTATGATATTTGGTAGAAAATGTGATAAAATAAAGTTTCAGGATAAACTTCAAATACACATTAATTCCAGTGATCTTCCAGTTGTCAATATGCAAAAAAATCTTGGGTTACATCTTGATACAGATCTTAGGTGCATACTTTACTTAACAAAGATTATTCAAAAAGCATATATGAATTTAAAACTTATTTATAATAATCGTATATCTCAATAAAAAAACTAAGGTCAGGTTGTGCGAAACCATGGTATTGTCACAATTTAATTACTTAAACTCTGTATACGGTAACTGTATTGACTCGCTAGATAATAAACGTATACAAAAAGTGCAAAACTTGTGTATACGATTAATATATGGTATCAAACGAAATAAACCTGGAATAAGTGCAAAATTGCAAGATTTAAACTGGCTAAATATGGCTAACAGGCAACTGTTGCACGCAGCCTGCTTTTATAAAAAAATAATTGAATTGAATAAACCAGCATATTTAGTAAATAAAATTATATACAGATCAAGTGTGCACAATGTAAATGTTTGCTACACAGGGCGCTTATCTCCACCACTTCATAAAACAGCTATTTATACACGTTGCTTTTCATACAACATTGTAAAAACTTTAAATTCTTTGCCAGATAATCTAAGATTTATGAAAACTAAAATTTTCAAAAAAAAAATTAAAAATTATTTATTGCTACTTCAAGGTAGTTAGTTAATCAAGCATTCAGTATGTTAAAAAAGGTGTACCATGTTTATACTAATGTGATATGTAAAATCAGTATAATTGTTTAAGTTTTAGTTAATTTTGTGTTTTATTTTTTTACTGTGTAAATAATGAAACAATATGTTAATGCGGTTAAGTGGAAGAACAGAGGTTTCCGTATGTATAGGAAACCACCTGAACTTCGCCGCTAGCAGGGCATAGTATGTACTTTTTTGTATATATGTATATTTCCTGTTAATAAAGTCGTTTATTATTATTATTATTATTATTATTATTATTGTATGTAGAACGAGTTTTACTATTTTTCGGATTATTGGAAAATTGCTTAAGTTAAGTGTATATTTAGCTCGGTTGATTTTTTGGTGTTTAGGGAATAGTTTATTTTAACTTTCTTGACGGTGCCTCTTTGGGAATGTGGCTGCGTGGTCTTAGACGCACCGAACTAGTTGCAATTTGTTAACTTTTTTCCCATATATAATTTTCAACATTTTGTATGACCTTGTCTCAGACATTTTGCTTGTTTTATTAATAGCATTTTTGAGCTGCATTTCTTCTTAGATTGCTCGTTTGCAACTTGTTTGTGCCAATCCTAATTCTTTTTTTTAATAATTATTCTTTTTTTAATTAATCTAATTTGTGGTGTTTATTAATAGATTAGATTTTTATTTCATCTCTCACTAATAAATTTTGTAAGCATCTACGGCGTTTTTTGTTTTTTTCTTATTCTCGCAAAACTTTTGCTTCAACTTCTTTCCGAGAGCCTCTATATCAGTATCATTGTTTTTCTATCTTTGTTTCTTTGGTTTAAAACCTTTTGTTGTTGTCTGTTCTTGCTGGTTTATTACTAAAATATGTTGTTATGGTCCGAAACATTTTTTGTTTTGGTTATTTTTCAGTTTGTTATCTTGTTTGCTAAGGTACTTGCGGCAAACGTAAAATTTGTTTACATGTCCTGCACCTTGAGTTGGAGTTTCAATATGTTGTAGCTCAAGAATGAGATTACCTATTGGGATGGTTGATTGACTTTTTAATATATTATATGCATTTCTGCGTATGTATGTTCATTAAATTATTTTTAAAAAAATTACTTAAATTTAAACTTAACAATGTAGTACACCAGTGGTGCTACCACTTGTTTAAAAACTAATATCAAAAATAAACATTTGTCATTTGTCTCTGACGAAGACAAAATATATAACGCACCGTTCGGTGTTTGTCAATTTGACTCGGCATTACTGCTTCAGGTGCCGATTTGGTACACAATGCTATGCTTAAGCTTTTAAGTTGCCAAACTTCAGCTTTTAGCAGTTTATAACCGTGGATGGTCATCAGGGTACTGCCCTGAGTTGTGGAATGTGGTTATCATAATACCAGTACTTATACCTGGTAAAGATAAAAAGCTCCCGACAAGCTCTAGGTTTATTTCTCTAACTAGTTGCTTATGTAAGTTACTAGAGAGAATGACCAATAAACGTTTTACTTGCTTATGTAGTTTAAGAAGTCATTGTTCTACGATTGATCATTTTGTTTGGCTGGATACAGCAATTAAAAAATCTTGTCGCTGTATTCTTTGACATTTCAAAAGCATATGACATGACGTGGAAGTACATTGTTCTACGAACACTTCATGTGTGGGGTATTTGCGGAAGCATGGCATTGTTCATACAATAAAATTTTAACTTTTTTTTTATTTAAGGTACGTGCAGGTGATAGCGATTATCGGCATAAGTCAGTTTATCAAGCATTTGGTAAGCGGATATAGGTATGTTGATGACGTAGCTGTTTATTGAGAAACATGCTAACATTGGAACATCAACTTCAGTTAACAATCAACTACATTTTGAATTGGGCTAATATTAATGGATTTACTTTTTCTACTAGTAAAACGTTGCTTATTAATTTTTGTAGAAAGCGAACCTTACACGGTGACCTTTCATTATATTTTGGGGGAAAACCTATTCTTGTACAGGAAAGTGTTTGATTTCTCGGTATCACATTTGACCGTGCGTTGACTTGACGTCTCCATTTAATACATCTGAGATCAAGATGTGGCACTAAACTTGCTCAGGTCGTTATATGGAAAGTCATGGGGAGCGGATTAGAAAACAACGCTACTCTTGCATTGCTCTTTGGTACGTTCAAATCTAGATTATGTTTCCGAAATCAATGCTTTTGCATCTCTATCAACATTACGTATTGTTGATCCTGTTCATCGAACAGGAATTTGTTTAGCAACTGGCGCATTCCGCACTAGCCCTATTGCTAAACCATCACTCTGTCTTTGGAGTAAGATTTTGACTGTTAGGTACGTTGCGAAACTAAAAGCTATACGCTTGCGTCCGACGTTTTCTGTAGGATACGGTCTCAAAATCCGGTTGCTGTAAGAAATTGCAGCATACTTCAGGAACTGGATTTTCTATTCCTTGATGTCTACCAATTGCTTTTCTGTCGCGATCCCCCTTGGACCTTTCAACGTCCAAGGTTAAATACGCCATTATTAAGAATGAGCAAAGCATCAACTTCACCAGTTGAATATCAAACTGAGTTTTCAAAAATTCAAGAGAGGCACGTAAATGCAACTTGGGTTTTTACTGATGGTTCAAAAAGTAGCGACGGTATGGGTTGTGCATCTCTGGTAGTTGAGCTGCAGTTTATATTTGGCTTGCCAAGTGTTATTGCAGAAATATATGCTATCTACCAGGCTCTTCTCTACATCCAACAAAGTGCAGGTACATTTTATGTTATATGTCAGACTTGTTGAGTGCATTAAATGCTATAGATTATCAATATCCTGATCATTATTTACTGGGGTGTTTGAATTAAATGTTATTGTTTACTTTGTATGGATCTCCAGTCACGTAGGTATCAGTGGCAATGAAAAAGTTGATGCGCTTGTCAAATTGGCTATAACTAGCGCTGATCATGTTACAGACAAAGCTTGTGTCAGAGATGTTTGTAATTTTTTACAACAATCGATGTTGTCTAGCTGGCTGGCGTAGTGGTTTGCTATTTAAGACAACAAGCTGCGATGTACTAAAAGCGTCATTCCGAAGCGTAAGGAAGAGGTTATCCTCACGCGACTTTGCATCGGTCACTGTCGATGGACTTGCAGCCATTTGTTGGCATCTGAGGTGCTGCCAGTTTGTGAAATCTGTCGTGTTCTATTAACTGTTCATCATATCTTATTGGATTGTTGGCAGTTTTTAGAACATAGAGCTGCTTCTGAGTTATCACCCAGTTTGTCGATTGTCTTGGACGATCAGATCGTTGAAGTCGATCGTCTGCTAGAATTTATTTGAAGGAGTAGGGAATATGGATATAATTGTTATTTCATTGTGATTAATGTTGTGTGTCGTAATATACAGCGGTGTTTAGGATCTTTTACACCCTAGACACTGTTGGAATTATCTAGTCATTTTTGCTATAGTCTTTAATAGTTTGTGAATGTTTTATTTTATCTTTGTTATTTATTTATTTAATTTTATTCTTTAATATGCTGTTTTACAGCATATTATTGTACACTTTTCATAGTTAGAGGAGAGAATCGGCATTAATAGTCTTCTTAGGCTGATATGCCAAAAATCTAAACTAACTCACTAGATTACTAATTACTAAATTATATCAGACTACAACACAATTATTCAGTAAAAATAGTATCTATCTATCATAAGTTTATAGTTTATTGTTTTTATACTTTTGTTACTGTACATTTTCTTCTCAACTTATAATATATAACTTTTTATATCCATGTATTTTACGTAATTTTTTAAAGTAATTATTAGTTAAGTTTACAAGTATTTAATAATTTTAACTTTAATTTAGCTTTTTCAATTGTGTAGATTATTAAAATTCAATTCACTTACAAGGTTCGATTATTATTTTACTAATATCTAAGTTTTGCATAATATTTTAATACAAATTAATAATTTATTGTCTCTTTTCCTTTTTCAGATCAACAATAAAAGAAGACAAACAACAGAATGGGTCGTGCTCAAACGAAGCCCCGCGTCTTATCTCGAAACCATCTTACAAATTATTGGATAACGATGTCAAGACGGCTTGGATTAACCCCAGGCTTATGTCAAAGGTAGGAATTATTATCCTTTCTATAACACATACATTTATTATTGCAATACAAATGTGATTGTATCTGATTAAAGCAGACATGGAAACCCTTATTAGTCCAATACGGAATGAATTGATTTGATAAGGGTTACGATTGATGTGAAGATTTCCTATATAAGGAACAGGCTCGTTGCTGTACTTCTAATCAAACCGGTATCAATTAAAATGTAGTTGTATTAAGTCGGATTTGATAGCATTTCAGATTAATCTTGCGTTTTGCAATAGGCCTAATTGGTAATAGATAATTTGAATAAATTTATAATCTTATTTTGAGATTATTGTGAAATGCATTTTACATAACTGATAAGAAATCGTTAAATTGGATTATATAAATTCCTTTTTAATTGATTTTAAATTTTCGGTAATATTAACGGCGGCAACACTGATTTCTGATAAGGATCGGATGTGTTAATGAATTGGATATTTTAAATCGAAGTTTATAAAAAAAAAATTATATTAAAAAAAGTTAATTTAATGTCGTAATTCTATCAAATATTACCGTAATAAATAACACCGTCAACAACTTAAACGTGAGATTTTAATAGTATATATTTCTGTTAATAAATATTTGGATCTTTATCTTATTTATCATTGAATTGGGGGGTACACTGTAACTTCTTCTAAATAGACGGAAAAGAAGAATAATATGATAATAAAGTTGTAATTTCTCGGTTTAATTGTTTTGCGATCTGTTGCTGGTTTAATATTTTAAAATTTGGTACTTGATTACACATAACACAAAAGAAATGAAGTTGAAATGATTTTACATTTGTCATTAGAGAAATAAAAGATACCTACAACGAGCAAGATGTGGTCTACGTATTGAGATGGAGGAAAGTTGTAAAAAACATTTGTTTTACGTACCAGGAAGGAGACAATGTTTTGCACTAAACGTGGTAGACTTGAAAACGTAATAATTTAGGTAGACGGAAACAGCGTTGTTTTTGTGGATGATCATGATCATTAGCAGGCTTGTGAAAGTAATTGCCGCAGTGATACTAAATCACATAAGTTATTAATGTTGCAGCTAGCAAAATCGTATGCCAAAAATATCCTCTAACAGATATGCTTGGCAATGTTTTCTGATGTAAGCTGCGTTGAAGTTTGTTTGCAAGAATAATGGTGACAGTTTTTCTTTTGGATTAACAGGTAATGTGCTTGGTTCTAGGTGTTTGAAGAAAAACGGATTACACATCATGGTGTTGGCCTTGTTGTTTTTTTTTCTTTTTGAGGTACGTTTAGCGTTGTTGCACTGCGTGCTTTTGGTAATGTGCACGGTTGGTTGTTACTCTTTTAGTAGTTCTGTTTCTTCAATGAAATCTAAAAACTTGGTCAAGAGATTGTGTTCAGCTTTTTTAGTGAGCTTATGCTTTCCTAGGTGAACACTACTTTACGTATTATAAGCCTCACCAGTACTCGGTTAGCAGATGTACCGCATTTCTTTTGTTCTCTCGACATTTGCGAAGTTTTTGCAAATTTCTTTGGCTCATCTGCATACCCATGATTTTAGTAATGTGTGATGGTCTTGTTAGGAATCTAGGTTTTATTCTTTGATAGATTTTTTACAGGTTGTGATGTTCCGTTTCATGTTTACTACGGATTGTTTGATTTTTGGTCTTGTATGGGGTTTTGAAAGCAGGTTCAGTTTCATTGAACGTCTTTGTGATTTTTTTTTTGCTAATGTCTCTCACAGTCCATCACCAGTTTGGTTTTTATTAATAGCTGTCTGTAGTGTTGTTTGGCTATATGCCTTGATTGATTGCTTTATCTCTTCATTAAAAACTGAGGCATTTTTGGACAGAGGTATCGTAATTGACGTCTTTTGGATTCTGCATTTATAATATTTTGGTTTTGGTGCCATTGTTAATCTTTAGTTTTATCAATATACCAGATGGTTTTTTTGGTTAAGCGCGAAGTTTTTGAAATTTATTAACTTGTTTTCTGACGGTATTATCAAACAACCATTTATTACGTCTGATTTTATTTTTAGTATCTTTTACATGTAATATATTTATTATTCCCGATTTGTGTCTATCATCACAACTAAGTGCCGCGCTGGTAGATAGAGCAATGTTCACATGGCTGCTGGAAGTTGCATTTGTTTTTGTCTGACCAAGGATTTAGTTGGCAAAAGCACTTTTATAGTTTTTTTAGCCACAATATTAAGATTAGTATGAAAGGTTAGTTTGGTATTAAGCGCGTCTCTTAGGTACTTAACTTTGTTTGTTATAAGGAATGTGGTTTGATTTTTTAAAGTTTTTAGTGTTATATATATATATATAGGATGATTGGCGTTTTGCTTGGGTTTACTGATAGTTCCTAATTCTTACTGCTTTCCTGCTGTTTTTTTATACATAAAATTGTATTGTTAGTAAATGCGTTTTGGAATCGGCGAAGACCTTGGAAATTCTGATTAGCCGTTATTAATGACCAATCAACTGTATTGTTTTGCGAGTTGACAAGTAGGATTGTAAATTAAAAACAAACGTTGATAGTTGAAAGATGTATTTTAAGCGTAATAAAATAATTTTTAGGTTATGTTACGTATTTAGGCTTGTTATATGCATAAGCTAATGACAAATTATATCTTATCAGTTGGAATTTTGAACAAAATTTGTTTTTTTTTATAATTTTTTAAATCAAAAGATGCTGACAATAAACATTGATCAGATTGCACATGTTAGTTAGTTTTTATTACAATGGCCGTTATTTTAAGGCTTACAGCTGTTTGTACTTGAAATTATAAATTTATACTATTGCACTAGTTAATGGAGACAATGGAGGCGGTGAAGATACTGACGGGCCCCAGTATCTGGTCCACTCACACTTTTATATCAAATGTATACTTACGGCTTACATAAACACTAATTTTATATTAAACTAATGTATACTATATTGTTGTTTTTTAGAGATGCATACATTGAGGTTCTGTTGGAAAAGCAATAATATAATATACTTTGCTTTGTTTGAATTTTTATTTTCGACTAAAATTTTTTAGTCATCATCATAATTCTTATATTTTTTTTGTTATAATGTAGATGTGTGGTGGTGACATCTGTGGTGTCACACACGTCGAAAATAAAAAACTCAATTAAAGCATACAAGTATATTATATTATTACTTTCTCAACATAAAGTATACTACATTCATTTGACTTTATGGTGGCGCAATCACACGCAAGCCAAACTTATTTGGCTTGCGTGTGATTGCGCCACGGATACCAAGATTGGCATGTTGCTGGTGGCTTGATACTTTATTATTTGTTTTGGCTCTGTTATGTTTTTGCACGATTTGGTTAACAGTTTGTATACGATAATTTTTGATCTGTTTAGGAAACTATTGCAAAGTTTTGTTTTAGAATGCATTAACGCGTTTATTGAACGGTTGCTGTTATGCAGTTTTAGCAAAGTACAAATAGTATTGCGAGCTCTTTTGTTGTGTGACTTGAAAAAGACTTTGATACAGTTTACTCTGGATAACTATTGGGTCAGTTTACTTTGAAACAGGTTTTTGTCTTTTTTTATCGGTAGTATTAGAATTGGCAGCAGTTGTTTTAAGAACGGAACATCTTTCGTACCCGGGACTGAACGAAACAAGATCTTTTATATAATTATTACTAGTGCACTAAGATTAAATCTTGCGATTAGTGATGATTTATGGTATGCACACACGAGGTACCCGCTATAAATTTTTGGCTTACTACATTTTTAAAAACTTTAGACTAAATATTGTGATACTGTATTAACGTACATGTGCAAATTCTACCTACTAGTTTAATTAGTCTTGTAGTGATATCTAGCAGACACTGTTAGGTTTGAACTATGCCAGATTTGCGAAAAATTGTGTACCGAGCGATCAATATCAAATTCTTTACATTGGAAGGTCTAACCTCTTATCAAATTAAACAAAGATTGGATGGCGTATACGGCGAAGATTCACCTTTTCATTTTACCGTGAAAGAACGGGCCAAAATGTTTAAGACGGGCTATAATTTTTTAAAGGATTATTTACGTTTTGGTCGAGTAGTTTAATTGATCACAGAAGAGTCGATTGCTTTTAATGAAGAACTGGTTTAAAGTGAACTGACTAAATGTGAGGGGGTTATCAGCAATGTCAGGGCTGTTAGATACATTGATTTGCCGAATACATCATGATGCAAGATGGGTTCCAAAACTTCTGTCTGCTATTCAAATGCAGCTTCGAGTTGAGTGTGCGCGATATTTTTTGAAATTCTGTGAAGGGGGACAAGAAGAAGTTCTACAATCTATTGTTGATGATGAAACTATGATCTTTATTATAAACCTCCGTCTAAATGAGAATCCATGGAATGGCGGCGTGCAGGGTGTTTCCGTCAACCAGAAAGATCACGGCTACAATCTTTTGGGATTGTGAGAGCATCTTGAGGATATATTTAAAAAAAATAATTATTACGGTGAGTGGCGCTTATTATGCTTCTTTGTTACATAGGTTGTGAGAAAATATTTTGGAAAAGCGTCGAGAAAAATTAACAAAAGGAGTCGGGTTATTGCACGACAACGTACTTGTGCACACCGCTGAGGTTGCTCAATTTTCCATAAGAGAATGTGGCTTTTAAAAAACTAAAAAAACTAACCATTCTCTACATTCCAGACTTGGTCTCTAGCGACTACTTTCTGAATATTAAATAAAAAAAAATTCTTGGGGTAGACGATTTCTTGACGATGAAGAGGTGAAAAAACTGTTGTTTTGAAGCATTTTTATGAGGGTATAAAATTATTAGTTAGGCGATGTAATAAGTGTGATTATATTGAAAAACAATAAAATATTTTTTTATGTGTGCATGGTTTTTTGTTAGGTCGGAAATTTATGGCGGATACCTCGTATATGCATGTATACATATTTTACAATATTTCCAAATAAATCATTGATATTAAACAATTCTAGGTTGATTTTTTTTAAGTACAGTTTGTTAAGCATATATTATCCACCAAAAGTAAAAAAAACCTGTAGCTAGCTCAATTTTTATCAAAATTTTAGTTTTTAGTTTTTAATCACTACTTTGTCGTATAAAAATACAAAAAAATGTATTGCTATTTTTTTAGATTATTGCATTATTTACAAATGTATAAAACAAACCTAGATACACTACACGAACATGAAGATTTTGCTGTATATAGAGGCTTAACTGTTCAAGGAGTTTTATTTTGATCAGTTTACGCAAAATTTAATAGTATAGTCTTCAGCAAGTCCAAAGAGTTAGTGAAGAGTACTATAAGAAGTGCTGTCTGGAATGGTGCAATGAAAGATTACACAAATTAAGATTTTGTTTATATGTTAACGATGGTTGTGATGGTTGATACTTTCGAGGTGAATGGAGAAATTTTAGTTTGCTGTGGATTGAGATACAGATAGAGATGCAGTTGCTTATGAAAGTAAGTTTTCTTTAGTGTTCATTTCAGGAACATTAAAACAAAAATTGCTGCATTAACACTAGAACTAACACTAATGCCTTATCTAAAAAGGTCTGAGCTAAGCTACATATAGTTAGGTTTACTATAGAATTCTTGGAACTATCCCGACCTATTACTTATTGAACACGTATAGGATATATTCAGTAGAAGACTTGGCCGACTTCAGTCACCCTTACTTACTTTACCTGATATTTAGATAGGTGTTTAGGAGGTTTGGGATTTAGTCCCTCCGGTTGAGATTGACAATTTCATTTCTAGCGTGCCCAGACGAGTTACTGAATGCTTTGTTTTACACTTATTTATGCTAGTAAATGGTGTCAAATTAATTTGTTTTGAACGTGTATTTTGCTCATGGTTTTCAGCACATACGCATCTTGACGGCAAATAAAAGTTACCTAGTTTTTTTAACTTGCCTGTAAAACTGCTTTTATGTGCCAACCCATAAATGGCTAGACGCTTTCATTAAGAAAGAACAGTATAGATTATGCTGGCATGAGAATTATGCCACTAGATTGGATATGGAAATAAGTCATAACAGCAGAATGTGGCACTGTTGTTTGTAAGATTTTTTAATAGAAATATATTCATTTTTTAGTCGGTTTGAGACTTTATTATTATTCAAGATTGGGGTTTAAATGTAATTTTAAAACCTTCTTTTCTCAGAATTATTATGTAGCTCAAGTGCGTGAATTATTTTTGCTTTATTTATAGCATTTAAACAGAAACTATAACGTAGCGGAAAGTAATGTCTCATCTATGTCGTAAATTAACAACGTAGAACCTTGTTGGCACCATGCCTTTTGCTGTCTTTAGTTCAATAGAATTTGTATTAAAACCATAAGCAATAAGTTTAAAATGTGGTTATTAGCGGTATTGCTGATAATAGATGCATAGTTGGAGCTTGAGATACTCAGGCGGTAGTGACGTCGTCTTACGTTTGCCTATAATACAGCGACAATTACTGATTGCTTCTGATGCTATTGAAGATTTTTTCCGGGTAGATAATTAATTAAATTATGATTGTCAGTGCAGCTCAATAATGTTACTTGAGTTTCAATAACATTTATTGTTAGTAGTAAATATATTTATTTCATATTATACAGAAAGATGATTTTATATATGTATATACATTGTAGAAATGGTTAGTTGAATATGAAAAGGGCTACCGACCGAGGTCTTTCTGCTCTTGTATTTATTGTTATTAAGTGTGTTTTTCTATTCAATATAAAATGTTATAGTAATTATTTTTTATTAATTTTATTGTTTAATCTAATTTACATAAAAAACCTTTAGTTGATCAAAAACGATTTGATAGTTGATGTGTTTATTGAACCACATGTTCTAAATGACCATCTCTTATTTTACTTATATAAAAAGTAAAGCCGCAGGAAAATATCTCATATTGTAAATCCGCTACATTTATGGCCTTGTAATATTACTGGTTTTAACCTTATTAATATAAAATATAAATAAATAGGTATGTTATTGGAATGTGATACTTCTAATCTAAATGATACTTGCGCTACAGGGTAACAACTATATTTACTTATTGCTAGGGGCAATTAAAATAACTATCTGTATTTATTTCTCTATTAAGAGATTATCGTCCGCATACCCGTTCCACGACACACTGAAAAATTACACATTTCATCTCATTTAACTGGATATATCGCAGCCATCTCGCAATAACGTGCTTTTCAAAGAAAAAAAAACGTCCCCTCACTGTATATGGTATAGATTAAACATAATTATGTTGGGAACGTAACAAGATATCATCTTACTCCATCGTATAATTTATCAGATTGCTTATTGGAATATCTAACAGTCATCCTGGTCAAAGCGGCACGAGCCCCTTGACGGCCAAATGTCACACGTAATAAATTGTGTAAGCAGACTCAGAATACACAATTTCATTTCGAATATAAATGATGCATTTTTATTTGATGCTAAACCATTAGCCGTTTCAAACAACAAAAATATTAAACTTTAGTAATAGCATCATGAAATATTTATTAACGTTATTATTAGAGGTTAAAAATAAAAAAAGTAATATTTTTTTCAACAATATAAAATCCGTATTATCTGTAGATGTTCAGGCAGGGGTTTTACGGTCGAGCCTTTTTTAAGAATTAATAAAACCGTCTAATTTGAAACCGATAAAAAAGCGCAGTGCGGATGATCGGAACCCATATCCTAGTATATAAATCATGAAGGGTTCAAATCAAATTTACTCATTAAATCTGCTGTGAAAATAATATACGGCGTTTATTTATGCCCAATAAAATATTTACGGCCCGGGATTCGTATTATTCCAAATTTATTTTTTCTAATCAATCTATAAAATGACGTTTATTTTTATAGCGATTTCAAATTCTTATCGTAGTACGTATATAAAACTAACACGTAAAAGTGTAAAGGGAGATTAATATAAAGTTAAAATTTATTTTATACATTTATCTCAGAAATGATTGATTTTCCAAGATAATTATTTTCAATAACAAATTTATGAGAATGCGTTTTATAACTGAGACAACTTGATTGTTGACATCATTTTTAAAGTGTAGTAGTTATCAAATATTTACTCTTATACGCAAAGTTGCTAAAACTGTGAAGATAGAAACCGGAACAAAAAAGAGCATCTAAGCGTTTTAAAATAATTGTCAATCTTGACAATAAAACTATAAAAAATGTGTATGTAATGTTGCAAGATTCTCAAAGTGATATGTCAACTTTTTTTTTAAATATATGTGCACTGTTATCTTTCAGATTAATAATAATAATAATAATAATAATAATATATATTTATTTCCATAATTGACTACATACATAATAAATATACAATAATGCATAGTTCCTATGTTATAGTGTAGGATTCGTCAAAATGTTAGAGTTACAAATGTAAATATTACTTAAAATAATCATCAATAGTATAATAACACTTGTTTAACAAAAATAATTTTAGATTGTGCTTAAATGAATTTTAATTTTTACACGATTTTACACATGTAGATATCTTTAACCTAGACCGCGGGATGTGAATTTCTGAGCTAATGCGGGTTGGATAAGAATGAATTGTATCGTTAGTTATAAAATTATTTTTGTTTTTATATACATATAAACATAACTCGTCAATAACCATGCATGGGACAGGCAAAATTTGTAACTGCTTAAAAATATCTTTGCAGGATGTTCTATAAGGTACTCCTGCAATACATCTTACAAGTCTCTTTTGAGTGATAAAAACTGAGTTAAGTGATGTTGATGGGCCCCAAAAACAAATTCCATATAACAATCTGGAGTGAGCTAGTGCATAATACAAGGACACCAAATGACAAATGTCTAATATTTTTTGCAAGCATCGAATTTGATAGCATACAGAATTGAGAGACATTATTAACTTATTGCAATGGGTTTGCCAATTTAAAGATTTGTCAATATGTAGACCAAGGAATTTTACCGTGCGTGTTTTTGATATTAAATCATTGTCGATCATCAAAGGTAGATCAAGATTAAAACGATATTGACGTGAATGAAACCTTAAATAATTAGTTTTGCCTTGGTTTATAAAAAGTAAGTTTTGTTTAAACCAGGTGCTAAAATTATCTAACTTATTATTTGATTTGTTAGCAATATTAATATTATTAGGGTCACTTATTACGACGGAAGTATTGTCTGCATACATAATTAAGTTTTTATCTACAAACAAATCCATGTCGTTTATAAAAATTATAAAAAGTACAGGACCTTGATTTATTGTGACAAAGTCAGACTTATAAGTTGAAATTGTGTTGTTGTTGTTATAACGTACTGAGACGGATTGTTGCCGTGAACTTAAATAAGTTTGTAACCAATTTAAAGCTACACCTCGTATTCCGTATTTATACAGCTTATCAGATAGTATGTTTATATCCACACAATCAAAAGCTCGGCTAAGATCAAGAAAAACCCTTACTCTATTCTATATTCTCCTTTTTCTAAATATGCAATTACTTGGTGGTAAAATTCATTAAAAGCTGTCATTGTAGATTTACCAGATCGGAAACCATGCTGTCTTTCAGTAATAACCGAAAAGCGATTTAAAAACGTTTGTAATCGATTGAGCATGCAATACTCGAATATTTTAGAAAATACTGATATAATTGCTACAGGTCTATAGTTATTTTTGTTTAGAACGTCTTTGCTTTTATAAATTGGTGTAATAGAGCAAAACTTTAATTTTTCAGGAAATTCTCCAAATTCAAAAGATTTATTAATTAAAAAAGTTAATGGTTTTGTAATAAAAAGTACAACTTTTTTAAGTAACATATCTGGTATATTATCTGGTCCGGCAGATAACTTATTTTTTATTTTATTTAAGATTATGTTTTCTAGTTCTTTTTCAACAAAATGATCTATAAATATACTATTGTTATTGTAGGCAATACAACTCAAATTTATGTCTAATTTTGGTATAGCATTTACTATTTTTTGAGGCTCTTCTTTAAAAAAGTTGTTTAGTAAATTTGATACAATTTCTGGGTTCAGTAACTGAAGAGTTTGTAGTTAAAGATATATTTTGAATTTTTTTAGAATTATTGGAAAGAGAGTTAATAATTGACCATGTAGTTTTGACTTTGTTAGAAGGCTGTGAGATTTTGTTTTGGTAAAATCTACGTTTTGTATTTTTCACCAACTGGGAATGTGTATTGTTAATGTCATTATATTTTCTACAATATTTTTTTTTGCTGTTCTTAAATTTGCAATTAAGCTGGATATTTGTATCAAATATAACTGTTTTGTGATCAGCTATAATATTGTGGCTCACAAAACAATTTTTAGTGTCAATTAAATTGGTGTACACATGGTCTATACAAGTTGAGCTAGTACGTGTTATTCTTGTTGGTTCGTTAACTTTTAATATTAACTTGTATGAACTTAGAAGCTGTTGTAATATATTTAATTTGTTTGATGGCACTAGTGAGTTGACATTAAAATCTCCATTTAATACAATCGGATTAGTTGCATCAAATATATAATCAAGGCAAGCATTCAAATTGGCCACAAAAACGTTAAAATCCCCTGTTGGGGGTCTATAGCAAGTTATAACTTTAAATGTTATATCTGACATGCAGCATGAGACACCACATAGTTCAATGTCCTTGTCCACACAGAAGCGCTCCAGATTAATAGGTTGAGGTAATAGAATAGAATGAGCCCATTTGCCTACTCCTCCTGCTCTAGATTTTCTAATATATTGACTAATTAGTTTAAATGAATTTACATGTAATATATTAAGTACAGGTAATTCAACCCAGGTTTCAGTAAAACAGAAAAAATGAATTTTAAATGCTTTGGTTTTTAGATATGAGAGTATTTGATCAATTTTATCAGTATTTACTGACTCTGTATTCAGCAGTAGTATTTTAATTGTAACATTTGATAAGTAAGTATTAGTAGACTCATCTTGAACGTGTGATGCAGCTACGCAGTTATCGGTATTTTTGGTTTGAAATGAAAATTTGAGCTATCCATTCCTCCGGCTGATTGTTTCGATTTAAAAAAAGAACTGGTTAACAAACGTAAGTTTCTGCCAGAACATTGGATTTATTGCCATCTCTTCAACTTCAGATGGCACCCCTATCTTGAATGATGAATAATTTCCATTTTTAAATTTTGGTTTCATTTTTTCAACTATGTAATTAGCTTCACCAGCTTTATTAATAAGGTATGACAAGACTTTATTCGATTCCATGTCCTTGTGTAACCTTGATACAAATATCCACTTTCTTCGTATTATATTAGCTATTGGCAAATCAATGTGATCACCAGTACCTGTAAAACTAGTGAACACCAAATTTATCCTCCGTCTTTGCACAATCCAAATGAAAATTAAGGTTACCATTTTTCTGATTATATTAGTATATATGTATATATGGGTAATTCCATTACTTTTCAAATAATTTGAAAAAGTCGACCTCTTTGATTTTGCTCAAATTTTCAGGGATTAAAATATGGATGAAAAAAAATGAGGTTCCCAAAATTTTGGACCTTAGAATATTGTCTGTTCAAAATGACACACATTTGAAGTAATTTTACAAAAAAGCGTCTTTTTAGCATATTTTGTATCTTAATTTTTGGGCTTCTGGAAAAAGATAAAAAGGATTACGATGGCTCAAATTATTTCTTTACTTTATTAATTTTTACTTTAAAACCCATATTTTTATGTTTAATATTGTGGCAGTCATTTTGATATATTAAGCTTCAAACATCATTCCAAAAAAACCCGTAAATTTAGCAGAATCCCAAAACTTTGCTTTCTCTAAACCTTTTTAACTTTGTCAAATCGTAACAAAATTTGATCCACAAGGTCTAGATTTTTTTTTAAAGTGATCACACAAGAATTATAGAATCAATACGTATACACCACTATTTTGATGCAGGAAGTTGCACATATTTTTGCGATCTTCAAAACTTGCAATTTTCAGGTTCCGAAAAAGCGCTGTCACCCTATGTCGATTTCAATCAAAATTTCAGTAAATACTCTTTAGAGAACAAGAAAAAAGGTTATTTTGAAAATTTGAGCAAAATCAAAAAGGTCGACTTTTTCAAATTAGTCGAAAAGTAATGGAACTACCCATATATATATATAAACCATTTTGAAGTTATTTGGAATAATAACAAAAACCAAAGAATGATTGAGTAAAATTTTTATTAAAGTTATCTATTTAACGTAATAACGTAGATTTTTTTAAGCACGATTGTTTTTGTGGTTTTGGAGTTTTTTAATAGTTTAAATATCCCAAATTCACCAACATTTAGTGAGATTTTGTTGTTCAAGAAGACAACTTTTGCAAAATTGTTGAGTGATCCACTCACCCGCCCAAGTGCTACTTATCAAGAGATTTGATGTTTGACCTCTCTGCGAACGTCAGAACTCATTTTGTCTCAAGAAAAGGCCGTAATCTAATCTCTTGATGTTGCACACTTTGGTGGGTGGGTGGGTCACTCTAATCCAAACTACTGACTGGTTATCAAGGTATAGAGTGACTCACCCTCCCGCCCAAGTGTTGGTCATTAAGAGATTTGATGTTTGATCATTCTGCAAGCGTCAAAAGTTATTTTTCCTCAAGGGAAGGTCGTAATCTAATCTATTGATGGCGGATTTTTGGGTGGGTGGGTGGGCCACTCCAATTCAAACTACTGACTTATTATGTATTATGGTATGGAGTGACCACTTACCTACTCAAGTTTGGTCATTTTGTCTCAAGAGAAGGTTGTAATCCAAACTTTTGATGACGGACACTTGGGTGGGTGGGTAGGCCATTCCAATTTAAACTACTGATTGGTTATCATGGTATAGAGTAACTCACGCGCTCATCCAAGTGTTGGTCATCAAGGGATTTGATGTTTGACGTCTCTGCAAGCATCAGAAGTCATTTTGCCTCAAGAGAAGTTTGTAATTCCATTTCTTGATGGCGGACACTTTGGTGGGTGGGTGGGCCACTTAAATCCAAACTACTGACTAGTTATAATAGACCTTCCCATTCACCCACCCAAGTGTTGGTTATCAAGAAATTTGTTTAACTTCTCTGCAAGCATCAGAAGTCATTTTGACTTAAGAGAAGGTTGTAATGTAATCTCTTGATGGCGGACACTTGGGTGGGTGGGTGAGTGGGCTACTCTAAACTACTTGTTATTATGGTAATATTATCAATCATAGAATATAGAACATAAATCATCAAAAAAATGTATAAAGTTTTTCCAAATAATCTACAAATGCTATAATGATTTAAAATTGTCTCGAAGTTTTAAAATATTTTAATAAAACTTGAAAACCTTGGTAAACTTTAACAAAAACTCGTTCATCGATCATAAAAAAAAAAATTTCAACAATTTTTTATTTGCAAAACTTAAAATTGTTTAAAAAAGCATTAAATATTTTAAAGAAAAACTAAAAACCTTGGTAAACCCACTCAAAAATTATTTTAAAAATGATCAAAATGTAATGTAAGTGCCGAGATGGAAGCCAATATCCAATAAGGATAGAAAAAAGCTGAAGATTATTATTACATATCAAAAGACCTAAATTATTCACAAAGTTCTTCATCAGACATCAAATATCAATTATCAAAGGATTGTAAAAAGCTTTAAAGTCTTCTTAAAAACATTTGAATACTAAAATGATCTAAAATTATCTAATTGTTGAAAAAACCTAAAATTTTTAGTAAAATCACTTAAAATTTACATTAAAAAATTATCAAAAAGCTTGAAAACTCAAGAAACCTCTTCAGAATGCTATTTAGAACTTTAAGTACTTAGAAAATTAATTAACAAAATTTGTAAAAAATTCAAAAACCTTCAACATTTTAAAATTAAAAAAAAAAACTGTATAAAACTTTTCAAGCTTAAAATTTGATTCAAAATAGCTGTAAAAAGATTCAAATATACCAAAATAAACTCAAACGCCATCAATTGTGTTTAAATAGTTTCATAAACAAAGCTTACAATCAAAAATGTTTTATAGATTTATATATGTAATTTATTAAAAAAAAGCTTTAAATTACTAAACACAAGTTTTAAGTGTTTCAAACTAAAATAAAAACTGTAAAATTCTAAAAAAAAGTTACACATTGCTCACTCAGAACAATCTAAATTAAAAATTCTTTATATTATTTCAATCAAATATTTTTTAAATATTCAAACAAACCATTGTAGCTCTATCTAGTGCAATTTTATACTAAAAGTTCGCACTAATGCACTATCTGGACCCGCAGTCGTCCGTTTGACTATTTACATCATCAATTGTGGTTATAAGCACAAAAATATTTATTCAAATTTGTCTTTTGCTATTATGCTATGCCGTGGTCATATAATGCGTCATCGTTGCATGACTGGGACGGACAATGCACAGGTCTACGGGTCAATTCCACCAGGATTTCAACAATTACTCTAATTTAAACTACTATATTTTAATTAAATCTCAGGGTTTTGACGAATCTATCGGTATATTTATGGGCTTACACGAATAATTTGTTTGTCAGAATGATGTGCCTTATCACTCCGGAAATGCGCCTTAAAACTATATATCGGAATTTGCATCTTGGAGGACATTGATTCAGAGAGTAAGCTAATATTTTTATTTAGTGAACAGTCATAAATTGACTATTTCCGGTTCTGAGGTCAACATTAAGGACAAAAAACTTATTCTTGATTTTATTCTAAGTCAGTTAGGAAAAATGAATGTCTTTGGATGTTAGGATTATTAGATTCGGGTTGGGAAAAGTTGCAAATGATGGGAGTACGTTTAGAGGAACGCACTACGGAGAGTACAGTTGCAAACGATCAAAAAATTAATTGCGAACGGAAACTTTTAGTTCTTATAGAAGGGAAAATCAAAATTTTTAGTTTTTACATAGTTACAAAACTACGGCATGTTCTGGAACTAGGAGTAAATTTGGGTAGGAATGAATATTGTTCTCAACTTAAGATTGGGAGTATGGGTGTTTGGGACTAACAGCGTGAGCGGGATTTGCAAGTAAGTTTGTTGCATAATACGGACGAATTGTTACCAGAGAGAGGGAAGAAATAATTAAAATTATTGACGATTATTTTGCGAAAGTAAAGGATGTGGGGCTGGGTTGTTGAAGTTAGATTTGCCATGTTATAATGGCTGACAGTTCAACTATTGAGTCACGCTATTATCCGGTAAGTCTATTTATGCAACGATTAACCGACTCACAAGTATTAAAAATGATAAGATGACCCCACCGAGCAAAGTTCCTGGGGCTGTAGTTTTTCAATTTAAATGATACCTTAAATAGACAGAACTTAATGTGTTTGTGTGGATTATTGGAAGTTACACTTTGCGCATATCTACTTTCATATATCAATTCTATTCTTGTGAAATTAGGTAATTCTAAGTTTCTCTTTAGTCTCGATATTAAGAAGCATATTGGCAAATTCCGATGCATAAAAATAGTAAAGAGTTTACGGTTTTTACCATACTAGGGATGTTTTACTTTGAACGAATGCATCTTGGATTGAGTGGGGCACCTAGAACATTTTAATCTTTAGTGGATAAAATTTTTGGGATCATATTTTTATATATATTTAATTGATATTAAAATTACTACTCTTGATTTTGTAACTTATGTTAGAATTTTAATTGAAGTGTTTGTACTTCATCTTACAGTTGGGTTAACGTATTTGTTGGGGTGACTTACGTTATCTGGGTTATGTTGTTAATCGTGCTGGTCTCAAAGTTGACCTCGATAAAGTGAGGGCAATAATTGATATGACCACCCCGAAGTGTGTGAGAGATGTCCGGCAAATCTATGGGATGTCATAGTATCGGAAATTTATTTCAAATTTCACAGAAGTTACCATGTTATTGACGTTACTCCTTAAATAGAATCGCTAGTTTGAGTGAACGGAAGAGTATACGACATCTCTTACTGAATTAAAACGGGTGTTAGTGAGCCCAATAATACTAGCGTGTGTTGTAATTATAATAACTGGTTACCAACACACTGTTTAAATTTTTTCTTTATTGTGATAGTTTTAACGAATTTGTAACTAGTTAAACTTTAAAGGTATTTTTATGTTCTTATGACATATTAATATTACTTTTTGAAATTGCAAAAAATATATAGCATGGTTTATATCTTTTTAACAGCTTTAGTATGAAATATAATAAACACAAATAAGTACAATGTATTATACATAATATAATATGGTTGTAACATAAAGTTGTCGTATTAGTAAAGCGCTCTAAAACTGCTTATTATGTTTCTAGGTTTATGCATTACTTCAATACAAAATTAGACAAAACAATTATCTTTAAAGGAAGCATACCTATAGTTTGCATATACAAAGATAATATGAATTAAAGATCCACAAAAAAAATTAAGAGTTGGTACTACTTTTAAAATAACATAGTATGGTTTTTTTATTGTTCTCGTAGCATGTAAATTCCATTACTTGATTTTCTTTTTTATTTTAACCTTGTCACCGCATAAGAATTAAAAATAAAACCATTAAAAAGTGAATCTAAGTTAAGAGACTAATATAACAGTCGTCTTATAATTCCCCAATAAATGAAGAAGCTACTTAAACATATGGCAATCATAAAATAGATTTAGTATACGCTTTACGGTGCTATAAAATATGATATTTAGTAATTGGATATATGCCGAGAAGATAGAGCCTGTCATGTAATACGGGGACATAAAATTTACTTCATACATAATATGGAAATAATGCGGGCCGAATGATAAATTATTTTATTAACAGTTAAAACTTTGTTTCTGCAACGCGAATTAAATAATTGTCTCGCTAACAAAATTGGGGTGTTGAGCATATTTAGATGCGCATTTTAAGTGAGTTTAGAAGCAAGTTTTAATCAAAAGATGGTATTTATTTTAAAATAATATTTTGATTTTATAGTGTTATATATAATTTAAATTTAATTTGTTTATGGTTGGTAAAGCAATATTGTGGTGGTAAAATTTGTTACACTATTAATATAAAGATTTTTATGCGCTGAAAATTAAAATTCTTTAACAACCAGACAATATAACTTACGGTGTAAAAATTTTAATAAAACAGGAAGCCGTTAAGGAAATTCATATCCCATACGTATGTGTATGAAAATAATAATAGTAAAACAATGGGTTGTTAAAATTCTGAAAAAATATAAAGAATATTTTTCATGTAATTAAATCTATCTATTATTGTCTAGATAAAAAAATATTCTGTGGTGTGAGTGTACAAATAATCGGTTGAAAATAATGGACAGGAAACACTAATAATAATTTTAACTGTTAAAATAAATTTAAATAAAGTTGACACTTAAATGGATGTTTATTTTAGTCAAACGACTCTTAACTAATTAAGTTTGCATTATTTTGTAAAGAAATTATTATTAAACATGCGATAAGACAATAAAATTGTTTTGTGTTAATTCAATTTGAATTATGATATTGTATTGGTTATATTTTATAGAAAATATTTAGTTATCGAATAAAATTAAATTTTATGTTATGCAATTTGTTCTAAAATGCTTTTCTTTACTTTCTTGTTGATTTATGATTATTGAAAACAAACCTTGGATGGCATTACATAAATTACTTTATGTTTTTAACTAGTGCAGATAAAAAAGTACTCTAGGCAGTTGTTAACAATCACGTTCGATTTTTGTCCAATACACTTGATGTTTATTCTTCATTTATCATCTTTTAAAAAAGGTAATGGTTCCTAATTATCTCTATAACATGGAAACAGCAATTTGGCGAGGTTTCAAATCACAATCTATTAAGTTTTTTGGTAGAGTTTTTTGTAGAAGAACTTTTTTGTAATGTTTATAAAATTGACTGAAGTTTTTATATTTATGTCAAGATGTTGCTTTTTAAGGTGAGTGCCTCTTGAGACTAAAAAATTGCCGACGTAAAGTCTACTTTGTGTAATGTAGCAATCTGTGATGATTAGCGTTTTTACTGTAAAGAGGCAATTGCCTATATTTAAAGAATTGTTCAACTTATTATTATTATTATTTTAGTTTATTTTACAATTATTGCAAAATACAGGTTTAGTGAGATTAGATTCTGGTGGTGAATAGTCGAGAAGGGCTCTTGAACTGCTTGTAATCATTTGACTTTAGTCTTTATGTAGTTTTATTGACGGATAAACATTTGTCTACTAAAGTATTCTAATTTGTAAAACTAGTAAGTAATTATATGACGGCTTAAGCAATTACGAACTAAAATGCAATTGATTTAATATGGACAATTAGAAATTATCAGACTACAAAATGAGGGATTTTGGATTACGGAAGTGGACAAACCGTTAATCTGAATCATAGATTTGGAAGTTTTAATTAATTTGAAAGGTCAATAATAGAAAAAGTATTTTTACAAATCAATTTAAATTTTTTTATCGTATTGTACACATTCTGAGTTTTTGTTTTAAGTGGTTTTAAAAATCACATTGGACAAATCGCGCTACTCATTAGCGATACACTGATCCACCCGCTTTTTGAAGTTTTGCTTGTTTTTTTTGAGCATATCGATGGGAATGTTGACGATGGCTTGGCGAATGTTGTCTGTCAGGTGTTGCAAGGTCTGTGGTTTGTCAATGTAAACAATAGATTTGAGATATCCTTATAAAAAGAGGTCACTGGGAGCCAAATCGGGGGAGCGCGCCGGCCACAGTACGTCACCCCTCAAGGAGATTAGGCGCTCGTGGAAGTGTTCCCCCAAAAGTTCTATTGAAATTCTTGCTGTGTGTGCCGTGGTTCCGTTCTGCTGGAACCATACGTCCCCAAGTTCCATTTCTTCAAGTTTTGGGAGAAAAAAAATGCCTCAATTATTTCTCTGTAGCAAACTGCATTTACAGTAACAGTGTGTTCTTCTTCCTCGAAAAAGTATGGCCCAATTATCGCAACTTTTGACAATGCACACCACACAGTAACACGTTTACACTGAAGTGGCTTCTCATGAAGTCTACAGGGTTTGGCATTACTTCAATAACGCATGCTTTGTTTGTTTACGCAGCCGGAAAGATGGAAATGGGCCTTATCACTGAAAAACACGAGGGCGTCGTGAGTCAAGTTAAGGAGTGCTTTACATGCAGTTTAGCGAGAAACAAAATTGCGTTCACTGAGCTCCTGCACTACAGCAAGTTTGTAGGGATGAAACTTGAGTTTGTTGTGAAGAAGCCTCGCACTCTCGACGTTTTCTGGGGTTCTGGAAGTTTGTTGGCTTCCAAGTTCTATTTTTGCCACACTGCCATTTTTCTTGAATACGTCTACCTGAGAAACGATCGATTGCCGGCTAGGAACGGGACCCGTGTTATGAATATTGAACCGAGTTTGGAAGGCACGTTGAGTGGCAACCACTGAACGGCTATTGGAAAAGTAGGCCTTGATGGCGAACGCATGCTCCTATTTTGTCAACGCATGACGACAACTGGCTTGTCCGGTAACAAAACTTCAAACCCCCTCTTTCAAATCAAACCTTTCCTACTCCTTTCTGACTACGTCTCGCTCATTGGGGCTTAATTCAAATCAGCAAGTTTCTCTGCCGCACCTTGTATTTAGCATATATTAGGTTGATGCATAATTATTCGCCGTTATTTGTATCAATTTGGCATTTAATTCACATTTGTCATCATATAATTTTTTAATACAGTTAGTTAGATAAAACGCGCATTGAAAACTACAAAAAAGGCTGAAAACCCGTTGAAAGGACATGCCTAGAGTGGTTTTGTTGTTTTAAAGATGGTAATACCAGCTTAGACGATAAGTCAGGGCGGGGTAAATTTTTGAATTTTTATGACCAGGCTTTTCTGGCGGCTGTGGAAGAGAACGAACGTTGCATTATCAGGACAGTGACACCGATTAGTTTACGATTAGTTGTCATCTAAAAAAATTTTGCAAGGTGTGAAAATTGTCTGAATGTGTTCTTTATGAATTTTCAGCCACAACCACAAGGCCCAAATTTTTACCGAATTGTTTCAAAGAAATGAGCAAAACATCAACTCAATAGAAAATATTCTTCTATATATTGACTAATATTTAACTATGCTAAAAGATAGTGGTAAATTTGCAAATTATTTGTTTTGGCAAACCTTATCAACTTGTGTTCCAGTTAAGATTATGATTTATTTTTAAAGTAGGCTGAGAGTTAATGACTGTTGTTACTAAGGTCTACAATTGTCTTATGTTTATATTACAATAAAGTTGGTCATTGTGCTTATATAGAGCAGCATGAAGTTTTAGTTTTTTGTGTGTGTAGAGAAGTACATCTGTTTAAATAATGATCTTTTGTGTTTAGTCGTCTTGTCTTTCATTTCACATTCTATGCTATTTACAATTTACATAGTATTTATGTGTTCTTTTTAATTGATGGTGTCTTGTAGGTTCTTTCTAAACAATTTGTCTTATTTGCCTGTTTACAACTCGGGTTGTTACACTGCACTCTGTGTATATGTATTTAAAATAGTATTAAGGCTTTTTAGTGGTAGTACAGTCATGGGTTATTCCATCTATCTCCGCCTGGAGGATATTGGTATGTAACTCTAGTGGTAAAGATATTTTGACGTCTAGATTTTAGGAGTAGTTTTTTGCTCTAGAGCCTTGAAGATTTTTTTAACCATTGGTGTAAACTTGAAGGAGTTTGCGGTTATCAGTTTATTGCATTTGTAGTCCATGTGTGTGTACATTGTTGGGTTTTTTAAATACAAAGTAGGGTGGCATCAAATCAGTTTGCGTAGAGGTGTTTTTTACAATTTTTTCCAGGAGGGGCAGTATAAGCCGGCCTTTCTTACAGTGGCTAAAGACTGGTTGCATTCAGGCGCAGTACTGCTAATATTGCTACTTTTTCGACATTGATGTTGGGGTGTGGCAGACACAACATTGCTTTATTTGTTGTAGTCGGCGTTTCAATGTTATTGAGCTGACTTTTTTTTAGTCTGCGATCTGTTTAAGGTTTAAAATATTTCATTGTTTTTATTGATATTGTGTAGAAAGTTTGTCTAAGGTTGCTTATTGACATATGTGAACTAGAAGTCTATGGAAGTGATTAATATAGTTTGCATGCCGTTTTTAAAGAACACAGGTCAAAGCCGGGAGCGGTAAATGTTTTGGTTTTGAAATAGTATCAAGTGAACAAGTTAGCGCTTCTTTTTCTTAATTTTATGGTTATAACTACTTTAGCTTTTTAAACGGGAATCAAATAGAGTATCCTTAAAACAATAGATTTGTTTTTTTTTCTTTACTTGTCGAATCTTGTTTGTATTGTTTCTTCTGGACTAATAATGAATGTTGTTAGCACGGTGTTATCATCGCATTATTGATTTGGTGTTGGCTGACAGTTGTTTTGGTAATTTTTAATGTTATTGAATTTTATAAAATTTACAAATTTACAAAATCAAAAGTAAAAACTGGAAATAGATTATCAAAAGAATTTGAAACAAATAAAGGATTACGGCAGGGTTGTTGTATTTTCCCTACATTATTTAAAATGTTTGTAGGAAAAGCGCTTACCAACTGGAAAAAGAAATGTAGCGGCATGGGTATAGAACTAAACAACACTTGCCTGTACACACTTCAATTTGCTGACGATCAAGTTTTACTAGCATATGATAAAGATGATGCAGAATATATGACTAGAAAACTGAAAGAAGAATACGAAAAATGGGGACTAACAATGAATACACAGAAAACAAAATATTTATGCGTGGGAGGAAATTCGGGAAATTTAATCTTAGAAAACAACGAAGAGATAGCGGCATGTAATGAATATAAATACCTGAACACAATATTTGACAATACCGGATCTGACGAAAAGGACATAAAAGCTAAAATAACACAAGCCAAAAAAACAATAGGATGTCTGAACGGAATTCTCTGAAGTGAAGATATCACAAATAAAAACAAATACAACATATATGATACCATGATAAAAAACCAGCTACTATATGGATCAGAAACATGGAGAGTTACAGATAGATATAAAAAGAAAATAGAAGCCGTAGAGATGGACGCCTTAAGAAGATTGACAAGAATATCAAGAATAGAGAGAATTAGGAATGAGATTATTAAACAGCGTATGGGAATAGAAGGGAGTGTCTATGATGATTTAGAAAAACGACAATTAATATGGTACGGACATGTTAAAAGAATGAACTTAAATAGACTTCCTAGGCAAGCAATGGAATGGGTGCCACAACAAAGAAGAAAAAAAGGAAGGCCAAAGAAAAGGTGGATTCAGGGAATTAAAACGGAAATGACTGCAAAAAACCTAGTAGAAGGACAGTGGGATAATAAAAAAGAGTGGCAAACGGGCATCGGACAACGTCAAAAGACGTTCTAAACCGATTATATATATATATATATGTATATATATATATATATATATATATATATATATATATATATATATATATATTATTGTCATTACATTTGAATAAATTAGCGTATGTTTTCAGTTTTGAATCAGTGTTCCAGGCCACTACTGAGTAGATATTGTATATAAGTTTTAACCTGTTATTGTGTGAGCAAAACAGGTATTATGAACGTTACCGTGACGCATATTAAAGAATTTGACCTTACAACAAATTGCAGCAGTTTGACAAGATTTATTTATATTTTATAAAAAATGCTTTTTGCTTGAGTCAAGTTTTTACATTGCCACTGAAATTCAAATCTTAGATCAATTTGTTGGGAATTGTTTCATGTATGGGTCCATCATTTGAGAATTTTTAACAAGAGTCCAAACAGAATTAGTCTTTATTGCGTAGGCTATTTTTTTAGTTTGTTGCAAATATAAAGTGTGTCCCAAATTTTAAAATTTGAAGTGCGGTAAATTATTGCAAAAAAAAGATAGCGTAACAGCTATTTTCATTGTTGACCAATATTTTAGAAATAATAAAGGTTTTGCAGTCACAATTCGGAATTTTTATACAAAACATGTTCAGGATCATTTTGGCATCGTGGTCACATGTTCTCTACAGCGTATTTATACAAAAGATTTGCATCTTTATGCTTACAAAGTTTAATTGACACATGAACAGAAGCCATCACATACAGCGAACAAGAGCGGGTTTTCTGCTTAAATTGCTATATATGGATGTGGATGATATGTGGCTTTAACAAGACCTTCTACATGCCATATAGTCCGAAAAACAATTCAATTACAGCATAAGTCATGATCGTGTAATTTTCTATTTTGGTGATCTGAATTGAGAATTGTGATCATGCGATTTAACGCCGTTGACATTTTTTGATTTTTGTTTTTAGGTTTAAGTTATCTACAAGCCCACGGCCACTCATGGTTTGAACGAACAATATTTTGTTGTTTAGGTTTGGAGTTTTATTGGTTTAATTTAGTACTTCTAATGTAAACAGTTATTTAGGTATTTTTAGTTAACGTGGAAAAAAATTGTTTTGTTGTGTGCCACTTTACTACATGTGTTTATAATTTTTGTGCTATTTAATTTGGATTTATGTTCTTTATTATATTTTTGCAGCTCTTCTCAAATGTTGTAGGAGTGATGAGCTCTGTCTACTCTAATTGTCTTTTATTTTTATTTAATAAATTTGAGTTATTTTGAAATTCTCATACAGGTTATTTGTATCATTGGATTGGACCATTTTAAAAAAATTGTTTTAGAAAATAAGATAAACTGGCTATAAATTTGTTACAATGGTTCAAGACAACAGTTTTTGGAAAAAAAACTCTTAATGACTTTGAAACTGTATTAGTAACTGTACCGTTTGATTGTTATTAGAGCATGTTTATCTTGACTATAAAGAAAGAATTTATTTTGGTTAATAGAATGGATAAGTTTTACAGATTTCTTTTTTTACAAACTTGATATAGAGAATCAGGCCGTTTTGTCCCGTCTTTGATTTTTTTTTTATTTGTGATTTTTGTTTACTTACAATTGAATTTGGGACCACATTGTAGCGGTTGGAATAGACAACAATTCAAGTTAAAGAAATGTTATTTGGTTTGATAAATTTTTCCAGATGCTAATAAAGATTACGATGTTGTACTTTACTTCAACACGTTACTTACTATGGAAGGATACTTCAGAAGTTACAAGAGGTTAGAATTTGTAAACTACTGTCTTACATTGAATATCTGAAACACCAGTGTTTAAAAACCAGTGAAGGAAAATTCCAACAACTAAGAATCTTTTTACTAGGATTAGTTGTGTTTTATCTAAACGTTGAAAAACAGTAATTAAACTTAGTAACTGCTTTATATACAGATAAATTCTAGCGACAGTCTCTATAGAGATAGTTGCTCATATATTTTTTGGCGCATCATTGTAGACTTTTTTGCTTTTTGTTTTTCTGTGCTACGGACAATCTGCGCTTATTTGTCAAACTTTCTATAATAATACTAGTCAAAGCTAGCTTAGTTTTTGAAACAAAGTTGAGGTCTTAGCAACATATTTGTAAAATGTCTACCAGTAAATATTTAGAACCACCTTGTATAGTATTACTTATTCATTTTCTTATAAGCTTTGATCTTACTGCTGGATATAAGTTTATTCCATATTTTTTTATGTGTTTTTGTTCCTTCTTTGATGTTCTCGAGCTACTTTTTCTTCTATTTACCTATACTTTTCTTTGTAGTTTGAGGTCTCTATTGCAGTATTTTAGTGCTCTATCTGTTGTGTTCTAGTCTGGTTTATCTTTATTTTAATTGGGTTATTCTTGTCATTAAATCCGTGATTTTTGTTTGTTGTTATCACGCGCATCTCGTAAATTTTATTTTTTAAGTTTGTTGTGATGTTTGATGAATAAAAAAACTGCATCTTTTCAAGCGTTTTGAACATTTCCTAGTGCTTTTTATGTGCTTTAGTGCCGTTACTAATATATCTGTACTGACTTTTGGCATTTCTGAGCCAACGTAGGTTATATGTATTGGCTACTCATAAGTTTTGTCTGAGTGCGTAGCACACAGATTACTAGAGAACTTTCTACAGCGTTGACGATAGTATTATTAAACACGGTATATTTAGGTTTTGCACCCATGCGATGCCATACTCTTTGCGACGGTCCTGTATGTAATTTAATTATTAGGTTCATAAGAGGTAATTTCCATACTTACTGATAGATAACTGTTGACAATTTCTTAATTTGAATGGCAATGATGAAATAAATTATACAGGGTGTTAATTAATGTCTGGGATATATTATACAGGGAGATTTTTAGTCTGATTCTAATACGAGAAGTTTTTATAAAGTTATGGTCTAAAATGCTTTTTTTGGGTAATTGTTTGTTTCAACTATATTAAATTTACAAGATCAAAATTTGCATAACAACAATTTAAAAAGACTCCCGAGAATGTGGAGAGACGACACCCAGGAGGTTGCATGAACAAAACTAGATACAAATGGCCCATGACAGGGAGACATGGAGAAATTTGGAATAGGCTTACATCCAGGAGTGGATAGATAATGGCTGAAAAGAAAGAAAGAAAGAAATTTGCATCAATTCTTCTCCTTAGGGATGGACTCTTTGGAATATTCCTGGGGTATTTTGAATAGTTTGGAATGAATCTACAATTCTATTTCTTAGCTTTTCTTCTGTGTTTATTGTCGTGTTGTAAACCAAACGTTTTAGGTGTCTCCAAAAGAAGAAATCAACCTACACTCGGGGGAGCTAGCAGGCTACGGTTGAAGTCCACCTCGACCTATCTAACGATTGTTGAATGTTCTGTTCAAAAACCGGCGGATTTTGATACTGAAATGTGCAAGTGCACCTTTGTACATAAACTAGCCTTCATTTCTCATGTTAAGTGGGATATTGTCAAGGAGATGCTCTTGAAGAAATTCAAAATACAATTGTCTAAAACATCTCCTATTGTGCCAGTCTACACATTTACGGAAAATTGTTTACTGATTTTTTTTAGCTTACAAATGGTTGTTGTAGAATTTTGGGATAGAAGTTTTGAAAAATTTGCTTTGTCAAAAAATATTATTTGTTGATTGAGTAAGGGATTTTCAAGCATCATTTGAAAAAATCTCCGACAAAAGTTTTGACGTAATTGAAAATTACGTGGATGAAGAGCTTCTTGCACCTTTTGAATGTGGTACTGCTTATACGGCTATTTTTTTTGTAGATTCAATTTCAACAACATTTGAAACTGTTTCCTTAATTTTTGCAGTCCTGACAACTTCAGGTGGTTTTGTTAGATGGTTTGCTTGGTTAAAAGTTCCAGTTTCATATAGATGATGGTGGACTCTTCTTCTGGTGTTTATCCGTATCGAATGTCGGCGATTATCATAGCTATCTTTACTTTATCTGCTGTAGCGCGGAATAGGCCCGTTGTTGTGTTGAACCATGTGGGCAGATTCTTTAACCAGGAGGTTCTTCTTCTTCCTGGTCCTTTTTTTTCCTCTATTTTTCTCTGTAGGACTAGCTGCAGTAACTCGTATCTTTCTTCATTTCTCATTACATGTCCTAGATATTTCAGTTTCCTTGATTTTTCTTGTGTTGATTGCTGACATGATTCGTCCAGAATGCGACGGTATAACCATAATTTATAAGATTCTAGGACTCTTACTATTAGGTATTACACAATTATGATTATGCTGTTGATACAACCTTCTGGCTTTGTAAGTATTATCTTATGCAATGCATAAAATGTATGTCTGCATATTCTTCATTTGTAAAATTGACCAAAATAACTCCAACTAAAAACCAATTCAATCTAAACGTCAGCACAATATGCCAAACATTATTCAAAGATACAATCAAAACTATTTTGATCATAAATATTTAAAATTGTGGGAAAAGAAATTACCCTGTATTTAAAAAAAGCATATTAGTCTATAACTATATAGAAACTTTGTGTTTGAATCAGATGAGGAATCTTCTTACCCTCTATAATTTTTATTCATTACCATGTTCATCTTTTGTCTTTTTACTGAAATATTAGGATATTGTTTTTGTTTCTCTTTCTATATTAATTAATTGGCAAAAATTTAATTATTAATTACTGAAATTTGACAACAATTTTTTTAATTATATTGATGGCAAAAATATAAAGGCTGGTCTGAACAAATATTAGCACATAGCATAGTGGTTTATTATTTTAAATTAAATGTACAATCAATCAAACAACCAAATTATAATATTAAGTCTTTTCTTGGAATGTCGTACATCATGTATGACATATAGCAACGTGTTTTATAAACGCAACAAATTGCTGAAAAAATTTCTTGTTCACACTTACGCATGCTATGACCTAGACAACATGCAGTTGCAATTATCAGATATGCAATCTGCCTGCAACATAGTAAAGAAATAGCTTCATTATAAATAAATAAATAAATATCGGTTCAATTTCATATAAAATAAAATAAACATTAAAATAACATATGTGACATACATGTTATGTTTTTCAATATAATTATCTGATTCCTGCAGTGGATGAGAAATATAAACATATATTATAAGTAAACGATTATCCACCTACTTACTAGTATTAAAACGCAAACGGGCTCTGGCATTTTTAATCAAAGGAAAAACCGTATCAAGAGATTTTAATTTATCCGTAATGTGAATTTATTCTTCCAGAAACATTTAAAGCTCCGACAGATGCAGTGCAATATTAAATGCGTTTTCGAATAATTCGGGCCAAACTTTTACGATAATTGCAATTTCGGTCTCATTACTTGATTATTTTGTATTGAAGGGGAGGAACTGCCGCTAAAAGCATCCCTGATTAAGATATAAATCATCACCTAGGGTGGCCAGAATTTAAGGAACATTCCGTCGGTTGCATCATAATTTGATCACAAAATTAAAAGAATTAGCATGCGCCTTGCATATGGCTCTGAATAATTTTCATTTTCATTCCACTGACGTATTCTCTGGGGTTTTTATTTTAATTATGTCTTAAATGCCCCTGATAATAAAAATATGATTAATATTAATGAGTCACAACGACGCTTTTAATTCTTTTACAGGAATTGAATTAAATTTTTAAAAAAAGTTGCGGTTGTGAATGGTGTTTTCAGGGTCGGATGGATTGGTGAAATGGTTCTTTTTTTATATGCAGGTTTAAAATAGAACGTGTTTTATGCATTTGGTGAGACAATGGATTGATTTATATGCTACTCTGCAGTCTAGCCACTAATTAATTTTTATTCCATGTAACTGCAGTGATTTCATTATATAATCCAATTCTACATGTATTTCTCGTCTGAGGATATATTATTTTAGGTTCAGTTATCCTTTCAGAATCTTCTCTTTCCGAGCTTTATATAGTCAGAGTAAATCAGTTTCTGCTCGTAAATCTACGTACGATTTATTTTCTCTTTTATGCGGAGGCAATGAAATTACTCGAAATTCATCCCTTATTTAGTCCTGCTTATCCGATCTGCGTCGGCACATATGTTTTAAAACACGGTTTTGATTCAAATCGGTCGTGCAATGGTGTTAGATAATCAAGTGAATATTTCAATCAGTGGTGAGGGGGAAAAGTGAAAATCAAATAAGGTGCTATAAATGGGGCCTGCGGCGCAATGAACAAGTACTGCAACCACAGGCCACCCTCTCGGTTCTACTGTCCATGCTGATTGATACATTTCCTCTGTGGAGCTTCCCTTCGTCTCCCATGCTAATATACGGTTTGGGATATAAATGTATGTGTGTGCGCGAATTGCTTACCCGTGCAGGAATTGATTGAGTGTTTTCTGCGATGCACTTTTTTTTGCCGGAGGAAACGAGTTTCGTACATACCCCGTTCGGTATTTGCCATTAAAATAACGGATATTTTTAACTCACAAACGACTTAAAATAATAATCGATGTTTATTATTTATGGCTATAAAAACAAAATTTTTGACTTTAATATCCGCACGTACGTACGAAATGCACATTATTTATCGTTACGTGCCAAATTGAAATTGGCGAGTCATTCTAACGGAAAACAAAAACCGTTTATGTTTTTGTTCTTTTATAATTACTGTTAACATGATTAAGCGGTATCGCTATTCAAAATTGTTAATGTATAGAATATAAATTTTTATTATATACATTTAAGACGTTTATTCGATTTTCATAAATACTTCTTATGTGAACTCAGCTGACTACTTGTATACGACTTTTGATTCTTATACAAGTATATGCCAATTGATTATGAACAACATTTTTAGGATATTGGTATTAGAGTCTAGTCATAATAATGCATTTGAGGTAATAATAGTAATAATACTTCTTACAGGTTCATGCTTTAACAGAATTCACATGGTGTGTTCTGTATCCACAAAGTAAAGCTTGTTTTTGAAGAATTTTTTAAATTTTAACATAGTTGTGGCAAGCAGTTTAATAATCAAGTGACCTTACATTCTATTTCTTTCTTTCTGCTTTAGGGACTGGGGCTATTATAGTCAGCTTAGAATTAAGTACAAAGTGATGCTTTTTTTCTTAAATTTGATTTTTTTGTAGGGGGGAGTGTCTATGAAACCACTACTTAATACAGCAATTTAGAGCACATTAAGTTGTGATCAAGTTTTAAATTTGTTTTAAATTTTTTTTGTTCTGTGCACTAACTCAAAAAATGTTTCTTTTGTGGAAGACGTTAGAAACATTTGTATATAAAATTTCTGATTAATTTGTTGATTATATTCTACATACTTTATAAAACACAATCTTAAAATGGCAAAGTTTTTTTAGAACATATTTATAAATATTTTATTTACAATGTACAGTATGTAGATGTAACGCATATTAACAATATCGGAAGACCAATGAATCTAATATAAATCTTTGTTGTATTGCACACTTTTATTTTTATATTTTTTTGATAATCATCTTTTATAATTTAGGATCTAATGCAGGTGCATGGTCAACATATGGCACGCGCATTGGTTTGAGCCCGCGTTTCTAAAAAATATAGTAAAAACAGGAATATAAAAAAAAAAAATGTTCATAATTGTAAGAAATTTTGTAAGAATTTGCAAAATTATTATTATTATTTTTTTTAACTGTTGAGCGATTAATGCAAAACAAAGCGATTATTGTAAAATTCTTTAGTTTTTTTTTCAAGAAGACAACATAGTTGCGTTTATATCAACTTTTAAAATCTTATATTTTATATAAGTTCCAATAAAAAAGTTGAGCAACCAAAGATGATTTACAAATCTATTTGAATTATCAATAGCATATTTTGCAAAATTCTTTAAGAAAGTTTTATTAAAGCGTTATAAGACTTTTTAAATAGTTTCAAAGTTAACTAAAGTTTTTTCAAAGAAATGTTGTAAGTTTTTGCAGAACTCTTATCCACTAGCTAAATACGTCAAGATATTTGATTTTTTTTTAGGTATAAGCCATTAATTATATCTAGCAGCACTCCACCTGGCAGTAAAAAGACACTGCGTTTTAGCTCTTGTGAGGTACTTGTGGAAAAATATGCACAATAAGATGAAGTAAATTTAAAGAAGGAACACAGCATTTTGCTAATAGTCGATCTGGAAAGAACAGTTTTAAAACACTTATAGACATGCGGTCTTGCATCGTTTTTATGATACCTAAATTGTCTATTTGTAACCCGAGTTGGCCTTTGGCATTGTTTAAGAATGTTATTAAAACCTAGTACGTTTCCTATTTGATCTTCAAAAAAATTTGTGCCCGATATTCCAGCTGAACATGTTTCGCACTATACGGTTAGTTTTTGAGAGTACAAGTTTTTTTTTTTTTAATTTAACCTGATGGTTTTTGGCAGATCATTAATGCAAATTTTGCTTTTTTTTGCTATGCAATTGAAAATCTAACGATTGAATTCTAAACGTTTATTTTTATCAATTGTAAAAAAATGAGTTTTTTGCCATTTGTAAGGGTGAAAGTGTTTTTTTTTTAATTGCTTTTAATGGTAAACGTGAAATGTTTACTTGTTGATGTAAGCTTTGGTTGATAATTTGCAAAATATTTTTTTTGGTTTTGCTGTTTTTTTTTTCTCTCTAAAGTTGAACCTGTGCGGCAATATTTTTTAACTTGTCTTCTGTTTTGCAACTTGGAGCCAGTGAAACATTAAATTGTTGTTGGCATTATCTCTGAGTTTGAATAATAGAATTGGTTTTTAATAAAATGTTCTACACAACCAATTTTTTGATCAATTGACTACTGCTCTAGTTTTATGATAACTTTAATGTTACCGGAAGGTTTGACAGTTATAATTGTGACAACTAAAATACTTATTGGTTGTTATAATTAATTAAAAGTTAATTAAAATTTCAATAATGTTTTAACCTTTAAGATTTTTCAGTTTTTTTAATTTTTAAGATTTTACTTAATTTTTGTTCGCTAACAAATTGACTTAATAGTCTAGGAGCTGGTAACAAAAAAGTGCAAGAGTTTTGGAAAATTTAATATTTTCAGATCGGACTGTATTTTAGCTATAGAACGCCTCTGTAGAGTCAGCACGCCAGGTGTCGAGACACTTGGCTTGGCGCCGGCACGCTAAGAAAGGTGTAATTTTAATAAGTACTTAGTTATTGTTTTGGAAAAGCTAAAAATTTATTGGCAGATAGTCGATGCATTACAAAACCTTTATCAAGCACTCAGACAGCTTAATAATCGAACTTATCTAAAACAATTTTTAGGTACTAATTAAAATTACACCTTTCTTAGCGTGCCAGTGCCAGGTGTCCCGACATCTGGCGTGCTGACTCTACATAGGCGTTTTATGGCCAAAATACAGATCGATTTGAAAATATCTGACGTTCCAAAACTCTTTCACTCTTTTGTTACCAGCTCCTTGACTATAAAGGCTATTTAAATTAAATTTAAAGGCTTTGAAATGTTGATTTTTCTAACATTTTTATAGTTTTTTCAGATTTTGAAAAGCTTTAAAAGAAGTTTTTTAATATTTAAGAAGTGTTGTCTATAATGTTTTTTTTTACTACTATAAAACTGTAAAAGAGCTGCTTTCCTAGGTCTTTCAAAAAAGATTTTATATTTTCCAAATTGCTTCTTACAGCTTCATAAAGACATAAATTTTAATGAACTCCTTAAAAATTTTGAAACGAAACTTTTGGCCGTACTTAGTCTTACGTCATCAATAACATTATTATGAAGGATAAAAGTTGTTTACCCACACAAGTATTTTAAGTTAAAATTAGATTTTTGTTGATTAAATGAAATGGACTGTTAAGTAAAAAAAATGAACACATAGACATACAGAGTGTTAAAAAATAATGTAAAATATTTAAAGAGGTAGTAGTGTGAACCAAAATAAAAAAAAAAGTTTTAATAAATATGGGTATGCAAAAGTAACGGTTTTGAAAATAAGGAAGGAAGCAAATACAGAAACAAAGTTATATAAGATGTTTGTAATGCCTTTCTTTTGTTTCCAAGCAGGCACAACATTTTAGTCTGAGGGATATTTAAACTCATTCTAAAACCCCTTTATTGGCTTGGATTTGTTGGCATTTTTTATCAATTTGTAGATGCAGACTAATGTTTTCAAATATCTCCAAAGAAAAAAATCTAGAGGATTTAAATCAGGCGATCTTGCAGGGCGTAAAACAGGTTTGCTTATTATTACATTTTTAGTTTGATGTTAATGCTCTCTAACGGCAATTGCAAAATGGACACTATCATGCTGAAACCACATTTGTAGTTCTGGTCAATAGTAATGTTGTTAAAACAATTATACATTGTGTTCTGGAGAAAGTTTAGATTAGCGCCTGTTAATCGGTTTGGTAAACTAACAGGACTACAATACCCATCCAAATGTTTAATGAAAAACGTGTCTGAAGTTTATATTACATTAGAGCATGCGGATTTTTGTTGGCCCAAACATGCATACTGTGAAAATTAACAATTCCATTTTGTATGACCCCGGCTACATCAGTAAAAATCATATTGGCAAGAAAACGGGGGTCTCAGCATCATTGGGTAAAAACCAACGACAAAGAACTATACGTGTTTGATGATCAAGTGAATTAAAGGCTTGCAGTCGTTAATACAAAAAGTTGATGCTCGTGGAGGTTTCTCCAAAGAAGAAGAGCAATTACTTTTTCTGCTCTAGGAGTAGAACCGACCTTGGTGTTTCGGATAAATGGCACTGTTTGCTGAATGAACCAGTATTACGCGATCTTTGGTAAATTTTTGCAATAATATGATATGAAGGAATATGGCGATTTGGATAAGCTTTAACATGCGTTTTGGTTGCAATCCTATGAGCACAGCCATACATGAAATGCATGTCGGCTAACGAAGCCATAGCAAACAAAAACTTTTTGTTTTTGAAAAATAAATAAAGTAGGAAAAAAAATAACACTTTATATCTCCAAAACCGTTATTTTGCGGACTTATGTTTATTAAGACTTTTATGCAAATTTTGGTTTATATATAAGAAACTGTTAAAAGTTGCAGAGATAACGACATCGGGTAGTCAGCACGAAAACAATATTCTTGTTTTAAAGGTAACGATATTATTAAAATATTATTGTGAGTTGGGCAAGATTATGAATAGTGACCAACCAACTGACATTTGTTAGTTGTTACTTATACGTTTATTCGAAAATGAGCAAAATCAGCGTGATACAATTTGTGCTTTCTTGCTTGTTGATTGCTTGTCATAGTTTGGCTCCTCGACAACATTGACCGTTGTCATTTCATTTTTGGAAATAAAGACTTTGCTGTATTTACCATTTCAACATCTATATGGTTATGCCAGAATTCTATGTTTTGTACCTTCTGTGATTGAGATTTATTTTTTTTAAATCAAACTTAGTAACAAAATTAACTTTTTCTAGAAACGAACTAAAGATCAGTCTTAAGGTTGAGTTAGGTTGGGTTATTGGATGTTATGAATGTGGGAAATAACAAGTAGTAAATTTTTGTATATTATTATGTGTTATTTATTTATTTTATTCCGAATTATGATAAATTTTTATTGTATTGTATGCTTTAAAACCATTTTCTACAAAATAGAATTAGCGGTAACGGTAAATAAATTGACAACCTTAATCTACCAAAACTTCTAAATACCTTACTAATGCTGTCAACCGAGATGAAATACTTGGGTGTGATCTTTGACAACAAGCTCACATGGGACCACATCTAAAACATAAAATGTGAAAAGGTATAATAATATGTCGTTTTGGCAATTTTTGTGGGCTGTTAGCAAGACATAGGGATTGTTTTTAAAGATTGTACTGTGACTATACACAGTTATCATAACACCTATGCACTGGTTTGGTTGCTAAGAACTAAGCTAAAAACATTCGCAAATCAACTAGTCAGTTGCAACGAAAGGCATGTCGAAGGGTGTGGACAAAACGGCGGACAAAACTCGCACTAATCACTGAACAGCGCTCCGAGCATAGTACACTAGAAACTGTTCCAAGTTTGGACCGTTGCACATTGCTCTGATTTTTGTATTTATATATTTATTTAAAACTTTTTTATTTAGCGTTGTGAGAATAAAATTATTTTAAAAGTAAAGAATACAAGATAAACTTCTGACAGAATTAGTGTATATTAATGATTTTACCCGCACGTTGCTAAAAAAGTTTTACTTTAATATAAATACCAGCATCGGAGCAATGAGCGAGGGTTCGAGCTTAGAACAGTTTCTAGTATTCTATGCTCGGAGCGCTGATCGATGATCGGAGCGAGGACCGCCGTTGTGTCCACACACTTAGTGTAACAGGCGGCAAGCCAACGACGCCAAATGCAGCCATGAAAGCAATGTAGTGTTTGCTACCTTTACATAACTATGTAGAGGAAGTAGCAACATCAGCAGTAAAGTGCGTGAATGCAATCGGCTTTAAAGAAAAGGTACATTCTGACCCAATCCACAGATTATTAGAGATTAATTTTTTAATATAATTAAAATATTTTGCTATGATTAAGTTTTTTTTTATATTTCAGCATTTCTTTGACTTATATACACTTTTTGTATTTGATGAAAAAGACGATTATCTAAGCAATTCAAACTTAAAATCATTAACTTTTTTTATTGAAATTACTGGAGCATTGTCTTGCAGAAATACTTTTGGCCAGATTTGTTAACAAAATTGATAATATTGCCTGGCTATTGTTGTTTACTTATAAAAATAATAAATTTTGATTACTAAGTACTGTTTAGCAAAATATTTAACGCGAATTTGTTTTCTTTGGTTTTAGAAAAGCCGAATGTGGTATTTTAAGTAGTCGTATAAATGTACACAATATTTGTCTAGTGTAACAATGTGGTCTAAAAAGTCAGCTTTCTTTTCAAAACAAGCAAAGTTTGGGCGCGACCATTTTACTTTTACTTGCTTCTGGTCATTCAGGTTTTTTTGGGATTTATTTTGCTGTCATTTGTTTTTTGTTCAAATTGACGTAAACTATGTGATCAACACGTTTATATGAAATTTTCAGTTTTATAGATATTTGTTTTGGCCCAATTTGACAAAAAAAATTGTCATTTTGGTTTTTTCTCACCTTCAATGAAAAGTTTATTTTTGTTAAGGTTTCAATTTAATTTTTGACGGTTGCAAACAAATTAATTGTATTAAGAATATCTGCTTATCTCTTAACTTTTTAATTGCAGATACTTAATGATTGCTTGTTATTAAATACGTTTTTTGGATTTTTAAATTGGTCATGTTAGGCATGTTTTATTGCACAACTATTCTTAAACTTTTTACGTAAAAGTTTACAATGATATTTCTAATAAGAGTTTTTTGTAGCTGTGGTAAAAAATTTGCTTTTATTTAAGGAAAGTTGCCTAGGATAATATATCAATACCTTCTTGTATCACCTTGCTCTCCCTCATAACCTGCTCAAGGCAAAACTGAATACAAATAACCTGTTGAAAGGATATATAATATTTTTTCAACCAATATCTTGTTTATGAAATGAATTAATAATTTATTCAAAATCAGTCAATCGAATCACAGCGGCCAAGGGTCAAGCATAGACAATTGTTTCGGTTCTACAAACCTCGTCAGTATGCCTTGTACGACCACGGCATCGCATGATAGCGAAGACAATTTTGAATAAATATTTCTGTGCTTATGAACACAATTGATATTATAAATAATCAAACAAACGAAAGACTGGTTTGCCATCTAGTTGCAATTTTTAATACTAAAATGTCCGCATTAATCGGTATCATTTTTGCATTTATGCAATTGGCAGTCATTTCGCGGCTATAACGATTTTGAATCGCCAATAAATTATGAAATGAATTAATAATTTATTCAAAATCAGTCAATTTGATTAATGCGGACATTTTAGTATTAAAAATTGCAACTAGATGGCAAACCAGTCTTTCGTTTGTTTGATTATTTATAATATCTTGTTTGTTAAAAAGTTTAAATTTATTTCATATTTTTTTACATTTCAGCTTTTTTATGACTTATACTCTTTTTGTATTTGATGGAATAGATGATTATGAGGAATTCAAACTTAAAATCAGCAACTGTTTCTATTGAAATCACGATTAGTGTGCTGGAGCATTGTCTTGCTAAAACAATTTTGGCCAGATTTTTTAACAGAATCGAATAATATTGTCTAGCTATTGTTGTTTCTTTATCAAAATAATCAATTCTGATTACTAAGGACTTTTTTAGCAGAATATTTAACATGAATTTTCTTTGGTTTTAGAAAAGGAGAATGATTCTATTTTATGTATTGCTACTTTAGTTGTAGAAATGTACACAATATTTGTCTACGGTAAAAATGCTGCCTAAAAAATCAGCTTTCTCTTAAAACGAGCAAAGTTTGTCATCTGTACTTTGTTGTATATATATTTGCAAATTCCTTGCCATTATCTGATTGTAAAATTCATGGAGCTTCTTAGAGCGTGAATATATCAATAAGGTTGTAGGCTGCTTTTTTGCTCTTTTTGATTTTAGATATTTAAGGACTAAGAACTTTGTAAGGTGGTCTTGGTGTATCATTATAAACGTGAATTGTATTAGATCCACCTGGCAAATTTAGAAAAAAATTACATCTTTCTGTTTTTTTTTTGACACGGCTCACACAGATGAATGTAAAGTTCAACGTCATATCGAGTAATGTTTTTGTACTTTATTAAAAGTTTTCTTAACATAATGTCCCTTCTCCCATAACCAAAACCAAATGAGTTTCGAAAAGAGCCAGTTAGCTTCAATGCTAGGCTCAATGAGTTGTTGACAGTTTTTTTTTTTCAATTTTGTAAATACCAATGTAATTTTTAAATTTTTTAAATTCTAAACCGAATTCTACTTTTACATGTATTTAAGGAGGACGTTTGTTCTAACTTTGTTTGTTTTACATAATTTTTTAACTTTTCATATCGTTTATTTTTATTTATTTGTTGGAGATTTGTTTTATTATAAAGTATTAAGATTTTATCTCTTTGTAGTAAGTTAATTCAACTTGTGAAAGTGTGCTAATTTAAATACATAATAACTTCTTTAATATTATCTAGCATAACTTATCATATATGGCAATATTGTTATGTTTTTAGGAATTTCAACCTGAACGATTAGGTTATTTAACGTGCTAGAGTCTAGACAGCACACGAGCCCTACAGTATCTCTTCATATCAGAATCAAGGAGGCTTACTCATTACACAACACAAGTATGGAAATCGAACCCGAGACTCTTAATTTAGCACAAAATAAGTATGTTAACTACAATGCCACGTAGTCGGTATTATTTACATTTATTGTAATTGATTGCAATTTAATAAACATTTTGCATTCCACGGATGTGGAAATCAATTATGGAATAGTAAATACTGTTTAGATTCAATTTCAGCCATTCCTATAACTATTTATTTAATTTTGTTTACATTTCTATGTATAAATAAATAATTTTATTTATTTGGAGCTGTAATTAACAGTTTAATTAAATGCACGATCATAGCATGTGATGAATTTGATATAACCTATTTAAAAATGTTGAACTTTCTAAACAAGGTAACTGCACTGCTACAAAGTGATCCAATATTAAATTACATAATATTTTTCTTTTATTTTAAAAATAAAATACTTTAAAAGTAAAATGTCGTCAAGTCGTGTGCACAAAGTCTGTGAGTAACATGATTAAAGGATTTTGAGAGTGTTTCCCTTAGGGGTTACCCCCTCATTTACCGGATGCGAGGTAAGTGAGTCAAGTACCACCCTCCACCCGGCCGATTCCATCCCTAAACTTGTTCCTATCTCCCGCAATCACGGTATCCATCCTGTCGACGCGGTTCAACCGATGGAACAAATTATTACACTTCCGGATCCTTAATCTGCAAATCTTTGCTTGTACACACATTCTTTAAATTACGACAAAAAAACCTTAATTTCGAAAGTTCGGCGACCGTGAGATATGTAGAGATTTACGATAAATACAGGCTATAAAAAGCTGGATAAAATGTTAAATATAAAATACCTTTAGCTATCAAAAAATGTTGGCGATAGACAAGCCATAAAAATTCTCTACCCTTGTCAGGCCAAGGGTGAATTCATACATGAATAATAGATTATGTAAAATATCTCATGAAAACTTTATCAGTTATGAAAATATTTTTATTGCGTTATTACGCCCGAAACAGTCATTTATCTGCATCGCGCCACACTCAACACGTAATTAAAAAAATCCTTTTAATCCTTACCGTTCGTTATCAAGATGGTGCAAAACAAAAGGTTTGGGGGCAAACATAAAGAAACATAAACATTGTTTGTGAAAACAAGAGAATATATGATAAATCCCAGCGCGTCTGTAACACAAGCCATATTTGCCCCTTGTAACCGCCAAAAGTTTCCCAATAACTTTCCCCGATATTATTTTCATTCCGAAACATCAATTCCTTCACACTCTCTGCCATGAAATATAATTTTATATACAGACGTTCATGTCTAAACGGATTACGGATCTTGACTTTGTAACCAAAATTTAAATCGAAGTGCGCTCGAACGATATATCCCGCCGGAAAATTCGGTAGGGGAATATTTTATGAATGACTTTTATGATCTTTTTAGTTTCAGTAATATTATATTTATTGCTATTATATTTTTACGTCGATTATCAAATTTCATATCGGATACAGTGTTGTATAAAACAATCAACATAATACTATATCTTATACAATAAGAATTGACACTCGGCGAAGATTTTTAAATAAATTAGTTTTTTTTATAAATAACAATGCATTTCTAGGAGGATAATTGGAATAATTTGTTTTTTAATTGAAAAAAGTTGGACGTAAAAACAATTTTCTAATTTGGTTTAAAAAAAATTGATTAGTTTACTTAGTCAATGTATGTTTATGCAAAGAATATATTTCACAAACTAACAGAATGCAGAAACCTTTAAATAAATATGGAGCTGAACATGATAAATTTAGTTACATGAGTATATGGATTCAGTCTGCTATTCAATATTTGATAAAATCGTAACTAGTGAAATACAATGGATATGCAAAGGCATTGGTTTTGTAAGAGTCGTTCCACCTTACAAATCTTCTATGGTACAAAACAGGTTTTAAAGGTTTTATTTACATCAATTTTTTAAAACCTTTTCAGTGTATACTATCAATTATAATCAAAAGTATAATATATTAATTGTTTTTGTTTTTTTTTTATTAATTTTTCTAAAAGATTAAAATTTAGAGAAAAAAATCAGCTGCTAGTGATAACATATAAAAAAAGTTGCAGCTTTAACGTGGAAAAAGTGGCACTATCAACAATATTGTTTCGATCTATACGTTCGACAACAGATTTTCTGACTTATGTTAGTCACAAATGGAATTCTTCTTTAGACAATCAAGGAGAAAATCTTTCAGTAGTTTTAGACATTTCTAACGCGTTTTATAAGGGTATGTCATCTTAATCTTGTCAACAAGCTCTATTATATAGGTTTTGATAAAAAAAACTGTAAATCTTATTAATAGTTTTTTTTTACAATAGAAAAATTATAGTTAGAATTGATGGTTTTATCTCTGACCTCAAAATCATAAATGCTGGTGTTTCTCAAGGTTCTGTTCTTTTTCCAACTATTTTTGATTTACATTAATGAACTTCTTCAAATAACTAAAAGTCCTATTCATAGTTTTGCAGATGATAGCACCCTTCATACTTTATACTTTCCAAAGACTATATCGACATATGTGGCAGAAATTTTTAAATTAGAATTTGTACACTCCCAACATGGTCAATTTTAACTCTAAAAAAACTTAACTTTTTGTCATCTGTTTCAAAATCTAAATCCGCGGTATTATCAATTCCAAATATTAAAGTAAACAACGAATTCATTTCTAAATCTTCTTCAATTTGTCTATTAGGTGTTACAATCTTACATAATCTTCTCTGAAACAACTATGTTGTTGACGTAGCTTTGAAAGTATCTAGAAAAATAATATTTCTTAATAGTTGTAAAATGATTTTTACTTCTGTTCAACTTTAGCATATATATAAATTTATTATAGTCCTTGTATTGAATATTGTTTAGTAAATAAGTAAGTATCACGAGGAGCATTGGAAACCACACTATCCCTTCTAAGCTCTATTCAGAAACAAACTTTTTGGATTATTGCCGATCTAAAATTGACTAATGACTTAGATACTTTACAACACAAGTTGTAGATCTTTGAATTTTTTAAGATGTAGACCGAAACTTTCAAGAGAGGTTTTTTTAACTGTACTTGTGACAAATGGAATAAACTTCTAAATTCAGTATTTCCCAAGACTTATAAGCCACAAATATTTAAAGTCAATGTTAAAATCTAGTCTTCAATGTGATAGTTTTAGCGAAAGTGGTTTCACTTGTTGAAATTCAAAGGTATTTTTATGTTGTTGTGGCATATTATGTAATTTCTAAATATCACATTTTGAAATTTAAAAAGAAATATATGAAGTTTTGGGTTTTTTTAGAAGCTGACTTTCAATCACGTCGATTGTTTTGTGAACGATGTCTACAATTTGGATTTTTAATTTTGAAAGAAAAGTGTTTTTTTTTTACATTTATAAAAAATATTATAAATTTTTGCAATAATCATCATAACTGCAGACGAAATTCTTAACGCAATTACTCCAGTACGAAATCAACGTTTATTTCTTACAATGCAATTAATTGATATCTTAATTGGTCTTTTGTTTCTACCTTTCAACGGTATTTTTATGTTGTAATTGTTAAGTTATTTCTAAATATTATATTTTGAATAAAAAAAGATTTTGAGTGAGCAAGATGGACTATTTTGTGCGTGATGAAGTTTTTGCTCATTTTAGTCTGACAGCGAGAGAATTTTTTGACAATAATTACGGTTTTTTTTAAGTCTAATTTATAGGTTTCAATCTCAATAATGCAAAAATTAAATCAACGCATTAACCAGAGTTTTGACATTATTAACACTTCAGTAATATTAGAAAGAGTGCGACAATCTATGTAAAGCATATATTAGATTGTTTTTTTTATCAGTTTATTTATTTAAAGTTAAGCAAGTAATTATTTTGTATAAATGTAACTATTAGCTTAGAAATAAAGTTTTAGAGGACTTATGTTGATTGACCATACTTTATAGACACACCTAATACATTGGCATTTTTTTAATATCTATCGATGTTTGGAAAAAGAATCCAACATATATATTTAAATAAACGTCAGATTAAAATTATGTTTGTCGCACGTAAAAGTTTTAGAAATTGAGAACCGTTTTTTAACTACTAATAGGTGCTATCTCATCACTTGATTAAAAAGGCCACAATGTTTCTTCGAATTTTGTATTTTTTTAATTCTTTTGAAAAATTGGATGGTACAAATTGCTCTTGTCCAGAAGTTTTGAAAGGACGGAAATCGATAGACAATTGTAAAAGATGCTTATAGTCTTTGATGGAAGGTTAGAATTAACGACCAAAAACGATTGTAATCTTTACGTCGGAATTAAGAATAATTTGCATTTTTTTGCAATAGCTCCATATGAAAGAGCTAGATAGGTGGAAACACGTATTGTTTACGGATGAGTGCAGAATCTGTCTTTATAGCAAATATGGTCAAAATAAAGTACACAGAAGAACTGGCGAACGTTGCTCCTGTGGGTGGCTTAATAATGTTTTTGGCAGGAATTTTTTTGAGGCACACACGGATCTTGTTTTGGTTGACGAGGCGCATTAACAGCACGACAATATATAGCAGATATCTTAGAAGAGCATGCGATGCCTTATGCTGGTTTTGTTGGCAATGGTTTTCTGTTCATGTAGGATAATGCACGATCACACACAGCAAGGATTGTAATACAGTACCTTAAAGAAGTGGGTATTCTAAAAATGGACTGTTTTGCTTAAAGCCCGGATCTTAATTCTATTTAGTATATTTGGGACCAGCCCAAAAGGCGTGTAAGACACATCGCACACTTGCTGCAACAACACATGAAGAGCACCAATTGGCTTTTATTGAGGAATGGAACAATTTCCTCTAAGCAGGCATACAGGACGTGATCTTTATGCCAAATTTAATAAGAAGTGTTATCCAGAATAGAGATGGCAATACGCTGTATTGACAACTGATTTTTATTACTTCTTGCCTTTTTAATTTAATTTGTTGTAATGTAAATTGTAAGTGTATTTTTTTAATAAGTTTAAAAAAATTCTAATTTTTGATTAGTTTTGTTTGTATCTTATGAAAACGACGGACGGTATGCTAAAAGAATTACTGAATTTACAATAGATTTATTTATACAATAAAATAAAAAATAAAAACATTAAAAAGGTGAATAATTACGTAAATTTTTGTGGTGGCCCGTCTGAAAATAACGTATCCGAAAAATTAATCTGATTTTCCGATCAGCGGGTTTATTGAAACACTACAGCCAGATTCACTTTCCTCTATTGGAAATAAGCTTTTTCTTTGTAAGTTTTATGATAAATCAGAAATACTGAGAAAATAAGTTCAATTTATTGGAAAGTTTCTAAATGGAACCTGTCGAAAAGACTTAAAATTACTTGACTAGTATCATTATCAGAGCAATCTACGTAACATGAACTAAGTGGGAAAATAAGTACCGAAAAAATCACTGAAAAGAAGACAACTGCACAACTTCCTAAACTTGATGCTTATTTGATTTGTTGTTTTTTTATGATTTGTGGTATTTTTCTAAATTTTGATTCAGTTTCTAGCATTAGTTCTACCTCTGACCATAACCAGGTCTTCAGGTTGGTAATTTTTGGCTGCATTTTCATGCTGTCGGTATGTGTCTTGGCGTTATCTTGTTTGGACTTTTTTTTGCCAATAGCGGCGTTGTTTTGTCAATTATTGTAGAAGGATGTTAGTGTAGTAAGTTTACCTCAGTTTTTGTGAGATTTTTGCTGTAACAGTGCCCTTGCGTTTTTTTTTTTTTAGTTTGGCGTGTCCGCGCAGTGCATCGTAATCTGGTGTATGCATTTTACTTTTTTTATCGCGTTTTTAAGGTTTTGCTTGTAAACTGGGGGCCATTGTCTGACTCTGTACCCGTAGCGATGGAATATTTTTTGTTCCAGCAGTTTTGTGGTGGCCTTGCTAGTTGTGGCTGGCACTGGTATTGCCTCTGCTCAATGACTGTTTATTACCGCACGTTTATTTTTCGACCTGAGCGTTGAATAGGCCGATATAATCAATTGTTATCTTTTTTCAGGGTGCGCTTGGTGGGTGGAGTTGTTGTGGGTTACTAGGTCCAACGTAGCCATAAATTTCTATCTGTCGTAACCTGGTGCCTAAAGTACTCTATAGACACGACTAAACTTGCACAACGATAGTTTGCACTTGAGCCCGTGTTCCAGCACGTATTGTAGGTAGTTTATCATAGAGGTGCACTTTTTAATTCGGCTAGCCCTTGCGACATCAGTTTTTGAAACAATGTGGATCGTTTTTGAGTCCAAACGGCATTACTCGAAACTGATACGCGCTATTGTCGAGGGTGCGAACGCTGTATAATGTTTATGGGCATCCTCTATGGGGATTTTTTAATATCTTGTTTTAAGATTTATTTTAGTGAACACTTTCGTTGCGCTAAAGTCTTTTAGTGTTTTATGTAATTTTGGGAGAGGAGCGGCCTTGTCTTTGGTTGCCGTGTTAAATATTTTATAATCAATACTTGCTTGTAAATGGTGGCTTTTTTATTTGCATTGTACAAATAATGTGTAGATTGCACTGGGGTGACCGTGCACATGGTGGCGGGAATTATAATGTCTGAGAAGACCGCACTAAACTTGTCTAATAATTGTTTCAACCGGAGCGAGTTTGAAAACACGTGGCATGGCACTGAAATTATCAGCGCGGTTTTTTGGTGTTTAATTGCCACCAACACACTTTAGTGCGGCAGTGTTGTCTAACGTGTAAGCACTGCCTAGTGTAATACATGCTTGCATCGTTGTTTTTGAGCCAGGAGTTCTTTAATATTACTTTTTCTGCTAGGTGTAGTGTTACTAGGAATTGCAGTTTTTGTGTTATTTCTTCTATGTCGATCTAAGCTGTAACTTTGTCTGTAGTTTCCAGAGTGGCTTATTGTCTGCTTTGTTTTTGGAGGTTTTGATTTTGAATCCTGGCAGCTTTAAGTGAGTAAAATGTTTACTAGCTTTGCTGTTTATAAGCTTCTAAGTTTTTCTTTGTTTTTTTTTTCAAAATAAATTTTGAATTTTGGAATGGTGTCATTGTTTTCCTATGTCGAGAGTTGCTTCTCTTGCGTATGTGTGTTTTTGTTTTTGTTGTTGGTGGCTGTATGCGAGCCGGAAAGGTATTTACTTTTTTTTAATTTTCCGGCTCTGTTGCCGTTTTCTTGACGATTAATGTCACGTTTTGTGGTCTGTTGGGTTTGGCATAAAGCTCGTTTCACACGTATACGGTTTCTATTTGGTTCGGTTCGATTTCGGTTGCAACTGAAAACGAATGAAGTTTTTTCAGACATATACCTCAGGTTTTGTGTGTTGTATTTTTCGTACACATGCTTAGTAGTAATCATAATGGAGAGAAGTCAAGTTGTTGCCGTGTCGTTTCTTTATAGAAAAATTAAAAAAAATTAAGTATGAATTCATTGGGAGCACCCTCTTATCACTTTACGAGGGAGTATTTGGTGCTATACTGTTTCTACTAGGTACCGAATAGAAACCGAAAACGAACCGAAAACGAATCGAAAACAAACCGAAAACTTACCGAACCGAATTTAAACCGTATACGTGTGAAACGAGCCTTAGCACATATAAACTTTCCCCGATTCTTGTTATGTTCTAGCATAGTTGTTCTGCTGAAGCTCTAGGGACTGTTGTAGTCTTAGCTCTACTATGATGGTCAAGCTGTCAGACTTGAGTCATTCAGATTGTGTTGGGTATACTTGTCTATAATATGCTGTTTGTTTACGCAAAAAAAAATTTACTGGCTCTAGCAGATTGCGCACGGTCATCACGAGCATTTCAACAATCTGATTTACGTAGCGGGTGTTTGCTACATTTGTAACAACTTTTTTTTTGGTTGTTTGTAATTAGTCGCGTAGTTTGACGGTTTTTTGGCTTGTAGTAACTACGGTTTCTGAATCAATCTATGTTGCCCTTAGGGAATATTTTGCTACTAACACGGTTTTATGTGGTGCTAGACTAAGTCTTTTCTTTTCTATCTTGATCTTTGTATTGCTTGTTGTTTATTCTACATTTTTTTTCAATTTCTTGTTACTACCATGGTTAGGTCATTGGCGTATGCAAAGTTTGTTTCTTCTGGCATGATGAACGTAAGAATCTTATCGTAGCAAACATTTCATAGTGTGGGTTCAATTAACGATCTCTGGGGTGCTACATCTGTCAGGTCTGTATTTGTTATATTTCTTACTATTATGTTTATGATTTGTAAAAAGCTTTACATAAATTTCTTTTGTAGTTTGTTTATAAATTCGATTTAGGGTACCGGCGTTTTAGACGTATAGTGTGAGCACCACGTATTAATTTTTTGAAAGATATATGGCTATTCCTTTAACTCTTTGTATGGCGTCTACTGTGGATACTTTGAATATCTTCTACTGTCAATCTTTTCAAGTAGACGTGTAGTTAAAAATTGTTTAAATAGTTTTTTCATTTTGTTTAGTAGCAGGCATTGCTATTTGTTTGACGATTTTTTGAGGTTTTTAAGTTAATTAAAAAATACTTTGAAGCAAAGGTATTTTATCCCGCTTAAGGAAGCGGTAAGAAGAACAAAAATAATTGAAGGAATGCTTAGTAGGCTTATGCCAACCAAGGAAAGACCAGGAGAATGGGCAGGTAGGCTTATAGGAATTGGGGTTAGAAGTAAACTATTATACGCCGCAGAAACAAGGGGAGATGCATTGAAGACAAAGAAACAGAAAAGAAGTAAGAGGAGCTATGAGAGCAAGTTTGTTAAGGATCTGCAAGGCCCACAGGACGGTGTTGCTGAAGGCACTAGAAGCAATTGTGGCGACACTACTCGCAGATTTGATGGTGGAAAAAAGATTAGGTATAAAGAAAATGGTAAATGAATGAACTAATAAGCAAGAAGCAAAGAGACGAGCGAGAAATAATATGATGAAAAGATGGAGACATTGGAAAGAAGGAAAAAAGGGAGAATGAACAAGGGAACTATTACCAGGAATAAAAAAAATGGGTACACAACTGCTCACTGGCCATGGAGCCTTTGGAAAGTACTTACAAAAAATTTTAAAGATGAAAAAAGAGGATAAATGTATATTTTGTCAAGAAGTCACGCATGACGACGCAGAACATACGCTAGTAGAGTGCGAAGCGTGGGAGGAAGATAGGAAAACGCTAGACAAGGTATTTGAAAACAAAGTAGACAAATCTACAATCATTAAACTATGTCAGAGTGACGAAAACAAATGGAGAACACTAAAAAAAACTATGCAACTACAGTACTGAAGAAAAAGATAGAGGAGTTTGAAGCTTTAAGATGTAGGTAAACCAAAATTGAAGAAAACACACAAATTAAAAGCCACACAAGACCAAAGAAGGAGGAACGAGAATCTAAATGAAGCAATAGAATATGGAAACAAAGAAGATCAAAACAAGAATGCTTGCCAAGGAATAGAAGGTGAACATAGAGACAAGAGAAGAACATATACTGAAACATTAGTATCAACAGGAACTGCAGAAATAAGGAGGAAAAGGAAAGAACTGCTCGAGAAAAATTAATTGACGGAGTTTCCAATCGGAAAATACGCCATCTTGAGGTTGACAGAAAATGCAACTTTCGAAATGGTCAGAGTATATCTGGCAACCTCCTACACGATGAATTAATCCCAAATGGAGATTTAAGAATATCACTAGCTACTGACAAATGTAGGATTACCAAAGGGGATGCACTTAATGGAGCTGCAAAATATCTATGAAAGAAAGAGGATACAACGAGGAAGAAGCTAACGCAGATATAGAAAAGCTAAGAAGATACCTAAGAACAATGCAAATATCTAGGCTACATAACACAAGAATGGGAGAAAGGAGAGTGGTGGAATGCCAGCGTAGGAAGTAGAACAGATAAATAGGGTTTAGGGAGAGATGCGCCGGAGACAGCATGTGTTGCCGCAGCAGACTGCGTGAATTCTGCAAGGCCAAAACTAGCCTACCTCAAACTAGTACCACATTTGAGACAATGACTAAGACAAATTAACAGCAGGACTTACGCAGAGAAAAAAACTGAAAGGAATTGCCATGCGTTAGTTATTTTTGCAAAAAAAAAATTGAGAGTATTGTATTAACTATTCTGCAGCATAGTTATGTGTTTCTAGAAGATATGGCTACGATTTTTGCTTAGGCCGGCGGTTTTGACATGCTTCAGTTTGCTTTTAGCTTGTTTTATTTTATCCGGTATACATATTAGAATTTTTTCTATTTTTATGTATATTTCTGGCTAGGATATTTATTATGTTTGGAGTAAAGCTCTTTCTTTGCATAGTCTATTTTAAGTCTTCTTCTTTGTTGTTTGAATTGTTTTATTTAATGCTTCTTTTTAGCTTTGTATTTTTTTAGTATTTCCTGTCTTTGCGTATCTTCCGTTTTATTTTGTGGGTTTTAGTTAGTGTCTTTTTAGTTTTTAGCAATGTGTGCTAGCTTTATTATTTTGTTGTTCCTCCAGTATTGCAACGTTTTTGTTAACTGCTTCTTTTTTATTATTGCTGTCAGGTGCTCAATTTTTTCTATGTTTACACTAAATAAAGCTTTGCAGCTTTTATGATAGGGAGCGGTGTTCACTGTCATCTTATTTTTATGGATATTTTTGTGGGTGCTGATGTTTTTTATTTTTCTACTTTTCATTTTTTTTTTCAAGTGTTTTTAAGCTGCACATCGTTACGTCAAAGTGGACGTACGACAGTACCTAATAAAACTAAAATGACCAACAAATTGATTATTAAAATATTTTTTATTCATCTTGTTTTTTATTATGAAGAGGTTCTATATCGAGCTGATAATACAGTTTAATTTTATTCTAGAATAGTATCAGATAGTATTGTTGCTTAAATGATAAACAATGCAATCTAACTACAATCATAATTTTAGTTTTAATATTAATCCAGTAACCTAAAGTTTTTATTTTGTGTGTTTTTGAAGTTAAATTATTTTTTTGGGAAAAATAAATAACATTGAAATATAATCAAAATAGCATAATTTGTTTTATTATATATATTTTATTTTTATATCTTTATAAATTACTTTGTATAGAAAAAAACCTTTGTTTATTTCGTTTTTTTTTAATGTTTATACACCCAAACAAACTATTAATACGTCATCTATTGTTTTTATTGTTAATAATTGTTTAACTATGTAAGTTTTCTTTTGATATCATATTAAATAATATTAAATAACTTAACGACTTTCATTTAATATTCATATAAAATATGAGTAATTGAAAAATGTTTACATGGATATCTTAGTTTGATAAAAGATTTATAATTTTAATAAAAAATAATTGTATTTTGCAGTCAAGACAAATAATTTCACTTGACTTTACTTTTATCTGAAATTAGAATCATACATCATTGTCTTATGCTGTTCGCTATAATTCCAATGAATTTATTGTGTATGTTAAAGAAATTACAGCTACTTTATTTGAAAGCCAAGGAAAATTATAGCTCTCCCATTGTCTTAAACCCCTTGGGTGTGCGACAATGAAAATATTGCAATCGCAGAAATAAATGTGCACAATTGATGGAAACGTCTATACAAGTGTGCTTTTTTATGTGTAGTAGTGCCATAAAAATGGAAACAATACAAGAAAAGCCACTAAAGAATAAACGTTAGCGAGTAAAACTTCTCCGGGAGCACTCAAAGTCTTGTTCCAGTGCAATGAATGCGTCTACATTAGCCAAACAGCGTTTCCCAATAAGAAAGCTGTGGATGCACGAATCCGGCTTAATCCCGCAAAAGTTTTGGAACTCCTGCGATAATCTGAGTCATAATAAATATAGGTCTGAGGTCTGATCTTAACGACCAGTATAAGCGTCATTAAGTGACCGTAAGGGGGCCTCAGCCACCCCTTATTTGGCCCCCGTTTAGACATGATGTATTTCTATTGCCTGCCATCGTCTTTTTCCAGTAAGTGCTCAATGGGCCATTTCTTTCGCTCTGTTAAATATCGCGACACCCGGCTGTCTATTTACTCCATTCTTACTTAAATCGCCGTATTATATCTATTTTTCACGGATGATTTATTCCATTCACTTATAGAAAAAATATAAAACTAATGGATAACATTAAAGACTAAATTAATTAACGTGAAAGTGCTGTTAAAGGTTAGGAACTTAAATAGGTCAATGCGCTATCATAAGTTCATCCAAAGTGAAATTAACCTAAACTTAAACTATTTGATGTATCGTCGGTAAAACCCAAAGGTTACATCTCCTGGCATGTTTTGTATCAAGCTATAATCGATTTAACATTATTCAATTTGTAACAGAATTTTAGAACTTTACACACTATTCAATATTTCAGTAAAATATCGATAAGTTCGGTTGCAAAATATTGTTAGCATACAAGGACTGAAAATTCAATATGTAAGATTAATGCTTTGGTTTAATATGTACTGTATGATCAGTCGTAATAATGTATGTATCTAATGATGTAGGGGAGTACGACTCCGTAATTTCCTATAAGTCTTACATGAAACATAGGCAATAATTTCTATAACGCTACCACATGTAGATAAAACATGAGCAGGGGAGATTGCAGTGCATATTAAATTTTCAGATTAGAAATGTGGTCAAAATAAAATGATAAATATTTACTAATTTTAATAAATCTTAATTAAATGTATGAAATGTTATTAAAAATAAATTTATATATCAAATTTTTATAAAGATATTATAGATTTAATAGTTGCAAACTCAAGATATAACAAAAATATTGATAAGCATTATCAAACTTAAAAAAAAAATATTACGATTTGTATTTAGTATTAGTAGTGCAGCTTACAGGCCAAAAAAATAAATAGCAAAACGATTAATCAATCAAAATAATTTATTGATTTGTGACTGAAGAAAAATAAAATAATGAAATGTCAATTATAAATACCATTTTTTAAATTTATTTTGCAAATAGAAATAATTGATTAACTATTGAATTTTTTAGTCGCATTGAGTATATTTTTTTGTACATTACGGTCTTGGATAAGGTTTGCATTGGCATTTTATGCTACATAATACTAATAAATTTAATTGATTAGTGACCATAACAATGTTAATCTAACATTATTTAAACTAAAAAAGTTGACATATAATGTGTTGTTTTGCAGTTTTTAATTAAAATAATAACATTTCTGGCATTGAGAAACTTGCTTTAGTTTTTTTTTATTGTTACAATAACTTATTAGTAGTCTTATGATCGATTTATGAGGGTGTGAAACGTTTAAAAAAATTCTACGATTTTTGTTTGTTTTTTATGTCGTTTTTTAACTTTATTGCGTTTTTTATTTAAAAATCGCAAATTTAACTAAAAAAAAATTATTAGTGAAATCAATCAAAAATTTTCCGTAAAATCCAAATCTGGTGCAATTTCTATTCTATATCCCTGTCTATAAGCCGCAAAAGCCATAAAACATTTTTTTTTGTTTTTGGTGGGCTGGGCAAAAAGTAGCATTTTTTAGATTTTTTTTAACCGCCGAAGTTGACGTACTTTGATGTAGGTTAGTTGAAAAATATAAATTTGTTTTACAAATACACATTTAGCAGCGTTCAGAGAAACTATAGTAACTATACACCAAATTTTATTAAAAAATTGAGTTTTGCAAACAATTCTACATGGAAAATAGTCAGTGTTGTGCGATAAGCACAACACTGACTATTTTTTAAGCCAGATAATAATGGCTTAAACATTTTTGTTTAAATTTTTTAAAAGATTATCTGGATCATATTTTTTTTAAACTTATTTCAGAAGTTTAACACAGACATCTTTTGTTGCTTAAATCAATTTTGGGCTAATTTACTCTTTGTTTGATAGTTTTTGCAAATGCGGCACAAATTTAGACTCGATCTATCGGCGCCAAAATTTGAGAGTGTGTTTATAATATTTTATGTGAATATGAAAAAATAATTAATTTCCAACCTTAAAAATTTTGTAATTTTGTTTTTCTAGTTGAACTTTTCTATGGGCAATGAGTACTACACTGACTATTTTTCATGTAGAATTGTCCCCAGAATTCAAATTTTTAACAATAATTGGTGTATTGTTCTTTTGAGCGTGGCTAAACATGAATTTTTAAGAGTATATGTTGAAGAATAGGTCTACTTTTGCAGGTTTTTCGAGTTTTAGACCCTTAAAACCCATATTCACAGAACAAATTATATATTTTTTATCTAATTTACATCAAAATACGTCAACTTTAGCGGTTAAAAAAAATCTAAAAACTGTTCTTTTCTGCACAGCTCACTGAGAACAAAAAAATGCCTATATGGGTATGGACTTAAAATGGCGCTAGATTTGGATTCTACTATACATTTCTGATTGATTTTACTAGTTAATTTTTTTAAATTTAATTTGCGATTTTTAAACAAAATATGCGATTAAGTTAAAAACGAAAAAAAACTTAAAACATTGTAGAATTTTTTTAAGGGTTTTAAACTCTAATAAACCGATCAAAAGACTAGTTACAGAAACGGAAAAAATAACTAAAGCAAATTTCTCAATGCACCCTGCTCTGGTCTGTTTGAAATGGAATTGCCATCACAGCACGAAGAAACAAAACAAATGTTTCTTGAAAACTTGAAAAAAAAAAAACTAAATCTATAAGCTGGTTAAAGATACCGAAAAGGACTATTCCTTGAGATAGACTAATTGCAGGCTTAACAATCAGAAAGAATTACAGCAATCCGCTAGAGAGATCTTGCTGACATAAGCCGCGACACTGATACTAAAACATCTGAGCGAAAACAATTCTTGCCAGCTAAACAAAATAGTGAACTAGGTCAAACGATGTTAAGATTTTTGCATTTTTTGAACTCTTTGCACTTATCTTGATGAAAGAAGGATTGCAGCTGCTCCAAGGAGATGGTCTTATGGGATCAATTTGCGTACAATGAATACTGAGGTCATCTGGATACTACCGCATAAAGTTGTGATGATAGTTGTGAAATTTTTGCCTGGTTGAGCTTTAATCCGGTTATATGGATATATTGCCGCAATTGGACTGGAGATTGACTTAGGATTTGTTGAGAATTATCTTGTAGCGACTTCATCTATGAACTGGTCTAAGATACGGATAGTATGACTTGTTATTAGTTTAAAACTCAAGTAAAAGGAAACACCAAGAACAGATTGAAATCTTTTACCGGCGGCGGGTTTTGTTAATTTATACAGACAGTATAGTATCTAGCACCAGCGTAGAAGCCATAATACGTTTTCTAGAAGTATAATAGGACTATCGCAACTTTTTAAAAGAAGATAAGATAAGACTTAAAATAGCGTCTAATTATTTGTCAACAACACAAGAATTTATTGCCAAATAAGGTGTAGTCGACGAAATAGAGAAGACTTTTTGAAACCTGGAAATTGACCTGAAGTTAAAATTAAAAATATTGTATGATGGGGTCACAGGGTGCGAGTAAGCCAGCCCGGATGCTAGCTTGCACTGTGTAACCAGGCTTTAAGGCAAAAACATTGAACTTTAATGGTTTGCAGCAGCAGCAATTGAAATTTTGAACAAACCTGATTTTATTGTCTAGTTGACAACCAGCGACTTCTTGGGTGACTACAAATTAAAACCGAACGAAGAGAGGATTTTTGTTTTCTGTGAGCTGTTTGATAAGCAGAAATCAAGTGAACAAAGAATGGAGCTGTTATTACCGGAAAAGTATGTTCAAGGGCACAAACTGTTTAGAAAATAGAACAAAAGTGACTTTTTTGAGAATTTGTTAGTTTTTGGAGACATGTAGGCATGTCTTAGTTAAAAGCCAGCTGACTTATATCGGGACCCATCTTTTTTTCCTTGTTGTGACATGACTGTAAACTATCGTTGACTCTTATCTTGGTTACTATATTTATAATAATAATAATAATCTTGTTAGTTGCTGCACGGAAAAGTTAAGTTTAGTCAAACCATCGGCGGAGGTTTTTTGGCCAGGACGTTGTGCGGCGACTTACGCGTCTCTTTTCTACAATTTTTTATTGCATATGTGTGATAACTTAAATTGTTCCGAGTGTCTCATTATGTGGGCGAAATATTCTATTTTTTTTTTTGTTTTGTTATATTTATTATTTTGCCCGGAAAAGTTTGACTAAAGTTTTGTCCAACCATTGAAGGTGGTTTTTTGACCAGGAAGTTGCGCGACGACCTACGCTTTTTTTTTCTATAATTTTTTACTGCCGAAATATTTAATTTTTTTGTTTTGTTTTTTATGTTTTTCATTTTGCTTTCTGTACATATGCGCTGGATGAATGTTTGTTTGGTTATTTTGTCTATCCAGCTAACCATTAGTATTTGTAGGTACATGCAGAACTCGAATGTTTTTAACCGTTTAAGTAGATATTCTGTTAACGTCTAGTACTCACCGTACAAAAAAATGTAAATCACATAGGACATATTTGCACTTTATAAGTTGTGAACTGGCCTATGCAATTGCTGATTTGTATGTTTCTTTGGATTCCATCTTTTGTTGATTGTAGTTTCAAGGTATTTCAGCACTGAGACTTGTTTGCGACCTATATGACAATCTTAACGAAGCGTTGTTGAGCCAAACATGACTAACAGCAGGACAGGAAAAGTTTCACAAACTTAGCAATTCTAGCGTGTGAAAGTACTACACAAGAGCAGATGCCGTGGTAAGTCAAAAAAAAGTTAGCGCAACAAAGCACTTTGTAACAAAACTTCAGTTGAGGGCCACTCAATAGTAAAAGAAATTTTCAAACTAATCTTCCAAACAAATAATTATTTCTAAACAGGAGGTCAGTTTTTCTGGTTAAAAAAAAAATGTGTTGTGATGAGTACGCCTTCTTTCGGATAAGAAGAGAAATTTTAGTAGGTCCCGTGTACTGCCCTGATGTTGCGTGCACTTTACAGAACCCAATAATTTAGATTAATTCCTCATTTTTTTCCCAGATGTGGTAGTCTTAACCTCTAGCGTCGGTGATTAGTTTTGGCAGCAGAAATAGACCGACGTTAAATTATTGAATAAAAAATTGGTTATTACTGCAACTTGGATTTTCAGGGCATTGTTGCGGGATTGGAGATGGCAATAAGCAACGACTTAGCATCAAGTTTTCATATGCTTATAACACTAGAGCTTGGCAGCAGTTTGCCAACAGTCTACTTTTATGCAATCTACTAATCACTACCGAGAATAGTCGCATTTTTTAACTACTATAAAACCTAAGATTAGCCAAAAATGATGGACTGAAATGGAGTTTAAACTATCTTCTGATTACATCAAGACTGGTTTAATTAATACAAGTCACACTTTAGACATGGTATGGGACCACAAATTATTTTTAAAGCTTTTTTGCCCCAGGGTCAATCCAAAACTAATTACTTCCAATCTTCAGAAATAAGACAACAATCGCTCAGACCTTAACGGTCCTAAGGCAGAGAAAATGGGTGTAAACCCGAGCCTAGAGTTTGAGATGCCAAAAATGATGGATGTCAATGGAATTAAACTTGCACAAACAAGCGATTGTAGCCATTGTTTTTGTCTAAGTATAATTATTAATTTCTTGTATGTGCATTGTAAGGTACTTTTACTCTACGCACAGATTAGTCAGAGTTACTGACTGAGTTAGAACTATTATATTATTAAAACGAGTCACACTTTTGATATGGTATTGAACCAGAAATTACTTTTAAAGTTCGTTTGCCTAAGGTTCAATCCGAAGATAAAAAAAATAATAGAAAATGCTTATGATTTGTTTGCATTCTTCTCACACAGCTTCTTTTTTGCCCATAATGCTGGCAACTTATATTACGGGGGACCTACAGTTTTGAATGGTTTTTGAACTACTAGAGATATTATTAATCTACTTCGAACCAGAGAAGGTTTAAGTTGTAAAAACCTACGCTGACAAGGCGGATTGGGGAGTGGGAGAACGTATATACGAGCGTTTATACATGTTTAGACTCCTGCGCGACGCACTTTTTTTTCATTTGTGTAGGTCTAGCGTTTCTGCACTGCAAACTCTTGGTTTTATTTTGCACTTTTAATTGTTATTTCTTTGGTAGTTTCGTTTCTTTAATGAAGATTAGAATTTTTTGTCAAGAGATTATTATAAGTTTTTTTTTGTTAGCATGTTATTGTTGAAGAAGCTACTACGTACATATTCTAAGCTATGCACTTGCTCAGCAAAGTTAGAAGATTTTCTTTGTTTACTATACACCAGCGGCATAAGGGGTCCGTATAATTTTTTGTTTAATGCAAAAGTTGTCTAAGCTACATTGTTTACTTATAACTTTTGTAACCTTTTTGTTTGGTTTATTTGCGGTATTATGGTTAGCACAAAATACAGATTATATTCTACTGTTTTAATATAAAATACTATAAAATTATAAATTGCACTAGAAACACACTCACAAGAAAATGAATAAAGTAACTATAATATTTGACTAGTAATAATTCGTTTTATTATTAAGAAAAATTGCCATATAAACATAAAACAATAATGATAATAATAATTTGATATCACGGAAACATACCGATAGTTTTTACGGTTGACCGATATCATTGACTGGAATCTCTTGACTTCCAATCTTTCCGCTGTGTCTAAAACCTTTTTTTTACGATGCATGGACTACTCAACGAATCAAAAGTTGTTTGCTTTTGACATCATTGACAACCTTTGGTTTGCATAGGCTCTTATCATATCTTGAGTTGTGTGCTTCTTGGTTCTTTGGTTTTTCTTCTTTTTGAATGGTTTCGTGATTTGTATATCTGCTGCTTTGATCCAAAACATTAGATATAGTTGAGTCACTTACACTTTGAGAATATATCCAAAGAAAAACTTGTATAGAATCTATACCGAATTTAAAGAAGAATTTAGGTCTTATTTATATATATTATTCTGCCTTCAAACGGTTAACGTTATTGTCCACACTTGATAAGGTAGTAAGGAAAGTATGGTCAAATTATATCTTTCAACCTGATTATTTGCACGTGGGGTTGATGTACCAATTTAATTTTTAAACTCTTGCACTAGTCACAGTCTTCAGGCTGTAACGAACCGCCTTATGGTGGCTTACCATTAGTTGGCGTCTCACTTGTCTTGAGACAACCTAATGCTTCTTCTCCAAAGTCATACGAAATAAATGATTTTTTTTAATCACTTGTTTCTAGTGTATCTCCTTCTCTTATTTATTATGGGGTTTGTGATTCAGCACTTCAACCAAGTATGTGCACCTATCTTCCGTTAACTGTACTGCCAAAATTCAGTCATTTTTTTGAATACTTTATAGAACAATCAACTACTAAAGTTTCTAGCTCATAAGAATGGAAACGTTGTTTTTTTTGGTCATTTGCATACTATAGTTTATTATTGATTGTAAGGAGTTGTCTTGTTGTCTCTGTAGTAAAATTTTACTTACGCTCTATTTAGAAGCCTTAAATCCGTTTTGCAAATTGGTCGTAGAGACCAACATTTTCTTTAATGTTATAATAGCATTTTTTTGTGCTTTGGATTAGGTAAGTTTGGCTTTTTTTGGTCAACCTTGGAAAGATTCTACTGCTTCAATTTTACATTTATCTGGTTTAACTAATTTTATGGCACAAATCTATCTTCAAACAATAGAATTAACTTTTAAAGTTTATTGATGACAATTAGACGTCATTTGTATAGCCTATTGCAGTACCATAGTAGTACATTAACATTAAATCAAAAGGCATTTGCAAGTGTCCATAATGCTCATCTGAAATAATATTGCCAATTTGGATATTAAATTTTTGTTTATAGAAATATGGTGGTATCTACTTATCAAATTCAATGTAGCAAACAGACTACATCTTTTTAATCAATCTAAATGGTCATACACTCTTGTAAAGGAAATCTATTTTTTACTGTGCTGTAACTGAATTTCTCGTAATCCACACACAATTGTTTCTGAACTTTTTTTTTATCATTAAGATGGGACTAGCGTAAGGTGAGTCAGATTTGCGGATAATTTTGTTGTACAACAAATTGCTCACAATACCTCGAACTATATCACGTTTGTAGGTAGATAGTTGGTAAGGTCTTTAAACTACAGGCGTTTTGGTAGTGATGTTGATTTTTATTTATGTTTTTTCTTAAAAAAACAATCCCGAAACTCGTTTATCAAACTAATTAACCGTTTTTGCTTATTACTTGTCAAATTATTGTCATTAAAAGATATTAAACTAATTAGTCTGTCTGTATTATTCAGTTAGTGCATACGTGATATAAAACAAGCAACTGCTCTTCAGCTGGTTTGGTATATATGAAACTGTTAGACATGCTCTAAGGATTTTACATACAGGTTTTGCTAGGGCAGCAATTCTTTTCTGTAACATGATGGGGTAGATCTCAGCTTTTGATAACTTGAATGGTGTGAACTTACCGGTTCTTTATTTTAAGATGACTTTGTAATTGCCTTTTTGTTAGACAGGGTCAAGGTTCTTTTGGTTAGAAGTTTTTGCAGGCGTTGAGCCTGTGAGTGTGTACAGTAGCCCTTGCAGTATTTTTTTGACTAATTCTGTGTCATCTTTTTCTATTATTATCAGGAATTCAATATTTGGTGTATCATTTTTTTCTTGGCATTGGTTAGCAGCTTACTAGTGCTTGCCCTAGTAATCTTGTTGGTGGTATGTTTGACATTGCGTGGGCAGCTTCTTTTGAAAAATGTTTTTATGGCGATAACAAAATGTCTGTCAACAGTTCTCGATTTTATTAACTAGTATTGTGTTATACAAATCCCAGTTAGTTTTTTAATAATTTTTTGGGTTTTTGTGTTTTAAATACTTTACTTGCTTAATAATTTGCTAGATTAGGTCTAGAACTTTGACGTTTTGTTTCTGAAGTGTGAACGAGCTACTTTTACTCAAAATGACTTTGTTAGTTCTAAAGTATATATAAATATCCGACCAGTGACATTTTGACATTTTGACATTTTGAATTGTGTTAGCTTTCTTTTTCCAGTGATAACGATGTCTTCTGTATTTTACTGATTTATAATTAATTTATATAAAAACTAATATCTAATTGAAATGAATTAATAATTTATTCAAAATCAGTCAATCGAATCACAGCGGCCAAGGGTCAATTATTTATAATATCTAATTGTTTTTGTTGTCTTATACTTTTCTAATTAACTGATGCGAATACTTTGTGAGCTATCATTGTTATTTGTTTTGCAACGACGTTTTTTTTATTTTTCTTCTATTTGTTTTTTACTTGCCATTCTTGGTACTTCTTGGGTAACTTGCTATTCTTGGTACTTCTTGGGTAAAGTCATCATTTTAATCACAGTCAAGTCAATTGTAATTTTTTTTTGTTAACCGATTTCTACCCATTTTTGGGTATAGGCCTCCCTCATATTTTTCCACACTTCTCTGTTCTGTGCTTTGTTGTACCAGTTTAAGCCTCCTGTCCTTTTTAGGTCATCTTCCCATCTCTGCTGTGGTCTTCCTGTGCTTTGCCTTTTTTCCCACGGCCTCCATCGGACCTCTTTTTTACATCATCTGTCTTTGGCCTTGATGGCGTGGCCAGCCCAGCTTCATTTTTATGAGCTGATTTTCTTAGCGATATCGTTCACGTTGGTCTTTTCTCTGATATACTGGTTGGTCTTGTGGTTCTTTACTGATATTTCAAGTATTCTTCTTTCTACTGCCTTTTGATGTATTTTCATTTTGTTAATTATATTTTGTGTTAAGACCCACGTTTCTGCAGCATATGTTGTAGATGGAAGTATGCACTGGTTGTAAATTTGAGCTTTTGATTTTAAAGGAATGTTTATGTCGAATGCAAATTTTAGTTTCCCATAGGCTGCCCAGCCAAGGCGGATTCTACGATTTATTTCCAGTTCTTGGTTTGCTTTGCTCGTTGTTAATTCCTGTCCCAGATATATGTATGATTCGACTTTCATTATTCTTTGTTGCTCTCTTAGTTCTATGTATGTTTTCCTTGTATCTGAGTTGGTCATATATTTTGTTTTAGAGAAATTCATTTGTCATACTATCACGAATATGTTTTTAAAGTACTTATCTATTATTTCTACGTATTATATTTTTTTTAAGCAATAGAATAGTTAGGAATTTGTTAATCTAGTTTTTTTTTTAAGTAGCGAACGCATTCCAATCCTTGTTATTTGTTTTCATAATTTGCAGAAGTTAGAGAGTTTTTGACATAATACCAATTAAAACTGGTAACTAATTTCAACAAGTTTTGTTTGTTGAATGTTGGTTAAACGTCAAACCTATTTTTTAATCGATACATACACTGTAACTACATTTTATAAAAATGTATACACAATGTAAATAATGCAGAGCTAACATAAAATCCCATTAAACCAGATGCGCGAATGTCTACAGACGGTAATTAAACTGCGTATATTAACGTAATAAATGGTCTGTATAGTTTTGTCAAAGTTCTAACTTCCTTAAAGTTTTGTTATTCATCACACGTTAAAACCTTTAATTCTATCATTATAGTAATTCTTCTTTCCTTTCGATCTGCTACTATCAGCGAACTTCTATCAATCACTCTTAGTGTCAGTGCACCCGGGCCCCTTCTGCAAATGTCTTTAGTTTGCCCAACGTCGTATTAAGGATTAGCTGAGGATTTAGAACGCGCCACGATGAAATATACACCTATCAATCATACCTAAAATCGTATCATTATCATCGACACACAATATCCTTATATATTTTTTTTTATTCAAGCCCTACATATAATTAGAAATATTTATTTTTCTGGAATGTAAAGCTGAACAATAAATACAGCTTATTATAAAAAGATTAAGACTAATATGCGATTATCCGTGTATTATATCACAGCAGTAATTAATTTAACTGGGAGAAAGTGTTTAGTTTAGTTATGCGTGCCGAAAAATCCCAATATGAAACTTTTTCAGTTCATAAGCCGACTTGTTGGGTCACCGTTAAATCCTTTTATCTCTTTTATAACATCACAAATATAAGTTGATAAAATAAATGAAAAGAGCCGGGTTATATGATATTAGACCGTGTTGTTATTGTTGAGGGGGAATCTTTTTCATGCAAGGCATGATTAAACCGCGGAATGTGCAATGTCACTGTATATGCGTGCATCCACCGTTCTTAAGTTTTTGTTTGAACTTGTAGAGATAATTGAAAACCAGACTTCGAGATTGATTATTGATTTTTCTGACTTGCTTATTTCTCATACGAGAGCCTCCCATTTCCTCCTATTTTATAATGAGAGGGCGCGATCCTTCGATGCATGTAAATACATTTAATTGGTAGCAATTTTCATCTTCTTATGCCGATTGTTTGTTTGTTATTTAATAATTATATTTAAATATGACATAATCTGAATAAAATATATACAATAAATATATTTCAAAAATTTATTGCGAAACCGCATTTATTTTCTTCAAAGAGAAAAATGCTTTGTTTGCCTTCTACTTAAACGGAGCTTGAAAAAAGGTCAAATATTTAAGCGCGGTTTTATATGTCCGCTGCAGCTCGTATAGTTTCATATATACTTTAAAATCCTATGATGTTACCAGCAAAACAATGTAAATACTAAATTATTTAAACTCCTTGTATAATATTTACACAAACTCATTAGCCCAGAGGTTCAGAACGTTTGTCAAAGGTAATGAGCAAATCTATTTGATCTGTCTAAACTAACCCCGACAATCCTGCGAATGTCAACACGGCTGTTTTTTTTACAACGCAACGACAATGTCTCCACTCCACGCGGAAAAACAGATTTGTCAAAATGTCAGCGCGAAAAAAATTTATATGAATGGGAAGGGATCGTTTTTGTGTGCAGTTTTAACCAATTTGTGTGTCGGGAAGTTTTCTTGTAATTTTTGTTTTGATTCAATTAGTGTGATTTATACGGTTTCAACTAATGGCATGGCCCATTGATGTTGTTTCACTTTTACTGTTTTACGCATCGTTTGCTAAAATTACTAAGTGGATTTTTAGTGATTCATATTTTTTGAGATTTATTACCGTAGAACCCTATTAAAACCAAACGCGACGATATTTCAAATTGCATTGCCCTCATTTATCATGGGCGACATTGTCGTCGCCATCTGAAAAACAATCAAGTTAAATGCTTTTCTTAAAACAATATTGGTCCATTTAATATTCCTAAAAACACTTCCGCTGTTAAATGAATACATCAAAATTTAGATAATTTAATAAAATTATAATATATTCCATGTGCATTTTGTGTATAAGTAAATCAATTGTGTATCCGTTTTTTTTTTTTAAATTTTAGTTTTTAAATACTAAAGTCGGAAATTATTTTACATAACACAATTTTAATTAAAGAAAGAAAATATTTTTTGAAATTGTGTATCATATTTACGGTAGTAGTTTTCTCTGATTATTAACGAATTCAAGGCGCTATTCTACTTCAATCAATCGTTTGTTAAGGGTAACGTTTTTGTATTTTTTATTTGTACTGAAATTTTTTTGAAAATATTAATAAAACGAAAACTTATAAAGAATTTAAAACAAAAATAAAAAAACACTATATAATAACAAGACCAAAACAAACAAATAAATTTAAAAAAAAAAACATGACAATACACACAAAATAAGCTAAATAAAAATGGTGCCTCGAATACGAAGCTCTGCAGCCTACCATATACGGAAACGGTACAAAGCAGCAAGTGGGGAGAAAAATAAATTAAATTAACAAAAAATAATGTTGTAAATATGTAAATATATTATAATAAACTTAGTTCAAGTAAACAATATTGTTAAATGACTAAATTAAATAAATTTTTTATATTTTTAATGATATATTTACAGATTAATATTTTTTTTAATTTTATATTATTCAGATGTATTAGATCAATGCATATTGTGGTTTTTTTATTGTAATTTTATTAATTCTTGTTGATTAAAGCTGTAGTTTTATTAGTTTTCATTACTTGCAGAAGCACCCAAGGTACCAACGTCTTTGTCAATAGCTGTGTCTGATTAACCGTCTGTTGTTAGTTCCTAACTAGAACTATTACTTTGACTCAGTAAAAATTATACTAGTCAAATAAAAACCATAAACACGTAGTATTGAATGTGATTCAAGCACTATATAAGAAAAAATATTACGCACCGCCTGAGTTACTTTATCATTACTCCGCAGTTTCTTCCTAGGCTGATGAGAATGAGCTACGGAAGTAACTTTGTTTTTAAATTTGTTGCTCTATTTATACTTTTTTGGAGCGACAAACATTAATTTTTGCTATTGTAGTTTTATTTTACGTATTCTTCTTTTTCTTTTTTTTATTATAGGATGATAAGCTCTGCTTTTTTCAACTACTGTGCTTTTTGTAATTTGAATGTCCAGCTATCCATTCATTTTTGGTTTTGCAGTTGAGGTTTTTTTTTGCTTGTTTGCTATTGTTTATTTGTAGCACATGCTGATGCCACTTTTGGTGCTTTGTCCAGCGCACAATGTCTGTGACTCTTTGTTCTTGCTTTGTTCTCTGTTTTTTAGGGTAAGACTAGATATGACTCTGAGGGTCTTTTTTCTGTTGTTTCGTAATTGCATCTTTATTTATTTGGTGTCTGTTCTGGTATTGACTGCATAGGTCTGATGCAGGCTTTACATATACGCACTTTGCTGTCTTTTTGTATAAATTTGCTTCTTTATATTACGTCTCTTAAATATCCGGTATTTTTTTGGTGTTTTGTTTATTTGATATTGAGCAGTATTGCATAGTTCTCTTTTACTAGATAGTTCAACGCTAAAGTAATTGAAGGGCATTACTTGTTCTACTGGACTATCTGCATCTGATTGACTCCTTTGAGAGCATTTTTAATGGTAATCTGCATATTAAATTGCTTTGCTATCATGTTGAACTTATGGAACATTTTAATCCATCCTTTTTTTCTGCTAAAATTATTGCGTCGTCCGCGTAGCATATAATACTGAATTGGTTTTACCTATTGTGTATCCAATATTCATGGCTTTTATAGCTTCAATGATTGTGTTGAAGAGTGTTGTCCTTTTGTCTAATACCTTTACCGACCGCTGTTTCCTGGGTTGATCTTCGATTTGTCATAAGCTTTGTTTTGTTTTATAGCTTTAATTATTTTCATGGTTTTGGAGTTAATACTTCTTATTTTCAGAATTTGTTTGACATCAGTTAATTTTATTTTATTGAATGCTTGTGCGAGGTCTATGAAGCATACACACGCTGGTTTGTTATATTTGATAGATTTTTCAGAGATGTTGTAGGGTAAATATTGCATCTATTGTGGTTTTACTTTTTTGAATTTTTTGTTGTTTCTTGGTCATTTTAATTTGCTTAACAATCTCGATTGCATAGATAAACAATTTTATATACCTCAGTAATTGTTAGGGTTGTTTTTTTATTCTTTTTTATATATAAAAATAGTGATACTGGTTTTCCATTGTTTCGGGATTGTCCCCGTACACGGTATTATTTTAAAGAGAGATGTTATTTTTTTTGTTAGTTTTATTCCTCTACATGTGATCATCTCGTTTATGATGCTATTGAGGCCCGGAGATTTTCTATTCTTCAGTTTCTTGGTTGCTTTTTCTATTATATCTTGATTAACCTCTATTCTGTTATTCTCATTTTTATTTTGATCTCTCTCTTCTATCTGACTTGGGTTGTTCTGTGCATCAGTGGGTTTTTTGTATAGAGTTTTCAAATGGTTTATCCATTATATTGTATCTATGATGGGATGGGCCTTGCTTGTATGAGCTTGTTGACCGTTTTTTTACTTTTTATTATATTTTACACCCTTTTCCCTCTGTTGAAATAGATTGTGTTCTTATTATTTAGTGTTGATTTTGTTTCTTACTACGGTGTATTTTTGGTAGCTGCCTGCTGTCTTTTGACTTTTGTATATTAGGTAGGCTTTCCGTTTTTTAGATACTAGTTTTTTGACTTCTACAATGAACCAAAGCTATTTAGATCATGTGGTTTTTATGTTGACTTGCCTAGATCTGAGTGCTTCTAACATGTTTGTTGATATTTTCTGCCATGCTTTTTGGGTGCTGTTGTATGAAGTTGTCGGAGTTCTTCCTATTTTGTCCGCCAGTCGTTTGTTGTATCGATTTTCTGTGGATTTGTCTAAAAAGGGTTTTACATTAGGTTTTGTTTTTACGATGAATATTAATGGGTTTCACTCCTTTATTGTGCAAATAAACGAATAACATAACAATCTGTGAAAGTGTCAATAATTTCTTAGGATACGTTATTAGAAAAATAATATTTTTGCTAATTTTTAGAAGAGGCTCTGCTTGGTGAATTTTTAGGACATCTTAAAGGTTTTTAATTTACATAAAATACATCATTTATTAATTTTAAATGATAAAAGTGTAAATAAAACGCGCTAAAAATATCGTTGCCTGCCCGTGTAAGGATTTAACTGTATTACAGTCTCTTTCACACACAAACAGTTCAACGTTTATCTTAATAGGGGGCTTGCTCGACACATTAGTAACTCCCTTATACATAGTCAAATTTAGTAGCTACTAAGGTGCTACTAGCTGGATATGACTGTTGACCATATGCATAGTGATATTTAAAACTCTACTAAGCTTAGTTTTTATCTAAAAGGTTAGTAGCGAGATTGTTTTGTTTTGCATGTGATTAAATATATTGTTAATATAACCTACAACTGTCAGTTGCAAATATTGAGATATTTATCATCATTTTATGACATATTGCTTTATAAATTTTAATAGATATTAATATTTAAATATTAACACCAAAATGTAGGTGGTTGCTTTGAGCATAATTAATAAAATAAACTAATGTTATTCATTTTAATAATAAAATTAGTTTAGCGTTTTTCTGTAAGATGGCAGCACATCTAAAATAGAGTTATAAAAATGATTATGGCAGCAGAAAACATCTGCTGTGCATTTCACTCTTTTAAAATTTACTATGACTTTTCTATTTGAGCGCTTCATGCACCCGGTGCTTTAGACTTTTAAAAATTTTTGCGGGCAATAGCGTTTTACATTTGATAAACTAGAACTAGACAGTATTTGGCGTTTGTAGGACGTTTTCTAACTTAAAATCATCGAAAATGTAAGACGCGTTTAAATTCAAAAATTACTGAATTAGTGCCACCAAGTACGACTATTTTGTCAAATGGAACACAGCTAATGGTTGTTTGTTTATTTTAATAATACTTTAACATTATTATAGCTTAAAAGTAATTAATTGTGTGTGGTCTTATTTTTTCAAGCTCTTCAATTGCAATAAATGCATAATTTATTTTTGATAACATTAAATTACATTTTAAAATAAAACAAACATATATTTTTACATTTGCATAATTGTTTTCAATCATATTTGTTAATTAGGTTTTTATTTACAAGTTGTCATCATTATTGAATCTTTATTTTTGTTCAAAACTTTTTATTATTTGTTTTTACCGCGCAAAAATGGGACATGAAGCAAACTTCATGTCACATAATGCTGTGTTGCCAAAGCATAATTTTATTGTTAGTAGCTACTAACTAAATTATACTAAAAATCAACTATGCATAAGACACATTTAGTATGGTATAAGTAGCTACTAATTAGTAACGCATTAGTAGCATACTAATCAAACAACTATGCATAAGGCTGAAATTGTTTAATAGTTATTGTGATTTTATGTAAATTGTCTCTTTGACCAGTCAGATGCTAGGCACACTGATGATGCTATTCACACTGAAACATGTGTCTCTTACTGGATGAAAAGGCAATTTACATAAAATACATCATTTATTAATTTTAAAGTCGTTTATTAGTTTTAATATTTATTAAAAAAATATTTAGTTTTGCATTATATTTGCTATAGAGACACTGGATTATCTCAGTCGTTTTTATTTTATGAGCTTGAGAGTACATAACGGCAACCTTTTTTTGTTTTGGATACATGTAAATTGAGCACATAGTCAAACGACATGTCCAAATAATACTGTAGACTCGACTGTAGATTAATATTTGTTGTTACACACGGCCTATTATCAATGAATAGTGTTAGTTAGTGATAACAAATTAATTTTCATTTATTGTAATCGATTAGTAGTAGAGCTAGACCGTTGTATACTTTTTAAGTTGGTCAGATTTAATTTAAAAAATCCTGTACATTTAAAAGAGATGGACGGTTTATGCTTGCGGAATCGTAATTAAAGAGAGACAAAAAATATCTTATGCGTTGTGACGTTGCTACTTATTTTGGCTAGTTTGCTAGTTAGGTCAACTAAAGGTAACAAGGCACTCATGTTTCTTAGTTTTTTTTTTTAATATTTTGTTGTTGTTATTGTTGATATTATTTGCCAAAAGTTATGTTGCTATTTTGCGACAGACGACTTGCTTTAGTTTTAGTTTCTCGTTGTTTATTGTTTTATTTAGCTTACGTATTGGTTTTTACTTCAAAAATTGGTTTAAAGTTTTTTTAGGCTTAGTTGTTTTCTATTTTACGGGAAAAAGTTACTGCTTGAGGTTTGCTACTATCTTAATCAAGCCACTGTGTGGTTCAAGTTTTGATATGATGAAAGGTGTACAGCAACAATAACTTTTATGTTTTTGTTTGCAAGTTGTTGGTAGTTTTATCTCGGTATTTTAACTGGGTCTGGTTAGTTTACACTTTGTTGATAGTTATTTGGGGTTTGATTATTTAATTATTTTTACATTAAATTTTCGCTTCTAGTTTTTAAGATCTTGCCATTTCAATATATTTACTAAATTTAATTTTTTTCATACTTAGAGTACGATAATTAATACTACTCTTTACAGCAACAAGATTTTGCATCTACTGCCTGTTTAGTTTTGGTACATAGTTAACGTATTTGTGTTTTTAAGTTGTTTTAATTAAAAAACTTGCCTATTATTGTCTTTCTATCTACTCTTTTGATCCATTGTTGGATGTAGGTTTTCTTTATAACTGTTTATCTGTCGGTCCTGTGCTACCAAACTAAACTAAATAATGTCTCCTTTGCTGGATGAGGTTATTCCAGCGACGGTTTTTCTATCATGCATTATGTCCCGCAATATTCCACTTTAGACCAAAGACTCTTTTGGCTAAATCAGCTACTTTGGTAGTTATTTTGTGTTTTTTGATGGTAATTTGTAGCATTTTTTAATCCAATGCTCTTTGTATTACTGATAACCGAAGTACGCTGCTTGTGGGAAGGACCATGTTTGCGCCCCACAGGTAGCTACTGGAAATACACATTGGTCAAATGTTTTAGTTTTTAGGTGTTGCGGTATGTTTTTACTTCTTTGTACAAACCTTAGGCTTTTCAATGCTTTCCATCTTTGTTTAGATTTTCTTAGTATTTTTGTTTCTTTATGTTCTTTATCTGTTCTAATGTTTTGACTTAAGTATATGTATTGGTCCACCAGGAGCGTATTTGCTAGTGCAATTTGCAGTTTTGATCTTGTTTTTATTTCTTATATCATTTGTTTTAATTTTTTTCTTGTTTCAGAAAATATTGTAATATTGTCTACAAATCTGAGGTGATTTAGTTTTTGTACATTTATGTCAATACCTCTGTCAAGTTTTTTGAATAAGTCTTTCATAGCTGTTATGAATTGTCGTCTTTAGGTAAACATTATGTAGTTAACGTCAAACTCATGGGAACTCGATCACTTTTCTAAAAGTTGGAGATGCCATTTACGTTTTTTAATAGTGGGTTATTGCGGCTGTAATATATTGTTTAAATTTAAAAAAAAAAAAAACTATTTAAATTTAGTTCCTGCGTATAGGTTGCAGTAAGAATGGGTTTAAAATTAAAGCTAAGTACAATTAAAGAGGTATGATGGAACAAATTTTTTAGATTAAAAATTAAAGCTGGTTTAAATATGTGAAAATATTTTAAATCTAAAACAAACAAAAATATCCTATTATTACTTATTTTAAGTATACTTATTGATTAAATTACAAATGGCGCTGTAAAGGTTTAACTGATTATTGATTGTTCTTTTATCTTTTTGTTTTACTGTAATAAAAACTTTTACAAATTACTGAATTACTAATTAATTACACTACACAGTGGCTTGATTAAGATAGTAGCAAACCTCAAGCAGTAACTTTTTTCCGTAAAATAGAAAACAACTAAGCCTAAGTTATTATTGGGTTCAGATTTCTTTTTACTTTTCTTTGAGACTAGTTGTTTTCCAGAAAAGAAAGGGGATGCTTCTTTATGAGGTGTGCCAGGAACTGGTTTTAGGTTTGCAAAGTATTTCTTTAAATAGTTAACAAAGTGAAATGTTATTTTGAGGTTGGCGTTTATACTAGGTACTAAATATTGATCTGGTGTACGCAAAGTTTTTCATACGTCAGTTCAGTGATAGTTGGTTTGAGGTCATTGCACCAAGCAGATTTGAGAAGAATTATTGGAATGCTTTTTGTCAATTTTTGTTAGCATGACACTTATTGGACAATGAAATTGTTTTACCATACTATCGAAAAAGCGATGGTACGTTGACGTGTGGATGTATTGTTTCAAGTAAGGCGTTTAACAGATATGCCTTGATCAGTTGTAAACTGCAAGGGTACTTCAAATTTTTTAATGCATCTGTTAAAATGGTTCTTAGAACGGTTCCTGCCAGGGTTTTATTTACAGGATGCGCTTTTGACAATTGTGAAAAACGGTTGGTGATTATATGCACATTTTGGTAGTCATTTGAGGAAGGTAAAGGTTCTAAAAGTGTTTGAATTTTTTGGATGGTGGTGTGAAACTTCTTACTAGCGATAAAACGTGACGAGAAATATTTGCTTGTTGATACGGTAAACAAGCGCGTGTTCATTTTTTAATGTGAGTTTTTATAGAAAGCTTTGATGCTTAGATGTGTTTAGTTGTGATGCAGAGAGTTGAAAATACTTTATTGAAAGGGTTCTGTAACAAATGGTTGAGTTATCGAAGTAGACACGTTGCAATATAGTTTTATATTAGTTCTTCTAAGTGTCACTACTTTAAGCTTCTTGTCGGTTGTCTGGGATTTTGCCAAAGCTGCACAGTTAATCTTTTTAGAGATTTATTTAATGCTAGACAGTGTGACTGCTACAATTTTTTCTTTTCTAGAAATGTGTCCGATGTTGGTGGTAAATTGCTCAATGGAATCAAATGTCGAAATTGACAATATGAACACTTAACTGCTTTTTATTGGAAAACTTATGGTTGCTCAGTGGTTGCCACTGTCTGTCTACAAATTGCTGTAGGGCTGCCCCAACTGCAAAATCTGATGCATTTGTGAAGATAGGGAGTAGGGCTTTTGGCTGCAGGATATGTTAGCAAAGCAATTTTGGCTTAACTACTTTTACGTTTGTTGAAAGCTACCCGTGTTTTTGGATTTTATGGGATTAATGTTTTTTGTTGGAGTTTGTTGAGAGGTGCTTGCAAAGCTGTTGTTTTTGGAATACAAGTTCTTTAAAAATTTATAGTTTTCAAAAAATTGTCGCCTCGCATGGAAATGAATAAATTGTTGTTTCAGTGACGTGGTGGATGCGTCTAGAATAACGTCAGCAAAACTGGCTTATTTATACAGCTGCTTATTGCTTGTTGTGTGGCGAGAATGGCTTGCACAGATTTTGTTAATTGCCCGAGCCGTGGTCGTAGTGAATTGTCCTAGAGCTAAGTTGTCCTTAGTGCATCTATTTGACTTGTTGTTTTCTTGTTATATGAATTTTTGGTATAGTTTTTGTATTGAACAGCGAAAACTGCTTTTGTAGACTAACGAAAATATTGGGTGTGTTGACTTTGACGCAGTTTACAATCACTTAAAATGTCCGCCGTATTAGTTGTTTTTGATGACGATTATTACATAACATTTTTTTAGGTGCATTTATCTACGGCAAAATTTCTAGATGTGATAGTTTTAACCTCTGACTTCGGTGATTAGCCTTGCACACTTTTGAGTGATGTGATGTGGTATTTGAGGCATCAATTTTGGAATTGATAATTTGCGTAAGAGTTGCTAGGGTTAGCTTTGAAATCACGCTTCTCTTTGTTGCATAGAAAATAAGAGCTGGTTGTTAATTTTTTGTTTGCCGAGATTGATCTGAAAAGATTGAGGACTGGGTTACTTAGAATTAAAAGTTTTATTGGAAATACGAATATTAACTAAGCTCATCTGTCTACGTTAGCAACATTGGTTCTGCTTAGCGTAAGGTTTTTTAATGTTATTTTTGGAATCTCTGATAGCTCTGAGAACGATGTTGTTGGCGGCTGAGAAGGGCCAGAATTTTCTAGGAAGTCTTAAGACTATTGTTGTTTTAGGTTGCTTTTTATTCTTGAAGTTGGCAATTGTTTGTGGTTTACTGGCATACCTGTAGACTATTAATTTAAATAAACACAAAATGTTGTACTGCGTTGAATTAGAAATTGTCCAAATTTTGTGAGATTATGCAAGAAGGAAATTATTGATAAAGCAAATTATTGTTGAATAGCCTTCTAGGTCGCGATACCGTTGATATATACATTGTGTTGCATACATTAACAATTCGACTTCTTTAAATTTTGCGTTTTATTAATAAGAATGAGCTGTTTGATATAGTACTCAATATTTAATAATTATGCATGTCGTCTCTTAAAGTATTTAGAGGTTTTTGTTCTTCTATATTATATTTGTTTTTTACAATTTGCAATTTTGAAGGTATAATTAAATTAAATTATTATATTGTCAATTTATTGCATTAGTTCATCATTATATTAAATAAACCAATCTATTTTCATTATTTAAAATGTAAGTAATATCCTTAATTTTTATCAAATTGTTCATTAGCTAATATGTAGTCAATCTATGTTTGTCGAGTCATCAATAAGAAGTGACAATAGCTACACACATTCATTTCAAGCAGTGTAATTACTAAATCTGTCAAACTAAATAATGAAGGGTTTAGTATGAGGATTGATAGAGGACACACTATACTCAAAATAAATATAGCATCCGAATGCTATATATACATATATAACTACATTAATAAATCCATTGACTATTGAAATTTTTATTTAATATAACTAGGAAATATAATATTCCGCAAACAAACAAAACACATTCGTGATATGATATGCGAGTATATTATTTTTCCTTCAATCAAAATATGTTATATGAAAATCCCATTTCATGTATTTTGACGTTTATTCCATGCCACAGTGAAATCTATCATCAAACATGAAGGCCCAACAGACAACCCCTCGCATAGTGCAAATTACGTGAATAGTTGAAGCTATTTAATTATTAGCAGACTAAAAGAGTAACTCTCATTAATTCACTAACAAAACATTACTTTTACTGCACGATAAATCAATAACAAATAATTACCGATGGAAAGAGTGTTTGGAATTATTAGGGAAGTGATCATCCATCAAGTTGCAATTAGAGTGAAGTGTTTAGACAGAGGGAGGTCTTAGTTGCAGCTACTTAGTGATTGGCAAACTGCCAACGTTTACAAGTGAATTAAATAATTGCATGGATTTATTAAAATTAATTACACACGTGGTTTCAAATGTTTTTGTTTTGTTTTATTTAAAATAAATTATGTTTGTTGTTGCCACCCCCTTCGTAGCAGATGCAGTCGAATTCTCGAAGAGTAGTAAATCTTAGTTAAATTTGTGGGAGTCCCAACGGAGGGGTGCACTTGAAAAACGCGGAGGGATTATTTTTGCACTGCTATCACTTCATAATTAATTCCTTTCCATTAGTATTTCAAGTGTGATCAATGCGTTTCGTATTGAGTTAAAATAATTGCTAAGTAATATGTATTGCATTGACAGACTAGTATAGTGAGATAGGTTTTAAACATTTTTAAACAAGTTTAAAATAATAATTAATGATTATATTAAAAAAAAGTGGATGAAGTATGCATATGAAATATTATTTTGTGGTTGAAAAATTGTGGCAAAAGTTCAAATAAAAAAATTGAATTATATTTTAACTTAGCAGTTTTATGTATGCTTATTTTATTATATTTATTATCAAAAATGCATAAGGCAGGCAAAATATCGTTTCTATTTCATGCGGAGAAATTGAACGCAAAAACTATTTACTCTTAATAGTGAAGCATACGGTTAATTTAAATAAATTGGTTGACTTTTTTAAGATTTGTTAATCGTATACATTTATTGTCAAGCTGAAAGGCACCTGCGAGGTGACAACAGAAGTACTAGATTTATTAATTTTTTGATTAAAAATGTAATTATGCAATGCAATTATATTTTTAGAAATATTTCAAATGTTGCAATGCATATTGCATAAATGAACAAAGTCTAAAGAAAGTTTGGTTTGAACCATATACAGGGTTAGTCAAAATATCTCCTAAATAATTCTCCAACCGTACAAAATTTCAAAAGTTGTTTGGTTTTAAACAATCTATTAGACTAGATTAAAAACATTTTTAATATACAGGGTGTCTGAGTATTTTTCGTAAAAATAACTTTTTTTATAAAATGCATCATTTTGAGTTATAAGCAACCTCTTGAACTTTAAAAAAAACATTTTCCCATAAGCATACACATTTAGTATAACCAAACAAATAAAAAAAACAATATTTATTCAAGAACGGCTGGCCGGTTTTAAGAATTTTTTATTTGTTGGATTTGTCTCTGTCCCAAATAGCAGAAAAAACTATTAAAACATCGGAAAAATGTACGAATCTCATACATTTTGTATGGAACGGCTTTTTTGATGATAATACGAGAACGGATAGACTAGTTTTGATGACAACGCCATCTTTGATACACCACAGAAACAAAAATAAACATGGTGTTGTATGCTGGTTCCGGTAATGCCAGTAGACGGCGTTGTGTGCATTCATTGTGTGCATTATTCACAGCTGAGTTAGTAGCGCGGTCTTTTTATTGCAAACCATTGAGCTAGCTGTGCAGACCTGCGCCGCGATATATCAGCATTTTTATTGAGTTTTCACCAATTTTTATTCAGTTTTCTGAAATTTGTTAGCGAAAAGTGATTTTAAAGAGGCAAGTTCAGTTTGATGAACGGTTATGTAGTTTGTTGTTATGCGCGCATTGCTAATTAGTCCAATTGGTAATTTTAGACTGCGTGTTTGATTTTCAAAGCGGATTTGTTTGTAATTCTGTGGAATTCTATTTTCGATTGTGATTTTTAATCGGTAAAATGCCTTCGAAGATGTTCACTTTGTGAGGTTATCGCATTTGTGAGGTTATCACATTTGTGAAGTTATCACATTTGTGATTGTGCGCTCATCGATGACTGCTTCATTAGAAGATCTAATCTTTTACAACGAAGCCGTAATCTATTTAGACTTTGGAATATTGCGAATCAATCCACTGCAGATGAACAAGAAATTGCACGAGATGAGCGCTGCGTTAGTATAGCTCGACTTTGTGCTTTACAAACACAAGAACGCTGAAGCAATTATTTCTGCATTTCCAAGTCAGATACGCACGTTATTTGATTTTATTATTTTGACATGCTTCCTATCGAATTTACGTGAACTATGGAACAAGTACATAGATGACATGTCAGAAAATATTTTACATCTAATTCGTGTCAGTTCAGGGAATTTCGATCTTGAGGTGAATGAGGAGATACATAACCAGGCTTTGCTTTTGATTGAAGACAAGTGTTACTTTATGTACGGCAGTTTATTAGTGAAGTTAGGAATGCTAACGTCATATTGTGGAATGATCGACGATTTTAACTGAGAATTAGAACGTGAACGTGAATATGATCGAGATGCATTGAACAAATCAGTTCGAACGAATATACCACTGTTGAACCCTTAACAGTAGGAAGTGTACGATACGTTAATGAAGGCAATTGGTGATGGAAATGATGGTTTATTTTTCTTTGATGCTTTCGGTGGAACTGGGAAGACATTCCTTATGTCATTGATTTTGGCCACTACTTGTGCGAGATTCAAAATTGCTGTAGCAATTGCTTTATTTGGGATAGCGGCCACGTTGCTAGAAGTATGCCGAACGGCTCATTCAGCGTTGAAATTGCCTTTAAATCTTTAAACAACTGAAAAACCGAAATGTTACATTGCGAACACTTAACAATGGCCAAAGTTTTGGTAGCAAGTAAAATCATCATCTGGGATGAATGCACAATGGCTCACAAACGCGCATTGGATGTACTCAATCAAACTATGAAAGATCTGCGCAATGACTCAAGATGTTTTGGAGGCGCAATGATTGTATTCTCTGGCGCTTTTCACCAAACACTACCAGTCATTCCAAGATCGACCTCTGCCAATGAAATAATTGCTTGTTTGAACGGATTGATTTTGTTTCCGCTGAATTTTTGCAATTTTGTTAAAGAAAAAATATGTGGATTACTTAAACTTTACAATTCAAAATTAAATCTATCAACTGAGTAACAAACGAGAACTATCAAACAGAGTTTTTAAACTCATTAGATTTGCCTGGCTTGCCACCGCACAATTTTCAACTGAAAGTTGGCTTGATAGTCATTATGCTTTGAAATCTGAACCAACCAAATTTATGTAAACTTGGAACTTGTTTGGTGGTGAGAAAGTTAGTGGGCAATGTGATTCACGCGACGGTACTTAAAGGAAAGTTTAAAGGTGATTAATTTCTCATTTTGAGAATTCCGATGATCCCAACCGATATGTTGTTCGAGTTTAAACGAATTCAATTTCCGATTTGTTTTGCATTTGCCATGACGATCAACAAATCACAATGCCAATCCTTGAGTGTTTGTGGCCTGAATCTAGAAAATGTATGTTTCTTTTACAATCAATTGTACTTGCACCTCACAACATCGAAAAATGTTGTATATCACAAGATGTTTTAATGAAGGGAATCGACCCGAGTGCAAATTATCTAGCAAATAGTTTAACAGAAAGTAGTGCAACAATGCTACGCGAATCATTTTAATTCACTTCAATAAAGCAAATATCTTGCTGCCATGTGAATTACGTTTATTTCAAAATAATTAAAATATTTTTTATTTTGATTTTTGTACATTTATTGAACTTATAATAGGTCTGTTCCAACATACAATTTGGACAGTTTGCAAACCGTCCAAACTGTGCACACAAACAAATATTTGTCATCTTTAGGCAATCTTTTATGCATAGTACTTTCTTTGTGTGCATAGTTTGAGCGGTTTGCAAACCGTCCAAATTGTATGTTGGAACAAACCTTTTATTTTGGGTATTCATTTTATTTCATTTAATTCAGCTAATAAGTTAACACAACATTTATTGATTATGAGACGGTACAAACAAAACAAAAATTAAAAATTAAAAAAATTGAAGTGTAGCTCATAATCTGGATTTTAGTTTCTACGTCAAACCCTTAACTTTTTTTTAATTATTAAACATTCTAATAAAATAGATTACATCTGTCTGAAGTCTCTACTATCAACCGTTTTGAGTTTTGATTTTTTTAATGCAAAAAGTTCCAAAACTGATCATGCAAGTTTGGTGTTATATACTGACTATTTTTGATACCAGAAATAGAAATTTGAGAACTAAAACTCTAATTTTATTATTGTTTTTTTATTAATTATTAAATAGGTTGTGGACAAAAATTCAAAAATTGTTTTAATCATTGATGCACACACACTCTCCTTCTTTTGAATGAGAACATGTGCAAATTTTTATCTAAAAAAAATGAGGAGGAGTTTGCTGGTATAATTTTTTTGACATTTTACGAACAGTTATTGTTTTATTTGTACAGATAATTTAAAAGATTACTAAAATTAATTTGTGTACATATTGACCAGTGCGCCAATCTTTAAAAGTACATTTACTTGCTACTTTTGAGACGCAACTGCTTGAGAACAAAGGCTTAAATTAAAAATTTGCTTTTGCTAAGCGGACCATTGGTTTTAGAACTCGGAAGCGGATTTACATTTATTTGATTGAATCATATTTGAATCTAGAATCTCTTGAACCGTTTTTTTACTTTAAAAAAAAGTTGCTGGCTTGTAATAAAAAGTCCTACAAAAAAGCTTCAGTCCAGTAAGAGTATCAAAGTCTATTGCTGAACGTGAACCAAATAAGGTTGATTAAGTAAATATGACATTGAAGTTGGTTGAACGCGATCTATCCACTAGTGTGCGGAAGATATCTAATCATGCATCTTCAATGAAGCTTTGTTATTAACGGGTTTTGAGTTACGTATGCAGTTATTTTTTTTGGTTTTAGTAGAGATGGTTTTAATAATAATAAAACAAATAATATTTTCAGTTTTGGTTTGCGGTAAACAATTGTTTTGGAATAGTCAACGATCAACTTGTTCGACCTTTTGTTACGGAAGGCCATTTAATAAACTAGGTTTATCTTTGTTTTTTATAAGATGAACTGTTACAGAACGTTTTATCTTGAAACTGTGTTTATATGTGGTTCCAGCAAGATGGCTTACCGCCACATTTTGGTTGGCAGGTAACTACGTTAAATAATTTATAACACGATTATTTGATTAGAAAAGGTTGTTAGTGTTTTGGTCAAATAAAAGTTATACAACAGAAATGAGAGATACGATAGAAGTAAAATGGAAACAAAAAAACCGGGAAAAAGATCAAAAAGAAAGAAATAAGGACAGCGCAATTATGTATACCAATGAAATTGCAGAGATAATGAGAAGGAGAAAAGAAATGTTGAAGGAATTCAGAATAACAGAAATAACGATCCAAATACTAAATGGTAGATAAGCTATCTTGAGGTTGACGGATAACGCAAGTTTTGAGATGGCCAGAATATACCTGGCTGAAAGATACAAGGATATCACTAGAGGTAAAACTAACAAATTTAGCACTGCCAAATGGAATACTACTAAAGGAACTGCATAAACTATTTATGAATGAGAGAGGATAATGATGAAGAAGAAGTAAACAAAGACCTAAGAAAACTAAGAACGCATCTGAGGACAAACCAAATAATTAGAATAAATAACACAAGGATTGGAGAAAAAAGAGAATGCATAGTGAGAGAGGATCCGGGGACAGCATTCGTGTCACAGGTTTTTTTTTTTGTTGAGGTCAACACCTCATTACGTCACAAAAAAAAGTGTCTTGGTTTTCAAGGTCACGTTATATAACACCTTTTGAGTACTTTATTTGAGGGCATATGGAGTCAATCGTTTGTTTTACGTTTTATTAATAGAGGTAGTTTTGTTAGGGAGCATATTTGGACATATGTTTATTATTAAACATTTTTTTATTCTAAATTACTTAAATAACGCGTCTTTAAGTTATGAACCTCGAGTCAAATGTATGTTGTCAGAATTGCTTTTCAGTTATTATTTTCAGTACTTTTAAAAGTACGGAAAGTTTGTTAATTAGACGAAGATGTTTAATTCTTTAGGTTTAGATTTTATGTTTGATATGTTTAACATGTTTAAATGTTTTTAGAAAAAATAAAACGTTTTATGTGCTACAGTTTTGTTAAAATCCTCCATATAAGGATAGATGTTTTGAAATTTGAAAAGGAATACGTTTGGTCTCAAAGGTGGTTTACTGAGACAACTATTGAAAACAACATAATTAAGCATTTTACAGTATTTGTCTGCGTATTTCACTGCGCATAGAACTAATATACGTTTGACTGCGATTATAACTTATTATTTGAAGCTCACATTATTGGTATCAGTGGTATATTCACTCCACACAATCATTGATAAATGCTGGAAAATTGCTTGTTATCTTGACTTTGTCAAATAAGCAATTTTCTAACATGGATTTTCTAACGTATGAGAGTGCCGAGAATTTTTATTAGTTTATTATGCTGGTCATTATCAATTGGCTTCTGCGATAGGGATTGGAAAAGAGTAACGGCGCCAAGCCGCACATATTGGAGACTTGCAGGGAAAATATATGAACTTGATAGTACTGAATAGTAAAAAAGAAAAATTACACAAAGACCTATGTTTGTAAGTACGCAATAAAAATGAGCTATACGTGTGCGGTGTTTCTAATAGGATGGCCTTTCAAGTAGATAAATATGGTTTTGTGTTACGTTACTAATTGTATTAAATGTGCATTTTGTTTTAAATTACTAGTGACTTAAATATGTGGGTTTTATTGCTGCTAATTTTGGTCTACAAAGTTATTAGACAGTATATTGTCTAATCTTACTAAGTAGTTTAAACTTTGTAGACCAAGATTCCACAAGAAGCTTCTTCGCCAAAAACATAAGTTTTTCTTCGACGATTTTGAAACAATAAAAGCTAAAACAGTTTTTTTTTTTTTAATTGTTGTTTATTATAATATATTTACATATTTATAGATTATATTTCATTTTGTTTTCTCTCCACTTGCTGCTCTACACCGTCTCCATATGGATGGCTGCAGAGCTTTGTATTTGGGGCACCATTTTATGTTTCAATTCTTCTTATTTGTTATTTATGTTGTTTGTATTATCTATTTTATTCATTTCTTTGTTTTGATTTTTATAATATATAGTGTTCTTTTATTTTTATTTTGAATTCATTATAGCTCTTTATTTTCTTAATACTTTGAGGCAGTTGATTGTACGTGACTAGTCTAGTTCAGTAGAACATCAAAATCTATAAGACTTATCTTTAGGGTAAAACATCTATTTTAGATTAGAGAGATTTTGCTGACCTACTTTAAATAGACAAGAAAGTTGTGGAATATTTTATTAAATGTTAACTCTAAATTTTAAATATGTATGATAGACTGAAACAGTAATTTAATTATAAAATTATAAGAAACCCTATCATAAAAGATTACAACTAAGAATGCTAGTAGATTGAGGTTTATATGGGACTGAGTTGCCTTTTCTAATGGTGCTATACAATATGCTCTGGTATGTTTTGTGATGTACGATGATAGTTCTACATAAACAATTACCGCTATAGGGGTTTATTACTTGCCATTGCCTTGCAAAAGAGAATGCGGTTGTATAGAGATGAATCTAGGCGCCTCCGAACACGTGTATCTAACAAATCCTAAACATGTTTAATGGGGTTTTGATTATGACTTAGGGGAGGCTAATTCAAGGTTTGAATTTGGGTCTAAACCATGAGCGGCTGGTATAACATGATCCTTCAGGACAAGATTGATGTACCGTTCAGCGTTTAATCTTTCTGAAACTTGCACAAGCTCAGTTTTTTTATCAAGACTTATTCCGCCACAAACATCATAGATGATTTTATAAGAACGTCGATATACACGTATTCGACCACAACGAGTTAATTGAAATTTACTCATGTGTGAAGAGTACTGATCTCCACTGTCGAAGTTGCCATGTGACATGTTCACGAGCAAAATGTAAACGATACTTTATGTGGTACGGAGTTAAAACAGGTTTTTGCAAAGGTCTTTTTGGTTTCAGAATAGCTTTGCTCAGTCTATTCCTAACTGCTTGTATCTCTACGTTATGCGTTGTTCTGAGCTTGATTTGAAGATCTTTGACTGTGGATGTTTGAGAACGCAAGGAAGATACAACTAAAAACCAGTTTTGAATTTGGTTTGTTTTTTCTTTAGGATCTTGCCTAATGCGTTTTTTATTTTTTTTGCTTTCTTGGTACTGATTATGCACTTGATGGATGATAGAAGGGCTGACGTTGAAATTGTTTGCAATTTGTCGAATACTGGTGTCATTCCCGATAGAAACAACAACACGAATGTCTTATACCTCATTAAGATGCCTGATTTTGATATACTGGTGTCAAACTTAACAATTTATGACGATCTATTAACATTGTTCACTAGTCCAAAGCACTTTGTTTTTTGTAATTTCTTTAAATTATTATTATTAATTTATTTATACAAAATGTGAATCATTGAATTAAGCGTTATTAGGTTTGAATGTTGTTAAACATTAAAATCATATTAAGATCTAAATATGTGTTTTATCTAATTATGTTTAGCAGTGTATATAACAATACCCTGAATTAATGGTTATATTATTATAATCAAAATAATTTTTTCAACTATTTATTATAGATTTAGGGTGCTCATGAACGCGTGCCTCTTCTATCCCTACGTTGTCACGGTCCCGAGTGTTATCAATGCGTTTGGTATTAAGTTAAATTGCATTTAGGGAAACATTGTTATACAATCAGTATGACTTGAGAATTTCTTGAATAATGGTTTGCTATTTATATGGAATTGTTTTCCTTTTATGAAAACAATAGTAGAAAAATATTAGGTTTGTGATTAATGGTGGCGCAGTGAGATAGATTTTCAGCATCATTAACCAAGCATAAAGTAGTAATTAATGTTTGTATGAGTTATATGTTTACAAAAAAGATCTATATGTAAAGCAATAAATTTCATGTAGTTTCTAACATATAATCAATTTAGTTTGTTTTAAATAATAAAATTAATAATATATTAAAACGGGTGGTCTTTTGTGTATAGTTTTGTTTGATCCATATGCCAAAGGATGTTATTAAATTTTATGCAGCATTGGACGCATAAGCCGAATGCATTCCATACCCGAAAATTCCAACCTTCGCGAACAAATCAAACAAATTATAAATGTGACAGGCTTTATGAGTAATCTTGTGGTTGTACATTTATAAGTAATATTTCAATGGAAAGGCGGCTGCGTATACATTAAACTAAATATTATTAAACAGACAATAAAGACCTAAATTATGTTTATGTCTCCACTTTTATAAAACATACATACATTTGTTTGCGAATTAATTTGAAATTAGTTGCCAAGTTTTGTTCAAATTTATTTACTTTACATATTAATATTTTTTTACCAAACTTATCATAAATAACTAAACATACTATAAATAAATTCTATTGTAACATAAATGCAATTCCCATTTAAAAAAATATCTCACATTGTTTATACAATTCATTGTTAAATGCATATCTATTGTTATTTCAACTAGTGGATTTATAATATGATAATGTACAAATTCAATTTGAAATAATAAATCAAATTAAATGCGACTCATTATAATTACAAATATGACAATTTAATTTTGGTGTATGTTGTGAATGATTGGTTGTGTCATTGGTTCGCTATTTTTATCTACGGAGCAGCGCCTATTTGTAGTAGGCTGTCTCTGTAGATAAATCAAATTAAAGCGTGTACTGTCTTCGGAATAGTTAATTATATTTTCTAGTTATGTAAGGTGTAAATTGATTAATTGTGTTTGAAAAATTGTATATATGATTGTTAGAAATTAAAGAATGGATTTTTTTAAATTTTATTATAGATAAGTTAATTAACATAGATTGGTGAAGTAAAATGCATTAAATATGATTTATAGAAAGTGAATAGAATTGAAAGGAAAGTGTGTTATATGTATGTTCTTAATGATAACGAATGTTGTAAATTTATTTCTGGTTCTAACTATTGTAATCGATTAAATTTACATAAAAAATATTGCGATCCAATAAAAATACCGGATATTGCATTTCTCTACAGACTCGTATAAACATCAATCGACATCTATGATAGATATTGGCAATTCTGTAGGGCTGGTTTAATGTTTTTGCATTTATTCTCAATTACAACTGTCTTGTGGATTATTGGTTTTAAATCATATAAATTCACATATTATATGAATTATTTCACCTTATTTTATCATCCTAAACTTTTACGATATATTTAAACCGACCTTTTTGTGGTCAATAAAGTACAAAAATAAAATTAAAAAATTATTACTTGAATAAGTTTCATAGTTTTATATACACTACTAGTACATATATTTTATGATGATTTATAATATTGATTGATTTGAAAGATTTTTTTGTTTAATTTTGATATTTAAGAGAAAGTTTCGTGTAGAAAATATCACAATACTGAAAACGTTTATTGTTTTGTCACTTTTTGTGGTTAATATTTATTAGTATTTTGATAAACAATACATGATTTATTAAGATTATTTATTATCAAGTCCTGACATCAAACAAATGTTTGAGCTATAGTATTTTCCTTCTAGCTTTATCTGCTCGGTATTTTTCACAGCATGGATGTTTTTTTTTTAATTTTGTTCTAAAATTGTTGAGATTTTTTGTGTTTTAGGAGTTTTGTGTTTTATCTAAACAAAGAAGTTTTGTTTTTTTCTTTATTTTCTTATTGTCTTTATTAACCTATTAACGCTCACGCATATTCAGGCATGCTACAATTAGTATTGTTTGCAATTTGTGAGTAAAATATGTTTAGAAAGCATTACTTTGTTGAAAGTGTTCTAAAAACTTCTGAAAAAAAAATGTGTGTACTCAATTGAGTTCACTCGGCAGATGTGATACAGAAACATATTTTTGGTAAATAACCTTTTTTTATAGCGCTTTTTATAATATTTTTTGAACAAGATGTAGATAAGATATTTGAAATTGATTGAGCTCTTCAATACTTTTTTTTATTATGGCGTAAAATATTTTGTTAAAATATAAAACTAAGTGGGTGTAAGCGTGAGCTGTGTCAAACTGTTATAATATTTTTGTTTGGTATTGTTTGATATTTTATCAAAGAAAAACAGCGTCTTCAAATTATTACGTAATATGCGCTTAGAGCAACTTATGGTTTACGTAATTGGCCTACCAAACGCACAATTTGTTGTACCATCAGAAAATTTTAAACCTAATTTTAATTATTGTTTTCAATCAATTCGGCGCTGTTCTCAACAGCTTGGCTTATCGTATGGAACAACTTGGCGTATTTTACGTAAAGATCTTAATTTAAAAGCATTCGAATTTAAGTTGTGCAAGAACTGAAGCCAGCTGACCTATCGAATCGCCACCGTTTTAGTCTTTGGGTTCTTGAAAAGCTTGAAAAATATTTTTATTTAAAATTTTGCTTAGCGATAAGGTTTATTTTTTGCTTATTGGCAAATTGCCGTATTTGGTCTAAAGAGCAACCAGAAGAGGTTCAACAGCAACATCTAGACAGAACAATGGTTTGGTATGGTTTATGGGCTGGTAGAATCATCGGTCTATATTTCTTCAAAAATGAGGCCCGTCGGAACGTAACTGTAAATGGAGCCCATTATTGCGCAACCATAACAAACTATTTGTTGCTTAAAATTGAATCTATAATCTCGACGACATTTGGTTTCAACTTGCCACACATTCCGTGAAACTATAGCTTTATTGCAAGAACTGAATTGGCCACCTAGATCATGTGATATTACAGCTCTAGACTTTTTCTTCTGGGGCTACGTAAAGTCCAAAGTTTACATGGATAAGCCGTCTACAATTGAGGAATTGGAAACCAACATTACGTCGTTTTCCAAATATCACTTAAAATGCTTGAACGCATTTTCGCATTTTTACTAGTATGACATTTTATTTTTAATTGACTAAGCAGGTCATATGAAAAATGTACATCATCTGGCGTTACTGTTATCAATTTTTTTAACATAGTCAGGCAAAGCTGTATCTGAGGGGGTTTTTGTGGGTTCAACCTCCTCCCCACCCCCGAAATGATGCAAAACGTCATTTTCGATGGTTTCAACCGTATCCGGTAAAACACGCATAATTTTAAATTAATATTAATTTAAATATATCAATACCTAAAAAATAGGTTTTAAAATTTTGGTTTAGTAATAATTTTGTCGGTGAAATAACTTTCACCCAAAAAGTGCGTTTGCCTACAACCTAATTAACTAACAAGCAGAGAAGAGGCTATACGTCAGCAGTGGCGTGCATACAGCTAAAGAAAGAGACAGCGACTAGTATCTCACATCTGCATTGGATTTATCCACCCAGACTAACCACAAAAAACGATTTTGTTAGCTAACAGTGGTGTGCATACGGGTAAAAAGTCTGCACTTTATCTATTGACTTAGAACAAACGCGAGTGTCTAAATCGAGAAGCATATATTGAAAGTTTTATTGGCAAAAATTGCATTTAACACTGGTTTAAAATGTTTACAAATTTGAAAAAAAAAGAAACCTGAGTCACAAGTAATTCCGCGTGCAAAAATTGGGCTTTTGGTCACATGCTGGCTAAATTTCAATCTTCAATGTTAAACTACTGAAAAATTACAAGAGAGAAAGTGCAAACAAAAAACCTTTTGTTGGAGCCTATGTACCGTTCCGGGAGAATAAGAGCGCCTTTTCTAAAAATTCAAGTTTATTAAAAATCTATATGAAAGTGCTGAATAGCACTGTTTTGAAGTTGTATTATGGTATGAACACAGTTTTATTTTTAAGCTATTTTTGACTTCTGATCACAATTTTTTTACGAATTTGTCAGAATGTCATCGTCTTTTGGATAGAAAGGAACGTATTAAGATAAACATTTTGACGCATCTCCAGTGGTCTAAAGTGACAAAACTACGAATTTTGTTTAAAAGGTTTTGGATTGGATCGATAGCAAGTTCAAAACTGGCTTATCTTAAACGAAAAAGACGTATGTTAAAAAACCATGAACCAATGCAATTTTGCACATAAGCACGTTTTTATCCATATTTGCGAAAAAAAAAATATCCGTCATCTTTTTTTAACTGTTTTTTAAAGTTCTGCGAAATTTTAAAAATTTAAGGAAAAAAATTTTTGGCTGTAAAATATTATTTTTTGAGCAATTTAAAGAAAAATGATTTTTACAATTCTTTTCTAAAAATGTAAAAAAACGTAAAAAAAAGTTTTTTTTTAATTTTTATTGCTTAATATTCGAAAATGGCTAACTATGTAAAACAATCTGAAAAAATTCACGCTATCAGGATTCATATAAAAAAAGACAAAGTAGACCTTTGGGATTTTATTCTCAGTAAATCTTTGTTATACTGTCCTTGTCATTCTAGTCTAGATTTGGCAATAGTTTGAAGTGGGACGGTTATTGCCTCTTGGGTTTTTAGGCACGCATGCTGTCTTTGGCTTCATTTTAACCATAACTTCTATTTTTGTTTGTTTTTTGATTTCTTTTATCTGCACAGACATTTAGTTCTGCATTCTCTTCTAATTATTTAGTTTGTCTTTAGATGCGTTCTTAGTTTTTTAGGTTTTTGTTCACTTTTTTTTGTCGTATTTTTTCTTGTTCATGAATAGTTTATGCAGTTTTGTTAATAGTATTTTTTTTTTTTTTTAAATATGTAAGTTTTACTTTCAGTGATAGTGATATCTTCCTATCTACATCTGAAATTACTTTTTTGTGACTTTTTGTTGCCAGGTATATTCTGATTATTTTAAAGGTCTACCTTGAGATACTTATCTATCATTTGGCATTTGTTTCTTTTCTTTTTTATTTGTTTTTTTTTTATATTTCTTGGTATGAATAATTTTTCTTTTTTTTGTTCTGTTTTTGTAAGCAATTTTTTTGTTGTATGATAATACGTCTTGGGTTTATTTATTACCCATTTTTATTCCACTGTCTTGTCATTTTTCTATTGTTTTCTTTTTGCTCTTATCTTTGCTTTTTACAGTTTATTTTTGCTAGTATTTCTAATTTTTAGTTTTTTTTATCTATATTACTATTAAGTCTACGACTTACTAGTGCTCTGTCGTACACTAGGTTCACTAGGATTTACAGCTTCTGTCTTAGTGCCGAGCTCTTGGGGTGTTTACCCTGTAAGTGGCCTTATATTGTTTTGATTATTTTTTTGTTTAGTTTTTTTTGCTGATTCTGTAGCTGCTTTTCATAATACGCTGTTAAGCAAGTTTTGTATGTCCAACGCTATTATGTTTGCGTTTTGCTGTTTTTCTTTTATTATCCTCTTTTTTATTTTATCTCCTGTTCTGTTTTGTTGTTTGCACAATTACATTTTCCTTAATTTTAGCTAGTGTGTTAAGCATATTGGTCTGTACGTTGATTTTGCTGCTTTTTCTTCTTCTTCTCAATTAGTATCAAGGTGGCTTTTTTCTAGCATCCTGGGAAAATTACGTTTTTTGGACATGTGTTGATTATTTGAGTTATTTTCACATCGTTTCTGTCTAGCGCAGCTTTTACAATTATTTTATGATTTTCTTATTTTTTATACTGTTGCTATAGCTGTTTTTTTTTATTATGATTTGTTTTTTTGTCTTCTTTTAGGTAGACTCATTTTTCCTTGTAATCATTTTTTTCAGCACTTTTTTTTGTTATTTCTGATTGCTTTTATTTAAGATTTTTCTGTCGTTACTTTTCCGTTTTGCTCTGTGTGTTTTTCTCTCCTTTTCTGTTTTTTTGACTTTTCTCTCTTATTGTACTGCTCTTTTTCAACATTTTCTTGTTTTTTTGTATCATCAAAATGGTGTTTTTTGCCACTGTTCTTAACTTTTCAGTATCCTTTCCATTTTTTCTTTATATTTTTGTTTTCTGTCATATCTTTTGTAAGAATCAGATTCTTTCTTTATCTTATCTGCTGATTTGATTTGAATTGTAAATGAGCACATTATGGAAAAATGTTTTTTTTTTAAGTTCAGTAAAAAAGTTTTTAAAAATTCCACAATAAAATGAACACGCTGTATATTGAAAATATTTTTATCAATAATTTGTTTAAAACCAAACAACTTTTTTTTAACTTTTGTACGGTTGGAGAATTATTTATGTGTTTCTGTAATTTTGACTAACTCTGTATGTATAAGACCCTCAATGCTAGTTTGTATTTTAGGCAACGATATTGTTTGCATCTATTCAATGTATCTTCAAATTTAATTAAATTTTTGGATCGAGCTAAGATTATAAAACTGAGCCAACAAGAATTAATTTTTTCGAAAGCCAAAATACTCGTTTGCGAACGATATACTGATTCGGATCAATCGGTTCACTAAAATTATTTGTTTGAATTGAACTAGACTGCAATAGTTTGTTTAGCCTCCAGAAAATTTAGTAACCGCAGTTCAACTTGTTAAGACCTGACTTTTGGTTTGGAATATCTTCAAGCTTAGGGCGTTTATAGTTTTGGTTTTTAAACTACGTTGTTTACAATTACATAAGTTTCGGGACTGTATAGGCTTGATTAGTTTTCAACAAACTCAAAGCTTACTAGTTTGACTTTTAATTTACATGGTCTACGTTCATATAAGTTTAGGAAATGTATTGGCTTGATTTCGTATTACCAAACTCAAGGCTTGCAATTTGACTTTTAAAATACAAAATTTATATTTGCTTTGTTTGGAAACTGAATTTGCTTATCTTTTTAAGTCTGCTCGCTTACCAATATATACTTTTAATCGATCATTTGGTAATGTTGGTTTTTATTTTTTTATGACTCATTCTTGGATTTTGTTATTGGTTAACATCTTTTCTTATTAAAACTTTACTTTAGCTTTTGAGTTACTATAAATTGTTGTTTGTATGCCAACTTTTTTAATATATAAAAACATTTATATTATTAAGAGTTTCTTTAGCTGTTTGAATATAAGAAGTGTTGCAGATGATTATAATTAAAATAAGACATTTTTTAAAACTCGTAGTATGAATGGTGGTATTTAGTAGTACTTTTATTTTTGGTATCACGTTTTGCCATTTTGTCGTTTTTTTGTTTGACTGCTAATAGACTTGAGAGTTTGCTCACATATCTTTCAATTAACAAGTTGCTGTATAAAATTAGAAAAAACAAAACAAAACCGCTGAAGTGACACGCAGAATCCAATTAGCGTTGGTTGTCTTCGGCAAGTTCACATATGGACTGGAAAGGATAGCAATAACAAAAATGTTGATGCCCTAGGTATACATATTCTATGTTTTTCTCGATTTTGTTTAGAGTTTCTCTACTGTTGCTGATTATTTTGGCTTTACCGAGGTAAATTTTCAGCCCCACAAGTTTCATCATCGTTAATGCCTTTACATTCCTACGTCAGCTACTTGAAGATGTTTTTGAGTGCCAGTGTAAAAAGTTTAGGGGCAATTTTTACTTTGGATTTTGTTAGTTTCTAAGTGTTTATTTATTTTGACCTGGAATATGTTGTTTTTATAGTCATATTTCAGGAGGGCAGGAGTTTTGTGAGTCGATTCTGGCTTGGTTCATTGCTTGTAAGTATGCCCAGGTCTACGAATACCAGGTGAAAGGGTGTGATGTATTCCGTTGCATTTATTATCATTATACGGATTGTTTGTAGATAGTTCTTTTTAAAGCCTGTTTGTTATACAGGTTGATATGAGTCAAATTTGGAGCGTGTTGCAAGTCTCAAATAGAGATGGTATACAGCACGGCGGATCAAAGACAGCTGACACATAAAATAAGGAAATGGGGAGTACGGAGAACCAAAATAAGTAAAGGAAGACCACAGATGAGATAGATAGACGACATCATGAAAGTAGTTGAAAAAATATGAATGAGGAGATCCAAGATAAGGAAACATAGAAAAAAAAATAGAAATAGTTTATATTTAACACTGAATGACACAAGGCTAATGAAGAAGAAGAAGAAGAAAGAGTAGTTCCAGGAAATTGAGATGAACTATGTGGAATGGAATTTTTAGCATGTAGATATTCAGGTTCGCATTTTGGTAGTTGCACACACTAAACTGTACGAAATTTATTTTCTTACAAATGTTGATAATTTTGGAAACCAGAACAATTCTTTAATTTTTCTAAACGTGTTTTTTTTATCTGATATGACAGTTTGTTATGATAAAGCATTAGAGTTCTAAATTCTTTTTTTTTTTTTATTATAATATTTTTATTATACTTCATTGTTTGTATCAACCAACTATTTTATAGTATTGTCATTTTTTAATCTGCCTAAGAGGTTTTGGGTTTTAGAATCTTTTGCTTGTGCCGTTTCATGTCGAAAACTTTTTTTTATTAACCTTACAGGATTGCGTTTTAAACAATCTACGTATTGCTTCTGTTGTTCACTTTTCTATATTTATCTTGCAAATAATATTTACTTGTAACTCTTGGGATTAATTCTATCTTTATGGTAAAATTGCATTACAGTCTGCGACTATTTTAATTTTGATGTTAAGCAAATAATTTTGAAAATATTTTACAGTTTCCACTATTGCCACACGTTTTTAATCATGATGTACTAAGCAATAAAAATTCACAATAAGATTGTTGTTGAACTTTTACAATAAAACTGCGTCATATCTACAACAGGTGACAATGTAGCTTAGTTTTTAGTGTTTCAGTGTTAAATGTTTGAGGTTATTTTTGTGAGGTTTATACGAGCAGTTACATTGGCAACATTGGTTGTAAACTTGCGGAAAGTGGTTTGCTAATCACATAAACTGACTTTGTCACTGTGAAAACTTCCCCGTTCTTATATTCAAACATTTCAGATATTTTATAGAATTCACAAATAAATCACATTTATTGATGTTTCAACAAAATATTTTATTGTTGAATACGTTTTTTTTAATTTGTAGCATTCTGTTTTTCAGTTTATTTCTTATTCTGATTGCAATAAGATTTTTTAATATTTGCTTACTGATCTTTCCTAGTCTAACTAAGTCTTCTATGGTTTAAATAATATTGTTCTAAGAACGTTTACGGTTTTCTGTTGTCTTCTACTGTATCCAACAATGTTCTCTCCAATGTCCAAGTTTTTTTAAGACAATTTAAAGATGAGAATAGTTTTCTGAATTGTATTAATCTAAATGTAAGAAACTAAAGACAGGTGTACGATGTTACGAAATATAATTTTTTTTAGTTTTAAATTTTACGACTTTATACATTTTCATCAAAAGACTGAATTAATTTTAAAATCCATGTATATATTTATTCTGGAACACCTGTAGCGTTGTTGAATAAAATAAAAATATTTGATTTTTTGTGTAAATATAAATTGTAAAATATATCACCCGCAGCATATAATTCGTAACACTTCTGCACTGGTATATTGAACGCTGTATTGTATAACATGAATTTTAATCTCGACAATTTGAAACCCCAATGACACCCTTAATGAAAACTTTCTATTTTCATTGTCAAAACCTTAATCTGCAGAATGATGATGACGGACTTTTATCCACCCCTTTTTAGATGGAAGTTTCAGTAAATAAAAATGTTTACTTATGTAGGAAACTAAATTAAAAAAAGTAATCGATGGAGAAATCTAAAATAAAATTTGTTGTCCGATTAATTAAATAGTTTAACGGATTTGTTTCACAATTAAAATTTTGTTACATTTGTTTTATCATCTTTGAATATGTTTACTAAATAGTGTGTTTGGTATTTAAAAACAATGGAATAATGCTCCAGTTCCTTCTTCTTTAATTAATACGATTGTTTATTATATTTTAATGTTTTCATTTGCATATGTGTTGTTTGTAAATGTGGTACATCATTAGTAATGTTTGTGGTAAGATAATTACAATATTTTTCACACTATGTAACAATGTTGAAAATACATCTTAATAGTAAAGATTGTCGTTGCCTTTGTTTACTATAATTATTACTTGCCATACAGAATTGTATGGAGAAATAAGAAATTAATCAATACTATGAAAATTTGTATTAATTTGTTGAATTTTTGTTTCAGATCGATTTGGAAATGATAAAGAGCAACGATTACAAACCACCAGCTGAGAGGAACATGAATGGGCATTACAATCACAATCTCTCACACCAGAAGCAAGGAAAGGGTCCGGAGTGGGAGCAAACCGTCAATGGACGGACGAAATCTCGGGCCTCTGTAGTCTCCACGCTCTCGACAGTGCCTACCCTAACACATGCCGCGATAGACGCGAAGAGAGACCACCGCTCAGACCGCTCAGAGCGCCGAAACTCGCGACACAATCAGCCGGCAAACGACGTAATAAATAAACACAAACAAACCATGGATATCAAACCCGGCAAGCTCGGGGTGGTGCATGCTAAATCGCATATAGACGAACAACGGTCCTATATACCCCGAACCTTGAATCGTAACAAGCATGTCAATGGACAGAATAAAATTGTCACCGGTGATAAAGTTAAAGGGGGGGTCGCTTATCAAAGTGCCGCGGGATGTTTCATTGGCGGTATTAGTGGACATGATAGCAGTGTTTTTGGTGTTTATTCAGAGACTAAATACACGTTTGCTGTTAATGGGTTACCGGGAAATCATGCACAGGCTTCTGCTGCAGCAGCATTTTTTGCAAGGTAAGTTGTCATCAGTTTTTCATATTGCACATTAATAAGATTGTGTATTTACAATTATGTGTGGTCTATGATAAGAAAATTGTAAAAGCAGTACAATAAAAGTATAAACAATAAGATAATATAATTATGCGAATTAAATGACCTTCCAGAGCTTTGCTATAATCAAGAATAATATTTACTGATGACTGAACATTTTATAAAATACTATTATTGTTTTATTAATTGAAACACTTTTGTTATGATGAAAGTGATATAATATTTAATTTTGATAGTTCAATTTTTTTTATACAAGTTATAGTAGACTTTTCTAAAACTTTTGGCCTGTTTTCGAATGAAATTTAATACTTATCTTATTGCGTAGAATACGGTATTAGTAATGAATTCTGCAACAAAAATTTGCTTGACCGGATTAGTAAGGACATTATTTACCAAATTTGAGCAAATAAAAATATTCACGATAAAATGTTTTATAATTTTATTTGCTTAAAATATATCAATCTAATTTTATATTTTCATTTTTTTTGGATGATGGGTTTTATTAATTAATTACTTAAATACTAGGGCTTTATATTATATTACAAAATCACACTTAAAAAAAAAACACTTATTGATCTGTTCTTGTAATATTCTTTTTTTTCGGCAATTCATCTATTGACCTTAACCTAGCGTAAACCGAACATCATTGCAATAGCGCGGGAATCTTTGGGTCTTCAGAAGCGGAGCAAGCGTAACACTTATAATTCCACCGCTTTTATCTTTATTTGGGATCGCAATTTCTTATTGCTTTCTTTGCAATTAGTAAACTGTGATTTCATATAATTTGTCATTACCTCAATAGTTTTTTTGAACTCTGGTTTTTAATTTAACCGTTGTTTCTAAGATAGTGGTTTATTATAGTCTATGGATCTTATGTCTAAGTAGACTTAATAAATATACTTTGATTTCAATTACAATCATTACACATAAAGCTTTGCATTGCACATTCTATAATAAAAAAATTAAAGTGTTGAAATAAAACAAATTTGTCAATAATTAAATATTTTTATTTAATTCTATATCTAAACAAACACGTGTGTAGTGATTGATTTAAAAGTGCATTTGTTCAGTATTGAGTTTCTAATCCAAAGTTTCTAGTTTCCTCTTATATATCAGCAAATATTTTATAGAGGGGGCCTGAATGATTGATATAATTTGATACTAATCGAACTTTTTTGGTTGCACATTTTATTTTATTATGCATTCTATTATCAATTTCTACGCGTTGTTGCTATTAATATTAAAATTAACCAATACATCTAAACAGTTTAATCATTTTATTGTATATTTATAAGATATTTTTTAAAGTTTTTATTAAAGATTAATTCAAGAATATTTAAATTATTTTTTTGTTTTTTTTTAAGATTGGGTATGCATTTTTACAATTCTTCAATATAAAGAATGTCATGTTTCATTCTTGATTGAATGTTTTATTTTGTGATGCAATATACAATACTGTTCAAATTAGATTTATCTTTAATTTGGAGATATTCGTGACTAAAATATTGGTTGTAATTAGTTTGTAAAACAACATTAGAAGTAACTTACCAAATCTTCTGCAAAATACATCTATTAGCTTACTACTACTACTACTTACATATATATTTTAACGTGTATGCTACTTTACAATACTGTTTTGAAAGTGTAACTTTTGATTGAGCTTATATAATCAATAATTGCGTAGTTGTTCATTTTCATTTCTTATGATATTTGGAGTTTGTAGAAGTAAAAACCTTACTTTGTTAGAGTTTCGCGTTCTTTGACTTAGTTGAACTGGCAGATTTTTTTTGCCAACTTTTTTTAATTTAGTTTTTTATACTTTTTGCATCAAAATTTTCCTGAAATAGACATGCGAAGTTCTCGTTTTTTGCACAAAATTTGGACATTGGTTGTTAGGTAATTCTTAAAATGTTGCATCCAGATTGTTTATTGTCTATAAACAACTTTTCTACACATTTAACCGTGGAGAAATTGCTTCATTTGCGTGTTAGACTTTTTTTACTTTCTTTTTTATACTCAATGATTTAATAAGACATAAAAATAAATTACGCACTTTGTCAACAATAGTTAATTATTTTATCATTATCATCATTCCTCAGCCATTCTTGACCACTGCTGAACATAAGCCTCTTCTAGATTTTTCCAATGGTTTCGGTTTTGAGCGGAGATAATCCAGTTTCTCACCATTTTTTTTACGTTGTTGCTCTATCTGGTTGGTAGTTTTTCTCTGCTTCAATTATCTTAAATTGGTTTTTACTCTAGCATTTGTTTGGTTTACCAGATTTTTGTGGTGCGGACTATGTGCCCAGTTCATTTCTACTTGGATTTTGTGATGCGTTTGACAATGTCGGCAACTTTAGTTCTGTGCTTTATTGTTGTGTTAGGATCTTTGTTTTTTTATAGTCACTCTGAATATCTTTTTTTTTTAATCGATATTTGCGCAACCTGAAGTTTGCTTACTGAGCGCTTTGTTAAGGTTAGTGATTTTGCTCCCATACGATATTGCTGGAAGCTCGCATTGGTCAAACTTTTTAGGCATATGGGAAGTTTTTGTTTCAGGGTGTTCCGTAGTTTAACAGAAGTTGCCCAGACGCTTTGTAATTATTTTAGTGAAAAGTTTGTATAGGTGGGAGAGTAATCTTATTGGTCTGTAGTTTTTTAACTGTGCTATGTCGCTTTTCTTGTGGATGAGTATTGTGACCGAGTTATTTTATCTTTGGGATCGTATCTTTTTTAAGACATAGATTTAATAGACCGGCTAATTCATTGAGAAACGTATTGCTTCTACTTTTTACTGCTTCTATCTCTATTTGGTCTTTGCCGGGGGATTTGTTTACTTTTCTTTTTTTTAGGGACTTTTGCAGTTTGTCTATTGTGATGTCTGGTATATCTTTATAGCCAACGTTTGCTTCAAACAGAACTGTTAAATTTAAACAACCAAACAGGTCTTGTATATCTGCCCAGCTCATTTTTTTAGCATCCCAAAAAACTGTGGCTCACTTATTGTTCAGAAAATGGGTGGTGGAGAGCTCTTATTAACTTATTGCATAATCCCTTGTTTTGTGGAGGATCTTAGCGGTGTACACAATTTTTATTTCTAGTTACAGTTCAATAGAAGTATTCATCTTGGGATAAAATAATTAAATTTTTCTTGCAAATTTATTGTCCACTTAGTTTTTGTTTGGGATTTAGCAGCTTGGGGATCCATCGTTTTGACACTTTCCAAATCTTTATGTTAAATTTTAAAAACATTTTTTTTTCTGATTTCCTGGTTTATCAATAACTGAAACTTTACTTAGCGGTCCACCAATACCAAATCTTCAATCTTTGTTGATGATTTTGTTAGTTTGTGCTTCCAGAGGTCTATCATTAATGGATTTTCTGCCACCAATATTTTATTTGAAAATACGACGGACTATTTTTTCCATACACTGCCACTATTCTTTGATAGATATTTTTTGGGCTACTGCTTTCTTTTAATAAATATTTTATAAAGCTCTGTGTTTAAGTTGCAAATCACACATTTTAGTCTGATATAAAAATGACAAATATGGAGAATCTTGACATAAAAAAAATGCGATAGAGTATTGCTTTTATAGTTAGGTAGATAACAATTCTCTCGTATTTTTAATTGTTAATAAAAATGTGTTTGCTGGGATCGGAACTGGTAAGCAAATTTTTCAGGATTTCTTTACATTAGATTGTATGCGTAGTGTTGGATATTGTTATTTTATTTAAAAGTTGTAATATTATTTTAAATTTGTTATATTTTTTATTATTTATGCTAGATACCATATATCATCATATGGGCAATTCCACGTCAAGTGAGCAGTCCATTTCATGCGACCCTCTCCAATTTAGCACAAATTTTGTACACTTATTTGAATACCCAAAATATGACTTCATGCCAAATTTCAGATCTGTAGGTCACATAGTTTGCTTCGTAAAGCCAATTGAATTTTACTTCAATTTTTAAGTTCAACTTTTAACTTTATGTATCTTAATTGCATTTCAGCCTAGAAAATTTTTAGAATAGTTATAACCGATGGGAAAGGAATCGAATGCAGCGGTCAGATTTTTGTTGTCTTGTCCCGCACAATTTATTTCTCAAAAGTTGCCACCGATTAAGACTTCAATTTTTGGTCAAAGACAGCCAACAGTATGTACTTTTAGATGCTTAAATAAAAATTTCCCACACTAGGGGTGGTTTTTGCTCTACAGTCTCTTGAACGCACAAAACCATTTTTCAATCAAAATTTTAGCACATATTTAATATTTATTAATATACAGGGTGTTAATGAATAAGGGTAACAAACTTATAGGGTGGGTAGGGGGTTTATTTGAGACACTTTTTAATTATAAACTTATAGGCAAACATGTACACCCTAGAAGCTGCACGTCAACATTTTTTTGTTTTTTTTTTTATACAATATTCAAAATATCCCAGTAAACACAGTTACGTTTAAGATACGTTTATTTTTGGTATTACACCTAAGTGTAATATTTGTTTATTTGTTAAGTATATTATTCGGAAAAATGTCCGGCGACTAAACGGATATATCTCGTATATTTAGTGTGTAATATACGTATAGGTTATATGTATTTTAAACGTGTAATTTACACGTATTATCAACGTAAAAAATGCGTTAAAATATAATTAATATAATTGTATATTTTTTCAATTGAAATACACGTGTATTATAGGTTAAACTTTATCCGGCGAGTAGACATGTGTATGTTTGGATGCCTATACGAGATAACGGACTCATATTGGGAAGAATTGGGTCACCCATCCAAGTCGTGACCGAAGCGGACGTTGCTTCACTTTTGTTAACGCTGGTATTTGTACATGCCCTCTCTGCCGTACTGCCTACTTTCTCGGATATATAATAATATAAAATATGTATATCATTTTAACATAAAATACAAAGTATTACATCTAAATAAATAAAACATTATAATATTTAACAAAGATATTAAAGAACATTACAATTAAATTAAAGATTCATTTTGATTTTTCAACCAGTCTTTTGGTGACATCTGAAAAATATACTGTGTGTATTTCCACAACCTCATATGACACACATATGGTAATCTTTATTTTAAATAACTGGACTAGTTTGCTATTTGTATTTATAATACTATATATAACAATAGCAATTAATAATATTAAATTTAAATTTAAAAAAAAAAAAAAAAACGATTAATTGATATTAATGTTACTGTAATGGCTATAAAAACAAGTTATTTGAACCAAAAATGTCATTGCATATTTTCAGACTTAGCACAAATTAGGTATTTCATATTAGTACTCCTAAACCTGCGCTTCCAGTTCAATTAAACAACACTTCAGCACTGTTGTGTAACAACAAACAACTTAAAACTGTATCGGATATTGCACATTATGGTTGATAAAAAATAAAAAAAAAAGATGAATCATGCATCTCAACATACACTTTGCAAACTATATTCACGCGCTCGGGTAGCCTCGGTCGTACGAATATCCAAGACAACATTGATCGGCAAACTAAACCCAGAAATAATAAACGTTAAATATACGTAGATATATTATGCAGGTTATTTATAGATATATTCTGATGGATAATACACGTATATTAATCAACGGTAGAAAAAAAGGAAAATATTAACGTATAATATACAGATAAACATATCTTACGTGTACAAGAAATGTATATTATACGAATACACATATACCATATACGCTTTTTACACCATATATACGTGTAATAAACTTATATTATCTAAACTTGTGTTTACTGGGATCTCTCTTAAAAGTCTAAATTAAAAAAAAAACAATAAAATATAAAAATTATAGGCAATTAAATTGTCCATCTTTTTTGAACAGCATATCTGGATCTATCTCTAACCGTACTTATGTCATAAATTAAAGAATGATTTTTAAATATTTTTTTTGTTATTTTTGTTAAAAATTATGTTTTAAAAAAGTCAAAAATTAAAAAAAAAAATTAAATTCAAAATTAAAGGCCATTCAATTGCGCATTTTTCACTTAATAACATGTTTTAATGTAGCTCCTACCGATTGTGTGCTATTAAAGAAAAACTTCAAGCATTTTCTAACCTTATTTAAAAAAACATTAATAGAATGTTACAAATTTGACAAAATAAAAAAAATATGTACAATACGTCATTTTAAAAGTTTTTTAAATTAAAAAAAAAAATATAGGCCTAAGCCTTATTCAATTCTAATAATTTTAGTTTACGAGTCTAATTTTATGTTCAAAATTTAAAATATTATAAAAAAATTATAGTTTAAAAAATATATATACAAAGTATATTGATGTAAAGTTTCATGTGGAACCTAATTAACAAGTACTCATTTGCTTTTTTGGGGACCCAGAGTATGCATCTGACTCAAATCTGGAAGCTAATGATACTTATTAAGTATATTAATTTTAAAAATTTAATGGTAGTGCGACACGTGTTCTTTTGAATCTTAAGGTCTGAAATTTTTCATGGCATACTTTTTTTGTATAAAAATTCCTTGCTGCTGCACCCGCATAAAGAAATTCCACAAAAAAATTTAAAAACCAGTCTAATATCAAACATTTTGATTAAAAAATGATTTTGTGCGTTCAAGAGGCTCTAGAGCGAAAACTACCACTAGTGTGGGAAAATTTTATTTAAGCATCTTAAAGTACATACTTTTAGCTGCCTTTGCCTAAAATTTGGAGTCTTAATCGGTGGCAACTTTGAGAAATGAATTTTTGAAAAAAAACTGTTTTTTGCGTTTTCTGCGCGTGCGGGACAAGATAACAAAAATCTGACCGCTGCATTCGATTCCTTGAGAAATTTCCTATTGGTTATGACTATTCTAAAATTTTTTCAGGCTGAAATGCAATTAAGATAAATAAAGTGACCTAGAGGTTTGAAATTTGGCATAAAATTATATTTTGGGTACTCAAATAAGTGTACAATTTGAGCTAAATCGGAGAGGGTCGCGTGAAATGGACTGCTCACTTGACGTGGAATTGCCCATATACCTACAATTTTTTTTTAATTCAAATTATATAATGTTATAATATAAATATCACAGCAACTTTGTGCTAATTATACTTACAATCAAAAGCCGAGCTGATGCCTTTGGCAAACATATAAAAATACATTCATAATACTCATTTATCAGATTATGGTCAGGGGAGGATAAATTATATACGACCTAGAAATAGAAATGAAATTTAAATACCTTCTTCATTACAAATTCTTGGATAAATCTTTAAGGATTATAATTTTATTATTAATAAGTTTACTGTACTATAAACCAACATATGAGGTGATACATCCCGTTTGCTTCGCCGCGAGCCTTATTTATATAATATCCTGGCCCGTATTCAGCGCTGAAATCAAAAAGTTTAATTAAATTTTAATGATGTTTTTAGTTCCAAAATGTAGGAAGTATAGAATTTATTTTTGAATAAATTTTGAATGTTTTAAAAATTATGATTTTTATATTTAATCATAAAATTTAGACTTTACTACTACAAATAATACATATTTTTTACTACTTTAACACAATACATAATGTTGAGGTAAATATGGATGGCAACTAGGACTATCTCAGCTCACTGGTTTCTGATGAAAAACATACTTAATATTTGATTTAAGTTAATTAATAATTGCTGGTTTGTTCATTAAACATTAAAAACATAGCAAGTAGTGTTGAATCACATGACCTTGCCTGCTAACCTGTTGCACTGCCCTGCTGCAAACAGTTATTCAAGTCATTGGTTAAAAAAGTATGGTCACTACAAAATGGGCACTAAAAATTAGTAAATTTTCTTTAGCTTTAAAAATCAGCATTGAATTATTTGTTGCAAATAGTTATTTATGTTTTGTGATGCGTGATGCTTTAGGAAAGCAAGGTTGTATCTAGAGGGTTTGAAATTGCTATTTCCTACTATGTTTTATATGAAAAATGACAAACCCCTTTTTCACAGAAATTAAAAAAAACAGCTCTTTATATTTAAATATTTTTTTTCAAATTGTTGCAAATAGTTATTTATTTTTTGTGATGCGTGATGCTTTAGGAAGGCAAGGTCGTATTTAGGGGGGTTAGAAATTGCTATTTTCTACTACGTTTTATATGAAAAACGGCAAACCTCTACACAACTTGTTGCAAATAGTTATTTAATTTGTTGATGTTTGGTGGTTTATGAAGGCAAGGTTGTATCTAGAAGGTTGTTTTATATGACAAATGGCGAATTCCTTCTACCTAGAAATAAAAAAAAAAGTTTTTTAGATTTCAAATCTTGTTTTCTTCTAACGGTCTTGCATGAAGAATGTAATTGTTGTCAACGACGTTGAATTTGTGTGTTTAAATTATCTTTTAAAGTTTTGCGCACTGCAACAATATTTTTATTTGACTGATTATTACAAGAACGTATTGGTCTTCATGTTAAACTGCCAAATACTTAAATATGAACAAAAAATGCGAGTAGTTCAACCACTGTTTTTTTTTTTATAATATTGGCAATTCAGTTTTCCTTGGTTAGTATGGCTGTTAAGTTGTGATTGAGTTAAAACTACGTACGTAGTTTATGATTTGGGTTGAATTGTTTATGTTTATATGTTTTTTCAGATTTATTTCTAGTTCTTAGTAAGGGGGAGCTGGTCAACTTTTTTACAGAATGGCTAATAATAGTTTTCTAACAAAATTTATTAGTTTACTATTGGTTCTTTATTAGTTTTTTTCTTTTTCCACTCTGTTCACTACTGTTCTAAATAGTTATGTTGTACTGCATCCGTACTACTTGCGCAAATGTTTGACCCACGAAGTTTTGCTTCTTTCTACATTTTGTTTTCCATTTATTTTTCCTATCATTTGGAAAATTGTGTATTTAGGTCCTCTAACTACATGTCCGAAGTAATTTAGTTTTCTAGTTTTATTACTATGGAGTACTTCACATTTCTTCTCCATCTTTCTTAGCACCTCGATGTTTGTCCTCAATATTTGTCTGAATCACCACATCTTGAAAGTCTGTATCTTATTAATGTAAGCTTGTTTTAGTATCTAACTTTGACATTGTCGCACCCCTTTGCATATTTTGTTATTATTGCTGGCTTTGTTATCTGCTCCGATGTTTGCTGTTTGGTTATAGTATGCATATGTTTTTAGTGTCCAGGTTTTTGTTTTGAGGGATTTTGAGTAGATTTTGATGGCGGACTTTATCGAACGCTTTTTCAAAATTTATAAAGCATATGTATAGGTCAACGTTTATATCTAGACATCTTTGGATCAATACATTTAACTGAGTGTTTCTTATGTTCTCTTCTAGTATTTTATAGGTTTTGTTGTGGATAATTTTTAGTAAAATTTTAAGAGTATGGCTTATCAAGTTGATTGTCCTATACTCAGAGCATTCTGTGGCATTTTCTTTCTTTGGTACGGTTATAAAGGTTGAAAGGAGCCATTATTTGTTTACCATCTTGATCTTTCAATATTATTATTTGCCTTCCCGTTCCAGTAATTTCTTTGATATTTTTGTGCATATTGAAACTATCATGCTTGTTTTGATGTTTTTATTTTCGGGCATTTTTCCGTTAAGGGGGGAGAATAGTTGCGCTATTATAAGGGTTCACAGAATCAAACTCAGCAAGAAAACGACTGAATATAATAAAAATTTTACACGTTGTAGAAGATAGTCTAATCTGTGTCCTCAAATTTGTAGAAATTTGATGCGATAAATTGTTTCTCCGCAATTAATTTTTATAAAGTGGCGTTTTTAATTAGTTTTTTACTAATTTTTTTCTCGTTAAATATAACTTCAAATCTTTAACCAAAAACATAAAGACATAGAGTATTGTATGTAGTTCAACATATAAAAAGAGTGATGAGTAAAATCTTATCATTTGGATATTGAGTAGGTTGGCGTTTTATCTAATAATAACTAATTTTAATTTAAAAACGGCGCTGTACGTGTCAATATTTTTTTAGAAAGAAAGATGTACCGATATTCTTGTAAATCTGATAGGATTTAATATTTTTCCATAATAATACTACTAGCTGCACCTCATCAGGACGCGGCGACTAAATTCGGCAATTCTCTAGCGTTAACCATTTTTTTTGCGATTTTTATTCTTCTTATCTTTTTTCTCAGTAATACTCGTAGTTTGTCAAAAAAAAAAAAAATTGGGGATTTTTTGCTACAAATAAAACATTTTTAAAAACAGTTGTTGATAATCTTTGATCAACTTTGAAGCTAAAGAAAATACTATTTTAATTTTGAACGGCTTAATGCAGATAAAGGACAAAGTGATAGCGTAGCGTTTTTTTTTTAAATAGATCCGTTTGATCCGACATTTATCTATACTGAGATTAACTAATATTTTTAGAACTTTGCGCGGCTATTATTGAGTTTTTATCGGGATATTATTTTTAGAATAGTTTTTTTATTACTAATAGTCTAATGTTGCAAACATTATTTAGCCAATTTCTTAACTTGAAGTACATTGTGCAGCGGTGATTTGTTGGTACCATTACATAAGGTTTGATAATATGATTGCCTGCAATGCGACTCAATCGTTAATACTGAAGCGTTGCTGAAAAGCAGTTATCGTTGCAGCACGAAGGTTTTTTTATTCCCAGTTATGCATATCACTACAGTTGTTAATACCATTCCGTATGAACTCCGCTTTATTCTTTTACTTAAAAGTTTAAGAGTATTGTAGCATTAATAACCTTTGGAAAAATTGTAGACGTTCCAGATTATCACTATCATGATTTTGTATATATTTAATAATAGATAATTATTTGCTTGTAGATGGGTTTTGTTTGACTGCGTCAATAATATCAACATTATTGTTTACGATGTTTTTCCTAGGTAGTTTAACAAAAATGTTGGTGCAATCATTCAAATGTTTGGTGGTCAGGTTGTTGTCGGTGAGGATAACTTTCTTTGATATTCTACCACAGCTGCACAAGCATTACCATTATAATAGCAATACGCAAGAAGTGAATTCTGCATATTTACGTACAGAAAAAGGCTCCATTAATTATAAATAACGTTTGTTTTAATTCTATCGTAAATTACTTGATTAGTTTAACCTAACTCAAAAACGGCAATACGGCAAAACTTTGATGGGCGATCAAACAAAGTCTTGCAGTGCATAGCGTTTTTCCCAATTGGGTTTGCTACCTTATATAGTTATTCAAATATAAACACACATGCCTTACCAGTTTGTGTAGAACTATTATTGCATACAGCATGCCATAAATACAAAAAAAAACCAGGAATGAAATAAGATGAGCTACAAGAGCCAGTTCGTTAAGGATCAACAGGGCTTACAGAACGGTGTCACAAGAGGCAGTAGAGGTGATTGCGGTGGGTAGAGAACAAACTTGGGACGTGTTATTATACAAAAACACAAATACTGACCGAACATAGAGCCTTGCAAAAAATTTAAAAAATATCTAGGAAGACGAAAGATGTATATTCTGTCAGGAAGAAACACACGGTAATGCGGAACACACTTTAGTAGAATGCGAAGCATGGGAGAAAGATAAAAAAGAACTAGAAAATATACTGGAAAGCAAAGTGGACAAAACAACAATCATTAAGAAATTCGTAAGAGATGAAAATAAATGGAGGGCGCTAAGAAACTTTGCAACAAGAGTACTAAAAAAAAAAATTAGGAGTTTGACAATGGAAGAATATAGAAAATAAAAACAATGGAAACAAACACACAAAATAAAAGCCATATAAGAAAAAGGAGAGTGTGGCGAGCATCGTAACATGTGCAATGTAAATAGCAATTGTAAATAGTTAATGTAGTTGTAAAATTGGTAATCCTAATCCCAATATTAAGTAAACGTCTGGCGACACAGAATAGGGTTTTTCCCACCGGATAATAGATATTATGTAAATTCGATAATCCAGTTGTATCTCTTAGACCGACGATAATAAACCAGGCGGCGACATAATGTATCTTTAATTAGGGTTTCCAAGAATATTCGATTTGACCGTAGTATATAAGCTGTGCATCCTGTAAAATAAGTATTCAGTCTCAGACCATAGTTATAAATGTATCCAAATATTCATAATAAAATTAAAGCAAGCAATATTACGTTTTCTTATTTGTGTCAACCGAAGCAACCCAAAGTGGTGACCCCGACGTGATATATACCACAATTTTCAACGTAATCAAGAAAATGGAGAAGAATGAGCTGGTTGAAGCTTTACAGACCGCGCTGTCTGTTAACCGTGTCGCGTTACGTGTCTCACCGTTTATCCCTGCCGATCCAGAGCTATGGTTTTCTATTATGGAAGAAAATTTCACAACTGCAGGAATTACAACCGACTCAACAAAATTCGGTTATATTACAAGCATGTTGGAACCACGGTACGCACTAGAGGTGCGAGATATCATCGTAAATAAACCGGCGGAAAACGCGTACATAACGCTAAAAACTGAACTAATTAAACGCCTCAGCTTATCCCAGGAGCAAAAGACGCGCCGCCTTTTAGAGCGCGAGGAAATGGGAGATAGAAAGCCATCACAGTTCTTACGACACCTTCAAGGACTTGCCGAGTCAGCTGTTCCAAGTAACATGCTTTGTACACTGTGGTTCGGAAGATTACCGACATCCATGCAAGCCATTCTTGCGGCTCACAAAGACCTATCCATGGAAAAGATTGCGGAATTAGCCGACTCAATCGTGGACTTAACGTCACATCGACCCACGATTACAGAAGCAGCAGCTCCAGTCCAAACTAGTGATTTTTTAGCAGCACAGCTCCAACAACTCACAATCACACTGCAACAAGAAATGGCATCACTGAGAGAAGAAATATCCGAAGTACGATACAGCAGAGCTAGTCATCAAGATAGATCGAGATCTCGCTCACGGTCAGCGTCGTATAAACGACAACACAAGAGTGGCATCTGCTGGTACCATATGAAGTTCGGACGTGAAGCAACAAAGTGCACACAACCATGCTCGTTCCAGGGAAACTTAACGGGCAGTCGTTAATGGCGACAGACGACACCTGCCCGGCAACATCACGCCGTATTTACATTACTGACGACGTCACAAAGACACAATTTCTAGTGGACACCGGCGCTGACCTATGTGTGTTTCCTCGCTCCTATATACGAAGACCACAAAACAAATCGTCATATGAACTTGCCGCGGCTAACGGAACGGTGATAGCAACATACGGCACCGTGACGTTAACGCTCAATTTTAAACTTCGCCGAGACTTTACATGGAGGTTTGTGATAGCAGATGTCACTAAACCTATTATTGGAGTGGATTTCCTCGCATTCTACGACCTTCTGGTGGATGTAAGAAACCGAAAACTGATAGACGCAAAGACCCTGCTCACTGCACAAGGAAAAGCAGTAACAAGTGGAACACCGAGCATCAAAACAGTTATAGGAGTGACGGAATTCCACGAACTCCTTACAAAGTTTCCAGAAATCTTGAAACCAGACGGCGCAGCAAACCCGGTAAAACATCAAACTAAACATTTTATAAGAACGACAGCAGGTCCACCAGTAGCACACAAGCCACGACGACTAGCCCCAGATAAATTAAGAGCTGCCCAGAAAGAATTTGACGCTATGTTAAAACTTGGAGTTGCCAGACCTTCCCAAAGCTGTTGGTCGTCCCCGCTTCACATGGTGCCAAAACAAGGCGATGAATGGAGACCCTGTGGGGATTATAGAGGATTGAACGCACGAACGGAACCTGACCGGTACCCAGTCCGGCACATCCAAGACTTCTCTCAAAATCTTGATGGGGCGAAAATATTTTCAACGATTGACCTCGTCAAAGCTTTCAATCAAATACCAGTTGCAGACGAAGACATCACCAAAACAGCAATAACGACGCCATTTGGATTATTTGAATTTCCATGTATGACCTTTGGTCTCCGAAATGCAGCGCAAACGTTCCAGAGGTTTATTGATGAAGTACTCCGAGATTTAAAGTTTTGTTATGCCTATATAGATGATATAATTATAGCATCGTCTTCACGTGAAGAACATTTAAAACATCTGGAGATTTTATTTAAACGACTGCAAGACTACGGAGTGATCATCAACTCATCCAAATGTATTTTCGGCCAACCGTCCGTAAAATTTCTCGGCTATCTCGTCTCCGATAATGGAACTCAACCACTACCAGATAAGGTACAAACTATACGATCATATCCCCGACCGGACACCGCCAAGAAACTTAGGCAATTTTTAGGGATGGTAAATTTTTACAGAAGATTTATTCCCAAGGCGGCACACATTCAAGCACCACTCAACGACCTACTCCATGGCAACGTTAAAGGCAAGGCACTAGTAAAGTGGACATCAGAGGCAGAAAGAGCGTTTGAGGCTTGCAAAGACAGCCTAGCACAAGCAGCGTTACTTGCCCACCCCCGGCTCAATGTTCCACTCACGATATTTTGTGATGCTTCAGATTTTACCATTGGTGCAGCCCTTCAACAACGAGTTAACAACGCCTGGGAGCCCCTAGCGTTCTTCTCAAGAAAGCTAAGTACTACAGAACGTAAATACGCAGCTTATGATAGGGAATTGCTAGCGATTTACGAAGCAGTAAAACATTTTCGCTACATGATTGAAGCTAGAACTTTTACCATCTTCACCGATCATAAGCCAATCACATATGCATTTTGCAAGAAAAACAACGAATGTACACCACGCCAGTTCCGATACCTCGATTATATAGGGCAATTCTCCACAGACATACGTCACGTGTCGGGAGAGGAAAACATTGTCGCGGATGCCCTGTCCCGCATCGAAGAGATAGCGCCGGCAATTGATTTAAGAGCTTTAGCAGAGGCGCAGAAGGCAGATGTGGAACTGAGAAATATGGAAGTCAAGAAATCATCAACACTGCAGTTAAAACTTATTAAAATACCAGAGATAGACGTATCCTTGCTATGCGACGTATCAACATCAACTGCGCGACCATATGTCACGTTGCAGTTCCGAAAGACAGTTTTCAATAGCATCCACCAACTTTCACATCCAGGAATAAACTCCACAGTAAAATTAGTAACACAGCGTTATGTTTGGCCATCGATTAGGAAAGACTGCAGAGAATGGGCTCGGAGCTGTATAGAGTGTCAACAAGCAAAAGTCAGCCGTCATGTATCAACAGCACCAGGTACCTTCATAGCGCCATCTAAGAGGTTTGAGCATGTGCATATCGATATTGTGATTATGCCGAGCTCGGAAGGTTACAAATATTGCTTAACCTGCGTGGATCGTTTTTCCCGATGGCCAGAAGCTATTCCTATGGAGAATCAAGAAGCTGTAACAGTTGCAAGGGCCTTCTACACACATTGGATTGCTAGGTTTGGGGTACCATTACGATTGACTACGGACCAAGGAAGGCAATTTGAGTCTCACCTGTTTAGACAATTGAACCACCTAACAGGTACGTCTCACTTTAAAACCACGGCTTATCACCCGGCAGCAAATGGTATGGTGGAAAGATTTCATCGGCAATTAAAGGCTGCAATTAAATGCCACAAAAGCAATCAATGGACCGACGTACTGCCAACCGTTATGCTAGGCATCCGTTCAGCATGGAAGGACGACCTCCAGTCAACAGCCGCGGAGATGTTGTATGGAGAACCACTACGACTGCCAGGAGAAATGTTGACACAGGCATCCTCATCGACGGACGGACAGAATGGGTCAGAATTTGTTACAACTCTGCGAGAACATATGCAGAATCTTCGGCCTACCGACGGGTCTAGACATGGAGAGAAATCCACGTTTGTATTTAAAGACCTTACCACTACAGAACAGGTTTTTGTAAGACATGATGGACCGAAAAGGCTTCTACAACTACCATATGAAGGGCCATTTAAAGTGATTTCCAAAATAAAAAAAACCTTTGTTGTAGATATCAGAGGACGCAATGTTACAGTGTCGATCGATAGGCTGAAACCTGCATATATAATATCGGACATTCCAATCACCGAAGATGATGGTGCTGAATCAAAAGCAGAAAGCAGTACCACAACTCGGGCATCAGCGGAAACCACCCACCAATCTACAATCCAAACATGCCAAGGTACCGAGAACCAACGGCACACGCGATCAGGTAGACGCGTACACTTTCCGGACCGTTTGCAGATAGGCTCCTCGTGATCCAAATCACTGGTAGGGGAGTACTGTGGCGAGCATCGTAACATGTGCAATGTAAATAGCAATTGTAAATAGTTAATGTAGTTGTAAAATTGGTAATCCTAATCCCAATATTAAGTAAACATCTGGCGACACAGAATAGGGTTTTTCCCACCGGATAATAGATATTATGTAAATTCGATAATCCAGTTGTATCTCTTAGACCGACGATAATAAACCAGGCGGCGACATAATGTATCTTTAATTAGGGTTTCCAAGAATATTCGATTTGACCGTAGTATATAAGCTGTGCATCCTGTAAAATAAGTATTCAGTCTCAGACCATAGTTATAAATGTATCCAAATATTCATAATAAAATTAAAGCAAGCAATATTACGTTTTCTTATTTGTGTCAACCGAAGCAACCCAAAAGAGAAACGAGAGAAGCAAATTGGAAACAAAAAAACAAGGAAAAAGATTAAAAAAGAAATAAGGAAGTACAGGACAATTATGCTTACCAAAAAATAGAAGAAAATAGAAGCTTTTACAGAGACTACAATACCAAACGAAATTGCAGAGTTAACGAGAAAAGAAATGTTGAAGGAATGCGAAGAAATAACGTTGCAAACCAAATGGTAGATACGCTAACTTGATGTTGACGGATAACGCATCTTTTGAGATATTCAGAATATATCTGGCAATGAGAGGACACATAGAAGTAATCTCAGTTGGAGTGATATGGATATCACTGGAGATAAAACTAACAAATTTAGGAATGCCAAAAAGAAATACAACTAATGGAACTGCATAAACTATTCATGAAAGAGAGAGGATACGAAGAAGAAGAAGTGAACGAAGACTTAAGAAAACTAAGAACGCATCTGAGGACAAACTAAATAATTAGAATAAACAACACACAGAGTGGAGAAAGAAGAGAATGTAAAGCTGGATGTCAGTGCAGATTAAAGATATACAAAAAGGCAAAACAGACAGAAAAAAGGTAGGGGCTATAGGGAGAGAGGGGCCGGGGACATTATAACAACAGGATTTACGCAGAGAAGAAATCCGGAAGGTGATGTCATGCGTAAGTCATTCTTAAGGGCTACTTGCTGAGGGCAACACCTCACTACGTCAACAAACAAAAATATTGCACACAGCAATCATATAAGAGTGGCGCATTTAGTCTAAGAAGGTTGAAGATTGTATTAAGAATTTTTTTATATCAAAATTTAAATTCTCTGTCTAGCAGGTGCGTTGTCTTCTAAAGATTTAACGTCATTTTTCATTAATGATTCTTTTTGATTGTTTACCGTGAATTGCTGTATTTGACAAACCGATCAAATTATTATTTATTTTGATAGGTGCAATGAATCTAGCATTTTTTAACCTATCAAAATAAATAATAACATACTAATTCTATCGTTTTATTTTAAACTTTGAAATAATTATATGCTTATATGTAATGAATGAAGATTACTATATAAGATAAAGTGACTAGTATACAGGTAATAATTATTTGACATTCTTGTAAAATTATCTAATTAGCGAAGAAGAAGAAACAATATACAGCTAATTAGCTATGCAGCAGTAATTACGATAGTATTCACCTCTATAAGCTCTCCAATTAAAACAACATAACAATCCAATTCACAAACCATTCCATTCGCGTAGGGCATAAAACCGTTTGTAATGATGAGAAATGAACGTAATTAATACTTTTACACTACGCTATAGTGATCATGATATAACTTACACCCGCAAAGAATTGCACTTTGTGCAACCATTTACGGCTGAGTCGGAGAAAATCGTGATATAAAACGTGGGAATGTAAAAAATAAACTGAAGATTAGCGAATATGAAATTGTTTATTCACATTTGAAGATAAATCTTGATTTTAATAAATCGAAAATTATATATTCAGTTAAGCTAGAATGAGGTGTGGAGATCTCCGATCCAAATCCGGAATAATTCAAATCCACCTGACAAGACGGCATGAAATTTAGTTCACGGTCAGACACCATCCATTACGAATTTGCATTATTAAATCCGACGATAAATATAGATTCCTAGCGTATATGTATGCACATTTGTAAACAAACCTTGATAAACTTTATCAATATTAATTAGCGAATGCATAGCCGATACATTTCTTGCTTCATTAACTTCAAAGGAAAAAAAAACTGTCCACCGAGGAATGTAATGTAATTAATTTTAAATGCTATTTACATTAAAAATATTTAATTACGTTGCCAACATTTATAACTTAATATATAATAATATTGTGAAATACTTCAGTAAGTAGAATTAATTAAAATTCAAGCATAAAATAAATTATTGTGACCGTAAAAAATATATGCTAATTTTAAATATGGTTCTGTAGCATTGGCAAATCAGAAAATATTTTACAACTCTGATGTTGTGAATGCTTATCACAGATGCACTCACTCACTACTACTAAAAGTAGGATGTAAAATTTTATTATAATCATAACAGTGGTAGTAAAAGTCGGAAAATGCATCCGTGCCTTATTCAGCTCTACTTGGCCATAATTCGCACTTTATTATTTTATAAGCCGCGATATAATGTATGCATTAAGTAATTTTATTGCTTTTATTACGGCTTCGCACTTGACGCTTCAAATTTCAATTTTACAGACAGATACTTAACGTTGTCTTTTTTAGTGGTGTTTGGCTACGTGAGTTTTATTCAATGTAATTGATACTTCCCACAGTATGCAGTATACGCAGCGAATATAATTTTTTTATGGAATAATGAAAATTTGCTATAAAAATTGAAAAAATTTTATACCAGCGAATTTATTGATTAATTGTCTGAATTAATTTTTTATTACATTTTTTTATTAAATTTAATCACACTTTCAATCTCCGGTTTTATTTTCATTTCCTAGAATTTTATCATAATATTAATTTAAAAGCATTAAATCAATATAGGATAAATGATAGTTTTATTAATGAAAAAAAAATCATTTTTATATTTTTTAAATTAATATTTAATAGACGTTCTGTTATCTATAGATTTGAACATTAAAATAACTAAAAAAATGTAAGATTAGCAGACAGTCAGTCTAGCCAGTTATTGTCGTTGATGAGGGATGATGGGGGAGATTGTTTATGTTTGTTTGATTTATGACCAAAAATGGGTATTATTATTTGGTTATAAAGGATTTCACTATTGTTTTATTGTTTTTAAAGTTTTATTGTAGTTTAAAAATTAAAATAATTTGAGAGACAAAGTTTTTTTTTCATACAGACATTACTTGGAACAATTGTTAAGGGCATTAATTAGTTACACAATGCTGACATGATGTAGATTTTTAAAATTATTGTAATAAAAGTAGTAACATTTAAATTTGTAGTGTTCAAGTGCTCAAAATAATTAGAGGAACACATATTTCGGTTTTATTTTTTTTAATTAAAAAAAATAAAATATGCTAATCTAATACCACATAATACAATGACATTTTGACCAAATAAATTTGAAAAAACAAATCAAATTTTACATATCACTTTTAAGATAACAATAAAAGTTCTAAGAAACTACTTGAAACAAAGTAAAGCAAGCACTGCCTGTTTAACGTAAAGTTACAAGAAGATTTAGTTCATTAACAACGTGTGTTTTTTTTTCATTATCACGAATTACTGCTTGATATCTTTGAGGCATGCTTACCACCAGCCAACGTATGTCTTCTTGTGGTATATTTTATCATTTTTGGGCTAAGGTATTTGTTAGCTGTTAAAGCGTCTGAAGTGGATCTGGGTGCCTCGTAACACGTCTATCTAAAAATGTTTAATGGGAGGATTTTGATTAGGACTAAGGGGAGGTCAATTCATTTTTTGAATCTTGTGGTGCTGAAGGTAGTTCATGTTGATGGCTGCAGTATGGGGCTTTACGTCGTCTTGCATAAACACAAAATATACCATAAGCAGCTGCTATAACGTGATTCTCCAGGACGTGATTGATGTGTACCATTCAGCGTTTATTCTTCTTAGAACTAGCACATGATCTGTTCTTTCATCAAGATAAATTCCGCTCCAAACCATCACAGATTTACTACCATATTTTTTAAATTTTTTCTATGGTTAGTGCAGAATGGCGTTCTTATGGATGTCTGTATGGCGTAGTTGACCATCTCAACGAGTTGATCGAAATGACTTATCTGTGAAGAGTCTTCATCATCGAAGTTGCTATTTGACATGTTCACGCGCAAAATGTAAACGATACAAGTGATTTTAAGGATAATCACATCAAAAATTCTAAATGATTGTGTTTGTTTAGGTCAGTTACTCTAGTAGCGACGGTTTATTGAACATTGTTTACAATTAAGACGAAGTTTTTATTGATATTTAAGGGCTAAATATGTGGTAGGTCTTCTAGAATATTTGTAATGAAGCTACTTGTAAACATTTTTAGCTTGCTGCTAACTATATAAGATGCGACAGAAACTGCTAAAGTTAATTTTGTAACCTGTCCTGAGTATTTTAGAACTTATTCTAATAAAAAATTTAAAAGGCATTACTGGTACTGGAAGGAGTAGACAATTGACGACAAATTAGCCAAAAAATGCAATACTTATTCGGTGATGCATAACTATTTATCTTTTTGGCGAAGAAACGATTAGCGAGTGCGCATGCCAAGAGTGTCTGATTTACTAGTTAAGACGACAAGTTAAGAAAGGGTCCGTTTTTGGATTTTGATGATCAAGCTTTTCTGGCGGCTGAGTCTACAATTGTTTTTCATCTCAGAAAACTTGGCAATGTGTGAAATTTGACCGGATGGGTTCTGCACGAGCACTCAGGCAGCAACAAGGCCGCCCGAGTCCGATTTATTACCGATTCGCTTTAAAGAAATTATCAGAATCTTTTAATAAACTTGTTACAGGAGATGAGTCTTGGCTTATCTAAACGTGAAATGAAAGAAAGTTAGCATGTCAGCTGGCCAAACTCGAAAGTGTATTCTAAAGTTTGTTTGCATTGCAAGAACGCTATATGGTGTTCTTAGTAGGACCAGAGCGGAATCATTTACTGAAAAGCTCTGATGGCCACTGCTACTAGTGGAATGACAATGATGAGCGTCAGGAGTGACAAATTTTCGACAGAATTGGTCAACGTTATTACAACTCAGTACAACATCAACAGCGGCATGTTGGCCCAGCTTGATTTTTTTGTACTGCCATTTAACTAAAAACACTGCGCAAAAAGAATCAAATTGTTTTGTACGACGATAACGCTAACAATAGTTGGGTTTTGTTTTTTTGTCTCGGGAGACCTTCACGAACTAACGCATCCTCCTCTTTCCGAAAAATTGACAGGTTGGCAAAGTCTTTGACGATTTAGAGTTGGTTATGGATGTTAAATTGTGGATTGACTCAAAAAAGTAGTGCTTTTTTTCTCGCAAATTTGACTGCTTTTTTTCTCGCAAATTTGACTGCTTTTTAAGCAAATATAAAGCCGTAATTGACGTTAATGTTTTTAGTTTGTTTTTGGTTATGTAAAGTGAATAATATAATTCGGAAAACAGATTGACGACGTCATCATCATAAACATGTGGGTATACGCATATTTTTAATATATTGTATTTTTTAATAAAAAGTTAGGAAGATGTTGGTGTAGAAGTTTTTTTTTTGTCGTAGTGAGGTGTTTGTCTCAACAAGTGGCTCTCGAGAATACCTAACTAGCATAGTAGTACCTTTCGGTTTTCTTCTCTGCGTCGGTTCTGCTGTTAATTTGTCCTTGTCATTGTCACTAATGTGGTACTTGTTTGAGGAATTCACACAGTTTGCTGCGACAACACATGCTGTCTCCGGCCCATCTCTCCCTATACTTTCTTTTTCTGTCTTACTTATTACACTGATATCCATTGCTCTTTTCTCCAATCTTGCTTTATTCAGCTTATTAGATATTTGCTTTGTTCTTAAGTATCTTCTTAGTTTTCTATATCTTTATTAACTTATTTCTCGTCATATCCTCTTTCTTTATAAATATTATGTCTGGCTTTATTAAATGTATTCCCATTGGTAGTCCTAGATTTGCTAGTTTCACTTTTTAGAATCTCTGTTTGGAATTAGTTTTTTGTATCCCCTGGTTGCCAGATATACTCCTCGGCGTATCCATAATTGCTTAGTCAATTTAATCAGTTTGCTTTTCAGTTTTTTTTTTTCTTCTCCTTATCTCTGCAATTTTGGTTAGTACTAATGTTTTAGTAAATGTTCCTTAGTAGGTATAATTGTCTTGGCTTTCTTTGTTTTTTGCTTCTATTTAGCTTCTCGCTTCTTCTTTCTTTGTCTTTTGTGGCTTTTGATTTGTGTGTTTTCTTTCATTTGTTGATTTTGTTTTTCAATACCTTTTCTAACTCTTTCCTATCTTCTTCTCGTGCTTCGCATTCTACTAGCGTATGTTCTGCGTCATCATGCGTGACTTCTTCACAGAGTATACACCTTTTTTCTTCTATCTTATTTATTTTTTGTAAATACTTACCAAAAGCTCCATGTCCGGTGAGTAGTTGTGTTTTATAGTAATACGTCGTTGGTTTATTTTCTACTCATTTTTTTTTAATTTCTGGTATTGGTATAGTTCTCTTGTCCATTCTCCGTTTTCTCCTTTTTTCTATTGGTTCTGCCATCTTTCCATTGTATTTTCTCTTGCAGGTTTTATTGCTTCCTATTTAAGGAAGAAAGGAACTAGCTTCATTTACCAATTTCTTTATGTCTAATTTTTCTTCTATCATCAAGTTAGCTGGTAGTGTTGCCGCAATTACTTCTAGTGTAGAAGTTACTTATCATTACATCTTTGAACTGTCAGGATTGGATCAAGATTTTAAATTTTTATATGCGTATCATTTTTTTCTAGAGCAACTAATTCATCAATACTAATAGCTATTATTCTATAATTAAATTTTATTTTTAATTTTATTCTACTAGTACTTGCATATTGAACATATCTAATATTAATGCTTTCTATTTACGACAATTGTAAATAAGTTGTAGTACATGGTACAACTTTGAAAGTTGCAATAGTAACTAAGAATTTTTGAGACCTATATTTGATTGATAATTTAAACTTGAATGATTTGATAAGATTCCAGAAAAAGAGGGTTGATAAAATCAAAGGTGACACGATTTGTTACTTTTCTGAATAATTTTCTTCTTGACGCTTATATCACTGCTAGAGAAAAGGATGACGGTTTATTTGATGAGTTCTTCAAAATCTATAGTGTTTTTCAAGTGGAATAAGGTGAAGATAACTATGATGAAGAACTTTTGTCAATTTTGAAGATGTCTACAATGACAGCAACCAAGATACTCTTAGTTAAGTTTGCGATAGCTAATATGCTTAGTTTAAGACCATACCGACCGCTACCTAGATTTGTAGTATTTTAACAAAAACGGCAACTTCCCCTTTATCGCTGCTTCTACAAATAATTTGATAATCGATTTATTTTTTTACCAGTACATTTAGAAAGGATTAAACTATGATATGTCCATAACCGGTCATTAAAACAACTTCAAAAAAGGTTATGTGCTGATAAAAAATTTAAAATAAAATACGCTGATTGCATGTACTTAGACAAGGATTTGGGCCATATGAAACATATCAAGGAGATAACGAGCACTTAAACCACTCCATACTGTTTACCTTATTATTCTGTTTTCATTTTACAAATGGGTTTTATCAGAAAAAGTAAAATCTATTGATAATAATTTTTTAGTTTAGAAAATATGAAATTGTAATTACGGTCGACATAAAAAATGTATAACATATGGAATAGCGACATCATCTTATTTGGCTACAAGATGTTTTTAAGAGTTAGCCAATCAAGAAGAGGCTGCATATCCCATAGGTAGTTATTAAAACAGATTGACACTACGTTGACGACTTTCTCATACTTGGCCAAGTAACCGCACTACTAACAAGAAATGGTTTTCAGCTGCAATAACTCTTAAATTCCATAGAGAAAAAGGACAGTTGCAATGGCATGTCTATAGAGAATGGAAATGTTATAAAATTCTGGGTTTGCTATGAAATGCAAGTAATGACACTTCAGTATGTGAATCTTAAACCATGCAAATTAATCAAAAGGCCAACTAAACGAATCATCCGCTCCGAACTGCAAGCATATTATATTCATTGAGGTTCATTGGTTCAATAACTATAAATACAAAATAGTAATGCAGCAGAAATAGAAGTTGAAATTAGGATGGAACGAATTGTCACTTGTGACAATTCAAACTTACTGGTTGGAATTTGCCAGTAGTCCATTGTATATTAATAGTATCACTACATCCAGAAATTGATCAATTGAAATACATGCATTTTCTGATGCCAGAGAATGTTGATATGCAATTTTAAGCCACCTTTTTTGCGATTTTCCAAACTTTTGTTTGTGTATTGGTTCTTGGCCTCTAATGTGTGACTCGGTGGGTCCATGTGTTAGTATTTTTCTTAGCTACATGTATCGCCCAGGTGTACTTAAATTTTGCAATTTGTTTAATCACATCTTTAACTTTGGATTGACATTGTTTTAATGCCGTATGTAGTAACGGGTAATATTATTACGTTTTAAGGAATGCAGTATGTTAGGGTTTTTAAGATTAGGTTAGTTTTTTAGTTACTATAGATTTTTTAAATGAGTACGTAACTACAATAGAAAATACAATTAATACTACAGCTTTGAAAATGTTGAGTGGATTTGGAATTAAGAGGGTAGGTCCCGTAGACTTTTAGGTTGATTTATTTAGAACGACTGCTTGGCACAACTTCATTACCTGTAGACTTTGCAGTCCTGATTCACATCATTTAGTTTATACTAGAACATTTACTTATCATCAACCACATTGCCAGTTGTTATTATATTTGACAGAAGCAGTAATTATGTGACTTTGTTCAAGCCTAGTAGTATTTGTTTTGCTGAATGTTCAAATTTTAACAAAATTGAAGCCATTTTTTACTAAAAAATGTATATGTACATTGTAATAAAATACCTACTCTGAAAGTAATTTTTGAACTAATTTAGGCGAACCCTACATACCTTTGTAATTTTTGTAACAGAATGAGTCTAAATCAAATGCGTAGTTACATACTTAAAAACGTAAAAAATTTATTCAATAAAAATGTATTACTTTTTTGTAACCATTGTTCTGTTTCTATCATTGGAAAATTTTATAAAATTGTAATTCAGTAAAAGTAGAATTTATTTAAATATTTAACTTTATCTATACTTAAAAATAATTTTGTTTGGGCTTAAATTGAGACTTACCTTAAGGTCCTGAGGCTTGTTTATCAGGTCTTTTGTATCAGAGTATTATTACCTGAAAATGATTCACACGTTAGTGGCTATTGCATTTGGTTCTCAATTTAAACTCCTTTCTCACGTCTTTTTTATTTTCGCATTGCATTGTTGCGTATGGGGAATAGAAAAGTTACGCCTGGAGAGCCAGAACTAAATTTAAACATACCCTTTATGTCTATTAAATAAATTAATAAGGGTAAGAGATTATAAGTTAAGTATAAGCAAATAATTTTCGATTTATTTTTAGTATTTTATATTGTTGTTTTTGTGTTCTGTTTATTAATATTTTTATTTATTATAGTCCATGCTAATTTATTATATGTTAACATTATTTAATATATAAGATGTTCTTGGATTACACAAGTCGTATAATGCATCAATTATAATTAAAAATACAAATACAAATACCAAATTACATAGCGCATCTACAAGCAATAAAATTAGTCTTATTGCTTAGGCTATAGAGTTAAGGCATATAAATCTTGAACCTCCCGTCGATTCTTACATGCATTTTTTCCACAGTGTTAACAAGCCTATTATATTTTTTTATTGTTGAAACAACCGGCCAGTTATTTATTTACGATTATAATTACACGTGATCGGTGGCATTAAATAAAGGTCCCATTGTTATGTAAATTTCATCTTTGATAACTATTTTATATAAAGGACGCCAACACGAATTGAATGATTATTAATATCGAACGGGAGATATATAATAGATATCTTCGAAGTAGTCATATTTAATTAATCAATCGTCCGTTAAAATATTTTAAATTTTTATTTATCATAATAGAAATTGTAGGCTGCTGCATAATCATTCGTGTGTAATCAATATTTGTCATGGTTTATTGTTTTATTTCTTGGCATTTGAACAATGATAAAAGAATAATTAAAATGTTAATTAATTAATTTATATGGCGGCACTTCGGGCTATTGACCGTTGCATTTTTTTCCACTTTAATGTAATTGCATATAAACAAATAATTGCATAAAATTGTCATAAATTTGTGCTTTTGTATTTCATAACATATTATTTCAATAAAACGATGTTTATGATTCCCTTTAGATTTTAGTTATTAGTTTTAATATAATTAATAAAGTCAACGATTTTGATAAAAAACAACTTTGTAATTTATAAAATGCATTTAGAAACCTGTAGTATACAAATAGAGATTTACACGAATAGAAATGTCTTGCAGGTGTAGCTACTGCAATAAAGGGTACTACCAAAAGCAGTAACGTTAGTTTTTTATGGATGTAGATAATTATCAGGAAAAAATTCTAAACTAGTGGTAAAATGGTAAGATGGACATTACTACAACTTTTATTACGGAGAATGTTTTTTAGAATTAAATAACATTTATTTATTGTCTCTACGTATGTTCTCCCACAATAAATATATATGAAATTAAGTTCTAATAACATTTAGAGATTTATAAAAATTACATACTTACCACAATGTTGATGAAGTAATAACATATTCGAAAACAAACTAATGTTTTTTTTTTTTTTTTTTTTGAATTATTTTAATTTATTGCTAATTAGGTTCAATAAATTTAGTTAATTATTGTTTAACCCTACAATTTGTTTAGAATATTTCATATAATTTTGGCATCAGGTTGAAGTTTTGTTATTGGGTTACAGGAAGAACACAGAGTAAATGGACAACTTTATCATAGCGCTTGTTTTCTGTACCGCCCTTTAAAAAGTTGTGATTTTCAATAAATTGTATTAAATTATTTAACTTGAAAAATCAATTGAAATTGAATTAGCAGAAATATTGAACAGTTTAGAAAGTGTGTATGTTGATCTAAATCGCAGTTTTGGATTTCTGATTATTATTTGCTTTTACGCTAGAGAATTGCTGGGTTTAGTCGCTCCGTCCTGTTGCGGTGCCACTAGTGGTATTGTTATGAAAAAATATTAAATCTTATCACATCTACGAGAATATCGGTGAACCTTTCTCTTACGTACAGCGCCGTTTTTAAATTAGAATTGGTTTTTATAGGACAAAACGCCAACCAACTCAATATCCAAATGATAAGATTTTAGTCATCACTCTTTTTATATGTTGAACTACATACAATATTCTATTTTTAATGAGTAAAAACTTAATAAAGAACTAATTAAAATTGTCACTTTTTAAAAATTAATTGCAGAAAAACGACGTTTTGTATCAAATTTCTACAAATTTGAGGACTCAGGTTGGACTTTCTTCTACAATGTGTGAAAATTTTATTCAATTATATTCAGGCGTTTTCTTGCTGAGTTGGATGCTGTAAACCTTTATATTAGCGCAACTATTCTCCCCTCTTAATTGATTTAATTGTTCCAAAATATTTGTAAACCTTCTTTTCTTTTTAAAATTTTGAGGATGTGAGTCTTCTATCTTTTGAAGAGCGGCTTTTCTGTTTTGACTATCATGGTTTCTTTAGTACGAGTTATGAGTATTGATTGGTCTAGTTTGGACCTCTGGTTTTTTGTTCTAAATTTTGTTTTGGACAAGTTTTAATTTTTTTTAGCTGTTTTGTCTGGACCTGAATCCTTAAAAACGTCAAATTTAAGTGAGCAAAGTTGATACGTTAATTCCGTATTTATACTACTTAAGTATAAGTTTGAATTGCGTTCCTGTTTTGGTACAAAGTTTTAATTTCTGATTGAGTTGAAGACTTGAGTTTAATAAAATTTGGAATGAGCTTTTTTCGAGCACAGTCTTGGCGAAACCATAAATTTTGAGATGCTTTTAATTTGAATTATTGGCTTTTACTTTTTGATGAACTAGGGATGCGAAAAACCAAAAAAAATAGAATTTATGATTAATTTTTACCAATCACTGATACAATTAGTTTTGTTAGGCGTCAACAACATTTTTTTCTATACTGGCTAGATATGTAAAGTACGTTAAAAAATATTATAAAATAACAGACCTTACCGATGCATATGATAAAAGATCAAAATTTTCTGAGCGTTAAAGACGAGCTTACAGAAACGTTTCTGAAACTGTGAATTTTGACGTATCTATGGCAGCGTCAATGCCACAAAGAAAGTTTCTTTCTAATTATCAAAAATAATTTCTATATTACGTGAGAAGTTTACTACTGCTGGTTCCTTTGTTAAACAATCTGCTGAAGATGCCGACTTTTTTATCATTCATTTGGGGCTATAGAAATATCACTTCATTGCGATTTTGATTTAAGCCGTTTGACAATATTATCTTTACTTTACGAAAATATATATATTGTGAAACCAAGCAATTAGAAATTGGAACAGTTTTAATTATTCAAAAGTTGCGCATATTATTTCTGCATTTTTAGACGAGGCAATGCGAAGTTTGTCAATTTCTTACAAAAATCTTGAAGTATTACATAACACGCTTTAAAAACTCCAATTTTTATCTTTATTTTATAGATATAGCGGGCCAAAAGCTTATCTTAGCTCTTTACAGAGCAGAACTCTATGAACATTTATTAAATAAATTCAGTATCAAAAAGTACATGCAACCTTGCATCGTTACTTTCTACCGAGTCTGTTACACGACAACAGTTTTTTAAAACCTATTATCAAATTTAACTATTGTACAGTAATACTATAAATCTTAAAGATTGGGGCTTAATGAAAATGAAAAATGGGTTGTTTTCCAAAATAGAAGCTGCTCCACAAGAACGTGTACAAACAGCTTCAAAACCTCGTGTAGTTGTAGAACCGGACTAAGATGTTTTATTTGTTTGGGATGTCAAGGTCAATTATATATACAAACGTTGAGATCTATGTAGACGACTAAGATTAAACCGAAAAAAAAAAAACGATGCTTATTATATTTTTTGTCGCACAACGACTGCTAAATTTGACAGTTGATAACGATACCGACACTTGCTAAGAACAACAAGATTGTTATTCAAATGTAATACATTGGCAGTAGAAAATAAAAGTATTGAGTATGATTTGAATAATTAAATAAAAAAGTGGATTAGGTCTATTGGGGATACCATTTGAAAAAAAAACGCGAAATGCACTTGACAAGGTGGTAGCCAGTAGAAAGTTGTTTGATATTTGCATTTGCACCCAAATATGAGATAATAGCAAAAAACAATTTTTGAACGTTTTTTTTTGGCAAAATTGTGGATATTTTGTGGATTTAAAATGATGTCAATCTTCCTGATGACTGATCTATTTGTCTTATTCTTCGTTTAAGGATCTAATACACCGCTTCAAATAATTAGAGGAATGCATGTTTAGGTCTTAATATTTGTATTACTCACATTTTGTCCGAATAAATGTGCAAAAACAAATCAAATTTTACATACCACTTTTACGATAACAACAACAACAATTCAAAGAAACTACCAGAAAAAAAGTGGGACAAGCAAGTATTCTGTGTTTTCTTGAGGTATATTCTCCCATTCTTTAATTAGGGCATTTGTTAGCTTTTGATGAGTCTGAGATGGATCTGGGCGTCTTTGAACACGTCTATCTTATACATTCCAAAAATGTTGAAAGGGTTTTGATTAGGGCTTGAATCTCGTGGTGGTGAAGGTAGTTTATGGTGATGGCTGCAGTAGGAGGACTTGCGTTGTCTTGGATAAAAACAAAATTAGGACTTATATTAAAAGCGCTTGATATAACATGATTTTCTAAGACGAGATTGATGTACCGTTCAGCTTTTACTCTTTCTTGAAATGGCACAAGTTCTGTTTTTTCATCAAGATTAATTCCGACCCAAATTATTACAGATCCGCCATCATATTTTTTTACTTTTTGTATGGTTTGTACAGAACGGCGTTCATATGGACGTTGGTATACACATACTGGACCATCACAATGAGTTAAACGAAATTGGGACTCATCTGTGGTCTCTACTGTCGAAGTTGCCATGCGACATGTTTACGAGCAAAATGTATCGTTTACCTCATGTGATACGAAGTTAAAACAGATGTGTGCACAGATCTTTTTGGTCTTAATTGTCTGGTCAGATATCTCCACGTTAGTGGTTGTTCTTAGTCTGATTCAACTAAAATTTTGATTCTAAATTTGGTTTGTTTACTTCTTAGGACCCTGTTCAATTATATTCCCAGGTTTCTATGTATTGATTCCTCACATGATGGATGACAAAAGGGCTGGCGTTATACCTTTGACGTTTTTATATTTGATTTTTTTATAAACTACTTTAAAAAGGTACTAATGCATTTTTTTATTGGTTTTGTATGATAATTATTTTTTCAGATTTCTGTTATTGTAGAACGCAGAAATTTAGATGTTGATAGTAGTAAATAATTGAATACTGTTGCAGAAGTCATTTCTTGAAAATTACATTTTGTTACTTTTCTTTATTGTATGAATTTGAATTGATGATTACTCTAATTACAGAGATGTTTTTGTATAAAGAAGAATTGCAACTGTAACACAGCTTTAACTTGATTTATTGTACATAAGTCGTGTTAAAGCTATGTTGAAATAAACAAGTATGTCCACAAACTATCATAAACGTCTTAAGGCAGTTTGAAGTTAAAATCATAGTAGTACTGTTTGATTTCGATATAATAGTTTTCTGTTTATCATTTACTAGTAAACAGGTGAATTGGAAAGTTGATGATTGGCCCAATAAAATAGAATTTTTGATTGATCTGTTTACAGACCACAAACGCTATTATCTTTGCAACAATAAGACTAAGAATGCATTTTGGAGTAGAATTGGTATCTTTTTGGGGGTCATGCAAGATAGATGAACATTGCTGACAGGTATATTAGAGATGTTTTTGAGAACGAAAAAATAAACGTCAAAAATGTCAGGTTGACTAATATTTTCTTTAATACAAATTTATGGTGTAATAGCGGTATTTACATTAGAAGATTAATATGGAGTACATGGGAACAATTTAATACAAGATGCATCTTCAATATGGCTATACTGCAGAAGGTTTATATTTATAAATTAATAAAATTATTGTAAAATTTAAATGGTTATGTGGAAGAGCAGCAATTTGCTGAACATCGCCTTTTTCTGATATGTACTAAATATATCTAAGAAATAAAGTTTAATACAATAATACAATACAAGTTTAATACAACGTGTGTTTTACGCTTTTTTATTGCTAATATATGGTTAATGTGCTGTACTGGTTAGCATAGGGTTTACATAATAATTAAAAACAAATGCGACTTAAGAGCTACACGAGGTAACGTAGACAGACTTTGAAACTCATCTTGTCAAACTGGAGAAATTACTAAGAGAGCTGTTGTAGAGCTATACGCATCTAAAAATTTTTGAAAGCTTTTATTTAAGGGTTTTACAGCACTTTGGAGGGTTTAAGAAGACTATATAAAACTGGCAAGTTTTGGAGAATAATTTTTGAATTATAGAATTATATTATGAAAATGTGACAAAGATCATAGAAAAATTTAAAAGCTTATAAAATTAAATTAAAGAAACTTTTACTATAACAAATCTATAAGTGATTACGAGGATCTTTAAAAAACTTTCAGAACGGTTTTAAGAAGAATTTTGAAATGCTTGAAAAGTCTTAAATGATTTTAAAAAGAAAATAGATAAGCTTTGGCTACTATAGACCAAAATCATAAAGAATTTTAACCTTATTAGACTACTTTTTCTGTGAAATCTTAAAAGATGTTTCAAAGATTATAGTAGGTAATAAGATTAACTAGAGGATAAATAACTTTTTTAACTTTAGAGTAAATTAGGCAAGTGCTTTATGAGTGTAAAAAAAATAAAAATGCCAATAACATGGAGTTGTGAAGAAAACTTTGTATCAATTAGCAAACTGTGTCTAAGTTTACTTTAAGTAATTCGGCATCTGTAGATGTTAAAAGAAAGCAGCAACTTGTGACTAGTAGAGACAAAGGTGTTTCTGCACTGGAGATTAAATTTACACGAGTGCTTCTTTGGGATTATGAAATTGCTAATGAACACGGCACGTCAATTTACAGGAAGTAGTTTTTGATGTATCATTAGAATTTCTTAGTTTTAACGGGCACTTCTTTATAGTTGTTCTTAAGTGAAGCGCAAACTTAAGATGTAATTATCGAATTTAAACAGTCATTAGAAGAAGATAAGAAGATTGTATTTTTATCAAAACTGACTAAGGAACAAATACAAAAAAAAGTCGTGTGAGTGAGTCTTGTTGACCCTAAGAATATTTAAAGATAAATAAAAGGTCTTGTTATTAAAACTTTTAAAACTGCATGTAATAAACAAACTTTTACAAGCTGGAAGATATTTTTAAAAATTACTCAATTTTGAAAAGGTTTTGCAAATTTGAAGTATCAGGACTATAGATTACTCTGGGAAATTTTACTAAACTTTGTATAATTTGAAAATTTTGAAAACGAGAGACTTGAAAAACCAAATGTCTAACAGGGTTTTTAGAGTGATAAAAGTTTATATATTAAGAAACAAATATGTCTTGTTGAGATTTTTTTACAAGAATCTTTTTTAAGCTACATAAGATGACTTATCAAAAGCTTAAGACTAAGTTACTTAACATATCCTGTTGGCTAACTAACTGGAAAATGGAAAGAGATTTGTACTTCATCTCACTTGCAACACTTTTGGCAAGCGTGACGTTTTAATGCCAAAACTTCTAAACCTACCATTATATCTATTATAAAATATGAAATTTAACTTTGAAGGAGGGAGGGATTGAACAAATTTGAACTGTCAAACAAAAAATGTTTTACGGTAAAAACAAAAGAACATCTAGAAGAGCTGGAAGATGAACTGAAACATATTAAATGGGACATTGTTGGACTATGCGAAACAAGAAGAGAAAACTGCAACATTGAACTTGGGCCACGTCCGGTAAAGAAATCGAAGAATTTGACAAAGATATTACATTTTTACTTCAAATTTGGGCAAAAGGTAGAAGACTACTCTGAACGCATCGGAAAATTTTGTTTTGCTATAAGGAATAACAGTGGAGAAATGTTACTAAACTTTTTACAAAGCAAAAACTTATTTCTATAAAAAGCTTCTACAAAGTTAAGCCAGGACTAGACGACTAAAAACAAAACTGACTATATTCTCTTTAACAACAAACTAATATGTAAAAACTTTATAGTCCTAAACCAATTTAACACTGAAAGAGATCACAGGTTAATCAAGGCAAAAGTTAATAAATATTAAACTAAAGAGGAGAAAACTTATAACAAAGCCAAAATACCCTAAGAATATCTGAAAGACCTAGATATGCGCAAAATCAAAATTAGAAATTACCAACAAAATTGCAATGATGCCACACTTTTGATAAAAAGAAAAAGAAGTACTGACCAAACAACAGAAGAATATAGAAATCAAAATTACACGACTAAAAATAAAACAGGAAAGTTGAGCAAACAAAACCGAATTAATATTAATATACATAATAATATTAATATATAATAATACAATATGATAGGTCTTAAGATCTAAATTGTCAACTGACAGACCATAAATTACCAACATAAAAAACTACTAAAATATCATTGTTTTTAACAAAAAAAAGCAGTAGAATAGTAATTCAAACACATTAACACAAATGTTTTGTACCTGGAGAATGGTACAATGCGTAAATTGTTATAATCTTAAAAAATATTACAAAGGTGAACAACTACCGACCAATCATATTATTACCATAGTTATACAACTTATCAAAAAAAATATAACCAACTGTCTTACCAACAAACTCAACGCATACAAATCCGTTGAACAAACAAGGTTTTTGAAAGGATACAATACAACAGATTACCAACAAATCACAAGGCTAAAACAGACGACAACCTGATAATCCTATCTAACAAAGAATTTGCCAAGGAGTTTTGATCTTGAAATTATTCACTGTGGCACTGGATGCTGTCTTCAAAAATCTAAAAAAACAAAAAAATAAATACAGACAGCTACGCTTTGTAGACGACATAAATTTTATTTTAATGATGTAGAAAAACTGAAAAGTATGTTGCTGGAACTAAATGAAGCATGCAAACACGTAGGACTATAAATTAATTTGGATGAAACCAAAATTATAAGAACTATCGAAGTATTGGTCTAAATAGAAAACACAACTTTTGAAAACGTGGATAAATAATCTTGGCTACAAAATTAAACTGGGTATAGAAAATAAAACAGCAGAAATATATAAAATTGCAACATGAGTAGCATTTGGAAAATTAAGCTTTATCGTAAAAGAGCGAAGTGCAAATAGGTTAAGACTACTCAAATGGCGATGGAAATAGCAATGTTATTAATTACTCTGAAAACAGGGTTAAAAAACTAGAACATTTGAATAAGAACAGGAGTCACAGATGTTATTAAGCGCGTAGCACAATTAAAATGGCAATAGGTTTATAAGTTAAGATAAGAACATGGAGACCAAAAAAGACAAGGAGAAGTCTGGGAAGGTTTCAGATAAGATTGACAGATGACATCATACACATAGCAGAAAACATTGGTTTTAAATAGCACAGGCTAGAGAAACCTGGAAGAAATGATGTAGATAAAAAATGACTGATTAAGAAAATGTATAAAATTTATCAAAAAACTTGCAAAGAACCCATTTATAGCTAAACTTGCTAAATTACCTATTACAAAATTGTTGAAAATGAATATAGAAAACACCAAAAATGTTATTTTGACAATTTTACAAAATTGCAAGTTGTTAAACAAACTGTTTGCGTTTGTTTTATCTGGAGATTTAATTTGAAAAGTTGCTTTAGCAGCACAAAGGAGCAAAGTGAGTGAGGGCTGCTAAAATCGAAGGTTGAAGCATTTTGGCACAAATTATACTCTGTTCTTTGCCTGTCTCAAATAAAAATAATGTTTTAAGTAACTTTAATGTTAATTATAATCTGTCACTACTATCAAATTTTAGGTTATGACATGTAAAACCGTAACTTACTATCTATTCAAACACCGCAAAAGATGCATGTTCTTTGGCTCTTGGGCTTTTTGGTAGAGGCAGGCTAAAAAAAAACTTATTTGAGCTCTGTGGATATAAGCTTTCTTCTCCAATTTGCAGTTTATATATATTTTTCTCCAAATGACATTAAAAGCGGCCTTTTAATGACACTTGGCAGGCTTAGAAGTTGTACTTTTAATGCCTAGGCAGAAAAAGTCCACTTTTAGCTAGGCAACCTCCAAGTAATAATTTAAATCAAACTGGTTATTAAAATTGACAATGACATTAAGAAATAATAAATAATTGATAATGAAACGCAATTTAAATATGAAAAAGTCGATTTTGCGTGGAATTGGAACAAATTTGAAGAAAAAATTATATGTTTCACACGGCAGAAAAGCAGATTTAATGCCTTGGCCGAGCGTAGCGAGGCTATGAAACCAGCCAAGGCATTAAATCTTGTGCTTTTATGCCTAGTAAAACAAATAACTATTGTTTTATAAATTATTTAATGTTTAATTCAAATATATGTTTGGCCGCCTTGTGCAACTGCCCTGGTTGGCATCAATTAGAATCGATCTCACAGAAAGTGGTCAAAACGTTAGAACACGTATTTTGTGATTTGTAAGTCTATGAAGAAGTTCTGTCTACTTTGCTGCACTTTAATGTGAGAATTAACCAATTTTGGCTTATGTTACGATTTTATATTTTATTGTAAATATTTTGTTGGTAAGTTCCTGGAGTTGCAATTTTTATTAGTTTATTTTCTAATCTGTTTTTGCTATTACTAAGTTTTACTAATTTTTTGTTCAACAATTTAAACTTATTACCAAAATATCTGTTATGCTTCCTGATAAGTTTCTGAAAAAGTGCAAAGTGAAACATGTTCATAATAGTAGAGGTTAATCAAACATAAATATTGCTGCTGTAAGTATTAATATTGCTGATAACAAGAAGACTTTGCAGAAATTACTGAACAAATTTGTATCATCATAACATATTAAAATAAGATATACCTTTAAAAGCGTACAAAATACAGTTGACTCAACAAATGAAAATATTTTTGAACGTTTATTAATTGAACCTGAAACACAAGTAATTTTTTTTCAAATTAAGTTGGCGTGTTTTATTTTAACAATGCAAATAAACAAAACTGCAGAATATGAGGCTATCACTTGTTGGACATTTTTAATGTTAACCATAGCATCTATACTTTAATAAAAAATAAATCAAATTAGATAAAATTATTATAGTTTTCTGTTTGATTAAAAAATCAGTTTGGAGTGTCTTGTTTGGATATCTTTTATACTCATTTTGCACTTAATTCAAACTATTTGCTGGTAACCATGAACTGAAGTGACCCACCTACCCGCTCAAGTGTTGGTCATTATGAGATTGGATATGACCACCTCCATCTCTTACTAACACTTGTAGAAAGGAGTAACTTTTAATTGTTTGATAACAAAGACTTGGGAGGGTGGGTGGTCACTCCAATTTAAATTATTTGCTAGTAATCATAATCTGGAGTAACCCGCCCGCCCGCCCAAGTATTGGTCATTATGAGATTAAATATTACCACGTCCTCCTTTGGCTAAAGGACTTCTAACACTTGTAGAGAAAAGTAATTTTTAATTATTTTTATTACAAACACTTGAACAGGTGGGTGAGCACTTCAGTTTAAACTATTTGCTGGTAGTCATAAACTGGAGTAACCCACTCACCCGCCCAACTGTTGCTCATTATGATATTAAATATTACCATCTTTTCTTTTGGCTAAAAGACTTTTAACACTTGTAGAGAGGAGTAATTTTTAATTATTTTTATAACAAACTCTTGGACGGGTTGATGAGAACTTAAGTTCAAACTATTTGCTAGTAATCATAATTTGTGTTGATCATAAAGAGATTTGATATCACCACCTCCTTCTCTGGCCAAAAATCTTCTAACACTTGTTAAAAAGTAACTTTAAATTTTTGTGGGCACTCTAGTTTAAAATAATTGCTGGTAATCATGACCTGAAGTGACCTACCTACCCGCCTAAGTGTTGGTCATCAGGAAATTTGATATCACCAACTCCTTCTTTGCGGCTAAGACTTCTAACACTTGTAGATTAGAGTAACTTTAAATTCTTTGGTAACAAACACTTGGGCAGGTGGGTGGGCTTAAATTACTTGATAGTGATTATTATCTGGAGTGATTCACCTACCCGCCTAAGTGTTGGTCATCAAGAGATTTGATATTACTATCTACTTCTTCAGCTAAAGAACTTCTAACACTTGTAGAGAGGAGTAACTTTAAATCCTTTGATAACATACACTTGGGCGGGTATTGGGCACTCTACTTTAAACGATTTGCTAGTAACCATTATCTGAAGTACCTAACCCACCCGCCCAAGTGTTGGTCATCAAGAGATTTGATATTACCACCTACTTCTCTGGCTAAAGGACTTCTAACACTTGTATTCTTTGGTAACAAACACTTGGGCTGGTGGGTGGGCACTCCAATTCAAACTATTTGCTGGTAATCATGATCTGCAGTGATACAATTTTGATTAAAAAAGTCGTCTTCTACGCTAGACATAAATAAAACTGCTTAAATAACAATATAAATTTGAAAATGTTTCATATTAATTAAATTAGTACTGTTTAGTTTGACAAGCACTAATTTACTAATCACACAATTGACATAGGTTTAAAACGTTATCAAATAATACTTTTTTTGTATAGATACATAAATCAGCTATTTTAATTTGTCACATATTATCTGCTTTAAAAATGAATTTGAAATAATAGCCAACAGCAGTTACTATATTTTATCTCAACTTTGAAATTAGATTAAAATGTTATTGCTGAAAGAAATCAATTAAGGTGCACATAATTTATATAAAGAAACATTAAACCAAAACCGCTATAACTCTACTCAGACAATTCAACGAACGTATTTTTTGCCGTATTAAATAAGTCATTTAATCCATGGCGTTAATTTAAAACTTTAATGAAGCTGTAAAGCAAACCACGTATTTTATAATGCTCAAGGGACTATTAATTTCATAAGCACTTGCATAAGTTTTACTAAATTAAAACCCACCTGCATTGAAGTTTCAACCAACACAGCAGAGGTAAAAAAACTTTAATCTATCATCGCAAAGATTCCTTCTCTCCCGGCATCGCATAAATATGTAAATGAGTTCCGATAAAAACAATACGACTGTAAAACCCATTTTCGGTTTTCGTTCTACCAACACAAAGCCGTGGTTTGTTTAAATCCGCAATTATGCAAAACGCTTATTAAGTCATAAGCGCGTAATAATTACTTAGTTAATAGAATATTTAGCCGGAATCTAATAGTAATTGGTGGGACAAACTTGTTTACACGAATAGTATTCAATTATAAACTGAATATTTTAATAAATATGAAAGTCGGGCATCTTAATTAATGGTTTTTACACATGTCCGGGCGGATTACGGTTTGTATATCTTTTTGTGTGGGGTCCACAAATGCTTCTCCGCTTCTCCACCATAATAATTTATCTATAATTTCACGGTGCGTTTGATTCAGTACACATCATTTTGACAGACAGAATGGGTCCGCCATACATTCTTTCCCATATAAATGAAACGATTCGTTAATGAAATAATTTGTTGTATTATTTTTTCTCATTGTGCCATACGTTTGCGCGGTAGTCACAGAAAAAATAATATATGAAATATGTTGGCCGGGTTCCGCTTTATGGCCAACGGGCCAAATGAAATTTATTGCGAACCTGTTTTTCGCTATCATAATTGAAACCCGTCTCAAAAAATAAAAATAAAAACAACAGGTTGCGTTGGGATGGGAGAGAAAAAGTGGCGATCCTGGGAAGTGCCGTTAAAGTGATTACCGAGTTCACTTCCCTTGCGCGTTTTTTCACATTGGTTATTAATTTAAGTGACTATATTAAGCAATCGAGATATTAATTAATTTATGGGCGTCTTAATTACTTGTGCGGAAACACCTATTGTGGGATATTAATTGATTGTTTTTAAAGGAAGTCGTTGTAATGAGCAATATTTCAATTAAGTTTAAATCAATTTTAATTTAAAGTAAATTATTAATTGTTGACTAATTAAATTAAGACGATAGATAAATTAGATTCGATATGTGCTATTGTAAAATAACATTTACTTTTACATGACTCAAAGAGTGTACGATGGTAGTCAAATATATTATATTAATGAAAAAAATTACCGTTTTGTTTTTGTAAACGGCACATTTACTAATATTACTAATATTTTTACAGCAGATATAACATTTAATTTAGGGAGGACTTTTAAGTTAATGTCTTTTAGATATCATTAAACTATCTTAACAGAATATTTATTTTTTATAGCATCCGGTCAGCAAATTATTGCAATACGCCATCGTATTATTAGTAACATTTGTAATGGCTAAACTGTTGCGTATTCAATTCAAAATAATAAATAATAATAATTTTTTGTTCTAACTTTGGAGGAAAAGTGGTTCCGGTTTCAAAATTATTTATTGATCTACATAACGTAGTTATTCGTTTGTAATGAATTATCAAACAATTCTGTATAATTTATTGCAGGCATTCAGTTCTAAATGTCGTGTCGTCTCTTTGCGTAGGTTGGAAATCATCATCCCAATGCGTATTTTGTCAGATTGAGCTACATTTAAACCACTTTTGAAGGTTCTTCAGCTACGACATTTTTTCCTAAATTATCAACCTCAATACTTTATATTTCAGATCTTGCATAATGTTCTCTAGATACTTCAATTTCCATTTTTTGGAATGTGAATGTTAGTTTTGTTTCTTTGTCTACCCGGTTTAGTACTTCTCTATTTCTTGCCTTCTCAGATCACGGGATCTTCAACATTTTTTGGTATATCCAGAGCTCAAATGCTTCGGTTTTTTTACGTTCTGTTTTTGGACGCTAACCAAGGTTCTGCACCGTACATTAATAACAGGAACATCTAGCAACGTACGGTGCATAGTCTTATTTTTAAGACTGGCTCTTGTTTGGAAGTAGTGGTCTTATTTTTATAAACTTTTCTCTATTCGTTTGTTAATTTCCGCACTTTGGTTATTTTTCTGACTAGCTATTAAATCGGCCCAAACATAATGAAATACGAAGATTTTCTTGAACGACTAGTGAGAAAAATAAAAAGAACAACTAGAAATATATTTTTTCTTAAGGTTTTATTACAAAATTTTGAGAGTGTTGAGAAAAACGAGAAGGCAGTAGTAGCAAATCTATAGCAAGCTGGATGGCTGGATGGCTGGAAACAAATTAGTACTGACATACAAAGTAGACTTTTTACTCTTTCTGCTGGACTTTTTAAGATAGTGGGATGATGTCTTCTATTGCAAGATGGCGGTCTACCTAGTGTTTAAATATATAGCTTTTTCTTTTTACGTTAATATCAGGCTCCACGTTGGGCCCCAATTCTTGTGACTTTTAAGGGGTACTTACGGCTGTCTTGGCCTGAGGAGGGAGGGTTGTAGGGCGGCTGTATAAGATCAATCGAATATTACACTCTCTTTATTTAATAACCGTTATTCGTTAAGATAAATTATCCCTTACTGCGGAAACTGTAGCAAACATATGCTCACAGTAGGTTTAACACGTTACAGTAAAATATCCGCCAAGCGATATAAAGAATTCTGCGACCGGTCTCATACAATTCTAAAATGGAACTGGCCATTTCCACCGGATTATCTTCCTTATTTATTAAACCACAAACAATACCACAAAAAGGAGTATGAATGTATGCCGTTCTCTTTTTATTTGTCAATGAGTTAGTAGGTTGCATACCATTTATTTCTAACATTTGAATAATATAATATATTAATAATAATAAACATGTACACTCGGCTTTGCCCGTAACAAAGGGAGAAAAAAATGTCTATGAAAAAACAATTACCCGTTCTATCATGTATATAATTACATCCAACATGAAACTGACTAGTAAAGTATCCGGCTGCTTATGGATTGCAAATTTATCAAACTGCTGAAAAGTACTAGCAACTACGTTGCAAAAAAAACGAGAACTACTCTAACTGCATCTAAGGAAGCAATGCTGTGTTTGCTACCTCTAGACATCTACGTCGAAGAAGTGGCAACAACATCAGCAGCACTTTGGCTGAATGCAACTGGATTATGGTACACTGCGGGGTGGTCAGGTAGGCACTGCTGTCTTCTGGAGGAGGTTTTTTGCATTTTTGCAACACTTCTGCTAGGAGTGCAAACATGCCACTTCATTTTGTGTTTAAAGAGATCTTAAAGTGTGCACACACATGAACAGTAAGAACAACGTCTACTTTCAAGACCTAGACATCTTGCTCTCCTTAACTCTAGAGACACATACAACTATCCTTCAAGACAAAATAGGCGGGATAACTTATGGGGCGATGCAAATAGTTACTCAACAAATATGTGGTCATGTGGTCTAGTATTAGAATATTATCATGCTTTTACTTTAGCAGTTTGTGTAAATTACATTTAACTGTGCTGGGCAAAAAGACACTTTAACAAAGTAGTCAATTTTAAGGCTGATAAATTGGCGCGCAATGCCTCACGGTACAAACGGCCTAACGTGGCCTAAGTGCAGAGAAAGGAAGTTGAAGTTGCAAATGGACAAATGGAAAAAGGTTTAGGAAAACAGATATGATTAAGTTATCAGAGAGTTATATTGAAGACTGATAAAGGCGTATCATCACTGAAAACGGATTTTAAAAGAAAAGTTGTCAGGATACTGTTTGCAAGCAAAGCAAATTAAATACCAGCAATTGCTTTAGCCGTGTTCACGCCACTGTTGGCGGTAGCCTCTTCCTTGTCTGTAATGCTGGCAACTTACATTACAGGTGGGTCTACAGTTTTGACTGGGTTCCGAACCACTGGAGAGATTATTAATCTACTCCCTACCTGAGAAGGATTTTAGTTGTATAGCCCTGCTTTGACAATGCGGTTTAGGGAGTGGGAGAGCGTATAAACATTTAAAATGGTTTTTGTTGTGGGATTTGAACCCACGATATTTGGTGCAGCAGCCGGATGCCTAGATTACTGCGCCACGCTTTATCATCATCAACACGTACACGGAGTACTTTTAACTAATGATAAATACTATTCTTAAGAACATACCGACCGCTACCTTGATTTCCCATATTTATTGTTTTCTAATAAGATGTTTTATTTTGAAAAAAAAAACGGGTATATTTTAAGAGAAATCATTAAATGTTTATTTTATTGTAAAGAGGAAGGTATGCCATTAACATTTAAAAACGATATCAGTCAAAATGACGATTACGGTTGCAGTACCACATTTGTTTCATGAAATTTTCCAGGACCAATTCGCATATTTGTGGCTGTATGTCCTCGGATAACTTTACAAATTCCATCTTTAAGTTATTGAATTGATTGTGGAGCATTGGCATAGACCTTATCTTTCACGTGGCTCCAAAGAAAAAAGTGTAAAGGTGTTTAATCACTAGATCTCGGTGGCCAATTGTGATCCCCTCTTCGAGAAATAACACGGTCAGGAAACTTTTCTTGCACAATTGCGATTGTTTCGTTGCTTGTGTGGTACGTAGCGCCGTCTTGCTGAAAATAAACGTCGTCCACATTAATATATTCTAATTCCGGCCATAAAAAAATATTAATCATAGCTCGGTATCGCCATCTATTCACTATAACAGTTGCACCAGCCTCAGTTTTGAAAAAGTATGGTCCAATTACACCGCCAGCCCAAAAACCGCACCAAACAGTGACACGTTGAGGATGCAAAGACTTCAACAATGATTCTTGGATTTTCTGAGTCTCAAATGCGACAATTCTGCTTATTAACGTAGCCTTCGAGGTGAAAATGGGCCTCATCACTGAAGATGATTTTTTGATGATATTCCGGATCATTTTGATGCATTTGAAGGACCCAATCAGCGAAGATACGACGTTTATGGTGATCGACTGGCTTGAGTTTTTGTGTTAACTGAACTTTAAAAGCCTTAAGACTTAAGTTTTTATGCAAAATAAGGTGTAATGTCGTTTGTGGAATGTCTAATTCTAAAGATCGACTAACCTGGGTTTTCTTCTTCACTACGGGCTACATCAGAAATATTCTTAAGTGTTCTTGAGCGATGCACCCGGTTTCGATTCTTCACATCACAAACTTGTTTCAACAACTTAAACTTTTTCACCAGGTTTACTATTGCCGACCGAGAAGGTGCTTTACGACGACTAAAAAGTGCTTTAGTTTTGCGAATTGTGACTGAAAAATTTTCACCATTTTTGTAGTGAATTTTAATAATTTCAATGCGTTGTTGAAGAGTGTATTGTTTCATTTTTAATAATTGCGTAGTTTTTACTTGTCAAATGTCAAAAGGTAATAGCTTCAAAATTGACAGCTGCCCAAATAGCCTGCTTTTTATTGGATATCTTTTTATTTTAATAATAAATTATTATTTTATCAGTACATTCAGAAAGGATTAAATTATATTTTGTCAGAATATTTTAGTCAAATTATATTTTTTTGTTTATCCATAAAAGGGAAAAATTAAAACGCTATTCTTTTGACTAGGTACCTATCTGTCTACTATGCTGTCACAGAATAAGTTATCTTACAGAGGCTGAACGAGGAACTGCAAAAGGAAAAAAAAATTATCCAAATCAATACAGATTTAAAAGAGACAAATCATCAACATAGTTTAGTCTAGAAAGTGCCTAAAATAACCACAACAAAAGTAAAGTTGAAAGTTTTATGCGTTGGTGATGTTAGATGTACCAAACGCATTCAACTTTTGCATTTTGGAGAAGTAGCTGAATCAAATAAAAGACAAATTCTATGCTACTTTTTTGTTCAAAGCTATTTAGAAGACCCAATCATTATAATTGAAGACAGAGACACAGGAAAGATGATATTTGATGTGCCACATGGGTCTATCGTTGGACCAACACTATGGATTTTTTATATGTTGCAGTTCTAGGCGCTTACACAATGGAAGGAGTCATCATTATTGTGAACGCCAGTGGTAGCGACAGCCAAGATGGAGACAGAATTGACTGCTAACTTTAATGGTGACCTGGCAGAGAATAAAAAATGGTTTAAAAGATATATGCTTAGCGCAAAGAAAACTGTAATTAAAATGCAAACATTTCTAAATTGGTCAAAAATAAAGATTAAAAATAATTTAATTGCCCGCATTATACTGAGAATGGGGGAGGTACTGAGGTGAAGACAAGGGTACTGTTATCAGACTTTGAATCCAAATTTCTCTTCAAGCGACAGAAATGTGCTCACAAATTCATATCTGAAGGAGTCAAACCATGGGATTTTCTCTAGAGCATACAGAAAAATTACTTTAAAAGCAGTTTGAGTTTTAGCCAGTCATACTTATGATGGTAAAAGAAAAATCCGAAAAAAAGTTTATAAAACACAAAATGACATGTTTACAATTAGGGAACTTGCTGGCGAAAATGAAATTAAAAAAGAATTTGGCTTATCATGCCTGATATTTGCAAATGGATAATAGTAATACACGCAAAAGAAAAGGAGGATAAGGAGGTTAAAGCAACCGGTCGAAACTAACAGACAAGCTTTATAAGATAGGTTTTTGAAGGTTTTTAGGGTAAGATCCGGCACTTTGCTGGGCTGCCTACAAAAGTAATGGAAAAAAGGAAAGTTATTGGGGTTACCTGGTACTTTAAAATCAAATGCATATATTTTTATTTTATAACACTATATTGTGAAATATGTATGCTTGCAGTTAATACCATAATGAGATTATAATGAATTGTGAATATACATTTACTGCAAAATATTTTAACCATCGCAATATATATTTGCATTAATTTGCTTACTTTATAGCAAAATTTCATACATATCGTTTTATTATTCTTAAAAGCAATAAACTTCTTTACTTAATAAACCACAAGTTATTTCAAAATATGACCGTATCTTACTAAAAGTAAATAAAAAGACCAACCTAATATCATTTATAACTGAAATTATCATATTTATAATATTAACATAATTTTGCAATAGCGCACGATACATTATGTTTTCTTTTATTTTTCAAAATAAACATATCCGTTTTTTGAAATATGCATTAATGCACGTGAAGATAGCAGAATCGACTATAAACTTATCGATTCTATTGATTAATATACATCCCGGGCGAATTGCGAAATTGCATGCAATGTAAATATTATGTACATATTCAGCGTTTGTTTCACCTACTTCGCTAGTCGCGCTGTCGAGTTTCGTGCACAAAGCCTGACAAAGTATTACATTTAAAGTACGGAGATGTTATGGTTGGTAATACATGAATAAATATTACATATTACGTTGGAACTATTTATAATGTTGACAATCTCCATGTAACTGTTTTAAATGAACATACATTGTAATGATCGCCGTATACGTCCAGGACTTTGTATACTATATTTGCATAATAGAGAATATAGAAAAATATATGGATATGAATAGGTTATTTGCTGATTATATTCCGTATCACTGAATAAGTAACATTTGCTGAGAAAATTAATTTAATTAAATTATGTATGCAAATGACGAGACGTTGTTTATTTCTTTTATCTTTGATCAGTCATATTATATTCAATTAAATAATAATATTCAAGATCTTTTAACCGATTATATCATTTCTGAAAGTAAATTGGTCAATAAAAATGATCATTTAACATTTATTAGTTACATTTTGTACAATGCTTACAATCAGTTTGTTTACTAATATATAGTCAGTAACTGTGCACAAAGATTCCAGACCATTTATCAATTTAACAAATAAAAATTGTGATAGATAAACAACCATTTATGTCATTACATTGTCAACACTCACAATAACAAATCACGTTGTGGAAAAATAGAGTGCTCACTCTAATTGTCTAATTGATTCGAATCGTTTACTACAGAATGGTTGTAGTAAACCATGTGGAAAGGAATTGAGAATATTCACATATATATGTGTGTTGAAATAAAATTTGAAATGCTTTTAATGTTTGCCGAGTTAATTATTGTTTTAATATTTATTTGTAATTGCTTCATTTATCTAACATTATCTGTTTTATTGAAATGGATTGAATTTGGAGCATATAGTTCTATAATTATATTAATTTAATAGATTAGCTTTAAATACTGAATGTAAATTGCTGTAAAATATTTTATAATTTCAAATATTTAAATGATGTAAATATATCATATAAAATAGAAAACGTAAATGTTGGACGACGCGTGCAGTACTTGCAGAAGGACCTAAGTTTGGTAATGTAGTATTAAATAAATTATAACTGGAAGACGCCAACAATAAGACGCATGGTAATCTTCAATTAGTTTTAAAACTTTCTTGTTAGACCACATGTTTTCAAAAGAACTGTAAAATTTTGGAAACCAACTAGCCGAACTACACCATTTATTCGGTTGCTGGACACATACTGGGTTGCATGTGGTCTTCCATTCCGATCGCGAGATTTTAGAGCTGCGATTTTAACGACTAGTACACACTAGTTGACATGTTGCGCGATTTTGGTCTCTGAGACGTTTTTAGGTTGTCTATAGACCAATCTCCGTCTACGGGCTTATTGCGAGACTAAAAATTGCAGGTCTAGAGTCTCCCGGTCGGAATGGGAGACCGCGTGCAATGTTATACATGTTGCGCAACATTGCAAAATTTTGACAGTGTGGACGTCATTTGGCGACTAGAGACGAGACACGTCTCAGTTTGTCTTCAGCTACCGAGTGGTGTGGTTTGGCTGTTTACAGTTTGTTTTACATTTTTTTGAAAACATGTGTTTTAACGAGAAAGTTTTAAAACTAATTAAAGGTTACCATGCGTCTTATTGTTGGCGTTTTCCAGTCTTAATTTGTTTAATAATACATTACCAAACTTAGGTCCTTCTGCGAGCATTGCGCACGTTTACTAACCTTCACGTTTTTGCGTTCTTTTACTTGTAATTAGCACTAAGCAGAAACTTATTTTACACAAAACAATGTCCTCTATGATGGACTGTAAAGATGAGACTGAGAATTTTACATCGTAGTGTGGACCCTAGACGAGATATGGAACGATGTTTTTTTACGGTCTATAGACCGAGTCTAGCGTTTAGTCTTGCAATAGGTCTGTAGACGAGGGTTGGTTTATAGACATGTCTACGTAGACAACCTGAGACACGTCTCAGAGTATAAAATTGCGCAACATTTCTACTAGTGTGTACTAGGCTTTACGTATACTAGAGGCGGTTCTGGGCTTGCTGAATTTGTATTACTACAAATGTTAAACACATTTGTGGCGATAATACGCACACTGACACTACATTTGTAGTGCGATTTTTATTTTATTTGCGATCATCTGGTTGTCATAATTGTCATCTGACGTAGACAATTGTATTAATGTAGTAATTAATTAAAAATAATAAAAGACTTTACTGCTTTCAGCTTTATTGTTATAGTCATTGTTGTAATAGTTTTAGAAATTTCAAAGTTTTTGTAAGAATTGAAGCATGATGAAAAGAAGTTTTATTCTTATCATCAAATGTGTACAAATGTGTACTTTTTGATTAAAGGATATGCTTAAAACATTTTTATTTTTTATTTATTATAAAATGTGTTGTGGAATACACCACAAAACTAGTGCGTGCTCTATCCAGGAAACATGTGGCGTGTCTGTTGACTCGCTACAAATTAATCCACTACATTCGTTACCTAGATGTGAGCGCTTAAGTGTAAATACATGTGAGCGACAAATGTGTCTCCTAAAATGTAGCGATGCAACTGTGGCGACTACATTTGTATTTTTGGTGTGACTGCCTTAGTATCTATTTGCTGCGTTGTAGACTGCATTTAGGGTTTTTATTAAGATTTTCTGGCGGATGTGTACAACGTTCAGTTGAACTAGACCCTGAACAAAACCAAGTCTTTATTACAACACTATTTTTTTGCGTACCCCGTTGATGTTGATTAATTGATTAAATTCAAGGTTTTTTTGCATTTTGTGACCAGTTTTTTGATATCTGCTTGAAAAGAAAGAGTTCTATCAAGCACGAGCTCTAAAAAACAGATTAATTGACGAAAGTGATTTTGTATCTAAGCAATACAAACCCCGGTCATTGTGAGGTTTTCTGAGGTCTTAAAATATTCAGGATTTGGTTTCAGAGAAACAAAAAAGCAAGTAGATTATCAAAATGTCAACGTATAGGCGTTTGTTGACAGCGGTAACCAACGACGCTATAAGATTATGCATTTATATTAAAGCCTTGCTGAAATTACATTTCAATCTCTCAAAACGCTAATATTGTACTGTATGCAATTTTTAATATGCAATGAGAGCCAAAATAATTAGTTAATTTTTATGATAACGGAAATGAGATATTTTTATAATTATCAAAGTAGTGCGTTGGAATATTTAGTGCATTTTTGGTGTTGAAAATAAGTCTTCACCGTCACAGATTTTTCTAGCGCTTTAGAGCTGAAGCATATATAACTTCTTCTATTTTTTCTTTATTTTGTCACTTCAATTAAAATTTTTGACAAGTCTTAACCAGTAATAATTTTTTTGCATTGCACTTTTGGTACATGATTTTTAATCTTTTTTTTAATTACGTCACTTCAATTTAAAAAATTTACAAATTTTAACCTATAACATTTTTTTGCCGCAACAGCGCTGATTTTTCTTTATCCCAACTTGCTTTTTCTGTCACAACACCGCTGACGTCATTTTTATCCTACTCTTTTTGAGTTTTTGTTTATCTTTTGGCTCTACACTTCAGTTTGCGCACGCAAGGGCGTCACCGGCATTGCTCTCTTCTTGAGTGGAAGTGAAATGCGAGATGGCGGCTAAATCCTATTTTTGGCCTATGCAAATATCTATAAAAAATGGTTGAGAACTCTTATAGCTACTATTCTATTAGATTTGGTTTATTAATTATAACTCTGAAAATTATGTGTTGGTGAGACAATCAATTCTTAGTAGTTCAAATCAATTGATGAGGCGACATGTGACAGCGTTAAATTAATTAGCAACAAGAACCACAAGTGTTCTGCTCAGGATGATACTCTTTATTGAGTTTTGTCCGGCTTTTTTGGAGTTAAATCATGGACAACCAGCTATAGCACAACATTTGTTTTATGAGTGATCATGTTTATTTTACTTTACACTTTACACAGTATGGCATGGACACTAAGCCAAATTTTTGCAATTGGTTTTATGAGTTTATGAGTGATTATGGTTATTTTACTTTACATAGTATGGCATGGCCACTAAACCAAATTTTTACAATTAGGTTACAGAAAAGTCAGGCAAATTTATGAAGGGCCTTTGCATTTACCGAGTGACTATATTTAGTCTGCTTAGTTATCATCAAGAATTATTGGATCGTATTATTTTGTTGAGGAAAATAGTTAAAAATTAAAAAAATATAACAAAAAAATTATTCTTATCGGGTAATCTTTATGATCATACAGAATAACTATTTTGTACATTTATTTTTTTAAAAGTTGGCTGTAACTACGGCTAACATGGTCTATTCAGAAGTTTCAATTTTCGATGACGCGTTCATGCATTTGGCAAATGATGGAAGTAATGTAGACTTTAGACATACATAGTTCCAAAAGAAAAAGTTTAGAGGTACGATATTATATGATCTAGGCGGTCAATTTACCGAGGCGTGAAATTAACTGTTTACTGAATCGTTCTCGCAATAAAGCTATGGTTTCACGGGCTATATGGCAAGTAACGCTGTTTTGTTAGAACCAAATGTTATCAATATTACCGGTTTTAATTTTAGGCAGCAAATAGTCTGTTGTCATTGTGCGATAACGGAAGCCATTCACAGTTACATACCAGCCGGCCTTATTTAAAAAAAATGTTGCACCAGCCCATAAACCATACCAAACCGTTGATTTGTTTGAATGTAATGGCAACTCTTGAATCTCTTCTGGTTGCTTTTCAGCTCAAATACGGCAATTTTGCTTATTGGCGTGGCCATTAAGCTAAAAATGGGCTTAATTGCTGAACAAAACTTTGTAAATCTACTTGAAGTTTTTCAAGAGCTAAAACCCTGAAACGGTAACGATTCTTGCATGAGTTAAATTTTGTATGCTAGTAAACCAAGATTCTTACCTAAAATACGCCAAGTTGTTTCAGACGACAAGCCAAACTGTTAAGAAGGGCTCCAAATCGATTCATCGCGGTCATTGCGTACATTCTCAACTAACGCCGCTATATTTTGTTTATAATGTGCTAGCTGTGGTCTATTTGGTCGCGTATTATTTAATAATGAATATTAAGTTTCAAATTTTTTAATGGTACAGCGAATTGTGCGTTTGGTAGGCAGATTATGTAAACTATAAGTTGCTATAAGCGTACAAAACACTCTCGTCATAGAGCGCGGATTTTTGCTAAATAATTTGTAGACGCTGTGCCGGGTTAATTCTTTTAATGATGAAATGTCAAACATTACTGAACAAAAATACTATAACAGTTTGACTGATTGGGACGATCGATTTTTTTGAAAGTTGCATTCTCTTATTCTTCTGGCAACCTCAGCGGTGTGCACAGGTGTGTTGTCGTGCAACAACCTGGCTTTTTTTGTTAATTTTCTTTGATGCTTTACATGAATGTTTTCTCTCAACTTATGTTATAAGGTAGCATAAGAGCCATTTACCATGATATTTCTTTTTTTTAAAATCAATCATCAAGATGCCCTCATAATTTCAAAAGATTGTGGCTATGATTCTTTTGGTTGACGGGGATACCCTGGTTTTTTTTTGTGGTGGTTCACCTGCACGTTGTCATATTTTATTCCGCAACTCTAAGAAGAATGAAACTATTCATTCTTGAATTACTATATCAGTGGTGGCCTGCAACATTTTCTGGCATTACTGTTTCTAACTTTTGGGGTCTTTTAAAAAGTGTTTATGAGCAAGCTTAGATATCTAGTAGCTTAAAATAACCAAACATTCAACAAGAAATTGAAGCAATTTTCTAGGATATGCTTGAACGAGTTGTGGATTTGTGTCCGTTGTTTGAAAGAGTTTTTGGATAATTGTGGCGGCTTTTGCTAATAAAATTCTCATGTTATACCCATGTATACTTTTTATTGCGCATTATATTGTTTTAAATATTAAATAATCAAGAGTAGCCGTATTTTTTAAATGAACAATTAATTTGGCTCTTACTGTAAAATTCAGTGTTATGATTTTTAAGTATAGTTGGTGCAAAAATTACATATAAAATAAATGTTAACTTGTATAAAGTGAAATAATTGATTTTATTTTATATTATATATCATTGCTGATCACATTTCTACTAGTTGATTTGTGAATCTTGTCTACTTTTTGCAATCTAAAATCATGCTGTGGAGTGACCTACTCAAGTGTTTGTTTTCCAGATATTGGTTGTTTGACTTCTCTGCGAACGTATAATGTCTTTTTTTTTTACAAGCGAAGGTCGTGATCCAATCTATTTATACTAACACTTGGGCGGGTGATTGGGTCGCTTCAATCTAAACTGTTGATTTGATATTATGCTTTGGAGTGACTAGCTCATCCACTCAAGTATGTGTCATTAAGAAACTATGTTTGACTTTTCTGCAAACGTCAGAAACCACTTTGTCACAAGAGACGGTTGTGATCCAACTTCTTGATAACAAACACTTGGGTGAGTGGGTGCGCCACTCAATCAAATCTATTTGTTATAATATTCTGGAGTGACCCACCTATCTGCCCATGTGTTTGTTTTTAAGGGATTGGATTCTTAAAATTTCTGCGTGTGTCAAAAGCCACTATGTGAACGTCAGAAGCCGCTTTGTCAGAAGTGAAGGTTGTGATTCAACCTTTTGATAACTAACACTTAGGCGGGTAGGTGGGCTACTCCAGTCTAAACTACTGACTTGTTACTAAGCTCTGGAGTGAACCAACCACCCACCAAAGTGTTTGTCATCAAGAGATTGAATGTTTAACCTCTCTGCGAACGTCAGAAGCCATTTTACAAGAGTAGGTTGTTATTCAACCTGTTGATAATTAACACTTGGGTGGGTGAGTGGTTTACCCTAATCTAAACTACTGACTTGTTAGTATGCTCTGGAGTAACTCGAGTAACAAGAAAAAATTGTGATTCAATCTTTTGATAACTAACACCTAGGTGGGTGGTTGGCACACTTCAGTCTAAACTACTGACTTTTTATCTTTTGGAGTGACCCACCTACCTACTCAAGTATTGGTCATTAAGAGAATGGATGTTTGACTTTTCTGCAAACGTCAGAAGTCACTTTGCCACATGAGAAGGCTGTAATCGCACTCTGGAGTGATCTTGATTGTATATTTATTTTGTTATTTGCTAAGGTTCCAAGTCCTCTATCTGGAGGGTCAGTTTTTTTGGTTAAGAGAAAATGTTTTGTGATGGGTACACCTTATTTTGGATAAGAAGAGAAATTTTGGTAGGTCCCGTGAACCCAATAATTTAGGTAGGAATTTTTAAGTTTGCGGCGAAATTCTCAGATGTGGTAGTCTTAACCTCTAGTGTCGGTGATTAGCCCTGGCAGCAGAAATAGATTAAAGTTAAATAAACGAACTAACTTACTAACTCTAACGATTCAAGACTTTTATGATAATTAGGTTAAAATCAAAAAAATAAAAATTTTGATAAAATAACATTGCCCAAAAATTTATTTTGTCAATTTTTTAGAATTCCAAACCTCTTTGATCATTTGGGATCAATTTAGTTAAAATCCAAAACAAATTTGTAAACAATTTTGTGAATATTGTTCCAAAATTGAAACTTCTCCTTAGTGTTTTGAAATAATGTTTGCAGTTCATTTTGTTTTGACATCATGTTTGTTCAAAAATTGATATGTACTATTTGTTGTGTATTTACGAGCTTGATGATAATAATTTGCTTATGTTTAAAATATTATTATCTTGTAAAAATAGAAAAGATTGTGGGGATTTTGTTAATGGTCGACAGATTAGCAAAGTAATAAATTTATTAGGTTTAGGGAAATGATACTTAAGATATCGAAGTTTTTAATAATAATAATTACTAATGTTTGTTAACATAACAAAAAACAGACAATAGTTGTCTTTCAAATTACCTACGCTGGTTAGAAATTAAGTTTTACGAATAGGAACGAATACATACGAATATGTATGCAATGTACGATAAAACATAAGTCCACTAATTTTAGCACTATTATGCAAGGTTTCTGTTAGGCGAAAAGTATATGAAAGAAAATATTGATGGAACTAACGCAACTCCTATACAATTAATAATTATTAAGACTATATTGAAATGTCTTTCTTCATGTGTACATAGCTTAATATATTTATTCTTCTGTTTTTCAAATGTTCAAATTTGTTTGTGTGTAGTATATTTTATACTACGCATTAAAAAGGAATTCTTTAGATGAAATGATTCATTTTGTTGTCAGATTTGCTTATTTGTTTTAACATATGTACAAAACATTGAAAATAATATTATTACAAAATGTTCCTGATTCTTACATTTAAATGCAGCTTAAATATAGTCATAATTTTATTAAAAAAATAATAAAACTTAAAAACTCACTGAATAACTATCTTAATGTTTATTATATTAAAATCTATTACATCCATCCATCAATGTCCATCAAAAGATACCGACCAAACTCAAAATACCAACTAAATTCAATCTCCATTAAATAACTTTCAAATATATTTCTGGTATTGATGATACACTATCTATTAAATGAGTAAAGAGCGTGAAGAATTTAAAGTAAAAAATATTGAATAACAATTCGTTGCTTAATAAGTGTAATAAATACAAATCATGAAGAAACAGATGGATGAAATTATTAAAAAAATTATATTATTAATTTAAATATTATACAAAACTGTTAAATTATTTAGCAAAATGTATATTGACCTCGAGGTATTTGCAAGGAATTTTGTTTTAATGAGGTATTTGTTTTAAATATTGATTCTATATTATAAGTATTTGCTTGCTAATCGCAAAAGAGTGTAAGGAATTCGTTTAAATTTATTGATTTATTAATTGGAAATACCGAGGTAATAAATACTGTCGGATTCATTAAATATTTTTGAATTACTTTAGTAAGTTGAACAAATTGCTGTTTAAATTATTATAAATATTAATATAAATTAGAAATTAATAATCATAGATTCGTTTGTTATAATAAAAACGATTTAAACAAGAATACGTTTAGTTGAAGTTTTTAGAATTGAAATAATGTGTAGCTAATTATAATTAATTTCAAATGTTTTTAAGAGACGGAATTACCTGATTAACTCTAAAGGCAACTAAAATACATTTGATTTGAGTTTTGTTTCAACTGTTAGTACTCTGAAAGATAAAGATATTCTGAAATTGCAAGAAATGTGCATTAAATTTTATTTTTTCAATTAATAAGATTAATGATGAATATTCAAGAGTTTCATAGAATTAAATAAGAAAATATTGAATTATTAAAATGTTTGGAATATTTATTAAGCTATGCTAATGACGGTGTGCCAGTTAATTTTCTGGATATGTGTGTATATTGATAACAAATTTAGTTGGAGTATATATTATTTATAGAACATGATTTGTCAAATTTTAACATATTTATTTTGCACTATTGGTGCTTAAGAAATAATAATAATTTAATGCTAACATAGAATAGTGTTGTAAATAAATTCTTATATTAAACATTTTTTTATAAAATAATAAGCATAAATGCAAAATGCAATTTTCTTGTATATATCCTTTTTTATTTTATTACTGAATGGATTCCCGTAAACCAGTTAATTTTAAATCTACTATTTGCTTATACTGACTACTTAACCGTGACATTAGATTTTCACATTTCCATTGAACGGTAGATTTAAAATTTATTTAGTAATTAGTTCCAACTGGTTGTGTATTTTAAGATGTCTTTAAACTGCTATTACTATTTTAATGATTATTAATAAAGTTTTTGAATCCATTCACCGTTTAAGTATGTAATGAGGTAATTGGTTAAGATAATCATACATAACTAAATGGATATTTTAATAGAGTAATTATAAATTTAGGTCAACGCAACACCCTTTAATACTTACGTATTAGAGTGATGAATTCATAATGCATTTATGCCTGCCTGAAGGATATACGAGTTTTAATTTTATATTAGATCCATCCCACTAAATGTGTGATTAATTTAGGAAAATTTTGTATACAAGTTATTTATTATAATTTTTTGTTTCAGGTAAGAACTTAACTCTATATCATAATTGGCTGAATAAATGTAAGTAAACATATTTAATTAAAAAAAAAACTTACAATTTCATAATATTATGCTAAAATATTTATAGTCTAAGATTTACATAGAAATTCAGTATACGATATGTTGGTACTTCTGATGGTGCTATGCCATTGATCAAAATTTTGCTAGCCAATTACTAATGATATCCATTGATGTATGACTTCAAATTATTCTAATTACACTTTCTATAGAGTCATTAATCGGCAGCACCTTTTGCTCTCTGCGACACAGAACAATAGCTTATTAAAAAGCCGCACCATTGTCCTTCTTTATGATTATTGTTCACCTTTTAAATAAAGTAATCATATTTGTTATATGGAAATATAGTGTGAGACAGACATTTAAAATTTATTAGCTATAATGGTAATAATGTCGGTGGATTAAATTACAGAAATATTTCAACGGGCGCAGTGGATGGGCACGGATAGCATTAAATTAAGAAGCCCGGCTGCCATCGGAGCGTGGCTGGAAGCAATAAAATTTTGTTTTGAATATCATATTTATTTTTTTTACCAACCCCGACTTTGTTTGGTAACATGTTTATTTAATTATGACTTTATAATCAAAAGAGGTTGAAAGAAAAGGGTTAATTTGTTTAAAAAAAGCCCATTAGTATATTACGTAAATTGATTCTAATTTTTGTTTACATTTAATTAGTGGTTGGTTTAACATATAGCTAACATATGTGGCATTATAAATAATCTGTCAAATTAATTAACTTTACTGTAATTATTATATTACATGTTATGAGGTTCTCCTAGTGGGGGCATTTTGTTAATATATTCAAAAACATTTAGTCTTTAGAATTTTACAATTTTTTTTTTTGCTAATGTATTAAGCGGATAAACTTTAGGCACGCTGTGTGAGTGAATATTTTGAACATAGTTAATGGAAAACTAACTTAACTAGTATTAATGGCTTGGCACAATTTACAACAAAACATTAATTATAGTCAACATTTTTTCTATTGCAGCAGTTGTTATACAGGGTGATTTAGATTAGATTATTTAGTCATTACCTACTCAAACCAGTTGTAATTATTTTTTTTAGTCGTAACATTTATTAACTTAAACCTTTCCAGATGAAGTTAACATTATTTAGAAAGAATAGAAACTCACTGCTATATTGGAACGACAGAGCCATTAAAGCTGGAATCGACGCTTGTAATGTTAAATCAAAAATAACCTTAAAAGCTGAAAGCGTAGATCTAATGCCAAAACAAAAATAACTAGAACTTAGGATGGCTTCCTCTCAGCAAAGTGTAGACTGACCAAACTTAGTTGAAAAAAATCTATCAAAAACATGTAGAACTTACAAATGGTTTTGTCAAAATAGTGAAAGTAGTTGATAAAGAGTAGCTGGACGTAACGTATAAGGTAATATTGGGTTTTCAAGGATAATTTTTTAATTTTGTTTATCTCTGACAAGCTTTTAAACTTGCGGCAAAGAATATCAACAATGCATAATATAGAAATCTTGGTAAACGTCAGGTAGATATGTCCTTTGATACTAGTGCGATCTAAATCAGTTGGAGGCGGCAGACGGAAGTTCTAGGGCTGATGTTATGCCTGCAAAATATAGGGATTAATAATGTGAATGTTGCTATTTGGGTAACTTGTTTCCTTTGGAAACTGCCGCAGGGCGTAAACTGCTACTGTGGCAGTTGGCGGTTACCTTCCGGGGTACTACGAGAAGACTGGGCGGATGTTGTCGGAGATAGTTTACCAGCTTGACCCGTTGCCTTGTGTGATGCAGTTCAATGGTTAGGGCGGGGTCTCGGTGGAGGTTGGCAACGGCACCCTCCAGAGGATGAGTCGTCTTGTAACAAGTTTTTTTGCGGTGATGCAACTCAGTAAACAACCGGTTTGGTAACAATGCACTCCACTTTTGCTTCCATTTTTTAGTGTTTACGGATGGTGAATTTTCAGTCATCTCTCAGCGTATCTCTTATAAAGTTGGCGAAAATGTGAATTTAGAATCTCTTAGCTTATCTACTAAATTGTAATAATAAAAATATCAAATCTTTCTAAAATTTTAGAGTAGGATTATGTGTAAGTGTTTTTTAGAGTTTTATGGGAGTCTTGCATTTGTGACGCGCTTGGGTTTAGTTTTTGGGTTGTGTGGTGTCGCTGAGTTGTTGGTAGTCGCGGTTTTGCCTGGGTTGTTTTTCAGTTGGGTACAGGGTTTTCTCTACTTGATTCTGAGAAAGACCGAGTACTGAGGGTAATGGACTGCAAGGTTTTGGTGGAGCTTGACAACGGGCACCCTCCCAGAAATAAGCTGCTCTGGAACAGGTGCGTTGGCCCTTTGCGGTCAGTCAATGCAACTTGGGAATTGTTTTCCTGGTTTACTAGGTATTTTCTGGTGGAAGTAGAAAAGATGTTAGGTCCTCCGTTGATGCGGTGGAACTGGCTATCGAGGTTTGTTGTAGCGGAGTTTTGTGCATTCTGAGGCTGCACTTATGACTGACCTGCCGTCCGGTAACAGTGTTTTTGATTGGTTGTACTCTGTAAACTAGTAGCTAAAATTTAGTGCGACATGTTTTTTGAATAGAAGAAACGCGACTAGTCTAAAAAGTCTACGAAGGTTTGTTGTAATTGATTTCTTCATCCGACTGATTAGGACAATTTGGAATGCAACACTGTCTATTGGACTAATATGCTGGGTGCTTATTTTACAATATTTTCAAAACTTTAAAAAAAAAATTTGTGAAGGCACTATAGAAGAATATTACTTTTGGCTAATTTTTCTGCATTAGAAGCTGAACAAAACGTACACTTTTTGTCTGAGTCTGAGGGGGGGGGGGGTGCCTTTTTGCTTTTTTTGCTTTTTCTGCTAATTTTGCTGAGATGCTTGCTGACTGCAAAATAGGTGTGCCCCTGTTGTGCCTGTAGCTTGTGAAGGTGCCCCGAGAGCTTTTGCTTTTTGTTTGCTGTCAAGTGATGGCTTTTGGATACCACTAGGGTATCTTGTTTGTTGATATCGACTAACATTTTTCAAAGAAAATATAGTTTATGCTATTTTTTGTTTGTTAGGTTAGATTAGGTAGTGTACAGTGTTTTGTGGCAACCTTAATGCAATTGTTTGAATTTTACGTTACAACTGTAGGTTTTGCTTGTTTGTGTAGAACTATTATTGCACATTACACACTTATGAGGGGGGTGCCTACGCTTGTATCGATTACGGCACATAATAGAAATATGTAGCTGGTTAGGTTAGACCGAAGAGTTTCACCAAGAGAGGTGGACAGAGAAATGAAGTCGAAAATGTGGTGATAGTTTTGCCGATGCACCATATGGTGTTGGTCCACTTGTACAATTTTCTTATCTTCCACCTGCAGACTTGCCTGTGTTACTATCATCTTCCACTTCTAAATTATGGAATTCAGTATTTATATATTAGTGAAGTTATTGTTTTTGTTATTTATTTAGTTCAAATTTGCGGTGAAAGATGATTTTTTTTGCTACCATTTTTTTGCAACAAATTTTTTTCCGCTACGAATTATCTTTGCGATGTTTTCTTTACAAGTTTTTGGTCAATTCTTTTAGTATACTTTAGAGGCCGGCAGAAACTTTTTGTTCTGAAGCTACGTTCTACCTGACTAAAGCTACGATACAGATTGAAATTTGCTGCAATCGAACCAGAGTCTGTATTTTTACACCGCATCAAAGGACATGCTCGCAAATTGTGTTCTCTCAGTCTCTATTTGCATGTGTTCAATAAAAATGGGATATTATTAGAAACAATTTAAGTTTATGTTGAGAAACTAGGAACGAAATTATTATTTGCACAGACGAAGTAAAAAAATAGTTCTAGGAAGTGTTTTTTTAATAGGTAATTATTAGGTTTGTTCCAACTTTTGTTTTGCATTGTTCTCAAACCCTGCTAGTCAATTACCTAAAGCAAATAATGTGTATATAAGATTACTTAAATATGAACATTTTAGACAAGTTATCAGTTGAAGTTGAAGTAAGAATTATTTTCAGCAATTTTAGAAGTGCAACATGATGATTCAGCTTTCTAAGATTTACTAGCACTTTAGGCTATTAGAACTTTTAATTGTAATACAGATCATTTTATTTAAATTGTATTAACATTTTAGGTTATTGTTTAAAAAGCAAATATTTGTAATAATATTGTATGTAAAAAATCTAAATTAGCTTAAGGTCCTTAAACTTGCCTAGTAACCAGGAAAAAACTTTTAATAATATAATCAGCTTACTTATCATACTTGAAGGAGGTGCTACGAAGATATTTTTTATCTGACCTGGCGATACGATATTAAGGTGTCTTGGAGATGAAGTTTTGATGATGGTTTATTAAAAAAAGTTGATCCAAGTCGATTGACTGGTTCTAGAAAATTTATTTTGAGTATAAGATTTTTCTTCTGACAAGTTAACCTGGACGGCGTTGACGTCTTTGTCTTCACTTGACAATTCCTTGGCGTTTTTGACAAAACTGACTTTTACTTGATGCTTCTTGAGACGTTTGCAAACGATTTAGTTTGCCATAGGTTTGTAATTGATTGCTGGCCCAATTTGGTCTGTCTGATGATTAAAACACTTTGTCCCATTTAGTGTTGTTTTTATATATATATTATCATTTTTGGTTTATTATAAAAGAAAACTTAGTTTTGACATCACATTTTTTTTTGTTTTTTTTTTTTAGTTTCTTAGGTTGCAATTTAAGTAATTTTAGCTTTTGCAGCGGTGTCAGCAATAGGATTAGCGGTGTTATCATGCTTTCTCAAGTCCTACTATCTGGGTCCTTTTTTGCTAGTTGCAACAACAACAGCTTATGTTGATTTTTTGGTACTAGCTTTGTTGTCTAGTTGGTATAGATTGGCATTTTCTGCCTTAATTGGGTCATTTATCGTGCAGAAGTATGGTTGTAGCCGGGAGTTCGTAATGGAGCAACCTTGTGATGTAACCTTATTTTATCTCTAGGTAGTTGTAGACTGGACTTGGTGCCGCGTGGTTTAGCAGGAATGGAAAACTGTTAGTATAGGTCTGTTTGAGAGAACAGCTCTCATTTTTCAAAAACAACGCGACAAAGTTGCTTGATAAAATTAGAATTAATTTTATACTGTTTTGTAGTTTATTCAAGTCAACTATTACTATTATTCATATTAATGAATCAGTTTGAAATATTATATAATATAAATACATTAAAAACGATGATAACTCATCGAAACATGTATGTAAAAATAAAATAAAATAAATAAATAAAATAAAATCATTACTTCATTAATATGAATAATATAAAAGGATTTTATAAAATAAAAATCGAAAATATAAAACTATTACTATGCCGATATTGGCAACTGGTCAGATTTTTAAGTATGTATTGTTGAGGGTCTACTGGTTATTTTAGTGTTATGACAAAATTTTGCGAACGGTTTAGGATATAGCAAAAGACTTTGAAACCTGCGCAGGTGTTGTAGTGGTTAGCTTTAGGGTTTGAGTCTTTTATTTAGAAGGACAGTTTTTTAGTTAAAAAAAGCTTTTTTTTTTGGACAAAAAGAAAAACTTTAGTCGGTTTTGTGTACTGCTTAGATGTTGGGTGCACGTTAAAGAACACAATAAATAAGGTTGTTAGGTTATGTAAATTCTTGAATCAGATGTAGTATTATTAACCACTGGTGTTGGTGATTAGCCTCGTAGCAAAAATTGAAAGTCGTAGCAGTGGGGATTTTTTTTTTGCTCTAAAGTGTCAAATTTACGTTTTAATGGTGAGTGCCTATCGACTAAACCTAAGCTAATGGTTTAGTGCGGCACAACAATGTAATTTTTGTAAGGTGAAATCTTTTATGGACACTAAAAGAAGTTCTTCAAGCAACTTAACTCAAAATTAAATTTAAAATATTTAAATATTTTTATTAAAGAAAAATAACTTAAAAAGTTAGTATTTAGATACATTTTTTAAAATAATGGTTATTAAAGAAAAATGACTTTTTGCATCTTGTAATTTTATTTTGTAGGGCTTTCTATAAAGTAAAAATATTTATTTATTTATTTATTTATTTATTACAATCTTTATTTATCATTTTAATCAGATAAAAAGGCGAAGTTCAGCTATTAAGCTGCTCTTCCACTTAACCCTTAAATTTTACAATAAATTTAAATATATTAAATTAATACTACGTTCTAAAACCACTGCTTCTCCATGTTCTCTATCTTTTTAATAATCTTAGTGTTGCTTCTTTTACCATTTTAGTGTTCTCTATACTCTCTAGTACTTAATAATTTGATAAGAAATTGAAAATATGTCAATATGACATATGATAGCGTCAAATTTATATTAAGGTATTGTTAAAAAAAAAACTGAGTTTGGTTTGTTTAAAAGGTTACAAAAGTTATGGGCTGTAAACCTTGTTAGATTATACATTTATATTGTTTGTTTTTGTTGCATGGTTAGTCAGAACTGAAATAAAAATTGATTGTTTGCAGCAATTTTCCCGTAATTTTGGTCTGGATTAAAACGGAATGATTTTTTTTAACTTCAAAGCTTATTATGATCATAGACCACTTGCCACTTTTCGATCATATTTGAACATAGCTTTGAATGTTATTTAAGGATACTAAATAACTTATATTTATAAGCTTTTATATGGTATTATGAAACAAGTGTTTTTTTAGAAATAAATGTATTGATGGCGCTGTAGCACCCAAACACATTCATTTCGAAAAAAAATATTAACGTCATATGAAAACTTTGTATCTACAATATGTATTTTTTTGCTTTTAAATTAATTTTTTTTTATTTGATTAAAAAACAACACTTAGTTGCTTTTGAGGGTATTAGAAATTTTCACAGCTATAAGAAGACGTTGAGAAACCCGAGATGTCTGCAAATTTTTACAAAATCTTAGTTTTGCATCAGTATTATTAATATTATTATTGTGAGCTTATGTAATGTAATACAACGATATTACTTTTTTGAAGATCAGCTACAATTTCTTGTGCACAGATACCAGATTTAATTTTACAATTTTCAGAATTCGTTTTTTTAATTTTTGTATTTGTTTATAATGTATAATTTTTTTTATAAGGCAAACGCTGTTTTATAGATACAAATTAATTATTTAAACCTAGTTATTATAAAACAATCATCAAACGAGACTGAGATAAAACTAGTTCTGTTAATGAATTCGGCATTAGTGCTTTCCGGCAACGTCTTTTGCATCATTTGTTTATCATCTCATTGGTTGTCCTACGTTTCCCTTGGGTTTTTTTGGACGCCATTTTACTACTAGTCTTGTCTATATTGTTGAGTTTTGCCGGCAGACATGCCTTACCTTTTTCAAAATTATGTTGAGCATTGTACTTTCTATCGATTGCTGTTCTTTGCTTTCTGCCGTGAAGGTCATTGTTTAGAGGCCATAGGTTGTGACCAGCAGAATGCAAGCGTTACATGTATTTTTCTTCAAGCTCTAAGGCACCTCCGGATTTTTTAAAATAAACCCTAGTTTGACAATATGATATGATTTTGGCGGTCAGATTTTCTTTGCCGAGTTTTATAGTGTTTTCAAGATATTTATCAACAATTTCGAGCTTCTGGCTATGGGTGTTACTTCCACGTCCCTGCTGCTCATGGTTTTAGTTTTGGATAGATTCATTTTTTTTCAGTTTTTTGATATTGTTACTGAGTAGCTTAATGTCGTCTACAAACCGCAGGTTATTTAGAAATTGGCTGTCGATGTTGATCTAGTCGAAATTTCATTGTTTGTGTCATTGAGAATTACAGCTAGTTGTATGGAATCGAATGCTTTTGGTAGTTCTTGAAGGCCATGTGTAGCGGGATATTGTATTTTACACTTCTTTCTATTGCACTCCGAATTGTTTATAGATGGTCTGCTGTTCCGTAGTTCTAGCTAAAGCCAGTTTGTTTTATTTTTTATGGGTTAATGGTTAACTCTAACCGTCTTTGATTATCGATCGGTAAGTGATCTGATTTATTTATACCTTGTCGGTGCGCTATTCAATGTCAAGTTTATTTATTAAACATTGAATTCCGCTGACCGTCCAAGGTGCTTAATTAATAATTAACAATAATTTATATGCAAATTCTAAATATTTTATACATAATAAACCCTGGGAGGAAAGGCAGGTATTACGCCATTACAACTATTATAGGTGACAAAATGGTTGATAGATACCATTTCCAAATTTTTAAGAACTTGTCTAATAACTAATATTTTATAATAAATTAAAATATATAGTGTGCTTATTATGATAAATAATATAAAATAATAATAATAACCAGCTCCTGCTTTAATAATATATTAACACACAATAAAAATATCTCTACTTATTAATACCTGCATTAGTTATTTATATTTGTAATCAGCTTACAATCAGTGTTTATCATGTTGTGTTCCTAATTTGTACTAGTTAATACAATATGTAACACAGATAGAATTTTGGTTATGTAACGGTAAATATGTTCCCCATTGGATATTTTAATATGTATGTATGTGTATAACGGCATGAGCCTCGTTGGGGTCTTCCCCCTATCTTTTAATTGTGTTTTTGATTAAGTTATGAATACATATTTAAAATTATTATCTATCTGACCATAAGCAATAACTCACATATTTAGGGGTCCAGATAAAATCATGATCTCTACCATTATACATAATTTAGTTGGAATACCACGAGGATTAGAAACTTAAATCTGTAGTAACGCTTATTTAAAATATATTGAAATTTATAATGTATTTAACATTCATAATTCTTATATTTTAAGCAAAAGTATTATAACAAGAAGTAAGATAATGTAATAAATGCGTAAAACATAACAAAAATGAAAAGCTGTTGTAAGATAACCTTAACATTATTATGGACGGTATAATATATTAATTTATTAAAACAAGCCTGAGGTAATAACATTTTTAAATACGTCGCGATAATTAATATTATTTCAAATTAATACGCAGCAATAAACAACTCGTTCAGTGTAAATAATAATAAGTGCAGAAATACCTTTCACCATTTTCAGCGATGAAATAAATCCGTTTAGATATTCTGTAACAAACCATTCGAAATCGTTTTCCCCATTCACGCTGTGAATACACAGCCAATGCTCACAGAGGTATAATTATGCAACTAGAGAATTACCACATAAAATTAACGAGTAGACGTTGAATTTTGCAACGTGCTCACTTACATGTACGTACCTTCCGATATCTTATGCATACTGAATCGCGGGGCATTTCCTAAATCAATGTAATACAGTTAAACCACAATCAGTAAAAGAAAGAAAAACACAAGCGACCTCTTTCGAGGAACAAGGCACTGGGAATCGAATATATGTAAGATAATGTCCCGATCTTACACCTCACGATGTGAATACTAATTGTGAGAAAAATACATGGATATATAGCTACGGGTATATATTGCCAGACTATATAAAATATTCTTGATAGTTATTGCCAAACCAGTTTCAATAAGATACATTATTATTTCATTAAAGTTGGGCCATTAAAAATATTCTATAAAAAATGTCGAGCCACTGGAATTAAATTCACTGGCAGAGGAAATGCATAAAAATTCACAATAGCTTTTAATTAGAAATTCCAGCATCGGTGGATTTTTATCGAAACATTTTTTAATCGTAAAGAGGTTTTAATGAAGCATACACTTTTTATGTAAAAGGAGCAATTAATATTTACATTGTGTATACAAAAGTAGCGTTATTAATTTCTGATATGTTAAGCTACAATATACATACATATAAAAAATATTTAATTAAAACAATTTGAAACAATGAAACTATAAATTTGTTGTAGTTAGAAAACATAAATTAATTTCTTAATAATGAAAGCTCGGACAAATCCAATTCAATTGAAATAATCTAATAAGACCATTCTTCTAATGTCCACTTAAATCATGTATGCATGCTCAATAAATAATTTCGAACAGTTTACAATCAATAAATATATGTTTTACAAGTCGAAAGTGAATGTCCGTTTCTGCAAGCAGATGTTCTACATACTTATTTGCAAGTTCAATCAGACATTTGCAACAATGCGCTCATCATCATTTATTAATGCCAAGCGATTTTGCAACGTCTAAATATTTATATGGACATATCCTCATTACGACAACATGAAACAATTTCTATAGAGAAAATGCCAATGATAATTAAATAAACTATTGCAAATTAATGGTGTGTGCAGATTGATTTTCGACTATATAATTCCGTGATAAAACCGGACAACGACCTGTTGCTATTGGCCTGCTTCTCTGAAAGTAGTTGAAGTATTAATTGTTCTATTTGTAATGGGGTAATAATAATCTTTGTTTATTTGTGTTCACTGAAAGTTGATAGAAAGCTTAATGTTAAGTGCTTTGAAATGTCTTGCGTGAACTAAATCCATTTAATATTTTTAATGAAATTTCAAACGCATAAAAGGAATTTGATAAAACATTTTCAAACAATTAGAGTGAAATTTTATAATGTTGTAATTTTACTTGTGAATTATTATAATAGATATAGTAACAGATAAGCTATTTCTTTAAAAGTTATAAAATAGATTTTATGATTACATGAAATACCACATTTAAAAGTTATTTTAAGATTATCTCATTAATCATAGCTTGTTTATCTCCAACACTAAACTACACATTTTTTCCCTTTTGTTTTTTATGATATTTACGCAATCATTTTAATGTTTTATTGTTTCTAGTCTTCACCGCATATTTCATACGTAAGAGCTTATCGGTATTTGGACAATATCAGCGGTTTCCAGGATTTTTTAGTATATCATGTCGCATCACTTTAATTTTTTTTGTCTAATTCAACCTTGTCTTTAAATATAAATTTATTTTCAGGGCCTTTATACGTGATTAAATTTACAAATACATTATAAAAATAAAATGAAAACAGAATACCTTTTAAAGTATTTCAAAACATTTGGGAGATTTATAGCTTTTTTTGATTATTTGTATTATTTCTGAAGAGGTTTATTGACATTAATTTTAATTCATCTTTTTAGACGGACTCCAAAAATTTAAACTAACTTTGGAGAGGTTCTACTATAACCTTAACAAGGAAGAGTTAACATTGGCGCTTTTTTTTTCTGTTTTTTAGTTAATTCATTCATGTTGATGTTTTATTTTCTGCTTGCTTGTTGAAATCGAATTTGCAATTTGTTCTCTTGGTGAGTAGCTAAATTTTATTTGGCGATTGATATTTTGAATTGTATGGTACTGGACTTAAACCAATTTAAGTAGTTTTATACTGGCACAACTTGAAATTGTTATGCTAATTTATAAACACATTCTTTAGGCGTGCTTGTCTAGTGTGTATTGTTTTTTTGTGTTTAGAAATCACTGTTGTTGTTGTGTTGGTATTTGTTTATTGATTGCTTTAAAGGCTAGAACACACTAATAAACCATGTTATGCGATATTAATTAAATTAAGGCTGGAGGATGCTAACAATAAGACGCATGGTAATCTTCAATTAGGTTTAAAACTTTCTTGTTAGATCACGTGGAGACGTGTCTTGTCTTTAGACGCCGAGTGACGTCCACACTGTCAAAATGTTGCGCAACATATCTAACGTTGCATGCGGTCTTCCATTCCGATTGGGAGACTTTAGACTTGCGATTTTTAGTCTTGCAACAGGCCCATAGAAGGGGATTGGTCTATAGACATGTTTACGTAGACAACCTGAGACACCTTTGAGAAACCGACATGGTTACTAATGTGTATTAGGCTTAACACAGTTTTTATAGACTTGTTTCGCTGTCATGGTTAGGTAGAAGTTGCTCGTGCTGTTTCATTGATTGAGGCATGCTTTTGTATTAGGAAAGTTGCATGAATGTTTTATTGCAACTTTTCTATTATTTAGCGTTTGTGGAATTGTTACCTAGAATCAGCTCAATAGAAAAGTCGCATCCGGCAAAATCGAAAGAGTTCTTCATTCTTACGTGTTGGAACAGATGTCTTTTGTAGGTTTTTTGATTTTATGGATTCATATGTAGTTAAGTTGAACTAATTCATTTGAGTGATGTTTTATTCATAATTTTTAGAGTATTCTTTTATACACGTACATTTTGAACTATTTTTTTGTTGTTGATAATTTAGGTTTTTCGATAATATGTTACAATCTGAAGAGTAAGGGGAGATTGCTGCTTTAGTTTTGTAGTATTGGATTTACTTGTTTAAATTATTATTGTAGTTTTTTGCATCTAAGTTTTGTATTGTCAGTGTATCTTGGATTCTTACCAACTCAAACCTTATTCTATTTTGCTACTACCAATCTTGAACCGCATAGCATTACTGCAATTGGAGTTTATTATTGATTTGCACTTTTTGTTTTTGTCTATATCTCTTTCACGTGTTCTTTTTGTGTAGTTTTGTGCTGTGTAGCACTTATTTGATGTAGATTTGAATTATGCCCGAGTTTGTTTTGTTTTCTAGTGTTTGTTATGCTGACTAGACTGACTAGAGTAATAGTACGTCTTTGGGCTGTCTGTAAGACCAAACTTGTTAAGGTAATCATTATTATCACTTGTCGCCACTTAAAAATTGGGTCAGATAGTAGTTGCTTTTTCTTTGTTTTTTTTTCTGAGTGTTCCAAACGTTAATTAATATCTTTGATGAGTTTTTGTTCATCTGACTTTACTTGTCGTATTGTTATTGTCATTCTAGGGTAGACTTTTTTGGAGTTGTTTTTTATTTTCTTTTTTGTGTATTTTGTTTAAGATATCAGTTATTACCTGGATTGCTCCGAGGAGGTTGAGCGTAATACGCTAGCTTTCTCTGTAAACTTATTATAATTTTTGTTTCTTTTTATACCTCATTTTCACTTTCCAAATTGGAGCTTCATACAGCATAATTGAGTGTGCCACTGACTTAATTATTCTGCGTTTGCTTACGATTAGTTCTTGTATATTTGGCTTTAGTTTGCTCTGAGCTACTTTTTTTTTCTTGTTTTTTTTTTCTAGGTTTTGCTAATATGTTGTTCTATACTGTGATTTTGAAGAAGTACACTCTTAGGTATTTTAGCTATCCTGCTGATTCGATTGTACTTCCATTTATTTCTAATTTAATCTATTTTTGCGTATATTTTTCATTTTTTCTTGAGCAAGTTTCTGTATTATTTGTACTATTTTATAGATGGCCCTATTTGCATTTGCAATAGCAGTGTTTTGGTTTTGGCTTTTACTATGATGGCCGTTATCTGCAAATCCGACTACTTCTACTCCATGTAGCAGTATATGTTTCACAGTATTGGGCTCAGGTTTGATTCTTGTGGAACACTGCTTTTTGCTTTTATGTGTTATTTACCAACAATAATCCATCTTTTGTTTATTATTTTTATCAAATACATGTTAACATCTATTTGTTTTAACGTTTGTATTACAACTAGCCACGATGCAGAGTTTAACGCATTTTTATTTCCAACGTAATTAGCGCAGCGAATTTTGTTTTTTTATTGGATTCATGTGATTTCTTTTTGGTGTTTTGCGTGGCTGCTTTTAAAACATGTTTTAGAGCATCTATAGTTGATTGTTTCTATTGAAATTTATATTGGTGGGTAGATAAGTGTTCATATAATCAGCTTGCCAATTACGTCTAGATTGTATAGGCCTATTTTTTTTTTATTTAGCTATTTTAGGGGACTAACTGCTTATGGTGGTTTTCGAATCATTATTATTTAGTTAATTTACCGTATTTTGTTTCTCTGTCTTTTTCATCTTTTCTCGGCTTTTCAATCAAAACCAGCTTTGCAGTTTTCTATTTTTTTGGAAGTGTTTTTCGGATTTAGTTGAAAGTTTATTATTTCATGGATTTTCTTGATTATTTTAGGGGGCAGTTTCGGCAACGTGGATAATCTTTTCTTCTGATGTTTCTGGCACGTCTTGTATGTTTATTCTTGTTTGCTCCCTAGTATGCTTTTGATGCACTGGGTACAGCTTTTTAGTAGTGTTGTATCGTGTAGTTGTCTGTCATTGTTGATGTTGTTTTATTGTGTTTTTATCAGTTTTTGCCAACTATTCTGTAGTCTAGACCAGGAGTCGGCAAACTACGGCTTGCGGGCCAAATTCGGCCCGCCATATGTTAAACTAGTTACAACAACCTTTTTTTGGAATTTGATACAAGTACAAAAAAATTACCTTATTTAAAACTTAAAGTTTTTACGGTCTGGCCCGTTCCAAAATAAGTTTGCTGATCTTTGTCTAGACTAGACGAGCTATGATCTATTTTATCGCATTTTTAGCCAACATTTTTGTTTTGCTGATAATTAGTTTTCGCTTGGTTGTTGCGTTTGTTGGTTTTTTTTTCATTGCTGTATGGCACCAAAGATTGTAGGTTTGAATCTCACAACTGAAATCATTTCAAACGCATATATGCTTTCTTACTCTCCAACCTGTCTTCTCAGCGTAGGGTTTTTAACTAAAATCTTTTCTGGTTGAGAGTAGATCAATAATTTCTTTATTGGTTTGAATTCTACTTATAACAGTACGTCCACCGGTAATGTAAGTTGCCAGCATTACGGGCGGAGAAGAGGATATGCCCCAGCTTTGGCGTGTATACGGCTGTTGAAGAAGGTGTGTGTTGGTTTCACTAGTAGACCGGACTTGGTTTATTGCTTTCCTTTTTTTTAGAAGGTGTTTTTTCTTAATAGCGCATTTGCATTGAATGTTCTGCTTTCCTAAACTCTTTTTGTTGGTTGTTTGCCAGCTGCGTCATATTGGCTTTGTTTAAGTGTCATTTCTGTTCTGTTTGGTTGGTCTTTGCGGTTTATTGGTGTATCGAACTACTTAATTTTTTTATCATCAATCACTTTTTAGTCGATTACTTTTTTATTAGGAATTTAGGTTTAGTGCCACCGTTGTGCACGATTAGGGAGTGCTCTGCTAACTATTTTAGCAATGTGCAAGGGCGAACCCCATTTTTGCGTTTTAGTGCATCTAAGTTTGCAGATGAATTCAGTTGTTGTAGGTGGCTGTTGAGCCTTATTTCCAATAGGTTGTAAGTATTTTTTTAAAGTTAAATATTTTGGAGTAATTAACGAAGCATAGATACATAGAACTTATTGGTTTTTTGTACAACTATAAAAAAAAACAAAATTAAAAAAAACTCTGAATTGAATCTCTTGCATCATATGATATGCTCTGATAATGAGGGGTCACTTCTTTAGTTAACAAAAAAGCCTGGCAACGTAATAAAATGTATTGCATGAGAGACATAGTTAATAATAATAATAATAATAAACGACTTTATTAACAGGAAATATACATATATACAAAAAAGTACATACTATGCCCTGCTATCTCCTAAATTATGGGAGATACTGAAAGGTTACTAGCTTACAATGTTACGTTATCTTTTTGGAGCGCATAAGTGGATAGTTAACAAACCGCTATTTCTTTTTTCTTTATAGTAGGCGTTTTAGAACTTACATCTGAAAGTTCTTTTTGTATAATTTCATACAAACATCAGAATGTTTGATCAATGCACATGAAATTGTGGTTTGTTTGCACAATATTTTGTTTGTGTTTTAATGACCAGATCTATTTTGACTGTGTGTTGGAATTGATCTATTATAAGCGATTGGACTCATTCCGTCATAGCCTATTGAGAGGAAGATCTGCTTTTTGGGGTCAAAATAAAAACAAAGATTTCTTGAAACACAAAAGAGGGAAATATAATTTTTGGCATTGTGGACGTATGCGTCTTTAGTGCTATTCTGACGGATTACAGTTTTGTTTTCTGGAATCTACATCTGCACTTTCGTTTTGTTATTTTGTATTCATTTTGTAATTTGAATGTTTTGAAGATAGCGGTTTTTGTTAGTAGATTCAAAGATTTAGCAGTAGAGACTGGGTAGTTTTGGTTTTTTTAACTTCCTGGTGGTGATTGCAGGTTTGCGGCTGTTTTGGTAAATAATCGTGCAACTGCCTTCTTGAGATTACTTACTGGGTTTGAGTTTTGCTTTTTGAGGTAGTTTTGGTTTGACTTAAATTACAGCTTGCACTTATTATTGAGTGATGAATTTTTTATTGACTTTCAAACACTACCATAATTTTATAGTGGACAATATCTATTGGTTTTATTATTGTCATTAGCATAGCTCTATTTAGAACTATTATAAGATTGGTATGCGTACTACTTGGGAAGACTTTCTAGCCTGTGCAATGCCGTAGTGTGCATCTTTGCAATTGTTAAACAAAGGGATGTTAGTCGGTTGCTGAAAGATAAGTTGCAGTATGAGATGGCAGTTTGAATTTTGCGTCTTGCAATGTGACCATATGTATAAGTTTTCAAGAGATTACTGGCTCAAATTGGCAAATTAAGGAGGCTATTGAGAAAAGAGTGACTATCTAGTTTTGAAGTTAATATCACAAAATTTTTATGAATGAAATGTAGAAAGTCAAAGCTAACCAACCCTTGGACTTCTAGATGGAAGAAAATAGTCTTAAATATGCTTCAAGTTTTTAGTGCCTAAATGTGTCTTTGGGAAATGGACTAGTATTGTCTTCCAGCATCATGGATACTAACAATTTTTGTTAAAACGGTGTTTGCTTGTAAGTGGAATAGGAAGTTTAGTAGCCACTTGGTCAAATGTTTATATTAAATTATGTGTAATTAAATGTTTAGTCGACAATAAAAAGCAATTATTATTATTATTGTCTGTAAATGCGTTCTTTCAAACAAGTAGAAATACTTTGACTGGCTTGCAGAACATTTAAATCCTAATTGTTTGTTTTAGCGAATGCATTTTTTGAATGACAGGTACTGTTATGGTTTTGGGCTTATCGAGTGGTACATGCGTAAAGAATTCTGTATGTACGACGAAATAAATTGTCAAACATAAAGTTCTTCCGAGAACATGCATAGTTTTGGAAGCCATAGGACCTCTTTAAAAATATTGACCATTTTACCAGTTATCGTTTGGGTTGTTTGAGATCATATTCACTGACTAACTGTTGCGTTTGAAACGTAATCATTATTTTTTTGACTTAAAACTAGACCCGTTGTATGTATAGGCTACTAGGCGCTGTAGTCCCGTAGATACAACTATCTCTTATAATTATTATTTTTGCATAGGTTACTGGTTTAAAACGTCCAAAGTGCAATCCGAAGTTGAGAATCAACCCCGGAACACGTTAATTAAATATTTAAGTGGCATTTTTTTAGTTTCAGGAGTTTATAATTAGATGCAAATTGAATAAATTTGTAGCGGAATATATTAAGCAAAATTTTTATATAATTGAAAAATTCCAAGAAAACACTTGTAATTGAAAAAAGGTTGCTTACCTCGGAGATTTTTTGTTAAATGCTTATATATAAGTATAGAATTTGTATTGGTTTTTATTTTAAATTATATTAAATTGATGGTGGGTTATTAATAGGTTTTCAAAATCCGTAAAGGTCTACAATTTTATATTTTGAGCGATGAATTGTACACATTCATTATAGACACAATTAGTTGTAATAATAATAATAATAATAATAATAATAATAATAATGCATTGATTGGTCATAAAGAATACATAAATCACATGACCAAAAAGTTCTGGATCAGGTCAATAGATCAAAAATTATCTGTTAAACTGTTCTTCCTCCAGAACTTACAAAAATAAATTAAAATATAATATAAGTAGAATTAAAAAATTAAAAAATTACAATAATAATAGTAAGATTAATAAAAATTAAAAAAAAGCAATACAACAATACAGAAATATAATTACATACAATAATAAAGAAACGTTACATAATATTATTGCACAGACAGAATTGACTTGTAATACGATTTAAATAATGATACACTTTGTTGGCTCATATTCAGGGAGTTGTAGCATTTGACGGCGTTATATGAACAAGATCTTTTGAATAGTTCTAATCTATGATGCGGTATACTCAAAAGTCCCCTACTTCTTACATTAATGTTATGGACAGTAGACCTAAATGTAAGTTTTCGAAAAAGGTATGGAGGGGTATTATTATTAATAATTTTGTTAAAGAAACAGCCCGAGTGTAGCTTTCGGCGATTTGCCATAGATAACCATTTGATTTCTTTTAATTTATGAGAGATTTTCTGCCTTTTCTTTATGCCAAATATTAGTCTCAAGCAAGAATTCTGCATTTTTTTAATTCGACGAACATCAGTTTGATCAATGGCTGCATCATAGACAATATCACAAAAATTAAAATTAGACAAAACAAGTGACTCACACAAAATAGTTTTAACGGTCTTGTTCATAAAGTGACGATTTGTAAAAATTGACTTTAGTGCACAATATGCTTTTTTTATTAAAAGAGAAGTGTTTTTCTTAAATCGGAGGTCACTATCAATTATAACACAAAGGTTTCTGGCGCAATCTGTAAATTTTAATAACTCATTACCTATTTTAATTTTCATTTGTGCTTTAACCAGGGTTTTAAATTGATTAGATCCAAAAACTAGTGCCGTTGATTTAGACGCATTGATTTGTAATGAGTGAAGCTCTGAATGTTTTATTAGTTTTTGTATATTGTTGTTGATTATATCGTGAGCCCGCTGCAAATTCTTAACATCAAAAGAATGATACAATTGTGTGTCGTCAGCGTATAAGTGGTACTTACAATTACGAATTACTCTTTGTAAATCACTCGTATATATAGCGTATAGCAAAGGACCAAGAATACACCAGACTTTACATATACCGGGGTCGAACTTATGTTATTTAAACAAACTGTTTGGTTACGATCTTTTAGATATGACATTATTAAATCACTTGCAGTTGAGTCAAGACCCATAAAGTCAAGAATTGATTTTAAAAGCGTATGACAAATTTTATCAAAAGCTTTGCTGTAGTCTAGTAAAATTAACACTGTAACTTTTTTTTTATCGGTCGCCCTAATTATGTCATCTACTACATGAGCAAGTGCTGTACAGCAGCTGTAGCCTTGTCTAAATCCGGATTGTACTTTAGGAAGAATGTTATATTGCTCTAGATGTTCTCTTAGCTGCATTTCCAACACCTTCTCAAGTACTTTAGACATTGTAGGAAGAATGCTGATAGGTCTTAAGTCGTTATAAGATGTGAGATTACTTGTCTTAGCTATAGGAATAACAATAGCTTTTTTCCAGCAATTAGGAACTGCAGATGTTAGTATGCATGTATTTATTATATAAGTAATATATTCAATAAGGTGGTTTGAAAAAATATTTATCATTTTAAGATTATTACTGTCGGCACCAGTTGCATTGGATTTGATTTGGCTCAAGATGCGAAGTCTTCAGTCTCAGTAGTGGGTTGGAATTTGAATTTGGTTAAAAAGTCTTGTTTAGAATTGTTATTATAATAATCCAGTATAGTCAGTTTTGGTGTATTGCTTGCATAGTTTACAAAGTGTTGGTTCATAGAATTTGCATCCATTAAATGTTTTGGTACTAAAAAAGGTTTTTTATTACATATTTCAAGTTTTTTAAGTTCTGTCCATAATTTTGATTTATTGCCACTACTATTCCGACATTTAAATTCTAAGTAACCTTTCTGTTCCGCACGAATAGCTTTTGTTGTTAAATTTCTCATTTCTTTATAGAAATTAAAATGTTCAGTAACTTTGGTTTGTTTAAAACGTTTTAGAGCTTTATCTCTAATCTCATCATTTCTTTGATGTTATAAGTTAGCCATGGAGCAGGACGTTTTGATGTTTTATTATTTATTTATTATCAAAAAAGTTGACTTGTTCGTCTACACTGTTCAAATCATATATATAAAACCATGGGATTTGATATAAATCAGATATAAAATCTTCATACTTAAAATGTTTGTAATCTCGCGATTTGATAAGTTGAGCTTCAATTTTATTTAAATTCAGTGAGAACGTACCATAAACAAGACAGTGATCAGTTAATCCATCTATAACTCCTGATTTAATTAAAAAAATTGAATCATTTATAATAATCAAATCCAAAAGTGTAGCAGTTCTTTCAGTAATTCTTGTAGCTTCAGTAATAATCTGGTACAAGCATAATGAATCTAGCAGAAAATGAAACTCACGAGAAGCTTTGTTATATAATTTTAACAAATCGATGTTAAAATCTCCCATACATACTAAAAATTTTTGTCATTCAAATTGAAATCATATACGGCGTTTTCAAAGCTAGTCAAAAATTCCTGAAAACTACCTTTATGTGGCCTGTAAACTACTCCTACGCATACAATTTGTCTTGCTACTTTTAGTTTAATCCATAATTGTTCTATAGATAGCAACTCTGAATATACCACATCAAAGTCATAGTCTTTTTTTATGTAGAATGCTACACCACCGGCACATTTAGGTCTATCCAGACGAACTAAGTTATAGTCCACTAAAGAAACCAAATTATTTGAATCAGTAGGGTTTAGCCATGTTTCAGTTATAGCAGTAACATTGAGTAACATCAGTTTTAAATAAGTCAAAATTACAAGTAATTGAACGAACATTCATGTGACACATGTTAAAATTTGCAGGTTTCATCTTACAAACTAATTAAAAAAAAACTAACAAAACAAAATTAAATTAAATGTCATAACCAAGTTTTTTCATTAAAAATCAATAATAAATAAAACAAAGCGGTAAAATAATTAAATCAAATCTGTCTATAATACGTGATAGCAATAACTGAGTTGTTATGCATTGGTTCTTTTTACATTTCTCGGCCGTTTCTCTCGAGTAAGAACATTTTGTTGCACTGTAGATTTAACTATTTTACTTGTCTCATTAATGATTTTTGGAGTGCTAGTATTCTGTAAATTGGATTTAATTTTAGGAGTTTGAATTTGAGTTTAAATTAGAGTTTGAGTTCGATTAGAAAGATTTATATTAGATTCCGGTACTATCTGTGGGTGAACTTTTTCCTGTTTTTTATCTAACTGCTAAATTTACTATGTTTTTTATCACAAGTTTATTCTTACGAATACATTACTAGTTTCGGCTGTACTAGAGTAAATTGTTTTATTATTCATAAACGTGAATTATTACTTAGTAGAGGTCACAACCATCAATTATATTGCAATTGTTTTTCATCGTATAATTAACCACTCTTTTATCAATAACAGTTTTTGCTTATAGGAATTTCTTTCAACTATTTATTGTCAGTTTATGACTTTCTCAATAGGCCTCGTATATAATATAAAATAGGAGCAAGGTATATACTTCAGGAACCATGCTGCTTCACGCAGAGTTAATAAAGTTTGATATAATATAACAAAATATTAATTATTGATTTATTTATTCACTCCATAAAATTATTATAATTTTGTAGTAATGATAATAATAATAAAAACAGTTGGGGCATCGTAAATCCACCTTTGACATTTCAATCATAGAAGAAACCGAATCTAATTATATATCGGAATATTAAACGGTAATTGAAAAGGTTAACAGTACGAACATTTCTTCTCCTTCTAGATAATTTTTCATGAATTCTCACATTAAGACGCGTCAAAATAATTTATCAAGGTTGGATTTATGTGACTATTATTTAGCGGACCAAAACCACACGATTCCACCTTTATCCCGCTCCCCATCTGCTTATGCACATAACAGTATAAATGCACGCGCTGACATCGAATTGATTTGTTGGGCCGTATTCGTGGCTATAGATTTTATCACGGCATCCTCCATTCTATTAGTTAAATCATTGTAAATAGTTCAGAGGCATACATTTACATGATTAGAAACATATGTTTTAGTTGATTAATGATTGCAATGGATACTGCCCAGATCGGATCAGATAACCTTTGAATCGATCGGTTCTGGTAATTCAACCAAATAAGTATTTAAATTAATATCATTTCTATACCATAAACAATGTGTATTTTTAATTCAATCACCTTGAGGTTATCGAGTTAATAAAATTTTGTAATTAACCATAAAGATATTTGCTGGTATAAATTTTGCATTGATGGGTATTTTATAGGTTAGTTGCATTTTTTATTCTGCGGGGAAATGGTATCATTCCTCCAGACACGGTCGTAAAATTAATTAAAATGAGTTTACTTTAACGCTATAACGCATGCTATGCTGTAAATGTCATCTTATACACCTCATAAAATATGTATGTAGATTTACTGAAATTGTGCATTATATATAGTGGTGCCTACCTAGCATGTATGATATCAATAATAATCTACAATATATTGCTGTCATATAATTTTAATTAGCCTATGAATCAATGTATATCAGTCAAATCGCACTTTAGGTTTAACTGTCTTGGAAATATTGCCTATTAATTTGCATCAGTGTTTGCAGTTGTTATATCTATCTTAAATATTAAGTTTAATCTAATATTTACATCATACTATATGGCTTAACTTTTGAAAACTTAGTAATATTATTGACATAACCAATATCAAACTATGCTGAAAATTTTTGAAAAAATAAAATCAACATTCTGGTTTTTAAATTAAAAATATTACCAATAATAAATAATGACGACTTGTTTAAAATATGTACATGAACTGGAAAACTTAATCAATTGGAAATATTTAATAAATCTATAAGCAACAGGCAAAAAAGTGAATATTGACATAACAAAAATATGCATACATATTTGCAAGAAGCTATTATCTTTCTTTACAGCTTTGCCTTTCGGATGGGAGACGTGGACACTAAAGAAAACTACATTTTTATATAGTTATATATTTATTATTGTTTTTTCATAAAGATATCATACAGGTCAAATAAAGGGTGATTCATTTAGAGGTACTTTTTTCAGTAGGGGTTTTATGTTGGATAAAGCGTGCGCTGAGTCAAACTGTTATGGTATTTTTGTTAAGTAATGTTTGACATTTCAACATGGAAAGAATTAGCCCGGCACAGCGTCTACAAATTTTCTCAACTGTATTACAAAAATCAGCGCTATATGAGGAAAGTGTTTTGTACGCTTAGAGCAACTCATGGTTTACATAATCGTACTAATGAAAAATTTAAAACTCAATATTCATTATTAGATAATACGCGACCAAATAGACCACATCCATCACGTAGTGAAGAAAATATAGCGACGGTAGCTGATAGTGTACGCTATGACCGTGATAAATTGTTTTACGCTATTCTTAACAGTTTTGCTTGTCGTATGGGACAACTTGACGTATTTTACGTAAGAATCTTGGTTTAAAAGTTTACAAAATTTAACTCATGCAAGAATTGAAGCCGGCCGACCTTCCAAATCGTCACCGTTTCAGGCTTTGGGCTCTTGAAAAGCTTCAAGGAGATCTACCGTTTATAACCAAAATTTTGTTCAGCGATTAGGCTCATTTCTGGCTTAATGGCTACGTCAATAGTCAAAATTGCCGTATTTGAGCTGAAGAGCAACCAGAAGAGATTCAAGAGCTGCCATTACATTTAAACAAAACAACCGTTTGGTGTGTTTTATGGGCTGGTGCAACATTTTAAAAATATGCCCGGCCGGAACGTGACTGTGAATAGCGCCCGTTATCGCACAATGATAACGGACTATTTGCTAACTAAAATTGAAACCGGTAAACTGGATGACATTTGGTTTTAACAAAACGGCGCACTTGCCACATAGCTCGTGAAACTATGGCTTTATTGCGAGAACGGTTTGGTGAACACTTAATTAAGTTTACGCCCGGACTGGTGAATTGGCCGCCTAGATCATGTAATATTGCTTCTTTAGATTTTTTTGTGATTACATGGATAAGCCGGCTACGATTGGAGAATAGTAGACCAACATTAATTTTGTCATTTGCCAAATACCACTCAAAATACTTAAACGCGTCATCGAAAATTGGAACTTCTGAATAGACCTTGTTAGCCATAGTTACAGCCAACATTTGAAAAAAGAAATCTTTAAAAAATAAATGTTCAACATATTTTTTTTTTGTTTTTTCCAATTTAAAAAAGTACTTTTAAATGGATCACAAGGTATATTATTAATATGTTTACATTGTTGTTTACAAATTTAATATAACTGTAGAAGGTTTTACATATTTAAACGAAATCTAATTTGTATTTTATTTATAATAGTCCTTAGGTTTTTGATACATGTATACTGCTTTAGATGGCATTTTGAGTAGTATATAAAACTTTTTGGCTTGCAGACGTTGCAAACTATAGTTTCTTGAATTTATCATTGTAGTTCTAGGTTCAGCTTTATACATTATTGATGAGCTTGCAAAAATGGTGTCTTTTAGACTTAGTATTTTTCTCTGTAATTGTAGAGGGGAAACGACAGAGAAACTTTGGTTGTACGGAGAAATTGAACGCGAGCTAGAGAGAAAGCGAACCACCTACCTCAAGTAACTTACCACAAAAGACGAATAAGATAAAAATAATATAAAAGAGCTTAAGCCAATGTCCGTCGAAAAATATACTAAAAGAAAAAATTAAACGTGGAACAAACAAACACTTGGAAAAAATTGATTGATTTGAAAAAGTCAGTACTATGGCTACTAAAAAACGAAACGAAATCTATTCCAAAAATGTCTTAATAGAGAAGAAATCTCAAGTGATTGGATAATGGCTTTTATAAGTAAAATACACAAGATAGGCGACAAAAGTAAATGTAAGAATTATTGCGGAGTCTCAGTACCTAGTACTTACAGTAAAGTATATTTCAGAATAATTAAAGAAAAGCAAGAAGAAGAATACAGTCACTGAAGAAGAAGAACAAACGAGATTTTGCCTTGGCTGTTCGACAATTGACAATCTATTTTGTGTAAAAGAAAATACTACTATCTCAAGAAGTAGATTTGTTATTTGTAGATTTTAGTAAAGCTCTCGATACTGTCCCACTCGCGAAACTGTGGGAATTTCTGGAATTAACTAACATTAACGGTAACACTATCCATGCTATAAAGAACTTTTGTAAAGGGAAATATACTAAAAATATAGATTGGCGGTTGAGTAAGAGTAGAAAATTACAGCAAGGGACCTAGACCTAGGAGCATGGCAAGATAGAGCGGCATGGAGAGAGGGCATCGAAATGGCACGGAGGGCGCTATAACTGATTTGATAGAATAGAATTTTTGTCTGCATTGGTTATCTACCGTTTTTATCTAAACAATTTATGTTTTAGGTTTACACTTGTCGCTTTCTGTATGTTTTTGGGCTTTTGTTGACATAAGACATGTACCTATAACTAGTGTGATAATTTTCTTAGCAATGGCAACTAATAGTACTACAATAAACGGCTCAGTAGTTTGATCTGCATAAAAGTTTTACTCGAACAATTTGATATAGAAATTTTTTTTTTAAAGGGCTAAAGTTTGTTACGATTTTTAGTAAAAAATTGTTCTAAAGGCCTTTGTAGACTAAAATTATAGGTTTTAACTATAAACAAGCTTAAAAAGTTTTTTTTGCCGTATTAATAGCCGCGTACAAGACAAAGGATTTTTATTTGAATTAAACAATTAGTTGGGATTTTATCTTTAATATACTTATAGCGTAGTACAAAAATATCAGGACTAAATTGGGTAATATATTTCAGTTTTGGCAATTTCTTAAATTATATTTGAGGTGTTCCTATAATGGCGTGTGCAATAATACCATTGGAGAAGGTATCTTTTTAATAGCTAACATAGCATTTTCGAAATATTTTGGAGTTTCTTGAAAGATAATAAGATTTTTGAGATAGATAGGGTATAGTCTTAGGATGTTGATTACAGATTCAGTTTGCAGTTGATAATGGTTTTTTGTACGTCTGTAGGTGTGCTATTTTTATTGGATGTTTTGTTCAGAAACGTTGAAGAGAATTTGATGGATTACTGTAGGTTACGTTGAGAATTTTCTAGTGGTTCTGTTTGCTGGCAAATCGATGACACGTTAGTCTGAGGTTAATTTGAGTGCATGGATCAGTTAAGGTTGTATCCGGAGCACATTTGAAACATTAAGGCCCGATTGCACTATTGTTCCTTAAATCTTAAGGAACCCTTAATAGTCGTCAGTGTTTCTTATTACATTGCACCAAGTTTTTAAGGATTACTTAAAGGCTTAAGTGACGGTTAAATTTAAGTCCTAAAATTTTGTGACTTAAACATCACCTTAACATAATAATGTGAATATTGTGTGTAAAAGTGCTACACAATAATAATAAAAAATGAACGATGATTATGAAATACTTTCAGTTTTTGAAGATGATGTGGAGGTATTAGAAATAATAGAAGTTGGGATTCCTTGACAAGTATCTACGCCTTGTAGAATTGTTAAAAGTTTAGGTGGCACTAGCAAGACTGTGTCCGACATACGTAAAATTTCCTGAATCAAATTTAGTAAAAAGACAATTATGTCAGAAGTTTTTCAATATTGCTGTCTTTCCAAGGGTGTTTGGTGCTATAGATGGAACCTATATCCAAATTCAATCACCTGGTAATTTTTGATAATTTGTTAAACAACTACTGTAAAGTACGAATTTGTTTATTGGTGGAAACAAAGCAGACATTTTTTAAAATAGAAAGAATTATTTTTCTTTAAATGTTCAGGTAGTTTCAGATAGTAAAATGAAAATCCTGAATTTGGTTGCGAGATGGCCAGATTCCGCTCATGATGCGACAATAATTAATAGTTCTCAAATAAAAAATAGATATGTAGAAGTAAAATTGGCAGAACAAATTCTTTTTGCATGAGAATTCATTTTTCTGAAACTGTAATAATAAAGTAAAAACACAAACATTATATACTTTTTTCTATATTTATTTACAACATCTACAAATATACATACTTTTAAATTAATTAAATTAATATTGCAGTAATGTCAGAAATTTGATAGAAAAACGTAGCGGAAATAAATTTCACTAAATTTGTGCAGTGTTGTCAAATCTATCTTTAACTTAACCTAAAAATCACTTTATTTTGTGTGGTGCAATGTAAATCCAAACTAAGGAACAATTTATTTTAAGTGCCCTTTAGTTATGAAACACTTTTAAGGAATAATGGTGCAAACCAAAGTTGCTCAATTTAAATGTAGAACACATATACGCGATTGCGACTATGATCATTATACCGATAACCGTAGGTATACCCCATCAGTAAATAATCGGAGCAAAGCTAGAAACGCCCCTGGTTTAGTTTTAGAAAGTTTCTGGAAAAGTTTTACTTCATGCTACAAAGAAGAGTAGATTTTCGGAGATTTTGTCGGTTGTGCAAACGGTGTACGAGATAACCGCTATAAATTCCCGGCTAAACCAAGAAATCATGCACTTTAATTCCTCTTAACCTTAACACACTTATTATTATCGCTTAACTAGTAATTCTATTCCCTCATAAAAATATTCTGAAGATTTGTCGTCAAAATGCTACAGAACAGCAATTTATACCTTTTTTTTTTTAATAAAATTTTGAAAACAAGAAGTATTCGCTAGGGGCCAAGTCTGGACTTTAGGGGGGGTGATCGTTTTTTTTTTTTAAAGCCCCGTTTTTTTATGGCAAGTTGAGCAACCTTAGTGATGTGCACAGGTGCATTGTGGTGCAACAACCTGACTCATTTTGTTTGCTTTGCACGAATGTTTTTCTTTAACCTATGTAATAAGGTAGCGTAGTAAGCGCCATTCACCGTGGTATTTTTTTTTTTTAATATTAAACATTAAGATGCCCTCACAGTCTTAAAAAATTGTGGCTATGATCTTTTTGGTTGACGGGGATACCCTAGCTTTTCTTAGTGGTGGTTCACCTGCACGCCGCCATTTTAAAGATTATTTTTTTTGGACAGAAGATTATGATACAAGATTATAGTTTTATCCTCCGTAACAGTAGATTGCAGAACATTTTTTGGTCTCACTTCACAGAGCGTTCAAAAAGATTGAACACTATCAACTCGATGCTGTTTTTGAGATCTATTTTGCACTTACTTTATTTATACCCAAATGGTCATGGAGTATTCAGCGAATTTATGTATCTCACAGCCTTGACATTGCTGATAATTTTCTCACTTTTAGCCGGCAATCATTTTGGACCAGTTCTTCAATGCAGGCTTTTCTGTGATAACTTCAACTGGTCGACTAGAACGTAAGCCTTTTTCTAAAGACTCAAAGCCCATCTTAAACTTTTTGGCTCATTTTTTTGCGGTGGAATAAAAAGGTGAATTTTTATTACATACGCCATCCAATCTTTCTTTAATTTGATGAGTGGTAAGACTTTTCAATGTGAAAAATTTGAAGAAACCTACTAATTTTTTTTGCACATGGCATATGCTAAACCTAACAATGTTTGTTTGGATATTACTACAAGACTAATTAAAGTAGAGGGTTGAGTACCTTATAAATGATTTTGGCAGTATTCTGCTGGACTACAGGTTCTGGGTTTAATGTGTGTTCTGTTTTTAATTTATTGATGGAAGAATTACATCAAAATCATAGTTGCTGGCTAATGCATAATTGTACAGTAATTTAATTTAATTACAGTAATAGTTTTCATGTGAAGTGAATTGATGTGTGTCTCAGTGAAATTATAAATTATAAACTACAAAATACAAATACAAATAAATAGCTAACAATTACTCAAAAATAGAAGAAAACTTCTGGAAGGTCCGATATCAATAAAGATAGCCGGAAGGAAGCGACGGATAACCGTTAAAAACAATATACGTATAATTAAAACAATTTGTAGGTTATAATATTAAAAACAAAACAAAGTACCTAATCTTCTTAAAACATATTTTAAATATCGAAGGAATACAACAACAACGTCCTGCTACCAAGTCACGCTAGCCTAACGGTACACACCGTTAAGACATATTGCAGCAGTAATATCAACGCAGGTTCGTATCCCGGCGACCAGAATCCTTTTTAAAATATTTTATATTTTTAAATAACTCACAACATGGGTTCACAAACTAGGCAGGCTAAGTCACGAGAAAAAGCATTTACTCTGTAAGAATTAGCTGAAACTATAAGTGATTTAAAATTTATGTCATCAAAATTCGATGAAATATTAAAAGAAAATAAAGAAATAAAAGAAGATATTATACACGTAAAAAAAGAAAACCAACACTTGCAAAGTAAATTAAATATAATGGAAGTGAAATTAAATGATATTGAACAAGATAAAATTAAAAATAATATTATAATAAAAGGAATTGATATACAAGAAATTAATGAAAAAAATGAAAATATAAAAGAAATCATTAAAAAAGTAACTAAAGGAATAGGAATTGAAATTCATAAGGATGATATAATAGACTGCTTCCGAAAATCAATAGATAAAAAATCAGGCGATATAATAATAAAACTAAAGAGTGAAGAGATAAAAAAACAAATAATAGAAAAAAGAAAAGAAATAAAATCGATAAAAATTGGAGAATGTGGATTAAAAGGAAATAAAGAAAATAATATCTATATAAATGAAGAGCTAACAAAGTATAATAACAAGCTATACTATGAAGCTCGGCAATTGCAAAAATCAAAGCAATATAAATACGCATGGGCAAAAAATGGAAAGATATTTGTGAGGAAATCTGACATAGATAAAATCACACAAATCCAATCGATGGAGGATATTCAAAAACTGATTAAATAATTTTATTATACAATAACTTATCCAACACAGTATTAACATTATGGATTCACTAACTATATATTATCACAACATTAGAAGCCTGAAGAAAAAAATAAACGAACTTGAAATTGTGCCAAAACTATATAATAACCCATCTATAATAACTATAGCAGAAACATGGCTTTACGAAGAACAGGAAGATTACTACCAACTAAAAAACTACACCAGCATACAAAACTCAAGAAAACGTAGAGGTGGAGGCATAAACACGTATATAAAAAACAACATTAAATACAAACTAATTGGAAATAAAACAATAAACGCAGTTGAACTAATAACCGTATATTTAATTGAACACAATATATATTTAACTACAATTTACAAACCGCCAAAAATAACAAACACAGACATATTAAACTCGAAAATAATATACTAAACACAAAAAAAAACCATATAGTTATAGGAGACTTAAACATTAATATAGCCGAAGACAATAGTAAAATAAGAGACTACAAAATGATTATAAGCGAACAAGGATACAAAATAATGAACTAAAGCGATAACACGCGTAACAGCAAAAATAACAAAAAATCGATTATTGATCACGTACTTACAAATCAACCAACATTAATGAAAACAATTCAAGTCGACTATATACCATATTCAGATCATAATGCTATAATAACAACTTGGAACATTAAGGATAAAAAAAATACATATACAACAATAACAAAATATAAAACAAACTATGATAACATAAAAAAAACTTTCAAAAACAAAATTACTCAAACTGAAATAAATACTTTTGAAACACTAACAAAGACGCTAACAAATATTATAGAAACCAATACAAAAGAAATTACTTTAAAGTATAAAGAAGGCAACCACTGGATAAATACAGAAATAATTGAAAACATTAAAAGACGAAACGAACTATATAAACGGTATACACAAAACCAACAAAATAATATATTAAAACAAAACTATTATAAAGTGAAAAAAGAAGTAGACAAACAAGTAGCAGAAAGAAAAAAAAGTTACTACCAAAACAGATTTGATCGAATTCAAGATAACTAAAAAAACCTGGAATGAAATAAATCACTAATAAAAAAACGGAAAAAGAAAGATGACATTGCTGAAATGATGAAGGAAGATGGAACCATACTAACAAAATCCGAAGACATAGCAAATGAAATAAATGACTATTTTTCAAATATTGGAAAAAACTTGCACAGCAACTACTAAACACCCATCAAATACCAACAGTAAATACTCTTCAAAGGAAAATTAAAACAAATGCAATTTTTGATGAAACAACACATAAAGAAATTTTACAAATAATTAACAAACTTAAGGATGGAAAAGCGCCTGGAAAAGATAAAATAACAACAGAAATAGTCAAACTAATTAAAGAAGAAATCACACCAATCTTGACCAAACTGATAAATATAACTATCAAAGACGGCAAATATCCAGAATGTTTAAAAAACACAATCATAAAACCAATACACAAAAATGGAAATAAACAACTTTCAGAAAATTACCGACCAATAGCTTTAGTATCCACAATAGCTAAAATAGTAGATAGCCTAATACATAACAGACTACTTAAACACATTGAACATCATAAAATTATACATGAAAGGCAATACGCATTTCAAAAATACACTGGAACTGAATCTGCAGCTATAGATCTAATACAACAACATTCAAAATAGTCTGGAACTACAAAAAGATTGTTTGGTAGTTTTCATTGATATGAAGAAAGCATTTGACATAATATCCAAAACAAAATTGACAAAAAAACTAGAGCAAATGGGAGTGAAAGGTAAAGAATTACAATTAATATCAACTTTCTTAAAAACGAGATATCAACAAACAAAAATTAACAACGTACTAAGTACACAAACGTTCAGTGATTTTGAGATACCACAAGGAAACGTACTTGCACCTCTCTTGTATATATTGTACATCAACGATATATTTGAAATTAAATTACATGAAAAATTATACATTTACGCTGATGATACATGCCTAATACATAGCGATAAAAATAAATAAAAACTCCAAAAAGAAATGCAAAAAGATTTAGATCAAATAAATGACTGGTACTACAATAACTTACTTACCATTAATGAAAGTAAATCAAATTACATGTTAATAACACGTAAAAAAAAGAATAACCAATATTACCTTACAAATTAACAATGTAAACATAAAAGAAGTAATGAATACAAAATATCTAGGACTAACAATAAACAACAATCTAAAATGGGATAATCACATACAACATCTAACTATGAAAAACACAAAGGCAATTGGCGCTCTATATAAACTTACAAATATAATTAATATAAATACAAAAAAAGTAATTTATAATGCATTTTTTAATTCACAAACAAATTATCTAATGAAAATATGGGCAAACACTAAACAAGGAAACATAGAAAAATTACAAAGACAGCAAAATAAAGCTATAAAAACTATTTACCAACTGGAAAAATTAACGCCTACTAAAGATACACATAAAATATCTCAGCAACTAACAATAAAAAACAAAATTAAACAGCAAAATATGATCTTTATTCAAAAGATTAAACTTGGCCAAGTCAAAACAGAATTTAAAATAAAACGAAGAAAAGAAATACACACCTATAACACTAGAAAGAAGAATGATCTTAACATAGAACTGAACAGAACAACTACAAAAAACCGAAGTCTAGCTGTTAAAGGAATACAAGACTACAATAAAATTCCCAAAGAAATATTAAATATAGAAGACATACTACAATTCAAAACTAAACTAAAACAATATTTAATGAACAATCAAACAAAAATAATTACATCAAAAAGAAATTTCCAATACCAGGCCCCTCGAATCGTTCTACAGATGGATGGCGGCACTGCTGGAATAACCACTTTATAACAAAATAAAAAAAATGTAAATATGTATATAATAATAATTAAAAAAAAAAAAAAAAAAAAAAAAAAAAAGTTTCGCAACTTAAGTAAGAAACAATAATAATGAAAACCGTGTCATTTCATAAAATAAATACAAATTAGCCAAATTATATAAAATGCATCAATCCAACCCTGACGCAAGAACTTTGACTTTGCCCTAGGCGTTATTTAAGGTAACTGCTTTTATATTAATTGTTTTCTCCAAAATGTGTAAAATAATAATAAAATTAATTTTAGAATTTGCGTGGGGCAAAGAACACATCATCGCCGATCCTGGTTTCTTAACAATAAGACGGATTTATTGTAGCCATGAAACATCTATTTGATTCCACATTTTTTGCTCAAAGCTGTATAAGTGAGTGCACGATTTTTAACATTTTATGGATATTCTTATATAAATCATCTCGCATTCCCGTGGTATCTTTTCATTTCTACTCCCGCATTTTACGAGACAAACTCGAATAAAATTCATTCCAGCAGATCTTCTCTTCCCGGCAAAACTATACTTAAACTTATTGCATACTTTTACGAGTGCCCGCTCGTCTCGTGTTTTTTTATTATCATTATTATTACGTCCATATTTCGCATTGTTACTAGAACAATGATACACTATCTTTGTTGCTATGAATGTTTAATCATAATAATGTAACCGGTGCAGAGCACGGGCACTGAATAATTGAGGTCAGAGGCGAGTCTTCACTTACTGATTGAAACCTGAAACAATAACAGCCTGACTTACTAGGCACGAATCAACGTTACTGAATACACTGTTTATATAAATGACCTGTGACCTATCACAGCAGGAAACTTCGGCTCCGGATCAAATCTATATGCACACAACAATACTATTACATCGTTTATTGTTGCAGTATACAAGCTTTTAATACGACCTATATATTATGTTACGACATGTTTTCTCACTAATGTACATATTACCTTTCATAATTCAATATTACAATTAATATTTAATTATAATATAGTATTTTATAAAATTTTAGTGTGGGAATATTTACCAAGACATGAAAATAATGAAGCATTTTGCAGGTACTATTAAATATAAAATATCCGCATGCACGAGCTTCTTGCATAGGATATACTTTATTTGTGTTTGCGTGTGGAGCTTTAAAATTTAACGGAATAATTTTTTGCATGGAAAAAATTGTATTTGCTATAAATTACGATGAAGGCACGGCAATTTACTGGAGTGCCCCTCGCGAAACCTGGGAAATTATGGCACACCGCAGAAAAGAAAATAGACGAAGCAACAATAAAATTATGTAATTAGGCTATAAAGTACTAATTATGCAAGTGCGGTGTGCTGAAAGTGGTGGATGGATTGCCAAGTTGCTATTTAATTGCATTTAATAGCTTTTGTATGAAGCGGATTTTAGTTGCATGCTATTTTGTATTACTTTTATACCTAGAGAGAATACTTTTTTTAGCTTTCTATTTATTATAATTGATACTAATTATTTTATAAGTTATTAACATAAAGTAAAATATGTATGTATATGTATCAAAAATATAAGAAAACGGTTTAATTTGATTACGAAAGATTATTTTTAAAACTGGTATGAAAAGTGGTAGGATCTTTCAATAAACGTGTAATTACCGCGCTTTTAAAAATTCATATTTATATATATATATATTATACGTGGGGATGGTAAGAACCCCGATTGTTTAAGACTGTTCGAATTTGAGTTAGTTGACTTACTATCTTTATAAATTTTAACGTTTAACAGCGCTCTTAATTTTGTCAAATGGTTGAGTTAATCATAGAAAAGCTGCCTCAACTGGATCGAGGCTGTCACGTAGCGTATGAAACCGACCATTTTAAAAATATCTTGAATTTATCAAACAATTTACATGCTGAATTTATTTATTGCATTAAATAATTGTGCTAAAATAATTTTTTCAATCACATATCAATGGCATACAATAGTAGCTCAGAGAGGTAGAGCGCAAGAGTATTATCTGGGTTTGAATACCAGCATGACTATATAAGAATTTGCTATTTATTTACCTAGGGTGATTTGAGTGATAAGTCGGCCAACAACCAAATTGGGCAATAATTAAAAAAAAAAACAATTTGGAAGGAAATGCACTAAAATTCATCAAAAATTGTACACTAAACATTTATTACAACAAAATGTATCAAAAATGAAATGGAACCTATTAAGGGCAAATTTTTATTAAATCGTAATTTACGCAAAAAATTACAAAAATTGCTAAACAAACTTATCAAACAATCGTTTAATAAACTTATTTCGCATGACAAATTTAATTAAAATATCTCAGAGCACAGCATGAAGCAGATTTAAGTAACTTATTGCTTAATAAATTTATTTTATAAATTTTTTTTTGCAGTAACTTCATTTAAAGCAAAAATTGCTCAATGAACCGAATTCTCAGAAATGCAGAAAATTCATTTAAACCGTTACGGTTTTTAAATTTGAGCGCGACAGTTCTAGTATAGTTTTCTCAGTTTTTATTTTTGGAAACTAAATATTGTATTGAAATAACTGTCAAACGCGTTTTATAAATGACGATGACGATGATGATGAAGTTTTCAGATAGCGCTAAAGCCGTTAATGTATGTTAATAGTAGTTAACATATTAATCAAGTATACTGCTAGCCAAAACTATAAGAATTCATAATGAGGGAAGGGGACACATTCTTCTTGTGTGTTTGTGAAATGGTTTTAGCAAATGGTATAGTACAATAATATTTGGCCAATGATATTACTTTGATATATGACATAATTTGCATTTTTTTATTCTGATTAAAATGTTTGGTTATTCTAAGTCAATTTAATTCTATGGGTACAATTTTTGTTACTTCTTATATATCATGCTTAATGAGCTTAATGTATTATCTAAAGTATATTATGATCAACGAATGTGTGTAAGGTCTAGAAGCGGTTATTTTTTTCTTTAAATATTAATTTTGTAATATAATATTGCCGTGCCGATATTTTCATTTTATAATTCTATGTTGACTAGCTCTTAATAGGTTAGATTTTTTTAAGATTTACTTTTTACTTCGAGCAGCTTGCACCTAATATCTTTTTAGGTCATCTGTCCATCTATTCAACGGCCTACCTCTGTTTTGTTATTTTTTGTGGCCTAAACTTTAAGAGTTCCAACGAACGTCAGTCTTTCTGGCAAGGTGTTTTGTCCATCTCAAATTCAGAGTAGAAATCTTTTTGATTATGTTAGTTATTCTTGTTCTTTTTTTGGTATTGTTGTTAGTTATTTGGTCTCGTGGTGATGTATTAAGTATATCTTGCTCTATTGTTTTTTGCGCAACCTTAAACTTTTTAGAGGGTTTTTTAGTTTTTGAGTTTTCTTGCTTTAGGCATGCTGGTAACTAGTTTTTGAATATGCACCTCAACCCAGGCCTATTATTTGCTAGATTTTGCAAATTTGGTTATTACGACCTACTCGAATTTCATGGTTAAGGCATTTACATGCTCTATGTTCACAAAAAAGACTTTGACATATCATAGCTTAATTCTTTCTAAATGTACTGGTAAAAAGATGAATCGATTGTTAAATTATTTGTAGAAGCAGCGATGAAGTCAAAGTTGCCGTTTTTGTTAGAATACTACAAATCAAGGTAGCGGTTGGTATGCTCTTAATACATAGTTAGTTTAGTCACTTAATGAGTGTAATGCTCGAAGTAAAAAAAAAAGATTTTTTTAAAATCATTTTTGTAGTTTATTTTTCATATTTAATTTTAGTGTTGCACTTCCAGTGAAACATTTTTTGATCACATTGATATCTGTGGCTTTTATCAGTTAGAATAAAATTGATTATTTGTTGTTTTGCTTTTTTATTTGGGCTCATCTTTGTCTAATGACGATGTTTTTTTGTAAATGAAGCTTTATTAAGAAAACGATTTGCATAATACAAAAATTGAGCACCACGATTATTTCTTATTTCTGTCTCATCGTTTTTAATTTTAGCTTTAGTTTGTTTTTGTGTTAATTTTAGTATTACAAATTGCCACCCATTATTCCGTGTATGATGCTCACTTATACTTCATTTTGGACACGAGAAATGTCTTTGTCCTTTAGGATATACTTTTTATGGTTGTAATGTGCTGGGCATGTTTTTTTATGAAGAAATCTACTACTTCTGTGTTCCTATACGGATGTGTAGTTTAGACGGAAAAAAAGATATAAAACGCTTAGAAGAATTTGAAATTTGGTTATGGAGAAGATGTACTAGCATTAAGTGGTCAGACTAAATCTGGAATGAAGAAGTATTGAGCAGGTAAGGAAAGAGAGGTACTAAAAAGAAACAAAAGGTGGATATGGCATGCATTGGGAAAAGATTGTTCATTGAAGGAATGGTGAATGCAAGTTTGGATAGAGAAAGGACTAGTTTTTTTCTTTATTTGCAAGGGCCGATATTTTTGAGCTTACGCTTATCCTACTACCACACAAACTGCCTTTGAATTGAATGTACCTGAAAAGAAGACAAATATATACTACCGTACCTATTAATTGAGAGAAATGGAGGCGCTGTAGATACTGACGAGGCCTAGTATTTGGTCTACCTAGACTTTTATATTAAATGTAATTATGATTAAATGGACACTAATTCTATATTTGACTAACGTCTTGAATAAAAAAATGCCATAATTTCTTAAAAATTTCCGGTTGGGGTTTGAACTTGCTACAATTTATGCGCCGAGATTCTATTTAAGATGCAAGATGATGTTTTAAGGAACACAGAAAGGTACAGTGAAATGAAGAAAAGAACGAAGGGCCGAGAAAACTGGAAGAACGGCACGAAGGACATGCGGAAAACAGAACACCAATGATGACAACGCTCAAAGCTATCTTCATACTTTTAGGAGTAGCTCAAATGTATCTAAATTACCATTTGAAGGAATTAATGTTATTATAATTTTAAATAATACAGCAGATTTACCAACTGTGCTGTTTATTATTGCAAAAACTATTAATCAACGAGTAAAATGACCCAAAATTGGTTCAAGCGACAAAAGATGTCTTTGTTAAACTTCTGAAATAAGCTTAAAAAATATAATCTAAAAAATCTTTAAGAAAAATTAAAAAAAAAAAAATTTTAAGTAAATGTTAAACAAATTTTTTTTTCTAGATGGGTTTTTCTACGCCAGTTAAGCACAACACTGACTATTTTTTATGTAGAATTGTTTGCAAAACTTAATTTTTTAATAATATTTGGTGTATAGTTCTTTTCAAAACTGCTAAATGTGCATTTGTAAGAGTTTATGTTGAAAATAAGCTTATTTTTGCAGTTTTTTCGAATTTTAGACTTTTAAAACCCAAATACACAAACCAAATTTATATTTTCCAATTAATTTACATCAAAATACGTCAACTTAAGCTGTTAAAAAAAAAATTAAAAATGCTCCTTTTTGAGAACAAAAACATGGTTTTATGGCTTTTGCGGCTTTTGCGGCTTATAGACAGAGTACAGACTTGAAATGGCGAAAAAATCTACGGAAAATATCTGATTGATTTTATTAGTAAATTTTTTTTTTTTTACTTAAAATTGCGGTTTTAAAAAAAATGCGATTAAGTTAAAAAACGACAAAAAAACTAAAAAAAATTGTAGATTTTTTTAAGGGTTTCATACGCTCATAAACCGATCAAAGGACTACTAATAAGTTATAAAAACTGAAAAAAAATAATTAAGCAAGTTTCTCAATGCACCCCTTCCTGCTCTAGTCCGTTTGAAATGGAATTGCCCATCTTGGATTTATCTATATTGAAATGGACATTTTTGAATTTTCAATCTGTAAATGAAAGTGATTAATTGTTTGGTATAATCTTGCATCGCCACTCATTAGACAAAGGGAGAAGTGAAATTATTAGAATACTAAATAATAATATGTAATAATTATTTTATGAGCTAGCTTTGACAAAAAAGAAATTTAAAAAAAATACAGATAGACATTATGGATTTTTTTAAATTGATAGTAAAATATAAAAATATTGTTATCATGTTGGACAACGAATGTGTTTTATTTTTGTAACACTATAGGTAATAAAATTAAGTGCTGGGCCTCTTTGTTTTACTTGGATTAAGTAATTTAAACTGTTTGCTGTTTTTTATGTAATAATGTTTTGTACAAAATGTAATTTGAATAATAATAATGAAATGACTTGGGAATAGGCCATTTAAAATAAAGACTTATTATAATTTTGCTACAAAACAAGTTTGTTTATATTTTAATTATGCAATTATGAATTTCATTGAAATTTTCTAGTTGAAAACAAACAAAGAAATTTATTCCACAAGATTAATTATCATATTAACACGCAATTTTTAGTATTAGTTTATTACACTAATTTAAATAAGCGTTCCCATTGCGGGCAATTTTGCTATTTATTCGAAGCAGAAGTAGAAATAACGTCGGAGGTAGATAAAAAGTCGCACTGGCCAGATAAAATAATTTATGAAAATTTTAATAGCTGCCATATTTTCCGCGACAGGCACCCCCGTCCGGCACAATGAAACATTAAAACTAACCGTGTTGTAAATAGATTTAATTACTGGAAAAGCGCATAAAATGTCCATTATTTAAACACACACGTGCATTACGCATAATAATAAGTAAGCCGCAATTTGACAAATTGTTTTCGAGGGCCGGGTCCGAGTCGCGTGTCACTGTTCTACTTGTGTGGTCCATTTAAAAAATAGGGGGAGACCCTTATCCTTATCAGGGACGGACTGGAATTTTAAAAGTCGCCGGACAAGCATGCCACTATATATACTGAATAATAAACACTTAAAAAATGTATATAAACGGTCGTGAGAGTCGAAAGCGCCTCCCTCGCTTAATCAAATGTTATTTTTACGGCCTGTACGCTTCCTTTTTTTATCGCTGTTTTATTTGACTTTAATCGAAACTCGTACGCTTTTTACAGTCACCTTATCGTTAATTTATTATTATTTATTGATCTTATGCAGATAGTTTAAATAAACAACATAAAGAGGAGCGCGATTATTTTATCATATCGTAAAGTAAAATTATTGTCATTTCTTATTTTTATTGGGCTTGATTGTCACGCTGAGTAATATTCCCATTTGATATGAAATGTTAGTTATGGTATCAGTATTATCAGACGCTGGTTTATAGTTACATACTTACGGTTATAAATATTTTGAAATATCACGAGTAACGTTAAACTACAACAATCGATTGGTCTAATTTAAAATTAAATAAACGCATTTTTATATCTTTTATAATTATAATTTGTAGCAGAATACTGTAGACATCAAACTAGCATGCATCGATAGGCTATCAGATTGCAAATGCAACTAACTGTAGTTTTATGGTTTTTTTTCTGTGGAAAATGTTTGCATGTATTTAAATGAATTGAGACATTTTATAAGACTTGGTTTGTTCTTAGTTTTAGTGCGAATTTTGGATCATCTCGCGCAACTAGTTTTAAAGTGCAAACATTCTTCATTTTGAATTACTAGATAGATATACACAAGCTACAAAATTCTTATCACAAAGAAAAACGTTTTAACTACACAAAATATGATTCTTACAAAATAAAGCATTAAAATTTTGTTTAAAACTTAAATTAATTACAGTTCAAATCAAAGAGTGATTCAGATTTCAGACTCAAAATCAAAGTTATGTGGCTCTCTCTTATGTGACTTTGAGTATGTCTGAACATCCGAGACTGATTTTGAATTTATGTTTATAAAATTTGTCACAACGTGTTTTTTGTTGTTATTTGCACTCAAAGTAGAATTAGAACTTTGAAACTCTAAGTTAATGTCAGAAATTGCAGAATATGAAGTACTTGGTTTTGGTTGTTGTACCGATTTACTCGAAATAGTAAATAGAGATATGTATGTAATCTTTTCAGCATTTTTGGTTGTCAATCTGTTTTTATTTCTATAGCAACTTTAGACAATGACGTTGTACCACACAATTCTATTAACCAAGAAGCTGAGATGTAGAGTGTATTCCACCCCAAAGGAAGTTTTTTTATCATAATTTGTATGTTTGGATAATGGAATTATTGTGCCACTAGACTTTTGAATTCTTTTTGTATTGAAAGTTTTTCTTTAAGGCATTCTTAGTTTAACTGGTCTTTTCACGAGTAAATTAACAAAAAGTACTAAAGGAAAGTTGTAAAGTTGTTTGAACTAGTTCAAAACAATAGTTTTATAAGAAAATTGCGTTCTAAAGAAACATGTGCAAATAAGGGTATTTAACGGCCCAATAAGTAGAGTAAACATGTTGCACTGTAAGTTCTCTATTTACAAATTAAATAGAGAATATACAGTGCTACTGCCAGGAGTCATACTAAGATTGTAAAATTGGTTTTGCGAGGTTTATGCGCCATTCACCTGCCATTGATTGGATTTAAAGCTGGTGTAGTTATGTTTTGTGGATTTAAGTGAAGGGTAAGACAAGCTGTACTTCTTTTAGTGGCAACTTAACTTTGCTGCTCTAATAGACAACCTATGTAGTTGAAGTACGCTCGGATAATGTTTGGAGGGATTTTCTTTATGCTGATCAAGTCAAGCCAGCAATCCTCAACATGGACTCCATTGCGTGAGAGAGTAGTAATTTTTTATAATACTAATTATTTATTTGGTTGGTTTTGACTTTATGAAAAAAAGTTTTAAATAAAAGTGATTTAAAATTCAATTTAAAGTCGAATTAATACTACAAATAATTTTTCTGATTTTCCAAGTTGTAAGTATTAATAGGCTATTTTGGGCTTTGGGATATTTAATGCCTCTTTTGTAATTTTTTTATATCTACAATTTAGAGCAGAGGTTTATACTGTTTTATTTCCAATTTAGTTTATTTTTGTACTTATTTATCAAGTTAGTAAAACTGGAAAATCTTACATCATACAAAGAAGTGGCTGAAAAAATTGTAGGCAGTGGCGTAGGTATATTTTTTGGGTTTAACCGCAAAATATTGAGAAGGGCTTTTTATAGTTTTGGAAAAAAGCGTACAAACTATTGAAAAGTGCAAAACTTATACAAACTCAAAAATAACAAAATAGCGTAATAAAATAACAAAACATTTTTAGATAGAACTAAAATTTGGCCAAAAACGATTAAAAAGTGTAAAACTATTTATAAAATGTCAAAAATAACAAAATATTTAAATTCTAAAATTGTTAAAAAATGTAAAATTCTATTTAGAAAAATACATAAATACTCAACTCTTGAAAAGTGCAAAAAAAAATTATAAAATGTTAAAAATAGCAAAATTCGGTTATGAAATATTAAAATATTGTAAAAATATACCATAAAACTGTGCAAAAATGTAAAATTCTATTAATAATATGTCAAAACTAGCAAAATCCAACTTTGAATCATCAAAATATAATTAGAAAGCACCAAAATCATTCCATAAACTGTAAAATTTTAGCACCAACACATTTGATCTTAAATGAAAAATTTCTATTAATGTCAAAAATAACTAAATTTGGGCATACGACTTTAAAATATTTTCAGGTAGAATCAAAATCCGGCCAAAAACGGTTTAAGAGTGCAAAATTTTATTTTTAAAATGTTGAAAATAGCAAATCGGCCTTTAAACATCAAAAAGCAAAATTTTATTTGAAAAATTAAAAATCCGGTCATAATATTAAAATATTTTTAAAAATAACAAAAATGTTGCCAAAACTAATTGAAAACTGCAAAATTCTTTTCCTAAAATGTCAAAACAGTAGTAAAATTTTATAAACATCAAAAATATCTTTAGAAAGAACCAACATCCTGCATTAACTATTAAAAAGTGCAAAAATCCGACCATAAAATTTTAAACAATTGTCAGAAAGCACTAAAATTCAGTCATAAATGGGCTTTGTTGATCTTTCCGCATTGCATACCCTTGCTTATAGGTAGATAGCTGCGCCACTGTTTGTGAGACCGCTTTTTTTAATAATCTATTACTTTGCATTTTGTGATCTTTCTAAATAATTTTTAACTAGCATTACATTTATTTCAAATGAGTTTGTTGTAAATCGGTCAAAAATATTTTTGTTTTAATAGAAACAGCTTTGAACTTGCAAAACTATCAATAAATAGTAGTGATCAGACAACACCACTAAAGTGGAAATCTTTTTTTTATTTGAAGGTTTTTTTAGACTCCTCAATCTAAATACCTTCTACTACCCAAATTTGGGTTGCGACTCGAGGTTAAGAATTGTACTACCGTACTTTTAGTACGTGTTTGTATTTGGCTTTATAAGAGTACTGCGGTCTATCATGAGCATTGTTGTTGCCTGCTATGATGGAGTGGTTTTTTAACCAACGCATAATGATATTTAAGTATTAATTTTGATGTATCCTTATGCTTGTTTATAACTAGAAATGCTGCTTTGCTGTTTGTTAAGTTTTGCATATTTTGTACCATATACGTTTTAGATTACTATTTCAGTAGCGTCTGATTTTGATTTCTAGGGATGAAGATACTAAAGTCTTGTGAGTAGATTCTTGCTTCAGAGCCCTGTGGTGTTTTAGAGCTATCGGTGTAGATTTGTAGGAATTTATCCTTATTTACCTTTACCTGCATTTCTACATTATAGGGTCATTAAAATACAAAGTAGGTTAGCTTTGTGCTTGTTTGCACTCTTAGCAGAGGTATTTTTTTAACATTTTTTTTCCAGGAGAGTAGAGTGTCTTTAAACTTTTCCTGCATTATTCTTACATTATAGGGCCATTAAAATACAAAGTACTTTAGCTTTGTGCCTGTTTGCACAATTTTTTTTTTCAGGAGATTAGAGTGTCTTTAAACTTTTCCTGCAGTGTATCAAAGACAAGTTGCATTCAGGCGAAATGTTGCTATCTCTTTAAAGTAGAAGTTAAACGGTGGCATGCACAGCATTGCTTCTATGGTGTTCTTTGCATGCCACCTGTATTTATGCGTGTTGTTTGTTGAAACTGGTTTTGTTGATTTGCAGATGTTTTTTGCTTAATTCTTAGTCACCACACTAATATTCCGTAAGTGAGCACAGGTCTGATGACAGTTATGCATAGCTATAGTACTATATACAGCTTGATTTGCCAAAACAATTTCTATATGTTTTTGCATATTGTCGAAAATTTTACTTTGGTAGCATCAATGAGTTTGGGAGTTTTGGTAGATTAAGTTGTTCATTTTTTGTTTTGTTTAAAAACCAGTTTAGTTGTTAGAGGGCTCAGTTTGCAAAGTATGTTTTTAAATTCACCATTTAGCAGGAACGTCATATTATCTGCATAGTCAATTATGTAGTGATTGGAGTGCTGTTTGTACGTATCATGGGTATCTCATTAAGAAAGTTTTACTTTAATATAAATAGCAGGATCAGAGCAATGAGCGAGTGTCCAAGCTTAGAACAGTTTCTAGTGTTCTATGCCACTTATTTTGAAATTTGAAAAAAACTTAGTGTTTATTTGAAAGTTTTTGAGGTTTTTATTGTAATGAAGACTGTATCCAAGGAGGTTATGTATGTTACACAATATTATATAAATTGTCGCCTTGTGACTGCTGTTACTTGTTGGTCCTTTTGACAAAATTTTTGATGACATTTTGGTATAGTTCCGGCTTAATTTTATCAACAAAGCGACGAGTATTGTTTTTTAATGGAGGTATTATTTGTTTTTGGGTTATTGACATATACTTTTTGTTTCAAAAAACTCCAAAGAAAGAAATTCAACGACGTTCAATTGCATGATTTTGGTGGTCTTTCTTCTCTATTTTGAAGCCAGAAAATGTTGTTTATCATCTCATGGTAACGAACGTCGTTGACTGCATTGCTAGTCTTATCCTCAAAGAACGGTCTAATCACTGCAACAGCTTAAAATGCGCGCTATTGGTTTGTGGTAGATGCATCAGCTCCCCAAATGCGACAATTCTGTTTGTTGACATATCCATCAAGTTTGAAATGCGCCTTATCTAAGAAAATTATTTTTTTACAAAAATCATCATTTACTTTTTGTTATTCTAAGTTTCATTCTGTGAACGTTTGGCGTTGCTCGTAGTCTGCTGGTCTTAAAAATTTTGTTAACTGAATCTCAAATGCAGATTTTTAGTCAAAATTTGCTGTAAACTGCTTTATGAAGCTCTTGTTGCTGAGAACGATGGCGAATGGACTGCAAAGAATTCTGGTTACCACTCTCACTAACTTCTACAATGTTTTTATTACACCGAGCAGCATGAGGACAGGTCTTTTCTGGATTTGAACTAACCTAATTGTCTTAAATTATTCGATTAATTGGACAATTGTACGTCGCGAAAGTGCGTTATGGTGCGTGAAGAATGTACGACATCTTTGATCCGTCTCCGTAAAAATCTCATCATTTTGGCAGTGGAATTTCTATGTGTTGTGCGTCTGTGTAATTCTCCTTAACTATACCTCAATGTTCACAAAAGACAGCTGCAAACCAAAATGCTTTATTAGAAAATGGCGCTAAATTTAAAATAGGCGGTCTTTATTTTAGCGCAGTGCAATTTTTTCTATAGTTATTTTCTGAAATCTTAGGTCTATAATCCACAAACAGATACCGACATCAAGAATGAAATTTGGCGTTTTATCGATCAATTTGATCTATAAAATAAATATATCAGAATCCCATGCCTATGCATTCTATTATCGACTATTTTGTATAAAGAGCCAACGTTTATAGCCGAAGCTTGTTAGACATATTTTTCTGTATATAACCGGAGGGTTTCTACTTTGATACTTAGAGTAATTTTGTTTTAAAACTAAACCCGACATTTAATTTTGGACTGTTATATACTCCATATAATTGATGTTTGTGTGCTGGGCTAGCTAAGGAACATTACCATATAGTATGCATGTTGATGTATAATGTGATCAAAATGCGAAATGCTCGATTTATATTTTATAAGATTGAGTATACGAATTAATGGTTTGTTATTCTAACGTTTTATTTTATATATAGACAATACAGAAATAATATTATTATTTTAAAAAGAATTTTTACTTACAGCCAGACACGAATATTGTGGTCTCTATAATAGGCAACTTAGTATACACAAAAATTATGTTGAATGTGGTTAAACTTATGCCTTTGCCCGTTTTAGCATCTTTCAATCCTAGAACAACGTCGTCCATGGAATGTTTAAAATGTTAGCGCAATTGAAAGCTGCTAAACTGCTATTTAACATAATTTTTGTGTATACTAAGTTGCCTATTATAGAGGCCATACTATTCGTGTCTGGCTGTACTTATACTAATTGAATTATTTTATATACTCATACATCTAAACTGTACTTAAAAAAGTCTGGTAGCAGCAGCTTAAAATATATCTATCTATATTACATTCTAGCGGTTAGGACAATTAATAATTTCAAATGGCTATTGTCACAATTAAATTCGAATTAATTATTACCAATTGAAAGTGCCGCCGACTTAGTAAATTTTTGGTATGAATTGATTTAAACTGATTCAATCTGGCAGTAATTCAAATCATTTGGAAAATAAATGTTGGAGTCGGTAGATAAATCTCACCTGGAGTATATTTAAAAATAAATCGTAAAATCTAATAAGACAAATTTTGTGGAGCTTCATGTGCGGCTTCGGCAATTACTTGAACGCGATGTACCCTTGGAGGTGATTAATGGCACATATTAAATGTACGCTTACATAAGTTAGTAGAGTGTGCCGGCTTAAAAATAGTCATGTATTCGGCGCAGTTTATCCGATGATGTATGCCCTGGGGGGAACTAATAAGAGATGCAATATAACATGTTTGTAAACTCATTTTTTAAAGTCTGCTCCCTTCGACACCCCATGTGTCAAACTCGCTTCTAATAACTCAAGCTACTAGTCAATATATAAACACACCGGTGTCGGCCTATGCAACTATTACCGACAACCTCTTTTATGCAACAGGAAGCTATTTATCAATATCCGAATACTCGGCTTTAATTATACGATTTTTATTGAGAAGTCGATTATTATTTTTTTTACTTAATGGCGCCTTAACACCCCACCCCTTATTTTCACCAACTTTAACATGCACTTTGCAGGGAGTAGTAAATCATTTATTATTTTCTTTTTTACTACCGCCTTGAATTACTATATTCACACTCTCCTCAGCATTCAAAACGCCCTCGACGACTTAATCCCTCGTAATGCAGAAATCACCATAGAATTTAAGCTCAATCTATTGGAACCCATAAACTAGAATCAAAGATTGGGGATTATTTCTATAGGCGTTGTGAGAGAAGAATGGAAAAAAGGAAACTTTGTACAATGGGGAATGTCATTACGGAAATTGTACTTGTTGGCCCCTAACACTATTCAAAAAAGAAACATTAGAATAAAAATAAGATTTATTCAGAAATAAGAAACCTGTTGCTTACTCTTTATTATTTTTTATATCAACTATAATTATTTTCTATAATTTATAATAGTTATGAAGTCTATTATTTATAACACCTTTTAATATTTTTAACCTGTTGAAACTTAAAAAAATATATCTCTCTCGTGACTACTGAGCAAGCAATAAAGAGAAAAGATATAATAAAACTTGCTTTATCGAATTAGTTGGAAATTATGCCTGATAAAATTAAAGGCCGTTACTTATTACATTCTCCAGCTTCACAAATTATAACCTATTACACAATTACGGTCTGTATGGAAGAAAATAAATAAGAGGTTATTGTAGACTCATAACGATATTCCTTTTATCTATATCGTTAAAATTTTCTCCTGCATATGCACTTAACTCCTTATTTTCTCTGTGAAAAAAATAGCTTATAATAAAGATAAAGTAATGTAGCGAGATTTTTTTCAACAGATTAACTAAATTCAACATAGATGAAGAAATATTGCTCAATATTTTAAAAGCAATTTAATTTAAATAATGCATGCTGCTGAAAATTAATTAAGTTATGTTGTTTTTAATAAGTTTTCATGTTTGTTGCAGTCTTTTATAAATTTTTAAAGTGCAATCCGTTGTGATGGTGTTTAAATGGTAGGTTAATGGAAGGGAAATGCTGGTGGTTAGTAAGGGCATGTGTCCTTCTGTAAAAGCCAATTTAAATGTATAGAATTACTTGGTATCACTCCCTTGATTGTGTTATCTTGTCACCAACCCTTACATGTAGGCTTAACTAACGCGTAACTTATTCCTCTTCTGGGAGATGCGGACAATATATTTTATTGAATTAATTTATTCATGGAATCTATTATAATGTTTTCAACGGGTCGGCATTATTTACGATTTACATTATCATATTAATTACTGCAGACGGCGTTTGTTTTGCTAATCTTTAAACATAGAAACAATATGCCGAGATGCGAGATACTTTTGAAGGAAACTATTCTCAAGAAAGATTACTTTAATAAAATAGTTGATAATGAACGTGTTATTTTTGTGCTTAAGATAAATTGTTTTATATGGTGCTGAAGTAACTTTTCTAGATCTATATATTTTTTTCCAGACATACCTTCTGTCTGTATATCATTTTCTTTACTTACTTGCAAGTTTCTGTTTTATAAATTTTATAAATTTTTTGTTGCACATTCATAATATCTTTATACTCAATCAGTTGCATGTAGATTGATTTTTTATTAATACTTTTGCCAAAATATTAAACGAATTAACTAATACATTAAGAGCGACGTTTGTAAAATAAAACACAGATTTTGTAATAAATTTGCAATCATTTATAGCTCAGTGTAAAGTACAATTAATACTATTATTGATGCAACACGACATGATTTAAATCTCTTCTACGGAAGCTCTGAGAAGTGTAAATTTGTTGAACTCAATTTTTTATTACTCTTACATAAATTGGACTATATGTCAGTAATGACACATTCAATGTTTGCCAGCAAATTGGGTAATGTGACTGGGTTTTTAATGTAAAGTAAAAACTTAACACAATCCACAGAAAAAAGTCTAGGGTGAGGAGGATAATTGACTGGGCTGTTTATTGATTCACCGAACTTTTTTTGAATAATTCTAAACTCTATTTACAATAACGGGATTTCCAGCATTGCTGAGTGATTTTTTTAGCATGAAATGCACAGCAGACAGGCTAAACTGCCTTTTTATGAATTGCTTATGGCTAAGTTTTGGATCAAATTTGGTTGATTTGCTGTTAAGGTAAAAGTGAACTTTGACGCTGGAGATTATTTTTATACAAAATTTGTTCAACATTTTTGAGCCTTGAGTTAAAGCAAACTTGAATGCAAGGAGGAGTCTTTACAAACACTTTTACCTACAGCTGCAATATTTTATTTATTCCTTACACTTCTTTGTCTCATTGGCGTGACAATGTTATGAAGTTAATGTGTTTATTTAAATTTGTTGCACTAACCGTTCAACTGTTCTTTAACTTGACGGTCAAAAATTGGAGTTATTGAATTTTGATAGAACATCTGAATAATTTGTAAACGTTGTTAAAGCCACGCGCACAAATGTCGAAAACATCAAACTCAAGTGGGCTTCTATCTGAAGCAAATATCAATTAAAAAAAAAATGCGTTGGACGTTATGAATTATCTTACACTTTCAACTTAGTTGCGTTTTGTAATACACTATAGGCTGATCTTGTTTATTTAATTTGTGAGTTTGTTTTAGTACTAATTAATTGTAACGTTCTATAATGTTTTTAAGTTTTGGAATCTATAATTTAGATTTGTGCAGTAATATACTGTTAATATACGCTTCACAAATTATTTTTCTGTTCTATTTTTCTAGACGCACGTATACTGCATAGTTGTCTGTTTACATCGATACTTAACTTATTTTATTTTTTAGCCAGATCTTAACTTTTAATACTTCTTTAAGTATTTGTTTGTTTCTATTAAATACTACTAGCATTGAGTGAAAGAATATTAGGAAGAAGCGCAAGGCATCTTATAAAGACGTTGTATCGGATTTATCTGAAAATGATTTTTAGGCGCCTACCGACTAATCTTTTCCTCTTGATATGCCAAATAATAGTGGTATTGTTTTGTGCTATTGCTGTTTGTAACTTAGTTGTAAGTAAAGTTGACAAAGTGCTCTATTTTGTTCCAGCTTTTAATATTTGTTAGCATAGTGTATGTTATGTTGCTTACTGTCCTGTTTACTTTTGTCATAGTTTCTTTTTTTACATCTATATATTCCGTACAAACACCATATGTTACACGGTACCACATTTGCGCAGTATGCATATGTGTCGCTTTCTTGTACAACTTTTATGACCCGTCAAAAATTACGCTAGTGTCCTATTTCTCTATGTTTGCGCTTACCTACGGCGTAATTCTATTTTTATCATTTGTTTGCTCTATTCTGTAGTTCTGCTCGGAATAATTTATTCCTTTTTTTATTTTTTTATAGATTCTTGTCCAGCTTTTTGTTTGTTCTTTCTCTGTATATATGTGCAGTCGTTAGCACATAAGTATATGTATACCATGCTATTCTGCGATTTTTTTTAATTACGTTTTATTTAAGTATTTTATTCTAACCATCAGATCATCTGCGTAATTAATTACTAGTAAACTTTCTTGGCAAAAGAGTCCAGGAATAGGGAAAGGGAGCGCGATATTGTAAGAAAAACAACAATCGATTGAACTACGGTTACTACTCTTCTGCAAAGAGGATAAACGAAGAATAAGAAGAAGAGAAAACCCTTTTGTAAGTCCAATTTCATTACGTCATTATAGTAGATATTTTATAGGGTGGGGTCATGGATTGAACCTTGCGGTATCCTACACGACATTTAATTTTTCTTCTTTGACTATTAGTACTAGGCGATCATTACGTTCATTCGTAATACGTTTATTAAATAAGGGTAATCTTTTAGTGTACGTGTTATGCCTTTTTAAGGGACAAAGTTAAATGCATTTTTTACGTCCAAGGTGACTATAATGGCATACTTTTCTTGCTTTTTCTTTATTTCTCACTTATTGGATATCATTTTCCTCTTTTATTTCTAGTTCTTTTGTTAATTGATTGTTGTCAAAGAGTTTGCCTAAGGAGTTGATTCAGCAGATGGGCCTGTATGTAGTTATTCTTAGGTTTCACAATAAGTATCAATTTTGTTGTTTTATATATCATTGGGAAAATATATTTTTTTATTAGTTGATTGAACAATTTATTTAACAGTTCTAAAAAGTGTTCTAGTTTTTCTGACTAAAAACTTCTTTTTTTTTCTTACCTCCGAGGGGTACGCTTGGTGCCTTTTACACTGCGAGCGTGCTGATCTAGTTATAAGTGTCCTTCTTACGTCTTATTCTTTTAGTAGCTCTGTCTCTTTGCTGATGTACAGAATTTTTTCTATGGGATTACTTTCAGCTGTTTTTTGGTTGGGTCTATGTTTCTCAAAGGAGGCTATGCGTTGCATATTTTAAGCTTTGCGTTCACTCAGCAAGTGTAGCGGAGTCTCTATTTTTATTTTTATTTTATGCATGTGCTTGTTAAGACTTCAGTGTTTGGTTATCAGTTCTGTAAGCCTTTGCTGCCTGATTTGCCTTGTTTTGAGTTATCAAAGTTCTGATAATATGTGATGGTCCTGTTAGGAATAGTATTGAGTGTGTCATTTCCTTACAGTTACTCTACAGGTTGTTGTGTTTTACATCAAGTTTGCTGTGGATTAATTTCTATTTGGTCTCGTATCCCAAAAGCAGGTTTGGTGTCAGTAAATGTCTCTTTAGCTCTCTCTTTAAAGAGCTGGTTTAATTTTTTTTTGTACTTAGATTAGACGTACTCTGCAGAATGTGGCCAATGTTTTCAGACTGTTTATGTATGCCATAACCACTTTGGATTTAATTACTGGCGATTGCAATGCTTGAATGACACTGTTGGGGTACAATTTCAATCAATGTTTTTGGTGCACCACTTGATTGGTCTGTGGTGATGGGCCGTGTTGTGAACAATATAATTGCCGTTTTGATTGATTGCTTTACTGATAGTTTTTTTTGCATCACTTTTCTATGACGTTTAGTGCACTCTGTAACATATTTGATACAGTTGCTCTAAACTTCATATGTACGAGGTTGGGGATTATTGACGTAGCCTAAGGTAAAGACGCCCATGTCGTTGAGTATCTGTAGTAGGTCGTCCATAACTAAGCACTACAGTAAAGGTGAAAGTACCTGCCTGCGACTTTAGCTCTTACAGTTTTTTTATATAATGTTATGGCTAAGCTCTTGTTCTTGAGCTTAGAGTTTACTCAATATCGAACGATAGGTACTATTCTTCTGTTCTCCATTTCAGTGGCTGTTCCACTTAGTTAGTTTTTTTTTTTTAGAAAAGTGCCATTGCATGTTTTTTCTATTGCCTACATTAGGTATGTTGCACAATACGTGTGCTGCCGCATGTTTATTTTTAAAGTACTAGCTTTTGATTTTGGAGTTTGTTTTAGTAATTTTTCTTTTCTTTTTATTTATGGTAACATATATATTATTATGATCACTTAAGGTTTCTTAGCTGGTTTATGGGAACGATAACATTTATTCATGAAGTTTTCTACCTTTTCTCTTTTTTTTCCAATTTTACATTGTTATATTTAGGAATTATTTAATAAACAACAACATAAAAATATTTTTGAGTTTCAACGAGTGAAACTACACTCGCTGAAACTGTCACGTTAAAAACTATTTAAGCAGTGTGAATATTGACTTTAAATATTTGCGGCTTATAAGTCTCAGGAAATACTCAAATCATATATGGAACAGTTACCCATGTTAGATTTATAGAAGTGCATCTTTTTCAGCCATTTACAGATTATACATTCATCTTTTTCTAACTGATCTCTATAAAGGAGATTTTGCATTAAAATTTTTATCTATATGATTGTTTTTGTTTGTCTTCTTGTTTTGCTTATAAAGATATTGCTCAAAGTATGGGGATATGTAGGATGGTATATTATTATTATTATTATTTTTTTATGTGGGGTCTATATTGCCGCATCTTTGTTCTTGTCGGTTATCTATTTTTTATTGTTTTATTACTTATTTGGAACACGTCTGCCTAAAAAGATCTATTGCTTTTTGTTCTTGCTTAGGTTTACTTATTTATGTATCTGTTTTGTTAATTGGAATTAAACTTTTGGGATCTCATACGAGACCGAAAATTAAATAATTTGTAGTAAACTTGAAACGGAATACAGCATTTTGTGAAAGTTTTTTTAGGGAATGAAGCACACAAGGCCGTTCTTAACAAGATTATTACAAATTTTTTTAACCATGGTAATGCAGATGAGCACAACAAAATTACAAAAGCTTACAGCACTTGAACTGGACACTGTGGCCTAAACAAACTCATGAATAGGAAATTTATACGGATTTCCTATGCTGCGGGTGTTTTGCTACATCTGCTGAGTAGTGCCTTTCTTTGGCAAGCACATGCTAACTAAAAAAGAGCGCACTACAGCCTGTTGGCAAAAGTTTCTAAACTTTATTGAAGTAATGGCGTGGCTATACTAAATCAACTTTGCCGGGCGGCCCGTGTCGCCCGGCAAAGTTGCTCAAAAATTTTCTTGAAATGTTGAAACGGCAAGAAACTTTGTGCGGCCAAATGTGGATAATTTAGAGCAACCTGCAGAAAAAAGTTTTGTTATAAAACTGGTATAATTTTTATTGATTGTAAAATAAAAGCCTAAAAAATGCAGATATTATTGTAAAATTAAACTAAAAAAGAAAAGTTTATTAATTTAACTTTACAATAATAAAGCTAATTTATGAAACGCTTGTGTTTTTTTTACTTTAATTAATCTTCCTTTTCTGCTAAATAACTTTTTAAGAAATTGTCTTTGTGTGATTAACGACAATATTTAACTCGCATCAGTGTAGTCTAAAAACACGCGCGGCTTGACTTTCATCGCTTATGGCCGGCTAGCCGCATGTGCCGCCCGCTTTTCTCGTTTTAGTGTAGCTTCGCCATAACGGAACTACTAGATGAGTAACAATCAAATGTACACATTAGGACTAAAAGCCATCAGCGCAGGTACGCTAGACGTACGTACCATATTGATAGGAAAATAATCAGTCTTGTTCACATAGACGCATTGACTATCCGCCATGTTCAAATTTTTGGCTTGACCAATCCGATTCGTTGTCGACTCGACACTACCAGATACATTTTTTTGTTTGTTTCTAAGTAGCATCTATTAAGGTTTATTCATAGTTATACTTACTTATCAAAAATGTTTTAATTTTTTTTAATGATTTCTACAGCTGTTTCTTAATGCATTCTTTAGTTTAGCTATGCAAATGTTTAATAATAACTTCTGTATCTTATGTTTAAACACTGAACTTTTCAACCAATTTGTAGCTTATAATTTTTATTTTTAATGGTATAGACTTTTTGGTTAATATAATCTACTTTTACTATATAATGCGAACTATATATCCCTCGTTTAAATTGATAGGTGGGCCACAAAATTATTTAATTATTCAACGTGCATGCAATATTTAGACAGTAGGCGGAACCTACTAAAGTTTCTTGTTTACAACACATTTTTTCTTATGCAGAAAATTTGGCTCTCTGTATGCACTAACCAATACACCACTTGGGTGCTCGTCAGTAATCTTGTTTTAAATGTTGCAATATATTAGTACCACTACTTTTCTAAAATATTATTCCAAAAACCAGAACTAAGTTGTGTTGACTTCTTTACTCCTCTCAAGCAAGACCGGGTGTATTTTGTTGTTTATAAGAGATTAAATCTTGATAGTTGCCACGTCTGTATTGACTACTGAGAAGTCATTACAATTACTAATTACTGGCTTGATAAGTATCTATAGTATTTCCAATATAGTTGTTTGTTCTGTTGCACTAATGCCTTTGTCCAAAGCTGTCTTGGAATTACTGTAGTTTTAAAACTGAAGTATATGTTTTATGAAGTAAAGAAATCAAATATACGATCTGAATACTTTGGATGTGCATATCGGTGTAAGCAGATTACTTTTGGGTTGGGAAACGTCAACTTTTGTGGAAAATTGGGAATACCAAATATATTTAAAAAACTTATTTCAAGCTATGCTGATTTACCAAATTTACTAAAAAGTGTTTTATTGTTGCTGCCTGGACATTATAACATTTTGAGAAGCTGATACAATTGTTGCAATTACTGATAGCTGTAGTGCTGTACGTATTTACAGCAACTTATGACTTGCAATCAAAAAGCGAAGTTTTAATTTTGTTGTTGTAAAGTATATGAGTGGTTACCAATCTTTACATTAGTGGTTAGCTGGTAACATGTATCAGCAAATGCACTCAACTTTCGAATTAATATTGTACCAGCAATAGGAAGATACCGATGATATAGCCAACCATTATTAAAGGTTTGTGAAACTTTGTAACAAGACAAGAGGTTTGAAAAATATGCATTAAAGTTATGGAATCACTGGTAGTAGTCGTTTACATAGTGCAAGCCAATGCAGCAGTCGTCTTGTCAGTTAAATTTGTAGGTGTTGCTATAAGATAAGAAAAGGAAAAATAAGTCAGTACGAGCTTAGTTGACTAATAAAAGTATTTTATGGTGTTATCATTATTTTTAATGTGTCACTAGCAAACCACTATTTGTTTATTTCAATATCAATAACATGACTATTGAAATCTGCTTACACACTGCAAGCTGTGACTGGCATGTTAATTTCGTATAATCACTGGCAACGAGGTTATCAGTTATTAGTTGATATTTATTGACAACATTAACTGGCATCGGTACGGTATTTTGATTCTTTACTTTTTGAACATTTTCTTGCATATTTTCCTATTCTTTGCTGTTTCTTTTGTTTTCCTCAAGTTCCTTCTCGTTTGCGTTAATTTTTGTATTTTGTCATTCCATTTGTGTCTTTATTTTGTGATTTTTCTATTTACCATACTACTTTAGTTAGTTATTTATTTGTTATTTTTGCCATGTTTTTGTGCCATCTGAGTGCGTTTTTGTCTATCCCTTTCTCTATTGCATTTACTTCTACTCTTTCTCTTATTTTTGTGTTTTATATTTTTTTGTTATCTTCAGACCCGCTATTTTTTGCAGAGTTTTTTTTACTTGCTTGTACTTTTTTGTTTTTTACTGAGTGTTCTTAATTTTGGTCTATATGTTAGTGTTAGCGCAAACATTGTTTTATAAATTTTTGTCTTGTTTGTTTTTTTTATAGTTTTTTTCTGTCAAATACTTGTTTTTTTAAGTTTTTTCTTCTAATTTTATTTTTATTTTCTTGTCTTCAGACATTATTGTGTCTATATTATTTTACTTGCTCTATTTTTTATTTGTTTTTAGTATCCCCATATTTTGTTTTTTTTTTAACTTTTGATTTGCATTGTTGGCTTATGTAGTCAGTATTATGAAGAGGTCTGAACTCAGCGTATTACCTTGTAGTACCCTTTGATGATTGCAAACTTTATTGAAGTATTTTTAAAATTGTACTCAATCATTTGATCGTTTCTTTTTAATAAAATATATTTTTTTTATTGATTGTATGAAAGAAAAAAATGAATGCTTTATTTTTGGCTAAACTATATTTTAATAAAAAATTTATATAATAAATTAGTTTTTTTTTTCTTAAAAAATAGATACATCTTTTTTGTTTTGTTGCGGGGTTTTTATTGATTCTATATGATAATAACGAAAGTATTTAGTATACATTTGCTTAATTTTAATTTTCCGATACATAATACTCAGAAGTTAATGGAATCATTAATAATGTAATCGACAAAATGCGTTACGCTGTCCTATTAACTTTACCACGGCTTTTTAGAAATATTACCTCAGTTTATTAAAGATTAATAAGTTAACATTAAACCCTAACTGCTATAAATTTTTCAAAGACATAACATAATTCCCCTTAAGAATAATTAAATCCATTATAATATCTAATCGTAATTTAATTTATATTATCGTCGTGTGTGAAATTACACACTTAATTATTCCCTTTCTTTACAGATAATTAAGCAAGGGAAGCAATTAGTCTTCAGTACTGTTACAATATTTATGAAATTTTCATAATAAATTTATTCACCGTGGATTTTAGAATACGCGTAGGGGAATATGAAATTAAGAGAACTGCGCAGGTTATAAATTTACGTCTATGTATTTATTTAAATTACTAGGTTTGCTTATCTAGTATTATTATAATTATATAATATATAGAGAACGATGGAAAAATAATAACTGGGAAGTAATAATTGTTATTATTTAATCATATGCTTCAATCGGGATGCTTTCCAGGTTTTAATGGAAACAAACGGTTGTGTAATTTGCGTAAAGTTTGTAATTTTAATTTTGTTAGAATAATAAAGAAACATAATTTGTATATATTGATTGGAAAATGATTAACTGTATGTCTTAATACTTTATTTATATTATTGTTGTATTTAAAAAATAATTTCAGAACTTAATACTGTTTATTTTTGTTTCAGGTTAGTGATATGTTCCATTTTCTAACCCAAGCGGTGGTAAGTTTATTTAGTTATTTAGAGTGCATAAAGTTTTTTTTCAAATATAATATTACAAAAATTTTACAATTATTATTTTAGTTTTATTTCATAATAAATTGTGCAATGTGTTATACAACCCTCTCCTGCTATACTGCAGTGGCAGGAGAGTGCAATATTGGTTGCCTACATATCATACCCAGTTGGAGGCAATAACAATTTTCCAACGAATATAGAATGAAACCTATGAATGTTAAAAGCGGCAATAAACGTTATTAAAACATAAATATTAAAACGTATAACATTTCCAAATAAATTTACTATAATATACGACATGCATATATTTGTAATAAATTACTCCTACTGTTTGTAATAGATTACTGTGCTTTTTTTCTAATTAATTTTATATTGGTTAGGTTTTTTATTATATTCTTAGTTGTGTAAATCTAATCAATATAACAACGTACATAAAATTAAATTAGCGACCTTAATTAAATTTACTACTCAAGTATATTTTATAACTGACAGTCTTAATGTAGAACGTCCCACCCACTTTACTTCCTGCGCTTGAAGGTAGATGTTTACATTTAATATATAAAATTTACATAATTGATGCATATATAATAATGTTTAATGAAAGAAAAAACTGGTGTAATGTACAACATATAATTGTATATTTTTGTTTCAATTGTCAAAATATTAATGTAAATATAATGTTTCAAATTATGATGAAATTGTATTTATATGTCGAAACAAATATCAAATGTTTTATAGTATAATGATATACTTGCAACAGATAATACATATGACTAGATAGTCCTATATCAATAAGTTTGTAATACTTATGAAATAGTTATGAATTTACGTTTATTATACATAATAGTTACAATATCTTGAATAAATGTCTTATACCTTTTACTAAAAATATTTAATTGTTCAATATAGTTTCTGGTGTTTTAATAACTATCTTTCAATACCATCGTTAAGTACGTAAACTGTTCGTCTCTTTCGTTTTAAAATTTGTCAGTTTCTTGTGTTACATCTATTACTTCTGTTTTCTTATCTTATACCTATATGTGTTTGTTTTCTTATCTGAGAGTGTTTTACTCAGCATTTTTCTTTCCATTGCTTATTGAGTTACTCTCAATGTTCTCGGTTAGAGTCAATGTTCCTGCTTTGTAGGTGAGGGTGGGCAGGATGCATTGGTCGAAAACTTGGGTTTTGAGGTATTTCGGGTTTAAATACACTTGACAATTTGCCAAATGCGGACTATCTCAGTTTTTTCTTTTCTATTGATTTTCGTTGCTTGGGATTTGTTCCGAAGGAGAGACAGTGGCCAAGATATACATATTTTTGATTGAGGAGGTTTTGCTGGTTGTGTATAGGTGTGGTAATTTGTCTGTTGGTCATGATTTTAGACTTGCTCTTGTTCACCTTCAATTCCACGTTTTTTGTTGTTAATTCTAGCTTTTTAACAGTTACTTTTAATTTTTTTAACCCATTTGATATAAAGATGATATTGTCAGCAAAGCGTAAGTTTGAAAAGTATTTGCCGTTAACAGCGTCTTTCAGGTTGTTTGTTCAGCTCTTAGTAGGTAGGTTTTTACAAGGGTTGCTATTGTCTTTTCTTGGCCTCTGGCGAATTAGGTGGAGTGTTGTGCATTACTAACTGGTTTCATCCTACCTTGTAGTACTTGTATCCGGTGATGGGCGGTTTGGTACTTCCGACCAAGTTGTTGGTATAACATGTTTAGGCTTGGTGGTGGTTGTGCCCGTTTTATTTTAGGAGGTAGCATCGGCTCCATACTTTGATGTTGCCATTGGAGAATTTGTCAGTGGAGTTGCGTGACAACGCATCAGGCAGCAGATTAATGTACACTATGGCATGTTTGATGTGATAAGTGAACTCAGCTAATAATAGCGACTATCGCATTTTGCCTTGGTGTTGGTCGATTTTCGTAGCCAGTCTAACGCTTTGGTCTGTACGTAGTGTGAAAGGCTTGCTTTCTAGGTACGGCTTGTATTTTTTGTTGGCCTACACGATGGTTATATATTTCTTCTTGATTGAGTGGAATTGGAATTGAGGCTCAGGCGTGGCATTTGTATAAGAGATAAGAGATGTGTTTCCGGAAACCTCTAGTTAGAGTACGGCTATCATTTCTGACTTTCATGCGTTTGTTTTAGAACCTAACGGTTTAGCCGGCGCCAGTTTTTGTCTATGTTTGTTTGAATTATCTTAAAAGTTTGGCGGTTTCTGTAAAGGTTGTGCAGTAGCGGTGTTGTTTTTCTAGTGGGATCTGCAAATGTCTAATCTACAAATTCATTTTTGTAAAGATTTTATCTTTGAGGGTTTTGTAGATTTTTGAAAGTAGACAGATTTATCTTTGGTCGCTGCATTGAATTGCCGGAAATTCATGCAGATCCTAGGTGAAAATTTTTCTTTTGTACCAGTGCTACTGGAGAGCAGTAGTCACTGGTGGTGCTTCTTTCATTGATACTTTCTACTTGCCGCAATCACGGTATTTTTGTGTGCATTGTATAAGTATTGAAATGCCTGAACTGTGGTGTGGTTTTTCAGCTTTTATGCGTTATTGTGCGAGTGCTGTGCTATCTCAGGTTCTAGGTTTCTTTGGGTACTTATCTGGTAAAATTTGGTGTACTTCCGTAGATGGCGCGGTTTTTTTGCATTATTTCAAAAAATTGTGGCACGTTTGTATTTGCCAAAGTTTTTTCAACGTCGCTTGTAGTCTAGGTTTGCGTTGTTTTCCGGTAAACATACATGTTCCAATACAATTGTCTTACCTAGTTTTGGTACAATTTAAAAGTGAGTGTTGGTGTTTTTGCCTACTGCTTTGCTCGTGATCAATAAGATGGTTGCTTTTGCTATCGTTACTTTCAGTTTTATTTTGCTTTGGCAATGTATTGGCTGATGCTGGAGTTGTTGAGAGCGATTAACACGGGACAGTAGAATTATGGTATTTAACTTTTGTCGGCTTTTTTGTTGTTTCCAGAATTTTTTGTTGGGTCATCTTTGGTATTGGAGCGTAAGCTTTGTCAGTGTTTAATGATTGTTCTTATTTTGCTTGCATATTCTATTAGCTATTCTAGGCAGGCAAAGCACAACAGTTCTAGTTAGTGCTTGTTGGATTCTGGGATCTATCCAAGTGACCAAAGCGTTTATCATTATAGACGAGTTGTGGGGTGGATACATCCAGTGGTACAGCGCTGTTTGTTTTTGCAGATAATATTCTACCAGTTTCTTGGGCTGGTGCACGTGGCTTATTAATGTGTTGACTCATGCGATGTGTTTCAGCTTTGGTGGTAGTGGCATCCACTGTGTATGATGGTTCACCAGGTTGGGAGTGTAGTGCCGCGATTCCGCAGTCGATTGATAGAAATACGCTGAACCGGTCCGTGGTGTGGTTTGAACTGTTGGTGCGACAAATTTGGATTTCTTTAGCCTGGAGAAGCTTTCATCTTGTTAATTGGCTAATTCCGATGTCTATTGTGCAGCCTTAATACATAATAAAATAACTGCGAATCGGCACGAAGCGCCCACTGAGCTCATAATAAATTTTAATATAAACTTTTTTTACTATTGTAACATTTTGAAAGACGGGGGCAACATATTTGCAGCGGACGCCATAGTAGGTTGCACTACCCCTGTTTGGATCGACATATTTTTCTTTGAGTTTTTGGAGAAGTTTACATAAATGATGAGACCAGTCATAAAACCACGTTATGTTTACCAAAGTCAAAACGACAGGCAGTTACGTTTTTTTTTTAAGTTTTTGATCTTTTTTTTTTAGTTTCTGGTTTGTTTACTATATTTTCAGTGAAGTGCTAGATATCGTATTTGCATTTTTGTCAAAAATTGTTTTATCTTATTCAAACCGGGGTTGTTTTAAACATACTTGTACAAAACCTCAAATCTCTCAGTTTATTCTAATTATTATATTATGATTCATAATAATTCAGAAAAATAGAACGTAAAACTTTTTTATCTATACTTAAAGTATGAAGATTTTATTGTTTCTTGTATTTTTTTTGTAAATGTACATACGAGGTTTTGTACTTTCACCGACGATATATAGTTTCCATACAAGACTACGAGCATAGGCTATGTGGGGACTATCGATGATTTAAAGCAAAGTAGTTTGATTGTTACTTGGCTTGACACTTTTAAAACTGTTTGTACGACATTGATGGTACTACGTTAACAGTTTTTTTTTACCAGGGCTTTTAATTGCAGAGGAAATATCTACGCTGTTTTTTTTATGATTTTTGGAATGTTGATCAAACTTTTTAGAGGTTGATGATATATTAGCATCATCTTTGATAGCAAAGCACCTAACAACATATTTTAAACGTTTACAAGACTAAGTACTAGTTATCAATTTAGCCAATTTTTTTTTGGTAAACCCTTACTGACTTTTGGACTGTTTTGTATCTAGCAACGGAATTTGACCTTTACTAACTAACAGGAGAGTATTACATTTCTTACTTGAACTAGGTTGGTGAAGTTGATCGAGTATATAAATTCTAATTTTATTTTTAACTAAAATATTGAAAGTTGAAACGACGTTATTTGCAAATTGAGTTTTAAGACATGCAAATAATCATCAATTACACGTTTAATTTCAATATTGCTATAGATTATTGATGTAAACTAAAAACTTAACATAGCCCCACAGAAAGATTGAGTAATTGTGTGGCAAGTAGCACTGTCTTGCTGAAACTCCATGTTGTGCAAGTCATGAGCATCCAATTTGGACCAAAAATATCAGTCAGCATTGAACGATAGCGACCCGGTTACATTATCTGGTTTATCAGTATTGTTAAAAAAAGTTTAAGTTCAAGACTTCTCTAGCCTGAAAAACATAACAGCCAGTCAGTTTAAGTGGGAGTAAGTATTTAATATGCATTGTTTCTGGTTGATTTTTAGACTAAATATGGCAGTTTAGCTTGTTCACAAAACCATTAAGGGCCGCTTTTACAATCGTCGGATAAACTATTCGATAGTTATACTTATACATTGGAGCAACAAATCTTACTTTTTTCCTTATTCATTTTCACAAATATAATATATGTACGGCGCTTACGAGGTTATGAGCGTTATACTAGGTATAACTACTGCTTCTAGCACCGGATAAGTTATCCTCGGTTTATCTTTAACTGGGGATTGTAAAAGCGGCCCTAAGCCAGAAGTAAACTTTGACGCTGAAGATAAAAAGTTAAACTTGTTATTATTTATTTTTTTAATTTTTTTTTTACATTTTGTTGATTATCAATACAAGCTCATAAAGTTAGGTTGTAGTTAACTTGTCACGCTTTCCTATAAATTCACTTTTTAAAATTGATTTTAAAAATTTCTATGGATGGCGCGTTTAAGACGTCTTTGGGTATTTTATTAAAAACTTTTCTCACAGCGACTTCATTTTGTCTGTATCCATATTTGTTATTATGGGCTTCTACAACATATCTTCCCGTTTGCCTTGTTCCACGTTCATGATAAATTGTTATCCAATTTTTGTTGTTATGTAAATTATTCATAACAATTCTGACTTCGAATAACTTTCTAATATTGTAGATTTTACCATCTTTGTACGAATCAACAGATATCCCTGAATTCTTCTGTTGGCAAAGAAGGTGTTTGGTCACTTGGTTTTGCAAACTTTGAAGGCTGTTTAGAAGATAGTTGGAAGCGTTGCCATATACTGTAATTCCATCAGAAATTATGGATTCAAACATTGCTTTATAGATGGTTACCATTGTTTGATCAGGTGTAACGTTTTTCAAATAATAAAAATTGCAAGAGAGATGTTTTAATTTATTTCTGAGTTGGCTAATATGAGGTTTCTAGTTTAAATCTTGGTTTATTAAAATGCTCAGGTATTTCTGCTGCTTAACGTTATCAATTTTTTCCTTACAGCTGCATTTTGCTGGTGTTGTAGTCATATGAATGCATTGAGAACTGTGTTGGATTAAAACAAATTCTGCTTCTTTAGATCTCTGATGTGGGGATGCGATATACATTAGTTTTGTCTTCTCTCTGTTTATAATTAGCCCTTTATCATGTGCCCATTTTTGAAAATGTGTAAAGTCTTGTTGTAGGTTTTTTAAAGCTTGGATTTTTGTGAATCGACACTGTATATGTCATCCTTGTACAAAAAATGCTTACATGTTTTAAAGCATGAACCCACGTCGTTTACATAAAGTAGATATAAAAGGGGGCCTATAATACTGCCTTAAGGTACACCTCGCTTGACCTTTGTTTCTTGTCCTAGTTTTTGTTCAAATTTGACATGGAAAGTTTGGTTTTTAAATCGCTTTTTATCCCGTAGTTCTTTAAAATTTTCAACATTTTCTTATGATCCAGTGTATCGAATGCCTTGGAAAAGTCTACAAACAAGCATAGAGCATGCATGTTTTTATCAAGGCTGTTGTTAATAAGGTTTGTAAATTTTTCCAAAAGTTGAATGGTTCCTTTGCATTTTTGGTACCCATATTGCTCTTTGATTATTATGTTGGAATTTTTTAGATGTTGAGATTTTGTTCAATATATCTCTCAAGGATTTTGGAGATTGTTGGCAACACTGAGATTTTTCTGTAGTTTTTGGTGTTGTTCATTTTTTCCGATTTGTATATTGGACGTAAGATGGCTTTTTTAATGTAATAGGAACATGTTCTTTTTTAATTGTTAGATTTATTAGTTTTGTAATAGGACTTGTCACGCAGTCTATTATGTCAACAAGATCTTTTGTTTTGATACCGTCGTGTCCTGCGGGTTTTGTTGTGTCCATCGATAGTATTATTTTTCTAATGTCGTGTGAAGTTGCTTTTGGTATGTGTAAGGACTGTGAGTGGGTGTTGTTTAGTGCTTCTTTATGTAAAATTTGGTTACATGAGTTTGCAACGTTTTTTTGTCTGATCGGTAAAAGTGTTTGTAAACTGTTGTATAATATCTTCAGTTTCAAGTTTAAAATGTTCTTATATTTTTTTATCTTCTGTGGCGTTTTTTGATGTTTTTCCTAATGTCTCGTTTATTATATTCCATGTTTTTTCATGTTTGTTTTTGACATTTTAAATTGTAATGAATAGTATTTTTGCGTTGCAGTTTTTAGCATTTGTAACTCTGTTTCTAGCTGTTTTGTATTTTTCTCTTAACTCATCTTTAATTTCTTTCGTATCTGTTGATTTTTTCCATACTTGGAAAAGTTTATCGCGGTTTTTTTATTTCTTGTGCAAGTTTGTTGGTTCATTTTTTGTGTGGCCTTCTTTGGTGACTAATTTTTTTTTTCATTCATTCTGATTTACACTTTTTGTGAATTTGCATTAATTGCTCTATAAGTTGTTGTGGATTTTCTAATTTTTCAAGTTTGGCATGTTTTATACAATTAGATAATAAGTTTTTAAATTTAGATCTATCTAGATATTTGATTTCATTGTCGGTTTTTGTTGATGTTTTTAGGTTAACATTTTTGATTGCTCCACTTATGAGGTAATGGTCCAAAACTTTTGTCGTCAATATAGTCGTGATCATTTATTTTGTTGCACTTTTGAAATAAATGTGGTCTAGGCAAGATTGTACTAATTTGTCTTTTCTGTAATCTTCTCTTGTGTATTTGTCTATTTTTCTTATAAAACCATATCCATATAACATTTCCTCGTAATCTTTGCTATTTATTGTATCAGTTAAAATGTCAATATTTGTGTCGCCTATAATCATAATTTGTTTTCCTCTATTTTCATTAAGAAATATGTCTAGTTCTTCAATAAATAGTCTCGGATTTCCAGTAGTCTGTAAACAATTAATATGTAGATTTTAATTTTAACAATGTCAATTTAAATCTAATACATTTTATTAATTGATTAGAAAACTTCCATTTACTTGACAGCAAATTCTTAGAAGTAAATACAATAATCAAATCAAATCAGTAACAATAAGAAAGTTCTTATAATGTCTGTAACATAATGAATTTTCTATTGTATACCGTAACTAATACATGTGTATTTTACTTTAACAATAAATCTCATTATACATATTGTATGTGTGTCAGGTGTATACGGACATCCAATATTAAAAGTTAACACTATGCGTGCCGACGAAATATACGACATCCTTTTCCTGCGTGACATTCGTGCGTTCTGGGGGTTCAGATGTCACCTCACAAGTTGCCCCCGCCTGTTCGACCCACAACATCAATTATACAGGTTGTGTGCGTAAAGGCATTAAAATTAGTCCAAGTACTATTTGGCATCGTTATCTTGGCGATAAGAGTCACGCGTGCGCGGCTCGCTGACCACAGCAGGACCACCGGGATGATGGATCGGTTTGCAGGACACTGTCGTATCTATTAGTAATACGCTAACTAATACACATTTGTACGTGTCGCGTGATGACTTGCAAACGTCGTTTAATGGTTATGGATTTCGAGTTTTAACGGGAGAATTAGGATGTTACGAATGTGCCGCCTCCGGCAGCGTTGGATCATGTCGTGACATAAATTTATATGCAACTTCATATTTTATTGTATGTGCATGAATAGGAATTATTGAAGTAATGGATTTCTAATTTTTATGCTTCAAATCAGCACGATTTTTTGTCAAATAATATTAGTATTTACATAATTTTAGTAATACAGAGTGTTACAAAAAAGTAAGTAGCAATAATAATAACATAATACTGGCCAAAACTAATGGTTTTTTAAGTCCAGTGATGTAGTACTTGTAAAATTCGAATAATAATGCACAAGCTTGATCAATATGATATTTTAAATACAGGGTGAGTCAAAAGATATAGTCCAAACTTAAGGGTGTGGTGTGGGATGCTTGAATAAGCAATGTTAATAAAACCATGACTAATTTCCATCTGTTTTTTAGTTACAGTTCAATCAATGATTTAGGAAATAAGTGAAATATACGCTATTTGTCATTGATGAAACCTTTATTCTGTATATGAATATGCAAAAAAAGTATATTATAGAACTAACACATAATGATACTTATTTCCGATAAGCATAAATGTTGTTGCAGAAGCTTTTGGCCTGTGTTGCTATTTATACATGTAAGTTGTACACAATACTTTTTCTACGACCACAATAAATAAAAGAAAAATTACTAATTTATGGATCTTTTGTGAAAGTGGTATACTTTTTTTGACTAAAATTTATATAATATACGGGGTTGGCCATATTTGACGAAAAGATCGAGCAACACGGTAACTTTTGACAGAGATGTTAGATCGACTAATGACATACCGCGTTTGAAGCATCAGTTTAAGGAGATTGTCGTTATGGAACAGTACACCCCACGTGAACGCTCTAAGATTGTTGAAATTTACATTCAACAAAACAAGTCAACTGTGAATGAAGAAAAATTAATAAAGTCAGAAGTGCGCCTTCTGCAACCACATTGTATCGTTTGTTTGATAGATTTACAACTGGTGCGTCACTTACTAACCCCAAGCGTCCAAATAAAAAGTGACCAAGGCGATCAGATCAGATATTGTCTCGTACAGGCCAGTGTTAGCACGTCTCCAAGAACATCTCAAAAACGTCGTTCTGATCAGTTGGACATAAAACGATCTACTTTACGTCGCATTTTAAGTGTCGATTTGCATATGTTCTCGTATAAAATTCAAGTGACACAAAAATTGTTACTTGCTGATAACCCACGACGATTGGCTCAAAAAGTCATTGAGATGGCTGAAGAAGACGAGCATTTTTGGCAAAAAATTATCATGAGCGACAATGCGCATTTCACGTTAAACGGAACCGTAAACAAACAAAATTACCGTTTCTACGCCACCGAAAACCTTCATATTATTTATGAGGAGCCTCTCTATGACCAAAAAGTTACTGTTTGGTGCGGTTTTTGTGCTGATATCGATTTCGGGCCGTACTTTTTCGAAGATGATGATGGCCGAACAGAAACCGTCAATCCGTTGTCGAACAATGCTAATCGATATTTTGATGTTAATTGTGCGTGATAATGGTATTGATGACTTTCGGTTTCAACAAAACGGCGCTCCACCGCACACTGCTCGAGCTACATTGGATTTGTTGAAGACATCGTTTCCGTTTGATGTCGAAAAATTTTGATTTTGTCTGGCCACCGCGTTTACCAGATTTAAATTCCTGCAGGCTTTTTTCTGTGGGGCTATGTGAAATCAAAGGTTTATATCAACAAGCTACGGTCCCTTAAAGAGCTGAAGAACAACATTTGGCAGGAAATAGCCGCCAATGTTGACTAAAACCATAGAAAATGCTGCAAAACGGGCTCAAAACGCAGTAAACGCTCAAAACGGCCATTTACGAGATATCATATTAAAAAATAAAGTGAGAAAGCGTGGCGCAGTGGTCTAGGCACCCGGTCGCTGTACTGAAGATTCTGAGTTCGATTCTCATATACGTGATAAACTTTTCACATGTCTATATGCTCTCCCACTCCCCAACCCGCCTTTGCCGGCGTGGGGTTTTACGGCTGAAAACCTTTTCTGATGGCGTGATGAAATCTCTCCAGTGGTTTGGAATCCACTTAAAACTGTAAGTCTCTTGTAATGTAAGTTGCCAGCATTACAAGCAGAGAAGAGGCTATGCGCCAGCAGTGGCGTATCAATGGCCGACGACGACGACGATATTCAAAAAGTGATGTAAACAAATCTGCTACAATAGAATTAAATGATTTTTAACATGAACAGCCAAAAATGTGTTTTTTTCATGATTTGAAAAAAAAAACATCTTTCTGTCGAATAAGGACATATGTATAAAATCTTATACTTGTCTGTAGCTATGACACAATGGACATGTTGCAGTAAAGATTAGAAATATGCATTTTATGTATAGTTATTGCAATGGTAATGCTGCTGCAGCTGTGATAGATTATCAGGAAGGATGTGATTACAAGCATGTATTCAAAATATAAGTTAAGTTTGTCGAACATGAGTTTGCAGTTTTAGCAAAACGTTTTAAGCAGTTTTACTCTTTTCTCGCATCGATGAAACGAGCTACTACAATTTTCACGAGCGTACTGTAAAGTTATTGCTAAATCCAACAGCAGCCGCCACTTGCTGTAAGATTTTCTAGCTTCCAAAGTCCGAAGAAACCCGACTGAGATCATATTCAAAGACTCTTTATTGAAACAATCAAAAAGTATTGCTTTACAATTCTAGCGCAATATTTCTAACAATCGTTAAGGAGAGCTTCTTAATATCCTACGACTAAAACTACCAGAAAAAACTAACGAGAGTTATCTGCTGAATTTTAAGAATAAAACCTAGAGAAGGATGCGATCACTGAAGACATGAGATTGTAAAATACTTTCATGCAGCTTGGATCAATATTTTTATGCCAAAATTGACCAAAATGACAGCAACGTTTTTGCATCTCCTACCAGAGGAAACCGAGATTTCTGACTTCATATGTTACGATAACAAGTAAGAGTACTTGTTGCTTGCTACACTTATTGGGAAATAGTGTAGAATTTATATTAACAAAAGTTAGAAAATCTACATAAAGTTTTTTGGGACAAGCAGTTTAATCAGCATGACTACTGTACATCAGTTAAACAGAAACGATTTTTTTGAGTGCGGAGACACCGGCGTTATATGCCTCGAAAATAACATGGAAACTGTTTCATCAACAACGTTGAACGAAGACAACACCTTCTCACTTTGTTAATTTGGTGTCTTAAAAGAATTTGCCAAATATTTTTTTCAAAGATGATATTAAGATGGCATTAAACAACCTCAATCGGCTGTTGAACGCCAGATGGGGTTTTGGACGAATCTAAATTACGTAATGATCAATCACCACATTGACAATGCCACCAAGATGGGTCCAACTGTATCAACACTTATTTAACTTAACTTTACGAAAATGACACGAAATTTGTTTCACCGGCAACACCGTCAATTTCAAAGTAAAACTAAAACATGCCGACTACGTCAATTTGATGTATTTGTTTTCTTATAAAAGACATCAGTTTAAAAGTACCAGGATGCAACGTTGTGTCAGTATCGGCTAAAATTTGCATCAAAGTTAAAATTAAATAAAGACTATCAAAATACTGCCCACTGACTGTAACAATCCTTATTTAATTTACGAAAAATGTCATGGAAATATTACTTGCCGGGTACACTTTTGTATGTCTTATATGAATATCACGGAATTTTTTTTCAAAGACGACCTTAACTTAAAAAGAATTTCAGTGAGTTTTTCATCAAAAATGGAATTGAACAACGGAAATCGAGAGACTGCTCACCGACGGATATGTCCTGTGTACGACTCAAAAAGCGAATAAGAAACCTGCAGCAATGTTTAAGTATGGGCCAGAGCTTTTCTACTACGAGAGTTTCCAAAGTGGTGAAAACAGAGTTTTGATGGCATAGCTCTTTCTTATTAATAGTAACAATTGTCAAATTGCAAAACAACTTCCAAACAAGACATTAGCAACGAACTACAGTGTTTACTTTTATCAAAAGACGCTACTTTATTACTAGAAGAAACTGTAATATTTAGAATCATCTACCATTTGTGAAGAGATAACATGAAACAATGTCTAAGGAAATGAAAAATAAATGCTCGAAATTTTCTTTGACACCTATTGTAAAACAGAATACAACACTTTATTCAATTCTACCCACCTACCGTCTGCGTCATTTTAGTGGATATGCCAAACACACCAGGAAAAACACCAATAACCAACATTATTTTGGTACCTAGCCAAATAACCTAATAGAATAATGTCAGCCTGAAAGTTCCAGATCTTGCTACTGACTTAAGGCAACATAATTATTGATCAATATGTACCAGCCATGATTTTCATAGTCAAATTAAATTTCTATCTACCGACTGTGCCTTCTATATAATTTTCATTTTCACATTATCTAGTAAAATGTGACTAACAGGAACAGTAGCGACAGTCGCAGAAACCTACTACGCTATTGGCATAACACTATTGAGCAATCTTTGGGAACTGGGGTTGTGGTGCTAGCAATTATTTGCTCGGTATGCTTAACTTTTTTATTTCTTTCCTATACGCACTGAGGGCTGTAGAAGATGTCATGCAGTGATGTAATTTGATTTTCAGGATGTTTAATATTGAAATTGTTTCTTGGTTTTTGCACTTTTCGGTTTGTTTCCGTCCTTTTTGGAGGGGGCTAGAGCCGGAAGCGATATTTTTGAGAAACTAAAAAAAAAATATTTTCTACTTTTTCTCAAGCATCTTTATGCATAAGCAGCATGTTGTTGGGTCTTTTTGGGTTCTGGTCTGGAGGTGACCGCTTGCCAGATGTTATTTAAGGTGTTTGCACCGCTAACCTTTTTAAGAGAGTTGCTGGTTCTAACTGTGGCCCGGGCCGGGTACTCATGTCATCACCCTTCTTGATTTAGGTAAATCTTTTAGATCCATGATCAAGTTTTTTGGCATCTAATCGGTTTTTGTTTGGCCGATGTGCTGAAGAGTTATTGTTTGGTTGGTTTGTCTAAACATGTGATTTTCAGGAACACTCTCTTAAAGAAACATACCTGAAAACGGGGTGATGCCTGTTTTATTTCTATTTTGTCAATCTTACACAGAATAGTTGATTTTACTGTTTTCGCTTACTTAGAGTTGAGGTAACAGTCGGAGAACCCTTTTGGAATTATTGCTAGTGCAATACCCTTAAGAGTCCTTTAAAGTCATTTTTGAAGTCTTTTTGTCGTTTTTGCTTTTTTAATGTCGTTTTTGCAATTCCGTCGTGCTGCTGCTGGATAGGTTTTGCTTTTGGGTTCTTGATGTACCCGGGGTGTTTGGTGCAGATAGTTGCTGCTGCCTTTGTCGCATTACCGGATGCCTTAGTTGGCTCAATTGTCTGAGCCCACTGTACATCTCTTTGTCTTTAGAGTTTACGCTTGGAGGCCCTCGAACTCCTTGGTTTTGCAGTGTTGACCTTCTTGCCGAGCTTGGTTTTCTAAAGAGTCTCTAATTGTTCTTATGTTTTTTTTTTTTAATTTAATAAAATATATTTTTTAATAATGGTAATGTCACAGTTTCAATAGTATTGATGCTTTGAACTTTATTACACCTAGATTAGTCTACAGAAACATAACTAATTTATCATCATCATCATCACCCAGCTATATGCATCCACTGCAGGATATAAGCCTCCTCTAAACTTGTCCAACTTTTCTTATTTTGAGCAACTTGTACCCAATTTGGTGCTATTCGTTTTATGTCGTCTGTCCACCTGGTCGGGGGTCTACCCCTGCTGCGTGTGTCTGTTCGTGGTCTCCATTCCAGTAGTTTTTTGGTCCAACGACCATCTTTGTATCGGGCGAGATGTCCTGCCCATTTCCACTTGATTGTAGCAATCCTTTTTATCACATCACATACTCCTGTTCTCTGTCGTATGTGATCGTTTCTGATGTGATCTCGAAGTGAGATCCCCAACATCGCGCGCTCTATCGATCTCTGTGCTACCCATAATTTCTCTGCAGTAGATTTTGTTAGAGTTAGGGTCTCTGCCCCATATGTGATGACTGGTAGCACGCATTGATCATATATTTTCCGCTTCAAGCACATTGGTAAATCGTTTTTTGAGATGGTTTTCAGTTTACCGAATGCAGCCCAGCCGAGACCGATTCGACGCTTGATCTCGCAGGTCTGGTTATCACGACCGATTTGTAGTTCATGTCCGAGGTATTTATATACATATACCTGTTCTACGATGTCGTTGTTTACTGAGATATGTTCGCTCAGTACAAGGTTTGTCATGAATTTCGTCTTGGTCATATTCATTTTTAGCCCTACCTTGTGGGAAGCCTGTTGTAGATCGAGTAGCATAGATTTAGTGTCTGTGATGTTATCAGCTATTAAAACTATATCATCGGCAAACCTTAGGTGATTTAAGTTCTCACCATCCACTCTTATGCCTATATTCTCCCAGGAGCACATCTTGAATACATATTCCAAAACAGCTGTAAACAGTTTAGGTGAAATTGTATCACCTTGTCTGACGCCTCTGCCAATATTGATTCTTTCAGTAAGTGCATGCATTTTTACACTGGCTGTAGCATTTGAGTATATGTGTTGTATTAGTTGTGTATAGCGGTGGTCAATTCTACACTGTTTTAAAGCTGTTATTATTGCAGGCAGTTCCACTGTATCGAAAGCTTTCTGGAAATCAATAAAAGTTAGTATTAGGGGCTTATTGTATTCAACCCTCTTTTCTATTAGCGTTTTGATGGCTTGTAGATGATCGTTTGTTCCAAACCCTGCTCTGAAGCCAGCTTGCTCCCTAGGTTGGTAAAGGTCGAACTTTGTCTCCAGACGCTTCGTTACAATATTTGTGAATAACTTGTATAAGTGTGACAAAAGGCTGATGGGTCTGTAATTTTCGAGGTCCGTTGTATCACCTTTCTTATGTAGCAGAACGGTCACAACATTATTCCATTTGGCCGGAATGACGCTATCGTGTAGGCACATATTAAACAGGTCTTTTATCCGTTCTAGTAGGACGCTTCCACCCAACTTCACAGATTCAATGACCACATCATCCTCTCCCGGGGACTTGTTGTTTTTCATAAAGGATAGTGCGTTTTTAATCTCATCGATTGTAATTTCTGGCATATTTTCAGATCCCTGGTTTAGAACTCTTTCCTCATCTGTTTGTCTTGGATATTGGTCCGGTAATTGGGTTTTATATAAAGCAGCATAGAAGTCTTCAACTATTTTGAGAATAGCTTCCCTATTTGTTGTTATAATTCCAGCTTTATCTTTTAACTTAAAAATTTCAGCTCGTCCATTCGATAGTGCCTTTCTGAGTACCTTCATACTACTGTTTTTCTCTATAGTTACTTTTGTCAGTTCTGTGTTGTACTTTCTTATGTCTTTTCTCAGGTCTTTGGATATATCCTTGTTTAAGTCTCTAAGTTCTTTGGAGTTTGAATTTCCTTTTGTTCTTAACTCTCGTCTTAAATTTATCTCCCTTCTGGTGTTTTGACTGATTTTTTCATCCTTTCTCTTGGCAGATTGGCCGTGTTGGTTGTTGGCAGTTTTTATGACGTCTAGGATGTTTTCATTTATCTCGTCTATGGTGTTGTTTCTGGGCTCGAGATGTTTAAGACCATTCTCTATGGTTTCTTTGTATTTTTCCGTTTCTTCCGGGGGAGCCCAGCCTGTGTTTATTTTCTTTTGTATCATTTTTTGGCGTTCCCCTTTGAGATTTAGCATGATTGCTGCTCGTACCATTCTATGATCGCTTCCGGTGTTGAATTTGTTCAGAACGGTAACATTTTTTACTAGTTCCTTTTTATTTGTTATAATGAAATCTTTTTCTTTTTTTGTCTGTCCATTTGGACTCACCCAGGTCCATCTTCTATGGTCCTTTTTTTGAAAAAAGCTTTTCATTGCATATAAGTTTTCTGATGCTGGGAAATTTAGTAACATTAGGCCCCGTTCGTTTTTTGATCCTATTCCATGCTTTCCGATTACCGTTTCAGATTCATCTGCTTTCTTGCCAATCTTTGCGTTAAAATCGCCTGCTAGAATCATAAAGTGGGTTGGTGTATCACCAATTGCTTGTGAGATATCGTCATAGAACTTCTGTACTTCTTCGTCGTCATAATCACTAGTGGGCGCATAAACTTGAATGACCTTTATACTGTAGTGTTAGTTTTAGTATAAGGAAAGTGACTCTTGGGGATATACTCTTTATGACAGTAATATTTGATGCGTGTTTTCTGTAAATAATTAAACCTACTCCGCCATTTGATGTATCATTCTCTCCCTTATAATAAAATATATTTCCGGATTTGAGCTTCCTCATTTCTTCTCCCCGTCTTCTAATCTCACATATACCTATTATGTTCCACTTTATGCGGTCTAGTTCTTCCTCCATTTCGATAAGTTTTTCTTCAGAGGCGAGTGTTCTTGAGTTGTACGTCGCGATGTTGAGTATGTTATTTTTGCGGTTTTGTTTCGTTTTCTTTGTCAGTTTTATGTCTCCTCCAGAATCCACGAGACAGACTGGTTGGCCAGTGTGAGATTTTGGGCATGTCGCCCTACTCACCTGGGGTATTTTATTTCTAAAAGTTGACATTTTTATTTGAGGGTAAATGGCATTTAAACGCCCCGCTTGCCAGGCGAGTTGGCGAGTTTGAGATATGTCTTTTTGTGTATCTCATTTCACTTTCCAGATAGCTCCGGTGTTCTTAGCTAGTCTGTCGATCCGTCTCAACTTAGCATCATCAGCGCCGCCACGTGAAGGCGTGAGTACGGTCATTTGGTACCTCTTGGTACCCTGCTGCTCGAAGGTGATCGATTTGCAGCTTCGGACTGAACCCTACTAAATTCAGGCCCAGCAGAGCACTACTTTGTTCTAGTGGCTCTCGCCATAACTAATTATGATATAATAAATTTACAAAATCTGAAATGCTTGTTTATATTTTTTTATAGTTTTTTGTTACTTCGAGTGTAATTATTATGCAGTGGAAACGTTTTTTTAAACTAGAAACTCTAAAATGTTTTACTAAATTTTGTAAATGTTTATTGTAAAATTGCAATTTTAGTTCTATTGAAGGACATAATTTGTATTTGATATTGGCCCGCATAAAATTATCCGGTTTGCGATACTATGAAGATTGAGGAAACACTGAAATAGCCGTTAACGTCTGTTATAAGTATTAATCTGTAGTCTATTGGAATTGATAGGTTTACATCTTTTAATAAAATTTTTATAATGTAAGAAGAAAAGGAAGATGCAAATTCATCGCCCATGAATTGTGCCTCAAGCTCCTACGATTTACACAGCTGAACTATTCTTTATGATTATCCTTATTTTATAGGCGTACAACATCAATGTGCCTTCATTATTTAGTAGGTGTTATATTTCCTGGAATAATATATATGTACATATATTTATTATAGTCGTTCCACTAAGCACATTCCATATTTATAAAATATTGTTTCATGAGCCTTTTATTATGTAACGAATATATCTTTCTGGAATCGTTAGCTTTATCAGTGGCGTGTCCCTCTTTTTTTATTTTATTTTGAGTGACTAAAGAGTTTCTGACACTGATGGCGTGCCCCGTGGCCATTTAACGGGATAATTTCTTTTTTATTCGTATTTTAATGATTGTCAGAAACGGTTATGGTTATTTAGGGATTTAATTACATACATTGTAATAAAATCTAACCTTTATATACACTTCCTCTATAAAAACTAATGTAAAAACTAAGTAAATTGTGAAAGAAAAATACTATATTTTATAGTAAAATGTAACAAAATCAAATATGATAGATGTGTCCGATTCTGGCGAAATAACACTGTCCCAACTGATATCGAATATATAGCACCCGAAAGGAACATTCATATGAAAAATAGTTCAATAAAAAATATTTATTTAACTATTTCCAGACAAAAGCATGCATGCTATGTGGAAATGAAAGACACCTAACATTTTTATTTGCAAATTTATATGACCCATATCGGCAATAAACATTAAACAAAGTAGATTGCGATGACGTGTCCGACCCGCAACTGTTTTTTATGTATTTAATGATGCATACTAAAAATATCCTAACAAACAATAAAACAAGCAATCAGTTTAGTGCCGTGGACTTTTTACGATTGGATTAATTGAGGAAAGGCAATTGCATTGCGGTGCGAGGGAGCTGTGTGCCGTATCGTGGTGGTTGAAGGTGAGGCCCAAGCACGAGCGACCAAAAGGCCGTAAAGCTGTCAGTCCCCATATGCGACTGACTGCCTACGACCTTAGTATGTATTCTCTTTTAAACACATCGTATAAAGTGTACAGATGCACCACTCAACGCGTATCTGTTCGTGTATAAATTTGATTGACCTGCACACACATCAGATTGATTGAAAACGTTAGTCGTGGATGGAATAGGATAGGGGATATACATCTAATGAAATACATTATTTATTAGTTCGTCCTATTTATTTTATTTTATTCTCAAAATGTAATTTCTACAAATTGAGATTGTAACAAGTTTCAATGTATTTACGGTCATCTCGTGACTTGACCCGTTGCGCAGTGATAAAGTAGAATTTACGGAGAAAATCGACGTTTGTCATTTATCATATAAAAAATAGAGGGTGTTTACGGATAAGTGTACCATGAGGGAACAATAATTATTTATGGGTTTTGAAGTGGTAGGACACAGGTTTTTGTTACAAGTGATTTGATTGATTTGCAACAGAAATTTGGCATACAACGTTTTATAAATTAGCAACCTGATTTTTTGATAAAAACTATTCTAATAGAAACCTGCAATTAGTAGTAACTTTGTAAAGCACTTATTTGGTTATGCCTCTAACCATAGATATTACTTAGCTTTTAAAATAAATTAGTGCAACCTCAAGCATATATTATATTAACTTATTTAATTTTTATAAATGTTCTACTACGGCTTTTATTCAAACTGGCCAGACAAACTCTTTTTCAGTAAGTTACAGTTTTTTTTTTAATTTAAACTTATAAAATTAAGAAAGTATGCAAGCTTTATCCATCATAACAAATTAATAACAACATTATTTTTAAAACATCTCGTTTCAATCGTAGAAAACATGTTTAAGTTTTCTAAATTTGGATTCAGATTGTAATTATGTTATGTTATGTTATCTTGGCGCTCGTATACATATAATTCCCTATACTGGTCGGGGGTATAGAAGCCTCTTAAGAATACACTTTACTTTTTTAAATAAAAAAATAATAGAAAATGTATTTTTTTTTTGTTGAACTCTAATAATTCAATTGTTTAAACAAAAACTTTTTTTTGGAAATATACTTAAAAATTAACATATAAACATAAACGCCCCTGACGGTTGTTTAAGTTTTTTGCCTTTGGCGATTTTCTAAATTCTTTACCCCCTTCAGTATCCGACCAATCGGGAGGCCAATTGCGGGATGTTTTGAGAAATTGGATTTAAAACGTGTATAATACGTATTTTTAATAAATCCAAGTAATTGGCATTCTGAAGATTAAATTAATGATTTAAAAAAAAACTAATACATTGATTTATACTTAAAATTGAATTTTGAACTTTTTATAAGAAAAAAGAAATTGGTTAATTTAAAGAAATTTTGAGAAAATTCAGTTTTAAACAGCTATACTTTGTATTTTTGTTAAATAAAAAAATCACGTTTTGGATTTTAAATTGATCAGTTAGACAATACCATTAGTTGGAATTATATGGAAAATTATATTCTGAAGACATTTTGTATAAAGACAAAATTTTATTTATTTGAAGAAGTTTGAAAAATTGGATTTGTTAAATCCAAGAAATTGGCATTTTGGAGGTTAAATTTATTATTTACACAAACAGACAAAGAAATTTCAAATGTTTTGATAAGTAATGTTTGGGTGGGTGAATCACCCCATTTCAAAATACTCGTCTGTAATCATGCTCTCAAGGGATTGGATATTACCCCTCACATTTTTTTGGCATAGGGCATACTTTTAACGTTTTTAAAAAAACTAATTTTTAGGCCGGTAGGCGGGACTACAGCTTTAGCAATCCGTCCGTACTCATATTCTGGAGTAAACCACACCCGCCTAACGTCATTAAAGGATGAGATGACACTATCACTTTGTTTGACATAGACAATTGTAACGATTGCATTGAAGAGAAACTTCAAATTTCTTGATAACTAATACTTGAGCGGATGGGCAAGAATTGTAGTTCAAACCATCCGTTTGTACTTATGTTTTGAAGTGACTCACTCACCCGCCCAAGTGTTTGTTATCAAGGGATTATATATTACCATTACCTTTTTTGACTTGCTGAGAAGAGACGCTTTTAGATTTTTGATAATTCATACTTGGGACGGTAAGCGAGTTAATCGCCGCTTCGCGGCGCAATATATCAGGGAGCGCTGAGTCCCACGATAATTTACAATTGCATCATACTATTGTTAAACATATTTTTCTTATCAATAAATACATTTTATTGCAATCATTGTAGAGTTTACAAAATATGTTTAATCCGTTTTTAAAACATACTAAGTTATATTACAACTATGAGATTACGTTTCACTTGCTTGTTACCGGTCTATTGCCTAAAAATGTGAAAGGGGCAATCTTCACACGACTCAAGAAGCAGCTAAGCAGTCTCGAGGATAAATTTTTACGGCATTGGGGTTTTTCCTGCGTCTTAGAATCTTGTACAACGTTTGTATTGTTTTGCGTATACCCGCTCACACGTGTGGGTTCTTTATACGTATTCACCCAGACTGCGGTTTTAATTAAATAACAGATTTATTTTGTGTTGCACGGGGTAGTGTCGCTTGAAAAGAGCAACAGTAGCTGTGCAGAAATGCACAGTGATTTGAGTGCTTAGTTCTTTTTGGTTTATTTTTTAAAAGCTTTGAATTGTTGGCACCAAGCACTACCAGGTTCATAGTTGTCGGTTGGAAGCTGCAACGTCATATTAGGATTGTAACTCAAGGTGGTAAAAGACCGTAAATCCAGTTTGCTTGATGTTTTATGGCGAGAAAAATTTGATATTTATATCAATAGGAAAAATACCGGCTGCGATGGGCCGAGACTATCCGTTTTAAGATTGGTAACCTTGGAACGTATCTTTGACTATTTCTGCCCGAAACATTGTGAAATTTTTGAAGAAACAGCTACTCTTTGAGGCAAGGAGAAACAACAACCAGAAACTCTGCACAAATCCACATTAGTTTCTAGGTTTTTAAGCATCAACATCACCCCAAAACTGTCGCTAGCTATTACCTCTGACAAAGCTAGACCGCATTAATTGGCAGTCATTGTAGGGCGACTTGTAAAAGCGCTCTAACCACACTAATCTGTAGTTTCGAGGAATTCTACATACCTAGTAGGGCTTTTCCAAGGGATCAAACGGATTTTTAACCAATAATTCAATTTTTTTAAACCAAAGTTTACTTATTCTGTAAAACTCTTGATTGTCAAGAAATAAAATACAAACAGGTTTTGCTTCTGTTAGAAAACTCTTGCATGAAAAAATCTATATTTATCAAAATTGTAATTTTAACCAGTTTTGTATAAAACTTACAACGCCCCCACTCTAACACCGAATCTGCAGTTGCTTGATTTATTTGACCTAGACTACTCATGAGAACCTGAGAACTGAACTCAAACTACAGCTAACTACCAGTACTGGCTGTCTCACTACCAGATACGGGCCTGGAACCCTATAAAACAATACTTATAGGGCAACGCCAGGATGATCTTAGTTTGCTTATGACTCAGGTGTCTACGTCTAGAGAGAACCAGTTTGTCTAAATTGGCAAACGTTGTCAGTAAATAGCGATCCAATACCTAGCGAGTTGTCAAAAGCACCTAAAAACTGGACACGAGCGCGATTGGCAAGCCAGACGCCCGCAACGATCTTGGGTCTATTAATTGTAAATCGAGTCTTATAGTGAGTCAAACCACAAGCACTCAATAGTAATATTACAAAAAATGACTCTCGCCATGACATAATTGTGACTAATATTAACTAAGCTCATCACATAATTATTCTTAGAAGTAATGTTCCAGGAGACTTGAATTTTACTATTTTGTATTATTTACCGTAAAAGTGCAAATTATTAGTGCGTGCCATAAAGGGTTATTGTTGCAGATACAGGTTCTGCAAATGGCGTAGCTTTAAAGTCAACAAAACCATACCATGCCAGAACTCCACAGCTAGTTCTACCGTCAGCATTCAAGCCAAAACATTTAACTCTGCGTCACTAGTCAACTACTGAAAGAAATCTACAGGTTGCGATGAGCCGTGATTCTAAACCTAAACCTGGAGGGTACTTTCAACTACCTTTGATATGACATAGTGATACCCTAGAAAGTAACCTCTGCCCGTTTCTATTCTTTGTTGCAATTTTTAAAGAGAAACAATAGCCAGAAACACCACATTAATTTATTTTTTACTCATGGTACTCATGTTTTGTGTTTTGGAGTGAACCATTCACCCGCCGAAAAGTTTTGCCGTTCTTTCCGGTCCAGTCAGTGCTGATCGGCTTGATTCGGTAATTACGGCAATCCAGAAAAACTGCGATATATCGAAAACGGTGCGTCAGAGAGAATAACGGCTTATGCAGAGCATGGTCTTAAACCCCTTGAAGATGTGGTTTATGCATGACGGTGCCTTTGCATACTTTTTTCATATTGTAGCCACCATGTTCTTCTAATTTAATGTCATTAGATTATTTTGTGTGGGGCTTGGGGCTGGATGAAGTCTATGGTTTATTCTACTTTATCGGCATGCAATATGGAAGCTACAGCCACTATCAATGATTGTCCTGATACTATAAGACTTGCCAGAGACGCATGGATCATGCTATTTCAACAATCGGAGACCACTTTCAGATCAGTCGAATGTTTTGCTGTTAAATAAATATTGTTATCTGTTGATATCTTAGTAATACTTTTGTTTGAGTCATATGTTGGTATGATCTTTTATTTTGTGCTGGAGAACACATTTTTTAAAAAGTGCGATACAACTCTGAAATACTTTGTATAATGATGGTTTGAGGCTGGCCTGGAAAACTGTAGGAACAGTGAAGCGACATTTGGAGTTACGAATCACGCCTAACGAACAGGTGGCTGTACTGCTTTGGCGGAAGTTTATGTTTTAGTGATATTTTCTTGTTTTGGTGTAACTTTAGAGCTGAGGTCGGTAATGGTGATGATTTTTCAGTATCAAGACAAAGTAGGTAGCTTTCTGTTTATTTGTTGTTCTATCATTTTCTTATAGATGGCTTGCACTAACTTTGCTTTGTTGAAGATATGTGTTAGAATGAGCACAGTATCTGCATTACTTCTGCAAGGGCTTTATTACGGTTCATTAAATCTTATTTTTACTTTTTTTCTTCTTCTACTTTTTGGAGAACTGTTGATTTGTTAATTCTGAAGTTGCCTTTGCAAGTTTTGTTTTTAGCGAGTCTTAAAATGTGGTTTTGGAATGGATTTGAATAAAAGAATCGTTGTTTAGTTAAGATCTTTTTGAATGGCATAAACTTTTCATCAATCTTTTTTGGATTTTTTTATTGTTTTTATTTATTACAAATTTTGCGTTGGGAAATTTGCGAGTTATTGAGATTAATTGATTTGTATTTATGAACAGTCATCAAAGTGGTGTTCTGCTTGAAAATTTCTGTATGCTGGTTTTTTTGGAATTTCTGATGAGGTTAAATGTTTGGACATAACTGAACGCCGTTCAGCATTAATAGTCTTTTTAGGCCGATAAGCCAAAAATCTAAACTGACTAATTGAGGAGTCTGGTGCAAGAAGGGGTTACAAAAAGTGAATTATCCTCTTCTTGCACCAGGCTCCTCAATTACTCAATGCCGTTCATAAAGTATGTAGATTTTTGGCGAACGCGAGTTGTTTTTTTGCGGCTATCCAAATTATTATTGTTTTTTTTTTTTAAGTGAGAAGATTAGCATAATTGATGTATGCTCTAAATGTTGAGACAATTAATGAGTAGCTGATTGTAAGCTGTTATAAGTTTGCTCAAGTTTTTTATTTTATATTTTAAATTAAATAATAAAACTTATGAAAGAAATGTTTTTTAATTTTAAGTTTACAGTAATATTATTCATTGAATACTTCTATCAGTTCTGCAAAATCCGTAACATACCATTTACACTGCGATCTAACTGTTTCTCTTATCACATTCCCTCCATACCCAATAAAAGCATCAGCAGGTGGACATGCTTCCAAATCATTAATCCCATCACCAATGATAACTAACGCTTTATGTCCATAAGTAGTTTTCAAATCATTAACCACGATACCTTTACCACCAGTTCTAGAAGTCGGCATTGTTTCATCAAAACCAGCATACTCGCCGTCAAAATAAAATTTAAATTTGTTAGCATAAATGTTATCATATGGTATTCTTAATTTTTTTGCAACTGGTGCAATTATTTCTACAAAACCACCGGAAACTAAGTAAACCGGAATATTTCTATCTTGAAGAGTTTTGGTTAATAATTGTATTCCAGGTGAAAGAGGTGCGGGTTTGTTTCTAATAAAATCTTTAATTTGTTTTATAGTTGGTTTAATAATTTCCAATTGCATGTTTAAACAGTCTTGAAAAGTCATTTCTCCTGACATCGATTTGTTTGTTAAAGTAGAAACATCGTAGCCGCAAAATGTTGCTAACTCGTCGAGACTTTCTATTGTAATAACAGTTGAATCTACATCGAAGCAAACACAGTCGGTGCGTTTCCATAAATTTTGAGTTTCAGTTGACATGTCTAATGAAAAATAACGGCACATTTAATTTAGTTTAGTAGTGATAGTAGTGATAATGGGACGAGGGGATGAGTGGTAATGTTATAAAAAATGATTTAATTTTGACACTGATATTGACAACTGACTTTTAAATTATGTTATAACGTAATTATATTGAAAATTAAAAGAATTTGTTTAAATTTAAATAATTTTTATATTTATTTGGTAGAAATGCTTGATGCAATTTATAACCAATGCTTAAGGTTATTCAACCAGTAAATGCGTCTTCTTTATATACTTTTGTTTGTATATCTTTTGTATAATAGTTTGTAACCGTGTATATTTCTCTCCGTTTGGCACGTGGCTTAAGTATTGTTGTTTTTTTAATTTTAATTGTGTTTGCGATTTCTTTCTTTTTTTTTCAAAATATGTACTTTCTTGTTTGTTGTTGTGTTCACCCAGTTTTTTTTATGATTCTTTTATAAGCTCATATCTCGAACGCTTCCATCCGCTTTTTAAGAGTCAAAGCTTCCATTCTATACAATAACACTCGAAACACGTAACATTTAACCATTCTAGTTTTAAGATGTAGATTGAGGTTGTAAGTGCTTCATTTTTTTATTGAATACGGTTCTGGTTTGTCTAATTCTTGATCCAATCTTTTCTTCATATTTATTGTTTTTATTGACCATTTGTTCTAAGTATTTGTGCAGATTTTTTCCACTGGCTCTTTTTTAATCTTTTATTTGTTAGTGTTGAGACTTTGTGAATATCAAGCATTTAGTTTTCTTGGTGTTTAGTGTGCGCTTCCTATTTCTGCTGATTTTAGGTACTTGATACATTAGTCTCTGCAGATCTACGAAGAATTCTGCGATAAGTCTTGTATTATATCTTTTTCTGAGTATAAGTTGAAGAGTATGCATCCACGCCTTCTTGTTTATTATTAACTTCTTTTGAAAGTTTATTTATTATGAATACTCAGGCGGTTTGGTTAAAGTAGTGGTTAGTGGTATGTTATTATTTTGATATTATTCCTGACTATGCTTTTATGTTTTAGTAGCGTTAGGTAGTGATTATTGCCAACTTTTAATAAAGTTTTGTTATAATCAAGGAAGCCAACATGTACCTACTGCGTTTGCTTATTGTTTTTAAACCAAGGAGTAATATTGGCTTATTCTAGGAATATTTTGTTTTTTGATGATATTTGAAAAACCTTTTTGTTTTGAAGATACAGGGCAAACAAAATTTGCGACAACTATATTTGATATATTCGTTGAAATTATTAATGTAAATAAAAGTATGGGGTACGTCAATGAGTATATAAGTACAGAAAATTTATGAGTTTATCAATTACAAAAAATTGTTAACGATAACTTGGAACGGTTGTTTTATTTACTAATCTACAAGTGGACTTTATTTGAATACGTCTTGTCATTGATCATTACATGTATCGGTTGCAGTTGTTTAGATTTAGTGACATTTGGTAGTTTGATGTGTTTTTAATATTTAGTGAATTTTTCTACCATGAATCACTATACGAACGCCGAGATGACTGAGATGCATTTTATGTATGGACTTGATGATGGCAATTTATTACAAGCTAGACGATTTTACGTTGAACGGTTTCCTGGCTCTAATATCCCCGACCGTAAAATCTTTGAAAACATTTATTGAAGGCTTTGTGAAACAGGCACGTTAAAACGAAATGGAGGGCCAAGAAGATCAATGACAGTAAAAACGGAGCAACTGGAACATAATGTGTTGGACATGATAGAGGAAGATTGAAGTAGTTCTACGCGAAAAATTTCCAATATTTTGAAGTCATTTAACAGTTTGGAAAATTCTTAAGGGCAATTTGTTGTATCCATACCACATTCACCGTGTTCAGGCACTACTATCTGCTGATTTTCCTTCACGTATTGCGTTATGTCAATGGCTTTTGCAAACATTAGTTCTGATTCTTCAATTCCTGACACATATTTTTTTCACTAATGAAGCCAGTTTCTCAAGAAATGCAATAAGGAATTTTTATAACAACCATATGTGGGCAGATGAAAATCCGCATTAGGTATATGAAGATTGTTTTCAACATCAGTTTGCCTTGAATGTTTGGGTTGGAATTGTGGGAGACTGTCTAGTTGGACTAATATTTTTACTAGGAAGACTTCCCGGCGAGGTGTATTGCAACTTTTTGGAACACATGCTGCCTTAGTTTCTGGATAATGTACCATTGGCAACAAGAATTTCAATGTTGTTTATGCACGATGGTGCAGTTTGGTTGCTTGTGATTATTTGACTGCAACATTGCTGGATTTGTCGAGGTGGGCCACACGCATGGCTTACTCGATCTCCAGACTCAAACTCCTTGGATTATTTTTTATGGGGCTATCTGAAGTCATTAGTTTACGCTACTCCAGTGGAGAATTTGGACAACTTACGAAATCGGATAATTGCTGGGTGTAACTTAATTAAAAACAACCCTGGTATGTTTGAAAGAGTTTGGCACTCAATGAGGAGAGGATTGAATGCTTTTATCCGGGCTGGAGAAAGTCATTTTGAACATTTATTGTAGATCAGTAACTTTACATTTTGATAATAAAATGTTGTAACTGTCGCAAATTTTGTTTATCTTGTATCTTTGAAACAAAGAGGTTTTACAAAAATCATTATAGGACAAAATATTCTTATGTTTATTTAACACCCGTATATTATTTTATAAATCTACTAATACACTTATTTGCCCTTCTCTAATTAAGTTAATAATTTTTGTTATGTTTCTTTATTTTTTGTATTAGGGCTTTGCTTTCTACCTGTGTCTTTGTCTATTGGTGGCTGTAGTTATTTTTAAACAAGTCCTGGATATATTTATTCCAATTTTCTAGTTTTTCTTTGGTGTTCAATATTTATTATCTTTGTCTAGTAGAATGTTGCTTCTGTTTGATATTTAAATACTGGTTAGTTCTTTAATCTTTCAATGTACGTTGAGTTTATTATCTATTGTTTGCAGATTTTTTATTTGTACACATTTTTTGGTTTAATCTGGTGGCATTTTTGGATATTGTTGAAACGTCAAGATCATTTTTTTCATTATGTAGCTAAGTTCTTGAATCATTGCTAAGATTCTGAAGTTTTTTTGGCATAGATATATAGAAACAATACTTTGGGTTTTGAGGCTTGTATATAACTGTTGTTTGAAAAGGGTCTCTAGTTTTACAAACAGTGATAAGATATTCAAAAATCTTTGATATTTTTGACTGCTTTAAAATTATTTAACTTTAGCGCGCTTTAAAATTCAACAGTCTGCATAAAAAGATACGCTATATAGTCATTGACTTGACAGTTTTGCACTTATGTTTTTTTTGCAAATTGTTCATGCTTACACTGTCTTTTGCCTTATTTGGTCTTGGATTTTGGCTCCCTATTACCTAGGGGTAATTATTATCTAAAGTCTAAAAAAATTTTGGAAGTTGATAAGAAGAACATTTTTGAAAAATTCAAAGTTTTTTTTAGAAATATAAATAAAAGTTTAAAAACTGAGGAGTTTAAAAAAAAAAAACACTAGAGACGCTGTTTTAAAATCCACAGTTTTTTGGTTTAAATAGCTTTTTACAATGCTTTTTAAAAATAATATACGGGTTTTTACAGAGATCACCGCTTTCAGAAATCAAGAAGTTTTGCTGAACTTTTTGGTATTCAAAAAGCATAAAGTTAGAGGGTCGAAATTTAAACTTTTTAAAGCATTTTTTGAAGTTTGTAGAACATTTTTAAAAGTTGGTTGTAGTTTATGGAGCTTTTAAGAAATCCAAATTTTTTTATCTTATTGCAGAGGTTTTTTGAGCGTTTATGGAGCTTTTTCTGGAACTTTTTTTTACAGTTTTTTAGTTTTTTTTAAAGATTCTGTAGAGCTTTTTAGTAAGTTTTAAGAGGAGAGAATTAATTCTAATTCCTTGGTGTCAAATACTTGGGCGGGTGATTAGGAAACTATGCCACCCGATTGTATTTAATAAACTAAGTGCTTTGCTTACCCTTCTAGATGTTGTTTAAAAAAAATGGTTTAATTTGTTTTTTTTTTTAACTTAATGATACACGTCAATCATTTTCTTTTTGTGAGCCGCAAGAACGCGACAGGAGAGAGTAAAATTTAATTCTAAATGACTAAGACTTGTACGGGAACAAATTTGTAAACAAACCACTTCCTTGCATTTTATAAACTATGTGTCTTGCCCGCCCACTAAGTGTTAGTTACCAAGATTTAGTAACTTTACATGACATTTGTCAGTCATTCTTTTATGTTGGTGAACTGCAGGAACGCTTAAAAAACAGTAATATTATTAATGACACTTTCTAAACTACCCGTTTGCATTTCATGAACCGGAGCATTGGTTCATGAAATGCAATTGTAGGTTATCAAGAAATTGGATTATTTTACTTTTTTTAACTTAATAATCTGTCAGTTATTCTTTTATGTTTGCGAGCTGTATTGACGCGGCAAGAGAGAGTAACATTCAATTTCTTAATGACAAATCCTTTCTAACCCACCCGCTTGCGTTTCATGAACTAAGTTCTTGACCGCTCTCCCGAATCTTATTTATCAAGGTTGAGTTTGCTTATTTTTTAAATTTAATGACATCTATCAGTAATTTTTTTATGTTTGTGAGCGGCAGAAATGCGGCGAGAAAGTTACATTTAATTTATTTGTCTTCCGACCGCTCACTCGACTCTTGGTTATTAAGGAATTAGTCACTCTTTTTTATTTAAATGATTGACATTTGTTAGTCATTTTCTTATGTTTGTGAGCTGCATGAATGCAGCAGGAGAGGTAACCAATTTTTTTTAATGAGAAACACGGGAGGGCTTTTGTGAGCTGTTGGAAGGCGTTAAGAGGGAGTAACATTCAATTTCTTAATGACAAATACTTAGGCTGGAACACTTTTCTAAACCACTCGCTTGCATTTTATGTGCCGCTCTTTCTTTTTATTTAAAGGCATATGTCAGCAGTGGAAGATTTAGCATTTAAGCGGCCTAAATTTTAGGGTTTACAAAAGTTTTTATAATAGTTCTACTGATACTGATACTTTTTTTTATTATTGTTTCTGTAGGGCCTCTTTCGAAGACTTTGATCTTTTTTTACCAGCATTTTCTTCTGTTCTGGAAACTCCCAAAATAATGTTTGGCAAAGTGAGCATGATCTTGATGCCTGTATTACTTTACAACGTTGAACTTTTGAGATGCTTTGTAATAACTTAGAACTTATTGGTTGCGTTGTATACATATATGTACAAGGTGGGGCAAAATTAATATCATAATGTGAAATGGCTGCCATTGTATTAGAAATAAAAAAAAATGGGCTGTGTTTTTAAGGAAAATTTATTTGAAGGTGTAAAATTGATGACATTAAGTTGAATAAATGATATTGGTCAAATGACTTTCTAAGTTGATGCACATTTGTGCTTGTTTTACGGCATTTTGATTAGTTGTTTGCAAAATATTGGTGACTTCTTTTTCAATGTTGGTTTTTAAGACTTGTAAGGTTTGTGGTTTGTTGTGGTAAACGCGAGATTTTAAAAAGCTTCAAAGGAAGCCCGCCAGTTTAAATCGCTAAAACGGGATCTCACTCGGCTCGTAAATTGTTGTTTTAAAAAGTTGATAGGTGTCCGAGTTGTGTGAGCGGCTGTTCCGTTCTACTGAAACCAACAATGTGGGCAGAGGGAGTTTGGCATTAATGCGTTTCAGGTCGGTATCCTATCAGGCACACAACTTTAATGAGTTTAAGATTTTTTATTTCAATTTTAAGAGTAGACTGTGTTTTAGATTATATAATCACTGTGTAGCTGCTTCTAATACTATTAGGTGGATGCTTAATTATCTGCCTTTTTTGGGTTTTGTTCATTTCTTTGAAACAAATCGGTAAAAATTTGGACACACGTTTTCACACTTTGACCAGTTTTCTGAGGTGACGAATAATCCTAGACTTATTGATATTGAAGTTTTTAGTCAGTATCCTGGTGGTGCAATTTTTGTCTTCTCTTACAAATTTGAAGATTGACCAAACTACTTTTGGCATTCTCTTTGCTAATCATTTCTTAGCTGAAAAAATCGTTAAGATTGCGAAATAATTCAGTTGCTGTTTACTCTTTTTTTGAAGTAGCTTAATGTAGCTTATGTGTGTTTGGTTTTTGATGCGCATTTTTATTAACTAGCTTCATTTAAGAATAGTATGTTAGAGGTAGTTTTTGTTAGCATTGCTTGTAATCATTAATGTGCTGTATATGAAGTTATTTACGTACATGTATTGTCTGAGAACCTGAGGGTTATTCACACATTGATTAAGTGGGTCTTTGAGGTGTGAAAAAGTACATTGACAAGAGGTCATTGAGGTACTTCACAACTGTCTGAGTCTTGGAGGTTGGGGTTGTATGTTAACACCGTCGTTGGGGGTATGCTTGTGCACTGGCAGTTAAGGTCTTGGGATTGCACAATAGCTGCAAAAGATTGTCAAGCTTACACAGGCCAGTTGGGTCATGAGGTTGTATGCACGGCACATTACATTAGTAAGGAGCAGTTATATTGTAGAGATTGCGGTATGACTACCAGTCTTATGCTACAGAGAAACGGCCGCGGGACGTACAAAGGTGCCTGAGTAACTTTTGCGCAGTGAAGCGATGCGGTAAAATGATTTGACGACAGAGGCCACTCCTTTATTATAATTACCGAGTAGTGTTAAGTAAATTAGTATATGACGATTAAGCACGGAGTGGTGGTTGGGAGGATTAGCGTGCGTTAGTTATAAAAAATTAATTTATATAATTATGTTTTACATATCAGAAGTGGGTTCTGAAAAAAAAAAACGGTTCAGATCTAATTAAAATTTATTCAAATTTCGGCAATGGAATTATTTAAATTAACAAATAAATAGGAACGAGAGTATTGTGGATTAAATTATTGTTAAAATTGTGCATCAATTTGGAACGAGATTGTGGATCATTCTAACCGGGACCAGGATTACACTTACCTCTGTGCAAGTTGACGTGGATTTAGTTAATAATAATGAAGAACTTATTATGTAAGAATTTTTTGTGTTTGTCCAACTTTGGTGACGATAATCTAAGAGACCAATATACTACATTCAGTGATGGATTGGCAAATTATATGGCCAATCAGGGTTTTAGATAAATATAAATATAAATTGTGCTCTAAGTGTATAAAGCAATTTTTGTTGCAACTTTTTTTATCTGTGTTGGCTGCGTTATCAAGTTATCGACGGTTTATACAGAATTGTTTTTTGATAAAGAATGTAGTAGCATTGTTGGCAATGTGTTCTAGAGCGGATCCAGTGTTGTTGAGTTTTAAAAGCAACTGTTGGCGTCGTATGTTAATGTTGTAGCTAATGGTTTAAATTTGTGAGCCCGATATTGGTGTTTTTCAATATGATGAGATACTTTGGAGATCTGGTAATGTTTTCTTATTTGGGCGGCAGTGTGTTCTGGAGCGGAGCAAGTGTTGTTATGTTTTGAAGGCAAATGTTGACTAGTGTATCAATATTGCAACTAATAGTTTTTGTCTTTTGGACTTTGTTTGTTGTGGAAGTCAGGACTGTTTCTTGCATTTTGGGTTATTATTACAAAAAAAAACTAGTTGTTTTTAGAGTACTTGATATTTCTTGGAGTTACTGAATTATACGGTGTGTTATTATGAACACACCTGTGGACTGTTCAAAGTAAAAGTATGTTGAGTAGTAGTATAGTACTATCTTAGTTTAGATAAGACTTTGTGAATTAAGTAGTCATATGAAGAATTTACGTTCAGGCATCTGTGTTATGTGTTTGTTTTGTTGAACCAGCATTATTGTTGATTGCATTTTTGTGGTTTTTATTGCATTTTGTCTTTATTGAAAGCATATGCAAGAAAGAGTAGTTGTTCAAAACTAAATATATGTAATATCTTCTATTTTGTAAAACTTTGTTAAGTTGTTTTACAAGTATTATGACAAATGTTCAATAAACGCCAAATTCAAACAACAGAACGACGCATGAAAAATAGTGGATAATTATGCAATCAACCTAATACTAGCACTTTTTTTTCTGCTACATTAAGTTGTTATAGCTTATCTTTGATTGACTTTGTTTAAACCCTGGATTGTTAATAATAATTTTTCTTGTTTAACATAATTACTCCATACAACAAAGACAAAGCATTTTGTACGTGAATTTTACACATTATGTGACCGTTAGTTAACTATTGATTGGTTTTAAAGTTTTTTCAAATTTACCGCAGTATAGGCTAATTTGCTTACAAGTTATTATTTTTCTATGGTTTCTCTTCATCTATCTCCATTTATCTACGGTGAGCCCCATTGTTTTTGCGGATTCTGCATATTACCGTTGTTTTATCTAGCACTCGTATTTTGGTAATCGGAAGTGCCGCTATAGATATAGTTTTCTACCTATTTCAGGTTTGTAGCTCTAGTGAATTATTTTAAAATTTTTGATATCTTTTACGTTATTAACACATCTCACTGTTCTCAAAACTGCTACCATAAGCAGTGGACTACTCTTTATTTTAATTATTTTTTAAATTTTTTGATTTCTTTCCTAACTGATTTCTTAGTTGCCTGTTATTCTCTATAAACACAATGGTTAACGGAAAAATATTACATTACTTTTTTAAGTTATTTAATCTTGAACAATATTTAGAAGGTCATCAGCATTTTGTTGGCTACAATTAGATTCATATTTTATCTGTAAAGTGGCAGGAAAGGCGGAAGTCAACCACATATGCTAAATGATTTGTAGAGGATATTGCAAAAAACAACAAGAATTGGTTCAAATATTTTCTGTGGAAATATGTATACAGCTATTTACAACTAAGAGCAGAGCATGTTATCAATTTTACTAATAGTAACGAATATGTTGTTAATATTTGAGGCGGATAATGCCAGAGTGGACTATCCCTTCTTTGAATCTAATTGAGATGTTGGGCTTTTTAGTTTATGCAACACCAAGACAATTTTTCAATGCACAAGGATTTTGGGCAAGTTGATTGTTATTTGCCTCATAGGTTTTGTTGACTTCTTTAGTTCAAAATCAAAACCTTATTTATAAATAGAAGTTTCAAATATTACTTTCAAAATATATGAATGTTTTTAAGTATGATGTACTTGCATTTTCATCAATCATTACCTAACTAATATAGTTGGTATGAGCGGGTCTAATTATTGCAGATAAATTAAAAAAATGTAAATGAATTCTATACAGAATCTTTAATTTTAAATTTAATTCTAAAATATCAACATCTGTCTTGTTAATGATCTCTCAATATTTAATCAGCAAAACAGTTTAATACAAAACAACAATAATACTCAATTTAAACAATTTTAAAAAATGAATATTTTCTAATAAATATACAACAAAGTTTTCAATTAAATATGTGAGAAATTTTTAATAAATAAATTATTTACACCATTGTACATAATCTAGCATGTTTATTCTGTGATAATATTTGTGTTCTGAATTTGGAATATTAAATTAATGTAATCAAATCTCATAAAAGTTGCACCCCACTGTTGTAGCTTGAAACGGTTAATATATTTATACATTAATATACTTTTCTAAAGAATGTAATAATTATGTAATAATCAACATGAGAATTAATTTTCAACATATTGCTACAATTAATTCAACTTGCTTTATATTGATACAACATAGTTTCTCCGCTCTGCATGTTTTACATAATTTTAAACTTTGCATGAGACACTAATGCAACGGAATGATAATTTTCAGTAATTTTAATGCAAGATAGAAACGTTGAATTTCATTAATTGTCCATTTCGTAGCGATAGAATACTAAACATATATACCGGTAATACCCTCATTTAAATTAATTTATGCAATGTCTTAAGTAACGTATTTTATTTATTATAATTAAACTCGAAACATTTTATATGTAAATCGCACATTCAAAGCAAAAATTGCACAATGAATAACTTAAAAAAAGTTCTAGTGGGATTAATAGACCCTGTTAATGCAAATTAAACAAGCAATCGCATATAGGATATAATGTACTTGCGAAATTAATTCAAACATATTTTTTATCATGAAGATTTTAAGTGCGTTTGAGTGTACTTTTCGTATGGAAGGCGCATTTATTATTTGTATGGGAGCGTGTGTGATTTTTCCAGTTATTAATGGCATACATCAACAATTGCATAGTATATTTAATATTAAAAGCGTGCTGCTACTTTGTCATTCAGTGTACATGGATCCGAGCCGCGTTTCACTTTGACATATTAACTTTGTTGCATTTATTTCGATCTTGCATGTGATTAAATTAATACAATTTATTAAAAGTCGGGCGCGGAAAACGAATCCGCCGGCGTCGTTTCATGCGTTTGCTTGTACCTGTGTGGATTTGCATTTTAAATAAGCTCCGATTTTCTTTGTGGAGGGACCACCTCTGGTGGTGTTCCGTGGAAATAGAAATCTTATGTTTTGACGCTTCGCCGCTAGATAGGGCGTTCGATACCGGACGGCGGCAATTCGCGTGAATTTTCCTTCAGTATTTTTTATGGTCAAGTAGTTACATGACAAAATGGGTATTTCAAAAAATCGTAAATTAATCATTTGTCTGACATGCAAGACCCATTTATCACGTTTTATTGCATATTTAAGGAAATTATTAATGTAATATAAATAGTTTACTGGAATTTTTGCACTATTTTCGTGTGTATTTATTTAGTTTCAAAGAAGTTAAAAAAAAGTCTTTTTATCTGAATTTCATAAATGAATTAATAAATATATTACTTCATAAACTTTCCTATACTGTGGAGGTTTTTATTTATAATACCACACAATTAATTTTTTAAACTATCATTTATTTTGTTAATTGCAAACTCGAATTTATAATACCAAGAAAGAAAATAATAATAGTGAATTATTTTATATTAAAATATATATAAAATATAATTAATCTACCTAATAGCAGTACTTTGTACAAAAAATACTTTTAAATCTTTGTAATAATTGTAAAAAAAAAACATTAAGTTGAAAAAGTCTTTTAAGTATCCTAAGATATTTTTTCAGCTCAAAATGGCAAAGACTTTAGAGAGTAAGAGACCTGTCAAGTCTTCAGTGTCCTCGAAAAAATAAGTCATCTGTATGTAGATTCCGTCAATTTGATACACATTTAAATTTTTGTCTGTGTATATTAATCTAATATCGTTTGAGATATAACCCAATCCAAAAGAACAAATCATAATCTTGACAAGACAGGACATTATGACAACATATCATCATCACTCAGGCTAGCTTAACTTGAATTAGGAATATCAGTTTATAAACCAAACCAATTCAAAAATTTATTATAAAGCTATTTGTCACAGCAAAAACATTCTTTCGCATCATTCACATCTTCGGGTCTACCCAAGCTTATAAAATAAACAAAAAATGATTAAATATTATACATATATGACTTCTCCAATTAGTAGCAATTATACAATCAGATTGTTACACTTTTCATCACTAATCACATCTTCACAGACAATACATAAAGTGTTTGCTTTCAATTAAAAACCTCTTTGTTACCAAACTAAGGCTTATTAAAATCCGGCCACATTTCCATTCGAAATTGTTTATGAATCACAGCCCCATTTTTTTTAATTAATACCATAATCCTAATTAAATCAAGAACATTCGTTCGCATTTCTTTTGAAGTACATTAATAATAACGTCAAGTGTTAGAATGAAACAAAAATCGGCCGCGCTTTAGTATGATTGTAATTGTGTTTAATTAGTGAGGACCAACCCTTCTTTTTATTCCGGAAAACAAGGCACGGAATCAGTAATTACGAGTACTGAGAATGATTTTGTAATCATTCCCCTGTTCTGTACATAGTTGGAATCTCGGGAGCTGTCTGGGTGTACCACCCTGAAATACAATCGAATGAAATTCTCCGAGACGTTCAAATGAACAATAATGAAGCGTTCTTCAGACGGATTATTTATAACACCGCTTTTAGTATCTACTTGAAAAAATAATTAAATGTCTTAGTGAATGTAGGGTTGGCGCAATGAGCATTTATTTTGTTATTCTGTAACATAAATTTAAAAAGCAGTTAATTTTGTAGCGTTGATGCCTTGCAATTGTATCAGTATTCTGAAATAATGCAATTCTTCTGTTGTACTTGCAATATAAAAAATTGTTTAAAAATAAGTTGTCAAAATATTTTAATCTACATATGTTTAATTTACTAACAAACAATAAATGAAATTAATACATTATCTTAGAAACTTATTAAGTCACACGTACGTATAGTCGGAAATAGAAAATTGAAACTTTTTTTGTCAATTACTCTCTGTTATTGATGTTATTTATGCCTGATTTCTATAAAATTTTATAAAAAATATTTAAAAAGAATATGTTATATTGGTTTTACCTAAGCCAAAATTTAAATTTAAATTCTGAATTTAAATACAAAATCCAAATTAACTAATGTATCCATTTTATCAGAATAAAAAAAAAACTTAATAAAGTAGGACGTTGCTTCGGAAAAGTCTAAGATGAAACGCCGGTGCCAGGACGTTTTCCCTAAAAAGCGTCGCAACTCTCGGACATTACGTGTTGCTTTAAACTGTAGTATTGCGGTTACTGTATCGGGGTTAGTATGCACCTCCTGAGCGTTCACAATATGACTATTTTAATTTGGTTTTGGCATACTCAAATTTGTCTAGGTTCAACCGTAGGCTAGCGGCTTGTAGGTGACGTAGGACTTCTTCTAAATTATTCAAGTGTTAGCATACTTTTTGCCGAGTACGATTATGTTGACCAATAACTTTGTCTAGGAATCGCTGAAATGTGACAAGGGCGGAATGAAGTCTAGACGGCATAACCGTTAACTGGAACAGCTCTTGGCCGGTTATGGTAAAAGTGGTGATGGCTTTCAGGGGTGAGCGGAATTTGTCATTACCCATTCATAAGATCTAACTTGGAAAAGATACCGGAATCTCGTAACTTGTTAAGATGTCATTTACAAACGGGAGCGGGTAGGCATGCTTAACTTATACGGTGTTTATTTTTTTTTAATCTATACAAAAACGTGTTTTTTTCGTTTTTTTTCTTACTACCACTACTGGGAGCTTGAAGGTTTGATTACAATTTTGTGCAACATTTTGTCAACTTTTGCGTTGACGAGGTCTTACATCTTTTGGATTTGTGGCCGGTGTTGCAATTTAATTTTGAATGCGTATCTGGTGAGACGCCAAGGAAGTTGTCTTTGAAGTGGCGATAGCAGCGATTTAAGGGCGTCGGCTGAGCTATGCCGAGTTACCATATTTACTGTATTAGCTACTGGTGTATAGTTTTGTGTGACCCGGCGAAGATAGAGGCTGGATTTCTTATTGTAAAAATAAAAAACAACGCCCCAGCACGATAGTTTGTTGCACCCTAATAGCACCGAGGGCGCTAACACGGGAAGCAGGCTGACTTTAATCTGATCTGTCATACCCAGTGGCAGTTGGATGGGAAGGATATGTTTTTCTGATATTGACGAAGGTGTTAACGCAATGCCCCTTATTAATAGAAACGTTGAACTGTTTGGCATTTGCCTTTTCATCCAGTAAGAGACACATACATTCTTGTTTCAAGGTATGCACTCATCAGTGTGCCTAGCATCTCTCTTTTTTTTATCATTATTTATTTTTAAATTTTCTGATATTGGTCGCCACACCATTGGCCGCAAGTCCGTTCAGTGGCCCATGTCGGTATTATCTATTATCTATCTATAAGATCTAAAGTTAAGTTATTTTAAGCTTTTTTAATGAATAATGATAACAAATATAATATAATATGTCTCTCAGAACATTGGTTAAATCAAGATGAAACAATTTGTATTAATAACTTTAACGTTGCAACAAGCTTTAATAGAAAAACACACATCCATGGCGGTGCATTAATACTTATCAAACCTAATGTAAAATACAGTAAATTAAACCTAGATACATTTTGCATTGAAATTCAGGGATAAAGTTATCAAATTGTAAGTGCATAGTCATATCTGTATATCGTTCTACTTCCGGTGACTTTAATATATTTATAGAGAAGCTAACAGAGCTCCTAGCTGAAATTGTAATAAACGGTAGTTCCATAATTATGGGTGGAGATTACAATGTCAAGTTTAATTTTAATTATCCTAATGCCGTATTTCTGATAGATTTAAAAAGTTTTGGTTTTAGTCACTTCAATTCTCAACCAACAAGAGGACGCAATTGTCTTGATACTATTTTTTCTAATAATTTAGATATTTTAACAGATGTTGCTTTAGTTGATATGCATTTTTTTGATCATCTGGGTATACAAAGTGCCTTAAAAATTAATAATAACAATGAAACAATTGTTCAATAGAAAACAAGACTCATTACAGAATTGGGAAAATTTTCTTTTTATAATCAAATATCTGATTTAAATTTTATGCTTCAATGAATCATTTCCTGAAAAAGAAATTAAGATTAAGGCTAATTGTGAACATGACATGGTGTGGTACACAGATGATTTAAGAAGAATGCGTAACACGCTCAGTTTTACACGTGATGTATATGCAAAACATTCAACTTCACGTAATAAATTATTGTATAAAGATTATAAGACATTTTATGAAAAATGCATTAAACAATCTAAAATTAATGCTAATAATAACTTTATATGCAACTCTAAAAATAAGAGTAAAGCTATTTGGCAGGTTATTAAAAATAAAAAAGATAAGTTGCACTCTGTTGATTCAAATATGATTGATGCTGAAACATTTAACAATTTTTTTATCAATGTAACTAATGATATATTAAGTAATATAACTCTACCATCTAAAGATCCATTGTCATTTATGAACAAAATAGATGCTGATCTAAACTTTAACTTTAAGGAAGCATCTTACAACGAGGTTCGTGATGCTATAATAGATCTGAAAAATAGCTATAGTAGGGATATATATGGGTTAAGAGTAGACATTCTGAAAAATGTTTCAAATATTTTAGTTAGTCCAATAACAAAATTGATTAATGCATGTATAAACGAATTTATTTTTTCAGATGTTCTTGAAAACGCGTTAGTTATTCCTATTTATAAAAAAGGAGATCGGGAAAATGTTAATAACTTTCGTCCTATATCCATCTTACCTATTGTTTCAAAAGTTTTTGAAAAACTTTTATCATATCAAATATATTTTTTTTTTATAATAGTTTGTTTTCTAAAACCTAATTTGGCTTTAGAAAAGGACAGAATAAAACTAAGGCAAATGAATGTCTTATTTTTAAAATTATTGAATGCTTCGAAGAAGGAAAATACACAATCGGATTCTTTCTCGATTTGTCAAAAGCTTTCGATTGTGTACCACACAACATATTACTAATAAAGTTATACAACTTTTCCTTCAAGAGCATAAAACTAATATCATCTTATTTGGAAAATAGATATCAGACAGTTTTGTATGATGACATAAAATGTCCCTCAAGGATCTATTCTTGGGCCATTGCTGTTTTTAATATATATATATATATATATATATATATAAATGATCTACCACAACACCTTGGTCAGGCTAATGTTGTGTTATTTGCAGATGACACAACTTTAGTTTGTACAAATTCTTGTATTGAGACAGTAGTGACTCAAAATGCAAATCTTTACCTGAATACTGTAGATTGGTTTGATGCTAATCGACTTGTTTCAAATAAATCTAAATCGTCAAACATATTTTTTACATTAAAAAACCATGTTTTTACCTCTAAATATACCAAAATTTCACGATTCAGTCAATTTTTTAGGTTTAATAATAGATCAATCGTTAAACTGGATTAGACATGGTGATACTTTGTCAAAGAAAGTAAATAAAAATATATATTTTTTACGTTTATTAGCAAATTCAGTGTCTCAAAATGTATTACGAACTGAATACTTTACATTCTGCCATTCTGTGTTGTCTTACAGTATTTTAACATGGGGACATAGTAGTTCTATGTCAAAACTATTTAAAATGCAGAGACGAGCAGTACGCATAGTGGCGGGAATATCGTACAGAGATGATTGTTGACAAAGTTATTGCAATCTGATGATCTTAACTCTTCTTTGTGTGTTTATTTATGAATGTCTATTGCATGATAAACAACATATCCAGAACTATGATAGCCATGAAATTATGCATAATTATTCAACAAGGAATAAATCACATTTATTTGCAATTTATTCCAGATTGGTAAGAACCCAAACTAAATCTAGGTTTTATAGTGTAAAATGTTTTAATGTTTTGCCAAACATTATCAAACAGCTTGATAATGTAAAATTTAAAAAAAACAGTCAAATTATATTTATGCAAGAAAGCATTTTATTCTACTGAAGAATTTTTATTAAATAATTTTAATGATATGTCCTAGTTATTGTTTTAACTTTTTAATATATTTTAGCTAGGCTATATTTTAATGTGTACATTTTATTATACTTTATATAAGACTTTTTGTTTTTCATGTTGTGTAACATTTTTTTTAATATTTAGTTTATATTTAGTTTTTATATTTAGTTTAAATTGTGTAAATCTTCTTGCTATTTGTATTTTGACATGTGTAACAAATTTTGTTTTGATAACACGAATAAAATTATTATTATTATTAATATTATTATTATTAACATATGACTATTGAGAGCGTGTCTACATGACACTGGGGTCGCCAGTTAGTTTTTTGGACTTTAAGGTGGGTCAGGACCCTGCCGTCCGGAGTGAGTTTTGTGGGAATCGGAAATGCTGACCACGCCGATACATCTGGGTAATGGCAAAATTTTGGGCCTGATTTTTTTCAGATTTCCGGGGTTCTGGCGACCTTTCATGGTTTTTTTTTCTGATGCGGGGTACGTATGGTGGTAGATGACTTTTTTAATGTTTCTCTGGTGTTCAGTTGCAACCTTTTAAACACTAATGCCATTTCTAGTAAGTCTTTGATAGTTGTAAAATCTTGAGGGTACGAGTTTTCTTTGTGACGTCTCATTAGGGTCTGACTGGCCATCACGTAGGGCTTCATATTTTTGGGCGGCTTTTTCTAAGTTTTGTCGTCTGGAAGGTATAAAATTTTTTTCGAAAGTCATTCAAGAAAACCCAACGTCCACGATTGTTTCAGTAGCAAGCCAGAGTTTTGCCAGCTCTGGCAATGCTACCATAAGGTCGTTGGTAATGAGACTATACGATCTTGCGAGTTCCTTGTTCCTTTCGAGGAATGTGATTGGGCATTTTTCATTTTTATACTGCCATTTTATTTACGAACCAGATTTGTTTTTGGGATATCGAAGCTACTGTCCTAAGACGTGTTGTGCAAGGTGGGAAGGAGATTCGTGAACAGGCTGCTTTACATTATCAGCTTAATTGTTGTAGAGAGATGGTTCTACTCCAGTATCGAAATATTCTCTCAGGCGGGTGCGGCATTTGCCTAAAGAGCCAGTGATGGGAAGCTGAAAAATTGGAGCAGTTCGTGAAGGGTTTCTTTGTTTGCTTGTTTCAGGTGGATCTATATCCGCCATGAGCTTTGGGTTAGTTTTTTACAGTCCTTTTTTAATAACTGAGACAAATCGACCATTTTCAAGTTAGGATTTGACAAAATAATTAACTATAGGAGCGGTTGTTACATGCGACAGAAAAAAATAGAAAAAGATTTTCCTTTTTTATTTTCAGTTTTTCTGTAAACCTTTTGGAGGTTTATTTATAAGGATTTGGAGTGCGAAGAGCGTTTTACATTTCTAAAGCTGTTATGGAACTCGAATTGCACTTTGCTGGTTTTTTTTACACATTTTGCATATTCTGTTTTTTATAATATTCAGAAACACTTTGAGGGTATGACTCATTAGACGTATGAAATCTTTACAAGATCTGGTATTTGCTTTTTTTGGTATGTTAATGAAGGCAGATTTCAGTTATTTTGTGACATGTTTCTGGATTTTTTTATTATCTTCTAAAAGTTTGTTTATAATGCTTTCTTATGATGTTCTTTGTCTTGCTTCTCTGTTTAGTATTATTTTCTTGCTTTTGGTATTGGTCTTTTTTTGTATTTATCGTTAGCTTTTTGAATTGTTTGTATATGTTAAAACTGCCGTGTTTTTTGCCTAGTTTTTTGTCTAGTTTTTTGATTTTCTTGTATTTTTTGGACAACCACGCTTCTTTTGCTATTTTTCTCAGAATTTTTTGTTTACGTTTTTGAACGCTTTTTTCCTGTTCATCATTTCAAGGATTTCTGCTGTCATCCATTTATTTTTTGTTGTTTTATATGTAATCTTTTGATGTTTGTTCTATTCTACTTTATAACGTTCATTTGTTTCTTTATTTTGTTAGCGAATTCATGATCTTGGAGTTTACTAATGTTGATCTTAGGTGTTGTTGGCAGTACCTTTATTCTTTTTAATTTCAAACGGAGTTTGACAGTCACCGGATTATGATCTAATGCAATGTCAGCACCTAGTCTATTTGGCTTCTAACTATTTGTGAGGTTTTGTTTTTAGTCGATTTTTAGGTGTACAGTCGCATCTTCAGTAGTTTATACCTGGTATTAAAAATTACGTATCCTTCTTCCTTGCAGAATTGTAGTAGGTGATTTTCTATTTTGTTTTGTGTTCCTAGGCCGGTCACTACGGTGACGTACTACATCGTTGACTTTGCTTTTTTTAAATTTTTGCGTTTAAGTCATCAATGATGATGTTTATATGGTGTTTTTTTGTTAGCGAGATTAGTTTGTTTACGTGTGAGTAGAAATTTTCTATTTCTTCTTCACATTTATCAGCGGTGGTTGCGTAAACTGTAATAATCTTTATGTCAGTTTGATTGCTTTTTTGGTTTATCATTACGGCACGTTCTGATAGTGGAATGAAGTTTAGTATACTCTGTGCCAGTTTTTTATTAGGCGCTTTTGCCACCTCATATTGTTGAAATTTTGCTCTTTGTCTCCTGAGTGTTTTAGGATATAGTCGTCTATCTCAGTTTTTCTTGTTTCAGGTCAATTTACTTTGGTTAGCCATAGAATATCTTTTTGAATACGGTTCATTTTGTGTGTCAGGTTTATAGTTTTTAGAGCTAGTAATCTTCTTACGTTCTAAGTTCCGATTATTCTTTGCACCTCTGTTCCATTTAAGGGGAGCTGTGACTCGGGACTATTATTGATTTTTTTTGTCCTAATAAAGTGGTTTTCTTGGGATGTTTGAACCCAGGTAGTTTTCCTTTGCTTTTCTGGATCTTGTCTTACTGTGACTTTAGTCGTCTTCGTTGGCTACTTGTAGCTCTTCCGCCGCCATCTGGACTTTTATTCTACAGTGATAACAATTGACCTCAACTACCCATTATCTTGGAGCCAACAAACTATACTACCTCTACCAAGATAAGTTAAGAGTACAAGCAGGAAAAAGAGAAATAAGGTATGAGGAAAAAATAAGACTGAGACAAGAATGTATAGTTTTACAAGAATCTATAGAAAGGAAACTGGGTTCAGTAAAAGGAATGGAGATTGGGGAAAAAGTATTACAATAGAAATGGTTATGCTAATCAAAAAATTGAAAGAATGAAAGAAACTGGTAGAGAGACATGTAACGAAATTATGGAAAGAGATAGATATATACAAAAGCAAAAAAGAGTGAAAGAGTCTAGGTACAACGGATGTTATGAATATATTATAGAAAGTGAACTGCCAATGTACCTAGAGAGCGATAGATATAGTAAAGATTATAACAAGATGATTGCAATTGCATTTAGATGTGGTAATGAAGAGCATGTTTCGAAACTTTGGATCAAAGAAGATTTGAAAGTGTGCAGAATGTACGGACAGACTAAGGAAACTATGGAACATATGTAGAAGAGTGTAAAGAGATGAGAGAAAAGCAAATGAAAAAAATGAGATATTCAATAGGAGACGGAAGAGAGATATTTTGGATGAGGGCAGAAACGAAGAAAAGAAATAGATGAACAAAGATGCAAACAAAATTAATTGTGGTAGGTTGGATGGCATAAACGGACAGTTTTTTTTTTAAATTATTTAATCAATCTTTATTACAGAGACGTTTCGGAAAATTGACATTTTCCTTCTTCAGTCGAACTACAATGGAGATCACATTTTCAATAACAATTCGACTGAAGAAGGAAAATGTCAATTTTCCGAAACGTCTCTGTAATAAAGATTGATTAAATATTTTTTTAAAAAAACTGTTCGTTTATGCCATCTAACCTACCATTATATACAAGGACGTCTAACTATTCATCAAAATTAAGTGTGTTACGTTTATAAGGATTATGATATATTATTTTAGGAAATTATAGATATATTTGTAAATGTGATGTTATTTTCAATGCCGAAAGGCAGAAAATAAACGTATTATTATTTTTAATACTAGCAAGCGCGTTTTACATATTTTTTTTGCTATTTGTGTTATAATTTATTTAAATTGTTTTTCTTTTATTAAAGATCTGAAGTTCATACTGTTATATGTGATATATGAAATAATGAAACAATTTCTGTTGAAAATTTTGCAATACAATTACAGTGGTAACAAATATTTTACGTCTGAGTAGGATTCGATCTTAGGACCTCCAGCATAAAAGTGAAGCTAATGTGCTTCACTTTTACTACTTTCCACTTCGTCGAGCATTTTCTAAATTTTTCGCACTTTTTGGACAATTAATCTTAGTTTGTCTTATTATTTTTTTTAATTATTGATTAAATTTATTGAGATTTAAATATCATCTCTTTTATAAGTCTAGCAAGCTGATGTTTGCTTTTTGATTTTCAATTAAATAATTTGCATGTGAAAATTGCAAAATATTATTAAAGATAACAATTTCAAAATCAGATCATCAGTTTGGTGTATGAGACAGTGATGATTAATGAGTATGTAATGTAATAGGCTTTTAGTATGCATAGTAACGACGGACGTGTAAATATAAATCGTGAACATTAAAAACTAACTTTTAGGATTTAATATGATTTGTATGCATATGCATTATAATATCTGTACTAGATAACAAATAATTAAACTAAGTATAGATTTGAAATTTAAGTTTAAACTGTCAGTCATCTGAAATTAATCACACATGTCACAATCCGGTTATTAATACAAATGAGTTTTTAATGTAGAGGGGCATGATGCATAATGCGAGCAAATATTAGAGGGCGTGTTTGCTTGATGAATAATTATGAAACGGTCTAAAATTAGATGCAATTAAGTTGTCATCGCTAATTAAAAATCAATGTTGAAATTGGCGAGTCAATCCGGCGTGAGATAAATACGGAAATGTAATGAAATTAATCGTTCCCAAAGCTTATCTGGGTCCTAGTTAATTTGGTGAATTATAGTTAATGTCGTCGGTGACACTAACAAATGCGAAATGCTAATAAACGGACAGGTGACGATCCGCCTCCGTTGCGCGTCATCATTTAAAGCCCCGAGGTTATTAAAGTGCTTACCGGGAAAATAAATATTTGAAAATTGATGCGAAAATCCGGCGATATTTAGTGCGATATTAATAACGGAATCACGACCAAAGTTCGTGTAGTTGGGTACGAGACAACCGACCACCCAAATGCTAAAATAGTGCAGGTATAATCAATACCTAAAACTGCAGTTACGGTAGATTGCTAGTGCCGGCTCATTTATATTGCACGGTGTGTGAGAGGGCAAAACGTTATACACATGTATTTCAACTTAAAATAAACTGCAACAAACGGGCAAAAACAAATAGAAACGGAGCCGAACATAGCGCGCCTCTCGCAAAGCCGGATCCGAACATAAAACTTTCACTCTGAGTTTTCGTTACAACTAAGCTCCAATTAGTAAAAGGCACAGGACACGTCTCTTACGTCACGTTGTTGGCTGCCAATTAGGGAATTGTATTACTCGTGAAGACACGAATTTCCACAATTTTTAACTTCCCAACCGAGAAAACTTCATTACTTTAATTAGTTAGTTTTATTTAAGACGATGCTACACCACTTAAGCAAATCAACACGAATTTAACCTCCGCCAACCATGAAAAAAGTCCTTAATAAACCACAATGTACTATATACGAATACAAAGTATTCTAATATTGAATTCGCCAACCGTCAGCATGTCTCACTTATAGACATAAATATTTTTACCCTTTGTTCCAGATGAACACATCAATAATTTTAAAGCTTCTGATACAATATTGAAATATTTTGATACAAAATAACAAGTATTATTTATACAACATTATGTCGAAGTTGTAAAAGATAAATGAATCTACTACAAAGTTTAAATAAGAATGCGGTTCTTGACTGGCTATTATTATATGTTGTGAAGACCTGTTAACTTGACGTCTTATTTCCTTCGGTCAACAATCTTATGTGTATTGGATAGTCAATAGCCGGGCATTCATTGATAAGAAAGTAGCTACTAGAGATGGCAACAATAGACCTTTGACCCGCACGTGCCTTTGCTATGCAAATTTCCAGCGCTTTGATATATTCACTATTTCCTTCTCTTCGCATACTTACACGGACTGAATGCATATGCGACCACGATACATGCTAGATTTATCATTCCGAATAATGCCGCTGATACGTGTTGCGAAATAATAAAAAAAAATATGCAAGCGTTTTAAGTGCATTCCGTGTTTATTTCGAAAAGATCGTGCGTATGCAGAAAAATAAAAATAAACCGAGTTGAGAAAGGAGAAGGGGGCATTTAGTTAATGATTTGTTGAATTTCCTGGCATCGGGGAGTATAATGCCGAGCATTTTGTTGCTTGTTCAAACCGCACTGTGTTACGAACAGACTGCTGAACTCATATATTTACTGTTCTGTATGTAATGCGTACGGACAAAGCAGTCCTGTTACACGGTTAATTTATCCAGGTATAAGCCCATTGATGTTTGAACTGCAAGGAAATCAACATTAATTATTTTTAAATGTATTGAATTTATTTATTCAATAATAATACTATTTCATTGTTGTTAATTTCTCTATAATTTCTATATTGAATATAATATTTAATTTGGGTTGAATTAAATTAATTAGTTAGTTATTGTCTGAAAATAATTTATTTCAGAGCTAGCTTATTATTATTTTATGATTATTTATTGGTTCGGATAATTAACTTAGGCTATGGATTTAATTGTATATCATTTATTAAGTTTTTATATACTACAAACTCGCGAGTTTTTGATGCACGTTGTACTTGAGGTATGTAATTGGCCCAGCCCAGTCTATTTTGTTATCGTGTTTAAGCATTATGAGCATTTTACTTAATTTTATTTTAAAATGACCATATTTAAAATAATAAAAATAAGTCCTATCCTACAGTTTAACTGATTTTTTACATTTGTACTACATGTTAGTAAGAAAATAACTATTGAAGACGAAGTGCGTGAGTATGAGCGCAATTCTCTCATAACGCGAGTGCTTGCGGAAGTGTTTCTTTTTAATAGAAAATTACATTAGGTTTTGTTTTATTGATTTAATAAGTTGCAAACCTTTAAAATCTTATTTCATTGTAATTGTTAAAAATTCTGTTTCTAAAAATAAACAAAAATACAGAGTGTTGTATTTCAAAAAACATGTTAAGATTACTCAGTATCAAATTAAAATTGAATTTTAGTTTATTTATTATAAATTCTAACTGCTTGTTCTTGTGCATACGCTTATCTACTCATCCATCACACCGTGCTTTTACTTTGTATATTAATTATACATACATACATAGATTTTATTGTCCCCGCAGTTTATTCTAGATTAACTTGTTTTATGATTGATTTTGCATGCGAATGTACCTATCTTACTATTGGTCTAGTTTAACGTTCTCATCATACTTTTGTCTCAGGAGTGACCGGTCATAGTATCATTGGTTTGTTGTACTTTATTTGTTCAGTTTCAATTTGCTTTTGCTTCACTGCGCTGGGCTGGAGTCATTGTTTCCGCGCGCTTCTACATAAATTATACCTGCATACAATTTACAATATATTTTGTGCAATTAACACAGAATTTCTCTCTAGCATAAGACTCAATAGGTCGTGATGTCAGAATCCTCATCACAACATTAATTTAGCTATCTATCTATTAGCCTCTTTCGATTTATTGTCGGATGTAGGCTTTCTTCATAACCGTCCATTTTTGTCGGTTTTGTGAGTTAGCGGTTGTTCTTGTGGTCTTTTGCCAAGCCAAGGTTTTTATTTTTGGATAATGTTATTTCAATGACGGTCTTTATATTGTGCATTATGTCTCTCAATATTCCACTTCAGTCTAATGACTGTTTTGACTAAATCAACCACTTTGATTTTTTTATTTGCGTAGTTCTTTTGTGGTTTCTGGTAGCAATGTGTAGCATTCTTTGTTCTATTTCTCTTTGTGTTAGTGATAAGCTAAACCATGATTGCGTATTGTAGGTAAGTACTGGTAATACTTATTGGCTAAACACTTAAGGTGTTGCGGTATGTTTTTACTTTTTAGTACAAAGCTTAGGCTTTATTTGGTCTAATGGTTTGAGCTAAGTATATGTATTAGTCTACTTATTTAGTCTAATTTTCAACAGGTATGCATGGTTTGCTTCTATTTGTTGTTAGTGTTGTAGTTTGAAGCATTTCTGGGTATATCAGTTTTTTTAGAACTATGAGGACAATTTTTATAGATACATTTATGGTTGTTTACTGACGGTTGTATTGCTGTTAGATGTACCATTATAGTACCGAGGCTGTTGTTTAAAGTAAAAGGGTAGCAGCTACGGTAACTTGCCAAAAAAGTAGGAACAAATTAAAACTAACAGTTGTTTGAGATCTGAAATAACCCTCATGTTGATAACAGGTAAAAACAGAAAACAGTTTAATATTTGATGTAATATATGGTGTGATAGCTCAATAGTAGAGCACTTGCATATCATGCGAGCAGTCCGGGGTTCGATCCCCGAAATATGACTGAAATGATAACTTGCTCTTTATCCACCAGCGTGGTTCGGAAGTCACGTATTAAGCTGTTGGTCCCATCAAACCACTTTAAACAAGTTGTAGACTTACTGTGGCGATGTAAAATAGCCGTAAAAAGCATAAAAGCATAAAGCATAAAAGCATAAAGCATAAGGCCGCTTTTCAAACGATATTGAAATATAATAGGACAGTTTACATCTTAAGTACAACGTTGTAGTAGGTAGGACGTGTTGATCTTATCTTCTTTAAACTATGTTATAGACTTAGATTGTAGATAGACGACAGGTGACGCCCGAAAAGTCTACGAAGGAAGCCTACAAGCAATAGCCGGTTTAAAAGCATACTTTACTGGTAATAGTATCTCGCTTTAATCTCAGGAGTAAATTTACGAGAATGCGCAAAGGTTGGAGATACAGCAAATTCAATGTTGTGGATATCAAAAGCTTCTACAAAACAAACAACAACTCTAAAAGGAAAAACAATCCAAAAATAGAAAGCAGTGGAAAAACCTATGTAACAAATTGAATTGGAAAATTTGCACCAAATGAGCTGATATTGGAGAACAAGCTAAATGAAGCAGTGGAACTGTTCCTTATTAAAGTAGGGAAAAACGTGGAACCTTCTATAGAAGATGAACTGGTATAATCAAATAAATGGTTACTAAAAATGCTGAATGAACTGCTAAAGCAGCAGACTTTTCCTACCGAGTGGAAAACAGCTAAGCTAATACTAATACCTAAGAAAAATTTCAGAACTGAAAACTAAAAATTTAGACTTGTATGCCTTCAGCACAGTTTACAAGCTTATGATAAAAATGACGGCTGGTATTAGAGATTGATATTAATGGCTGTTGAAGAAGTTATAACTGCTTAGGTGGTGTAGTAGTTAGCGTACTTGACTGCTACACTAGGGGTCTTGGGTATTGTCAGTTTTTTTAGTTAAGAAAAAAGTTGTGATGAGATCGCTTTTTTTCGGATAAGAAAATAACTTTAGTAGTCCGTGTACTGCTTTATTTTGCGGAAAAATTTTTAGATGTGGACGTTAAATAAATAAATAAACTTAAAAAGTTATCAAAACTACAGAAGAAAACAAAGACAAATGGGGAGCACTAGTTACTCTTGACATCAAAAATGTTTTTAATAATGGGAAGAAATTAAGTAGGAATTGACTTACAAAATATCGTCGCAAGTTACCTAAGTGAACGAAAACTTCAAGTTGCCAAATATGTAACTACAGGGGTTCCTTAGGAATTGGATCTAGGGTCACTACATTAGAATTTAGTAAATGAAGATATACTAAAAAGAAAGTAGCTAACCAGGATAAAGGTAATTACCTTTGCAGACGACCTTGCACTAACAATATTAGTCAAAAATGAATACGAACAGGTTTACAGAATTAACGATGCGATAGAAATGGTGGATATTTAGTTAAGCATACATACCTGGAGCCAGCTCTTAAGGAAACAGTGGCAGTCATACTGTGTGAAAGAAATGTTTCAGGAGCTTTACCTTTAATTTTTAAATACTTGAGGGTATATGCTTGTGTTGCTACCTCACAGTTGCCTAGCATCTGGTCTACCCATACTCATATTAAATGTAATTATGGTATTATGTGCCGGAGCTGGGGCAGAAGTTTGACAATACACTACAAAAGGGCAATTAAATACCTTGGTATACTGATTGACAATACTCTTACTTTCTTGGAGCACATAAAATAAGCTGCGGAAAAGAGTAAAAGGCGGGTTGTCGAGCAGTAAAAGGCAATTGCTGAACTAGGCTACCGAGTTGAGAATTCTCTAGGACGCACTGATATGCAAAATTGTCAAAAAATGTCTAATCAGTGTACAAAGGAAAACGTTATTGTGGATAACATGCTCATACAGGACAGTCTTAGCGGAGGCCTTCTCCTATCGATCTCTTGGCGGCAGAGAAAGAAAGATTTTATGAGAGAGACGTTTCATTAACACCAAAGGCTAAATTTTAGGAAAAAATCATTAACTTATGGCAACATAGATGGAATGAAACAGCAAGAGTTGCACAGTGGACTAAACGACAAAAACAATTATAGGAAATTGGTTTAAATGCCGTTTTAGAACAATGGACTTTTTCTTGATAAAACGTAGAAGATTTGGTATGGAAGGCAGTAACACGTGTAGATACTGCAACGCAGTGGATAACGTGGAACACACGCTTTGTGTGGGCTACAGACGTGTAGCAGTAGGATGGAAATGGAGTTGTGGTTTGGAAAAACAATAAACGCGGACTATGTTGCTATGCTGAAAAGCAATGAGAGCTTTGATCATGTCAGAAGTACATTAGGTAAAATTAGGAAGAATAAAGCGGAGGAAGAGACCTGGTTGTTTTGAAGGAAAAGTACACTAAGGGTACGAGGAAGACATCCAACCATGGTCTATAAAGGATTTGGCAAAGAAAAGATAGATTTATGATAATTGCTCTAGAAGTAAGCCTACTGATGGCAAGCCTGAATCTGTATTTGCGTTGCTGTTTTTTGTTGTTGGCAAATGTTAGTCAGCGTACGTTAGTACAAAGGGACAAGCCACTTGTAAGGGTACCAAGACTTGTGATATAGGTCGGTAGTTGTTTTATCTACCATATTACAATTACAGAGGGATAGCAGTAACGAGCACACTATATAAAATATATGGCAAATACCTGGCAAAAAATAATTGTAGCAGAATACAATGACATGGAACCGGAGGAGCAGGCAGGATTCTGAGTGGGAAGATCAACAATAAACTATCTATTCTCTTTACTCAAATAATATTTAAAAAAATGCGTACAACCAGGAAACCCACCTGGTGTTTATAGATCTGAAAAAAGCATATGACAGTGTACCACAAAATAAAGTATGGGAAGCACTAGAAGGAACTAACATAAATGCAAACATAATAAAGGCAAAAAGAAGATAAGGCAAAAATTATCAAAAGGTTTAATTATAACTAAGGGGCTTAAACAGGCATGCTGCCTATTCACGACTTTGTTTAAAATATACCTAGAACAAGCGTTAAAACAGTGGAAGAGAAAGAGAGAGAGAGAGAGAGAGAGAGAGAGAGAGAGAGAATTAGAAGAGGATTTATGGATGAACAGAGGAGGATGGTGACTGAAAATTGGAAATCGTCAGAAGACGTAAACCGAATTAAAAAAAAAAGAAAAGTTGTTTACGTTATTTGGAGCTTCACAACGGCAAGATAGTTGCTCTATCAGGTTGTAAACTTTCAGCAATTGCACTATCATACCGTTGACAGCAGTTTTTAACTTTTCCAAAAAATAAGAAAGTCGTAAGGAGAAAAATCAACTCTTAGAAAATGTTTAGCTGTTTTTTATACGCAGAAATTTTTGACTACGTATCTGAGAACTACTACCTGCAGATGCAAATTGAGTTACTACTGCATCTGTAGTTTTGACCGAGAGTCACAAAAGAAAATCTTTTTTTCTTGTCTTCATACTCTGATGCTTTGATTGTCGATACGCTACTTTCCTATAATTTTTGCTTGTTTTCAAAAAAATTATGGCGCGCTTGCTTTTGAAATTTTTTCTTTTAAAACAGTTAAAACGGACTGAATTATTAACATTAATTATTATATATTATATATTATATATATTAAGTAGATACATCATTTCATATGTTTTACAAAACTCTAAAAATAACAATGAAAACCATGCATAACACTCAACTAAAATAACAAAAAGAAATTTTATACACTGTGTAACAGTAACATTTTAATTTTAATAATTTTTTTCTTCTTTTTTATAGAGCGTAGGCACCCTGATCGTATATGGGGTGCTATAATAGTTCTACACAAACATGTGGGAGCTACTGTTTGACGTGAAATCCAAATCACACTACTAGTGGGGATTAGAAGGCAGATACTTAGCTGGTTTGCCAGCTAACAAATTAGATAATACTGCTGCTGGAAGTCTAACTCGGACTGCTTACTCCACAGTCCTTGCTATTGCGCTATGATTGCCACAATAAATGGATATAAAGCTCAAAAAACGCCATAAAGAAAACTTGAAACTTAAAAAAAGCAATAAAATTTAAACAAAATACTTAATTTTTTATGAAGCCAAAGAAATGTGGAAGATCGTTAATAAATGTACAATCAAAGATATTATACTATATTAGCAAAAAGTCTATCAAACATAATTACATTATGTCATAAACAACTGCTAATAACAGTGAATCAATAAGATTACTAAATTATGTTAAACCTAAATCTAAAGATTCAGTTTTTCTTAAACTGGTAACATATAAAATGTGCGACTTCAAACTAAGATATAACTTAACTAATGTCAAAGTTACGTTACAATTTGTCATTATTTTTCAGGAAACAATAGAAGATTTAAAATTAAAGTATAGAATATATTTAGGCATTTTTTATTTTGTCGAAGTTTTGTTTACATAATATTCTAGTACTATTTAATAAGTTAATATTTAAATGGTTTGAATACTAAATTTGACATATGTAGATATAGTAACTACGAATTAAAATGAAGTTTAAAATTAAATAATTTTTTATCCGAAAATAGAATTATAATATTTTTTTAATAATATTGTTTTGTTGTGTACTCTGACAACTTAATAATAGTTAATAAAGGATTACTAATTAGTCATGATGGAATTAATAGAGCGCCAACAACTTGCAAGTAACTCATCCTGCGATTAGAGCTTCGCGTTTCCTAATCTAAATGGCTTGTTAATTCGGTGTGCGGGCAGTTTATCCGGTTGAATTTCGCGATAATCCCTACCAAAACGTTGAAAATTAATTAATTAGCACAATAATCAATAGATGTAACCCTTATCTAGTAGCCCTGCATAAATAATAACGAATTTTACAAAGGGGTGGTAGGGGCGACCGCAACATGATTAGAGCCAATGTTGCAGAGGACGTCCAATGAGGCGGCGGGAGATGTGCAAATCAAATTATTCCCGCATTTCCCGCCTGCATTTGTTATCCCACGGGATCCGTCACAGCCCACTGTCATGTTTACAAGTCTATAGTATTATTTTGTTCTATATATTGTTAAGATGAGTCTGCTTGTATATGCGGGATGTGTCTCTAGTAGGTAAATTTATGAAGGCTGCTTTCATATGTTCCGTAAATATTGGAAGATTTCAGGAACGGAACGTTTCAATGCATGACGGAAAATTTACATTTTCTCTCTGCATAATTAATGGGGCCACTCTAGCGGAAGGCGGCGGAAGAATTATTTATGAAAATGAATTGTATTTTGAAATGGATACGGTATGAGATATGTAAATATAATTTTGCATCGATTTATATCTGCGGGAAATTTGTCTACATGTGTTGGAAGATTATATAATACTTAAATGTAATTCATTACAACACAAACGTGTAACTTGTAAACAATCAGAACTATTCAGTCACTAATTTTATTTAACAACTTAAGACCATACCGACCGCTACCTTGATTTCTAGTATAGTGATACAAACTTGTTGTGTCCGATGATGGCCTTGTAAAGGTTGAAATATGTTACGGTTTTTTAAATATATTTGTAATATAGTAACGAAATTAAGTAATTTTTTTTTAATATAGTTGTACGTATTACAAATAATATTGAAACCATACAGGCAAGTGATAGTAATAGCCACAAAAAGACAAGTACACTGCAACGAGAACAATGCGAAATAGGAGGCAGTGAACTGTGAAAGAGGAAGGAAGTTCAAACAAGATTTTACAGCCAAAGTAATTAACTAGCATCATATAAACTGAACGAAAAATGGAACAAGTAAATATAAGGAAGGTCCAATTTACCGCATATTATAATTAAAGAAAAAAAGACAATCTTACTTAATTTTACGTATTTTAATACCTACGTTATAAATATATTTATGGTCTAATTATAAATATTTATAATTAAATCGGTCAAATTGCAATATCCTACTGTAATATATCTCTATATTGCGTCTGCAGAACAGTCATAGTAATCTTAAATATTTCTCTATTTGACTCCTGCATTCCTAGACATAATTAGAAGGACTCAGGTTATGTTCCCCTGCAATGATTTTATTGCCTTTCTACAACGGCGTCTCTTCATTTTGCTGAATTCCTCCCGAAAATCTACATTTTAATTTAAATTCTAATTCGTTTCGGCACCATTAAAACCAAAATTGCTATATTATTATACCGCGGACACCTTGCACAATAATACACGGCGGCCCCTGGGATAATTTTATTAAGTCGTAAAATTATTACGGCGCGCATTATTAACGATCAAATCGGTTTTAATTAGTGCGCGCTTTGTACAGTGGCGGTCGTTTTCAAAACTAAATAAATGCTATTTCGGTTGTTTAAAGTGAAACTAATAGTTTTTGGTGCACTTGCATATTATCGGAATAGTTTAGTACTGCTAAAATTAAAGCAAGAAATTTAATTTCACTTACTGGCAGTTTAATTTATTATACAATTAGCTGTATTGGATTTAGTTGAAAAAGCTTTCAAAACTATTCTAATTTAATTGTTTATGATACATATAATTTATAAAAGGTTTGTATAAATTGCTTCTGCTAACGCTTGTATCTTTTTTTATCTCGCGAATATTTCACTTCAAAAAGAAAACTCCCATTAACATCCTTTTTTTATTTGTTTCAGGTAAGCGTAACAGTTTTCTTTATACAACCCATCCGGCGCTTCGAGCCATCTGTAAGAGGTAAGAGATACGTGTCCTATCTAGAAAAAATAAAACGCACACAATTCGATTCTCTCCTACCTTTTGACCGTTCTCTTCCCGTTTATATATTTTTTTCAACGTATTCTCATGAGATGCATCCCGACCCGTTTGTATCGCGATACTTAATCTCAGCGCATACCGTTCGAATAAATTTCTATCAGATATTGTATTAAAGAAAACGATCGGGCATAATCTGATGTTAACTCGGGCAGAAGAAGTTCCGTAATCTCACAGTGGAAATCTTTTGCATCTTCCGGCGCACATTCTTGTTCTGCTCTGTATTATCTTATTTAAATCCTCGCCTAAGGATTTCAGGATATCGGAATGCCACCAGTCAATTTATAAAAAAGGGGTTTCATTGTATTGGCTGGGCTAGTGATGGCTGCGTGCATTGTGCTTGGACGCTTTTACTGAATTTAAAACGCGAGCATCTGGGGAGATAAAAATGTATGTGTGTAGAGACGTATGAGATAACAATTTAAAGGATATAATGATAAATGTAAAAGAAGTGTTTTTTCTAGCTATTGTTACGTCAGTTTTGTTTGTTTTGTGAGCGTATTGTTTTGATTAAATCATTTATTAGATTAATTTAATTAGTTAGATTATCTTGTAAAATTTTATCCTCAGATTGTTCTGACGTTTATTAAATTAGTTTTGGATGGTTTATTATTACAAGCACTTTACCACTTATTTATTATAAATTATTAGCTATCTTATCGCCTTCTTTTATAAATACCGACTGATACTATATTGCTTGCATGACCATTGGGCAGCTATGTTTTTATTATAAATTATAACTATATCCCATATGTCAGGGGCGGAGCTACCTGTATTTAAGGGGCTACAATGTGGAAGGGCCTACAAGCGCTGGGGCTCCCAACGTTAATATTAAAACAACATAGAGGGCTTACAAAGAAAATTGTAGATTTTTTTTCCAAAACTGTCTTGCAGTGGGCCATAATCAATATTTTTCAACTACAACCATATGTGCAAATCAACTGTGAGATCGAGTCTGGAACTAGGTATTGTTTATAATAATAGTAGATACGTTTTTTAGATTTTTGAGGTAGCGATTTTTTGTTAGTTATATGAAACCATTTTTTCGTTGACTGTATTGCATCAGCTATGAGATTTTGTTTTTATAACCAGCCGTAACTCTTTGGAAGACATTTTTTGTATGTTTGTGCTTTTTATTTTGTATAACTTTATAAGGCGCTTTAATGAACTGGAAAACTACAAAGTTTACTATCAACTGCAAAATAAAGATAAACTACGCGTTACGGCCAGAACTTCTAGAACAGTGGAAATAATTTATTGCAGCTCATTCTCGGAGATAAAGCGTGAAATCGGACAAAATGAGTTTTTGCGGACACCTTTAAGAGTAGTTTGACATTTACCAAGTTGATTTGGAGCAAAGATGAGTATCACACGATGATTTTGTTAGATACGAGAAAAGAGACGTGAACGAAAGAAGAAGAACTTTTATAACTCTAGCTATACTTTTATACATCTTCGAATGTCAGTTAGTTTTTTGGTTGTGAGTATATTGTGCAGACAGGCAGATATTAAATTTGGTTGAAAATTTGTGGTAAAACGAGTACGATCGGATCTAAAATCGGGCCTGCTGCTTAAATGAACTTGCACGTTCAAATTTCTAAGTGATAATGTTTTGGAGATAATAGAATATTGAAAAAGTTTGAGCTGATTGTGTCATTGGCATGAAAACATATTATTGAGTAGATGTGATAATTTCAGTGTATTTGGAATTTTATCTTATTATGGCGTGTTGCGGCGGAATTTGTTTGCTGCTGCTTTTATTTAGCTTGTTTTGTTAAGATGTTTGCATCAACTTTAGCTTTTATCTGTGTAGTATATGGTATTTTTAATAGTTTATTGGGAATGCTAAGTAGGGATGTTAGGTTTAAATGGGCATTTTTAGTGCCGTCTTTGTCATGTTTAAATTTTTAGGGCTATAATCTTTTTTTTTGGTAGTGTATTTGTGTTTATAACGTTTTTGATAAGTTGTACTTAGCACTGTTTTGTGAATATACGCATAGTATACATTGACTAAAGCAGAAGTAATTTGAACACATTTAGTTAGAGTAACAATTGGATATATAGAAGCAATCGTGATCGTATCACCGGGTTAAAAAAGAACTATAATCGAAACATTTTTTTTGGAACAGCATAAAATGTTGGGATTGAAGATAACGATAAAAATATCTTTATCAACAGAATTTTTTTTTTAAATGTTGTCAGTAAACATCTTTTCAAATTGTCTAAGTAGAGAAACTAAAAAAAACAGTCCGACTTCTATGAAGAAGATTGGAAAACTGACAATATACAAATATAAACAAAAATAAGAAGTTAAGCTGGACAAAAGGACCCTTCTACATACTGCATTGCTACAAATAGTCAACAAGTTGGCAAGATTACCAATAGTCAGAAATAAGTTTGTCAGCTCTACTTGAAAGCCAAGCCGAGACATCAGCAGTTTTATCCTGGATGGGCGAACGTTTTCAAGTGGATGGTTTTGTTTAGAATTAGTCAAGAGGTTTTCAGGTTTGTTTCTTTTTTGTACATTTGACGCATTAGAATTTAAAGCTGCCGACAAACAAAACGGCATTTCTCTGTTTTTTGCCGTGAACGATAAAATATTAGAATTTATTGGATTTGTAAAGATCTGTCAATTGTGGATTTTATTATATATTTAAGTTTTATGGGCGTTTCTGGCTTTTCATTTTATCAACTTAGTGTAAACTCCAGAAGTTGGAAGAAGAGTCCAATGAGTTCTTTGTAAGGTTGTTCTTTTTGTGTACAGCACTATTAAATTGTGATGTGAGTTTACAGCTTACAGCTTTGTGTTACGGTGATAATAATAATTATTATGCTTTGAAATTAATATGTTGTCATAGAAATATAAATAATATAATGTATAAAAAATTTGTCATATAAAAAAGTAAGTTTGCATTATATTACTGATATTATTACATTGAAAAATAATTCCTTACAATGGGGCACATCTAAACCAAGGGTGTCGCAATTTATTATTTTGCATTTGTTTGGCAGATTTTGTTTGCATCATCACAACTAAGTGCAGTGGTGGTAGTGAAAGTAGTGTTTCTACGTAATTATGCTAACCTTTGGTCAATCTATGTACTTTACTTTGGTTGTTTGAGAATATTTTTGTTTTTCTTATACGAGTGTTCCATATGTGATGATGTGTTTGATCAGTGTATAACTATCTGGTCGTATCAGATGTTACTTTTATGTCCGACCATCGATTTGGTCGCAAAGAGCATTTGGATGGCATTTATACACACTATCCAGATTGGTATGAAGGTTAGTTTCGTACTTTGCTTTTTTGCTATTGGAATTGTGACTATACATTTTTAGGTTTTTCAAGTTTTTGGTATTTGTAAAAGGGATGATTTTGTTTGAATTGGCCTAATTTTTATTCAGCTCTTTTCTGTAATTTATTATTGGAAATATGCTTTCTTGTTGGGAGTCTTTCTTAGCTTTTTTTGTTAGCTCTGGGTTTCCATTCTATTATTTTCTTTGTTTATTTCCCGTCGTTTAGCGTTGCAACATGTTCCGTTTACCTCAACTTTGCTTGTTCTGCACGCCAGTTGTTTTGAGGATATCTTCTTACCTCGTCATGTAGTGTGAGCCTAAGCAACTTACGTTGTGTTGTTTGGAGGTTATTAACAGTTGATTTGATAAAGTATGAAGTTTATGCGCTATTGACTTTAGCCTAAACAATTATAGTTTAATTCTTAAAGAATGTATTTATGTGAGCTTAGATCGTTTATTACTCTAGTAGACAACTTTGGTATTACTACATCTGATTCACATGATGTTAGTGTAGTGAATTGGTTATTTGACGCTGAAACCTGTAATTCATCTTATATATTTTTAAATGCTTAAGCACATTAGCAATGATTACGTTAGATTTGAAGGTGAATTTTTTGCTAAATATACTATTTACTAAATTGGTTGCAAAGGATGGCTAAATATTGCGCTTTGATTTTTGTGAACGGTAGGGTTGAGAGCCGAGCAAACGATTTTTGCGGAGACAAGGTATTAAGTGACGGTGCTTTTTTGCTCAGCGCAAAGGGTTTACTTTTTGAGGCCGTCCGAAACTTGGTAGACATTATTTTGAATATTTAATTCAGAACGAAAAACTGTTTTCGTGTTCCTTGGGAAGTGATTTTTGACATATTTTTTGGCGTTTGTAGTCATTACATAGAACAAATCAGCGCTCAAATACATTGGAATTACGATTAACGAAAGATGGGATCCAAGCTCTATGAATTCATGAAGTTTAAAAATATCTTAAGCAGTCAAATTTGAAACTAGATCTACGACTGAAAATTGTAATGTGTGTTTACCGTTTAGATGTTGAGGCTTGGACACTAACAGAATCTTTACTTTAATGCTAGAAGCAGTTGAATTTTGGATGTACCGACGAATGCTAAAGGTTAGCTGAGTAGACAGATTTACCAGCCAAATAGTCATTCAACGCGTAGGCACAGAAAAAAAATAAACATTTTGTTTACGTAATGAGACACACGGAACGATAAGTTATTACACTTAATCATACAGGGAAAAGAGAAGCGTATGAACAACGGCTTTGACTGAAAACCTTCTGCCAATAATTTGACGAAACTTTAGTCAACCATTTTCCGGCAGTTACTAACAAAATTGTGATTATAAATATGGTAGCCAATATGAGACAACGATCGTTCTCGGTCATGACACAAGAAGAAGACACAAGAAGATGAAGAAAATTGTCTTTTTTAAAATAACTTCCTTGCGTCCATCCAGTTGTTCTTGATGTTTGGTTTTGCACGCATAACTTTTTTTATCAAGAATCTTTTGCTTGGAGGTACAAACTTTTTATGAACGATTACTTGGCTACCGAGAAACAAATCTGCATGCATTTGATTTCCTATTCTTGCCTTTTTTGGTCTTGGAGGGGTTGGCGTTCAAACATCTAAGACTTGTCACCAATAATGACACATTTTAAAAAATAGAAATCATTTTTAATCGATTTAAAATGTTGTTTGGTCCTGTTTTTTGGTTCTGTGAATTTTTTTTTTAGAACTATTATTATACAGATTTTTCTCATCACTTATGCATTGGTCAAAATTTGATCAACGGTGTTGTAAGTCAAAAACAGTTTTTTACTGATTAATCTGACCGACGATCTGATCACACAAGATGATGAAAGCTTTTTGCTGCGTGGTTTATCCGATTTTCCTCTCACTGAATAACCTGAGCTCTGACTGTAGACTGCAAAAGTTTTGTAAAAGTGTGCCTATGTCTGGAGCAAAACGTGAAAGCACGCTATTATTCGAAATTTTTAGAACGCACTAAGAAAAAACTGTTTTACAAAAAAGCTACAAACAACCATATAACTTATACCATATAATTTCAAAATTGTACTGAAGGGTTATCACATGTTTACTTGCCGCCCTTCTAAGTCATAAGCTTAAGTGTTGCTAGATCAAACGTTACGTTGCCAGTTTCATTACTTAATTTACATACCTTGTTTGCCTATAAATGTATCAAAGCCTAGTTGAGTTGTTTTTGATCAAAGTTAAATTGACAAAATCTTAAAACAAAACTCCTAATATAATTTTCAAAAATATGGCAGAGACGTAAACTTACAGCATCGTGTTGGTCAATTGTTTATAAATAAAGTAATTACATTTTAACTTTGATGCAAAGTTTTCTTGTTCAGAAGTTCTTAACAATGTTTGATGAGAAAGTCTGTCTGGATGGTTTTTCTTCTTCTTGGTCGTAACTTCATAACTGAAGTATCGTGACTTACTAATATATTCAGGTTGTTTTGTGGACCCGGGTTTCCTATTGTTGTCGGTCTGCTGCTTCTTTGAGACTGGTGTATATTGTTTGTCCTGTAAAATTCTTAACTTGGTCCAGCCAGCGCGTCGGAGATCTTCTCGCCTTTTTCCCCTCGATTTCTCCTTGAACTATTAGTATTTTTAGGTTATCCTGTTCTCTCTTTGCGATGTGGCTGAAGTATTTTAAAATGCGTTTACGGCATGTAGTGGATACCAAGTTTGTTAAGTATTGAATCTGCGTGCCGTCCATGGGATGCGCAGCATTCTTCTCCAGCACCACATTTCGAAGGCGTCTATTTGCTGTATCTTCGACGTTTTAATGGTTCATGATTCTTTGCCGTATGAGAATATGGAGAAGATTAAAGTTTTGACTAAGGTCATTTTGGTATTGTTGGTGATTTGTCTGTCTCCAGATTTTTGCTAAATTTTAGGTTTGCATCTTCCCTGATTGGTAATTAACGACCATAGGTATGTGAAGTTCTCGACAGTTTCGATTTGAATTCGATTTGTGAGTTGTAGTGTGTTGGCTCTGTCCACTACTACTATGAGTTTGGTTTTGTCTAGATTGATGTCTAGCCCCACCTCACGACTTTCATGTGTGACTGACTGGATGGTTAATTGGTATTTATTATTAATCAATATCTGTACTAATCAATTTAATTATAATAAACTTTAGTTAGTTTAAAAAAAAAAAAAATTAAAATAAGTAGTTTATTATCTATTTCTATTCCTGTTTTGAGATGATGATTCTGCATTCATATTGCATAGCATATTAAGCATACCCAGTTCACTTTGCTCGTATATTTCTAAAAACCAATTTTGTTAATATTATTTTCGTTTCTTTCTGAAATCAAAGCAGACAGTAATAAAACCATACCGGCATACAGTATATATGTACATAATAAATATGAAATTGCACAAACTTAATAAAAGCAATGATATAGTCAAAAGAAAAGTCTGCGTTTCCATTATTGCACGATTTTCGCATAAAGTGTACGCCGCGAATATGATAAGAGGGACTAGGAACCCGCAGTTGCATGATCTATGCGAATTCATATAGGAGAAGAGGCCGTGTGTCGCCTTTTATTTCGTCTTTTCAGTGCAACGACACATAAGCTGAAAATACTACTGTAATAACCTGTAATAAAGGCTCTCGGTATCTCGGCTTGTATCGCGTATAAGGGCTTCTTACGTCCCGATTTAAATCATACTTAGTTGGATCCGTGTCGGACGATAAACTATTACTAAGGATTTACAAGGGACGTGCTTTCTATTATAGAAATCTTATGTGTTCATTGGCGGCTGAGGAATTGTATGAAATGAAAGAGGAAATTGCTCGATTGACAGTTTAATTGGCGTCGGGAAAATGATGTGGGGGAGGAAATATAATAAAAGTAAAGAAACATATTTTGATGAAATCAGGATTCTGCTAAAAGCGTGTAGAATAATAAAACTTTGTGGTCTTGGTATATAACAATATGTGAAATTGTTTAAGCTATTCTATTGTCAAAATAATATGCTTAAGTTTAGAAGATTAATATTGAGACAATTGAAGTAAATTATATATCATGTAGCAACTATACCATGACTTGCAATCATATTTATTATACACTTTGCAAACAGAAATTTTATTATATTTTAATTGATTAAAATTATTTACTACTGACCGACTGACTGATATTTGATGAGGAATAAGCAACTTTACTTAGATTCAATCGCTTATGATAAGAGTTTATTTTCTGGGTTGTATTAATGGTACACCAAAGTAAGCCATTTTTTTACAATCTTTTAACTAAGTTTATCGCTTACTTGTCCGAGTATTTTTGATCAAGACATTCATTGTCTGTCCTCTCTTTTTCTTTCATAACATAATTTAATTTTTTGTTTGTCATAACTGTAAGAACATAGGAAACATTCAATCTCTTGATTACAAACACTTGGGTTGGTTGGAGGCATACACCAACGTAACGATGTGATAGTTCAATGATAGATCGAAGCTAGCAGCTTAGGGTTCAATTTCCGAAATATGACACAACCCCATTCAAACAAGTCGTAAGATTTCTGGGGCGATGTTAAATTTCATTGATGTTAATTAGCAGTAAAAAGCACAATGTAATCAAAATTAATATAATAATAATACTTAAAGCCATCCAGTTTCTTCTTTATCTTTATATTGTCCATTTCCGGATGCGGGTTTCTTCTATTTTTGGCCAGCTTTTTTGTTTTTTTGCAGGCGCGAGTGCCGCTTGGTTTTTGCTATTTTTCTGATATTATCTTTTCAGCGTTTTTGTGGACTTTTATTGTTTTATTTTGCCTTCCAGTGTGTTAGTCTATGTGTCTAATGGTCTAGACACTGTTTAGTCGCATGTTTTGTCCAGCTTTATTTTAGCCGTACAATGTGTATCATAACATCCTGGACACAGGTTGCCCGGTTGATTGCTCGCCGTGTTAAAACTTGTTGGTTCAAGTTTTTTATGGTTATGGCCATTGTTTGTAGACCACACGTCATGACCGGGAGAATGCACATATTGAACACTTTTCTCTATAATCCTAGAGGTATGTCTGGGTCTTTCAAAATAAGTTTTAGGTAAGCGAAGGCTGCTCATCTTATGCGTATTCGTATAGCTGTTTGATTGTCTTTGTCTTTTATGGTGAGTCTAAGGAAGATGTATTTCTTGAGTACGTTGATTTCTTTATTTTCAAATTTATTCTTACGAATACATTACTAGTTTTGGCTTGACTAGAGCTTTTCCAAATGTAATAAACTAGTAATGTATTTGTAAGAATAATCTTGTGATAAAAAACATAGTAAGTTGTTTTATTATTTCTTAGTTAATTACTTGTTTAAAATATGAATATTTAATTTTTAACTAATTATTTTAACGGTGTCTAAAAATTCAACAATTTTGGAAAATAATTTGCGTATTTATTTTAACATTTGATATTTTATCAAAAGGCTAACAAAAAGGCATTACAATTTTTTAATATATTAAATGTTTATTATCAATTGTGAATAAAATACTACACCTCGAAGGGAAGTTTTATCGCAGCTTTGCTCTAGTTATCTATCTATCTTAGCCCTCGGCTGCAATGAAACGCTTTCCACATTGGTTTGTAATATACTATTATTATTATTAAATTGGTGAATAAATTACTATGAAGCTAATTGTATTACAATTTATATATAATGTTTTATTTAATAAAGTAATATATGGTTTTGTATTGATAAATATTTAAAATCGTCGGAAATACTTATCTATTTAAGAAAAGTAATTTCAATAATACTTGCATGAATTTTCTTAATTTGATTGACTTGTGATTGAAATGCCCCTAATTTATTATTTAATTGTTTTACATGAAGCAATTTTTTATTTAATAAAAATTACAATTATGGTAAACTGGAAAATTAAAATGTTGAATTTGTTATTACATAATTTCTTATTGCAAACTTACTGATTGTATGTGCTAAGTATAATTAATATTGCTTTCATTTTGGACAACTAATGTGATATCATTGCATACAGTTTACAATCGAGTGATATTGCTATAGAGATTAAGGTAATTGTCATATGCAAATTATTTGATAAATTTAATCTAGCATAGAGGTTTATTTGATAGCGTGCATTGTCAATCAATTAAGCCAAGTAAAGCACACAATATGCATATAAATTATCTACGTTTCAGCTACAATTTTATAAAATTCTCTATCTCTATCTAAGTCTTTTATAATAATATATAATAATAATAGTTTGTTTATAACTCGTTTTATTTTCTTTAATTATGATCAAAATGCGGCTGATTTGAAATATTCAATTAACAAAATGATTTTTAAAATGCTTCTAATCACTTCTTTTATAATTAGTGAGTTTTTTAGTATTCAGAATGAAGGGTGTTCTAGAAACACGTTAAAGGTTTTTAGGATAATAGTTGAAAGATTTTTAGAATTTCTGTACAACTTTTAGAACGTGTGAAATGTTTTTGAATTTGCCAGTTGTTTCTAGAGTATGTCATTGGCTTTATTAATTTAAAACAACACAGTTTCTTGGCACTTTTTATTAATTTTTAAATGTTGCTCCTCGAGGTTATTTACAGGAGTAGCATACACTAATGATTTCAAATATTCTCAAAGAAAAAATCAAGAGTGTTTGAATCAGGCGATCTTGCTGGCCATAAAACTGGTCTGCCTCTTTTTACCCACCTATGTGGAAAAGTTTGGTCTAAATGCTCTCTAACGACAATCGAAAAATGAGCTGGAGCATTATCATGCTGGAACCACATTTATTTGATGTGCATTATGAAAATTAACAACTGCATTTTGTGTGAAACCGGCTTCATCTGTAAAAAGAATTTTGGCAAGAAACTGCGGGTTTTCAGCATTCTTGTGTAGAAACCAGTAAAACAAAACGTGGCTGATGATTAGTTAAATATAAGGCTTGTACTTGTTGTACATGGTATGGATGTAAACAAGATTAGCACCAATTCCTACTTTGGCTAATATTTTCTACACACTCGACCCTGGATTATGCTCTAACCGTGCTATAATTTCTTGTTCTGCTCTAGGAGTAGATACCGACCTTGGTCTGCCGAAAAGATAGCACTGTTTTAGAAGTGAACCGGTATCTCTCAATATCTGGTGAATTATTTCATACATACAATGTGAAGGAATCTGGCGATTTTGCTAAGCTTCTACATAAAGACGTCGCGCTTTGGTGGCAATCCCATTAGCTCCACCATACATGAAATGCATGTCGGCTAATTCTGCATTAGAGTAATCAGCCATAGCAATGAAAACTTGTGCAACAACTGTCAAATACTGAATGTTTATTTCACAAAACATCAGCCAACTATGGAGGGAAAAAGAATAATAAAAATAAATAATGTTCCATATCTCCGAAACCTTTGCTATGACAACCCATGTTTTTTAAGACTTTTTTGTTTGTTGTGGTTTGTACTACCACTCCCTTAAATATTTATTATTCATTTTTTAACACCCAAGCTAGTTTTATTAAATTCAAATGTCGCAAATCAGTTTAATTATTTTTTAATATACTGATAAAAATACAAATTGATAAACAAACAAAAGTATTTTTTTGTTTGTGGTATTCCAATAACAATATGAGTATGAGTTTTCTTTCAGTTGCTTATTTTATTTTATGGCTGAATCAGAGTATTGAGTTTGCATCTATAAAGAAGGAATGTAACATGCATTTTTTAGTCTTTGTGCGTTCTTGTTTTTATTCTACGCGTCACTTTGTTTTTTACTCTTTCTCTCTTCATAATGTTTTTTGCATCTACCTCTAGCATCATATTTCAAAAATCTCAATATTATTTTGCTTTAGTGTCCAGACTTCTGCTCAATACAGGAGTATGAAAACAATGGAACTTAGCAGCATTTGTCCAGGTTCATGTCTCAGCTGCACAAGAACTTTTTTGTCTGTACGAATGCTTGTCTTGTTATTCTTGTTCTGATTTTTTTATGTTGTTTGCTTGAGTCTGTGATTCATATTCGTGGGAACTTATATAATGTGTTTCATTCTGGCTTTTGTTTATTGTTGTTGACATGCTTTGATCGTTTTTTTTTGTTAACATCACATTTTTAATATTCGTGTTTAGTTTGTGTCTGTAATTGTTGTTATGGGTATTTAGTTTTTTTATCAGGTGTAGTAGGTCGTTTATATTTTTTGCTATTACTACTGTCATCCGCGTACCATATATTATTACGCGATTGTTTTGTGCTCAGAGCATTCTATTGTTTTTTTTTTATAGATACGAAAGTTGATGACAGCCATTTTTTAGATGTTATTTGGTCCAACTCTCTTTTTTAATTTTTGTATGGTATAACCACAGATCTTACTACTTTATACCTAATATCACAGATGACATCGAAACTGTAAGATGTTTTGATGCCAGACTCTAAAAACAAATTAAACCTAATAAATAAATTAATATCAAAATCATTAACACAAAAACTTGGTTACACCTGTTTGAGGAGTCTCGCCGTCTTTAAAAAACTGGTCGCACTTTCCCATGGACTCGTCGCTATTTGATAAAATAAACGTCACATTGTTTGGGAGCTTGAACCGATTACGGTGGGGAAGGTATGCTCGGCATTCCTCCAAAATGTGCTTCACCGATAGAGGGTCGTGACATGTTTTACATGCGGGTTGTTCGTCGCCGGCCAGGAGATACGAAGAGGTTAAGTTAAGCAAGCGACATAGAGCGACCTCCTCTCTCCTGTTGATATCTACTGGTGACTTTCATGCCGTCACGGAGAGCTTGATTTCTTTTAATTTGCTCTTTAAGCCGTTCTATACTCTTTTATATTCTTATTGTCTAAAATGATTTGTGGTCTCAGAATAGCTCTTCTACGAATTGTGCAAATTTTTCTACTTTATTTAATTATTATTATTTCTTCCTGTTGACTTCTTGATTTTCATTGCAACTATTATATATTTTTTTCTGATTTTCTTTGCATTTATTTAAGAAACAACTTTTTTTGCTTTGTTTATTATTCTAATTATTTCTCGATTTGTATCTTGCTTTGTGTTTGTTTTTATTGATTTTTTTTTTTTTTAATTTTATTACGAATTTTATTCAATCACCTTTTCTTTTTGTTTCTTGTCATTAGTTGTAAGGTGTTTTTGCCAGCTTTTATTAATGGAGTATCTATATTGTTCCTTTTTTTTAATGTTGGTTTTTTTGTCAATGTTAGTCTTTACTGCTGTTTTGTTTAGTGTACTCTCTTCTATATATCTATGTCTTTTTGCGCGGTCATCTTAGTTTCTGATTTTTAGAACTACAGCCGCAGGTTTTTTATCTGATCCGGCATCTGCCCTCGGATAAGTTTTTGTTGTTACTGCGTTCTTAAACCGGCTTTTGATTGCGATTAATCTGTTTTTTTACTATTTTTTTTACGCATAGGCAATTGCCTAGTTTACAGTCTGCGCTTTGGCTGTTTACCTAAAATATTTTAAAGTTGTTTTTTATAGGACACAATTTATACTATAGATTTATTGCGGTGGTAGTTTTACAGTATTTTTTTTATCTGCTAGTAGGTTTTTTTGAATTTTTTAAAGACTATTGAGTGTTTTTAGTTTTTTTTTTAATTTACGTATTCAAACCACAGACAGTTGTTTGTAGTAAGCTATGACGACCGAAGATCAAAACAGGCTACGATAGACATGGTTAAAATAATTAAGGGGCATATCGCTATTTAGGAATTACTTAATATATCAATAGATTGTTCAATACGTTTAAGGGCGTACAACTGAAGTAAAAAACTGTTTACATTTGTTAAAAAATCTTAGTTTTTTAGATACTTTTGAAGCTATATCAACAACATGGTTGTTTTATAGAAGATTATGCAAGATTGTAACCCAGTAGACTAATGAAAAAAGATTTAGATATAAATTTGTTCTTAAATTTAATATTTGATACTGCTGATTTTGTCTTTGAAACCTTTGGTTTTTTTTTTAATGTACCATAGTCTTTGGAAAGTATGAAGTTGATATCATCTGAAAAACTATGAATAGGATTTGTTTGGTTATTTGAAGAAGTTTATTAATGTAAATTAGAAATAGAGTTAGCAAAAGAGCAGAACTTGGAAGAACACTATTATTTTTGGTTTTGGGGTCAGAGTTAAAAGCATCAGTTTTAACTGATTAATAAGATTCAAAGATTTGTGATTATGACATATACAATGAAGCTGGTTTAAAAGATTGAATTGTTATATCCTATCAAATGTTATGGAAATGTGTAGGACTATTGCAATATTTTGACTGAAGTTTATATTGGTAATCTGAGAAAAAGTTTAAAAACTTTATTATTTTCAAAAATGTTGGACAGATTTGACAATAATTTAATTGGTCTATAGGTTAAAGAATCAGACTTGTTTTCTTTTTAGGTTGAGCAGTTGCAATTTTCCAATAATTTGGATTTTTTTATATATTATATGACTTTTTTTTTAGTTAAAATGGGAACTAATTTATTTACAATTATTATAAAAATGGTTGTTAAAACTTAAACTTAAACTTATCTATACCAGATTTCTTTCTGGTATTTATGGATATATTATTTTACTTCTAACCGGCATTGTAGGTACACCAATAGGAGGATTTTTTCTTCTTCTTTGAGTTCCCTCTTATCGGAGATTGGAAACTATCATAACGACACGTATTTTGTTGACAGCCGCCCTGAACAGCTCCGCAGATGTACACTTAAACCACTTTCTCAGGTTGCGAAGCCACGATATTCTTTTTCTGTCAACATTTCTTTTTCCTCTAATTTTACCTTGGATAATTAGTTTGAGTTTATTTTTTTAATGGTTTTATGGATCTCTCTGGTTTTATCCATTCGGTGCAGTATTGCTTCGTTGGTAATTCTGTTGATGCATAAAATTTTAAGGATTCTTCTGTAACACCATATTTCGAATTCTTTCAATTTTTTGATTTTTTTTGCTTTTAATGTCTAGGCTCCCATTCCATAAAACAGGGTAGGAAATATGTTGCAATTTAGCATTCGGTTTCGAATCTCTTATTTAATGTTGCGGTTACAGAAAATTTTCTCTATTTTAGAAAAGGCACAACGGGCGAGTTCTATTCTGCAGTTGATTTCCTTGGTGCGCTCTGCATTATCTGTTACCTATGTTCCCAGGTACTTGTGGGAGGATACCCATTCTATAGTTTTGTTGTTAATGACTATAGGTGGTCTATTATGATTAATGTTTGGGTACTTTGTAGTATTTAACATTTTTATTCATAAATAATAAAATATTCTACTATATAATTGCAATAATGCAAATCATTTTGTGAAACATGTTTGCCATTAAAAAATAATTATATAGTAGAATATTTTATTATTTATGAATAAAAATGTTAAATATAAATTTTTTTTACAAAATAAAAGAAGAAAATATTAATTACTTTGTAGTAGCCATAACTTTTGTCTTCTTTATGTTTATGTCCAGTCCGTATCTGTTACAGTGGGTGTTTACTGATTCGACTAGGCGCTGGAGGTCTTCTATGTTGTCAGTTATAATGTTAGTGTCATCTGCATAATTGTCTTGACATTTATGACGATACCTCCCATCTCTTCTGACTATGCCTTTTCGAAGATACATTCACTATATTCATTGAATAAGAGAGGCGACAGTATACATCTGTGTCTTACTTTATGGCATATTTTAACCTTGTCGCTTAGGTCTTTTCCGACTTACTTTAGCTGTAGGTATTAAAAATTTTGATCAATTTTTGTTTTGGTTGTTTATGGAAAGTTAAGAAATTTGATTTGATTTGTGCTTGTTAATTTTATTTCTTACAGTTTAAATTAGATTATTGCAATGTTTCCGGAATTGTTGTAGTTGGTTGTGTCTGTTTTCTATTTTTGTCGTTTGTTGTTTTGTTACTGTCAGATTACAGCTAGTATTATTAGCTGATTTTAGCCTGGTGAATTTTCCTCTTGAAACAAAAATAGATTTAGCAGAATTTTCTTAGATCTTCTTGGAACTGTTTACTAAGTTATCTTAGTTACGTATACTACCTTTACATTTTTTTAATTTTAATTCTGGCCCTCTTTTTGGTTTTTTCAGACATGTTGGAATTAAAATATTTTTTTACATTTCTTAAATTCTATATAAGCTTCGTAAAGTGAAGATGTCTAAGATTTGACAAAACAATTTGTATCGTTTATAGTATCTTTCTAAGCTAGTTTTTTCGTTTTTTTTTTTAGATTTATTAAAATCTTTCAAGAGTTATGAAGGTTATTTAAATTATTAGTAACTTGTTCTAGATTGTAAAGCTTTTAATGATCCGTCTTTAAAACTGTTTTGTCTACGAAGGCTTTTGCAGGCTGTTAATGGTTTAAGTGATTCTAAATTATTTTTCGATCGAAAAACTTTAAATTTTATAGTTTAGCGAGTTTCTTAATTCCTTAATTTTTTTACTTTAATGACTAGCTTACATACAATATTCTTTTAAATTTAATGTTATTAGACATAAGCCTCATAAGAGACGTTTCACTAGAGAGCAAATAATAGCGAGTGCTTTTCGGAGTAAGAAATTCCAATGACACAGATCAGTCTACTGTCTCGTAAATTGTTGAGGTGTATTTATTGGCTATTTTTGCTCTTGAGACGTACTTGTGTATATTTACTTATAATGGAGCGACACTTTTAGACTTTTTTGGTTGCTTTTAAAGTTTGTTATAATGTCTATCACATTCTTGGTTGCTTGCAGTAACTATTAATGTTTATCTATGATTCTTGCATTATTTTTTAAGATTTTTTAGTTATTTTATTTATTTATTTATTCAATTGCTTTTCTACTTTTCGGTGTAAGGCTGTATGGCGTATTATTAATTAATATAATATTCACGCCATTTCTTCCTATCCTTGGCTATCTCCTTTATTTCTTCCCAAGAGTTCCCTTGTAGCTTCTTCCTTTATTGCGCTGTTCTATTCTTTTCTGGGTTTTCCTCTTTTTTGTTTTCCTGTTACTTTTGTTTCATAAATTTTCTTAGTGTTTCTTTCTTTATTCATTCTTCTGATATGTCCATACCATCTCATGTGACTTTCTGTTATTTTTTTCTTGTATTGGTTTTATTTTTAAATTCGTCCTGTATGTCTTGTTCCTTATTTTATCTTTTCTTGTTTTGTTTTTGATCTTTCTAAGAAATCTCATTTCCATTGCATTAATTCTTTCTATTTGTTTTCCTGTCATCGTCCATGTTTCGCTACTATATGTTAATGTTAGTCTAATTACTTTTTTTACAATTTCTGTTTTTGTGGTTTTTGATATTTTTTTATTGTTAAAGAAAGTGTTTTTTAACAAGTTATATATTTTTACTGTTTTTCCTATTTTGTCATCTATCTCTATGTCAAGTTTTATAGCATTGTCCAAAACAATTGAAAACAACAATGCGCTTAGCACGCATCCTTGCTTTACCCCTTTCTTTGTTTGGAATTCTTTCGATTCCTCGTTGATCATTCTTACGTTTCTATTTTCTGTGTACATGTTTTTAATTAGGTTTATTATTTCCTTCTCAATTCCTCTCTCTTCAAGTTCGTTTTATTTATCCTCTCTTTTGATCCTGTCAAATTCCTTTTCAAGGTCAACAAAGCATACGTGCATTTTTCTATTTTTTTATCATTTTCTCACTTAGTTGATTTATTATAAATATTAGGTCTTGTGTGTTTCTTCCTCTTCTAAATCTACATTGGCTGTCCTCTATTTTTTTGCAAAAATGGGTTATATGCGTATTTCTGTACAAAACAATTATCTTTATCGGTTGGTGCAACAAAAGAGTTTCTATCGGCTAACATTTTGACTGGGTTATCGAGTTTACACATACCTCGAATCTTATTTGGCGCAACAAGGCTGTATGTGTAACATATACATTGATGTTGCACCAAACGGCTAGGGCATTTCGTTTGTAAGGTAATGACAGTTAACAAACACACATAACCTGCAATATGTTGTAAATCACATGTTAAATCGTCTCTAACAAAATGAGTGATTTAGGAAGTGAGATAGAACCATTCAGTAGTGGATCTAGTGACATTTATGAACCATCGTTAAGTGAGCACGAAAACAGTGATAACAGTAGTGCCCGTGTTGTAAAAAAGAGAAAATTAAGAAACGAACAAAACTGGAAAAGAAATATAAGAAAACGACTACTGGCAGAGGGAAAAGAACACACCAGTTCAAGAAATAAACATGTGTCGGCGAGGACAACGGGACATTCCTGCCGTTGTAAGTTCAAGTGCTTTGAAAAAGTTCCAGAAGAAAAACGTGCAATAATACTAAAACACTTTAACGAAATGGGTGATAAGATGCAACAAGATATTTATCTTACTGGGCTAATTACACGTAAACCAATCAATCTGAAAAGAAGTGCGGGATGTCGTAAAAAGAGTTCTTCTGTATTCATGGTAAGAAAATAAATGTTTTACTATATTTTATATCTACAGTACTTAAGTGCTACATTTTTAATTAGGTTCGTTTGGGCACTTTCCAGCAACGAGTTTGTAAAAAAGGGTTATGTGCCATGCATGGAGTTTTAACTAAGAGGATCGAGCGGCTTGCTTCACATATTACTGTTATTGGTGCAACTACTGCACCTCCTGATATGAGGGGTAAACATCAGAACAGGCCCAACAGCATTTTACCTGAAATTATTATGCAAGTTTCCGATCACATTAAAAGTTTTCCAAGCAGAACGTCTCATTATAGTAGATCAAAAAATGTAAAAAAATACTACTTATCACCTGAGCTTAATTTAAAAAAAATGCATGAGATTTATTTACAAAAATACGAGCCGGATGTATATAAATATTGGTTTACAGAAGAAAAAACCTAAAATTTCATATGACTTTTATTTTCGTTTTTTTAAAGCTAACTTCAATATTAGTTTTGGATACCCTAGGTCTGACACATGCCAGGTGTGTGATCGAATTGATAGTCAGTTAAAGGGTAGGGATAATCTGTCACAAGAAGACATTAATAAATTAGAAACGGAAAAAAATCTTTACCAATCGAAAGCAAGCGTTTTTTTTGATGATCTAAAGGATAAAGCACTGTTAAGTAAAGATAATCCAAATGTTGATACTCTTTCTTTTGACCACCAGCAGAATGCCCCTTTGCCAAAGGTTCCTGCAGGTGACGCCTTTTATTTAAGACAAATATGGATGTACAACTTTTGTATACACTCATCAAAGAGCGGCAAGGCTCATTTTTATATGTACGATAAAGTAACTGGTAAAAAAACTCCTAACGAGACCATAAGCTTTTTGGACCACTATTTCGAAAATATTATAGACAAGAAAGTTAACACTCTGTACTTATTTTCAGATAATTGCAGTGCTCAAAATAAAAATAAAAGCTTAATCCAATATTTGTATACTCTGGTAAAAACAGGTCGCTTTGAAAAAATTATACACAGGTTTCCAGAACCTGGACACAGTTTCCTACCGTGCGATAGGTGCTTTGGGGTAGTTGAAAAGCACGTTCGGAAAATAGAAAGAATATATGTACCTTCAGAGTATATTAAACATTATAAAAATAGTAGCCCTACAAATTTTGTTGTGATTCCTGTTACACAAAATATGATATTTAATTTTGTCGACACACTTGGCATATTTTTCAAGAAGACTATCACCAATAAAGAAAAAGAAAAGTTCAAAATATCAAAGTATAAGGTCTTTCAATATTCTAAGGAACACAAAACGCAAATAAAATGCAGTATAACAAGCAGATTCCTGCTTTTTTCTGACTTTACTATTCAAAAGCAAATCAATGAGTGCCCTAAAATACAAAAAAAATATTATATACTCATCCTCTTGCTCTTAAGAAGGCAAAATATGATAATGTTATGCTTCTTGCCAATAAGTACGTCCCTAGAGCAGATATTGCTTATTACTCCTCTCTGGTGTCGGAGCAAGGTGGTGAAACATTAGCTGATCAAGACACTGATGTCACTTATGACGGCGAATTATCTATTTCTGATTAATTTTGCGTTTATGTTTAAGATATTTTTGTAGAGTTTTGTTAATAATTTCATTTGGTTTGAATAAAAAATAAATTTAAACAATATTGTACTGTCTTTTTTTGTCGTTGGGGGCAATAAGGAAGTATTTGCATTATTTAAATAATTATAAATGTTAATCTGCAAACTTTTTAAAGGTTTTTATAACTTTAAAAATAAGTTATTCCCTTTGTTAATAGTCTCGTAAAAAAAGTTAAAGTTATTGGTTATAATAAAAGAGCTATATATATATATATTTTACTGTTTCCTGTAAAATTAAAAAAAATACAGATACCTCTTTGTTGCTGCAGGGGCTTCAATTTGTCTCTCATCTTTTTTTCCAAAACTCTTGTTAATATCTTGCTTGGTTTGCTTGTTAGTGTGATTCCTCTGTAATTTTCACATTTCCGTTTATCTTCTTTTTTATGTATGGGTAAGATTATTCCTTTATTCCATTCCCTTAGCGTTTTCCCATTTCTGATCATGTCATTTATTAGTTCCGTTATTTGTGCAATTCCCTCTTCTCCCATGTATTTCATCATTTCCGGCGTTATTTCATCTGTTCCTGGTGCCTTTCCATTCTTTAATTTCATAATTGCTTGTATTATTTTGTCTTTTTTAATTTCTTTTATTTCTTCCGTTCTTCTGTTCTGTATCACCTTTTCATCCTTTTTTGTTTTGTTTTCTTCTATTTCTTGTTTCGTTAGTTCTTGGAAGTATTCCCTCCATCTTTCCATTATCTTGTCTTCTTCAGTTATTATTTTACCATTTATATCTTTTATGTTCATCATATTGTGTTCTCATTTATTTCTTTTTCAAATTTTGTCCATGATTTTATCTTTGCTTCTTTTATTATTCTCTTTGTTTCATTTCTCTTTTCTTTGTATTTTTCATAATCTTCTATTTTTTTTTATTTCTAGATATCTTTTCCATTTTTCTTTTTTGTCTTTTATCTCCTTCTTGACTTCCTCTGTCCGTCAATTGGTTTTTTTATATCTTTGTTCACTATTTTTGTTGTTCCACAGCTCTCTTTTGCAGCTTCAGCATGATTTGTTTAAAAGTTTCCCATTTTCCATCTATGTTCGTTCTTATTTTTTTCTCTCTAAATTTGTTATGTAGCATCTCTTGGTATGCCGCTTGTATTTGTTCTTCATTTAATTTGTATGTTTTTATCTTTATCTTAACTTTTTTTCTTCTTTTGTCTGGTTTAGTTATTGCTTTCCATTTTATGTCTATTCGTAGTAAATGGTGGTCACTTTCTATTTCCGCCTGTCTTGATACTTTTACATTCTTTATCTTTTTCCAGTTGTTTTTATTAACTAGGTAGTAGTCGATAATTGATTTTTCGTTTCTGGTTGGATGTGTTCGTGTGTGTTTGTGGATTTTTCTGTGTTTGAATTTGGTGTTTGTTACTATTAGGTTGTTTTCGATGCATAGTTGTATAATTCTTCTTCTCCTTCTTTTCCCATTGTCTCTTCTATTCCGTTGTTTTGATTTCCTACTCTCCCATTTAGGTCTCCTAGTATCATTATGTTTTTTGTTCCCTCGTTAATTTCTTGTTGTAGTTTTGCATAAAACCGTCTTTCTCTTTTTTCTTTGAGTCTTTATTTGGTCCATATGCTACTATCATGGTCCATGTTTCTTTATCTAACAGTTTTATTTCTACTGTCATAATTCTTTTGTTTATGTGTTTTTCTCTTATTGTATCTTTTATTTTCTCCGGAGCTATTACCATTCCTACTCCTCCTTTTGCTCTTTTCTTTTCCTCTACTCCCGTCCACATAAACCAGTATCCTCTATGTATTCTTACTATTCCTTTCCCTTTCTTTTTTTGATTCCGTTACTCCTAGTATTTCTATTTTTTGGTTTATCATTTCTTCCACCAGTTCTGCTTCTTTTCCCATGTATCCTCTTATATTCTATCATCCTATTCTTTCTTCTTTATTTTTTTTTTTCTTTCTTTTTTTTTTCCTTTTCTGTATTTTTTCTGTTCATGTTTCTTTTCGTTAGTCTCTGTCGTGATTATCTTCTTTCTTGTACCATTTCCTTGCCGTGTCGTATTTGGTATCTTTTTCTTTTCTTTTAGCTGTTTTCTTGTTAGTTTTTTGGAGCTTCCACTTCTTCTAAACCCTTTATCGCTTTATTCCATCTATATTTCTCTCCATTAATTGTTAATTTTTGGTATTCTATTCTTACGCTCTTGCCATTTGCTTTTTCTTCACTTGCTATGTCTCGAATTTCTTTTTGTACAAATCTTTCTTTATGTGTTAGGTCATTGTCAATGTAAATCCTGGTCCCTTTCAGATTTCTTTTGGCTTTCATTATTTGTTGTTTTGTTTCTCATGTTTCTGCTTCAACTCTTATTACTTCAATCTGTAATTTTTCTTTCAAGAAGTTCTCTACTTCCTTTTGTTCTTCATTGTCATTAGTTATTATAATGTTATTTCTTTTTCTCTGTCTTTTTTTTTTCAGTTTTGTTTTTTAGGTTTTCGATTTTATGTAATCTGTATTTTTTCTTGCTACCACTTCATTTCTTTATCTTACATCTCTTTTTTTAGTTCTTCTGTTTTTTTTTGCCATCTCCTTCATTAATTCTTTGAACATGCATATTAGTTCTTCCATTTCTGCAATTTCTTTTTCTGTATTTGTATTGCCTTTAAAGTAATCTCTTTTTGTTTAATCCTTGTTTTCTTCTTCCTTTTTTTTAATTTTTTTTATTTTCTATTATTTCACTGTTGTATTGTTTTTCTACTGTCGTTTTCCTTTCTTTCCCTATTTTCCTTTGTTCTGGTGATCTTAATTTTTTTTTTCTTTTTTGAAATTCTATAAATTTTTTTTTAGGGCTATCAATTACATTTCCCTCTATTCTTCTTTCTCGTTTTGAATACATTTTACTTGTGATCCTTTTATAATCCTTATTATTTTATTTATTTAGTTTTCTTATTTCAATTAATTTAAATTTATAATACAATTTATTTCACTTTTATTTCTTGTTTTAATATTATTTTTTTTACTTTGGAGATTACTTTTTTGTTTTCTCCGTTGTTATCTTCGATCTTGATGTGCCGTGTGGTTGATTCGTAGCTGTTCCCGAGTCGCTTTTGTCTCTTTCTAGCGCGGCGCGCTTGCTGGGGGTCGGTCTCTCTTCCACACTGACTGGCAATTTTATTCGCTGGTATATATTGATGTTTATTATTATTATTATTAAAACACTTGTTCTGTTTGTTTTACTTTAATTATTTTTTTCTCACTGCACTGCTTTTACACTAAGAGTTAATATCAAATTGATTTTTCCCGTTTTGTTTTGACGATAAGTCTCGTATTTAGGAGTTGTTTGTCGGCCGTAACAAAACGTGTGTTCGCAGAGCGAGTTCAATTATGTTCAATCTATTTTAAAAAAATTTTTGTAATCATATTTTTTAGATGTTTTGAAATCTTACAAAACTTTTTTAAGAAAGTTTAAAATTAACTAATTGAATTCAATCCAATCTCAAAGCATCAAACCAAATACAGACGTTTTGGTTTTTACTAGTCTTTATCTAAATAAGCGGATTGAAAGTATAAGGCTATCTTTTAAAACTTGTTGGCAATATTTTTTTACGACTTTTAAAAGAAGTTTTTTAAATGCTTCTTTCGTGTTTTAGATTTTTTTTTTAAGTTTTCTAAAGCTTGTTTATTTAGTGGTGGAGTTACACTCGATATTTTATCGCGTTTTTTTTCTACTGTTCATTGTAATATGTTTATTGTCCAACTGTTATTGCTATGCGTGCGAAAAGTGAACATTACTCACGGAGACATCAAAAACTGACAGATCACTTGTCAAATGATATAAATTTTGCAGTTTGTAACCTTTTGCTGTTCTATACGGGTTTTTTTTGGTTTTATTGTCACATTACAATAATTAACTTACAAAAATCTTCGAAACATTTTTTGTATGTTTTTGTTTGTATATTTTAACATGGAGTTCTAGTTAGGATAATTAATAGTCCTTGTACGTTACATTTTTTTTAGACAATATTAACATGTTTAGTGTCTGTATTGGTTCCTACTGGTTAATATTTATTAAGCATTTTATGATATTCAAACTAGATCTTATTCTCCAACACTTAAAGAAAACTCTACTACTCAATTGTTTTTTAATATGGTTGTTGGATTTTGTATTTTTTTTTTTACTTTGTTCAATTGCTCGATCTGCAAGATTTACTAGGAATGCTAATAATTTTATAATTTTGTGCTCAATCTATAATGCCATTTACATATACATACATACATACATACATACATACATACATAAACATGGTGTCTGGAAGTTCAAATGGGTTATCTATCGATTATAGTAGATTTTTCTATCTTATTGTATGTTTTTAAACCTAAAATTATTAACATTTATAAAAAGATTAATATTTCTAAAATAAAAAAGTTGCGAACTTTGATTATAATGACATGCATACAAAAAAATGCTTTTGTTGACTTATTATCAAATTAAATTCATGTAATTCGGGTTAAATTATTATTTTAGTTTAGTTTAGTTTTTTTTAGTATTTGTAAAAATTTATTAAAAATCTTTTAGAAATTAGAATCTGGTAATATTCCGAATTATTTTTTTTGAACTGTTCAATTTTTAAACATAATTTTTTAAATGAAATATATAAATTATAATAATAGTATTGCAGTGATTTAAAACAAAATACTTTGTATGCACGATGCACTTCCACTGTAATACAAAATAATAACCAATTCATACCTATGTATTTTATTTATATGCTGGGCTTATTTTATTTTCAAGTAAAGTTAACAGTATGCATTTAACAAATACTGGTTTATTATTTAAATCTGCAGATTATATGTAATAATAGAAGTTGTAGTAGTTGGAGCTATCTTAAAAGACGAATTAATACCTCTCATGAAAATAATAATGCACGTGTGCTGTCTGAAGTAAAGTTTTAAAGTAGCAACGCTAATCCGTGCTGAAGATAATGAGTGTTGTCGCTATTTTACAGATGCAGACACCGCACGTAGCACATTATGCACAAATGCGGTCGCTATCTTCGACATTAGTATTAATCTGAACTATAATTAATAGTATTTAATTATTCATGCACGTAGCAAGCAACAATACGTATAATAAGTAGGTACGCCGAGCGCGGATATTGTGTATATGCAAGAGGGGGGTTGTAATATGTAATATGTAATATTCAAGTTAGCCAATCTGTTATAATAAACTTAGTGACAGCTAACTTCACCTGTGTAAGTAGCTTTGGCAAATGTAAATGGCATCAATAATTTACAAAGTGAATATGTAATTCATGGACCATTTCTATGACAAGAAATATCCATTATACCGCGTACATTATAGATGCTGAATTCAAAGAGCTACACGTTGACGGGCATTATTGAACTCTTCGAACGATTAATAATTATAATAGACTATTTTTAAATTTGCGTATTAATTCTGCAGACAGAATTTCCATTAGGATCAATATTATTCATTAATATTATATTGTGTATGCTATTCTGAATCAACTATAAAAAGAATAAATTAGTTTAACAAAAACATTCTAACTCACATGTTAATCCTACATGACATTGTTTTAATTAGCCATAAAGCAAACGAGCGGGCTATAAAATACATCTAACATTAGCTTAATTACACCGGCGAATATTTTGAATTCTAGGAAATAATTTAATGTACTGATTTTTCTACAGTTATTTTTAAACCTATTAAGTTGCACCCTTTACATTTTTATTCAGTATAATTATTTATGTCGCAACAATCAGAATCATGGTTTTGATGCGAGATTATTTATGCGAAATTGATCCGTGAGTAAATGGGATTTTAAATTTTATGGTGTAAAAATGTTGCTGTTTGAAATCAATAATATTACAAAATTAGCAGTTTTTGATTCTATTAAAAGGCAATTTTTTTTTCATAAATTAATTTTAACAACAGTTATTCATAATAAAATTTGAATGTTGTTATGGGTTACAAATAATTTATTTTTAGTTTCACACATTTTTACATAATTGGGGTTCAGTTATGTTAATGGCAGTTGTTTCTGGATTAGTGAAACATAAGAAAAATATTGTTTTTTTTTTAAATTGTTGATTTTTTTTTACTTTCTAGAGTGTTTATGTTGTTGATATGTGGCATCATTTTGTTAAAATTGAAATGTTTATTATATCAAATTTGGTTAATGGCGATAACGTTTGCTATTGACAGTTTTCTAATAAAATGATTTTATCGGTCTAAAGTCTACATCAAACTATGGATTTTGTGAATGCAACGCCTGTTTGTAAATGGTTTTTTATAAACACATCTGTTTAGTAAAAAAATAACTTTATCACTGATCTTATTTTTTAAAGATTATTACAGATTATAAATTTTTTTAGAGGTAACTTAAACTTTTAACTGCTAAGTTTAAAACTTTTATTGGTTTAAACAAATTTTGCTGGTTCTCGAATAATTTTAGAACACAACAAAAGTCTCTCCAAAGACTTTTTGGTTTGAACGTTATCATAATGATTTGAAAGTTTTTTTTTTAAATTTTGTTTTAAAATTGTATGTATTTTTATTGTTAACATGAATTATTTTTTTTAAACAATTGGTACTATAGTCGCTCCTTCACCACACAGAGCATTTATGTTGCTGGTAATTAAAAGCACATTAATTACACTGCAATGGGTGTTCCCGGTTTGCAACAGTTTTTTATAACTGTTCTGTTCATTCTCTTACTTTGTCTGTGAAGTTTGTAGAGAAGACCCTTATGTCAGACTTTGTCAAAGGTTTTTTCCACGTCGAAAAGGACCATCCCTGTGGCCTTTTTCAACCTAAAACCTTCCACAATGAAATCAGTCACCCGATTTAACTGGTGGACCGAAGAATGCTTCCAACGAAAACCATGCTGATGCGAAGGAAGTAAATTATTTGAATCAACGTGATCCTGAATAATATCTAAGATAGCCTTTTCTATGACCTTACTCAAGGTGCATAGTAAACTGATAGGCCGGTAGTTTTGAGGAAACCGCCGGTCTTTCTCAGGTTTTGGGATGTTTATGACAATTGAGCTTTTTCAAACCGTAGGAAAATGCCCAGTGCGAAGGATCGCATTAGCAATATTGGTGAGAACCATTATTGCTTTGTGCGAGAACCATTTTAGCGTTCTATTAGGTATTCCGTCAGAGCCTGAAGCAGACCGGATTTTTCGTCTTTGTATAATTTTTTGTATTTGAGACGGTCTCACGCTTTGCAGCGGCCTGTCGTCGTCGTCAGCAGCATTCAGTGCTCTCCTAACCACCCTTTTAACTCTTTCGACGTGCTCCGTATCAAAACAATTTGGGGAGTATTGGAGTTGCAGGCTGTCAGCAAATGCTTCGGTCTTTTCGCCATGAATGGCTGGAATGGGGACCGGCCTGTTCCTTAAGAACTTGGAGACCCTCCACATTGAATGATCGTCCTCCGTGAAGGATTCCAAGGTATTTTTCCAACACAATTCTTTGTGGGACCTTATGGCTTTTCTCACCTCACCATGAAGAGAGTTTAATGTCTTGCGATCTAAGGGGTCGCGGTGCCGCTGCCAAAGGTGCCTGGCGGCTTTTCGTGTATGGATTAAATCTTTCACGTCCCGAGATATCCGAGAGGAATATCCACGCGAACCTGATGGGTTTTAGAGGCTTTTTCCGAAGCCTGCTGGATTTGGCGCGTAAAAAGTTCGACGGCCCTGTCGATGTTCGCGGCCTTTCTCACCGGAATCATGCATCCGATACTCTCTTCTAGGGATCGTGAGAAGAGGGGCCAATCCGTACGGATGACGGATTTTTCTCCCTCCCCAGGTAACCTTCTTCCGAAGAGCTCTAGCAAGACCGGGAGGTGGTCGGAACTCATGTCGTTGACTACTCGGATGGTATAAACCCGGTTGACGTTCTTGAATATAGCTACATCAAGAACGTCTCCTTGGTGCCCTGCGCTATGATAGAAGGTGGGTTCTTCTGGACCCACTACTTGTAACCCTCTTTGCTCTGCAAAGTCGAGCAACGTCCGACCTTTGACGTTTGTCTGTAAATATTCCACGCCGGGTGTTTACAGTTGAAATCCCCAGCAATGATTGTGGGGAGAGGGTTAGATAAGACCGATTCAAAATCCGCCGTTCCGATTTGGTTACTCGGGCTGAGATAGCCAGATGCGATTTTCAATGTCCCTAAGCCGGGCACATTGACCACTATCGCATTTGATTCTAGAGAGACTAGCTCGTGGTGTCGACCTCGGAGTGGTCCAATGATCTTTTTGCAAAAATCAAAGTCCCATGCCTTAGTCTAATCCCCGACGACCCCAAATACGTAAAAGTATTCGGTAGTCTCAACGATTGGGTGGGACGGTGGTTTATCTCGAACACCAGCATGATGTCGAGGTTCTCTTGTATGAAGAACTGTTCCACCTCACCCATTTTTTCTGAAATGCTTTCAGCATACTACAGTTGTCAATTAAGATTAAATACTTATTTGTGGTTGGTTTTATACACTCCGAAAATCCCATCGACCTACGTGTGAATTACTCAGATAGGTATGAAATATATCAATGACTTGAATCTCAATGTCAAAGTACTTTGTTGTTACATCCCCACTTGGTATATTTGTGAAAAACCTCAAATCCTGCTTAAGTATATATATATTTTGGTTAACGGTAGGAAAATGTTTTTCGATGTTAAAGTGCAGATATACATATCTAATTGTTACTTTTATATGTAACTCTAAAACGATTACGTGCTTATAAAAAATGAAAAAAAAAATACAATTACACAACTGCAAACTACAAAACTTAATTGAAGTACGTTGATTAGTAGTATTGCATAGATTAAATATAAATTAATGCTTTCAGAATCCGGCGCATTCGCCAAATATTTGTATATCTTCATCTGCTAATTTGGTTTGAATGTTTTTTAAAAACATATTTCTTATCAAAACAATGATTTTTTATAGTTTTTTTTTTGTAATTGCTTGCTTAGTTTTGATTAATAAAATTTATGTAAATTGTCTATCTCTTATCTTTCTGTAGTTGGTATTTATACTGCAATTATAAAAACAATAACGGTTGTATGGTTGAGGTAATCGCTTTAAATTTCTGGCTTATTACATTTCTAAAAACTTTAGGCCAATAGTTAAATATTGTCAGTAAAGTGTGATTAATTAGTCTTAAAGTAATAGACAGACATCGTTAGGTTTCAACTATGCAACATTTTAAAAAAATTGATAACCGAGCGGTCATCAAATTGTTCACATTGGAAGGTCTTACCGTATACGGTAAAGATTCACCTTCTTATTTCACCGTGACAGAATGGACTAAAAGGTTTAAGATGGGCTATGATTTTTTTGAAGATGACTAACGTTCTGGTCGACCAGTTGAAGTGATCACAGAAAATTTGATTGTCTTTATTGATGAAGTGGTCTAAAGCGATTGCCGACTAAAAGTGAGGGAATTATCAGGACTGTCAGATACATTGATTTGTCGAATACTCTATGACTATTTGGGTCTGAATAAAGTGAGTGCAAGATGGGTTTCAAAACTTCTGTCTGTCGAGATTGTGCTCGATTTTTTTTAGCTTTTTTAAGTTGTCTTCTACAATGGAAAAGTTATAAAAGTTTATGGTAGTTTAAAAAATATATGTGTTTGTAACTATATCTGTGACATTTGTGGTTTTTCTTGGTCTACTTTATCGGTCTTGAAAATTATCAACCCCGTGACTTTATGACCGAATCCAGCGACTAAAACTTTATTGATTACTTTATTAATTTAAACTTGTTGTTCTTGATAAGTTGTGCTATAACGCACTAACAAATTCCAGAGTTTGAGTCACGCTTTTTGGGTTTGATATCTGCTTTTTTTTAAACAATTATCCAAATGATCTTTTCTGTACTTGAAGCCGGCCACAAAGGACAATAGGGGCGGTGTGGATGCAAAACAGCAAATTAATTCTATAGTATTTTTTTATCTTACTTACAGTATTTTTCTAGAATTAAAGCATACTTACTGCAACTTGTAGATCATATGATCTGTTTTCTGAAATCTACTCTGAGTCTGTCCTAATTAAGAATAAAATATAAATTAGATAATAATAATAATAATAATAATAATAATAATAATAATAATAATAAAAACTGAAGTCCTAGACATATATAAAGTCAATTCAACAATAACTAAATTCCTTAAATATACTATGCAAACATGGAAGACAAAACTACACCTTCGATCAACTACACAGGTGATAGAATCAGAAACAATACACATAAAACGTGGAATTTTTCAAGGAGACTCATTAAGTGCGCTCTGGTTTTGTATGTGTTTAAATCCACTATCTGAACTACTAAACGACACAAAAGCAGGGTTTCAACTTAAGAAAAACAAAATTACAATGCATAAAATTAACCATCTTTTCTATATGGATGACATAAAACTGTACGCTAGTACCAAAACACAACTAACATCACTATTAAAAATTACAGAAACAGTCTCTCAAGATATAAATATGGAATTTGGCATTAACAAATGCAAAATTAACAGAATGGAGAAAGGAAAGTGGACAAAAACAGACGGTATAAATACAATAAATGAACAAACAATCTTATCTATGGAAAAAGGAGAAACTTACAAATATCTAGGCTTTGAACAAACTACCAAAATAGACCATACAAACCTCAAAACTAAATTAACAGAAGCATACAATAAAAGGCTTAAACAACTTCTAACAAAAAATTTAAATGCAAAAAATCTTTGTAAAGCTATAAATACATATGCAATACCAATCCTCACCTACTCGTTTGGTATAATTAAGTGGTCAACTACAGATCTTAATGCACTAAATAGAAATACAAGAACTCTTCTAACTAAACACAAAATGCACCACACAAATGCCTGCATAGAAAGAATAAATTTACCAAGATTGGACGGCGGCAGAGGTCTAACAAATATACACAGTATACACAACAGTCAGATTACAAATCTTCGAAGTTATTTTTATCTCCGAAATGATAGTGAATTACATAAAGCAATTGTAAATATTGATACAAATTATACCCCACTTAACCTGGCTGACAAAGAACAGATACATAAAGATTCCAATACAATACAACAAGAAAATATTCAAAAATGGGCAGCAAAACAACTACATGGCAGATACTACCACCAAAGTCACAAAGAGAACATAGACAGAATAGCTACATTTACATATCTTGAGAAAGGATATCTGTTTCCAGAAACCGAAGGATTTCTACAGGCCATTCAAGACAAGGTAATAAACACAAAAAGCTATAGACTGCACATAATTAAAGACCTACAAAACACAAACGATAAATGCAGACGCTACAAAGACGAACAGGAAACCATTGAGCATATTACAAACGGCTGTAAAATTCTAGCTCCCACACAATATACAGAACGGCACAACTCGGTAGCTAAAATTATTCATCAAGAATTAGCACTTAAATACAAATTAATTAGTAAATGGGAACCATACTATAAATATAATCCATCAATTATCCTAGAAAACGACGTGTGCAAATTATACTGGGACAGAGCTATTCTGACAAATAAAACAGTTGCACATAACCGCCCAGACATTACTCTTACTATAAAAAATGTAAATACTACGTATCTTATTGATGTAGCAATACCAGCAGACCATAACATCAAGGTCAAATATAACGAAAAAATTGATAAGTACTTACCTCTAGCGCACGAAATAGAAAAAATATGGAAAGACAAAGTGAGAATAATCCCCATAATTATGTCATCAACAGGTATAGTGCCACTAAATCTAAAGGAAAACCTAAATGAATTACAGCTTAAAGAATATGTTATACTACCTATGCAAAAGGCTGTGATACTAAAAACATGTAACATCGTTAGGTCTTTTCTAAAACAATGACAATCTTTACTGGACCTGGTCCCGTACCCGTCCAATAAATAACTCCCAGGATAATACCTGTGAAAAAAAAAAAAAAAATAATAATAATAATAATAATAATAATAATAACATATTTATTTTATTAAAAGATCCTATACAGGACATTGGACATGTCATATACATATATGTATACATCTAAACAAAGTCATTAAAATAGTGTTGTTTGAGTTGTAAGAATACATTCAAATAAAATTAAAATTTATAGTCAAAACAATACTAATATACATATTTACTTACTAAAAACAAATAAATTAATCACAGATAAAATCATTAAACGTATAATAACATTTTTCTACTAAATATTTTTTAAGATTGTTTTTAAATGTCAGTATTGGTAAATCTTTTAAATGAGATAGAAGCTTATTAAATACGATACTACATTTATATGTTGGGGAACTTTCATGTAACTTTGTTTTATGATGCTGAATCATCAGACTATTTTTATTTCTTGTTGTGTAAGAATGATTATTTGAAAGTTTCTGAAATTTTTTTACATTTAGTTTTGTATGATAGTTGATTATGTTAGGTATTTTATAAAATCCTATACTTGTTTCTAGGGTTACTTTATGTTTACCCATGACATAACAAAAAAAAAACTGATTTTTTTGAAATGTTTTATTGCATTAGTAAATTTTAGAAGCGTTTGACATATGACCCAACAACTTTATCATATAAACTGTCAAGTTTGAGTTTGACAAAGCAATTGTCAACCTGTTTACAATAATGTCATATTAGCTGCAAACTGTCAATTCTATAAAGCAAATGTCAAATTTGTCAGATTAAATGTCAACTTGACAAAGAAATCGTAAATTGTTTCAGAAATTTGTCATATAAATTGTCAATTTGGCAAAGTAACTGTCGTTTTTTTTTTAAGTGTTAACTGTTTTACAAATCTAGCATTTAAATCTTTTATAGGAACTGTCAACTGTCAATTTGACAAAAGAAATATCAACTATCTCACAGTTTTGATAGATTGACTGTCAATTTTTTCTCAACAAACATATAAGCTGTTAGACAAAACAACTGTCAACTATTTTAGAAATTTGACTTATGTCTTTTAAAATTGTTTTTTGACAATCTAGCATTATGATATGCCAAATTGACAAAAACTGTCAATTGTTTTACAGATCTGTCATATAAGTTGTTTTTTATGAACTGACAACTGTCAATTTGCCAAAAGTCTGTCAAAGTCTCTTAAATTTGTTAAATCACTGTCAATATTGTTTTTGATAAATCTGTCATATAAAATGCTAATTTGACAAACTAGCATTATAGTATTTCAACTTATAAATTAAACATAAAACTGGTTTTCAACTTTCTTAGAAATCTGTCATAAGTTATTTTTATATGAACAATAACTGTTAATTTGACAAATGAACTGTCAATGATGAACTGTCAATTTTATTTTGACGAATCTGTCATATAAACTATTAATTTTACAAACCAACTTTTAACTGATATAAAAATCTGACATATTTTCTTGTTGGCAAACTATTATATAAATTGTCTATATGATAAAACAGCTATCAAATGATTTAGTTTACATTATGAACCGTTGCATTTTGCTATTCTGTTGATATCTTCCCTTCTTTTAAACATTTATTTAGTAGAATTTGCACAGCTTCTATTAAGGTATCTCCTCCCATTTTCAGCATTTTGCTAGTTATTTTATCTGTACCCGGAGGTTTTCTGTTTTTCATATGATTTAGTGCTATCCGTAGTTCATGGGTATCGATATCTGGCATTTTTTTGGAGTTTACGTTAGTGACTTCTCTGGAGTTATTTGCTAATGGTTTGTTTATTGAGGAGGAGTACAGTTTTGTATAGAATTCTTCTATTACCTTCTTGATTCTTTCCTGGTCCCTAATAATGGCACCCTCATTGTTTTGTATTTTATAAATTTTGGGTTTTTCGTTTGATATGTTTTTCTTAGTACTTTCATATTTCCATTATCTTCTAGGACTTCTTTAATTTTTGCAGTATTGAAAGATTGTATGTCCTTGCGAATCTTCGTTTTTATGTTTTTATTCAGCTGTTTGAATTGTGGCGAGCTGCGGTTTAAGTCTCTTTGTTGTTCTATGAGCTTGATTGTAGTTAGGCTTACTTTTTTGTTTTTTTGTTTTTATGTATTTTTTCTCTTTCCTATGCACTGTGGTAATGTCTTGAACAATTTTATCAGAGAGGGTGTTGATGTCTAGATCCTGGATGTTATGGATATCGCTTGGTTTTTTATCTAGTTCTTGCTGGTATACAACAGCGTTTTGCTTAAGTTTGTCTATTAGTCGTTTCGGGTGATTTAGGATCATTTTTGTTTGTTCAGTTTTAGTGTTGATTAAAAGAGTTGCTCTGACTAGCCTATGGTCACTTTCTGTCTGGAATTTGTTTAAAAATGAGATATTTTTTACTACAGTTTTGTTATTCGAAATTATGTAATCTATCTCGTTTTGTATCCTGCCGTTTTGCATACTCACACACCTGTATAAATTGCTCTCAAAAGTTATAACGAACCGCTTAACAAACAAATTCGACTTCTACTAACCCCCGAGCAGGCGGGTTTTCAAAAGGGATTTAGTCTTCAAACCATTCGATCGCTAATTAAAAAATCTGTCGAATACAACATCCCTCTACACCTAGTCTTTGTAGATTGCGAGTTCGACTCGATCGAGATATGGGCAGTATAATGCAATGAACAACGCATGTATTGATTCCAGATACTTGAACCTACTGAACTATTTCTATGAAAATGCGACACTCCAAATCAAGCTGGATGATGACACCATTACTAATAAGGTTCCTATTCCTAAGAGGAGTAAGGCAGGGTGATACCACCTCACCGAAACTCTTTACGCTAGCAATAGAAGATGTTTTTAAATGCTTGGACTGAGAAAAGAACGGTGTAAACATCGATGGGAAACATCTGAACCATTTGCGCTTTGCAGACGACATCGATCTTACTAGCTCCGATCAAGGAGTTAAAAAGCATGCTCACACAACTAAATTTGGTATCCAAAGAAGTCGGACTCAAGATGAACCTCAAGAAGACTAAAATTATGAGTGATTCTAAAATTATCATCTCCATTAAACAAAATGTGGTGGAGTATGTGTACCTGGGTCGTGTGATCAGACTTGGAAAATAAAACCAGTGCGCCGAAGTAAAACGCAGAATTCGGATGAGTTGGGCAGCATTCGGTAAGCTGAGTTACATACTGAAAGATTATAGCATCTCATATGAACTAAAAAGGGAGGTGTACAATAAGTGCATCTTTGCCGTAACTGCTTATGGTCTTGAAACAACTACCCTTACTAACAGATCAGCAGACAAGCTGCGAATTTGTAAAAGGACAATGAAAAGGGCCATGTTAGGTGTAAGCCTACGGATTACATTTGAAACACCGAAATCCGCAAGCGAACAGGTGTCGAGGATGTTATCACATGAGTTGCAAACCTTAAGTGGAGATGGGCTGGCCATGTTGCAAGGCAGTACCCAGCGAAGTGGACGATACGGGTTATGCAGTGAAGACCACCGACCTCTAAGAAAAGTTGCTAGCTATTTGTGGCAACAGAAAGCTAAAGATAGGACCGTGTCAGAGTTTAAAGGAGGCTTATGTTCAGAAGTGAATAGATACAGGCTGAAGAAGATGAACCGTTACCTTTTATTTTTTACAAATCTGTTATATAAATTGTCAATTTGATAAGGCTACTGTTTTTAAATTTAGAAATTGTTGATTTGTCAACGCAACGTACTGCTTAATAACTTTGTTGTTTGAATTATTTAGATATTTTTTTTAATGTTTTTTTTTAGTATATTATAGTAAATATTGTCACAAAAGTATATAATTATTATAATTTATTTCATCCATTTGATAAAATACATAATATTAGATATGCCAGGTAATATAGATATTTCTGTTTTCATACTACTGGTTTTAACTCTGATCCTCAAATCATAATTGCTGGTGGTCCTCAAGGTTCTGCTCTTTTGTCAACTTTATTTTGAATTTACATTAATGAACTTTAAATAACTAAGTTCTATTCATAGTTTTACAGATGATAGCACTCTTCATACTTTCTACTTTTCAAAGACCATATTGACACATATGGCAGAGCTTCTTGAAATTTTTAGGTTAGAATTTGTAGCATCTGTAAAGAAAGACTTCAAAACAATATCCAATTTTATTTCTAATAAACTCAATTTTTTACTGTTTTATCAAAATTCAAATCTAAGGTATTATCAATACCAAATATTAAACTAAACAACGAATCCATATCTAAATCTTCTTCAATTTGTCTTCTAGGTGTTACAATCTTACATAATCTTTTCTGAAACGACCATGTTGTTAACATAGCTTTGAAAGTATCTAGAAAACTAGGATTTCTTAATAGATGTAAATAGTATTTTACTTCTGTTCAACTTTTGCATATATATAAATCTTATATTCGTTTTTGTGTTGAATATTGTTCTCAAGTATGGGAAGGAAATCCAAAATTGACTAACAACTTAGATACTTTACAATACAAAATACAAGATATTTTGCCATCTAAACAAATATTTTCTTGTAGTACAAGGCTTGTTAGGAATTTTAACAAATATTCACTGACAGTTCAGAGATGTAGGACCGAAACTTTTAAGAATGATTTCTTTAACCGTACTATCGATAAATGGAATAAACTTTCAACTGAAAACGTATAACTATCTGACATATAAACGGCTTCTTATATAAACTCTCAACTTTTTTTTTAACAAATTGCTCTTTACGTTTGTATTATGGTTTCTCTTATACAAAGCCACAGGGTTTTTCTATGTGGACGAAAAAACCAAAAAAAAAATTAAAACAAAGTTAATAATAAATAAATTTATTTTGTTAGGAACGCTGCTTTATGTTGTCTTAGAGTTTTGTAAACTTTGCAAAGATGTTTACCGTCTCATTATGTTGGTGGTGGTCTTTGTGCAGCAGTACGTTTACTAGTAAATTGTTCAAATAAAGTAAAAACTTAAGGTAGTATTTTTCATTTAGAACACGGATTTTCATTAAAAGCTATTGCTTTTTCAGAATTTTAAAATATTTTAAGAGTAAATTATTTGCTGATTCGAAAGCTCTCGAGATTTTATTTTAAATTTTATATGTGATATTTAGAAATTAATTAATATGTTTTAATAATTGATAATTTTATTTGTAATTAAAAAACTTAAGTGTTATTGAATAACTAACCACATTCTAACTAATTATAATAATTGATTATAGTTTCTACAAGAATCTACAAATATTATATTTATTCTAAATTTTAATTGAACATTTTTTTTTTCAGGTGAGATTTTCATTGAACCACGATGTACAGTAAAGGTAACTCTAAATAATATTTAACATACTCTATAGCAAAAATATCATGTACAGGTCTATTTCCCTTGAGAGTACAACGTTTGTGCGCTCAAAAACGTACACTTAGGTTTTGTGGCACATACGCTAACAAAAGTTGCTAAAATCAAGATTTTTATATATTTTTAAAAATTTTGTATATTTTTGTTCAAAAAATAGCTTTGTAGACTGATCTCCATTGTGGCAGTTAAAGTGTTAATAAGTGATTGGTTCCAATAACGTCACGTGATAAATCAATTTTATACTTGAAAAATTATAATTATTCAACATACTATTTTCATCTAGGAACAACAGTTTAATTACACTTTTAACATTTAATAACCAAAACAAGTTTTTTTTAATTAAACAATTAATAATCGAGTAGTAGCTATAAATAATAGTTATTAAGTAATTTATCTGTAAAGTCAAATCATTTGAACCAATCATTTTTATTTAAAATTGAGTACGTCCAATTAATTTATATTTATAGAATTTAAAACCCTCATACAAGTTTACATCGGTTAAACACCGCATATTTAAATAGTAAATATTCAATTAAAAAAAGTAACATGTCATATCCGTAGATATAGCTCCCATATGTAACAGGTATATTTAGATCCTATCTATAAAAAAACGTACTTTAAAAATTACCAACCTATAAATGCGTAACAAATGTGACACTTAATCGCTGTAAGTATATATTAAATAAACAAACCTTGTTTCAAATTAACATTTGATGTTGTAATTTCAACTCAAAGAGCTCTTTTAATTATCCATCTCACGGGCTGTTTTTTATAACTCCAGCAAACAGAACGGAATGTTAAAAACGCGTTCTTTTGATGAATATCTAAAATACAAATTGAAAACTGAGATTTTGAAGATTATGAAGACAATACGCGCTCTAGTGGAGTCTTAGCTAAATTACTATAGTCTTAATAATGAAGGAATTTCGGAACAAAGGCGGGCTTGGTGAGATTACGCCTTTGCATAGGCCTCTCCGCCGCTCGCTCCTGTTCCTCTTCTCTTCTGAATTAGCTACATCTTACAACCACCATCGCACCGCGTACACTTTGAAAGGGTTGTATTTAAATTAGCGCCCAAGAAAGCGACTAAAGTGATAAACTGCTAAATTAATAGATTGTTGACTGTCTTCTGTAAATAGAAAGCTACTTGTTTACTAATAAACCCGCCGACTTAAAATTAATTTACAAGAATTTTGGAGATCGGATTAAACGGCGCCAGGGCGCTTATTAAAATACCAAATCTACGAATTAACATATTAATTTGAAGAAATCGTTAAATATCCATATTCGGATGTGACTTTGATGTGCGTTACCGTCGCGGAAATCTTCACAAGGTTTCTCCATTCAAACGCATCTCTCAATCGGTGTAATCCTCTAGTTATATAACCGGCAACGAGATGAAATATTTATTATAAATATATTTATAACTTCGATCAATAATATTGTGTTGATATGTATAGACTGGTTTCCAAATATACTCATTCAATTGAAAAAATACGTTTTCAAGTCACGTTATAGAACTTTTTATAAAGAATATTTTTTTGTAATTTTGATATTATTTCTGTCTCTTAAAGAATTTAATTCTAATTTAACATGACAATTGTCAAGTAATATAAAATTTTGTTGATACAATTTAATATATAAATAATATGACATTATTTTCCATCATCCAACAAAAACTTATAAATATTCTATAGCATGGCATTTCTATTTACGTCTCCCCAGATACATTTCTTGTCGTTTTAACGTTAAAAGGAAAACATGGGACGCGTCGGTGCTACATGAATACCATAAATTCAACGCAATTCATATAAAAATATGATGTTCATTTGTAAGGGCAAATATTGTAGTCACGACGTTACACTTTGTCTCTGCGAGCGAAAGATTATTGTTTCAGCTTTGTTTATTTCTGTCACCTCGACCCCAAGAAAGTTTCGCTGCGTCGGGGATGGCTCGTTTGTATTCTGCAGCACAGATTTAATCTGATACATGCCATGCGATGGCGCGCCTTGATCTCAATAATAACACCACCGGAGGAGAACATCTTTTCTCATACGCATGGGGCGCAACAAAAGATCACATGCTGCATATCAATTAGATACAATATATACTGTTACATCCGATCTCCCCTTTTCCAGATTAGTTTCTTCTTCCATTACGTTTATCATGGAACTTTAAATGGTTCTGTCCAACAAATATCGACCATTAGTTACATATATTTTTTATTTCTTTAATACATTTTATGCATACATTTTAATAGGAAAAGAATAATTTATGACCTGACCATTGATTATCGAATTTTGTACTACAATTTATGATAATCCGACTAATTTAGTGGAATTTTTGAAGATAGTCTTTTTTTTAAATTTTGGTATAAAGGTTTTGTCATTCTGTTAGGCAAAAAGAAAGGACTTATCAGAAATATACCGATGATGCCCGCCATTTATTGGAAACTTGTGCTAATGTCTAGATTTTATTATGAAATTTACTATATTTTTTGGTCTTATTTTGGAGGGTTGTGGGACTAAACTTCTCCTTCCTGTCTAACAGATGCTCAATACAGGTTTGAATTGAATTACATTAACTTAGTTGTTTAGTTTAGTTGCTTAGATTTTTTGTGGAGAACTTTTACTACGTCTAAGCAGGGTTTTAGACATTTGTCTGAACATATTATCTACCTATTTAGCTAATAGACTGGCTGAAGATAAAAATATATTCATAAAATCTTGGTTTTTAGCTGAGGATTTTTTTTTCGAGTATTGGGTGTGCTCCTGGGTGGAGCAGGAGTCTGCTGACGAGGAGCAGGTATCGTGGGTTTGGCTATTCCGGATAGCCTTCAGTTTTTAGTAAACTAGGCAGCCCTTACAACTAGCTGTGTGCGACTCACTGACGCGGTTCATATAGCTTCATCACATGGCACTTTTACTTTCCTGCGGAAGCTCATACAGCATTAGGAAAGTTTTCCGGTTTCTTCTATTGCGAGTTGTTGAGATAGGATTTTACCTATGAGTGACGAGCTCAGCTTGTACCATATCAACCCCGGGTCTATTCCTGATATAGTATATAGTGTATCAATGGCCGAAAATAGGCTTTAGCAGCACGCCGCTTTTAGCAGCACGAACGAGCAAAGCGAGTGAGGACTGCTAAAGCGAAGGGCTGCTTAAGCCTTTTGGCACAAATTACACTCAATATTTTTTTGCCTGTCCCAATTAAAAACATTGTTTTCAATGTTTATTATAATCTGTCACTAGTCAGATTTGAAGGTATGAAGTGATCATATTAAATTGTGATTCACAGCCAATCAAATACCGCGAATAGTTTAGAGGTTAAAGGGCCGAAAAGGATGATTTCGGTAGAGGCAGGCGAAAAACGTATTTAGTGTCTTTTTAGACTATATCTGGTAGTTAGTGAAATATATTGTTTTTTACACAACAACCAATCGCTGCACGGAAATCTCCATGTGAGAGGGGGTGCATGCGGATACTGGCCACGTTTAAGGCATGGTTTCATTTTAAACGTTGCCAAGAGCTTTTGATTTTCACATTTATAACGAATAGTGATGGGCGGAGTGCGGCGTGTGCCAGTGCTCTCTGTGGGTGCTGGCGGATTTGGTGGGCTTGAGGGAGGACCTAGGGTGCTAGTAGTCGGACCAGAGTTGGTCTACTGCGCCTTAGGAGCTGGGCTGGCCGAGCCGGGGACCCTTTAATCTTGGTGACGCTGAAGGTACCTGATGGGATGGGCCGGCTGATGGCCTATTAGAACTATAAAGGAAAAAAAAACTATAAAGAATTAAAATGGGTTTACTTGTTTTTTTTTTATATGACCGGGGCTTTTAAGGGAGGCCAGAGCGGTGGTCTTCCTGGCAGATTGAAGTTTTATGAGTTCTTCAGACTTTTATATTTTTTTGGTTAAAAGGCCGGATATTTTAGGGCTTACGTTTGTGATACTACCTTTCAAGCTGTTTTTTAATATGTATCTGAAAACAAATATATACTTTCAAAGTAGACTTATCTATGGCATTTTAGTATGGAGACATTCTCTCGCACGTCATGGACTTTTCTCAATACAGAGACGAGCAACTAGAGCAATTAGTGAACTTGGATTCAGAAAAGATTTTAAGCAACAATTTGTTAAACATCAACTTATGACGCTTCCATCTTTATATATTTTTGAGTGTTTAAGATATATAAAGAAAATTTTACACTTATTTCAAACTCAAAAATATGTTCATAGTTACAATACTCGAAACCAAGGCAAAATTTGCTCTAAATTGCTACGATTGGAAACAAGTAGAAATTCTAAAAACTATTTTTGTGTTAAATTCTACAACTCTCTCCTTACAAACCTAACAGAACTGCCTATCAAACTATTTATGATTAAAATTAAAGAATTGCTTATAATAAATACGTTCTATAGTTGGGATGAGTTTTTACTATATTTTAATTGATTTTACAAGTTGTTTTTATTTTTATTTTTTATTTTAATTACACATTTTTGTTTGTCTTTTAAACTGTTTTTAAACTGTATATTTTACTGTTATTTTAATTTTACATCTGCTGTCATGAATACTATTATTGTAATTATTTTACCCTACTTTTTTTAAATTTTTAATTTGTATGATATGTATTGACTTGTGTAAGCTTTTATTAGCAATAGCACCATTAAAAACTATTACTATTACTATTACTATTACAATTACTATCGCACCCGTGAATTGAGAGAATGGAGGCGCTGTAGATACTGACGAGGCTTAGTATCTGGTCCACCCACACTCTCATATTAAATGTAATTATGTGTAAATGGACACTAATTATATATTAATGTCCTGAGTTAATAAATGTCATAATTTCTTTAAAGTTTTCTGCTTGAGCTGAGGCTTGAACCTGCGACATATTATGCGCCGAGATTCGAGTTAACTGAACCATTCTCTAGTTTTTATCTGCTCGAGCACTATCTGAAGGACGGTGGAGATTTGGTTGGGGTCGACTATGATGGGATTCATCCTGTAAGAGGTTTAAATTAATTAAATTAATAATTTACTAATTCAAATTGAATTAATGTTTGGATAACTGATTGAGTGACTAGCTTAATCAATCATCCGTGTCGTGGATGCAATGAGAATTGGAGTTTTTTTAATTTAATGCAACAGGTACAAGTACATACTAGACATCAGTGAATTGTAATTGTCATGAAAATAAATATTGTTGTTGTGTGTATTGTATTGGTATCTCATTGTGATGTTTTTGTGTACGGTGGGGGAGAAGATAGAACAGAAAGTTTTTTTCTTTTCTTCTCTCTCTGACAAGATAATTTGATTTGAATATTTTTCTACATTTTGCTCGACGTTGGATTGCGGACATAGTTTATTAAGCGTTCATACTGGTTTGGAAAAGGTAGAGACTCCAAATTTTGAGATGTTAGCAGACTGTATTATAGATTACTTAAAAAGTTGATTTTACTGGGTTCCGTATTAGGTTATTTTAAGGTTGCATAAATATACATTTGTTAGAGAGGAGATATAGTTGTAGGCATATGTTTCAATACCAATTTGAATTTGAAATAGGAAAAATCTTACGATGGCTCGAACTAGAATTGAAAAACTTTTAAAATAAGATTAAAGTTTTTAATTAACTTGTTTAAAGTTTTCTCATATTGGGTGATTGGTAATATTAACATCCACTCTTCTTGTTGTCATAAAAGTTTACATTGCTATAGTGCAAAACTTTAATATGATTGTAGACAAATATGTCAATTGCAAGCATCAGTTAATTGCGATGCGACTAGATTAGTTGTTAACATTTTCAGCTAGCTTATGTGCGTACCGTGACGTAATAGTTGTCAAGCGACGGATTAATTGTTAATATTTTTAGGTTATAAGTACCGTGGCGCATTTTCCTATATGTAAAATGATAAATTAGATTCTAACTTTTTTGTAGGTTATGTACGCACACAATAATTGCAAAGATGATTTGAATGATGACTGATGCACCAGAAAATATCTGTTAGATATTTTGTGGTGCATCAACCGTAACGCTATAGATGATAAGTTATTTTCTAGGTTATGTGTGGTCATTATATTAGTTAAGTGGTGTATCTTTTAATCAAGAGACGACAGATTAGATTTGTAATCATTAATTGCGCAGCGACTGAGATGCGCTCCGTGATAAAATAGTTTTTAAAGCAACATATTAATTGTCTGCGTCTTTAAGTTATGTGAGTGTGGCGACTTGTATCTTTGTTACATCACTCAATGATTGCGAAGCAAGTAATAAAGGATTGATCTGTGTAAGATATGTTTGTTTTATGTTATATGATAACATTGTTTAGGTTATGTGCGTACTGTGACAGATTATGTGTCAAAATAAGATGTGAGCGCCGCACAATAATTAAAAATAATAAATCATCAATCTTAAATTAAATGTCAACATTGTTCTAGTTATGTTTGTTTTATGGTACAACATTTTTAAATATAGCGATAGTGTCAATATTTTTAGGTTATGATGACATTTATTGCGAAAATTGCCAATTAGCAGTAGCATTACAAACAACTACAATTTTAAGCTATTTTTATTATGTGAAGCAACTTTTTATTGTTTGTGTGAGTGCAGGGAGACAAAATTAATTTTGGTCACATTTGTCAGTTGTAAAGCGACAAATCAGAATTTTATTGTTTTAAAGCTTGGGTGCGAAACAATGAAAAAATGCGAAACGTTTTTTTGCAGTTGTCCGATGAAAGTTTTGTTTTTTTTAAATAATTTAAAAACATGTGCGAGTTGGCTCATAAGACAGAAACTAAACCCACGGACTTGGATCGGTAGTAAAAAGACACCTAGCTAAGGAGAGAAGCAGCTAACATATCTTTAAAAGGGGTTACACTCACACCAAGACGCAGTATGAAAATCACGATTGGACTGAGAAGATACATCTTAGCCTCTCTCAGCAAACAAGCACTTGCTCGGAAGTATACGTGAAGATGAAATTGGAAGATTGGAAGAAACAAGAGCAAGGGGAAAGGCAGCCAACATCTCTCTAAAGGGGCTACTCTCACACCCAAACGTAGCATTGATATTACCATCTCCACTGGACTAAGAAATAAGTTACTAGGAAGGTATAGCCCAACTTCTCTAGGTGAACCCGAAGGGCACCGGCCAACTTTAAGAAGTTGGTAAACTGCAAGAGTCATTGTGATAGTTACCAAACGAAAATTTTCAATGACGTCACTCATAATAGTCGTCTGGGTTTTCAGCAAAGCGATGAACAAGAGGAACAATTCATCGCATGTCGATGACGCCCCATGGAAACACAAGATCAATTTTAAGCGACTTCCAGCCGACACCAACTTTTGATGATGAAGAAAGGAATCATACCACGTGACATTACGAGCAAGCAATCAGAGTCCGGCAGCAAGCCTGACCAAAAACAAGTCTACCAATAAGAACGCTCCGAATGATAAACTGCTGGATCTATAAAAACAGAGGGTTTTTGTCCAGATAGTTAGTCTAGTCGGAGTCAGCAAGCATCCAACATTTTCTTGAAGAGATCAACACTCATACTAAAAAGCAGCATGGAAATCACTGACAAATAACTTACTCGGAAGATACACTTACTAGAGGTTACAAACTGCAAGATTATGAAGAAGAAAGAAGTGAAGAGAATGCAGATGACTGCTGAACAGAGACACAGTTTTTCCACGACCGACAAATCATGGTAAAAGACCGCCGGCGGCCCACGGTACTGGAACTGATTGCATGGGTTGTCGCCAAGTCTATGGCATCACAGCCGTTGGCAAGATGGGTTAGAAAAAGACGTTTAACAGGACATCCAAAACAAAATCAAATATCTACAATCAAAAAATTAATTTAAAAAACGATAAGGCAAGACAGTAAACTTTTCTTAACGTTAAAAAACTTAGAAAAGGCATTAATAAAAATGGAACGATAGGCATTGAAATGATTAAAATTCACTACAAAAATGGTGAACATTTTTCAGTCACAGTTCGCAAAACTAAAGCACTATAGCCGGCCGAGAAGATGCTTTACGACAAAAAGCATCTTCTCGGCCGGCTATAGTAAACTTGGTGGAAAAATTTTAGTTGTTGGGACAAGTTTGTGAGGTGATAAAAACTTAAGTCTTAAGGCTTTTAAAGTTCAGTTAACACAAGAACTCAAGCCGGTTGATTACCATAAACGTCGTATCTTTGCTGATTGGGTCCTTCAAATGCATCAAAATGATCCGGAATTTCATCGAAAAATCATCTTCAGAGATAAAGCTCATTTTCACCTTGGAGGCTACGTTAATAAGCAGAATTGTTGCATTTGGGGCTCAGAAAATCCAAGAATGATTGTTGAAAAGTCTTTGCATTTTCAACGTGTCACTGTTTGGTGCAGTTTTTGGGCTGGCGGTGTGATTGGACCCTACTTTTTCGAAAATGAGGCTGGTGCAACTGTTACGGTGAATGGATGGCGCTACCGAGCTATGATTTTTTTATGGCCGGAATTGGAAGATATTGATGTGGACGACGATTATTTTTAGCAAGACAGCGCTACATGCCACACAAGCAACAAAACATTTGCAATTTTGCAAGAATAGTTTCCTGTTATTTCTCGAAGAAGTGATCACAATTGGCATTGATCTTGTGATTTAACATCTTTAGACTTTTTTCATTGGGGCCACGTGAAAGATAAGGTTTATATCAATGCTCCACAATCGATTCAAGACCTTAAAGATAGAATTTGTGAAGTTATTTAGGACATACAGCATTGGTCATGGAAAATTTCATGAAAAGAATGTGGTACTGCAATTGTAACCGTGGCGGCCATTTGACTGATTTTCAAATGTTAATGGTATAGCTTCCTCTTTACAATGAAATAAACATTTATTGATTTCTCTTAAAAAATACCCGTCTCTTTTAAATATCAAAATGAAACTTCTTATTGGAAAACCTATAGAAGGAAAATAGATAATAGAATTATTTATGTCATCAACTCTAAATGATAAAGAAAATATGGAGCATGAAATGAACAAGACAGTTTAGACAGTAAACAGAAGGCTAAATAAGTGATTTTAAACAACAAACAGATATAAAGAATTGAAAATGACATTATACAAAACAATATAGATACTTATACTAACACGAAAATGATATATTAAACGAGGGTTGAAAATGAAGAATGGACCAAGTAAGAAACTAACGTATAAGAGAGATTTTTTAAATCAAAATTTGTATAAAAACAGTTTGCATGGTATGTACATCTAGAAAGATAAACTAACCAAAAAGTTATACAATGCAAGAATAACAAAACCAAAAAAGAAGACGGCTTTTGAAGACATATTTGAGAAATATTAAGCAGATACATCTCAATTTTTTTCGCTTAATGTTCCTCCTTTTTTAGGTCGTCTTTTTTTTAATTAAATTAAAAAATTTAAAAATCGATTTTATTGTAACGAAAGATTGCAACAATTTTTTTTTTAGTTTATTACACAGGGTTAGTCCAAATTACCGGAACACCCAAATAATTATTCTACCGTAAAAAAATCAATAAAAACAAACTCAAGTTATTTGGCATTACACAAGCTTTGTTTAAATATATTTTTAATATACAAGGTAAACTTTTTTTTTTTAACGGAACTTTTTGAATATTCTTATTTTTTTTTTATTCTAAGTGTTTTGAGTGTTTTTGTAAAAATAATTTTTTTATAAAATGTTTCATTTTTGAGTTATAAGCATTAATTAGTTAAGAACATTTTTCTACAAGCATACACATTTATTTGTCAATTGTTTCATAAACTTGTTCAGAGAGGTTGCTCATGCATTGTTAAGCCGCTTTGTGATGGCAATTTAAACATTTATTTTAATTAAAAAAAAAAAAGATTCTTATAAATAATTCTTAGAATTAAAAAATGTAAAAATATACTTTATTTGTTTAAAAAAATTAATAAATCCATATTTCCACACCCTGTATATTTTAACATACATAAAATTAATATTATAATCAAAATATGTAAAAATATAAGTGTTCTATTTAAAAAAATAAGTTTACCAAATTTTTATAATAAAATTAATATTAAAAATATATTTAAACGAAAGCTTGTTTAAAACCAAAAAAACTTTTATTTGAAACTTTATTTGAAATTGTTTATGGTTGGAGAATTATTTAAGTGTACCTGTAATTTTGACTAACCCTGTACAATTATTTTCTACGGCTTTGCTCTGATTCACTCCTGTTGACAGAGACGATTATTGTAATTCATACTATACCTAAAGCTAATTAAGTTAAATGCATAACCAACAAACTATTTTTATTTGCAAGTTTTAGAAACACATTAAACATTAATATGATATTTTTACAAGAATAAACAATTTTAAAACAAAATTTATGTATAATGAATAAATTAAAATAAAGCATTATTGAATACACAAATTTAGCATTGTAGAATTAACAATATTCAATTAATCGTGTTTTTATATGCGAAATATAGGATGAAATTACAAATTTAATTTATTTCATTTGTTTTGAATATGTATATTAATTTCATTTGTAAAATCTAATTTGACCATTAACGCAGAATATAGTTTTTTTATTAAAAAGATAACACTATTGTAATTAATTATTTAATAATTAAATATGTTTGATTATACTTATTGATTTAGTTCCATTGGAAATCAGAATTATCAGTAATCATCTCAAAATTCAATGCGACGTACAAACAATGGGGATGCAGGTCAATATTGAACTAATTGTCTATTCTACGAATAATTTGTTGCCAAATTACTGTTTGGATAGGCCGAATCTGATGTATTCAAATCTTGCGAATTACAGCTCAGGTATTGCACATTATTTAAGACAAATATATTAACCTTATATGATTTATTATGTCAAGAATTAATTAATAATTGTGATATAGTAAATAAATTGCATGTAATAAATTTGCTTGGTATTAATTAAATTGCCGTTCGTTAAAATTAATCTAAAGAGAGTTCTTGCTTAAACTAATCCTAAAGTATCAAAGAGTATTATATGCCCCCAGAAATGCAGTTTAATACATTCAGGGGGGGTGACTTTAAAGTCACGAGGATAAAGAGCTATATTTTAATTTGAATATTTAGGGCAGTAGAAGTTCTGTTTTAATCTGGAAATTTGTAGTTATTAAAACATCAACGAATGTACAGAAATTTAATAAAATGTGGCTAGTGAAACGCCGATAGGTTTTATGTAGTAGTAATTCAAATTGCATTTCTTTTCTGTCTATATTTTATTGACTGTATGCACAATGAATAAAATTCGGTTTGTGCTGAAATAGCCAGAACAAATAGAAATTTGCATTTCTATTACTGTGTAAGTTAGTTATACTACTACTGCACATGGAATAATTGCTATTTTTTTTTTTCAACTATTTATTGAAAACAAACGTTTTTTTTATATATTTGAATTTGAAAACAATTTAATATCAAGTTTTTGATCTTTAGAATTTGGAAATAAAAATAGGGCATTGTTTTATTATTATTTTTATAAATTACTTACAAATACAAAGTATTCTATACTTTTCAATTAGAATTTTTAGTATAATTGTGATAATATGTAGTAGCTATTATTTAATTTAATTTAAAAGAAATTTCATTTTTTTCACAGACCAGCTTAAGCTAGGACATATCATATTATGATGGATCCCGGTTACCGGGTGGTCAGAAAATTTAAACGATTATTTGATTAATATTGAGTAAACAATGTTGATGCAAAAAAGTTGTGCGGTTTTTTGTTTGGCCTTACGAACTGCTTAAAAGAAATGTAGATTTGGCAACACCAAATCAACAAGTGATATTTTCAGTTAACAGGTAACTATGCAAATAAATAGGAATGCTATGCCAACATAAGAATTTTTTTAATAGTTACAAAATTAAAATTAGTTTAAATTAAATCACATCAAAAAATAATGCAAAAGTTTGAACTTCATCAATTAGTTTTCAGACAAAGCTCAAAGAAGAGAATTCAAGAAGCAACATGTTAGGGTAACTAATTGAACTTGAAGCGTTTAAACTATTAATTACTTTTTGTTTGTTGGGTGGAGCCTCAAACGAAAAAGTTTATTGGATTCATATCGAGAGAAATTGTTGGCCAATATATCTATCTGTAACCTTAACCATTAACCACTGAAAACCTTTTTTGGTGTCCAAGTTTACTTTATGATTTTAGATCTTTTTAGATTTTGTCTACCTAAAAATGCAACTTTTGCTTCTTCACAAACTAGCGTCGTGAACAATTTGGTAGAATAGCGGTTAACTGGACGGGAGTGTTGGTTGAAGTCTATCGTTGGGGGCAGCGGTCATCTAGCAGATGTGTCTCTAAGACTTTCTTTTTATCTTGGCACTTCTCAGTAGAAATGCGTTAGTATAGAGCGGACTGCGCGGGTCTTATACGCCAGTCAAAGGGCCTCTTGCTATTAGAAAAACCGTGCTATTGGGGTGCTTTTTGTGTTACTCTAGACACCGCTTATGTCTCTGCAACAATTATTTGTTCTCAATGGTCTAATTTTTGTGGTTACATTACTTCTTGGGTTTGATGGGTTTCTTCATCTCGTATTGTGGTCAAAGTTTTTCCATCACTGCGCAAAACATCTGCTGGCAAGTAGCATATCAATCTGAGTAGTATTGATATTGGTTTTCTATTGGCTTTATTGCCATATTTTTTTTTAAGTTAGTTTTTTGCTTTTTTAGCCAACTTTGCTTTCTAGGGACCAGTAGTCGGTTCTGGTTGACTTGCTGGTCGGCTTGCTTGCTTCTATCTTGATGCTACTTTTTTTTTGTTACAATTACGATTACAATTTTGGACGAACTATGGAGTCATGTCTGCGACAAATAGGTTAAAAAGCATTAGAAAAAGAATTGAGCGTTGAGGAACTACTGCCGTGATCTACAGTGACGTAGAAATATGATTTAGAATTTTAACTGCCAGGGATCTGCGAATTAGATATCCGGCTATCAGCTTTATAAGACGCAGAAGGAAGTTCTGGCTTTACAGTTTATAGAGAAAAAGATCACTTCCGTGGACTTTTTTATCTGAAACTCTTGACGATGTCAGACGATTTAGTTGAACCCATGTTGGTGGGAGGGGAGAAGATTGTTAGCTCCTACGTGATCTTGCATTATATTCAAGATTACTTTTTCTATAACTTTGCTTAAGGTACATGGCAGACTGATAGGCTAGTAGTTTTGTGGAAACCTCCGATCTATTACAGGTTTTAGGATTTTAATTTCAAAAGACTTTTTCTATTCTGGAGGAAAGTGCCCGATTTTAAGAATCGCATTAGCAATGTTGGTGAGCGCTATTATTGCTGTATGCGAGAACTATTTTAGTGCATTATTAGGAGTTCTGTCAGAGCCAGGAGCAGACCAAGCATTAAGTCTGTTGATAATTTCTTTTCGAGAAGGTCTCATATTTTTCAGCGGCGCGGCGTTGTCAGTTTTTGACTTTTTAGTGAAATTTTTTGACGTGTCTTTAGTGATTGATGGCGAACATTGGAGTTTGAGGTTATCTGCAAATGCTTTGGTTTTTTTTTTTTTTTTTTAATATTTAGTTTTTATTATAAAATATTTACATATTTACAGTTTATATTATTTGTTTTTTTTTTCTCTCCACTTGCTGCTCTACACCGTTTCCATGTGGATGGCTGCAGAGCTTCGTATTCGGGGCACCATTTTATGTTTCTATTTATCTGCTTCTGTCTTCTTCTAATTAGATCTTGTTAATATATAGTGTTTTTCAATTTTAATTTTGAATTCTTTATAATTCATTATTTTCTTGATACTTTCAGGCAGTTGGTTGTAAGTGACAAGTCCATTGCCTAGTATTGTTTGTTTTGCTTTTTCTGTCCTTGTTGTGTGTACATGTATGTTGCTTCTTCTTCTTGTGTTATGTCCGTGAATTTCTTTGTTGCATTTTATTTGGAGGTTGGTTTTAATTTCTTTATTTGTAATTTTGTATATTAGTTTGCATTTTTCTATTTTTATTTTTTCGTTTATCTTTGTTTTGTTAATTATTTTGTATACTTCTTCTGTTGGTGTTAGTTTTGGTAGTTTGTATATTATTTTTAGAATTTTGTTCTGTTGCCTTTGAATTTTTTGAATGTTTGTTTTTGTTGTTTCTCCCAATATGTTTATTAAATAATTAATTTTTGCTAAAAATAGTGAATGGTAGATACTTAATGCAGTTTCTTTTGTAATGCATTCCCTAGCTCTATACACAGCTCCTATTGTTGCTGCGCTTTCTTTTAATAATTTGTTAATATGTGTATCCCAGGTGAGTTTTTCAGTTAATATTATTCCTAAGTATTTTGTCTGTTTTGTTCTAGTAATTGGTATGTTATTTATTTCAATTTTTATGTTAATATCTTTTGTGTTTTTTTGTCTTATTATCATATACGTTGTTTTTTCTTTATTTATTGTTTGTATGTTTTTGTCGTACCATTTAGTTAATTTCTTAACGTCTTCATTTATGTTTCTCTCTATCTCTTCTTTATTTTTTCCGTGATATATAATACATGTGTCATCAGCATATGTATATATTTCACCAACTAAGTTTATATTATATATATCATTTATGTATAATATATACAATATTGGCGCTAGTACTCCACCTTGTGGTAGCCCATATTCTGCTATTGTAGATGTACTAAGTATGTCGTTTATTCTTGTTTTTTGTGTTCTGTTTTTAATATATGTTTTTAGTAGTTTTAAGTTTGTGTTTCTTATTCCAAGAATTTCCATTTTGTTGATCAATTTGTCTTTGTCGATTGTGTCAAAGGCTTTCCTCATGTCTATAAATATTGGTATTACATACTGTTTGTCATCTAGCTTTCCTGCTATGTGTTGTATTATGTCAGTTGTTATGCCCATAGTGTTTGAGTTTTTTTGAAATGCATATTGTTTTTTGTTTATTATGTTGTGTTTGTTTATGTGTGTCATAAGTCTGCTATATATTGCTTTTTTTGTTATTTTGCTTAACACTAATATAAGCAATAGTGGTCTATAATTTTCTGATTTTGATTTTTCTCCTGTTTTGTGTATTGGTTTTATAATTTGTTTTTTGAGTATTTGTGGATATTCACCTGTTTGTATAATTTTATTTATTAGTTTTTCAGTATTGGTGCTACTTCTTTTTTTATAGCTTTTATTACGTCATGGGTTATTTGATCTTCTCCTGGCGCGCTTCTTATTTTCAGTTGTTTGATTATATCTTCTATCTCTTCTTCTGTTGTTTCGTCAAACTTAGCTTCTTCTTCTATTCTTACAGTTGTTGTTGTTTTCCTGCCATCATTCTTCTTAATTTTGTTTGCCAAGTTTTTTCCTACTGTTGCAAAGTAGTTGTTCAGTTCGTCCGCTTCTATTTTTCAATAGTACATTGGACCCCATTTTTGCTATGAATACATTGGGTTGTCGTTTTTTTGTGAAAGATTCCGAAGTGTTTTTCCAGGCACAAATGTTTGTGCAACCTTATGGCTGTTTAATGTTTCACGACCTTTAGGGTTGCGGCGATGGCGCTTGCAAAGATACCTGGCATTTTGTTAACGGATTGTTCTCTATATATTCAGCGCGAATTTGATGAGTTTTAGATGCCTTTACAGAAGCTTGTTGTATTTGTAAGAAGGCCGACGTCTAGTTCACAACCGGTCAGGCTGCCAATGCTCTCTTCCGAAGAGCTTCAGTATTACCGGGTTGTGGTCAGAACTTAGTTTCTTGAGGATTTGAAAGTTGACGTTTTTAGTATATAGCTAAGTCAAGAACTCTTGGTATTCTGCACAATGGTAATGGGTGGGTTCATCTGGACCCACTACTTGAAGTTTTTTTAGCTCTTCAAAATCAAGCAACGCCCGATCTTTGGTGTTTGACTTTAAGCTATTCTACGCCTGGTTCTTAGAGTTATAGTCTCTAGCAAGGATTGTGGGGAAAGGATTTGATAAGACCGCGTCGAAATCTGCCGTTTTGATTTGATTGCTTGGGTTGAGGTAGCTTGATACGATCTTAATTGTGTGCCCGGGGCACATTTATCACGATTGCATTTGAATTTAGCGCTTTTAAGTAGGGTGTATCTACCTCCGAATAGTCCAAAGATCAGTGTTCTACGTCTTAGTTTTACCAGTGACGTTCTCAAATACGTGAAAGTATTCGGGAGTCTCAACGGTTGAGTAGAGCAGATGGTCTAGTTAGACACTAGCACCACGTCGAAGTTTTGTTGGATTAAGAACTTTTTTATTTTACCCATCTTAGCTGTTGCATTCCAGAAACAGACTTGTAGTAATATTTTTGATGAATTAGCCATTATTGGTTTTTAAGTAGAGCAGACAGCATTTTCCGATGAAAATCATTGAAGTTGTTGAGAAGAGCGACTATTTGCTTATTGCCCTATGCCGGAGTAGGTGCCACTGGCGTAATCAACTGTTGCGGATTGAGATAAGACAAGGCAGAAGCCGGAGCGGGCTGCGGGATGCCGGTCTAGCTATTTTGTTGGCACGAGAGGCCAACAGTTTTTGATAAAATTGAAATTTTTGAAGTTGGAGGTCTGAGGGCCAGTACTAAGTGCACACTTGGGCAGCGTGTTTTTGGGGCTGGTCACCGATTGGTGGGGCCTCGATCAAATGCGACAAACGATGTTTTTGGTAAAGCATGGTTTGGCCGTGTGCCTTTATTGCTGGCACTTGCGGTATTGCGGAATGTCTCCTCCAGGTTTCTTTGATTCGACCGATACCTTCAACCACAGAAGTTTGGTCAGTCTTATGATCTCGGCGTTTTTTTTTATCGTATTCATTGCCCATGCGATGAACGTGGTGGTCAACTACGTGTGGAATGCTGTTCTTTCGGATTTAAGATAGGCATTAGCCTTCTTTTGGTTTTTACTGGAAGCCGGTGTCATGCGAATACCCTTTTGGGTATTTTGCGATGATAAAATAGCAATACGATTATTGCTACAATATTTTAATAGTTTCGGAAATGCGCGCTTTTCAGCTCAAATAATGCCGGAGGATGGGATGTGGAAGAGCCTGAAGGAGGTTGGGAAGGGATGGAGTCCGCGGCATCAGGCCGGAACCTCACCTCGGTGAAGGCAACCTTGGCCTTTCCTTTTTAGCTGCTGATGGCTTTTGATTATCCGCTGAAGGCGATGTGGGAGTGGCCAGATTCTTTCTCATTGGACTCTTGGAGGTTGCTGTCATCAGAGTCCAGTTGACGCTTACCGCTGGACAGGGCCTCCATTTCTATTGCTTCCTTGACCGGGTCGGATTACTTGGGGGCGGGGTCTTTAAGATGGAGCTGATCTCCACAATCACTCTGTCTCCTTACCGGTGGTGGCGGGTTTATGCTGCTGCTTCGGTACAAATGCCATTGCAGCAGCTCCGGTGGTGGCGCTGAAGAAATATTAATTTTATTGTATATTATTATACAATGAAATAAAATAAGTTATTAAAGTAGATTAATTAATTAATTTATTTAATACCCTTTTGGATTGCAATAATAATTGCAATTAACTAAGCTTTGGTCCGCTCTGATATTCATACTACAGTAATAAACTTATAAAAAATAGGCAGTTCCTTTTGGCTAACAAACTAATTGCCTTAAAGATATTCAAAACCATAGAACTATTAAAGTTTATTATAGTTTATTTTATGTCTAAATTAAATTAGATGTAACTAAGCTAAGCTAATCATATTTTATAATTGAATATAAGCAAACTCGAAATACTAATTGCATCTGGATTAGTCATAAATAACGAATTGAGAATACCGTCCTGCATGTTTTTTTTTTTTTAATTTCAGTCACTGAATTGAATATGTAATCAAACTACAAGCAAATTTTTGCGATGTAAAAAAGTATGATGGAATTATACTTGTTAATTAATTACATGCATATTCGAGCTATGGCTTTTCGATTGTGAAAGCTGTCAGTCGGATGTTTACATTGATATAATATAATAATGCAACAAGAAATTTTCATTGAATTCAATTTTCCCGATAACATTTTGCATTGAAACGTCCAAACGTCCGTTAATCCGTCAACTAGCGTATTATCATATAAAAATATTTGCTTTTAATTGTATGAATGTTTTCCGAGACATGAATTCTTTGTAAGGATGTTAGGTTTTATTTTAAAAGTAGAGAGAGAAAGCTCTCTCGGACCTGTTCAAAGCCATCACAATACGCTAAATAACATTTCAACGCGGACTTTTTGCCCGACACACTGGAAAACACGCTCATTTGTCTCTCACAATGCGCCATTTTTCATTTTGGGCAGTAACATCAGTTAAATATGCAACCGAAATTAACGAAGCTTCACCGCGTATATATTTCCAATGTAAATTTTTTTGTATGTGTATCGACAAATATGTTCAATTCGTGATATAAAAATTCTGTCCAGGTTCAAATCGGGGTTATGAAAAATGATCTATTCCGGCACTTTCTTCATATGAAATGTATACTTGTATCAGGGCGTCTGTGATTCACCCAGCACGACCACAAAAGCAATTTATTACAAATACTGTTTTACTATTGCAATATCTCCGGGGATAATATAGTTTACATTTATTTTTATTATACCAATCTTTATTATCTTTTTTTTCTTTCTCTCTGAGTAACATGTGCAGAAAAATTGCAAAATGTTTTCTCTCCCCCTTAGTATGAAACTTAATTTTATAAATGAAACAAATGCGTTGTGTTTTAACACCCCTTATTATATTTCAGTGCTGTTCTTATAGCACTACACTAAAAATTATGCAGCTTGTATCTTGTAACCTCCTAGTACACATTAGAAAAACAAATAGAATTAAAGTTTTCATTTTTCTCATACCACAGTTATACATAGAATGTCTTAACATTTATTAATTAAACGCGTTATGCTTTAATTATAGTATAATTTATTAGATGGATTATTTGTGTAATAAAGTCTAAATTAAATTAATAAACACGCAATAGCAAGTATAGAATTTTAATGAAGCAATATCATGAAAACAATAAATGAAACCAATAATGGATTTTCCAACTGGAATATGTGCGCACACAATAAAGCAATATATGAATATGGTAATCGGCAAATGACGAAATTTTACTAATTAAAACGTTCAAATCTATAAACTAATTTTCATGTATGCACTATACTTTATCAAACAATTTAATAAAAAAGAACTATTTTAATTTTAAATTCAATGCTAATTAGTCGAAATAAAAAAAGTGAAATAAGCCCGCATTATCCCATTTCAATGTAGAATGGTAACATTTACCAACCTCCTCGATTTCGGATGCTTCCTATATTGTACTGTCGCAATCGATTTATGCAGATGGAGAAAAGCGGGCGGCTTTTTACGATCCCCGAATTCCCATTGTCGCATTCTTAAACATGTCTAAATCCCTTTAATGAGTAAAATGAGGCAAATCCGAGTGGAAAATACATACGCCTAGAGAAAATCAGAAGGAGAAGTTTTAAGAAAAGGGAACGCGGAGGGGTTACTCAGCAAATTGGAGCGCTAAACGACGGGATGTTAAAGTAACGACCAAAGAAATGGAAGACATCGCTAAATAGCTCTGTACTCCCCGACCGTAATCGCAACAAGCACTTCTTGTGCAATGCAAGAAATCACCGCAAGCGTTCCGCGAAATTTTCATGGAGATTATATTTTATTCAAAAAGAAATGTTTTCTTTTTTTTTTTCATTAATTGTATGTGTGAGTTGTTTCCGAAAAGGGATATAAATGTAGTAGTATTTCGCGGACTACTCAAATGCGCTTACACAAAACAAAGAGACTTCCAGATACAGTAAAATAAAAATGACAAAGGCTTGTAGCTTTTCCGTCGGCGTAATCTATTTTTATCCTTTTGCTCTTCTCTCTGCATTCGCTATACGTGATGCGTCAGTCAAACAGTCATGCATTTAATATTTCCCATATGCGGACTAAAGCCCCATGCTCCGCCACCATTTATCATTTCGCTTCATTTGACGATCATATTTTAAACCGTAACGTATCTACTTATAGCCATCGTGTACCCAAATAACATACTGCTAAAGATGTCATTTTAAAGAACTATTTTACAAATTATAGCCCTATACATATATTTTTGTAAAAAAACCATAGTAGAAGTATAAGAGTTTTTCTTAATTTGTAATTCTCAATTTCAGTTTAAAATTACAAAGTATGATTGTTAATCAAAAACTGCAAGCATATAAAATTGACTATCATTATTTTCAAAAATTTGTTAAAAAATACTAATAATTTAATAATAATAAAGTAACTTCAATTAAATAAAACTAAATTAAATACAAATTTTAATAAAACTGAAACATTATTTTCATTTATAATATGTTTTTTAAATATTTTTAGAAAAATGTTTTGTGTTTATTTAACAGCAACAATTAATTTCCATAATTAAAATGTATTTATATAATAAACGTATAAGTACGTTTTGTTCGTGAATTTAAAGTGTTAAAAGTTTACGGTTTTGATATTCTTATTGTTCTCGTAAATTATTACGTCCTATTTGTTGTTTTATCATTATAACTCTCTTTAAATTATAAATTAAATTATTATTAAGGTTATGATAACCTTATTTCAAATAAGATTTATAAATAAAATGGTCATTATTACAGGCTGTCGCCCACTAGTTCAAAGCGCATCAAAGCAACGCTCTACAATCTTGAAAATAGTTTGTTCAACAAATTTTTTTATTGTGGTGTAAGGGAAACTTTTTTATCATATCAGTGGGGCTCACCCCCACTTCTTCTTATAGTGCCATACTCGCTAAAAGCGTCGGCACTCTTCTCGTATGTTTGTGGTGTGCGATATTAGTTCCAAACAAATATACGGGACCTACAGTTTAACGTAAAATCCGAACTACACCTCTAGAGGGGTTTACTAGGCAAATACTTTGCTGGTTTGCTATTGCCTTGCGAAGGAGAAGACCGCATCGAAATATATTCGACAAATTAGATATTGCCGCTGCCGAAAATCGATCCGGACTGCCTGCACAATAGTCCTTGCACTAGACCATTGTGCTACGGTACGCCTACTAAACCCGCTTTAACTTGGCGACTTGTTGTATTCCAGGGATTCCAAACATATCTTCAGAAATACTCTCTCGGATGTTAGAATTATTCTAGCACCCTAGATGTCATCGTCTCTGTTCATCGTTTGTAAAATTTGTCGTATGTGTTCTTTGATTTTTTCCATGTGTCTATGTTTTGCAGCATGATATTAATGATATTGTCGGGTGGTATTCTTATATCTTTGTTTTTTTTTTTAATTCAAATTTTTCTCAAGAAACTTTTGGTAATTGAAAAATACATGCTCTGGACTATTCTTCTCTCGGCACTTACTGTCCTTAATGATGTGAAATATTTTGAGGTATGTTTTGAAACACCCATGTTCTATACATTGTGTATAGGTCTTTTATTAATCTTTTTTATTAATTTTGTCTTTTTTGAGTTTTATCATGTCTTTCTATTTCTCTATAGCGTCTTCCTTTATCCGTTTTTTTTTCAAGGTGATTATGTTTTTATAAGTTTTGCTTCTCAACATTTTATCTCAATGGGTATATTGCAAGAATAGCTTTTGAAGATATTGTTCTGTATCTGCTGACAGTTCTAATTGCCAACCTTTTCTGCTACCTACTTAGAAGGACTGTAGCTTTTGAACTTATTTTAGTACTTTTTCTTATATTTGGGCTCCGTACAGCGTTATAGAGTGAGCTGCGCCGGTCAGTATTCTCTTCTTTGTCTTTGTAGGTCATCTAATGCTAGGCATTAACTTGATTAATGCGGTTGTTGTATTTTTTGCTTTTGTACCGTTTTTTGTGTTTTTTTAATTTTAATTTTGGGTGTTGTGATCGTGCTAGAGCCTCAGGTATTTTGTTAACTTCTTGGTCCTAATTTCAGTTTTGCTCATCTGAATTACGGTATTTTTAATTTTTTTTTCTTTATACAGGATTATTGCTTTAGTGCTATTTCTAGTTTTCATTCCTCATTTTAACGTTATAGTACCAGGTTGAATTTGTCAATAATTTAATTTTTATTGTTGTTTCTTGCGGCATATTTTTTTTCAAAATAGTGTTAAAATATATATAAGGTCTGTTCCAACATACCATTTGAACAGTTTGCAAACCGTTTAAATTGTGCACACAAACAAATATTTGTCATCCTTATGCAATCTTTTATAGACAGTAATTTGTTTGTGTGCATAGTTTGAACGGTTTGCAAACTGTCCAAATCGTATGTTGGAACAGACCTATAGTCTTGTGATACACCGCACGTTATTATCATTTTCTTGTCTTCTCCAATTAATAACTTCTAGATATTTGGTTTTATTAATTTTTGCTGACTTTCATATATACTAACGACTGTACCACTCCGTTCACGGGACTGTATCAAAACCATTTTTATGTCTACTGTTGTTAGCATACACAAAAGATTGTTTTTTATGTTTTTTTTTTTATTTGTTGAACTGTTTTATTTACTACCAACATGGCGTTAATTGCAGATAGTTTGCGGATAGTTTGTGATATACTTTCTCTCTTAATCTGTTTGCAATCATTGGTTTGTATATTTTTTCAAAGTGGTTTATCAGGCATAAGGGCTTATACTGTGTGCTCATTTTGGAAATTTACCGTCTTTGAGTTTGTTATTGAATACTTTTAAGATTGATTTAGAAGCTTCTTGACTGACTACTTCCTTTGCAATAACAAGGGGTACATGGTCAGGTTTTTGTGTCTTTTTGTTTTTAACTTTTTTTATTGTTGTTTGGAGTTCCTTAATGGTAAAAGGAGCAGTCTTTTCTTTTTTTGTAATTTTTGGCCATCTTACTGTAGCACGCTTTGGGAAAAACTGTTTGGCAATTTTGTTTTGTTTATGGTCTGCTAAGTTTTAACCGCTTCTTTGGTATAATTTGTCTGTAACGATTTTGTATTACATATTTTTGTTGTGGAGCAATTCTAATTTTTATCACTTATTTTTCAGTTTGATATGTGTTCTGCTGCATATTTTGTGCATAAGGTTAGGTGAATGTGTGATTGGTAAAGGATGGGTTGTTTTCTGTATTTGCTACTGTTAGTTGTAGATTTGTCATCCAATCAAGTAGCTTCTTTTGCTATAATGATGTGTTTTCTTCTGTATTTTTGACATTATTGTCTCGCCTCTTCAAAAAGCGTTCAAAATCTTCTATTGCTTTGTTCGGAGACCAGTAGCAAGCGTATAATACGTAGTTCTTAAGCTTCACCTATACAAAGCTTTCTTGTTTTTTATCATAAGTATTAACTTTAATTTCTTTATTGTAAATGTATGTTGCTGCATCTTGTTCCTTATCTGTGGTCTATTTTTTTATTTTTTAACATGTTTTTGTTTGGTTCTGTTATGATACATATGTATACGTTGCTTTCTATTGCTGTCTGGCTTAATAGACTCATGTCTGCCTTTCTTCTACATAAATTGGTTTGGAGACTTTCATTTGAGATTCTTTTAGAGGTGAATCTTTTTCTGTTTTTTACACAATATCTTAGTGGCCGCTTTCTTTGCATTAGTAGCACTATTTTTCATTTTTGCACTTCTTGAAGATCTGTTTTTGTTGCTCATATTCGAAGCACATTTTGTATATATTTTCTCCAGTGCAGTTTCTAGCGTGTCTAAAATCTAAGCAGTTGTAGCATTTGGTTGGGTTTAAGAATTCTGTTACTCTGCACTTGATCCATCCTACCCTAGTTTTGTCTTCTTTTGATACAGCCTATGCTTTTTTGTTTGGTAATGTAACTACTGCATGATTTTGTAAGTGTGTGGCTACAACGGCGATCCGACCATCGAACAGCGCTCCGACCATCGAACAGCGCTCCGAGCATAGAACACTAAAATGTGTTCTAAGCTTGGACCTTTGCACACCGGTCGAGTCTCGTATTTATACTGAACTGAAACTTTTTTAGCGGCGGGCGTGAGAGTAAAATTATTACATTATATTTTTTATTAATAAATAATTTTACTCTCACGCCGATAAAAAAGTTTCAGTTCATATAAATACGAGGCTCCAGCGGTGTGCGAGGGTCCGAGCTTAGAACACAATTTAGTGTTCTATGCTCGGAGCGCTGTTCGATGGTCGGAGCGCTGTTCGATGGTCGGAGCTCCGTTGTGGCCACACACAGTGTTCTGATTTTTTTGATATTTTCTCTTGTGTGACCCTTTATGCTTTCCCACTTTTTTTTTTATTTGTGTATGTTCAGTACTAGAAAAGACTACATTTACAGCTTTGGTTTTTTCCTATATGGTCTTTGATTGTTTTTTTAAACAAAAATGTTTTTTTAGTTTTTCTCTGCATGGGAACATTGAAGTGAACAAGCACTTATTTGTTTAGTGATTTCTTGTACTTTATGATTAATTCTTTTGAGCGTGGTTCGTTTAGAAAATAGCCTAAAAATCACAAAAACTGTCCCACATTAAAAATGCCGTGACAACTTCAAATTTTAACAAAATTAGGTGAAATTATACTTATTTTTGTTTAAATTTTCTTCTCTAATTTTTTTTATTGGTATTTTGTTTAAAAACGCTCATTTTTGTATACGTTGCTAACATTTTTAGAAAATATTTTTCTTAAATATATGAAATGCTTTTTAAAGTTTGGTTCTTGGGAATGATAGTGAGTCTAAGTTTTTTACGTTAATAAATTAATTGATTACAATTTTTGCAAAAAACCTTAAATTTGAATTGCATTAGTTTGAAAGTATTTTTGGTTAAAAATGTGTTAGCTGAGCACAGGCAACACTTACATCGAGCAAACGAACAGTTTGATTTTGTTTGGGGGATCTAGTACACTATATTTGCATGCTCCATGTTTATAACTTTAACTTTATAACTTTTTTGGCGGTTTTCTAAAGTAATGTCTTTAAGAAAATGATACTGATGGTTGTGGTAACTGCAGAAGACGAATGGGTGATTCTGTTGCGGTTTTCTCGGAAATTCTTTCCGGTATGACTCTTGCTTTATAAGACGTTTCTTGCTAGATTGACGTAGGTAAGGGTTGTAGTGCTCTTGAAGCAGGTTGTTTTGCCGAAGATCAGTTATCATGTTGACGAAGATTTTGTGCGATACAGGTTTCTTATATAATAAATTTCATTAAAGGTTGGTTGGAATTCCCAAAGAGTGTGCATTATTTTAAAGGAATAAGCCGAACCGATTGAATAAAAAAGCAATGAGAGTAGAAATAGAGGATTTTTTTGGAGCGCCATTGGTTCAGTTAGTGCGAATTGATCAATTATAGATTTCTTACAGTGAAGATTATGATCATTATATTGGTCGTACTGGCAGACGACAAAAAGTTGGTAATGTATTTGCATTTTTTATTTGAGAATGCTGGCCAAACCTTTAATTTGTAACTGCTTGAAATGGATATCTCTGCTTGCAGCAATTGAAATAGCCGAAATTGTTGGAGTAATAGAAAAATAATAGAGGCACTAAACAGTCTAAACAGTAGAATATTAAAGTTAATAAACAATTTAATGGTAGAAGGCTTTCAATTAGTTGACATGAGAAATAACATGGATGGTAGCTTTAGAAATGTTAACAAATATTTTAATAAAATACGACTAACATTGAAATCTTGAAATCTGACAACTAGATGGGGATTTAAAAAATGGTCTGCTTAAGAAAATTCAACAATTACATGTAATACATCAATAATAACATCATCGAAGAAGAATTAGCTTCACAATCTAATCACACAAAACGTCATAATAAAAAGAATAAAGAAGACCGTCTACTCACTCAAACGAAAACATGAAGAAATGGTCTATTTTTTCCACTTCCAACCAATACTAACGACAATTTTCATAATCAATCAGAAGATAATTAGAACGAAAACCTACAAAGCACTTTAACCCGACCGAGAAGATATATCTAGGAAAAAAGCAAAAAACCACAGCATTTAAACAACAAGAACTTTGATTCTGATTTAGATTTTGAAGATGAAGAATCTTATTAAATCAAGCCTCAAACAACCGAAAGCTTTCCATTTATCATAGTCAAACTGGAGCAGATTTAAAATGACATAAATTATCTTAAACTGGAAGAAGGCACTACATGCCTCTTCTCATCAATGAAAATTAGCTCGAAAAGTCTTGCAGACCATGGACGCATTACAACTTTTTTTGTTTTTTTTAATTTAATTTTTCAATTTATTTTTTACGTATAAATAATTTGTATATACATAAAAGAGAAATAAACTGAGGCTTTTGTCATTTGACATCCGGCCGAAAAAAATGTCTATGTAGTTTAAATTGTTGGAAGCTGTTCCATAAACTCCACAATGGGGTTGATGTGTTTCTTTATCTTCTTAAGTGCATCTATCACGGTTTTTTCTTTGTTTTTTTTCTAAAAGATTACTTCTTACTGCTGCGTATTCATTACAGTGTTCTAGTAGGTGTTCTGTCGTTTCAGGTAGGTCGCACTTTATGCAATTTGGAGAGTCGTTTTGTTTAAATAAGTGTTGTTTCTCTGCTGTCATCAAACCATAGTTCATTCAAGGGTTGCTGTTGATTTTTTTTATAGAATTGGCCTTTTGTTGATTCTTCATATTGTTGTTGCCATTGTTCTTGCATTCCTTTTTTCAATTGATGTTTGTAATTGTTTTGTGGTAATATAATATTTGTTATTAGTTGTTCTACTTCTTTGGCTGCTTTGTCTGCTTTTTCGTTGCCTAGTATTCCGATATGACTTCGTTTTCATTGTAACACTACTTTTATGTCTTTTGTGTTCATATTATTGATTTCGTTGTATATTTCTTTGCACATATAGTTAGTTTTTGTGGAAATATTGATTTGCTGGAGTAAGGTCAGGGATGTTTGGGAGTCTGTGAATGCATTACAACTTATCTTGATAGAAAGAAAATACATACATACGAATTGCAAGAGGAAAAAACCTTTAAAGTAGTATTATGAACACATCACGCTAGACGTAACCACAGAGAAAATAGCAGAAGCTTTTTAAGCTAAAGGCTACACAGTTTTATTAACTAGCTCAAAACTTTTTAACTAATGGAAAAAGATGACGAAAACATAATGTCTTTGAAGAAACTACTAGGACTTAACTAAATAGTTGAGGAAAAGCTCAAATTGGGCGAACTAGCTCACTGCCGCCGATGTTAAGCTTTTGGCTATGCAGGATGTGTACCAATAGTTATGTATGCGTTGGGTGCTCCAAAAACTACTCTTTACCCCACTACAATTCAACATTATAAGATAGAGACAAATGCGCAAATTGACATGAAATCATCAGCTATAAGGAATTTCAACATACCAAAAAATGAAAGCGAAAATGTTGAAATCTTGCCAACCATAACATGCTCCGATCAGATACTAACAGGCGTAAACCTGTTGTACACCCACCAGCTGACCAAACAACATCCAGAGAACCGACGCTAAAAACAGACATGAAGAATGTTTTAAAAACTGTAAATGCCGATAACGGTTTGCTAAAACAAATCTTTATGAAAAACCAAAACAAAAGTTATATAAACATCTGGCACTGCTAATATCATTGTCAACAGCAAAGCGCTGTAGTTGACAGATCGTAAGGGAAGTCGATTACAACAAGAGCACAAAGAGCCCAAACAGGCAAATGAATGATAGTGAGGCAATATGGGAGTATTCTCGAGAACTCGTAACAAAAATCAGAATAGTTTGGGTTTAATATGTTTCTCTGCCAGTGTGATGCTTCGCACTCATGAAGGGTGCTTAACTTGAAACACTAGTGTATGTGTCTTACACTGGGTGAAAAGGCAATTTACATAAGTATTTTATTATTTAATTAATTTAACTAATACATATACAATAATAAATTTAATTAATAAATGATAGAAAATTTAAAGTTTCTATCTTTAGATCTCATGTAGGATATTTTGTTCAACACTGAAATATCGATGTTTAGATGTTAAATGTGTAACTATTTTTTTTTTATTCGTTCTTTATATTTATAAGTTGTAATGAAAAAGGTCATTGGAACTAAAAAGTATAAATATTTTTATAATTAAAACCACATTTTCTTTTAAATTAGTTATCTTAGTTGACAACTGATGATGAGTACACATATACGTAAAATAAAAGTACATAGATACTTATTGCAAACCGCGCGAACTTGGAATGCGTTTAGTAGTTACATGTGGAGCCATGCAGGAAGAGTTTAAATTAAATACTTCACAGGTTGTCTGACATTCTATTTTTGCATTCCTACTACACTTGAACGTCAAAAACTTGCGTCCAATGTACCATGCAATACTTACATGTTAAATGTCTCGAGTAAATTTATTTACATATTCGAGAGTGCACGTATTTTTAAACGTTACAAGAAAATACAATTTATGCAAAAAGAAATTTAAAACTGGCAGCCAATCAAATTAAATTGAAAGTTGCTTTTTTGTTTTCTCATTTTTTTTTCATTAATGAAATAATTATTTTAATTCATAATTTGATGAAACGATATTAATTATCAAGTTTTAATTTTTAATTGTTTATTCTTTTTTGTAGTAGATTATATATCGAATTAATTCTATGTATATTAATAATATTTCTAATAATATAGAATTTTAAATTCATGCGAATTTAAAAACTGAAATTATTTATTGTGAATATTAGTTGACAAGTGTAGTACGTTGATGGCACAGCGTAAATGTACGGCGTGTTAATTACGTAATTAAAACCATGTATCAGCAAGATACTTTAATATAAATACATCTAAAAATAGTGCGATGCGGCGGCGTTTTCTCTAAAGTGTGTTCGCGGAGCGGCGGCGGCGGCTTTCCGGTCGAACACAAAGTACATAAATAAACCCCACATTCTGGATACTTTTGGCACTTATATTTATTGGTTTTTAAAAGGCATCCACTTTGTGAATGAAGGCCGCAAAATGTATAAGGTGTTACCACCATATGTTAGGCGCATATGTCACAAATGCCGCGGCGCTTAAAAGTGAACGCGTTTCCAGCCGTTCGCGGTTTTATGCGTAATATATTCATAATTCGTCGGCGCATTTACATCGGCAGCATGAATTTTATACGCGAACATTAATGTTTTCCAAGGGGCACAAATCATGGCTGTTTAATTTGTTACTGCCGTTAACAAGTTATATCTGGATGTGTGGAGAAGTTCATTAGAGTGGTTTGCTTAGTTGTGACATATTTATCAACTATATATGCAATCTTAAACATTTTTGATCTAAAATATATTCTATAGTAAACAGATTGTATTATATTTGCACAATTTTTTGATAAGAGTTCCAGTTTGCAACAAAATGTGACATGTAGTAAAATGTCTATTTTCGTAAGACACTTGTTGCGTTATTTTTCCTGTATATTATTTTTTACGTTTTTAAAACGACGAACGAACAAATCGAGAATTAATTACATTTTGACAAGTTCTATCGGCAGATGGCAAGGGCAGTTTCTAATGGTTAACATCTGTTATTGTAACTAATAATAATAAACTACCCCTTATGCGAAAACTCAATTTTAGAATATGATAGGTCATGCCTTAATAAATGAAAGGTGAATAATATAAATTATGTTGAAGTTTTTAGAAAATTTAATAAAAATTAAATAAATATTACAATGTTAGTGCTTAGCTATTTAATGTATTATGCAAAATGTTTAATTTTTTTTCCTTATATTGTCTCATTATAAAGTTCTTATAGTTTTATTTAACAGAATTATTTTAATCTTAAAATGCTATACTTTAAAAATACAGCTTATCAATGTATGCTTGCTTTCTGGGCGTACATAATATAATAGAATGTCGTCTCTTTCAGAAAATATCCACTGGTAGAGTCTGAAATTTTTTTTTTATAACTATTCATTAATTTTTACAATATACAAAATTTTTGAAATCTGAAAAGCTTTTGAAGTTTTAAAAGAGATTTTAAAATTAGTACGAAAAAATTCAGCAATTAAGATATGTTTTTGCAAAAAATGAATATTTTTTGGTTGTAATAATTGTAGATTTGTAGTAAATAGAAACAGAAAATATTAAGACAAGTTTAATAAATAAAAATGTTTGAAATACAATAAATTTATTTTGTATTTGTGTTGTTTTAAATAGAATTGCTGTATTATCCTAACACTGCTGCAAATGTTTTCTGAAGTATTGCTTAACTCTCGCAAGCATGCCTTTTGCTATTCCGCGAATTTGGGGATTGTCTTTTTTAGTTGTCCTTAGATGATGGTTAAAGACTTCAGCTTTAAAGTAGTCTTACAGAAAGAAGTCTCAATGCTTCAAATCCGGCATGGCAGCATGGGGAACGTTTCTCTTAAACGTTGGAGTGATGCACGGGATGTGTAGGCTGTTCCCTTATTTTGTTTAAACTAGGCATTCTGAACATTAAGTTTCGCAAGGGCTAGGGCGAAAAAAATCTTATTTACGGCAATAGCCGTAAGTAAGGTCCGAATACCTTCAACTCTGACATGGCGCACTTTGGATTCTTTGAAATTTGTTACCCACAAAACATTGATTGATTTTTGGTTTGGGGCTTTTTAGTTAATAGTAATTTCAAATTGGATACGGAACGACATTTTGCAAAACAAATCATATAAAACTAAAAAGCAGACAAATGCAAATATTTTAAAACAATTAGTCGGTTGGACCAAATTTTAATCGGAATTGTACAAAACAGGATGTAACAAAGTTTATAAAAATAATACATAGGCAATGTCAGGCGTTTTATGGGTGTGAAACATGGATGGTGTCAAAAGCAGATAAGAGAAGATTTTAGATGTGTTTTTACAGAATATTTTAGAAGGACAAGGTCACTAATGAAGAAATTTTTGAAGTTGGTAGTTAGAAAAGTATTTATATACAATATATTTTAATATATTTTATGAGACACGCAGGACTGTGTTGTTTTCAAAATAGTTTGATATGTACGCTGCCTTAGTTTCTCGGAAATGAGTATATTGGTGCATGATAGTGAAAGATGGAGATATGTATGGAAATAGTCTTGGGACTGATGACTAATTTATAATAAATCTCAGAAAAATAAGAAAGTTTTACACAATTTTATTAGGCGTTATTTTCTGCTAGAAGTCATTATTTACGAATATGTCCCATATTTGTTCAATTGGGAAAGAGTAATATAGTACAAAATAAATGTTGTTGTACTTTTACAGGTGGTATGTAATATCTCTATAATTTTGTTAATTATATTTTATAAACTGTTGTATTTTACTTTAATTTGAACTCAATAAACATATACATGTACTTTAGGCATGTTTGTATACATAATGTAAACCATGATTTTGATTATTTATTTCAACTTTAATGACTATTTTACGAGGACACGCAACGTTTTATATATTGATACATCTTCTTGGGTCTTGTGTTTTTATATGTTTTCTATTTCTAATTATTTGCAGTAAGCAGTGAAATTTGTAAAAGTTGTCATTACATTTTATCATTTCTTAGTGTTATTGGGACTGAGTTAGATAAATAAACAATTGGATTTGTCTCTGACAGCTTGCATTGCTTTCATAACTCCAGGATATTTGCATTTTCTGGATAGAGTTGCGTGAGGCCGCATGTCAACTGCTCAACGTTTCTGTACTCGTGGATATTTTATTGGGATTAACTTTTTATTTTATGGACGCTTTGGGTTTTCACCCCATCTTTGTATAGGCCTGGCCTTCTCATACGACATAGAGTCTATGTTCGGAAGTTGCTGGCCACTTGGCCAGTATAAAAGAGATTTTTACAAACGTTGCACTTGCATACATTAGTTGAATGCCAGGACAACAGAGTGAGGTTACTAATGGAGGTGGTACAAAGGGCAAGATGAGGCCTACGCGCAGTAAACTGAGGCTTTGCCTTCTAACTCTAAATCCAGAATTTATGTTAGTTTCTATTGTACAGAACGCACAGTATATCTTTACGACATCCGATTTATATATGTTTCTGACATTTTGCAAGAACTTAGCTTCTTGCAGCATAATAAAGTACGCCACCGCTTTCAAAATTATTGGCATTAAAAGATTTTTGATTGTTCTACTAAAAAATTAAACTAAGTAATAATCCTTACTAAAATCTAGCATTTTTTTTATATATGGAATAAATTTTTAAAATGTTTTTACGAATTTGTCTGTTTTAATGATTGACTTAAAAATATGATGCCGTGAGTTCAGCCAGATTTTGAATTAATTGAGATGATCTACCATTTGCATTATGTCTAGTTTCTACTATGTAGTCTTTATTATATAGATATAGATTATCAGTTAGCGACAATTCTTGTTTGCAGTAACTTAGTTTACGAGTACATTAAAAGAAAAATTGCAAAAGTTGGAGTATTAAAGTACAATGAATATCTCCATGTTGTGGTAAAGAAGATGCATAATAAGTAGATGAGAAATTGTAGACATTATTTTTGGAGTAGTGCAGGTAAAATGGTTGAATGTGAAATGGAGTCGATATTCTATTTTAATTTCAACTGACTGCACCACGGTTTTTGATTAAGATATATTTAATTTTTTTTATATGCAGTGTTTATATATTATTGGTCAAACTGGTGTTAGAATAAAGTTATTAATAGTTTAAGCATTTGAAGGCTTGACTGAGCAATATAGGAAAATTGAAGAATATGAGATAATTTTGAATTTGAGAATGACAAATCTAAGGTCAAGAACTGAGGTTGTGGAAATCTATTTTGTATCATTTTATTTATTTTATGATTTAAATTGTCAAAAGTTTTTGTAGATGACATCACACTAACTCTGACTACTAAAATGAGTTTGTGTATCATTTTTGCTAGATTTATTATAGTGGATCTGTTGAGCAAGAAGCCATGTAGATCTATACTGGTTTGATTGAGCGTAGTATCTGTGAAAGGGTTGTATCATATGAAAAGATTTTTGACAAATTAGAGAATATAGAATTGGGTGGGTAGTTTAAAAGATTGTTAGGACTACTACTGTTAAGTATTGGAACAACCTTAGCAAGTTTTTATGAAGATGGAATGGATCCGCACAGAATTTTTTTATTGAATTACATAAATAGTGATATAGGTTTAACAAGAATACTTAAAAAATCTTTTAGAAAGAAGCGAGGACTTGATTTGATCAAATTCAGCACTTAGTTTTAGTTTTTTTAGGCATTTTAATACTTTGGCTTTATCAATATTTTGATTATCAAAAGTTGATATTGTAGTCTGTTTATGTTTAAATACCGAATTGCAGTATGAAGTAAAATCATTAACTATATCAAAAAGGTTGAGGTAGGAGATAAATGCGTTAGAGATGTTTTTTTGTGGCAACTTATATTTGTTTTGTATAATCAAAGTAGGACGTGCTTTATGTTTTTTATAAAGTTTTACTCTGTGATATAATTTAGATGAAGGTTTGGAAGCATAAAATGTTTGTGTTATGGTGGTTATGATGTCATCCTTGCTGATACAGCTACGGCAATTATTGTCTAAACTTTTGTGCTATATTTGTTTTCAGTAAGCTTTTTTATTTTGTTGTAGTACATGTTAAGACGATTCTGATTTTGTTTCAGAAGTTTTCTTCTGAGTTTGAGTATTTTACATATATTTATGTGCTTTTTCAAGGAGTCCTTGTAGTTTTGAATACATGATTTGCTTGGTTTTCCATCTTGAGCATATTACACGTTTTTCTTTGATATTTCCAATTTGATTTTAAGGTGAAGCTGTTTTATCGTGATTAATTTATGTCTACAACTCAGTTTCCTTAGTACTATCCAAATGAGCGCACATGGGCTTTGTCAAATGTTTTCTCCAAATCCATAAAACACGTATAAATGCTGATACTGTTCTAAGGATTGTAAATCGAATATTGCGTCACATGTGCCACGGTTTACTTGGATTCACTGTGTTTGAATTTATTTGGAACGCTCTCTGCTTTCCAAATGTAACAAATAAAATTAAACATTTTACTGTGAACTATCTTTTTTTATAAATACGTGCGATGACATTGTATCGGCACTACGCGCTTTCTCGTTTATAAGTTGAGAAATAGCTTTCTTACCTTTTTAATTGTTGGTTTGTCGTCCGTCTTTTTGGCATAGAATTAATATGGTCCATGTTTACTGTGCTGTATGTATTTAAAAGTGTGTTAAACTGTTTCAGTGCTTCAGTATAATTTTGTTATGCGATCTTTTTTCCATTCACTATACCAATTGGTACTGCCTTACGATAGTGTTGGCTTATATACCTGGCGCAGTTTCTTATAAAAAGGTAAGTATCAGCCAAAAATTGTAATTTTACTTGCCACATTTTTTTTACTAGTTGTTTTTAGTGGATTGACATGCTTTTTTGAGGTAAGTGCACTAGTTTTAGGACTTTGTGCATTTTTTTTCTATTTTATTTATAGTTTTTGATTGCTGTTCTAAGTTGGTCATTATTGTCATCAAACTTGGTGTGTTTGGACCGCGACACCTATGGTGTTCTTTGCCACGTTGTATAGGTTCTCTGTAAATTTATTCCATTTAGTTATAGTTGATTGTTCTTTAGTAGAGGTTTTTATAGGCTCTTAATTTCTTTCTGGAAGATAGAGTGTACTTTGGGGTTGTTTAATTTCATTATATTTTCTTTTTCCGTTTATGAATTTATTGTTTTTTTTTGGCTTTGTGATATGTAGCTGCATGTTAGATAGGAGTGGTCTATGGTCGGTCTAACAATTGTTTCTCATTTTGCTCTTGGGAAGTGAACATGAGCAAACATTCTGCTAACAAGTGATTATATAATCAAGAATGTGCCACTGCTTAGAGTGAGGGTGTTGCCATGTTTTCAGCTTGTTTTTTGCCCAAACACAGTGGTTGTGATGCAGAGGTTAAATTGTGAACATTGTGTAAGCGGTCTCAACTCATCTGCATTTTCTTGTTCCAAATTGTGTCTACTAATTATACCATGCCATGAGTAGTGATCCGAACTAACTTGTGCACAAATTACCCATAAGTAATTTTAATACCTATGGGTAATTTGTCATTTTTAGGCATTTTTAAGATTTGGTAATCTATGTTCTTATAAAATTTGTTTTGTATTGTTGTCTATTGTGGCGCATAGACAGATGTGTGATCTTTTTATACTGAAAGACGGAGGGTGATTATACGGTCAGATACCCAACATGGAAGTTTGTTAGATCCAGGGCAATTGTAAATCCGCTCATTTTAGTTTCACTCCTACATTACTTTTTTAAGTAGAATGTGTAAACAACTTTCACTTCCGTAAGCTGATTTTTATCTGCAAACCTTGCTTTGCTCAGTGCAGCAATGTTAATACCGTACCTTTTTAGTTTTCGGGCTACTATTGCAGTTTCCGCTTAGGGCATGCATTTTTTATGTTATTATACAGTGAGCGCACATTACAAGCAGCAAACTTATAGTTTATTATTTATGTTTGTTTTATTTTTGTTATCTGTTTGACCACATTCAGAACGATGCACGAGCGACGTTGTTTACCTCTTATTGTAGAGCTAAAAGTTTGTTTACGGCACCTTTTCTAGCTTCCTTCTTCTTCGATTTGCGGCTCTCAAAGCATTTGATTTTTGCTTTGTTGTCATATCCATCGATTGCTGATGCCTATTGATTGTGCTCGCCTTCTATGTCATTTCAGGCTTCATGCACTATGTGGGGACTCTACATTTTATTGGAGTTGTTAGTTATTGAGCTTTTTTTTTTTCTCTTTCTGCCAGGTTTAGACCAAACCACTACAGCTACTTGAAGTCAGTAGTGAGAAATTATAGATGTCGAGGACTACTAGATGGTGCCAAACTGCTAGAACTAGAGGCTCCACTTCTAATAACACCCAGTATACTTTCTAGAGGCTTGCTATTACGAATGATTATGCATAGCTATGTTTATAGTCAATCTATTTTTTTAGTTATTTAAGCATGATTCTTTTTAGGCTATTAAAAAATTGCTTTATTTTAATCTGTTTTTAGTTGTAAGTTTTAGGATTGCATACAATTAACAATTAAAACCTTCATTCTTTAGAGGAAAACCATTTTCTTATTTTTTTACTGCAAGTCCGAAGTGAAATGTAGGCTATTTTAATTAACTTAACATATGGCACAGTTTTAGGTTATCTTCTACTCTTAGCTTATTGGCTAGTTGTTATTTTTATTTTTAGTTACAATTTTTGGCATTGTTTTCATGTTTTTTTATTAACATCGTATAGAAGACTTTGTTCAGCCTGTTTGTTTTGTTTCTGTTCACTCCTTCTTGAAAAGTTTTTAGCTGTTTTTATACTTCAGTTTTGATTTAAACATTGTTGCGGTAGTTTTATTTCAATGGTAAGTTATCTTGTCCTACCAGATACTTTCTTTATTAGGTTTTGTTTTGTTTGCAGAGCTGGGTATTTTGCCTTACTAATCTGAACTACAGTAATATAAACACAAAACTAGAGTTGTGAATACAAACATATTAGCGTGATTGGCACTTTTACTGCTATCATGTCCAGGCTGGAAGTAGATATATTTTATTTTTAGCGGGTTGTCCGCGCGGAATACGAAAATGTTATCATTGCGTGTACCTTGGCATTGATTAGACTTTAGAAGCTAATTAACTCAATTAGCTTAGTTTATTCTTCAGTAACAAATATGAGAAATGTGACTTGTTAGCAGAATCTTAATCAAAATATAGTGTTTGGGACAATACTCTATTAATTAATGATATAAATGATATATAACTTTAACACCAAACACTTTAAGACGAATTGAAATACACATGATATTCGATCTTATAACCAATACAGTTGTTTACTTCTAATTGACATTCAAGTTCAACTATACATACAGCTTCTATTTTAGTCAAATAAAATTGAATACAATTCATTTATATTATCTTAATATACTTAGTGAAGTAAATAGATTAGTAATTAATAGTTTAATTGCAAGCAATTAGTTTTTACTATAGGCATTATACGTCGTCATTAAAACTTAACATGTGTTCGGCTAGTAAAATATCCTTAATTACAAATTGCGTAAAATGCTCGTATAATTTTATAGATTAGTTGATGATGCAAGTTTTGCTTTTTACGACGAGGTGGTTGTAACGCACCTCCCAACACATTTCAATATCGGTTGCTATTAACCCAATTTCATTCCTTATTTAACCTACTCGCGCTAAGGCTATAAATGTAATGGACTTGCATATTATCTAAAATTGCTAAGGAAACTATATAGAGAGATTTTCATCAGAATAACGACATAATTACGGTTATGGAATAGCGTCACCTAACATGGAAGGGTGTATTAAAGTATAGTAGTATTTTTTTTTTTTTAATTATAACTTTTTATAAAATTTTCACCCGGATTGGAGTAAGAGTGAAGTATTGGGGTGGATAATACTTCAATTAAAATTTCGTATAAAACTCACATTTGAAAATGTAACAGCTCCCAAACGATTGGCTTCGTTTACAGGAAGTCTGTTCTACTTGCATGCACTAGCAATGATCTTGTATATAGCAGGTGACGATAGCAAGCAAGTTCAATACGGTTACGTTCGATCTTTGCATTTCACTCTGGCTTTAGTCCGATGCATGAAGAGAAAAAGGGGAGATTTATATATAAGTTTACAAGGTATTGAAGTGCCATCATCATGGTGATAATGATGCTATCGTACGGATTCATTTCCTGGCCTTGTTTAAAATCCAGAGCCATTGTGCAAGACTTAAAGAGATTCCAGAGATTTATCTTTGTTCTCCACCCAGAGTTACGTTTCACCTGATTGCTACACGGATTTTACATACTAATCCCGGCAACGTATAAAATATAGTTAAAACAATGCCGTAACCCTCAGCCCTACAATCCTCAACACTTTTTAAGAATAAATTTGCTGCATAATTTTAAGAGGATAGAATGTATTACTAAAAATTACAACAATGTTACAAATATAAAGAAAGTAATATGAGATACTAAACTCAACATCAAAGTGTATGTTAAGTTTAATATATGCAGATGATGTTGGTCCAGTTAACCACGGAATAATTACTAAAGAACTTGTGGATCTTGTCTGTACATTCTATATTAGTTGGGTAAGGTGTTGTTGCCCCTCATTGCTGATGCAGCTCAATACAATCAGATAAGGTTTATTCGACCTGTGTAATCTTGCTACTTAACACTTAGAAACTCACGACATATAATTTTGGGATCTTGACTGGACGGGGATTAATAGGGTAAACCAAGAAAAAAAAACTTGATTTATTTTTAACTTGATACCATCCGAGAGGGATGGATTATTGCAATTCGCACGTGAAATGCGAATTTTGATTTATGAAATTAATTTCGAGGACTTTCAAAAGTAGTTTTATAAATCGTTAAACTTTAGAAACATATTATCTGCGGTCTGACATGTTTATGTTTTGCACTGCTATAAATGTCATGCAATAATTTACTTTTATATAAATGTTTAATTTTTTTAGTAACATAAGAATCATAACAATTATAATTATCCAGAACAAATTGCAACGACCGCAATAACAAGAATACTAGTCGCAATAAGCTCACAATCGTAGAACAATAATAAAATATTTCAATTTAAGAATGTTATTTTATACATTATGTAAATATTTTCATTTTTATTTGATTCAATTTAAATTGGTAAAACATAAAAATGTTTTGTTGAAACGATACTTTTTGGAGGAATAAATATTTTATTTTAATTAAGTTGTTTACAATCTTATTGGAATGTATTAAGCGGTAGAAATTCCATTTATTTTTAGATTGGGAATAATAACAATAAGCAGAATTGTTATGAGGATACAAATTTTCAAACAATTAGGTAAATTCTGTTAGTTTAAATGCTATTAATAATACAACGGAATGCGGAACAAAACAAGGAGATGTACGAACAACCTCTACAAGATGAACGCGTTTCCTTAGTAAATTTGTGAATAGTTAGTCTGTGAGCAAATATTTATATTCAAATTAACACGATTTTAATATTCTGAATATGTGTTACAAGTAAACATGTAAGATTTCTTATTTGTTTATCTTTCTTCGCAGTGATAGGGTAGCATTTAATATCTACAACAATGCCGATTTTTGGTATAATTAATATTTATTATTTAATTTTAGTCAAAGAATAAAAATAATATAACATAGTGGATTAAAATGTTATATGTTCTACATTTTAATCAACTATTTTTTTGTATCAACTGGAAAAGTTTGTATTTATTTTCTTTTGTTATCTTAGTCATGCTTAGGCATTTTAGTGTTTAAAGTCTTAATGTTTATCGCTTCGTAGCACTACATTTCAATAGTAATTTTTTGTGTCTGCTTGCCTTAATGTGGTAGGTTCTATTTTATAAAGAAGCAGTATTAAGGGTTTGTATCTTCTTGACGTTTTTATTTGCAAATCTAATCGAAAGCGGTACATAAGTAAAGACGCATTTTGATAAATGCATTTCAGCTGTTGTGTTATTTGTGTTATTTGTGTTTTAAGTTCAAATTTGAGGTATTTTTTCGTGATATGGGAGAGGAATCTTCTAAAGACTCAACGTGTCGGATTTAATTTCAAGAGGAGAGTGCCTACCGGACTAAACCTACCCCCAGTGTTGAGTACCTGGAAGTTTGAGACTGTATGGCTCATGGACTTTCCATTTGGTATTTTAGGAGGCGGTGGATAAGACGCTTAAGAGGCTGTGGGGTGGAATGAGTTGATTCATTGGTTGTTTGTATATAAAAGCTTCTTTGCCTGGCTCGGCGAATCTGGTTAGGTTTGGATTGGAGTGAACCGCGAGATTATTAAAGTATTTTTTGGCCAAAGCTTTGATGTGCTGTAGAATTTTGAGGTCGGTATGAATTTTTTTGTTTTGGAGTAACCATGGAGCTCCGGAGAACATCCGCAAAGTCTTAACTTTAGAAGGCTTCAAGACGATTGAAACTTTTGTCTATGTGGTCTGTTAGGTGGGTTAGTTGATGGACACTGGAGTGACCCTACCTGAACCCATGTTGATAGGAGGGGAGAAAATTATTAGTTTCCGTGTGATCTTGGATTATGTTCAAGATCACTATTTCTATGACCTTATTTAAACTGCATTAAAGACGGTAGTTTTTGGGGAATCTTTTGGTTTTTACCAGGTTTTGATATGTTTATAATGAGGAAGCTTATTCACTCTATAAGAAAGTGCCCAGTTCTAAGAATCGCATTTGCAATGTTGGTGAACGTCATTATTGCTTTATAGAGAATGATTTTTGAGCTCTGTTTGGGATTATATTTGAGTTTTTAGACTATTTTTTTGATTTGAGAAGGTTTAGCTTTCATTCATTCAATTGGACATTTAACCATCCACTTATTGGCAATTTTATCAGTTTAGTCAATTCAATATCTTTTTAACATATTATAAACATTGACAATTTCTTAGTGAATAAATTACTTAACAGTATTTTTACCATTGTGCTTTTACAAACCTACCTGTTGGTACATTGTACTATACTGTTAGTTACAAATTGCACAATAGACCACTTATGAACACGTCTCAAATCTCAATCTAGAGTCAACATAGGAATTACTAACTCTGCATTACAGTATGATATTTTATTAAACGCAACTTTAAAAGTTTTTAGTTTTACAGCTGTAGACATCAATTCTGTCCCGTCCAGAAATTTAACAATTTCTTTATTAAATTTTAACTGAATTTAATAATGTACTCAAAGATTAACAGAACACACGTTAGCATGACTATAAAGTCTACTAACACACCAAAAGTATTATATTAAAACAAATTTACAAAAATTGTGTACAGCGTGTACAACATGACTGCAAGAACTAAATTAGCATTCTACAATTACACAGTCAACAACTTTTCAATATACAGAAATTTAACTTCTAATCTTTTAATAAAGGATTTTGTTTTCCCATAACTATCATATAACTATAACTTTTCTGCATTTAGAACAATTCTATTGATTTGCAGCCAAGAGAATGTACCATATTCTCGAAATTTTATCTGGACTTTTTGAACAATCCATGCAATTTTATCAAGTTTTCAACTGACTTTGACTCATGACAACAAAAACTTCTGCATCTTGCAAACTTTATCCAAAGCATCTAAAACTGTTTGATGCTTTGCAAAATTTTAACTTTATAGACGTTAGTCAAAAACTAACTAAAATTTTGTATTATTACTTTCAGGTTTTATAAGTTGCTTTCTAAATTTTGCATTGCAACCAAGAAGGCTTTAACTTATCTTCTAAATAATACCACACAGTTTGTCATTAAAAACACGAAAAGAACACTGTAGACTTTTAGAAAGGTCTTTTAATTTAGGATACTGTGATAAATTAAGTAAATTACTATCGTAGTAGTAGAGCGCAATGACTGACTGCATACATTTGTTGATAAACACTAACCAACTGGTAATTACTAACACTCACTTCAAACTACCTAAGAGGTGACTACACACCTGAAAGTTCTCAACGGGGTACACATTGTCAGAAATCAAATGAACATTGTAATGAAATGCAATATGCTTCATGAAAACATACCGGTAGTTGACATCAAGTCAAATCACAATCTTTTTATTGGGTTGGATGGATAAAACTTAACTAAAAATGTGGCGACCGTTGAGACAAGGAATTTAATATGATCAAGTTATTTGATTTTGGTTATTATAGAAATATAATGATTATTAAGGTGATTTGTGATTAGGGTCAGAAAAGTTGATAAAAATAAAGATTAAAAAACTACTCCTCAAAGTGATTTTAAACACAAATTCTAAGAACGAGCTGGTTGAAGCTTTACAGACCGCGTTTTCTGTTAACAGTGTTGTGTTACGTGTCTTACTATTTATCTGCGTGAGAAAATGCAGGATAGAAAGTTATCTCAGTTCCTAAGGCACCTTCAAACACTTGCCAAGTCAGCTGTTCCGAGCAGCTTGCTTTGGACATTTTGGTTCGGAAGATTACCGACATCCATGCAAGCCATTCTCGCAGCTCACAAAGATTTATTGATGGAAAAGATTGCGGATTTAGCTGATTCAATCATGGATTTAACATCATAACGACCTACGGTTGCAGAAGCAGCAGCTCCAGTTCAAGTAAGCAGTACAGTTTCAGCAACTCACAATCACACTGCAACAAGAAATTGCATCAATAAAAGAAGAAATTGCCGAAGTAGGAAATAGCAAAGCTAATTTTCAAGATGGATTGAGATTTCGCTCACGGTCAGTTTTATATAATCGACAATGCAAGAATGACATTTGCTGGTACCATATGAGGTTTGGACGCGAGGCAACAAAGTGCACACAGCCATGCTCATTTCAGAGAAATTTAACGGGCAGTCGTCACCTGCCAGACAACATCACGCCGTATTTACATGACTGATGATGTCACAAAGTCACAATTCCTAATGGACACCGGCGCTGATTTATGTGTGTTTCTTGGCTTCTATATGCAAAGACCATTAAATAAAACGCGATTTGAACTTGCCGCGGTCAACAGAACGGTGATAGTAACATACGGCACTGTGACGTTATCACTCAATTTTAGACTCCGCTGAGACTTTGCATGGTGGTGTCACTAAACCTATTATTGGAGTGGATTTTCTTGCATTCTACGACCTTTTTGTAGATGTAAGAAACTGTAAACTGGTAGACTCAACGACCCTACTTACTGTTGCTAATACACAGCCAACAAAACAAGTATCAATAGTTGCAATTAACCAAACAACAAAACAAGTATAAAATAGAATATATTCAGTCAGGTTTATAAGTTCGTGTGTTCACGTTACAGCTTGCTTACAGACTAATTCTTACACTACTACTATTTTACGTTGTTCATGCCCACTGCATGACCGACCGCGAGCCCGCACGCTCGGGTCACCTCGCATTTATAACCGCGCGAAACTTGAAACTACGTTTTCAAAACACTTACTGCACAAGGGAACGCAGTAACGAAGGAAACATCTAGCATCAAAACACTTATAGGAGTTACACATTTCTACGAACAGAACAGAAGTTTTAAAACCAAACGACGCAGCGAAACCGGTGAAACATCAAACTAAATACTACATAAGTATGACAGCGTGCCCACCGATAGCACACAAGCCACGACGACTGGCCAGATAAATTAAAAGCCGCTCAAAAAAATTTGACGCTATGTTGAAACTTGGAGTTGCCAGACCTTCCCAAAGTTGTTGGTCATCACCACTTTACATGGTACTAAAACAAAGCGACGAGTGGAGACGCTGTGGGGACTAAAGAGGATCAAACGCACGAACGAAACCTGACTCGTAGCTAGTGCGGCACATCCGGCAAAAGTCTTCTTTTCTCAAAATCTTGATGACGCGAAAATTTTTTTAACTATGTATCTTGTCAAAGCCTTCCATTAAATACCAGTTGCAGACGAAACAGCAATAACGACGCCGTTTGGATTGTTTGAGTTTTTGTGTAAGACTTTTGATGTTTGTAATGCTGCGCAAACGTTCTAGAGGTTTATTGACGAGGTGCTCATAGATTTAAAATTTTGCTATGCTTATATAGATAATATACTTATAGCATTGTTTTTACGGGAACAACACCTGAAAGGTTTGTTTTTTTTTATTTAAACGCTTCCAGGACTACGGACTGGTCATTAACCCATCTAAATGTGTTTTTGGCCAATTATCCGTAAAAATTTTCGGCTATCTCGTCTTCGATAAGGGAACTTGACCAATGTCTAATAAAGTTGCAACTATACGATTGTATATGTAGGCGCTGAAAGCGGATGGAGAACTAAGGGACATGGAAATCAAGAAATCGTCAATGCTGCAGTTAAAGCTTATTAACTTTATGGTTTGAGCATGTGCATATTGATATTGTGATTATGCCGAACTCGGAAGGCTGCAGGTATTGCCTGACCTATGTGGATCGTTTTTTCCGATGGCCAGAAGCGATCTCTAAAGAAAATCAAAAAGCTACAACAGTCGCAAGGGTCGCTATGCACATTGGATTGCAAGTTTTGGGGTATCATTACGGTTTACTATGAACCAAGGAAGCAGTTCGGGTTGCACCTGTTTATACAATTGAACCACCAACAGGTACGTCTCACTTTAGAACCACGGCTTACCACCCGGCAGCAAATGGTATGGTGGAAAGACTTTATTGGCAATTAAAGGCAGCAATCAAATGTCATAAAAGCAATCAATAGACTGACATACTGTCGACCGTTATGCTAGGCATCCATTTAGCATGGAAGGACGACCTCCAGTCAACAGCCGCGGATATGTTGTATGGAGAACCATTACGACTGCCAGTAGAAATGTTGACACAGGAATTCTCATCGAGAGGCGGATAAGATGAGTCAGAACTTGTGACCACTCTGCGAGAACATATGCAAAATCTTTGACCGACTGACGGGTCTAAGCATGGAGAAAAATCTACTTTTGTGCTTAAAGACTTCGTTACTGCCAAACAGGTTTTTGAAAGAAAAGTTGGACCGAAGACGCTTCTACAACTACCGTATGATGGTCAATTTAAAGGGATTTCCAAAACAATAACAACCTTTATTGTAGACATCAGAGGACGCATTGTCACCGTTTCGATCGACTGGCTGAAACCTGTATATGTAATAACGGACATTCCAATCACCGAAGACGAAGATGCTGGATCGGGAGCAGAAAGCAGCACCACAACACGAGCATTGACGAAAACCATCCGCCAATCTACAAAACAACCAGGCCAACAGCACACGCGCTTAGGTAGACGTGTACACTTTCCGGCTCTTTAGCAGATAGGTTTCTCGTGACTCAAAACACTGGGAGGGGAGTTCTGTGGCGACCGTCGAGACAAGGAATTTAATATGATCAAGTTGAATTTTTATTTTGGTTACTATAGAAATATAATTATTATTAAGGTAATTTTGTGATTAGTGTCAGAAAAGTTGATTAAAATAAAGATTAAAAAACTACACCCTAAAAACTAAAAAGACAAATGAATAACGAACACAGAAAACAAGAAATACAGCAATATATCGAAAACAAAATAAGTCAAATACTTAACAACGAAGTATGGACGGACGGAATTGGAAGAATATCTTAAGAAAATGGAACAATGCAATTAAGAAGTTTTTTACAAATATTTACGTCCAAAAAGTAAGACAATGAAAACGTTGATGATAGAGAAAATATTAGATTTGATGGAAAGAAAAAAAAAATAACAAAGTCATAAAAAATGCATTAGAGAAGCAAATCACGAATGGTTTGTTTAGAATTAAAAAAAAGTATAATCAAATGGCAGGACTGCACAGGTAAAGGAGGCACACCTGACATAGAGGAAATGTAATCTAGCACTTAATTCGGATTTTGAGAGGCATTACGCACGATGTAGACATATTAACTGTACTGTATATGTATGTTTTATTGATTATAGCAGACAGAATGAACTAATATCAAAATTAAATGAAACTTAGATGACAAAGATCTTAACTAATAGGCAAACATAAAGGTTGGTCAATAGCTGACACACTTTAAGTGCAAATTCAACCAAGCTTAAGGCTAGGCTGTGTATTATTTCTTATACTCTTCAATGTCTACTCTGAACAAATAATAAAATTAACTTTGGAAGATATTAACAAAGAAATACTAATAAACGGCGAACGTTTTAACAACGTAAATACGCAGACGACACAATTATTTTTGCAGGTAGCATGGAAGGTTTGCAAGTGCTAGTTACAAAATTAGCAAAGTACAATATGGTTATTAGTAAAGACCAAATTCCTGCTAGACAATTGCTGATAAAAATAGAAAGAGTGAGCAACTGTAGTTACTTTGACACAAGTATAAATGATCAGTGGAACTACGTAAAAGAAATCAAAAAACGTTTTGACTCAGTAAGAGCGTTATTTATCAAAATGTCGATTTTTTTTAAAGGCATAATTTACCATTACCAAAAAAATACGCTTATTACGATTCTATGTATTTTTGGTCCTTTTTAATGGAATTGTAGTCATTAATGAAAAAACTTAAAGCATTTGAGATGTGATGCTACAGACGGATACTAAAAATATTCTGGACAGACCATGTTCCCAACACTGAAATGTGGCAAAAATTAATAAAAAATGCAAAATACCAGTCAGAGTAAAACAACGAAAACTTTAAGATTAGGTCAAAACTCCAAGCTTTTCAAAACCTCATACAATGGTTTGCCCTAACATTAACGTAACTTTATAGAGCTGCAATAAATAGCTATGTTAGTTGCCAACTATCAAATCAGATAGGCATTACCAGAAGAAGGGGATCTACGGTGATCACAACTGTGAGATTGTAGAGGGACTTTAGCGGCTCAATTGCACCATGAGTCCTAAGAAATTCTGGCAACTACCTATATAAACAAAAAGCAAAATCTTTATTTGATTATTCCGGCAATCGAACTTGGGCGGATTATATCAGTATTGTGTACTCATTATCAAAATTCAAAAATTGCTGTGAAAATTGCGTACGATATTCTTTGTTTTCTTTATTACTTATTTGTAAACTGTTATTTTGTATGGGTGGTTTTTCTAATTGCATTTGTTGAAACTTATTTTCTATATTTTCACATTAATAAGATTTGCTACTGATGAACAATACTATACTAATTTCCACAGAACCTGTATGTAGCCACTTATAAATTCAATGTGTTATTGTTTTAGAATGAAGACAATTAAATAATAAATTCGGTTCTTTGTAAACATTATTGACTTTCAAAGATATTATTAATATCATTGGAAGATAGTGGACTTGGAAAAAATGAGAACTACTACGAATAAGCACTATGAATAACTATTTAACATAAAACTCAATAACAACGGAAATGCTTGGAAGGGATAAAATTAATATGTACCAATAAATTTCGCCAACACAGTACAATGGAATGTCTTGGAATATAGGATCCATTAAATGAGACATTATTTTACAAGAAATTATATTTAATAACTACGTATAATTAAATCCCACAGTATACCACCTGTTTTTTTTATTATTAATAAATTTTAATTAACAGAGCTTCATTTGAAATTGATTAAAACACGCGATAAAGTAAGTAACTACATGAAATAAATGTCACCGTTAATAAATTATTAACAAAATTTATGATCATATTTATTTCACCTTTTTTATATATATATTTTATGTAAGAAGAAATCAATAACACGCGGATGCAATATGAATAAAAATTTCTCCCAAGAGACATGAAAGTGACCACATGATACCTACCCGACTAGGAGTTCTCTTCAATAAAAAAATCGATTTTACGAGCAGTTCGTTGTTTATGAAATATAAAATTCAATTAAACATCAATACCGTACGAACTTTATAGCAATAAACACAATAATTTGACGCATTTTATATTATTTATTTTTATTTAATTAAATGTATAATATGTTGATATGGCTAGATTATATTACATTGTTGATAGTTAAATTTATTGTCAATTAGAAAATCGCGTTGAATTGATTATATCGGATTGGAACAGGTGTATGTGTTCTCAGGATTAAAAAAACCGTTTCGAAATATAATTGGTTTGATTTATTTGCATCGTAACGTGTTAGTTTGAATTATGTAATTAGCTTCAATGATGAAGAACTAATTTATTATATTTATACGATGAGGATATTTTGCTGGCATATTTACGCTGTTTTTAATTAATTCAGATTATGTATTCGAAAATAGAGTTGTTTTGAGCTATGAATTTATTAAAAGGGTGTTGGTTGGGGCAATGGTATTTTTTATGGTTTGTAATTATTTTGGTCGTTAAATACACCCACATAGTTGATTACATTGATATTTATTAGGTGCATAGATGTATGCATTGCTGGTGGATATGTTTTTTTATTGTATTGGTTTATGTTTGTAATTAATTTTAATACTTGCGGTGCATAAATATTGCCACGGATTGCAGTGAATATTTAATGAATTCATTAGTATACAGGGCGAGTCAGGCAGTGGTGGAATTATTTTAATTTCTTTCCTTAAAGTGGCAAAGTTGCTTAAATTATATTTCAGGTCTACTGCCTTGTCAAATTATTAAGAAGTCTAGTTTACACACATTTTATAAAGATTGTTGCAAGAAATTATGATTTAGTGAAGAGTTTTTTAATATGAATATGCTAAAACAGCCAATATTTAATTTTATATTATAATTCTTTATTTTGATAAATGTAATAAAATAAGAAAAAATTACGAATGTATTTAAGTTCTTTCATTGTGGTTTCTAATTAAAGTTGGTATACTGCAGTTATTAGAGTTATTTGCATTACTTGTATTATTGAAATGCACTTTCTCAATTGCCACTGCCTTTTCTCATCCATCGAGTAGTATTTGCTTCACATATTTTTAGTAAATGTTTAGTATATTTTTTGGTTTCTGATCTTCCAGAACGCTTTATTTGTAGAGATTCCGATCAGAAATAGCATTGTACACTTACTTCTAGTAGATTTTTCTAATGCATTTATAAAGTCAAAGGATTTGAAAAGGTAGACAGAAGAATACTGAATTGAATTTTTTTTTCTTACAGTTTGATCTTTGCACATTTTTTTGATTATTATATTATATATATTTTTTTAATTTAATTTCTTAAGTATACATTTTATTGCATTATATTAAATCTACTTCATGTTTAAACTTTATTCGAAAGTGTTATTGCAATGCCTCCTATTAGGAGAAACGTTGAACTGTTAGTGTGTGATGGAGACTGTAATACAGTTAAATCCTACACGGACAGGCAACGGCATTTTTGGCGCGTTTTATTTGAATCAGACTAAACCATTGTGCTATGGTCATAACAAATCGAATCTGCAAACTCAAATGAAACTGTGTAGGGCATGACTGCAAAACCCAACAAGATGGACAAGACGAGTGGTAGATTGGCGTTCAAGAAAAACCAAGAGAAGCGTGGGAAGACCAGTGAGAAGATGGACGGATGATGTAGAGGTCATTACCGAAAAACATTGGCGCCGGACTGCTTAAGACCAAAAATGATAGAAATTTTTAAGAGAGGCTTACGTCTAAAAGTGGCAAAACGATGGCTGAGAAAGAAGAAGAAAGTTGAAGTTCTTGCAGCTCTTGAGGTTAAAATTTGAATGTCGTATGTTATTCAACTATAGGAGATTTGTTAAACAACCAATTTTTGAATGATTAATACCTGTGTGGGTGAGCGAGTCACTCAGATTTTGAATTGGATGTTTTACCAATTGTTGTGAAAAAAATACTGTCATATGCCATTAAACCATAAGAGAATTGTTTGATAACCTGTTTTTGGATGACAAATACTTATGTGGGTGGGTAGACCTGTTAGTTTGCATTGCTGTACACACGCGGAAACATTGATCAAGAATTTTGTTTTAACTTTTCCTGCACCCCTGCAACTGCTCTCAGCGCATCTTCTACGGAAAATATACTTTCTTGCGGCAAACTCCGTCACGTACAACGGCAAACCTAACTGGCTCAAAGTCCCGCCAACGACAAGTTGAGAGAAGTCCTAACGTACGATTGCACGTTATTCCATATGACCCCGGTGCTAACTAGACATTCTTGCATACCAGAGACTGGAAATCATATTATTATTTACCATTAAGCTGCAGAACGAGTAACAAATCGATCTCGATCAACGAGTTTACCCGTCCAGCAGTCAAACATTGATTCTTGGACTTGTGACGGTCAGGGATTTGCTTGGACAGAGGCGTGCACATAGCGTACACCGATGAACTTAGTCGTCAGATCTGAAGATAATCTACGATGAGACATATCCAGAACCGAACTTTGACAGCCGGTTCCATACACCATACGGTTGCCTGTGGGGTCATACCATAGCCACCTCAGAGCAGATTAAACAACCCAAACGTGTAAAATACCGAGTCGAGACTTATATCGGCATGCAGACGGCTGTGTACTAAGTCTTTCCTACACAACGTCTCCAAACCGACGTGGCTAACATCATTTGCGGTCGAATGGAATGGAGTGGGTACGTAAACAGAGATGATCCAAGTAATCGCTGGTTTGGCAAACAAACAGTTGCTAGACGACATCAATGCAGAATGTGGAAAGGTTTTTTAAACATTCAGGGATTGCAACCGCTATTGCGAACTCGAAGTAGCCGTTGTTGCAAAAAGATATTTATTTGGTATTACGAGCACACTTATTAAACTTTACGTCATCCTGAACAAAGCAGCAGAAATAGAAGCAGCAAAAGGAAACATTTTTGAAATTTCGAATTGATTTTCGACCTGCTTCACGGACTCAAGCAATTTTATTCGCGAAACAACACCTGGAGATAAGCACCAGCTAACCATCTACCCGGTGGAGAGTGTTATAGACACTTGCAACAACGAGGAAGTCTTTGCACCGCTGCACTAAGCTTGCGAATTTACCAACGATGTGGAATACGATTTGGCAGAATAGTACGTTGAAATAATATTAACGAAGATGGCGATATACTTTGTTGAAGTCAGAAGCTGCTTCACAGCTGATATGAACACACCGAACGTGATAGAGGCAAATACACCGAACGTAAGAGAAGAAGAGGATTGTCAAATTATTCACAACTCTCGACTGGACATTAACGGTTGGTGGATAAAACTCAAGGTGTTTTGAGTTTCTGCAATAAACATGGAGATAGAGAATAGAAAGAGAAAGAAGAGAAATAACACGACACCTAATGCTAAACAACATACAAATGCGAGTTACATGTTTGCTCGGATTAAGCGCAACGCAACCGGCTTGATTGAGATAAACATTTTAGTGCCATTATTGATACGCGATGCGCGATAAACATGTCAGTGCATTACATTGGCACAGGAGACGCAATAAATATGATTGTGGGCTACATCAACAAGCAAACTACCGGCTAACATTATTATTACAAACATTTAATGGTTGCGCGATGATAGGCAATGACGAACTTGTGCAAACAAAGTGTGTACTACCTGGTCAAGGGTTGCTTCCAAAGCTTTCACCGAATCTTGGAAAATAAGGTTTGGATAAAAGCTTGTGATACCGTAACAGACAAAGACTTATAGTGCAACTCATTGTGGACTCAAAGTCACTGTTATCGAACCAGATTAATATGATACCCGGAGAACGTGCTCAGAAACATTTTTATTTTATTTTAAAATGTTTTGCGTAATTAGTAGGAAATTGTGACGGCCGCCAGGTCTTAGATGTTAGAAAATAAAAATATATTAACTTTTTTGAATGACAAATACTTGGGTGGACGCTTCACACCTAAGTATTTGTAAGCGGGTTACTAAGATCATAAATATGGGCAAATACACTTATCATTCGTATCAGTCCTTCAGTTTCACTCAAAAAAATTATAATTATAATTAACACTCAAAAATTGCAATAACACAATAATAATTGCATCAATGCAAGAGTTTACTCTTTGTGGCATACTTAATATAAGATAATTGTTGTCTTTCTGCAGTATCTCATTCTATGCAACCTGAAGGTAGGGTCGCAAGTTATCTAAATTGTTCGGAGGCTTGTGCAATATTTTAAGCCGCTAACCTAACATGTCCCAGACGTGTTCGATTGGTGATCAGTCTAGTGTTTATGTAGGCCAAGGCAGTGTTTGGAGCTGTATTTGCTTTACATATTTTTTGGTAATGTTTGATTTATCTCACTGTAAGGTGCCATTTAGTGTTGTCTGCACTAGTTCCAAGACATTATGGATGCAATGATGTGCATTCAGAGTGCTTGAGATTACACAATGCCGCTTTTGACACCATACAAGCCTGCTCCAGTGTACAGCAATTGATCTTGTTGTTTGAAGCCAATATTGTTTGACCATGGTCTAATGAATATATTTTAATGAATATTACTGATTTTAGAACGCTTTTCAGTTGGACGATCTAGCTGAATACCTTCTTCAGTCTATGCAGACCATTTTCTAGCTACTGTGGTGTGGTTTTGATTTAACCCTCTAGCGATTTTGCAAAAGGACGGATCTGCTTCTTTCATGTTAAAAATTTGCTCCCTGTCAAAATCTGAAGTATGGCAGATTTTTTTACGATTTCTAACTGAAGGCATTGTAAGGTATTAATTTTAGTTGAGAAGAACTAAACAAGTCACATCTATCAATTAAATTTTTTTTAATTTCTAAAGCTATGAAAATTATTTTATCTACTTAAAATCATAGCAAAATGTTTATTTGCAATTGAGTGTAGTTTGCATTGTGTACTGATTAAAAAAAAAAGTACACTTAATCAATTTTTGAGGCACTTATTTCATCTTGCTTTAGATTTTCTAAGATTTTGTATGTTTGGCATGTATTAGTAAGATAATAAACAAATTCTATTTTTCTAAAGTATAAAATAGTGAATTGTGTTTTATGCATAATTGACCGGAGTGGAAAAGGTAAATTTAAATATAGTTAAATATATTAAAGTACCTAAAGCTCGATACCTTAGCATAATTGCTAATTGTGGTCGAGTGAGAAGTCTGGTAAAACTGCAAATCCACATTAAAATTTTCAAACTGATCTGTCATTTAAATTAGTTTTGACAGCCATTGAAAGCACACAACCCATCATATCTATTTATATACCTGTATATATCAATGAATAGTAGAAATAATTATTTTATTAAAAATAGTATATCTCTTTTACATAAATAACATAAAGTTGTCGTCTTTCTATTAGAAATGTTATTATTTCGAAAAGTATTAAGAAATCATACCATATCTGGCATAATCGCTAATGCAATTTTCCGGAAAAGGATATCTAATTCAGGTTAGAACATAAAATTTAAATGGCAATACAATAATTGATCGTCTTCTAACGTACCGCCATCCAATCATCGGTGTGTAAGTTATGATCCAAAACTCCAATCAACTATATAGGTCAGAAAAAATATTACGAGCGAATAATATTTGTATTCACATGGCATCCATCGCGACTAATTAAAGGCAAATAAATATAATAACGTTGCCTTTCTTCTCTGTGTCTACCTCTCGAAAATTACTTAACGCAATTTAGGAGATGACTCTTTATACCCGTGCCGAGCACGTATATCAAAGTGTTATTTCATTATGCATATACAGACTCTCCCTTTAAAACTCGACTTAATATCCATTTTAAAACAAACAGAATTATATATATTATTATACTTCTATGTCGGAAAAGCCATTCGGAACAATACGAACCCGCCAAACAATGAAACACTTTGGGTAAACAAAACGCTTCGAATAATTAGACCGCGGAGTTGTTGAAAACGGCGGACATTTGTTTGAAAGGACGATTCGAAGTTGCATTCAGGTTAACTGAGTGCAGTTAAGTGTTAAAGCGGTCGATTAATATCACTCAGGATTGTTTTCCACTGGATGTTTGTTACATTTATGAATAAATTTCAATTTAACTTAATATGAAGAGGAAATTCTAGTGCACTCTCACTCACGCAATCTCTCATAATTACACATGCTTCTTAATTGTGATAAACAAGTAATAAAGACAATTAGTGTGCGGGAATGAATCCCGGGGAAGACTAAATTTTAATGAAGTACATTTAGTGAGAGGGACATCTAGGTGGTGTATGTAAGGACTGCATAATTATACACGGGAATATGGGCGGATGCAGGAATCAGAAGTGTCATTGTGAGGTCCCTTGATGTTCTACGAGATAACTCCTGGTCAGTGGCGCATGTTCCTCCACGTATACGTGCACATCTCGGGTCAGGCGGCCAAACGGGAATTATACGATCATGGCTAAATTAAATTTAAATCTTTTGGGTAAAGCCGTCCAATATCTCTACCATATTGAATTTATATGATTCGATTAATGCAGATTATGTTGTACACCCGAAGTGATACCTTTTTCATTATTGTCGTGGATCTAACATTTTGTTAACAAATCCCTTTCAATTATACAGCGAAAAGATGATTATAGAAGGGTTACAGAATATAATTTGATATTCATGTACGTATTCCTTGTAATTCTACAAATTTTACATCCTCCTATTTGCTAGCACCAGACGCAAAAAGATACATAACGTTCATGTTACCATCACGACTTAAATGATTGGTTTACAATTTCTATACTGCAGATTCAAATAGTATGTAAACTTATTTGCACCGTATTTGCAGTGTTTGTTATTGGTTTTATTTTATTATCTACTGTGACAAAAAAATTTGCGCATATAATTATAACAAAAATTGTATCAACGCCACCAGTTAGTTATTTATTGGTGAACTTTTTTGTCAGACTATTAGGCTGCAGTCTCACTGCACCACCCACCGCCACCAACTAAAATTCGAACACGTTAAATCATGTGACGGTCCGACTGATTCACTATTCTCGCCGGCATCTGTCATTTGGTAACCACCGTTTCATAATTTCAAATCGGTTGGTGGTAGCGCGGCAACAGTTGATCGTCATTTGAAACATACTAACTTGATATTTTACAAATCAAAATTTAATCTGTAATTTTTGCTTTAATATTTGAGAATTTTAAAAACGGTAACATGGAAGAAACATGGATACCACCCGACATTGATAAACTAATTACATTAGTAAATAAAATATAAATATAGCACTCTTCTACTGACATAGAAATGAGTGGGAAATTTAAATTTTGGTGGTCACCAATAGCTGCAGTGAGACCGTAGTACATTTTGGTGGTTAGTTGCAAACGGTGATAGTTGGTGACGGTGGTGCAGTGAGACTGCAGCCTTAGAAATATAAACAGTTGCTATATTCAAATTTTGTTATATGATTAGAATGTGAAAAAAATGTTGGTGTAAACGATCAATTTTAGCTTAATATTATCATCATATTCATTTATAAAATATTTACTGGTTACTGTTTGTGTAACGGAATTCAGACTATTCCGTTTTTAAACTGGTTCTTTGACGAGCGCTATTAGGAGTAACTACTATTTTGTTTGTTGTTAGCGATTATTCAGGTTTGAGATAGATTGTAGTATTTTCTTTTGCTTTTCTAGATGATGATTTTAAAGATACCTTTATATGGTTTTTCTAACTGCGCTTTTTTGACAAAGGTCTTTTGATATACGGAATGGTTGGTCGTGTACTAGTTGCCGATGTTTCAAAAACATGTACAATTTACAATATTATCATGAGTATTTGGCACTATTGGCTATTTACAGTATAAGCAAATGACAGACTATGTAGGTGAAAACAACAAAATGGCACATGCACGATACAATAATGTACCACAGTTGAAAGTGGTGGTACTGAAAAACTATGTATTACTACAACGACGAAGGGGCAGATTGCAACTGGTTACAGGTCGGGCAGAAGAAAAGGCCTACAAGGAAATTGTGAATGTAACATCGGGATCCCGGGATCCCGGAAACTGAGATACCGTATAAAAAGCCGGTATACAACACCGGTTTGTATCGGGGAATCCCCAACAGTGGTTTCTGCAGTAAATATAAATTATATTCAGTTATTTCTACTCGTAACAAAAGTTTCAAAAGTAAATCAAATTTTCTGACAAATTCAATTGGATGTCATGACACGTAAGAATGGTCTACTTAATATGCTAGAAAGTTTTTATCAATTGCTGCATTGTGTAAAAAAAACTTTAAAACTTAAATTTAAACATTAAGTTTGTGAAGGTGATTTTACTTAAATTTCTGCAACTATTGTTGCACTTTTACTAATTTTAATTAGAAGTATTGTGCAGACAAGATTCAGATCTTTACGTTGCAAATGTATGATGGAAACACTTTTTGCCTTGAAAAGTATAAGCACTAATTTGGCAAATGCTTTAAAATTTTGCATATATTAAAGGCAAACATTTATCTTAAGTGTTTTAGTATTTACAACGAAAAATGAAAATGATTTTGTTGATACAGAATTATTTCTAAAAGTTAGTAAAACCTTTATTACAAATACAATTGTTTGTCTTCTTACAAGTTTTGTTGTTGAGAATGTAGAGATTGAATCTAAAGAGCCAAGTATAGCTAACATTTGGATTTTGAAGATAATAAACTATTGGCATTGTCGGCACTAGTTGCATTGGATTTGATTTGACTCACGATGCGAAGTATTTCAGCCTCAGTAGTGAGTTGGAATTTGAATTTGGTTAAAAAGTCTCGTTTAGAATTATTATTATAATAATCCAGTATAGTCAGTTTTGGTAGATTGCTTGCATAGTTTACAAAGTGTTGGTTTATAGAATTTACATCCATTAAATGTTTTGGTATTAAAAATATGATTTATGTAACTTTGGTTTGTTTAAAAGAGAGTCTTATCTCTAATTTCTTTGATGTTATAATTTAGCCATGGAGCAGGACGTTTTGATGTTTTAATAATTTAATGAGAGCATGATTATTAAATAAAGTAATTATGTCATTAAAAAAAGTTGACTTGTTCGTCTACACCTACACTGTTCAAATCATATATATATATATATATATATATATATATAAAACCATGGGATTTGATATAAATCAGATATAAAATCTTCATACTTAAAATGTTTGTAATCGCGCGATTTGATAAGTTGAGCCTCAAGTTTATTTGAATTCAGTGAGAACGTACCATAAACAAGACAGTGATCAGTTAACCCATTTTTTACTCCTGATTTAATTAAAGTTTTTTAATTATTTATAATTCCAAATGAGTAGCAGTTCTTTCAGTAATTCTTGTAGCATCAGTAATAATCTGGTACAACCATAATGAATCTAGCAGAAAATGAAACTCACGAGAGGCTTTGTTATATAATTTTAACAAATTGATATTAAAATCTCCCATACATACTAAAAAGTTGTCATTCAAATTGAAATCAAATACGGCGTTTTCAAAGCTATTCAAAAATTCTTGAAAACTACTTTTATGTGGCCTGTAAACTACTCCTACGCATACAATTTTTTTGCGACTTTCAGTTTAATTCATAGTTGTTCTATAGATAGCGACAACTATACCACAACAAAATCATAGTTTTTTTTATGTAGACTGCTACAGCACTAGCACGTTCAGGTCTATCCAAACGAACTAAGTTATATTCCACTAAAGAAACCAGATTATTTGAATCAGTAGAGTTTAGCCATGTTTCAGTTACTGCAATAACATTGTAATCATACTGAGTAACAGCAGTTTTAAATTACAAGTAATTGAACGAACATTCATGTGACTCATGTTAAAATTTACAAGTTCCATCTTGAAAACTAATAGAAAAAATTAATTTAACAAAAATTAAATTAAACGTCATAAACAAGTTTCTCCTCAATATAACGATAGCATCTGTTTTTAATCTTTTCTAGGGAAAAAATCAAGGATTAGACCAATAAATATGAACGAAAGGTTTTTTTTAGATAAAGGTATTAACCTTCTAGTGGAAACGCCCGGTGTGTGACACCGCGCCAACTGTTATTTAAGTTTTTTTCTTTACCTAGATGGAGTAGATTCTTGATATTTTAGGAGTTTGCACTTCTAATGTGTTTGCAAAAGTAGTTTAAATTTTAATCGTAGCGTCTACTAGAAATTATTGCGGTGTCAGACACCACCATTTAAGTTTGGTGTGCTTGAGTTTTTTTTTTTAATTTAATTAATAATTACATTAATCTCAGGAAGTATTTTTCTATGGATTTACTTTTGTTAAAATTTAATTACATTATTCTCAGAATACGGTCTACCGGATGTTATTTGAAAGTAATTAGTGTTAAGCTTTATTGTAATCTTTTAATTTTATGTTTTATATTACTGGTTTATTTCTAATCTCTCTATTCTTGGTAAACATTTTTTAGGAATTTCTGAATAAAGGCTTTGTGAGCATATTTCTGGTTCAAACAGAAATGTCACCATGGACAATTGGTTCACATCAGCCTCTGGTTCAAAGTCTACTGCAGGAACATAAACTCACCGTAATTGGCACTATCAGAAAAAATAAAAGAATTTTCAAAACCTTTCCCTCGACCAGTTCGTACCAGCATGTTTGGGTATTCCAATGACTGTACTTTGCTTTCATATATACCAAAATAAAAAGGAAGAACTTACATTTAAGTACTTTTGGTGTCTACTTTACATCATAATGATAAAATTGATATAGGTAGTAAAATTCTGCAAAAACCGGCAATTATTATTGACTATAATAAAACCAAGGGAGGCGTTGACACCGTTGACAAGCTATGCGCAAGTTATGATTGTGCCAGAAATACACGAAGATGGCCGATGGTGATTTTTTATTTTATGTTGAACATAGCTGGAATTAATTTGTCAAATATATATTCTGCAAATAACCCAGAAATTAGGATTTTAAGATAAACTGTTTTGATGAATTTATCAAACGGCTTACTGCAACCACACTTGCAAGTTAGAGCAAGTATGTTCAATCTTCCACGAGGCCTTTCATTTAGGTTAAAAGAGGTGTGCAAAACTCAAACTCAATTTCTTCAACAGAATATTATTATTAGAAGATGGTTTTATTGTGATAAAACAAAAAACAGAAAAAGAAGGTTTTCTTGTTTCAACTGTAGAAAGCATATGTGTTTACAGCATATAACAGCAGTCTGCGAAAACTGCAGGGAAACTTTATTCTGTATCGAATAATTTAATGTTTGTTATTGTGATATAAAGTACAGGCATGGAGGTTATGTATGGAATATAATATTAGATAAATGGCCACCTTGTGACTACTGGCACTTGTTTTTTCTTTTGATAAAATTTTTGATGACAATTTCATAAGCAATAGAGCGTCAAATATTGTTTTTCTATTTAGGTATTGTTTTTGGGTTATTGAATTTGTTTCAAAAATCTCCAAAGAAAGAATTTCCACGACGTCAAATTGCATGATCTTGGTGGCTACTCATATTACCGTGGCGCGAGATAACTGTTGAAACCAGAAGAAGTTGTTTATCATCTCACGGTATTGAACGCTGATAACGGTCACCGCATTGCTAGCCGCATCCTTGAAGAAGGACGTTAAAAATCACTCAGCATCTTAATTGCGACAAATCTGTTTGTTGACATAGCCATCAAGTTTGGAATGCACCTCATCCGAGCAGATGATTTTTTACAAAAATTACTATTTACTTGTTGTTGCTCTAAAATCCATTCTGTGAACATTTGGCACTGCTCATGGTCTGGAATCTGCTGATTTTAAAACTTGTTTCTACTGAATTTTGTAAGCATGGAATTCTGGTTAACAGTCTCACTAACTGCCACACCGATACACCGACCTGCACGTCCAGGTCTCTTCCGGATTTGAACTGATTCAGTCGCATCAAATTTTTTGATTAATTGGATAATTGTACGGCGTAAAGGTGCGCTATTGTAACCAAAAAAATTACGACATCTTCAAACCGTCTCCACAAAATTCTCATCATTTTGGTAGTGGATTTCATAGTTTGTATGCGTTCTGCGTTATTGTAATTTTTCATAACTAAACTTTAATGTTCACAATAAAAATGGTTTAATGAGACACTCTATATATTGTTTTTCTTTGTTATATTGGTGGTTTGCATTATTTGTTTGTCTTTTTAACTTTGTGAATATTTTTGTGTCTATATAGCTGATTTAACTTTTTGTTGTCTTTTTAAGCTTATGTTAATTTTAGATACTATCGGGTTGTGGTTGCAGTTAATGTCAGCACTGGGATGTGTTCTTGCAGACTACATTTATCTATCAACTTTCTTATTACTTTTTTTGGGTTTATCGGCTAGATACATAGAAATTGTATACTGTCTTCTCAAGGGTAGTTTGAAAAAGTGTATTTGTTAATGTAAAGTCTTTTTCTTAGAATTCTATCAAATGATTTCTTTTGTCGTTTCTTTCTCTTCAACTTGTTTTTTTGTCGGCATTTGATAGTGGGGATAGAGAGAAATTGTGGAAGTGTATGAGAGATAATGAAATTAGCTAGCACCTGGTAAGAAGAATGAAAGAAGAATGAAAGAATTGTATGAGGAGACAGCAAACAAAGTGTGGGTGAACTGGAAAATGAGTGAAAGATTTTGGACAACAAAAAGAGTAAGACAGGGATGTCCATTGAGTCCCTCTTTGTTTGCAACCTACATAGCAGATGTAGAAAAAAAATGAGGTAAGCTCAAGGGGTAGTAGTCGGTAGAGAAAAAGTGTGGTCGCTAGCATATGCAGACGATATGGTAATTATAGCAAAAGAAGCGAAGCAAATGAAAGAAATGATTAAGTTTAGAAAAATATTTTAGAAAAAAAAGTTTAGAAGTCAATGTAAATAAAACAAAAATTATGGTGTTCAGAAAGGGGGGTGGGAGAAAAAAAGTTGAGGATTGGAAATGGAATGGGCAAGGTATTACGGATATAAAATCTTTTAAATATTTGGGATACGTTTTTTGCACGAACAACACTGAGAGCGAACACATTAAAGATATGGCACGAAAAGCAAATAATGTAGTGGGACAAGTTTGGGGAATAAGTGAAAGAAAATTTGAATGTATGAGAATAAAAGGACTTATGTTTGATAGTTTAGTTAGGAGTATGATATTGTGTGGGTCAGAAATATGGGGATGGAAGGAACAAGAAAAATTAGAAGCAATACATGTAAAATATTGGAGATGGGTGCTAGGTTTAAATAGGGAAACTCCAGCATATATTGTGCTGGAGGAAGTCAAAAAAGATAAGTTAAGAGTAGAAGCAGGAAAAAGAACAATGAAGGATGAAAGAATGAGACAGAGACACGAATGAAAAATCTTACAAGAATGCATGAAAGAGAAAATTAAAGCAAGAAATGGAAAGCTAGGAGAGATTAAGGAAAATTATTACAATAGGAATGGGTATGCTAGCCAAGAAATTGAAAGAATGAGAGAATCTGGGAAGGAGACATAGTACGAAATTATGGAAAGAGATAGAGATATACAAAGGCAAGAAAGGAGAATACGAGGGAAAGAGTTTAGGTACAACGCAAATTATGAACATATTATAGAAAGCGAACTGCCAATATACCTAGAGAGCGATAGATATAGTAAAAATGATAAAAAGATTATTGCAAGATTTAGATGTGGTAATGAAGAGCGAGTGACAAAGTTTTGGATGGAAGAAGATTTGAAAATGTGCAGAATGTGCGGAGAGACTAAAGAAGCTATGGAACATATGTTGAAAGAGTGTAACGAAATGAGAGAAGAACAGATGGGAAAAATGAGATATTGAAGTTAAAGATAAATTGATTGTTGGGAGTGCCCTATTCAGATATTGTTTTGAGGTCTTTGTTTATAGATACTATAAATTCTAACTTAGAAGATTTAAAACGCTCTGCCATATTTGTCGATATGGTTTTTGGAAAGTATGCAGTATGAAGGATGCTATTATCTGCAAAACTATGAATTAGACTTTTAGTTATTTGAAAAAGTTTATTAATGTAATGTAAATCAAAAATAAAGTTGGCAAAAGAGCAGAACCTTGAGGAACACCAGCATTTTGAGGCTAGAGCTAAAACCATCAATTCTAACTATAATTTTTCTATTATCAAGAGAAATATTGATAAGATTTACAGACTTATGAACCTAGACCTTTACAATGCAGTTTGTTGATAAGATTAGGATGCCATACCCTATCAAAAGCTTTGGAAATGTCTAGAGCTACTGCAAGATTTTCTCCATGTTTGTCTAAAGTCGAATTCCATTTGCGACTAACATAAGTCAGAAGATCTGTTGAGTATCTAAGATGAATTTATTTTGTTCTAAGAACTTGACAATGTGAAAATTAATATATTTTTCAAAAAATGTTGACAGATCGGACAATGATGCAATTGCTCTATAATTTGAAGAATTTTACATGTTTTCTTTTCTAGGTATAGGTTGAACATATGCAATTTTCCAACAATTTGGGATTTTTTTTAATGATAAGGCAAATATTTTAGTCAGAATAGGAGCTAACTCATTTGCAAATGTTTTAAGAATGATAGGTGGAATTTTATCTATACCTTATGCCTTTCTGGTATTTATTTGAAGAAGATATTTTTTGACAACCCGTTGCCTATAATAAATCAGACTTATTATTTTACCACTAGCCGGCATTGTAAGTACAGCAGTAGGGGGATTTATAATAGTAGAGAAAGATGGAAAATGGGTTTTCAAAAATATCTGCTTTTTCTTTTGAATACTAGTTACTAAACTAGATTGTTTTGATTATTTCTAAGAGGAGTTATAGAAGATTTTGTACTACCTTTTCTTTTATTTCTACCAGTTCTTTCAATCTTAGCTATTGGCTAGTAGTAGGGACTTTTTTATTACATTTTGGAGTACTTAATTTTATTCTTAAATTATTTTAAAATGTTAGGTTGAAAGTTGCTTTTAATAATTTAGAACCAAGAATTTAAATTTAGAGTAAAAATGAGTTTTATAAACTTTTGTTTTGTTATAGTCTACTTTACAATTTTTATGTGACGTATTGGAAAAATATTTTTTTAAGAAGAAAAAACGGCATTACGGGACTAACAATTATTGTAATTATGCAAAAGTGATTGAAACGTCCGGCTTAATGTACGTAAAAATTTTGGATAATTAAAATTATTTATGTATTGCCGTTTTTTTCTTTTTGAAAAATTATTTTTTCAATACGTTATGAATGATGTTTAATTTGTCATAAAGTTTATAGTAAGAAGTAAGAACAACTCTATTTCTTAAATTCTATCCAATTCAAAGGAAGTTTATGATTCTAATTTGCAAATAGAATAGTCCAGTCTCTACATATAATTTGTTTACTATTTATTTCAGAAAGAATCAAACTATTTTATAACCTACTGCATCATAAAATAGTTTGATCGTTCGGTCAAATGTACGAGTATAGTTGTAAATACTGTTAAACTGTATATAAAATATTTATTTGCATATTTTTTGTGGCAATCCGTAGTACTAACATTATACTTTTTTAGAATATTATAAAAAAAGAATTTTTAAATTATATTGAAATAACTTTTTAAGTTTAATTAGTTTTCTTTAGTTAATACCAAATCTAAGCTGGCAAATATTATTAGACATTTTTTAACAAATTGATCTATTCGTTTTAAAATGAGTAAATATATTACAAGTAATTTTTGATATCTTGTGTTATGATTTCCGAACTTTTTTTTTCAAATAATATTTTATTTTATTTATAAAGTTTCAGTATTGTAAGCTGGGTATCATTATCACAGTAGGATATAATGTTTATCAATGAATTATGCATAATACGTCTATAATGCCCCAAACTTTTTAGTTATTTATATGTTATCTTTTTGAATCTGTGTACATAAAACGTACGTCAATTTGGAATCAATTTAAATAAAATATATACATGTAATAACAATTTTACTTATAATGGTGCATTACATAGATGTTTGTGCGGCTATTAATAATAAATGCTAAAACATTGTAATTTAATTTCATGTTAATAGAAATAAATAATTATAAGCAAATTTACGAAATTGTTTGATAACTATTTTTCTAAATGTGCAGACTATTTCTATAGTTATTAAAATGTAACTGTTGACAAATACCGATACGATTGCAGTTATGTAGCAGGATAAGAAATAAGTATGTTATGGTGAAATTTATGTAATGTGCCCAATATAATATTTGTTAAGAGATTGCAAAATATATGTTTTGGTAAAGGTACATACTTGAATGGATTCGCCCATGTGAATAAACAAGCCGCATGTCCCGTTGAAAATAACTCGCTGTAATTGGTACTTGATTTTGTATGGGCCCCGTTATGGTATAATATACCTTGGCCTGTCTCACGTGTCCCTTAATAAATATCAAGACGGTACATAAACAAATGATGGTGCGCTGGAATTTTAAGTAATCCTGCAAGTCGTACAAGTTGTAATATTTTGTGTTCATGTAAGCTGTAAGTTTTATTCAAAATAATACATCGCGGTGTCCGCAGGAATTCATGTAAAAGCATAATATTTCACGTGAACATCGCAAGTATTTCATCGGATAATATAAAACTATGCAAGCGGTGCATAAATATTTTCGGTTGTTGTTGGAAGAAAACTCTGTTGACACAAGTTGCACCATTTAAAAAATAAACACACAATATTCCACTAATGCAGGTACGAGAGATCTAATGCGCAGAGCGTACCATGCTGTTGCAGTAAAAGCGACGCTCCTGCCAGTTGCGCGTCGGCGCTCGAACAGAAACGACGTCGCGACGCCTGACACAAAAACACACGCACGCAACTACATCGCGAAATTATAATCAGTTATGTTTACTTAAACAATTTAAAATAAAATAAATCGTTAAGTTTGAATTGGAAACATTTTTTTTGTTTAATTATTAAATAATGTTGTTGGTTTAGACAATTAATAAAACAATGTCAACAAACAGTGAAAATGGAAGGTAATTTATTTATATATTTTTTTGTAATTATGAGATGCTTTTTTCCACCCACACATTTTTTTTAATAATATAAAATTTGATCACGTATCGGTCGCTTTGTAGTCCGCACCGGCATCTCTCTATGTGTGTTTACCGTTCACGAGATAATCCGGCTACGGTTTTGCAGTCTTTAGAAAACTCGCCGGAACTCTTGCGCTAATCTAATCTCCGCACTCGACTCAAACGAAAACTTCACATGCATTGATAATTTATTTTAGATTTAATTTGTCGACAAAAATTCAATAGTGTACTATGCACAGATTTAATTAAATATTCCTAAAGAAGAACATGTTGACATACATTTTTGAATTGGATAAATATGGTATTAATTAATTAATCAAACAAAAAATAGTTGACATTAATTTTAAAAAAATAATCATTTTTAATTAAAATATTAACTATTATTATTATTTTAAAACAATAAAAAAATTTTTTTTTTATTTAATATTATTATATATTTATTTAGTATATTAATATTTTTTATTTATATTAGTTTTATAACAAAAATTTAAAATAGGTAAAATACTAAATTTATAAATAGACTTTCTATAATTTCAAATTAAATTATGTTAGTAAAATTGTTTATATTAACTTTGATATTTTATAATATTTTTTACATCTACAATTTTTTTGTCGCTTATTTACTTAAGCTTTAATTAGTTTAAAGAACTAAATTTTCTTGTATACTAACAACATTTATCATGTGTTTGTTAGATTGAGTTTGAATAAATTATTTATTTATTTCATAACATTTGATATAATTAAATTTTACAAAACTAATTTAATTTAATTTGCATTTTGAGCTAATATCAGCCTAGGCAATTAATATATTTCAGCATTATTTTATGAAGGTTATAACAGTAACAATTTTATTGTATTAAAAATATAAAATTATAATTGGTTTTATAATCTTCTTACTTTATTAAATCAAGCAGGTTAATAATGATTTTACTTCTATGTGAAATGTTTGTTGTGGGAAGTGATTCTAAGAGATCTATTTATTATGTTGCTTTTTACATTTTATGTGTAAAGAGGTTTTCAAGTATGGGTTTAAGTGTTGTTGCCTTTTAAAACGTTCTGGAACAGGCGACAGAAAGAAAAAAAATCATGTCACATCACATATATTTCGGTGCATTACTGAAAGTTCATATATTTTGGCACTTACAACTTTTCAAACAGAAATATGAGATTTTCGGTAGAAGTTATTGTTAGTTAGTAGTAAAGTAAGTAATTCTATACCATTTTTTTTATCAATATGCTTATAATTAATTCAAAACAAAATGAATATAATTTATGTTGTTTACTTTACTTTTGTGTTAAATTGTCGTTATAATTAAATGAAACAAGTTTTTTATCACATTTAATGTTCTTTGGAATACTTTACTAGTTTTGATTGTAAATAAATAATAAGTTCACAGAAACACTTAAGTGGATAATATTTATAGTATTTTCATATAATTAAATAAATAAATTTATTCAAACACAATTGCACTTGATGGAGCCATAACCATTTGTTTCATTATTTATATAATACAATGTCACTAAAATTATTTATTATTTATTTTTGAATTTGAATTTTGATATTATTTATTATTATTAATTAAAATAAGGAAACTATATAACTTTAATACAATAATCAAGCAGCTTTAAAGTTTTATCTCCGTATTTTCTCGCGGATTGAAATGTCTCTATCTGACTGAAATTTCAATCAAATGGAATGATGACATAAACATAGTAATAGAAAACAAAATGACCTTACTTAACCTAGATTAACTAGGACTGAGGTACTATATAATACATTCAGCATATTAAAAGATTGAAATTAATTGTTTTACTTTACATTCTTATATTATTCAATGGCTTAAAGAATTAAAGAATTAAACACAATTTGACAATATGTACAAATTAAAAAAAAATATTTGTTTTGAATTTAAAATACGAGAATCAATATTGCAATCAATGCATATTGTAATTGGATGTTCTTTGCGTGCTAACCTATGGCGTTTACTGCACGTTTAGTCGCTAGTCGCGTTTTGTTATGGTTTGCTTGTAATAACTTTATTTGTTTTCTAAGATATGACTTCATTATATAATGCATCGGCAGAGCTTATTCTCAAAAATAGTTTGCTTCTGGATCTATCAACAGTAGTGGATATCATTAAGTAGAAAATTGGTCGTAAATATTTATAAATAAACATGTTTTAATTGTTACAAAAATGCTACTCAATAATAATAGAACGAAGATAAATAAAAATTATTAATCAGATCAAAATAAAACATTATTTACGGTTACTTTTCTGTTAAAATTTTATTAAAAAATATTTATTAAATTATTGTATAGTACATTTATTCTAAATCAGACAATCTTTCTTGTATCTTTTGTGAAATTTTTAACGTAGTTCAGACGGATTTTTTATTATTTATATCATTTTTAATTGTTTTTTTTTTATATTAGTTAAAATGTGTTTAATGGTTTATTAATTGGTTTATTATTTGACAAAAGCAATGCAGTTTGTTTATCAATCTTTTATGAATTTATCAATTTATGTGCCATTTTTTTATGCTTTCTGAGTGTCTGGATTGAGAGTATATTGTAAAGAAAATTAAGCAATTTGTTTTTCAATTTTAGTATTACAATTCCGAGAAAAATGCAAATTTAGAATATATTTTTTTATATTTCTTTTTTCAACTATATCTCTGACTAAATTTTTATAATCTAAAATAAACATATATGTATTACGATACATTGGATATTCTTTTAGGGTAATACTGCTAATAGTTTTAATTAAAAAGTATAAAAAAATATTTATTTCTTGTATTCTTTGTGTTGAATTAATTACACTATTTTCTTATTATGTGATTTGTTTGACGAAAAAGTCATATTTTTATAAACAATATTTTTTTGCTTTTTTTGACTTATTATCAATACACTCGATACATTTGTCTTACGTTTAAATTACTTACGAAATTTAATTGTAAAATAATAATTGTACAACATCGTTAATATATTTTTTTAAACTATGTAATTGTGTTTGTTACACGAAGTCTTTTAATCTTTTGAAGAATTCCAACAGATGCAATGATTTTTACATTATGCAAATGCAAGAGAGAGTTACTTTATTATCTGATATTGACATACTCAAGACCAAGTTTGTCGTTTAAGAAAACAATATTTGTATCAACGTATGAGAGAATATCTTTTTTTTTTGTGATTTTTAAAATCTTTTAATATAGTATGCAAAAAGTGAAAATTGATACACCAAGTTTTCAAATAGATGTTTTACTTGCAAAACGTGAAACTCAGATCGCAGTAAACTACATTCAAAGTAAAATAAAAAAAATATGTAACAACACAAAACAGGATATGTAGTCTGAATCTAATATTCTTATAAATAATTAACTAGAAGCTATCAAACTGTTTCAACTTTATTCAAGAAAAAAATTATTTGTTTAACAAACGCAACTATTGGAAGCTCTAAGGCCCCTTTAACACGTAGATTCTGAGCCTGTTTATGCATACAATGGCCTGTATTCTTTGTAATGACCTTGAATATATACAATATGGGTAAATTATAAATTTGCGCCTATGAAAATTATCCTCGTCTGAAAGGCTACAAATAACGTAATATATCGCCTGAATCACCTTTTCTTCTTTCTTATCTTTATATGTTTTTCTCTTTACCTGTACTTTATTTCATTATTTATTGGTTTGATTGCGTTCATAAAACAAACAATCTAATTGAAAAAAATATTGAGCAAATTTGTTATTGTTATTGATTTTTTTTTTAAATTTTAATTTACATGTCAGTTTAGGAACACGCTAAGTTTACGCGGACTTTGAATTGTGTTCACTTTGTTCTGTGCTATTTATCAATTAATATGAAAATAATTAAAATTGCGAAAGTGCGTAATATTTTGAGCAACATGTCCATTAGTCTAGACATCTCGTAAGTTAAGTAGTCCGGTTGCTGAGACTATTCAACTTGGACTTGGACATTGATCTTTAAAATAATAATAATACGTTTTAAATGCCGCAACTACTCAAAAGGAAGCAAAAAACAAAATATATATAAATAATGTAAGAAATACAATCTATTTTGATTAATTGAGAATATTTGTATCGTACGCATAGCTTAGCTTTTTTGACTCATCTAAATAATAATATAACCATATCAATATCATCACTATAAAATACAAATAAAAAGGGCCTGAAAGGCTTTTATGTGGTATCTTTATTTGCATGTTTAAAACATTGACACAAACATTACGTGTTTTATATATAAGAAACTGCTAATTACTTTAGGTACAGTAAAACTTAAAAATTGTTTTTACTTTTTTGTTTTATTTTATAATAAATTTTTATTATAATTAACCTATAACATTATTTCTATTTAAAAAAAAAAAAATTAAAAAAAATTAAAATAAAAATATTTTTATCGGTTAATCTTTTCGATCATACAGAAATTTTTTCAAATGTTGGCTGTAACTACGGCTAATATGGTCTATTCAGAAGTTTCAATTTTTGATGCCGCGTTTAAGCATTTTGAGTGGTATTTGGCAAATGATGAAAGTAATGTAGGTTTCTAATTTTCCAATCGTAGTCGGCTTATCCATGTAGACTTTGGACTATACGTAGTCCCAAAAGAAAAAGTCTAGAAGCGCGATATTACATAATCTAGGCTGCCAATTTACCGATCCGAGGCGTGAAATTAACTTCACCGAATCGTTCTCGCAATAAGGCCTTGGCAAGTAGCGCCGTTTTGTTAGAACCAAATGTCGTCGAGATTCTTCTTCTTATGGTGTCATACTCGCTACGAGTGTTCGGCGCCCCTCTCGTATGTTTGTGGTGCGCGATAATAGTTCCACACAAACATACGGGACCTACAGTTTAACGTGGAATTCGAACCACACCACTAGAAGGGTTTACTAGGCAAATACTTTGCTGGTTTGCTATTGCTTTGCAAAAATAAATTCGAGATATTGCCGCTGCCGGGACTCGAACCCGGGCTGCCTGCACAACAGTCCTCGCACTAGATCATTGTGCTACGGTCGAGATTACCGTCAGCTAATAGTTATTATTTTGCGATAACGGGCGCCATTTACAGTTACGTTCCCGTCGGTCTTATTTTTAAAAATGTGTTACTCCTGCCCATAAACCGTTGTTTTGTTTGAATGTTGCTCTTCAACTCAAATACGGCAATTTTGCCTATTTATGTAGCTATTAAGCCAGAAATAGGCCTCATCGCTGAACAAAATTTTGATCTAAACTGTAGATGTTTTTGAAACTTTTCAAGACCCCAAAGCCTGAAACGGTGACGATTTGGAAGGCCGCCTTCAATTCTTGCATTAGTTAAATTTTCTATATTTTTAAACCAAAAATACGCCAAGTAGTTCCATACGACAAACCAAACTGTTGAGAATGGCGCCAACTCGATTTATCACGGTCATTGCGTACACTCTCAGCTACTCTCGCTATATTTCCTTCACTACGTGCTGGATGCGTCTATTTGGTCGCGTATTATCTAATAATGAGTATTGAATTTCAATTTTTTTAATGGTACAGCGAGTTATGCGTTCGGGTCGATTATGTAAACCATAAGTTGCTCTAAGCGTACAGAACAATTTTTTCATATAGTGCCGATTTTTGTAATATAGCTGAATGATTTGTAGACGCTGTGTCGGGCTAATTCTTTTCATGATGAAATGTCTAACATTACTGAACACAAATACGCTTTATCTAACATAAAACCTTTACTGAAAAAAGTACCACTAAATGAATCACCTAATATTAATGTTAAACTTAGTTTTCATAAATATTTTATTAGACAAAGTAAACTGAATTTTAACTGTATTGTTTTTTTAATTAAACTACTAAAGATGTGGACGCATTTATATTAAGAACATAAAATCAAAGTTAGTTTGTTTTACCAGCCAATTGAATTTGATGAAAAAGTAAAAATGTCAGAAAATAGGTTTTGTGACTTTTATCATAACAATGACGGATCAGCTATTTAATATTTTTAATTTTGGATATATTTCTTTATATGAGATTTCTGCTACTTTAATGATTATAGAACAGATAAGTAACGCGTTGAATTATGGTTTTAGTGAAAGTTAACTATTGTGGTTGATATATGAGCTGGGTTGTGGTACAATACGGTACAATTTCTTTGTTTTTAATTTGTGGTTTCAGGAAAGCTTTACAGCCTTTGTGTGGGGTATTTCTCTACTACAGCGTTAATTTTTGGCGTAAGTGCTTATTTCTGGAATTAGCTAAAGCTTTTTATTTGTACAAGTCTTTATCCCGGATAAATTTTTCTGCCTCAATTCATTTTTTTGTGTACTTACGGGTTGTATTTTTATTTTGTTTATTTTCTAATATTATAACTATTATTTTTTTATTGGTAATTGTTTTGTCTCTATTCCATTCATATCACTGGATCATCTCGCACAATCAAATATTTGTCAACTTTTTCTGGTATTTTTATTATCAGCTTTATCTTTATTGCTCACTTTTTTTAGTGTAGACTTAAGTTATTATCTTCTTTATTTTCCATCTTTTTATTTTATTATACAAGGTTTCCGAGCACATACAGGTAGTCAAATCTATGAATGAGGCCGACACTCTTTTGTAAAGAACGAAAGGTGTTTTCCGTCATTTATTACAACCAACTTAAGACTGGTTGGCTACTCAGTCAACATTATATCTTTGGCACCATCATCAGATATTTTTTCTTTTGCATTAGAATCACCGACAATTGCTATTTTTTTTTTATTTGTAACTTTACACTATCAATAGTTCAACCATATACTTTTGAATTTTTTGCAATTTTTTACTTGGAAACTCATCACACAATAAAATTATTATTGCGTCAAGATTAGCTCATACAAAACCATAACGTTTAATTTCAATTTTTGTTGTATATTTGGATTGTTACAACTTGGCCTTTGTTTGCCAACTAGGAGCACCCGAGGTGTTTTTTTATTTGATTCAGATATCCAACATCTACTCTATTAATGTTTGCGTTTTTGTGGAATATATCCGTTCCAGCTCTATCTCTACCTACGTTAGTTTGAAGTATTTTCATTTCTACTTAACTGGACCATCCTTATTTTTCTTATTATTGTTTGCTTTTTTCTAAATAGGGCAGCTTGTATTATTTGTTTTATGCTCATTTACTTTGCATTTATAACAATGAGCTTCATTTATGACCTACATTGCCACACTTACATCATATGCTCTCTCTTATATCTGTTCTAGAAGTATTTGCGTCATTTAGGACAATTGAAACATCTCATCGAGGATAAAATCTTTTTTGTTTTATTTTTGGATCCAACCAAACTTAATATTTTTTTTATTTAATTTGTTTTTATAGGTAGACTAACCACCGCATATTTAAGTGTGTATTTTTTACTTAAACCTTAATTGTATATCTTTTTCGGAATACTTCCTTTCCTAGTTTTGTTTTTAGAAACTTAATAATTTGTATTTCAACTGTTTGTATAAATCTAGGATAGTTGTACCCTCTTTACCAACGTCGCTGCACCAGTTTTTATAATTAACTTTCTAAGAGAATTTTAATTCTTTGTTATTTCCTATTACACTACGTTTGAGATGTCTATCTTATTTTTGATATATAAATATTGTCTTAACTTTACTTTTATTACTTTGTTTATGCGATTTCTGTTCAGAGATCATCTTTTTGTATATAGATTTTGAGTTCAATTTTGCTTTTTAGTACATAATCCATCACAATTCTGCACTCTTTATTTAAAACATTTGATCTTGAAATGCATTTGATACTTGGTATTTTTTATTCTTAAGTTTTTTTAAATTTTAGTCATACAATATTAAATTGGCTTTTTTATACTTTATTGACTTCACCAACCTGGCTCTAGCAGGCCTATGCTTCTTCCGAGTGTGAGTGATGAAATGAGGCGAGATATATGCCAAAGCAGTTAAAGCAAATGTTAAACAAATTCACAAATAATATAGGATTTGAACTTAGTACTTTCAGCATGAGAGGCAAGCACTTATGACCATTCCAACCGCTACCTAGATGTGTAGTATTTTAATGAAAACGGCAACTTTGGCTTTATTGCTGTTTCTACATATAATTTGATAATTGATTTATTTTTTCACCAGTACATTTAGAAAGGATCAAATTGTGATATGTCAGAGTATTTTTGTCAAATAATAGTTTAGAAAAAACTAATTAAATATAGAAATAAATGCGTTTTTATGTATTTTTAATGCATTTTGTTGCTATTTGCAAATATAATTTGACAAAAAATACTCTGACATATCATAGTTTAATCTTTTCTGAATGTACTAATAAAAAATAAATTGATTATCAAATTATATGTAGAAACAGCAATGAAGCCAAAGTTGCCGTTTTCCTTAAATTTCACTCTACAAATCAAGGTAGCGGTTGGTATAAGCACCTTTTTAGTCATAATTACTTACATTTTTTCTATTGTATTGCATCATTGACTTCTATAATATAAATCTACTTGCGGTTTTGGGTATTTAGATTTATACCATCCACCTCCAATGTAGAGTACTACTTCCGAGTACAACCAGGCAACTGTTTTTTAATTGTGGATTTTTCTTTGCATTTTTATCTACAATTTTGTCTTCTATTGTTATGTTTTTGTTATGGAACAAGATTAGATTCTCATTCTCTTTTTTAAATAGTTTTTTCATACTTTACAGTTTGCTTATGAAATTTTTTCGAACTTTTATATTTTATACATTATTTTAGTTGGTTTACATTCTCACTCGTGTTTTTCAAAATGTTACTATTATTTTACTTTCTTATATTTTTTTTACTATTGTTTTTTTTAGACAAAATAAATTTTTGTTTGTATAAATCTATTTAACACTTTCTATTTTTTTAACTCTTAACCACTTGGTAGTTGAGCTTATTTATGTTTCTGTTTTAGTTTTTGTACTGGTGTGCTTTCTTACCATGATTTGATACATGTGATTATATCATTTAGCTTGGTCAAATATCTTAGGACCCAGTCTTCTCTTTAATTATTATTTTATTGGCTTTATCCGCTACCAACGGATTCATTTTCACCTTTGATATTCTCATCCACGTTTCCTATCTCTTACAGGGTTACTTTTTGTCGTTTCAATCGTTTTGAGTTTTTTGATATGTTTTTTTTCTTAATTTTTAGCACTTCTATCTACTGTTTTATTTTCTTTGAGTTTGTTGAGTTTTTCTCAAATTTGCGAGAGGGAAATACCTTCATATTTAACAGTTTTATTTATTTGAAATATTTATTTGTTTGCTAACTTTGTTCTCTTTCATCTTTGCTTCTATTTCATTACTACTGCTTCTATCTTTTGTTTTGTTTTCATCTTTACTTTACTCATTGCTACCAGAATATATAGAGCAGTCCGGAGCATTTTTGGAGAAGGAATTTGCACTTACTGGGGTTATTTCAGTGAAATTGGGGTATTGGGTTATAAACTGAACGTTTTGAGCTTTTTCATTCAATGAACCATAGTTTTAACATAGTTTTTCAAAGCTGTAGGAATCATCGCTAAATTATCATGAGCGTCATATTTTAGTTAACAGAAGACCATCCGAAGTTTTATTCTAATTTAGTTATATTGTACTCTGCGTTATTTTTTATCTTCCACTTTAAAGGTTCTTATGATGAGTAACTCTATAATAATTTGATTTTTGTTGTACATTTGTGATTTTTTACTTTTTCTACTGTGATCCAGTCACCAGCCCAAGTGTTAGTCATCAAAGGATCTATTGTTTGTCCCACCTCTTGTGTGCTTGGATTTAGATATGTTTAACAATAAATCTCTTGATAAATAACGTTTGGGTAGGAACAAAGTTTAATTTGTGGGCGAGTTACTTCTTCATACTTTGTTGCTTCAGTTTTTCATTTATTTTATAGGCTTAAACTTTTGTTTGTTTGACCTTTTTCTAATTCTTGTTGTATAAGTTGTTACAATTTTGACTCTTGCAATCTTTTTTCTTTACTTTTATATTATCTATATCTATAACCTAGCTTTTTTTTATTTTAATTATAACAAAAAGTTTTTGTAAATTTATTACTGATTGCTGTACAGAAAGAAAAGTACTAATTTTTTGTGCGAGTCTTTGTAAACTGCAACTAATTGTCGATAGGCTATACTATACAAATAGCTCAAACTTAGTTCTTTTAAAATAAGTTATTGAATTTAATTAATTAATATATTTAATTGATTTTGTCTGATTCTTAGTAGAGTGAAACATTTCTTATAATAACAGATTTATATATTTAATATGCAATAATCTAAACATAAACTATATATCAAATAAACTGTGTATGTAAATACAAACATGATTATCAAATTCTTGTAAAGATAAAACATATTACCAACAATGAGTTGAGCCCATTAATTTTCTAATCTACCTTTCAAATATCAATTTGCAGTAGTAATCGCGGAAAAACGCAAGTGCTATATTTACTCCCGAGTAGTGTGATTGCAATCTACAAGAATCGAAACTAGTGCCTTAATAAGATGCTATTGTGCAGAAAGGGTGGATTCCATTCCCGCGTTTCCCTTATCAAATTACTACCCTCCACGCAAATGTTGGATTTGCAGACCGAGGAGAAAGCAGAAAAAATTGCTGCTATCTAAAAAAAAATAAATAAATAAAATGAATATATTTCGTGTGGGATAACATTTAGTTCCATCAGCAATATTTATTTATTGAAATAGAAAACGAAAAAAGATTCGTATAATTTTTTTCTTATGAATTTGCAAGTTTCTAAAATTTGCATAGCAATTTATTTGTCTGCATGTGAAAATATCCTTCTGAATTGACAATAATAAAATTATTTGTTAATATAAATTTAAGAATAAAAGGAACAATTTGTTCAAGCATTTATATATGAAATGGTTTAAATATATTAACTTACTGTTTTACAGTAGTAATTTCATAAATTAATATATTCAGCGATAAAATATGGTGGAATGCTTGTAATACAAGAGCCGCATATATAAAATATGAAAGTTAAATGAATTTTGCCTGGTTATTTCTGCGGTATGCTCACGTTAGAACAATTTCATTTTGAAACGAAACTAAACACCGATGATGAAATAACAGAAGAACAAGGGGCGTCGGACTGCCGCCCCTAACGACTACAAAATCCTTAATTGCAAACCCGTTCTTTTTTTATTAGTAGCATTTCGCGCGTATTCTTTTCTTGTCGTCCGAGGGAGAAATTATTAAATCAAATGTGGTAACATCAAAAAGTCCCACGCATATACCTCGATGCTAGACAGAAAGCTTTTGATGTCTTCATTTATTTCATATATCTTTTTTGTTTTTTTTTTTGTCCGTTTGTTTTAGATTTTGCGGTTGTTCCGTCTACATAGAGCTTGGCTATTCTCCGGAGGGATTCCCATTTTTTTTTGTTTTTTAACATCAAAGCTGAATTTTATTTTTATATGTAGAGAATCTTAGTAATTTAATAACGATTTTAAGTTTTCTTCGTGATTTATGTTCTTGGGAAATTATATAATCAATATTTTTTTATTTCACTATTACAATAATAAAATGATTAATTTGTTGCATGAAATGATTCATAAAATTATGATTACGGTGGAATAAAACATTTGGAGTAAAAATCCCCTATAATAATAATAAACCCGCACACAAACACGATATGATAATAGAAAAAAAAACTAAATTTTTCATCTTTTGATGTCTCACTTGACATATCTATTAAATGAAAGAACCCGTCGCATCTATTAAAGCAATATTAATAAATTTTCAATTTATCTCCATCAAAATGAAAGGAAACAGCGGTTGTATGTTTATAATACACGGCTCGTTTCAATTCTTCAGCGAATGCAACGTGACAGCTAAAGGCACACTCGAGTCGTATTATTCAACGCCTATTCAAATACATATTAATTAGAACACAATGCATAACATTAATTACAATAGCCGTTAAGATTTGAAGCACCATTATTCAATCAATCAATCAATTAGAATGCCAATAATACATTTGCGAGGATAATTGATGCGATTCTAATGAACAGTTATTATATATTATATTGATTTAAAATAATACAGACTTTTAACGATTTTGATAATAATATGAAATTATGTAGGGGAGGGAAATGCTTTGGAAAACGGAAAAAGAAATGTAAAACTGTGAGGAGGGTGCGGATCTCTATTTAGCTATTTCGGTTAACAGGAACTGAGTAAATCCATTCCCATTTCACGGATCGTTATACGCATAACAATCACAAATAAACTTCACTTGGTAATTAAAAGTTGCAAGAAGTCTTTATAAATTTGGACAGCAGACTTTATAAGTGTAATTATTTTTAACCCTCGACGACTGCCTACTAATATTTAAAATTTAATTTACTTTCTGTAATGAATTAGATAATATTATTTATTTTATTTAATATTCTAAAAGAAAAATCATTTTATTAACAATTATTTGTAAAAGATTTATAAAATATATTATATTTTTTAACGCATTTATTAATTTTTCTGTTTCCGTTTAATGTCAGTGTTTAAATTTGATGATAGTCTTATAAACTGGCGAGAAAAAAATAGAGATCACTTTAAAGTTATGACTTTTTATTTCTGGATTTTAATGTTTTAACTTTTTGTTTGAAAAATGAAAAACCGAAGTAGACGTTTAATAATTTATATCCTGACAAATGTTATCTATCTGTCAGTTATTACAGACTTTTATGAAACAGCATTTATTTTGCTAATTGAAAACCTACATTTTGTTGTGGTTTTTTTACTTAGTGCTGATTTTTTTTTTGCTGAACTTGTCATTCACATGGTGTACTGTATTTAACAGGTCATAATACCATTAAGTTGTGACAAGAATTATAGGCGAGAAAAACGTGAAACTGCAAGGATTGTTGGTAAAAGCCTTTGTGCTGTACAAAAGTTGTATCAGCGTTACTTGGATACTGGCCTGATAACCAGAAGATCAATATCTGGTCGAAAACAAGTCACTACGAACAGAGATGGCCGTATTTTGGTGTCCACGAGTTTGCGGAATAGAACAGCTTTTGCAGTTTATCTACGAAATCAACTCTATGAGATTAGAGATGTAAATGTTAGTGAATGAACTGTTAGGAGAAGGTTTTGGGCTGCTGGATTGTCTTGTAGAAAGATCGCTACAGGTCCACCTTTACAACGCCGACATCGTGTTGCAAGATTGGCTTTTGCCAAGGATCAGACGGACGTCGGGAATTGTGGAGAAGACGCGGAGAAAGATACACTTCAGTTTGTTTTAATGAGCGACTTCCATTTGGCGATGGGTCGGTTATGGTTTGGGCAGGAATTTCTACCGAAGCACACACATAGTTGGTCTTATATAGAATGATTCCTGATTATTGCAAGATAATGCTAGACCTCACGTAGCCAGAGTTGTTAGAGATTATCTGGATGAAGTGAGAATTTTGCGGTTTGATTGGCCAGCTCTCAGCCCGGACATAAATCCCATAGAACATGTCTGAGATGAGTTGGGACGACGTATCCGAAAGCATACACCTGCTCCAAGAACTGCTCAGAAGCTAAACCAGTAGCTATTGCAGGAATGGAATAATATCGACCAAAATGTGATCTATTAGTGATAAGTTTTTTTTTCATATTTTTTGTTCCATATTAGTCCTAGGAACAAAAATTTGATTACGATTGCTTAATTGACAATCAAAAATTTTTTAGGTCATTGTTTTTGTTTTAAATCTAAGAATTAGAAAGTAAACTCTGCACGAAGACTAGCAGTGGTCAGGGTTTAAATTAACTTCACATTACCGCCAGCGGAGCTATTAATGGACGCAATGAACAATGGTTCCAACATTGACCATCTGAATCACTAGCCAAAAGGAGGTAAAAACAGTTGTAAATGCTTAATTAAACCTTTTAGGTCATTGTTTATATCTTAACTCTAATAGTTAGAAAAGACTCTGCACGTCTGCCGTCTGTTTGGTCAAGTTAAAAAGAGTTTAATTTTGTCTTATCGCCGAAAAAGCTTCTAATAAACACAATGGATTGTCGTACAGGCTACACAAATGATTGAAGATTTTGGGCAGAATTTACTATAAGTCTTTATAGTCTATTGATGGTTAGATACTTGCCAAAATTTGACGGACACCAGCACTTATAACCTGGGTTTTTTAGTCTTATCTACCTAAATGGGAACAAGGTTAGATAATTAATTGTTTACGTCTCAGATACTTATAAGGCAGTTTTAACCAAATTTGGTGAAACGGACTACTTGGTTGTAAACGATCATAATCATTCTACATCTAACGTTGGCTACTAGTTTAATTTAACTGGGAAATTACTTGAAATCTTAAAAAAACAACCAATAGCAAACTGAAAAAAAAAACAATAAAAGACTTTGCACGTCCACTGTTGGAGACCTAAGTCTAAACAGTTATTATTTACTACCAGTTATCTATGTGGTTAGGTTGAGAAAAATTTAGCTTCCACCACCGCCGGCGGACTATGGCGCATACATTGACCAGCAGAACTGTCGTACAATACACATGATTAATTGACCATCACCGGACTATGAAAAGCAGTCCGCTGTTGGTCAACGACTTGCTAAAGTTTGACGGGCATCAGCACAAATACCTTACAGAATGCCTGCAAAGGAATGCAAGAAACAAATGGAAGTTGTTCTGGAAGGTAAATACATAACTACAACGGAAACCCAGCTCTAAATATTTGTAAACTTGAATTTGATTATTGGATTTATCATGACTTTGGGTAAGAAACAAGACAATAGAAAGACATTTTTACCCTTCTTCTTTAAGAGGGGTTTTTATTCTGGTAAATAAGTAACAAACGTGCGTAGATGTCTAACAATCAAAACTGAAACCACTCACAACTGAAACCGTTTTGAAATAATACGTTTTGTGTTTATACATTATAGAAGGCGACATTATTTTGCAATTTGATTTTTGAAAGTAATTTTAATTGGAATGTCTTGTCCAACCGCCCGAGTGTGATCCAGATTTTTTTTTAAGTCGTTTAATGGATTTGGAGGTTGACACATGCAATCTGTTTATAACAAACCGTCGAGTGGGTGGTCAAGCCATTCAAGTCAATAATTGTGGGCAAATAGTTTTGACTGGAGTTTCTCTCGCTTGCCCACTCAAGTATTAGTGATCCAAAAATTACGATCATTTTCTGCTCTGCAAAAGTCAACTGTCACTAAAATTGTGAGACGAGGGTAACAAACAAAATCTTTTGATAACGAAAAGTTTTATTCAACTTTTGTTTTTGTATTACGTTCAGAATTTTCAAATTTAAGAAAACTTTCGATTTTAGTTTTAACCTTTAGCAAAAATGGGTTGAAGGAAAATAAGGTAACCCGTAATTTTTTTGATTATTAATTTTATTTTTATTATTTTTACTTACTACAAATACTATCTCAAACTACTAAGCGGTGGAGTTCGCTAGTTGTTGGCTGTTATATGGAGAATCAAGTATTCTACTCTACCGTAAATTATTTGTGGATTTGTTTATTGCGCTAACCTTTTTGCGGTGCTTATGATTTTAGTGACAAATTAATTGAAAAAACATTAATAATTTTGTCTTATTTTACCTTTCATATTTGGAAGTATCTTCTGAACTTGGCTGGATAAAGTTTATAAATTATAAAATGGCTAATTTTGCTTTTACCAGTGCTGCTATCACTATGTAACAGGTGTAAAACCCATTTTTTTAAACATATTATTGCTTGGTTTATGTATCCAATGTTTTATTGGAGTTGGACGCAGTGGCGTAGCTAGGATTTGTAGCTTGTAGCCTTCCCCCGCAAAGTATTGAAAAGGACTCCTGTTAGTTAAAAATAGCGTGTATTTTATTCTTTTTCTTTTTAACTCTCCCTCTCTAGGTTTTGATAAACCGTGGCAGGGCTTCTTTTTAGGATTGGAGACTTCCAAAGCTTTTCGGGCTTACATTAAAAATTTAACCAGCTATTTGAATATTTAAGTTTCAGCACAGCTATGAGATCCATCTCAAGCGCTGAGTGGATTCTCAATCAAAGTATTTTCTAAAATTGCACTGGTTGCAGCGTTTACCGTTTTTTTACACGGCTATACGTATATCTGAAGAGTACAAACATAATCTGGATTTGTTTGTAAACAAAACGTTTGTTCAGTCATTGTAGTTTCATTCTGCACATGTTCTAGTAAATGCGAGCTTTGTCATTCAGTGTTCTTTGATTAGTTGGGGTGTTTTGCTGCGGTATACTGTTAATCTTGCGCGTATTTCTACATTTTGGAGCGGATTCCTAATAGTCTGACTACTAACTTGTACATTTTGAGTATAGTACAGTTTAGTTGGTAACTGTTTTAAGGTACAGTGTCTGGAACGCAATGCATTTAACGGATAAATCCTTATCTCTCTCTAGCTGTTGTTGTTCTCTTACAACTTTGGCAAGTTTTTTTTTTGGGGATAGTGGCTTTGTGAAGATGTTGGCTTGAAGAATCTGAAGACATACATTTTAGTTGCATGTTCCAAGTTTTCTCTTAATGTGTGAAGTGAACGAATCAGGATTTCTTTCTAAATTTCCTAAACGAGAAACTAGTTTTTATCAGCTTTTTATCAGATCAGAAGTCATTAGATTTGATAATATCGTCACGAGACGAATGGACCAATAAAAAATTCTTGGGCACAATCAAAAGAAACATCTGGTATACAGATGGGGTTAAAGATTACAATGGCATCAAAACCAGAATTTTAATATGAAGGCAAGAGCCGTTGAACGTAGATTAGGTTGTCTCTAGGTAAACAAGCCTCAGTTTTTGAGCGGTATTAGCTGCCATTAAATGGTGCAGAAACATTATCATTGTCTCAAAGTAGTATATAGTAGAAATTTTTTTGAAAACCTTAACATTGCCCAGATATGACACAAGAGGAAATGGTTCAATGTGACATTAGGGCGCATGGCTTACAGCAATAATAGTCGCCAATACAGTATGGATCACACATGGTAATATTGATTTGTTAATCGAATTGGGACAACACTTGATCAGATTGGTAAACATCATGTTGGAGGGCCAAGAGGCAGTATAGGCGATACGATCGCATTAATCACAAACAACAGGGTACGCTTGATCTGGATACCATACGATTAGGGTATAGAAGGAAAACTTTGAGGCGGAACTTACAAAAAATGGAACCACAGAGATGTTTATTAGACCTGAACTGCTGCATTTGTTGACCGACTTTGTGGCTTACAATATGCTCGAGATAGTTCTTTAGGAAACGTTTTTTGGACTTCTTTAAAAAAAAAACGAAACTACTTGAAAAGTAACAACAGAAGTGCACAATAGTACCAAGAAAGCAACTCGAGAAAGAAAATGAGTTTATATTGATTATGTACAATTAGATTTGCTTGGACGCTCTAGCTGTATATATATATATATACATATATATATATATATATACATATATATATATATATATATATATTGTTAATGTTATATTATTTACTATATTTTTTGTGGCTCAAGCTTAACAATTAACAATTCTACAAATATATAGCCCAATTATAGAACACGATGTGTATGCATTGATAGATGAATGTGTAAAGATTTATACATATTGTTTACTTTGATGCGTAGAATCTAGACAGAAGGACGACAAATCACATTCTTCATCGTACGTAAAAGCTTGTCATTAGTGATGCTAAGAATATTTTTTTTTTTAGTTAGTAATAATTATATTTATGTACATTTTTATTTATAGGTAATGATGGATAAACTTAATAAAAACTAGCTTAAAAAATATGATATATAACAGTGGTAATAATAATGTCATTGTTTATAGTATTATTAATTATTTTGTTTGTTTCAGGTGAGTTTCAATAATTGGCTTTCGATAAAACTGTAAGTAACCAAATATACAATCAGAGCAGTCAAACTAGATATTATTTTATGCATGGCGTTAATTTAAACAAATGTTTTAATTATAACTAATGCCATTGAAGAAACAAATTTCATTGCTATCGAATGTTAACGAACGACATGTAAATTATATTTTCCGCCCTGCCTTGGTAATATATGTGTCGAGAATAGCATGCGAGGCAATAAAGTAGTGAAGCCGCAAATCCACTATTGCACTCTCATAATTTCTATCCATACCACAAAGGTGCTTTTCGAAATGAAAAACTCATCCATCTTCACCATCATAGGCACGGATAAATTAAATAGTTAATTGCGCAATTGCGCAATAAATTTTGCGTCCAAAGTCAATACCGGGAATAAAAATGTCGCGGTTTATAAAGGAACACTTAAGTCACACTTAAAATAGCAACGGCCGTTATAAATCATATATAAGTCAGCTGTTTATGCTAAAGCTTTCATCGTTTAACTGAAGCGAAGTAAACTGCGTCGATTTAGTGCTCAGATAGCGTCCCTTCATTAACTCTTCCGGAGTTAAAATATATATACGCGCTTTCCTTTTCATTTACGTTAAAAAAACACGGGCTAAGATTATCTTCTAAGTAAAATATACGGAGGAGATATGGCTCACTATGCCAATTATCACGTACGTTTTATAAATCTGCCGTGGTAATACAATAAAAGCAATATCTGGAGGAAGTAAACTAGGAAAGTTTTGGGAGAGAGAACTCTGCTCGTTCTTTCAATGGGGTGGGTGGATATTACCGCAGCCACCGCAAGCGCTTCCTCCAAACTCCGCACACACTCACACACATACACTCACCCCGCTCAATATGTTATTATTGAACCAATTCTGATAAAATTTATAACTTCAACTAGCATTTGGGCACTGGCCAACTGTTTCTTCCAATAAACCATCATTAACTAACTCTTTTAAATTGTTTTCCACTTGTAAAACTTTTAACGTTATATACGATTTAATGCTTTTATCTCGACCAACTTTATTATTTACTACATCACAATTTACAATATAAATTAATTAAAATACTAAGTGCATAATCTATTTTCTCATTAAAATATAATTCATATGGGATATAATTTAAATTAAAATTATATTTTCAACTGACGTGTTCCATATTGCATGCGTTTTTAATACGTGTGTGGATTTTAGGATTCCGCATCATAATTTTGCAAGGATTATGTGCGGTAATCTCTTTCTGCATAAAAAATACATACAAAAAATATAATATTATTTTCAAGTGGATTGTGTTTGTTAAATTGTTTTTTCCGCATATGTAGATACAATTGAATTTGAAATATCTTCATTGAAGTGACAAACAATACTGAATAAAATATATGATATATATTAAAAAATATGATGTTTTAAAAGTTTGTTCATATTGTTATTGTTGATATTCATCTTACGCGTATAAAGCAAATAATTGGTGCTTGTTATCAATCAATTAATCTAACTGCTTAACTAACATATTAGATGCATACCAACCAGTTGACAGGCTGGTTTTTGGAAAGGGTATAGTAGTAGATTATTTGCAGACCTTACGTTTGATCATAGAAAAAACTACCAAATACAATGTTTCCCTTTATCTTGCATTTATTGATTAGCACAATGCATTTGATTCTATAGAAACATGGTCATTTTTAAGAGCTATGGATCATGCCAAAATTGATTTTAGATACCCAAAAATTTAAGAACATATATACAGTAATGTATCAGGCCACGTGCGCCTAAACGAAGAACAACAAATCGGATTTCAATTGAACAAGTAGTCAGCCAGGGCTACCCCATATCTCTTAATCTATTCACGCTAGCACTAGAGAAGGTTTTCAAATAGCTAGTATGGATCGACAGGCAATAAAATTGATGGTACTTACCTGGGTCATCTAAGGTTTGCCGATGACATTGTTCTTATTTCTAGTGATGTCAAGGAGCTGAGGGAAATACTAGTACAGCTAAATAACGTATCCCAGCCGCCAGAAGTCGATGGAATCTACCCCATCATGCCACAGAAAGGGTTTGCAGTTCTGAAAAAGCCTCTATGCAAGATTTTTAGCGCGAGTTTTGCACTTTTCAACATATCAAGCAGTTGGAAAGCGGTCAAGGTAGGATTTATACCACAGCCGGGGACCCTATTATGCCCAAGTTAAAACTTAGAGACTAATTAGCTTAAAATCCTTTAAACAAAAACTATAGGAAAAACTAGTTGACAAGTACATATGGGACGGGCACTATTGGCTTGGCCACTGTAACAGCATCTTTATGCCTACCAAACGGGAAAATCCTGCAAAATAGCTGTACATCAGCTAGTCACCAAGTGCAAAATTATCATCATTACTAATGCAAATAAATCAAGTTTTTCGTGCTTTTCTGGATATCGAGCGGGCAATACTATCAATATTACAATACTATCTTTGAATCTAGTGCAAAGGCAATGAAGACCCGAGGAATAGACCTTTTTGTCTAACAACAATATGGAAAATTGTATGAGCTAAAGATGTCGATAGGTGCTTACAAGGAAGTGTACTATTATTTTTAGTGTGGTGTGGTGCTTTGTCATGGACGACCTACTACAGATGTTCAACGATATTGGCGTTTTTGCTTTAGGCTATGCTAATGATTTCACCATCTTTGTACACCGATAGTTTTGAGCAAAAGTATTAAACAAGGTACAAAGTGCACTAAACATCATAGTAAGGTGGTGCGTAAAGGCAGTGTTATCAGTAAATCCAAGTAAAACTGCGGTTCTACTGTTCACGAGACGGCAGAACACTACGCTTGAAACTAGGCTAAGCTTTCACCCATCTGGATAATATAATTACAAAAGCTATGTGGGTGCTGTTTGTAAAGAAAACGATGGTCGGGTAATTTTGACCTGATGGATATATATGGTGGTGGTAAGCTCCATGATTATATATGGAGCTCTTAGAGGGAAAAGTCTCTTTCAATTGTTCGGCCAACCAACTGCTGATGATGAAAACAATGATAACAAAGCTCTCAGCTGCTATGGAAGTACTACTATTGTTACCGCCACTTTACTTGCTGGTAATGACGGAGGCGAGACAAGCAGCATACAGACTGCAGATAAATGAACACACTGTAAATCCATCATGTCAAATTGCCAGTAATAAAATCCAAATTGGTTATCCCTTTTATAAACAGTCTGGAAGCAGTAACTACAATCTACAAAGTTTATCTGGTCTGGATACCAAAGGACCAGGGTATAAAGAAAGAGGAGACCAAAGAGTTCTTTATAGAACTCTAATATAGAACTCTTTGGAGGAGACCGTAAAGAATATAGTTTTCAGCAGACTTAAGATAGAACACAGTAATTTGTGGAAAAGCTGCAAGGGATTGACTAACATCCATTGCTTTATACCAAAAAAAACCTTGGTAACACAAATGAGTCAGTCGAATTAGATTGCGAAAGCTCATAAGAAAACTTTTCCTCTTGTTACTCAAACAAAGTATCCCAGACTGTAGAACTATCCATGAACTTTAAAAAACTACCTTGAGGTAGTAGTTGACAATAACACACTTGGTAAAGACAGTTTTTCTTAATCTAAGACAAAAGCTATTTACGGTTTAGAGATTGACCATTACATAGAAAAGCACGAATAAACTTGGAACTACCTAGAGAGCACTGTAAGAGGTCAGTTTAATTTTGTCTCTTTGTTTCTGCACTGTTTTTTTTTTAATTTATTATTTTATTTTTAGAGGAACTTATGTATGTCTTTGTTTGTAAAATCTTTGATTTTTTAAGGTGGACCAAACGTAGTTAATTTACAACAAAGTATTTTATTGTTATTTTATGGTCATTGCCTGGGTAAGGTATCATTAAATGAAAGTTGAATGATACCTTGTTTATTGTAACTAGTTATATGTAAATTGCTTGTGTTTTTGTTCCCGCGGTTTATTCGAATTAAATAGATTTTAGTGGTTTTATTAATTATAAGGTTAAGGAAGGTTAAGGTGATGCGCTCGGCAGTAATAAAATTCAAATTGCTGATGGACTGCATAACCAGTTTAGAAGTATTAACTACAAACAACAGGGCACACTTGATATCAATGGATCAGGGTATAGAAAGGAACCTAAACAAAGCTTGCCATAATCGAAACCACAGAAACGTTTATTGGAACCTGTTTGTGGGAACTAACTTTATAACTTATTGGAAATTTGATATTTTGTTATGAAATGAATTAATAATTTATTCAAACTTAATCTAACGATCACAGCGGCCAAGAGTTGAGCATAGATTGTCAGTGTGCTTTGTATGAATGCGGCATATATTATTTGTATTATTTTGTTTTTTTCAAAAAGTAGTGATAAGTAGGAAAACTAAGAAATAATAAATATATTCCAGCGATTTAATAATAATTTAATTAAATGAGATGGTGGTTATCAACTTTAATTAACAAAAAATTTGTAACCGGTTCTCCTACATTTTGGCTATTTTGTGGGTTTTCTGCCTCGGAAGACTCGGAGTCATTGTTCATTGGACACGCATTTTTCTTATATTTGGCATAGGTGGATTTCTTGAATGGTCCTTCTTAGGTGCTTTTTTTTCCACGTCGTAGATGTCATGTGATTTGACTTTTGTTTGTTTGATTGAGTCCTTGGCGAAACTTTGTTACCTTAATAGCTACTAGTTTTGCGCTTCTATATACATATTCCTGGACTCTTCCTCTTAGCGTTATAGTATTGTCTGGTAGTTTTTCTTGAACCTTTAGTATTTGATGTTTAGCTGCTTCTTTTAGAGTATGTGCACCGAATAGTACTGCTTTTGTACTTACATTGCACTGCAACAACGCGCTTTATCTTTTATTACTTTTTTGACTGCTATTTTTTTCATTGCTATAAAATACTTTTGAAGTGATTCTTCTTTCTATATCTTCCGGCACATTAGCGCTCTGTGTACCTTTGCACTGTTGCATTTTAGCGAAAATGTACTACCTACAGCTTTTTGTAATCTCCACCAAGAATTCAATTCATTTCTGCTGATTACGAACAGTTTTGCTAATCTTGATGATCGTTTTTTGCAAGTTTGAATTGCTGAAATTTATTCCAGTTAAGTTAAACTACTGTGTCCTTGAAATCTGCTATCCGTTTATCTATGAAGGTTTAACTAAATGTGCGGATTGCATCTTTCATGTTTTTGAACGAAAATGCAAATCCCACTGGGTGATTCTGCGTTGCTAGGTCGTTCTCTACTGGCACTTTATTGTTGTTTGATGCATTTTTGTTTGCTTTTTTGTTTGTTTGTTTGTTGGCATTTTCGTATTTATAAATCTCTTCGATTTCAACAACACTAGAGCTGGAGCTACATTGTATATTATTTTTATAATATTTGTTATAACGTCGTCTGTTTTACCTAACGTTTTTTTAAATTCAATAAATTACAAATCAATGCCAATTCACTTTATTTAAAACTTCTACATAATACATGTATTTATTAGAGACAGTTTCATACTCAAACTTGAAAACTTTCTAAGTCATTTGCGATTGTTGCAACTTCCGTCTTCTTCAAAAATTACTTTGTCTTAACTGAAGATTTATTAATAATATTGATGATAGGGTTTTTGCCTATAGTTTTCATCTTGAATTATATTTTGTCTTGTTACTTTTTATAGTTATAGCCCTACGTCATTCTTCTTTCTGCTTTTTGTCCGGTCTTGCATGTAGTTGAATTTCAATTCATTCCGTCTTTTTACTTGTCTAGCTATTTCCCGTTACTCACTATTGTCTTTTTTTTAACTTCTTTTCCGCGTCTCTTATTTCTCTCACAATTATGTGCAGTTTTTGCATTTTTTTTTACACTACTTATTAAATTATTGAGGTTAGGGTATTTTAATAAAAATCTTATTATTATCTATTATTATTATTATTATTATTATTATTATTATTATTATTATTATTATTATTAAGACCGGTTTTGGCGGTTAGGCCATCATCAGTTCTAAAATATTACATTAATTATAAATATATATGTGTTATATAGATGATTTTAACAAAACTTACTTTTCTTTTCTTTTCACAGGTGTTGTTGTGTGTTGCGGGTGGTGTGAATTTGCTGTGGTTACTGTTACATTAATTGGTTATTGTGTATTGATTGTGGTTATTGTGATTAACTGTAGTGTGGTTATTGTTTTTTAAAAATGTATAGATATGTTGGTATGGGTTATTGATTTGTTTGTTTAGGCATCTGTAGTTTTTATTGTTTTTTAATTTGTCTATTTCATATGATTCTAGTATTGTCATTTTTAAGCCTTTTTTACATTGGTGTAGGAGTTTTATATTATTTTTGTTTTTGATATTGAAAGTGTGTATTTGTAAGTGTTTGGAAAAAGTGGAGTTGTGATTTTTGTGAGTGTGTTCTTTGAGTCTGTATTTAAGTGCTCTACCAGTTTGTCCTATATATGAAGCTGTGCAATCTTGACAATTGATTTGGTATATTCCTGATTTAGTCAGTTTGTCTGATGTATGTTTTTGATTGCAGATGTTATTTTTGATAGTGTTAGGGTTAGATAGTGAAGCTTTAAGATCGTATTTGTACAATATTATTATGGGTAATTTAATCTCTATGTTGTTTATATCCCGTAAGGGAGCGCAAGAAACAAATTTGATTCACAAATTGCCGAAGAAAACTCACTTTTCTTCTAATTTGCTCTGCGGTTATTACCAAAACCGATAAAAATGGGGTTTTATTATGATTTAAAAAAATTGTAACTGCTATACCGGTAAAAATATTAACATCATCAATCTCATTTTACATATGAAACTTATAAAATAACAAACATTTTTTAACGGTTGTTTAAATTGTCATTGAAAGTATAAGTGTGTGCGATTAGTAAAGTATTTTTTTTTTGTGATTACTGAATTAAAACTCACGAACTTTTGTTTGAGCAGAGCACCATCACTTTGACAGCATAGATCAATTTTTTTAGTATATTAAAAAAATAAAGATAAACGTTGAAATGTAGGCGAATCAGTGTACAGCATTATATAGGAAATATAAAAAAACATTATTTTTATACAAAAAATATTCTTCAAACATATATTTTTATAAAGTTGAACTTGACCACGTGACCTCCGGACTTCAGATTGGCTGAGCATATACCGGAGGCTGTGGGGTTTGCCCTTACAGGATGTGCCATATACATTTTGCTATTTGCTCCCTACGGAAATCGATCGAAAATTCGAACTATTATATTTTTTAAATAGTTTTAATCTTTGATATTTGACTGTTTATTAAATTTAGGATCGATTTTGTTAATATTTGAATGCAATGCAATAATGACATATTATAGTACGTAATATATAAAACGGTGTTGTCATAAGTATAATCAATTGAAACGTAAAGATATAGGATACTGCCGATAATATTAGTAAAATACATATCTAAACTGCTAGTTATATCCATCGAGATGCAATAACGATAAAATTTCTTTTAAAGTTACCTGTAACAATAACCACACACACACACCATCATAACGCTGTCATGATATTTTCCCCATGCATACATGATATTAATACAAGCCGCATACCAATAAAGCCTCATATCTGCATACCTATACACGTGCTTCATATCGACGTCTTACAAAACTTTGCCTTTCCCCCCATTCCCTACGTAGAATCTATCTTTGCCTTCGGGTCACGTTTTCCGTCCAGCATCCATCTTGCCTCCCGTCTCCTATCCCATCTGCTCTTATCATCATTCGCATCGCCAGGTATTTTTTAGCCATTCTAATGGCCCGTGTACACGATCCCGTCTCGACCATATATCTCTTTGCATTTTCATACCAACAGGGCGATTGCGACAATTTCCTGATACTTCAACTGGCACGTATCTGCTCTTATTTTAATTTTATAACCTTGCTATCAACTTAATACCTAGATAAATTTACAACGGACTCAAATTAATCTCTCAGTTAAATTCATTGCCGGCTTTTAATGTGCCGCTGTTCTACAAGATGGTGGCACTTGTAAAGTTTTATATATGCTTTTTTGCTTCTTAATATTTTGCCAGATGAATGCCAACTCTCCCCTCAGTGAGGTCCTACTTATGTATTTATAATCTAATAAAGGAGACAGTATATCATGAGTTTCGACCTTAGTGACATCCAGAGCGATTACTAAAGTGTCGGGATTACGTAAGAAGGAGGAACTTTAGACAATATTGTCCCCTGCACTTTATTATAGGGCCGAGACAATGCTTATTCAGTGATATTACCTTGCATATTGGGCCATTTAACTTCAGATTTATTCTGATTCCTTCCTCTTAACTCACATTACCTGCACTAGTGGGTTATAAACGCGAGCGTGCCCGTGTTCACCCTCCCAATCTACGGCGTTAACCAGTCGCATGCCACATTAAATACCCCCGACGAACTAACAGAAAGTATAAAAAAAACATAAGGGATGATATTACACCTACCTCAATGAACATTGCATACCGCATCCAACCTAAATGTAAATAAATAATTTATTATTTAATCAATTTTAATGTAAAAGAAAAAGTAATTTATTATCGCTTTTGTATAAAAAAAATGTAAATAGTTAATTATTTTTACCTTCATTATCTGTTAATCTTGTAAGCCTTGCATAGGCGAATGTGATATGCATGCAGATTTTGTTGGATTAACATTTCTCATAAATTTATAACTATGAATATGAAATATGTATCTGGTTTTAGATTTTAGTTTTTTTAAATAAACATAATTGTTTGTTAACTATGCAAAACTTAGTTAGTGATGCTTACGGTGTTTGAATAAAATTTATTAATAATATTGTAATTGTCAATCATGAATTAATTTATTCTGTTATTATAATATTTTGACAAATCGCGTAGAGTAATTACTTTCCAATGAATATATCCTCTTATACACACAAGTAGCTTCTATTAGTATAGTATGTACAAGTGCAAGTGCAACGTTGAATATTTATATAAATTAAATTAAAAACCCATCCACGACCATATATGATCAAATAATTCATCTTTCAATCGGAATGCTAATTTGTTTATCTGAATAATTAATATCACCGACCATAGAATAACTACATTTAAGCCCGGTTTTTATAGCATGTTTCAAGACATAACTAGATCTTAACCTACGTCATAAAATGCTTATTCTGTCGCACTAATGCAAAACTTCATCTTATTTGCGAGCTTTAGCTCTAAAACGTAGCTTTAATGACTGTTATCATGGTTATTTTATTAAGTTATAGACAATTCTTTATTACTACTTTAATTTTAGCATTTAATGAGTTATAGTGTCATGGTTACAACATATAAGAGAATGGACAGGAATAGCTATTTAGGATGGCCAAAAATAGAATAAAATGGGCATTGATGATATTTAATCTTTACTAGTTAGAGAGAAACCATAAGAAGAAGAAGTATATTGGTTTAAAAAATTTCGGTTTGCTAAAAAATGTATACACTTTTTGTCTAACTGTATCGGGATATTGGTATTGTCAATTGATTTGAATTACGAGTATGTTGGCTTATTACTCTGAGGGTGCATTCTGATTGATGTGACTTTTGTCAACGGTGATCTTTATTATAGAAATTACGTAACGCTGTGAAATGAGATAAAATGTTACTTAGATTTCACTGAAATTACGTAATTTCTATGACAAAATTCACTAATGACAAATGTCACCGAGATCTGAACGACGCCCAGATGTTCAGCACGATAGTGAAAAATAAAAATGGCTGGAGCACCCTTGACATTCGAGGAGCGAAAATAAACTCTGAAGTGATTTGACACTGGAAAATCTGCATGGAGAAGGCGATCAATGTACCATGGCTTTATGTTTGGTGTGGACTATTATCTTGGGGTTTAGTACGATTCTTTTTCTTTGATGGTACCAGCAATGGAGAAGATCAAATGCGTTTTATGGAGTTTTTTTTACCACGGGGCGGCACCACACATAAGATTGAACGAGAGGGCCTATTGAGTTCCTTCCACGGTTGATAGATCTAACTCTTTTGGACTTGTTCTTGTGGGAAATTGTGAAAAATTAATCTATTGACGTAAGTTGCTCACGCTGGAGGGCTTTTGGCAGTAGATTACAGCGGAATTGAATAATTGACCGGCGTAACTACGGCGACCGTTCTTTGTTTTGTTATGTGTCTGGCCGCGAACAAATATCATTTTGAACATCTAAAGTAACCATATGCTTAACTGAAGATAGTACTACATCTGTGATTAGTATTTAAATGTAAATAAAACATACAGATAATAATTAGTTTTGTTTAGTGTGTAACAATTTTTTGGCGGACTATGTGTATGGTGAAATGGTTTCAACACATAACATTAATGATGACGGTTTTTTTGAATAGTTAGTGATGTTATAATTATTCACTTCTTAAACATATAATAAATAATAAACATTTGAGAACACGTGCAATATTGCTTGGTGAAAAGCTCTACACGCACACATTTTGCATAACAAAAATGGGGACACCTTTTTGGACAATTAGAAAACAGCATTTTAAGTATTGGCGACATTGCTAAATTTATCGGATTCTAGCGAAGAAGTTTTTTTTATATGCATGGTGCAACGCAAACTTGAAATAAGGTGGGTTTAAGTCTGAGCTGACGTCTCAAATGACGTTGGAGAAATCGGAAGTAAAGATCAATCTGTCGAACCGCTTAACTTTAACGCACAATCTCTTGTTCTTGGTTACTTTTTACATATAGTTTGGACTGCATCTTGCAGGCATCATTATCGTATTACAGTTACGCGGATTATTCATTTTTTTATCAAATATATTTTTATTTTGAGAAACTACAATTTAAATAAAGCATATAACAGTACATGGAAGCGTCATTGAAGGGAAGATTTTGTACTTGCACGCAAGTTTGTATTTGGGAAGGTTTAGGATGTTAAATTTTTTCTCTCTCCCTCCGAAACTGCTATTTTTTTTGTTTGTTTTTGTTTTTGGTTTGCTGAACGATTGCAGTCTACTTGTCTTTTGATTCTAAAATAAGGTCCACTAACCTCTTTATAGTAGTTGGTTTACCTGTTTATTTTTAGTTGATATTGTTGTTCTATTAATTGTGTGCATCTTAGAAAAGTTCTACAGTGTCACATGGTGTTGTTATGCCATTTTCATTATAGTCTTTTTTAAATTTGTTTAAACTTGAATGATCGTTTTAGACATTTTTGCATAGCAACTTTTATTTTCGTTTTGGCGATGATTGCTTGGTTCAGATTTGTCCTGAATTCCGCAATCTGGCTTTTTTTTTCATTGATCCTGTCGCAATCCACCCACAAATGATGCAGGTTTTTGCTTTCTTAGCTTTTTATTTCCTCCGTAGCTGCTGGAACCTGTCGATTGTATCAGATTTTTAGTAACACTTTTTCAGGGTGAGTCGGGAGGAACAGACTAACCTCCAGGAGTGTATTCTACACTTGAAAATAATGTAAAAAAACTTAAATGTTGCTATCCGATTTTTTATTTGTTTTTAAGTTACAGCGTAATTAAAAATAAACAAAATTTCATACATTCACGTTTTGGTTATCATAGCGTTCTTATAATAAATGTTCAAAAATACCGCCATTTACCTCTAATCATTTTCTGCTTTGTCTACGAAGAGCACCTATTGCTCTTCTGATGGAGTCGTGTCTTTGTTTAAGATCGGCTGCAGCATTTCAGATACGTAGAATTAGTCCATCCCGAGTGTCTACTTTTACTTTGTACACTTTATCTTTGAACCAGCCCCATAAACAATAATCTAATGCTGTGAGGTCTGAAGATCTTGAAGGCCAACTAATAGGACCACGGCGATCAATCCAACGCCCTGGAAACCTTTTGTTCAAATGTTGCTTGACCCGATGAGCAAAATGTGCAGGAGTTCTATCGTGCTGGTAGTACATTTGCATTCTGATGTTTAAAGGAACATCCTCTAGTAGTCCGTGTAATTCATTTTGTAAAAAAATTAAGTAGTTGGCTCCTGTGAGGCGATTCTTCCAAATGAAAGGGCCAATTAAATAACCATCGACCATACCTCACCACACGTTTACCGAAAACTTATTTTATTACTTTTGACTGTTGCTTGTATTATTAATGCCGTAACGGGTGAATGTTGCTTCATCTGTAAAAAGTATGCGCGATAGAACACGAGGATTATTATTTATCTACCGACAAAATTTTATACGTTTAGGATAATCTTCCGGTTGTAGGTGCTGTACTCTCTGTACATGGTATGGATGTAAGCCTTGCTTGTGGAGTGTGTTTATTACTCTTGTTTGTGGAATACCCAATTGAATACTAATTCTTTGTGAGCTGATTATTGCATCTTCTGCTACTACATCCAGAATATCTTCTACCTCTTCTAAATCTTGTCGACTAGTTATGTTAACACTGGGAAGCTTTCCGGTCTCGCACAGTTTGTTGAAAATTCTGATAAATACATTTTTATTAGGATGTCTCAGATGTGAAAACCGTTGACAATATTCTTCAACAGCAGCTGTAGCAAATCCATTACAAAAACCATAAACGAACACCATATTTGCATATTTTAAATTTGAATAAGTATGTGGAATTTTGTAACACTTTAATCGTACAAGCAAAATAAACGTTAAATTACCGTCACACTGACACATTATCAGAACAAAAAAGCTATCAAATGTTTTAGAACGTCGAACATGGCATACTAGATAAAAAAAATTAATTATGCTATAACTTGACAGCAATTAAAAATTGGATAACAACATTTGAGTTTTTTACATTATTTTCACGTGTAGAATACACTCCTTTGGTCCGTTCCTCCCGACTCACCCTGTATTTTATTTATTTTTGCCTATATACACCGGTTTTTAATTTACTAAGACTATTTTTACTTCTTATTGCCGCTTAGCTGACTGCTTTTTTGGTAAAAGGACTACTAGTTTATGCTTGTTGGTTGCTATCCAGAGTGTGATCGTTATTTTTCAGTGTGTTCAGTTTTGGGTTTTAGTACTTCAATAGTTTCTTCTCTGCTATCTTTGGTTTTTCACTAAAGCTATAATGGTTTTGGGAAGTTAGTTGAATGCTTTTTTTACGTTTAAAACTATGTATCTACTGTTGACTTCTTTTTTTGAGTTCTAAACTACATGAATGGTTTTGCTGCACGTATTTTATTGTTTAATCTGCCAGTCACAGTTAAAGCAGTTTATAAGTAAACACTCGGCCACAGGAAGAAGGTGCTTTTTTCCTTAGAGTACTATTACTATTATCTAGTTTGCAGGAAGTTTACTGTTTTGTAGACAATATTTTTTTCTTTCTTAGAGTACTATTTCTATTTCCTAGTTTGCAGGAAGTTTACTGTTTTGTAGACAATAAATTGAATAGCTTTACACTTACTTTATTGATATCAGGGCAGGTTAGATTGGAAACAAAGCTTCTACTACGCTATGCGCATGTTTTTTTTTTTTGCTTAAACATTCAATTTTTTAGCTATAACTTTTATGGGTCATTGCTGATCGCTATCATTTTGGTAAATTGTTTTCTTTCTGTAGATTTCAACTTTTTTTAACTTGGGGTTGTTATTTTTTGGCCACTAGCTTTTAGCTTTTGGTAGAGTTTTTTTCTTCTTTGGACCACAAGCAATACCGAACTGCTTACTGGCATCTGCGATGTCTACCGCACTATTAGTAAAGTTTTTTATTAGATTGACTTTGTTCAGTTTTTCAGTTTTATTACGGCTTAATTGTTTTTTTTTTGTAACCTAGTGAATAAGTGGTAGATAGTACTTTTACTATTTGCTAGAAAGGCATTCTTACATGGTGTTATAGATTTCTTGCTAACATCTTAATCACACTTTTGCCTTATGCTTATTAAGGCTTTAGCCTTTAGATTTTTTTCAAGCAATCGAGTCAATCTATTCATCCCCTTCATAATCAGGCGTTGTGTTCAAGATATGCGGTTTTTCTTTTTTTTAATAATAAGTAGTAACTATTTTTTGGTATTTTTTTGTTTGTTTTGTACTTTTTTGTCCAACGTATTTTTACTAGTCGTTGGTAAATTCACATTTTGAAACTTTCTGTTTTGTTATATGTTTGGTTTTAAGATTCATCTCTAAGCTTTGTACAATTCTGGATAATGCGTATGTCTTTTCTATCCAGTCCCAATTTTTTTGATTGTCCGGGGAGCAAATGGTCTAAGCATTTTTGTACAAGGATCTGTTGTAGCTTAAACAAGTGTAAAATGCTGGTTTTGATCTACACTACACCATTGCTTAAAGCCAGGGTGTGTTCTGCATCCAGCTACAGTCTGTTGTCTGGTCTTTATTTATAGTAGCTTTATACGTCAGGGTCTGTTTTACTTGAGTCATTACTCGAAAAATCTAATCATGTGACGTTATGTCAGAAGTTTAACTTGACCTTATTGTAACTGATCCCAATAAACTTGATCTAACCTAACATAATCTGCTTGAGCTTTATCTAACCTACTATATCCAGATGTAATTCATGATAACGTAATATAAATAAGTAAAAAGTATGAAGTTGGAAGCATTACATTTTATTATTGTTTTAAGATATTAAAGTGTACGTTTCATATTAGGTATAGTACACAAAATAATCAAAATTAACTGAGCGACGATTGGACATTTGGATCTGAATGTAATTTATATTGATGACAGACTAATTTTGGTTAGATTTTAATACAAGAACACGATTACACCAACAACATTTTATACTTCTTATTTTAATAATATCGATGCAAAGCTTAGAAATCAATGCGACTTACTGTGAATATATGCTGGGCGTATATTGTGGTTGAATTAATAAATCAAGGCCAAATGAAATAAAAAACACCCCTTATAAGGAGCTTTCTACTTTTGATAGAATATATTAACAAATACCCTATTTGTATTAGGATTTAGTTCTTTGTAGCCATGCATTTGTAAAAATAATCGTGATCCATCAATATTGATAGATATAACGTCTCCACAATTATTATTATATTTAATTTTTTTCCTGCGGCAAACTTTTGTAGCTGGCCTACAGCTAATGCAAATACAATAATTTAATAAAATAGTAAAACAAAGTTGAGTGAGTAATGCCTCAATGTGCTTTTGATTTAAGTACATTGTGTAAACTAGAATAAACCTCACTTATTTTCCTTCGTGTCGCACACAGCAACAAAAATACTCCGACACTGGCACACGCATTTGCCGAGGCACATCTTACAGGATGCAGCAGGTGTTCCTTTTATTTCCCATTTAACGTGATATTTCAGTCACGTCAGTACCCCCGTAATGCCCCTGCCGTATTTTTATAGTCAGCCAGAGTTATTGTGTGCGCACATGGATATTGTCAGGATTTCATATAAAACTGTCGTTATTAAACATAATGAAACTATTTATGCCGCCGCGCCATATTCAAATGCGGCGGCGGCCTGGATCATTTACATGTAATTTGAAGTAACAACGTTATAATTTGAATAATCGTCTGTTAAACAGCATATATTTTCATTACAGCGCACGCACATTTTCGTTAATACTATATGTTGGTCAGCTTTATTCAATAATGCAAAGCGAAAATAAACACTGCGGCGGTGTATAAATTTAAAATAAAAATCATTTATAATTAATGGACTAGGATTTTTTATTTATAGTGTTTATTTTTAGTATTTAAACAAGAAAAAAATTGTAACTGTAGCTCTATTTATTTGTTGAAATGTTATTTATAAATAAGGTTTATTTATAAATACCAATTTCTGGAATTGGCGCTTCATTGAAATTCTTGATTAACTTCAAAATAAGTTCAAGTGAATCTTTGAAATACAAGAAATACTAAGACTCATCATCAGCATGAGTTTGCTAATCTAAAGTTTTCTGAAGATGAGATAGTATCTTGTTGTGTTGAATATTGGAAAACTATTAGATATAATTTTATCTTTAGTACAATCTGTAGGTATTTGATATGGAAATTGAAGATAATTTCTGCAAATTTATAACACAAACCAATATTTTATTTTAAATAATAATATCTTCTTGTTCTTGGCGTGCTTCATCCGCTCCGGATATTAGCGATCATCATCACGATCTTCTCCTTGTCCATTGCACAAATTCGGAGTCTTCCCGGGTTTCTTTTTTCTATCACCTTTCCTTCCAGAATTAGTTTGAGTATTCTGTATCTGTCATTATGCCTCATTACGTGCCTGAGATATTCCAATTTCCTAACCTTCCAGCTTTCAATACTTCCTGTGCTCTTTTTATGAGATATTCAGGATACGACGATATGTTTATAGTTCGAAGGCTTCCAGTTTTTTCTCTGTATCCTTTGATAGGGTCCAGGATTCAACGCCGTACATTAGTGTTGAGAAAACGTAGCAGCACAACATTTTGATTTTAATTTGCATGCTCAATTCTGGGCTGTTGAAAACTTTTCTCATCTGGATAAATTTTGTTTTTGCTTTTTCTATCCTGCATTTGATTTCTACTAAATGATCTCAGAGTTTATTTACGCATGTGCCTAGATATGTGTATTTGTCCACTTGTACTATGGTTTTGTTGTTGAGAAGTATCGTCCGCTGTGATGGATTATCTTTACTGACAAGCATATATTATATTTGGTCTTTTTGAGGTTGAGATCGATTCCGTAATTTCCGTACTTCTTGCTGACTAATTTGATCTTATACATCATCAGCTGAAGTCTTTGAGCTATACTTCCCAATATAACAGAGGCGTCCGCATACCTTAAGTTGTTAATTATCTCGCCGTTGATCGATATTCCCTTCTCCACTTTATCCAGCGTCTCCTTAAATATTTCATCCGAGTATATGTTAAACAAGGTTGGCGAAAGCACACAACTCTGCCTCACATCTCTGCGAGTTTGGATATTTCTTGTGCTTTGGTATTCAACTCGTACTTCTGCCGTCTGTTGTCAGTAGATACTCCGGTCATCGGCTCCGGTGGTCTTGAGTATCTTATGCAATTTTTTGTGTTTTACTCGATCGAGTAAATCTATAAAACACAAGTGTACCTCGCAGTTAACGTATCTGCATTTCTGGATTAATACATTAAGCGCAAATAATGCCTCCCTGGTACCCAACGCATTTCTGCTCATTATGCTTATAGTACGATATTTGTCGCACTGCTTTGATGTTGGTTTTTTTGGGTATCTTTCCGGTATTGTATACTGCATTATATAGTTGAGTAAGCGTATTTATGGCATTTTTATTAAAAAGCTTGATTATTTTTATCTGGGTCTACCGCTTTGTCATTTTTTATGTGTTTATCGCATTTCTAACCTCCTCCTTTGTTATTTGAGGTTTAGTGTATTCATATCATGATTTTCCGGACGAGCATCTTCAAAAAGCTTGTGGATATAGTCTTTTTACATCGATATTTTTGTTTGGTGTTCCAGTACCCGCGGCCTCCTTTATCTTTTGATGCATATTGAAGTGATCATGATTCTTTTGTAGTTTTTTTTTTTTTTTAAGTGTATTGTTTTTGTTAGTTACTAATCATTGAAATTGGACTGATAGCCACTTATTTTAACTAGCTAATTCAAGACCTAATATTTGATACACGTTGAAAATTCAATTGCAATTTATAAATTATTCAGAATGTTAGACAAATTTTGATCAAACCTGAAACCGCATTATTGCTCTTGCTTATAGTTTTATTATTTTATATTCTGATGCTCGATTCTACCTCTTCGATTAAGGTCTTGGTCCACGCTGTTGTAGTGGCATTTTGGTCCTTTTATTTTATTTCTCAGGTAGCAAGGGATTCTTGCTTTGCCTTGGCTTTTTTTTTTACTCCTGGGGCATAGGATTTTTTCTTGGCCAGTAGATAAATTGGAATGATTCCTGCCACCACCTGTATAACTACTTTAATTGCCACTTTTCTCTGTAGTCTTTTTATCAACACTTTAAAAATTTTGTTGGCTATTCGATCACATCACAATGGGGTCTCATATAATATATTTGAGTTGTCTACCGAGCACAATGTTCTTTTTTTATTGGGTCCTGCACTTCTTATGTTGGGCATTAGACGGCTTAGAGTGTTTATTACATATACTACTTTGGCCTCTGTTTTTGCCACGTGTTTCCACATATTTAAGTTATGGCCTAACGTTATTCCGAAAAATTTTATGACGTTTTGGCTGTCGATGTTGCCTCTCTTACGGTAATGTTCTTTAGGTTTTTTCTGTCTAATCATTTCTTGATCTTTTTGAGCGCCTACTTTGATAGCATCTTTTTATCTTTCTTGCACTTTCCCATATTAAGCCTCAGTACACCGTCATAGTAAATGTTTCACAGAGTCGAGCTTAAAATTGATTCATGTGAAACACCACACGTCATTGGCATTTTACGATTTCCGACTGTTATGATCCGATCTCTCAGTTGTGTCTTAATCATGTTAATAGATAAGGAGAACTAACTTTTTTCTCTAGTGCTTGTATATTCTTTTCCCAGAGATTGGAGTTAAAGGTCTTTTTCACATTGACCGAGACTAGCGCTGCATATTGCTTGTTGTTCTAGGCTTTTCTTGGCTTTTTTTACTTGTTTTATGGCGTCTACCGTGAATCTGCTTTTTCAGCTTTAATTGGACTTTGGTATTTTGATTTGTTTTTTACAGTACAAACAACGTCATACTTCCAATCTACCACAGGATGGCTTGTAAACAAATCTTGTACTGTTTTGTACAGCTTTTCTGCCGAAATTTTTACGGGGCTCAGGGTGCTCAGCTTATTTGTCAAATTTTATACCTCACAGTCCCAAATATCCGCGTCAATTTGGTTGCAGAGCTTCAGCTAGCATTTTTTTGCCGTCTTAATAGCCTAGGTTGCGTTTTTTTGTCGTGGTCATCTTTTTTTTGTCGTTTGTCAAAATTTTTGCAGTCCGACAATTCCTTCGTTCTACTTAAAGGTAGGATTTTGAATCAGCTTAACCGTTTTTTTTTTTTGGCAAAGGTGTTGTCGCAAACTTTAATTATTTTATTGGTGAAGTTGATAGCATTGTTACTTAAGCTTTGCTGGACATATTGTTTTAGTTTTTTTGCAGATTTTTCATCTTGGTTTTGTTAGTGTACCAACTTATGGACTTGTTTTTTTTTTCTTTATTGGATGCATTTTTCGTGATGGTCATTACGATAAAATTTTTTAGATTGACGGCCCTACTTATTGTGATGATGGACCTCTTACTATTGCACTTATAGGACGGGGAGCCACCCTTGTTGAGGATTAAAATAACATTTAAAGATGGCACAACTCAGCAAGTCAAACCATCCCTATAATTATAAGATAGGGGCCTACAATTCAATGATTTTTAGAGCAATCACAATTCCAATGGCACAAGAAGACCAAGATATGGATTTAAAGACAATCAAACAAATTGCACTCAACAATGGATATCCCATCAATACCATAGAGAAGTTAATAACTAAGAAAATAAAAAAAAACTTTAAAAACGTACATCTTAAAATAAAGAAAACAGTTGATTCAAGATTCATTTGGCTTACATATTTTGGCTCAGTCATTGAATCAGTATTAAATGTGCTTTCTAAACTTAACATGAAAAATGTTTTTAGGTCAACTTCAAAATTATCCAACATCCTATTTAACGCGAAGGAAAAAACAGACCGCACAAGCGATAGGACAAACAGGCAGAAATTTTATTACCCGGTACAAAGAACATGACAGATTATTTTAAAATAATGAAACAGATTCAACGTTTGCCAATCACGTCTAGGATCATGCTTTTCTAAAACTGGAGGACGTAAAAATTCTACATAATTTACAAAAGGACTTAAATTGAATTTATTAGAAGCATTGGAAAGTTTTAAACAAAAAAGTAACTCCGCACATTTTTTTAAATGACCGATTAGATTTAATATATTTCTTAATATTTAAATCCATTAGTTAATCATTCTTCTTTAGATAATTATTACGTATTTTTAATCTGTTTTGTAATATAATCCTTTTATCACACTTATTTTATCTGTAGAAGGCTCTAGTAGAGCTGAAACTAGTAATGTATTTGTAAGAATAAATTTGTAATAAAAACATAGTAAATTGTTTCATTATTTCATAAAAATTGATACAATTTTCAATAGCATTAACACTAGCGGTGCATCTAAAATAACATGCTAGAAAAGATGCAATCTAAGAAGTATTGATAAATTACGCACAGAGGGCAATATAGGAGCATTAGTAGTGCAAAATAATAACCGCGAAATAATCATGAGGTTCTTAAATCTGCAATATTTTTTAGTAATGGAATTATATTATCTCTAGTAAGTAGACATTATAACGTAGTCAGAATATGTTTACAATTTTTAATCTAATTTGCAAAACCCTAAAGGATTTTGCAGCTAACCCCACTATAAATTTGCTATATTGGATCTGCAATAATAAGATATTTGTAATTTTAGAACATTTTCTTAATAAAAATATTTTTTTTATGTGCGTAATAAATTTTGCGTATTAAATTTGAATTATATTTTCAATCTAATCCAAGATATTTTAAAAACTATTATTTATATTTAGGAATATTTTTGTTTTTGTTTTATATTTTGACGAATATATTTCCTCCTCACTTCTTTCACACGCGCGTAAAATATGTATCAAATATAAAAAATGATCCGAATCCGAGAAAAGTGTGCTGCAGAGCAAGGACTACTGCGGGGGGTGAACGTTCTGATTTATGGGCAGCAGGTCGCTGCTGTCTCCGCCGACATTATGCAAAGTTCCGCCGATGTTTCTACCACTGCTTCCCCCTTATTTGATGCATCGAGTTCGCACCTATTTCCCCTCCCCCATATTACTACTATGCCTGGCAGGCATATCTGAACGGCGAGAAATGCATATTACATTTCGAAAATATTCATGCTGCTTATGGTGCATTATCATTTTCTTTTGATGCCGATATCTCCACTAGCACTTGAAAATAGATTTATTATTCACTGCCACCAAGTTTTAAAAAAATATGAATGAATCGTGTGATATCAAACATTTCAATTCTTTTGTGAATGTCTTTTGAAATAATAGACTACTATTTTAAGTTTCAAACAATTCAAACATCAATGTGTAAGTAATAGTTTCAAATCTTAATGGAATTTAATAATCAACTAGAAAGGTTTAATATCGAGATATTTAAAAAACAGTGGTTGGTATACAAAACATTAAATGGACAGGTAACCTATATTGCAAAACTACGTCAAGGCAAGCTTTAGCTTGATGTTCGAAGGCTGGCTAATCTTTCGAACGGTTAAGAATTCAATAAATCACGACTTAACTTGCAAAGGGTACAGCAAAGTCTACGAATGGGGCGCCATTCAGGAAATTGTAATTACAACACAAAACCAACAGCATATCATTCCAAAGCAAATATTTTGATTTAAGAGTTTGCGGTCTATGGGTAGCCAATCCGATGAGCAGCAATATGCTAGTGATTGTTTTGGCTTCTTCTAAAGATTTTTTTCTGAGATCTAATTGATAAACGTGCGACGTACTGTCTGTTTTTTTTTTTAATTTTATACAGACTGCATCGTTTAATATTGACCTGCTGTGAACGTTTACAAACCTACAATTTTGGGATTACATTAACATTAACTCTTACCGCACTAATGTTTTTTTTTCTGATTGGATACCACGATTGTAAACATGTTATCTGTTAGCTTTTACTGACCTAGACTGTTTAAATTTTTCTGTAAAATTTTTATTAACTTTAACATATGCTGTAACTGTTTTTTAAAATACGTACGACATTTTCTTGCAATTGCAGCAAAACATTTCTTATTTTGGTAATGAACGCTAAACTTTCCATTTACCACACCGTACGTATACGTTGTTTATTAGTTAATTAAACACTAATTTCACTTTGGAACGGCTTGAATCGTCAATTGATGTCAATTTATCTAAATCGCATTACTTCACTTTGCAAAAGTTTCTAAGCTTTTAATTTTTTTGTTGTTTAGGAGAAGAATCTTCTAAAGACTGAGTGTCGGATTGAGATTTTTCGGAGAGTGCCTACCTACTGAACATAGAATTTTAGGAGATGGTTGATTGGAACACGCCGCATAGGCTGTGAGTGGGGTGAGCTACTTTAGGTTGTTGGTTGACCGGTTTTCTATGGAAGTATGCTTCCTTGTCTGGCTCAGATCAGAGTTTGAGTGAACTGCGAGATTTACATTATCAAGTATTTTTTAGCCAAAGTCTTAATGTGTTGACGTAACGTGGGATGTTGATGTCTACGAATTTCTTTGTTTCTAACGTACCTTGGGACACTGACAATTTAATGCAAAGATAGACTTTGGAAGGCGAAACGATTTGAGCGTATTTACAGCCGTTCTCCAAATGTGATTTGCGGTTTGATGATTGTGGTGTACATCCGAATCTTGTGCTGGAACGACATCGTACTGTTTTGCCTGAGCGTTGCAACTAGCAGGTTTTTTTGTCATTTTGGCTTTATCTAGGAGGAACTTTACGTGCAATTTGTACGTAAGTTTTTTGTCGAAGGTGATACACAGACATTTGGCCCAAGACATTTTTGTGCGAAGTGGTTTATCGTCGTGATAAGAAAACAGCTTTGTTTTTTTGGGTTTACTTTGACTCATAATCATTTAACTAGTTAGCTTTTTGTAGCTCTATGGTGACTACTTTTGGTGACCTAGATCTGTAGATTGGTGCTATGTCATTAGCGTATTGGGTTTTTTGACATCAGGTTAAATAGCATCGGAGATAATGGAGCTTTCTTTTCTATAAATTGAACCTGCACATAATTATTAATATATTTTGAGTTATTAATTTTTTTTTCTAGCATAAGACTAATTGATTGTGATGCCAGAGTCCTTATAATTATATTAATACATAGTATACTATATTACTAGTCATCTAATTAATACATCCTCAAGGTATACTCTAATACCAGTGTGTTTATAACTGCTTCTTACTAGCGCAATGTGCCTTGCATATAACCTCAAGGCTTAACCGGTCAATGTAAGGTAGATAATCTTTTGCAGTTATTGTGCAGCTTCAAAGGCTCAAATACCAGTACACAAATCATGCTTTCAACGGCTGTTACGTATAAGACCTCAATGCCAAATACGATATTAACATACAATCCCAAGGTCTCAAATGCCAATGTATGAATAACATTCTTTTACAGCTTAGTACAACTCAAATTCTGGCAGCGTACTTAGCATTTTATAACTATGAAGTACCTCAATGACTCCAATACCAAAGTACTCTATTTTACACACCTTCCGGACCTTTTTTGGTTTATGTGAGAATAACTTTAGACAGTTGTGAAGTATCTTAATTACCTCATTGTTAATGTATTTTTTTTTCCAAACTTATTTGGTCTAGGTGTAATAAAAAGAAATCAACGATGCCGAATGCATTAACGGCCTTTCCAGAATTCCTAGTTTAGAATGCAGGTTTACCAAAACTGCTAAATTATGTTGAGTTGACAAAAATTACAAAACATATAAAATGAACATGCAGAAGACAAAAATCATGATCATTAGGAAACACAAACAATATAAAATGTTATAATTACAAAAGACGGGAACCCGATAAATATGTATTGAAATTTAAATATCTAGAATGTTGGTTTAACGACAAGTGGAAATTAAAATGAAAATCAGAACATAAATTGAAAGTAGAGCCTTCTACAAGATTAAGAAATTGTTATCTTTGATTTGATATGCATGCAAAATTAGTTCTGTTGGCCTCATTATTGTTAAATATAGAGGAAAGGGTATTACAGAGAAGAGCATTACATGGTGGTTGGTTGTGAATCGATATAGGAAGAATATGCTATTTAAGACTACCGCAAAAACTCATTTTTTTGTCATTGTTAAAAATTTGAGGAATACCGTATTGCATATACACTCAGTTTCAAATGAAAATTAATTATTTATATCTGCTGAAACTATATAAAATCTAATTAAGGTTAACTAGGAAATTACCGGTTTACACAAGAAGCGAGTCTAACATTAATTTAGAGGTTATTTCTAGTCAGAGGTGATAATAGAATTGTCAAAATAAAAGTTTTTTTTTTGAGCGCTTTATATAGTTGCCGACGGTGGGGGTGACGGAGAGGGTTAACTGGTGAACTTTGGAATTAAAGTATATATAGCGACGTGACGTTACAATTTTTTTTCTCAGGATCTTCAAGACTGTAAGTTAGAGGATCCTGATTTTTGCCTTGAGTTGCTTTTATTACTAGTAGGATAAGTTGGCTTTGTTTTGTTTGAGTTGAGGCACATTTTTAAGGCTGATGTATGGTATTTTCCTCAGGTTTCTTAAAGGAAGCAACTTTATATGTAACATCTCTTAGCAGCTAGGATTATGTAAGGACCATCTTTCTAGGGAGCAAACTTAGAAGTGCGGTGTCTTAGGTTGACTTAGGGTATGTTTTGAAATTCAAACTTTATCGCTTGGTTGATACTGGATAGAAGGCTGTCTATGTTGATTTGAATGATTTTTGGATTAGTTGTAGAGTTTTAGCAATTTATTTGAGTTGTGGGGTAGTTTTTGGAACAAACGTGTCAGTGTGTGTTATGTTACGGAGGTCATGCTGGATATCTATTGGCGAGCGATGTTCTCGGCAAACTGTTAGATATGCTGGAGTAAATTCAGATAAAATACAAATTGATGTGTTTATAGCAAACCTAATGGCATAGACTTTGTCGCTGAGTTATCTCGTTCAAAAACTTGAATGATCTTTAAAAGTTGAACATCTTGAATTTGCTTGTCTTTACTTTCCTTATGACTTTTACTTGGTAAATTAATACTGATTAAGTTAACAGGTAGTTTATCTTTTTTGATTGATGGACAAGATAATAAGTTTGCTAAGACGTTGGTTTCACCTGGAGTATAATTTATTACTGAATTGATTTGTTGAAGTTGAAGAGAACATCTGGCTAAATGTCCACTTTGGAAAGAGTTAAGCTTTTTTAAAGGTTGATGGTCAGTAAGGACAATAGTTTTACTGTCTTTGATGCACTTTTTAAATTTCTGTTTAGCTAAAACAACTGCAAGAGCTTCGCGTTTTGTAGTGCTGTAATTGCGTTTAGCTGAGACGGACGTGTTGTGCCAGCAAAGTTTGGCATAATTTGGCGGGACCAGCTGCAGGTTTGCAAAAAACTATATTAATACGCGAGTAGGCTCTAAATTTGATTTAAATCTTTTTATTGAAATGTTGCTGGTGCATTTTGCAGACGAAATGGCAACCGTGTAAATTGGTATATACTAAAAGAAGTAAAGCTTGTTTTGTCTCTATCCTTATCTATTTGAACTTGGACCTGATAATATTCAGATTGTAGATATTTTGTGGTCATGACTGTAATCTGACCAGTGGACGGACCGTAGTAAGTCATATTTATTTTTGGTAATCAACACAGTGCTAAGAAACATTCTTTTATTATTTTGCATTTTCAGCAAGATCTGTATATGTTTTTTTGATATTTGTGTTTGGCTTGAAAAAAGTTCATATGGAGGCAAACAAATTGGAATAACATGTTCTTTTACCTCTGTTGCTGTATCATGGAGATTAAACAATTTATTCTTTCAACAAATTATTGAAAACTTGTCTTTCATTACTGTTAAAATGATTTGCTTTTTTGGGTCGTAGATGTACTACTTGTACATCAAAGGGTGCGTAGAAGTCTTGTGTCCAGGCTTTATCTATTTCTATTTTGGACTTGTTTATCATAAAATTGTATCGTTCTTCAATTGCGTTTAATTGGGAGAGATCGTTTAATTTTTGTATTGTATTCGGTACCAGAGAATAATCTCATGTGAACGTTGAAAATGTGTAGTATCTGAAATCGGGTTTAAGATCGGTCCACATCCGGAGAGGAATTTGGGTCATAATCACATATTAACTCTACATCGATACTGTTTATTGCTGCTGTAGTTTTTGCTGGGTTTTCTTCTTTTGAAACAAACTTATATTTTATTTTTATCAACAAATAGGGTTTTTCCATTTGATGTACTAGGCATGGTAACTAATATAGTTGGAATAATATGGGATTTTTAACGTACGGCTGCAGTGGTATATTGAATAGCTCGCAAACGCCACTTAAAATAATTTATAATTACTTCATAAATAGTATATTACTGACTAATTAATTATAACTAGAATACTAAAGCTTTATAATTTAATTTCAATGCTGATATTGTATAATTTTGCATTTTTTTACTACCCTTGGCTTTACGAAATTTTACATACTTAAAAGTAAGCCATAAAAAATGTGTCTTCTTTACGCCAAGGGCTCCTTGCTACACCCGTCTTACGAAGTTGTCTCTATCAACCTTATCAGCGAAACGAGATGATTGATGTGTGTGATTTTTTACACGAATAAAATATATATCTAGTTTTTAATCTCAAACTGGAGACCTTCAGGTTGGAAGACATGTGTTTTACAAATCGAGTTATACGTCAAATAATGCTGCGTAATATTTCTATCCCAAAAAAATAAATTAAGCTTTGCCATATGTTTGCTTGCAATATAAGATGATATTTTAACCTACTTATCCCAACCCGTTATAACAACAAATACATTATATCATACTTAATGCGTCTTACAAGAGAAATTTATAAATAAATACTTGTCGGTAGGTATTTCTAGTGGATGGGCGTCGGTGAGATTGAAGCACGCCACTTGTATTATTTGCGCAATAAACCTTCACTTTATATAAATAAAAAATAACAATGATATTCGAAGCGGAAGCTGAATCATTTGAAGTGCGATTTGTTTATGCGCCCGTCCGGGAAGGCACGCAATTGTAAGACAAACAAGCTCGATGAGTATTTGACGGAAGGAGGAAGAGGAGTTGTAAACATACGGAACCCGAAAGAAACTAACAAATAAACGGCGTAAGACAATAAATGTTTTTGTGCCGTCTTCATTGTTCGCATTTTTTTTGCCTCTTGTAAGGATCCGTCGCGACGATCCGTGACACGAGCCGAGCTGACCTTACATTATGCGACGTCTTAAGAATAGGGACCTTAAAGGTCAGCTCAATATTACCCTTATCCTTTCAACTAAAAAAGGAAATTGTATTACCAAGCAATTCATAACCAATCTATAAATAAGGGTTATATCAATATCAGTAGAAATATTTGTAACCCATAAATTTTATCCAAATGTAATTTGTATATATGTAATTTCGCTCCTTATATGCGATTTCCGTATTCCGAGTTTCCATACATCAGCCTAAAGATGTGGGTCAGTCCACTTTGCATGCAACAATCGGCCGTTTCGGGACTCTTTTTCGTGCCTGGAAGCAACTCAAGTCATTTACATCAGTAAAATACGATCTGCCTATATTTGGTAAAGTATAATAGAGCTTTTAAGAGATATAATGTACTCGGCAAATAACCAGGTGCGAACCTGAGTGTCACATTTCCATGATATATCGTTTGGCGAATGTAAGTAACGGGTTGTAAGTATAGGGTATGAGTTTAATAGACGCGAAAACTTTATGGAACTAATCTTTTTAGTTCGCAGTAATTCACTGTGTAATTGCGCTGACTTCATTTTTCAAACGCGTTTCACTCTTGCCAAAAATTATTTTTACATTGATTTTGATTAATGGATGTCTTCACTTTATCAGGATTAGTTGGTGTAATGCAAGGGTGGATGCAATTTTAAAATGATTGATTCAATAAAATTAATTAATATTTGCATATTTATAATCAAATAATAAGATAAGTTTTAGTGAATTTATATCTACATAAATGTAATTAAATAATAAATTTTACTTGTCAAGAAAACAAATAAAATAGTTATTTTATTTTAGTACGATATAATTCGTTAGGCAATTATTGTATTTTCTGCCGGAATATTAACGTAATACAGTTTTTAAATTGGATTGTGTTGCTGCCAAATAGTTTTTATGTAAATTGTTGGATCATAAAGCTTATCTCAAAAAGATTTCTTTGCAAGGATGGATTATTTTAGAAAGTTTGCTGAATTATTAACTTAAAAATGATAAAAGCTTTATATGATGAACTTCCAACATATAACTAGTATGAGTTCTTTTTTTTTACATTAATAATACATAATGTTGAATTTATTTTTAATTTATATTTTTTCTTTTTGTTCCAGGTGAGTTGTTTTGATTCGAGATAAGATAATCGCATGACATTACGACGTTCTATAAACTAATGGAATTTATTGTGATTTTACCGTTGCTAATGTAGAAGTAAGTGAATATTTTTACATACATGTTTTATTCCAATTGTTTATCGTTTCTAGTTTGCAATGCGTATTGGCATTGCTTTTTTAATATTAACTAGAAGTAATCCTACCAACATTGTGAAATAAATTGAAAAACATGTTTAATGCAATATAATGGATAAAAGGCTGTTTGCCTCTAAGAGTTATCTTGAAAGGTTAGATGTCATTTATATATTACAATAATTTTGAAATACGTATAATATATTTTATAAATTTAGAAACGAAATTTTAGAATTAGGGTATTATTGTGGATTAGAATTTGTTTTGAAGGACTAATTATTACTATTACCACAAGAAAATAGAGAAAAATGAATTCTTAAGATCTAACATTCAGATAGCGTGTGTCTCAAGATGTAAAAAAGAAGTATAATGAACAAAATGAGTTGATTTGGTGTTATACCGTGTGTTTAATAAACAATGTTGTAAAAACTATCAAGAATAATGTGCTTTTATTTTCTACTAAAATTATTTAGAATGCAATTTTATGACCCTATACTAAGTTTCAGGAATATCAACATTAACAAAAAATTGAAATTTAATAAAACTCTGTATAGATTTTTTTGCTTCGTTTTCGGTCCGTTTTCGTTTTGTTTTCGGTTCTTTTTCGGTTTCTATTCGGTACCTAATAGAAATAGTATAGCACTGAATACTCCCTCGTAAAGTGAATTTTAGTATTCTTTCTTTGTTTTTTTTTCTTCTATAGAGGAACAACAAGGCAACAACTTGACTTCTCTCCATTATGATTACTACTGAGCCTGTGTATGGAAAAAATGCACAAAACCTAATATGAACCGTGTATGTGTGAAAAAATGTACACAGGCTCAGTAGTAGTCATTATGGAGAGAAATCAAGTTGTTGCCACGTTGTTTCTCTATAGAAGAATAAAAAAACGGTATTCGGTGCTATACTGTTTCTATTAGGTACCGAATAGAAACCGAAAAAGAACCAAAAAAGAACCGAAACTAACTTCACATTTAGGACTTATATTTTTTAAATTTTATTAATTTTGAATTGGTAATTGTTTTTGTTGTATTTTTTAAAATAAAATACAATTTATTAGATTTACTAGAGAATAATTTTAAATACAATTTCTGTTGAGTTTGATTTTTTAAAACTCTAGTTTTTTTTCTATTAGGTCAAGCACTATTGCTCTTATCTTCTGGCTGAAGTAAATTTTGCTTGATTGGAGAGGGGTGAATGACGCCGTAGGAGACCAGCGACAGGTTATGAAGACTATTTAGTTGCATATACTTGTTAGTGTAGTGAGACGTTATGTGTTGCTCTTTGTGGTGAAACGCATTTTGAAGTGCAGTTCGACTTCTTGTCTGTATACTAAGAGTTGGCAGTGTTTGGTTTACATATGTATTTTTTTTTCTTTTAGGTCATGTTTACCTCTGTTATTTTGCGTTGTAAGTGAATAAGCAGTCTCTATTTGTTTTATGTGGCAGTCACAATTCCAAGTCAAAGGATAAACATTAGAGCGTTTGTCAGACAAGCTTATTTTGTATATTTTAAAGTGATCAAGGTACATTTTCGAAAGAAACACGTGATAAATGATGATTTTGAGAAAGCCCAGAAATCATTCAAGTGACTGTTACTTTTGTATAGTGAAAACGTCAAGATATAACAAGAAAAACAAATGTAAAATAGAGTATCCCAGTTTACCATTAGCTAGTGATTCATTCAGTTGAAATTTTAGTACCCGTTTTCAAAAAATTAACTTCTGTTGAAATATAGGAATAAGAGTATGGTGAAGATTGAAATCACACCAACGATAAAGACTTTGAAATTGAAGATGATTCCGTTTTTAAGGGATTTGGAAGTATAGAAAAAAGAATCAGAACTTTTAGCATTAAGACTGCAAAAATTTGCTTTCAATCAAGAGAAACTGCATTTTTGCAATACTTTTGAAGTGATGGTTTATTATTATAACGCACGTGGTTTAATGAAAGAGTTATAAAGCAACTGAATGGGGAATGTTTATTGATAGTTGAAAGCCGAGCTTGAAGTATCTTCCTCTACGATGTAAATTTATTTGGTACAGTTTGTTTGCGCGAAAAATACGAAGACATAAAGAGTTCTTAATTTGTTGCAATATTACATACACAAATGGATTACATAAGCTGATTTTAAAACATTCTGCTTCCTTCTTGGCTAGTAACGTGGATATACTAAGTAATAACAATAATAATAAGTGATTTTTTTTTAATTATATATACAAATTGACAATATTTCGGTATTGATATGGGAGAGCAAAGCTTGTGAGAAGCATTTGATGTTGTTGAATTAGCCAAGATCTGACTTCATTTCCAGTGTTTCAAAGATTCTACATTAGCCACTTGTTGACATAAAGAACTATATATTTTCACCTAACTTGGGTCTCAAGAAGCAATTTATTTTTAGTTTTGCCATTTGTAGGAGACTATTTTAAGTAACAGATTTTAGTATTTCTTAGCTTGTTTTTTAAAAAGATAATGGTCGTTTGACTGACCACAATTTTGGTAGCTTGTTAATAATTTATATTTTATCTGAACAATGTCAGAGCTCCAAAATACTGCTGGGTTGCCATTTAAAATCTTGTCAAAAACTTTTTTGAAAATACACGAGTTCAAAATTCTACCAAAATTGTCCAGCAACTTGGAGATCTTCAAAATACTTGCTTGCAACATGAGCGTCAAGGTGCTTTTTTGCATCAGTCAGTGATAAGCTTGAGCGATTTTATGAAGGTTTGAAGATCATGGATGCACGGTACCAAGTTGAATGAGATGTACATATGATGGTTGATTATTCTTGGAGCATTAAGCGAGGTGGAGATTAAACACTCCAGGAGAAGCTATAAACAATTTTTTTTTACTTAAATATGTATGTTTGCCATTTGGTAAATAAACTTTACTACTTGTATAAACACAATTTGTTCTACAGTAGTAGCTTTTGTATAATTAAAAAATAAATCAATTTAAAAAAAAAATTGGATAACTTTTAGGACAAAAAAAATGTTTTGATAGACTAAAACGGGGGTAATTTTAAAAAACGTAACATTAATTAAAGAAGGGCACAAGTATTGCTATGTTTTGTTTTATCTCTCGTTTGGAATTGCTACTTAGACACAGGTAGTTATGGTAGAGCTGGTCAGGGTTGAAAACCTCTACATCCTTACAAGACAGTTTTCTGCAATTGTGTGCTTAGACGACGCGAAACTATTTGAAAGAGGTTACGAGAAAACAAAATAAGATCCAGAAGACAAATACGGAAATTATAAAAAAGAGGTTGCGAGAAAAAATCTAAGATCCAGAAGTTTAGTAAGAAAACTAATGAATAGGTTGCGAGAAAACAATCTAAGATCTAGGAGGCTAGTCCGGAAGCTACAGTTGACTATGGCTTACAAAAGGGTCTGATCTTTAAACGTTTACTCAACAACATGCAAATTGGGGGATTGCGTACTGCTTCTTAATTTTTTTTTTAGGGATGAAACTAGATTTTGATTGACAGGTTGGTGTTGAAAAGTGATGCTTGTCTTTGAATGGGCACGTCATTGTGATGAACTGGTTTAGGAGGTAGACAGATTTTGATGAGCTACTCCTAACATGCTACAGTATGCTTCCTACTTTAATACTGACGATTGCAGCTATTGTGAAGAGTCGGATTATCACTGAAATATGTCGACGCTGATAGAAAGGCGATTTATCTTAAAAAGAAAAAGATATCAAAAGAGAAACGTGTATTATAATTTTTTGTATGAGTCATATTGAAAACTATGTTTGTTCATACTACACTTAAGTTATTATGGTTTATGATACAGCTTTTGAGGCAAAGTTTGTTAGTGAAATTTTACAAACATGACTTCACTACACCTTTGTTGTTAGAATTCACAATTTTAGCTTTAATAAAAGTTTATCGATTGGTTCAATAAGCGACATTGCAAAGAACAAAAATTCTGGTGCATAACTATGTTTTTAATGCAAACAAAGTAGATAAGACCGCTAAAAAAGGATATTGGTTTCAGTAAGAGCGCGTCTAACAAGTTATTGTTAAATAGCACATTTAGCTATGTTATAATCTTGATATATCGAACTAATTTAAGGTAATTTTTTACAAAAACTATTTAACACCAAATTGAATGCTGGTGGCCGTTACTATGATAGTTTATTATAAAATAAATAAAACATTTTTACTATGTATGTACCAATATAATTTAAAGAATCCGTAACTAGTTTCAATCTTTATAAGGCTATTATCGGATGGTGATACAAACAAGTATAAAAATAAAAGAAAATTTACAAGCATATACAAGACAGTAAAACATAAAATGTACATTGAAGTTATTATAGTTAAAACGATTATGAATTACATACAATAATACAAACAGTAAAAAAAACAATAAAGACAAAGAACATTCTGCAAAAAGGGGGAGAAGATTAAATTATTTAAAACAAAAGAGATTTATACAAGTTGGTTTGATCATCAATTTTTATAAAAAACTAAAAAGTTTTGAAGAGATACCTATAGTGTGCTACTTAGTCAAATATGCTCAAATATTGATCTCACCCCTAAAAAAATCCAAAAGTTTTGAAACTTTGTACACTGATTTATAGGTACCTAATATAGAATATACTAAAAGTCCTGACAAATATGACACGAGCTTTAGCGGTAATGAGGTAAAAGTTATATTCATAATGAAAGATGATGAAATTTGCAATAAAAATGATCATATAAATTTTTTTTGTATTCCTAGCGGTTACTGAGTTATAGGGCGCTAAAGAATAGAATTTTTTTTTTTTATATTGTTACGTGCCAAGGAGCCGGTCTTTTTTGTTTGGTTTTCCGTTCATTTTTCTCTCTTCTTCAACTACCTGCCTTTCCTTACACATAGCGTTCACGATACGCGTGGAATACGCGTCAAACTGTAGTGTTAGTGCGGTCTCTCTTTTACCTTTTTTGTTCATGCAGAAAGGTAGTAATCAATCTTTTAACGATGTTTCTAAAGATAGCTATCAACAAGCAGAGAGTTGAGGACTTAAACAACTACTTATAGCATAAGCTTGCTCTTTACTCTTGATCTTTATTTAAGGAAACTGGAATGCGTAAAACTAACAAATCTGCCTTAAACGATACTTTTTGTGTACTACAAGAAGAATCTTATCTTCTCAATTTTGACATTGTTTTGGATGGTGGATTACTGTTACACAAGGTGGTGTGGCTCAAAAGTCCTCAATCTTATCAATTTGCCAATGTTATGTTGCTTATAGCTGTACCGTTGTGTTTGATGGCTATTCAGCGGCACCATCCAGTACGTAGACAGCTGAATAGAACCGAAGTACAAGCATAAACTATGAATACAAAACACAAATCACAGTTAAACTGGATGATTTTTCAATAAATCAGACTTTAGTTTTCTTAACTGCGCTTTACGACCATGAAATTAAAACAGAACAAGAATCTAGTAACGCTGGTAAATTGATCATTGGCACAAGAGTAATAAAAGTTTCAACTAGTAACAAAGTAGCAATAGAAAGGAAGGTATATTCGAGTCTTAGGGAATAAAAAACTGCATACTTCTTGCGCATGCATTCAGCGGATGTGATACGACTTCCACTGCATATCAAAAAAGGAAACTTGTCTGTTTCAATTTGTTCAAGAAGCGAACTACACTGCAAAGTATTACTGATGTAATAAAGCTGAAGCTGATAACAAAATATTCTTGGCATGGTACAATGCACCCCACAAGCAAACTTCCCTTAACATGCATTGTTACAATGCTTTTACCAAATTGGTTTTGAATGCTAAACCAGACTCCTCTGCTCGGCGTTAATACTCTTATTAGGCTGATACGCCAAAAATCTAAACTAACTAACTAACCCAGACTCCTCTGCGCTGTTTCTCACAGAAGGAGCAGCACTGCAGCATGCTTTTCGTGTATACCACCAAATACAAGTTTGGCTAGAAAATAATCTTCCTCTAGAACAGTGGGGTTGGAAGTTTGAACCAGCGGGTTGATCACAGTAACTACAAAAGACGCAGCAGAACCTGAGGCAGTCTTCAATATATTTTTTTGTAAATGTATAACTAGATGTGGAAACAGATGTGGTTGCCAAACAGCAGGAATAATGTGCACAAACATTTGCAACAACTGCTATGAAGAATGCTTGAATGGCATTACTTCCTCTCCCTAAGAAGACTTTGATGACCCTGATGATTTAGATTTCTTCATATATCTAGAAGATACACAACAATTGATAAAAAAGCTTGTCAATGAGGATCAAAATGCTGTGTTCACTGGACCTATAACTAGAAACCAGATGAGATTGCACTTTCTTATTCTTCACTGATTACGTGTATTTTTTGTTTCTTATATTTTTTAGAATTTTTATATCTTATGTATTCTTAAAAAAATTCATTTATTGTTTAATAAAGTTGATTTTATTTTCTTTTACCAAGTTGTAAACTTTGTCTTATATTGATTTACAAGTAACTAACAAATGATGGTAAAAAGTACACTTTTTTTCTTGCTTTGGCATCTTCAATAAAATACATATTGTGCCGTGCTAACATTATTAGCGCTCTATAACTTTGTAACCGCTAGGAATACTAGAAAAATTTATATTATCATTTTTATCAGGTTTCATTATGTATATAGTTAACATTTACCTCCGACCTACATTTTTTGAGATATTAACAAAAAACCGATAAAAGTGCCCTGTTTTTGGTGATTATTGCCGCTAGAACTTGTGTCATCTTTGTCAGGGCTTTTAGTATAACCTTCACTAGGTATCTATAAATCAGTGTAAAAAGTTTCAAAACTTTTGGATTTTTTCAGAGGTGAAAAGCTACTTTGACTGGAATAACTGTAGAAGAGAGAAAACTTGTTTGTTATTGTTTAAGCGGTATTTTATGGTTTTGCATGTCTTTGGATTATCATACTGATTAATAATGTGTCCAGTTTTTGAGCCAACTGTGATTACTTGGCTGTGGGGAAGTCTACACTACTGTAGACGTAGAGTATAGGTTCATGGAGATATCTTCAGCTTATAAATCTACAAAACTTTGACTCTTGTTGAGATAGCTACGTGTAATTTTGAAGAACCGATTTATATAATATCATCTATAATATTATAATAATAATTGATTATTTACAAAATTTCTAGGCGTATTTACATGGTAGAAATATGAAAACGTATGGTGAAAACGTACAATTATCAATAAGAACATTTCTGCACTTCATTGACTATCATGGTATAAAATCTTTTTAAAGAAATTCTAAAGGCACACTAAAAGTAGACAATAATGCCGAATGTTCTCAGGAAGCAATTTAAAAACTTAAGGACTACATTTTTTAATTGAAATCTGTGCGTAAGACCGAAAAGGTTTAGATTTTGACAGCATTAATGAATATTAAATTATTATTGTATCAATCAGTATCACTATTAAGAGTATAGTTGTTGTAATGATGTTGAAACTCACCTTCTTACTGCAGACGACGCCGCTCATAAGCAAAAGGTTCAAGTCTACAAATTATTTATGTTTTAATTAGACTAAATAATTATTGGTTAACATTTTAAATGGAACTCAAATAGATAAACTGATCTGAATGTTGTTTTGATTTTTGCTGAAATAAAATTAAAGGCAACATCAAAAATGTAAGACATTAGATAATTGCATTATTTTAGTAAGTGTTTGTTGTCACAATTTTTCTTGAAATTTTACAAATACGACAACTTTTTAATAGATAGGTAACTTCAAAACAAAATTTAATTTTGAAAAATTTGAAATATTTTACATTACATTTGAAATGACTAAAAAGAAACGACATAAACCAGACCTGACAGAAAATGCATTAAAAGAATGTTAAAATGACATAATTTTAAACAATGAATTTGAGCTGGAGTCTGGTAATGTAAGCAAAAAAATTAAAAAAACGGTAACAATAATATTGAGGCTAATAAATAAACAATTGCTACATAAAAAGGACTTTAGAGAACATTCATATTATTATTTATCTAATATATATATTTACAATATTTATGTCTATAAAAAGTCAAATATATCGCAATAGGCAGACGACGGTATTGAACTTTATTTTTTATTAGTTGCTTAAAAACAATCATGTCAAAATTTAAATTACATATAACGATTACTTTTTGTACGTAAATTTACAAATATAGAATTGTTTACATCTATCAAAATTGATAAAGATACTATACTACACATGACACAGAAACACGACAATTATCTGGAAGACTAGACTTACAACTAAATCAACTAATCTACCTTACTTACACTACATAAAATATATCATCAAATATAAGCATTGACAAACAAAACGCTGAATTTGTGTTAAATATGTTTTAATTTTTTTCATATTTTTTAAATTAATTTATATAATACATACTCCATTAACTAGATTTAAAATTAAAATAATAGTTTTGTTTTCATATTTTATTTGCTATTAAAATTTAATAATTAAAAAATTTGCTGCATTATTTAGTTAGAAAGAGTTTATGACATTTTTAAAATAATCTGTTTAGTAATAAAAATTGTAGTAAATACAATAATTTATTTCATCTATTATTATCAGTCATTTCCAATTCTAACGTGTTTGTGTTTGCAAAAAGCACTCAAATATTGTTTATCTAAAATGCTACCGGTCGGTTGGATAATGGGAAAATTGTAATTGGAAATATGTACTGGTATTTGATTTATTGATTTTCCATAAAGCCGGAACGAAGTAAAAGAATAAACAAAAACATTTTTTTTTTAATTTTGAACAAATTAAATTTTGTTTTTAAGGGCATGCGATACATACTACACCGATATTTATTTTTTTTATGTGTGTGTATGACATAAACAACAAACATGTAACATTCTAATTTAAACGTTTTAATTGTTGTTTAATTTATATAGGGTTAGACGATTACTATTAATCATTAGTTTTGCTTAATGGTTTTGTTTAAAAATCAATAGCTTTTACATGTTAACAAATTGTGTATTGAGAAGAAATGTTAATAACAGATTATTATATTCATGTTTTATTATTTACAAATAGTATTTTAGCATGCCGCTTAGCTTTAGTACATAATATTCATTATATGTACATATATTTATGTTAAGTTTAAGTTGATATTAAATATAGTAAGCGATTTTGATAATCTACAGAAAATATTTTTGATTCAAAAATCTAAACTTATTTTCTTAACCGTACTAATAGGATTCTTATAATTCCTATAATGCCCGATCACACCAAATACATTATAAATAATAAAATGATAACAGTATTGTGTCTCAATATTACTAATTTATTTTTTTATTTACTAGTTAAAAGAAGCTATTACAAAATAGGTATATATCTACAATTTAGAAAATATATAAATTAAACATAAAACAACTAATAATAAAATAAAGCACTGTCTAAGTTTTTTACCACAAATACTTTATTGATATAAATATATATATATTACTGATATCAATACAAACAAAAGTTTCGACTTTTGAAGGCCATTGTCAAGTGACTTGACTGAACAAATTATAACACCGGAATTTTTTGTTCTAAGTATATACTTCTATTTTTATTACGGTAATATAACACCTCATTAACCTACATTAAATATAAGATTAAAATTATGGTTCAACATATTTGATATAAAAGAATTAATTACTGTAATTAAAGATTAAATCAGTTATTTATTATTTAATAAATTATATCAATAAAAAATATTGCTACTAATAAAGCAAATAATAGCAATATTCAATTGTCCAAATAGTGTTGTAATTCATAACGTTCAGTCAATACCATTCTAATTATATAGGTCAACCCCTAATTTCAAATTCATCTACTGTGAAGTATCCGTACTGTATTAATGCAATTAATTTGATATATCTATTGTCGGTCGGTGCTGAATTAATACATCATCAATCATATCATAGTCGAATAGATGGCCAATCTGCACTTTTTTGTAAAAGAAACAATTATAATTATTATTTATAAACAAATTTATACAAATTTGTACGCGAATTTCATACAAAATTAATATAAATGGATGACTAATTTGCGTTTTATTAACAAAACATAAAGCGTATGCATGTTGATTAATTGCGCTATCATTTCATTAAGTCACGGAATATTAATATGCAAGAATTGTTTCGAGTAATTTTATAGCGATTAACATGTGGAACGAAGTTTGTGCAAACATTTACATTAATTATAAATTATATCTGATTCGGGGAACAATGTTAAATGTTACAAGAAATTGTTGAAAACTAATTTTAACAACATAAACGTTTGTTTGCATTAATTCAATCTTAACTGAAAAGTTATTTCAATAATACTAAAAATATTATTATAGTATTATATTATTTAGAATGAAATGTTAATTGTCAAAATTTTATTATTCTACGGGTATTTATTTAATTATGTTATTATTTTTGAAATTGCCGTATTTTGTTTATTAGTATTCATTACCAACACTTTTCAGTTTAGAAAATTTAACTTTTGAGTAATTAAATAATCTTTCTTAAATTATAAAAAAAAAAAACTATTCTTAATTTCGTAATTAAAATATTTAGTTGCTTTCTGGAAGTAGCGGGTTTTGCTTGTTCTACGTTTTTGGATCATTCAATTATTGATCTTATTTATTAAAAACTTCTTGTTATGTACCTGCATTTTGTCTTCAGATGCTTTTCAAATAACGCATAGCAAAATTTTTTTGACAGAAGTATTTTGGACCAGTTTGTTTTTGAGGTATTTGATCAATTTATTTTCATATTTTCATAATTTTGTATTTTATGTTTTTGTTTAAATTAAATTCCTTGTACTTGTATTTTGCGACCAAACAAATGTTTCAATGTTTTTTTTCCTATTTTTTAGACTGTTGGAAATAGATTTTCTTTTTCAAAAATCTTATACTTTGGAGGAAAGGGGAGGAAATCAAATGTTTGCCATGATTAGAACCATGTTTTAAAAGTACCCTGTTGTGGCTTAGTATTGCACCAATAATTCTGCCGAAGTTGCTGCTTTATGATTGCACTACACAACATTGAATCACTTACTGAAATAATTTTTAGCAATGTTTCTGTTATGGACACCTTAACTTTATACGTTGTAGAGGCGAAAGAGAGCACGTTTTCTTTACGTTTTGTTTAGTACAATTTTTTGTGTTTTTATTGCTACATATTGCAAGATAGACAAATAATTACCTGTTTTAAACAGTTTACCAAAGCTTCTTCTCCTTAACGTAGTTGGTTAATATTAATATAAACAACGTACTGAAATCTAAATATACGACTACTTCTGGAAACTAAAATAATATGTTTACTCTCACACCACTTTTACAAACACTAAATTCAGAGTATCTGTCTTGAACGATACTCTCTCGTTTTTTCCAAGAATTCTGGAAATTGACAATTTGTCTAATTTAGCATTTTTTAGGAATTAGTTCTACAATTTTACCTAATCGCCAGTAAATCTGCTTGCTGTTATCGCTTCCATTAAAAACAACTTTACTAATAACTAGAATAGGGCAGAGAAACCAGAGAGGACAAAAGAAAAGACAACAGCAAAACTTTCAAAATCTCAGAGGCGACACGCAAACTTATCAGACTAAAAATGATACAATGCTCAATAAAAAGGACAGGAAAGAAGCCAGTAAAAATATAAGAAAGCAAGTGAGAAAGAACGTAGCGGCATATAATGAAAAGGTAATTCTTGAAATAATTACAGAAAACAAGAGCAGGAAAGTATTTGCAAAGAAAATAAGTTAGGGCAAAATGGACATAATAAAGTTGATAGAAAACCACGGAAAATCGCTAACAAACAGGGAAGAGATTCTACAATACATGGAAGTTTTCTATAAAGACGTCTATTCCTCAAAAACAAGAAAACCTTTACAAAACTTAGACGATAAAAGAACTAAGCTAACTAGGCACTATACAGAGGATATTACCTAACTACTATTTGACAAAAAGACTTTGGCATATTATAGTTTAATCTTTTTTAAATGTACTGGTAAAAAAATAAATCGATTATCAAATTATTTGTAGAATCCCCGATGAAGCCAAAGTTGCCGTTTTTGTTAAAATACTACAAATCAAGGTAGCGGTCGATATGCTCTTAAAAGACACGATGAAGCGATGCAGGATTGATTACAGCTTTTTAAAGACATTTAAAAATGCTACTCTCACTATACAAACTTTTGACACTACAAGCTCAATTAACATCGGCCGCGGTATTAGGCAGGGAGACACAATATTCCCGAAGATTTTTACAAATGCATTAGAAGATGTTTTTATAACATTGAATTGGGAGAAAAAGGGCATCAATATAAACGGGGAATACTTATCAAATCTTAGGTTTGCGGACGATATAGGAATCCTAGCAGACGACCCGCAGGAACCAGCGCAGATGACATCGGAGCTGTATAAAGCAGCAAAATAAGTCGGAAGAACTTGAAGTTTTTATGTTTCTTAAGAAACATAGTTAAAGCAACTCACTCAGTTTGGTTATTAGCAATGAAACTTATTGGTCGAGCATTAAAGACCGCTGTACACATGATAATTGGGATTTTTTTATAGTTTATGCAGATTATGCCTATGATTTTTTGCAACAGTTGCTTTATTAAGCGGACAAGACGCGTTCACCATTTGTCCTAGTAGGCAGTCGTTGAAGTATTGAATTTTCAATGGGCTTTCTGTATGTCATTCCGTTTACTACAATCTTGAGCCACTTGCATCTAATTCCTTGGATGCGCTTTATGACGTTGTTTCATCTTTTATACGCATTCTGTCTTTGTCTATCTATTATCTTAAGTTCTAGACACAAGTACAGTTCAGATTTACTTTAGAGCGGATACTCTTTTGGTAGTATTCTTTGGCGTATAGTTTTGTTTGGCGTTTTGTCTTAAAGCGAAAACTTTTTAATCGCCCACTGAGCTGTAGCTTATTAGTAGATTTTTTGTTAGGGTTAGGGTGTCCGTCTAGTCTAGTATGTTTTAACCGGTAACACGCGTTTGTCATATATTTTTAGTATTAGGTAGATTGGCATTCTATTTGGATTTTCCTACTGAAATATTAGCGTTTAGTACTATATTTGTCATAAATTTCCTTTTTGAGAATTTGATTTTTAGTCCAACGTTCATAGAAGCACGGTCTAACATCTTAAGCATCTTGCGAGCATCATTTAAACAATTGGCAATCAGGACAGTGTTGTCTGCAAAACGTAAATTGTTTAGGAACTCTTCTACCCATTTGAACTTAATTGGTTTTCTTGAAAACTGATTTAAGTTAACTGGTGAATTACTTTGGAGAGTATCATCTTGGCGAAGACCTTTTTTTATGCGGAATTTCTAATTTAATACGTTGGAGGTGGTCGTTAGTTTTGTATCCAGATGTAAATTTGGCGGACGATTTTCATAAAAAAAAATGTATATATGCGATGAAAGGCTGATAAGTTTATAATTGCCAAGGTTAGTTTTATCTTTTTTTTGCACATTATTTCAACAATTGCGTTATTTGAAGTCGTGGGGATTTGGCCTATGACAAGGCACTTATTGTATAGTTTTCTAATTATATGTGTTAGAGTATCACCACTTTTTTTGATTGCTGTGATTTACGAGAAACCTGTGTGCAGTGGTTGTGTGATGATGACTATGTTTTTTTATTAAGTTCCAGTTCAATTTATTGAATGCGTTTAATGTACCGACAAAGTAACGGGACTAGTTGTTACTATTAACAACGTTTGGACAATCACGTCTTTTAACAAATGATTGCAGATTCAGAATAAAAATAACGGTAGATAACTAGGTAATAAGTTCAAAATCTAGCTTTTTTGATTGTTTTTTAGAAAAATTGTGCTTGTTAGGTTAGGATTTTACATGGTCAGTTGGCAGTGGAGGTGTATCTACTGTGTTTTTGCATTGTGAGCAGGTAATACAATCGGATGGCGAAGATTTATATTATCTGACTTGTTGGATGTTTTGGTTTGCAGCCAAATATATATCTTATTTTATCTTATACTTTTTGATTTTTTAATATTATCTTAAAAAGATATTGCTTTGTTTCGTTCAGGGTTGAAAAGATTTGGGGCCTCTAAGCATTAAGAATTAAATAATCAAAATAATTAGATACACTGATCACTGTTATGCATTGACTCAGCAGAGGTCTGAAATTAGGAAGGACCCACAAGCCTACTAAAGGGCCCTGGACATTTATTGAAAACTTGGAGGGTTACAAAGTTAAATTGCAACTTTTTCTAAGCAGTTTTTTAAGATTGGAGATTTTTTTGTACACGGACTCATCAAATACGGGACGGTGAAGTTGAGTTTGTTATCATTTTACAACAAGGTTTTTTTATGATTTTTCAGCCAAGTGCTTTGTATAGCTGATCGTGTTTTAGTTTCTTTGTAACAGTATTAAACCCATTTAGGGTAACTTTGTAGTTATTAGAAGTGAAGGATGTCTTTTAAGCCAAAACATGTTTACTTCATATATCTCACTTGTACTAACGACATCTGTATGCTTGAAATGTTTCAATGCTGCTTTGGTTTTTTCTTGTAATGGATTTTTAATCATAGGACGTTTGAGAATAACGTGACGACAATCATGTTTGTGCTTTTATATCTAGAAAGTTTTGGAACTTTTTCTATCAGTATCTAACCTAACATCGTTTGTATAGCTCCAACACCTTTTTCTAAATTTTGCTTAACACCTGTTAATAATTTGCCATGGACATATGCTCTTAGCGACAGCGTTTTTTTAGTAACAGTGAATCTTTCTTCTTCTGAACTATGTGCCATGTTGGCCGAGTTATTAGCAAATCTTTTTTTTTTATTGTCATCTGTTCGTCCAGTTTGTTTGTTGCTGTTTTTGTAAACACTGTTTTCAAAGCTGATCTCATCACTCGTGAGAAGGTCAGAATTACTAAGTATCATACATTTTTAGTAGATTACGTTTTTCCAGGCTGGTATCTGTGTGGCACAATTTTTATCTTGTAGCGTTTTTACAACGTTTTTTAATTGATCTATAAAGCTGCTGGTCTCAGTTGTTATATAATACAGGTTGTTTTCAAAAGTATATCTAATTTTTATTCCTTAATCTGGTTGCGTAACCGCCAGAATATTTAAGCTACTTTGCGATTTTATTTTAGCTTTCTATATTGCAATGTTAAATCGTATTGCAAAATTACATAAATTATTGGTTCAATATATATAGAGGCTAACTTTGTAGGCCAAAACCAATAGAAAATAATTATGAACACTTTGTACCTAAGTTAATAGCAGTAATTTCATTTTATATAAATTATTATAATTTGGTAACTTAAAACTAACAAGCTAAAGTTATTTTAAAGAATTGGCCATGCCGAACTAACAACCGTATGCATAGGTAATCTTCTTCGCACTCAACTGCTGAAACTACTGTATGTAAATGATACGATTCCCTCTCATATGTGCTTTAGAAAAATCCAGGCTGTCACAGTGATTTACTTTATTAATATTGCCGCTTGGGCAACGCCGGCAAGGTCTTAATTTAAAATGAAAAATAAGGCACTCAACTTTCGATAGCTCTTGTGCAGTTCGTGCTTTTCCACCGTATTTTTTACAGAAAAAAAGGGGGGAATCAAACTAACTTATAACTTGACTCCTAAAATCCTTTTTTAGCACTTTATCACCAATTCAGCGACTGTTCCGTGTGGGAGAACAAGTTCTCACTCCTCGAAACTAACTAATAATAAATCGTTGGATATGTCATAATTCCGAACTTAATTAAACAGTGAAATTATCGACGATTTAAATTAAAATATCTAGAATTGTATATTATTCTGTTGGTTTTATTTTTTATCTTGAAAATACGTAAACGGGGCTTGCGTGCTCCGAGCAGTTTGCTCTTTTATTTCACGGTTTTCAGTGAGCTAAATGGGATATGAAATAAGCGGGCGGTGTAAAGAAGATGCTAACATGTAATAGCATAAGTTTTTTTTTCATGCAGCCCTCCGTTTTGTTTACCCAACATTTGAATACGTGATAAGATAAGGGGGTGCGGCTGCCATATATTTTTTTGGGACACCAACGCGATTATTTGGCATTTAAAATCCCATCTCAAACTTTTTACTTTGTTTGCTGTTAAAAAATGACTATATTAGAATAAAACTGTTTTTTCTGTATAGAATAGAATTAATTGCACGTGGAAATTCCACAGTTTTCATATATCGCATGTTGTACGAAGGCACTTGTACACATAAAAATAGTCGTATTACTATATAAAAACTTGCATGCGGTCATAAATCACAAGTTTTGATTAAGAAATGGCCTTTGTAATAGTATCTTTTTGTATCTATGCGTGTGTGTATTATTGTACATACACCGATAAGTTGAAATATTTTGTTCTTTTACAACGGTTATTATGCTGTCTGGTATTTATTTATGATTTTCGGTGTGTGTTTTATTTTATATTCCGAAAGCAATTAAAAAAGTCCCGGCGTTGTTGGTTGGGTTGAATTTTCATTCTTTCATTAATGCAGAAAAAAAAATCAGCGACAGGAAAAAAATCGTGTAGCGCCATAGAAATGGCATGCACAACGTATAATTTATATTAATTTTTGTGATATGAACGGAAACATTGATTGTAGTTTGTTTTTGGACATGAGTTATGGAAGATCTTAATGACTTTAATTGACGTATGTTTTATAATCAAATGTGCATATGTTATACATTTTTTAAATATAAAGAATATGTATTATACCATGAACTATTTGCAGGGGGGGGATGGATCGAAAAATTAGTAATTTTAATAATTTAAATTAAATATTAGTCTTGTAAATCAAACATAAGAATATTCTTTTAAACTTAACTCAAAACGATGGCCCAACTTCGGTTTAGTATTTGTTTACTTCTTTCTGTATTGTTTCATTTATATAAAACTATTATTACGTTGTAAGGACACTATTTTACTCGTTTCATTACACACGGAATGCCTCAATCTATTACGAACGACATTTATTACAAAATAAATATGATTGGACATTGATATTCAGTGGCGTAGCTTAGGCTTATAGGGCACCCTGCAAAAAATAGAAAAAAGATTTTTTTGTACGGCAATACGTTGAATAGTGCTAATAGGTTTTTTTGCGTATGAAGGGAAAAATGTTCAATTAGGTTTTTACTAACTAAAAACTCCACCTTAACTTGAGGTGGTTTCCTTGGCGCACTTTGCACTGCGGTCATGTTGGACCTGTTGTACACCTCTGACTTCTTTAGCAGCTCTGTCACATCCTTCTACTTGAAGAAGTCTAGTATTTTTTGCCGACGGGGTACTTTTAACTAATGATTCCGTTAGGTTGTGTTTTCCAAAGATGCTATGCGTTGCTGCTTATAAACTTTGCATTCATTTAGCAAGTGTATTGGAGTCTTATCTTCTTTCATACATCTGCGGCATAGGAGGTTTATTTCTATTCTCAGCAAGTGCTTGTTATGACCACAGTGACCGGTTATCAGTTCTGTGAGCCTTTGCAGTTTAATACGACTCAGTTGTGTTACCACAGTTTTGATATTATGTGATTGCTTTTGTAATAATATTCTTGAATATGTCAATCTCTTACAGCTTTTTTACAGGTTGCTGTGCTTTGCTACAAATCTGCTGCGGATTATTTTATTTTTGGTCTTGTATGGGCCTTCGAAAGCAGAATACAGTAAATGTCCTTTTTGCTCAGGAGAACTCTGTAGATTTTGACCATTGCTTTCAGACAGTTTATACAGGTCATAACCAGTTTTGGTTTTATTACTGGCGATTGCATGGTCTGCAATGCCGCTTGATTATTTGACATGATTGTGTTCATTTATTTGCAGTCTGTATGCTGTTTGTATTGCCTTTGTCATTAGCATCATGTAAAGTGGCGGTAACGATAATAGTATTTGCATAGATAGCGTCATTCTTATTGTCCCCGTTATAAGCAGATATGCTAACCTTGAATTAGTTTTTTGGCTGTACACTTAAGAGTGGTTTTCTCTCCATACAGGTGCTCCGTATGTGATAAGGGTCTTACTACTATTGTGTGTAACTATCTGGTCATATTACTATTATTTTGGTTGCATAGAGCACCCGAATGACTTTTGTAGTTGTATTAGGCAGGCGTTTGTTTGTTGTTGTTCTTTAACATCGGGAGCGTAGCTTAATACACCTTCAGGTTTATTAGATCTGTGGTGTTTTGCCGGTCTTTTGAACGGTATAATTGTTGGTTTGCTTAAGTTCAATAATAACCTTTTGTTTTTACACCATCTTCCTACGGTATTTAGTGCACTCTATATCATGTTTGACACGATTGTTTTGTTTGTTCCCGTGTACAAGGATGGTGAGATTATCTGTGTAGCTTATTGCAAAAATGCACATGTTGTTGAGTATCTGTAGTAAGTCGTTTATGACTAAGCACTACAGTAAGGGTGAAAGTACACTCCTCAGTGGGTACCCGCTGGCGACTTGAAAGTTTTGGTACAGTTTTTCCATATAATGTTATGGTTATAGTCCAGTTCTTGAACATAACGTTGACTCATTGGACGAGAGGGTCTATTTCTTGATTTGCCATTGCCTATGCGATGGATTCGAACGTAGTGTTGTCAAATGTTCTTTCAATATTCAGAAAAGCACTCAAAGCTATGTGCCCTCGATCGACTCAGCGTATTTTTCGTTTTTGGTTTGCAGGGATTGAACGTCCTCCGTTTTGAACGTCCTCAGAGTATTTCTTTCACAGTTTTTGTTTAATATTTTTTTCTGTTTTTTGTTTCTGTTTGTCCTGTCAAGTCTTTTGTTCCATCAAGTAATCTTGTTGGAGGTGTGCTTGACAGTGTTAGTGCAGCATCTTCAAAACGGTTTTAATAGAATTAAATATATGTGTCATTATCTCCAGCTCTAGTCATGTTTTTGCTGCCTTTGAGCAGATTCCGATTTGGCTAACTATTATTTTGTTGTATATATCCTAGTTAGATTTTCTGGGGTTTCTGTATTCCAAAAGGAACCCTTCTTCAGATTTGATATTGAATCGGATGTATGTATGATCAGACAATAAGGGCTGGGCTTATATTCTATTATTCTAGGAGTTTTCTTGCTGCTCTAGGCTACGGCTGGGATACTTTTAAAACAATTTTAAGAGCATTCCGACCTCTACTTTTTTTAAGATTTTTTTAAACAACTTGATTTCAAACTTATTCAGGGTTTTTTTTTGCTGAAGTGAATCTTGTAAAAAAATAAGTCTTTAAGTAGCTTCTTAAATCTTCTACATATTTTACTAACAATATTTTGTCGGATTTTTTAGTTTTTTTAGGTTTTTTGCAATTTCAAAATTGTAAATTTGGGAATTACTTGATTCGTCACAGCAATATAAACATACTTTTGAATTTTAACAAGAGTGGTTTTGCTCACATCTACTTCAGGTTGTTTAAAGCATTCTAATTGTTTTTAAAGTTTTTGAATTATTTTTTTTTAGAGTTGCAGTATGCTTTCAAAGTTTTATAAAAGTCCTTAAAAGTAAAACTTAAATAATATAAATTGGTATAAGAAGAATTGCAAAATTGTTTAAAATTTCAGATTTTTTTTTTAATTTTTTCAAAGTTTGAATATGAATAAGCGGCGTCTACTCGGAATGTTGGAGAGAGATTATTATCTGGTTGTTGCTGAAGCCGGGCAAAGATCCAAAAAAACGTAAACAGCTGCAGGCCGATCTCGCTTTTTTTTATTTTATTTAATATACATAGAAAGTTTCATTAAAGACGCTTTTTTGGCAAAAAAATATATAGCTGTGTTTTTTTTTAACCGGAGAATGGCGTACGACATTGAAATTTTGCAGAAGCTGCACGCATGGAGATTCAGAGGACATATGCTTTTATTTAGTTTTGCATGCCCGATTACAAGTTTAAATTATTTCAAGTGTACACGATTTGGTGATCCACATGGCGGGAGATAACATATCTGCCATAACACATCAATTCCAGATGATCATAGACGAAGTGGACAGAGAGGCAGAAGCGAGTTGTTGTGCATGCACTTTTTTGATCTTAGAAGTCTTTACAGGGACTCTGCATTTTTTTATGCTCAATAGAACTCTTTTCTTTTGGGCACATTGCTGAATTGGTTACTCCTGCTAGCCGCTCATTGCAGTCGCTTCATACTTGAGTACGCCGCGGCGATGCTAACAAAATCAGGTGACAACAACCCACTTGCAGGAGAAGAGTGTTAATTATCTGATGGTATTTGAGGTCGGCTCTGGCGAGATTTTACTCTAGTTAACGCCGGAGGTAAAAGTTTGCCTTGAGGAGCAAGTTTTTTGAAATTGTTGCTGATTACCCACACTCTCCGCGGTTGTGGGAAGTGCTTTTGTGTTAGACGGTACGAACCGTTTATGGTCTCTTCTTAAAGAGGCTTCTATATACACCGCGTACTTATATTCATTACACAAATCCTTGTGAGACGTCATCTCACAACTAGTATCTTTTATGTTTCGACACGCTGGGTGCCATCTTTAGTATAAAGTCTATGTACTTTGTCGATCCGGTGGTGCAGTTTGTACAAGCTTTCGTATTCCGCTGGCCGGGTTTGGGAGTTTGGACAAAGTGTTATCTTTGTAGGGACGCGGGGCGAAGTGGGCAACGAGCTGTCCGATAAATTGTCTAGCGATGACCTCGAAGCATACGTTATTTCAAAGGTCATTGAGGATTGGCAAAAAGTATGGAATGGCTTCAAGAGCTAATTAAAGGAAATTAAGTTTTTTGTAAAGACATGGTAGTTGTATCTTTTGATCGGCGACGAACAACTAGCAACCAAACATGTTACCACCTTCTAACGGTGAAGCAAAGAGAGAGAAATTTATGGGACGGTGCGTAAATTATTTAAAAAACGCATCACTCCTTAAACAGGTGTAACTAAGTTTTTATGTTGTCTTTTAATGATTTTGATGTTAATTTATTTTTATTTAACAGTTTGTGCTGTTATGTCATTTAAAGCCTAGTAGTAGTAGTATTTTTTAATATTTTTCTGGATTAAGTGTAGTGGTTAGCGTGTTTGACTGCTACTGTCTTGGGTTTGAGTCCCCTATTTAAAGGGGCAGTTTTTCTACAGAAAACATGTAAGAAGAGATACTTTACAGGTTAAAGAACCCAATAATTTAGGTTAGAATTTTAAAATTTAAATTAAAATTTCCATATGTGGATGCTTGCCTCTTATGTTGGGGGCCTTGAGTTCAAATCCTACTTTGCCGTATATTATTTGTGAATTTGTTCACCGATTTAACCATTTTGGCATTCATGGTTTCAGCGACAAACAAATTTACAAACATTAATCATCTTGTCTTATTTCATCTCCATACTCGGAAGGACATTCGGCCTGCTAGAACCAGGTTGGTGAGGTCAATAGAATATAAAAACTCTTTCATTTTTTTTTTGCTGTTGTATTATTTTATTAATTATAAAATTTTGATCACTAGGCGACGACATAAATAGCAGCAACTATTGGTTTTATATTGTTTTATAGAGCAGCAAATTATAATGTGAAAGTTTTTTATGATTAAAGAAACAGAAAATATTAAAAAATATTTTTTGTGGTTTTTATTTTTTTTATATGCTGGTTGTACTAGTTTTGTAATAATTTTATCACTCTACTCAGTAATTTACAAATAAATTATTAATTAAATATCCTGTATATATGAACTTTATGAACTTATTATGGCTCGGGAGACATTAGTTTTATGACCCCGATTCTAATTTTATTTTATTATTATCAAACTAAATTATTATTAAATTTAAAAAGTTTTCTTTTTGATTATTTTATTTTATTTGTTACACAACTTCATTAAAGCGTAATTTTTGATAAATTTATTCAAAACAATTTTATATGCAGCACACACGAAGCAAGTAGTATGTAACATACTTTCCCTTATTTTGTCTTATTTTGTTTTGTAAGTGGTCACTGTATTAAACTAGATGGACGCAAAGCTCCAGGAATAACACGTTCCCCAATGGAACTTTTCGGAATGTAATATTTTGACAGGATCCTCTCCAAACAACAGGATTACGTATGGCCGTCACGAGCGTTGCGCGCCTCCCAACCACCCACCAGGAGGCACAGGAGCCCTTTTCCCCATACAAAACCAACCGCCACCCCCGCTAGGCTGAACTTCTTGTCACGTGGCGAGACGCGTTCGTTCCGGAAGCAGAGGTCTGTGAAATTGGAAAATCCGGACGACTTTTACTTTTACCACCTTCTTGTGTTGAAAGTTTTCCTCAGCTCTCTTGTTTCACTAATTCATTAATTCTTGAAGCCAGGAATAAATCAAGAGACGTGGAAAGTTTTATTAACTAATAAAAAATATATACACAAAGAAAACTTAACAGATGTGGGTCGATATTTGACCTTCACAATGTTGTTTAATTTCTGGGCATTGTTTAAAGCCTAAAACTGCTATCGCATTATATTGGGAGGGTGAAAGTCCCACGTGCCACGATACAGGTGTTGATAATGTCATTGCGGCTGATGGATAGCCATGGTTCGGTTTGGTTTTCCACGTTCTTACATCAAGCCCAATGCCTATCCATCTCCATATCTCTACTATTTACATTATTCATTCCTGTATTTTGACAGTCGTATTCATTAGCGAGTTATTCCTAATATATCCAGCACTTTTTGAGTTTAATTAAATCATTTCTCATTTAACTTTATTAATTAAGGCTAAAAATTTGACTACGCATCCCGTTGACATAAATATATAATACCCGATGTGCAATAAATTAAGCAAATGTCTAATAAATAATATCAAACAAAAACATTTTTGATTTATTATTAAGCGTTGCGAAATCAATATCGAATCCTGAAAGAATATTTTAATTAAATGAATTGCGGCTTGGTTGGTAATAATATTGCTCTCAACTATTTCGAACTTTAGAAATATGTAAAATATTTATAATATAAAGTTTTCTTTGGTAACTTTTTAATTATTTCAGCAATTTCACCTTTTCGTATAGCGGTGGAAAATAAGAAGAAAAGACTTACTTCGAAAGTTATTCTTTACTTATTTAGTGCTCCCGTTATATATTTTTTTTATTTAAAGGGGCATGTATTGAATTTATTATTAATTTTCTTGTGAATAGAAGTTTGCCGAACGAAACTTTTGCGCACGCAACGTTTTGTTTACCTTAGGCTCTTTTGTGTTGCAAAATATTATTTTAATACGATTTTCTTTTCATTTTGAAAAGATGATGTAATTATAATGTATGAAGTAATTTTTATTGACCTAATTTATTTGTTAATACTATAGAATAGAAAGAAAATATACTATTTAAACGGAAATATCTTATTATAAAAATGTTAAATAGTTAAACATTTATGTAATGTTGGGAAAGTAATAATATGTTTTACTTGTATGCTTTGAATGACATTACATTACATTCAAAGCATACTAGTATAATATATTATTACTTTCCCAACATTACATAACCTCAATGTATGCATCTTTGAAAACCAACAATATAATTAAACATTTGGAAATAACAACAAAATACCATACACCATTTAATGATTTTTAGAACTTTATATAAAGCGGATGACATTTAATAAATTTGACTGTCATTAACACTCTTATTAGTTGTAGTTACATTAAACCATTTGAGAATTATTCTTCCATCTAAATCTTTATTTAATCAAACAGACAAATTGATATAAATGTTTTAACAATTGTTGTTCTTAAGCTATATTTGCTAAATTTAGTGTCAATTTTGTGATCTGTGGACAACTTTAACTATCTAAGTACACCTTAAATAACTTAAAGATATATTATGACCACGTGAGAAAAGTCGAAAGCTTGAGGCAATTTTATCCGTTTACAAATATTTATAACTATTAAACTTAATGGACTCTAATGATGTAAAAATTGTAACAATCTGATATGACTAGATAATTTGAAGAGTATTAATTATGAAAATATTTTAATATATGATCTCTTGATCTCTGCTGATGAAAGAATTACATAGAGTTGGTTGAAGGAACATTTCTCATGCCATACGCTAGCAAAAGCTACTAACTAAGAAATCCTTGAAAAGCCAAAGAAAAAGGAAAACAAAAAGGACTGATGTTCTCCGCTGCTTGATTTCCTTTGCCAGTTTTATTTGATGTCCAAGATATATATATATATATATATATATATATATATATATATATATATATATGTATATATATATATGTATATATATATATGTATTCGTTTACTTTATTGATTTTGTTGCCGTTTGTTTAATCTGGTTGATCTTTTGCTTCTTGGTTCATGATCTTGATCTTTCCTAGTTTTGTTTTGAGACAAACTGATAATGATGCCTTGTTTAGTATTTCTAGCGTACCTTTGAGTTCTTGGAGATCTGAGCTTATTAGAATAATGTCATCAGCGAATCGCAATTGGTTTAGATATTTGCCATCTATGTTAATACCTTTTTTTTTTCTACGACATGTTTTTAAAGACATTTTCTAGGGAAAGAGTGAATAACTTAATATTGTATCTCCTTGGCTGATTCCTCTACTTATTTTGATTTTGTCAGTGCTCGAATCTTTGTCTATTGTCACTTGGAAGGTATATCTGTTTGATTAGTTTCTATATACTTTTAGTAAATTCTAATCTTGTTAATAGCGGAAAAATAGCTCAATAGAATTGAACGCTATTTACTAGATAAATGCTAAGTATAAGGGTTTGTTGTGTTTTGTGCATTTTTTGATTAATGTACGAATGGTTTGGATATGGTCTGTGGTGCTAAATCTTTACGGAACCTATTCTGGAGGTTGGTGGTTGGAGTTCCAGTTTGTTTGTTAGCTGGTTTGTAATGGTTTTTGTCTAAAGCTTGTATAGATGCGACAGCAGGCTGATGGGTCTATAGTTTTTGATGTCTGTATTATCACTTGTTTTGTGTTGTAGAATCACTTTGGAGTTTTCCTGCTCAGTAGGTATTTTCTTTTCATTAATGAATTTATTGATTAGTAGTTTTACGGCATTCATTAAAGCTTTTTCGCTTAGTTTAACATTTTTGTTGATCATTTTACTTTACTTTGTGTTTTCCTATTTTTGAGCTGATTAAAAAGTTTTGTGAATTTCGGGAATGTCTATCTCGGATATGTCTTCTGAATTGATGTTCTGCACTAACTCGTTATTGGTATTTAGTGTATTTGGTATGTAGGATCTGAATAGGTCTGTAATAGCTTGGAATAACTTACGTACAATTTATTTTTTGGAGATTACAGTTAAACCATTTCTTTTTATTTTGTAGGTTTTTGTTCTTTCATTGTTTTGTTGTTTTCTATTGTATTTTTTATGAGTTTTTAATTTCCTTGTTAATTGTTTTATTTGATTGTCTGCAATTGTCCGTCTCGGTTTAAGTTGGAGCTTTGTTTCATTAACTTCATTGTAATTTGTTAATATTTTTATTTTTCTGTGGATTTGTCTTTGTTCAACTTTTTTTATTGACTGTTTGTATGCTCTTGATGATCGTTTCATTTAATTTATTGAGTGTCCATAAGATTTGTTTGATTTATTTTACTTCTATTTATTTTAAGTATTGGTCCAGGTTTTGTTTTAGGTAGTTTAGAATTGGAAAGGGTTATCTAACAGTTTTCTTTGTTTTATTTTGTGTTAGTTTTTAAAGTAGCTCTTAGTAGTCTATGATCACTGCTGGTGTGGAAGTTATTTAACACGCTCCGCTTGGGCTTAATCATGTCTATTTTTTATGCTTAGGTTTATTAAAAAGGCTGTTTATGCAAAAAAGGTGTTTATTTTGCAGACAATTTAAAAGCATTTCACCGCGGTAATTTCTTTCACCCAGTCCAAACTTTTCGATATTTGATATATTTTCTTTACGTCTTGCTCAGAGTTGATATCTCCCATAACTACTGAGTATTGTGTTTTCTCAGATCTTTGAGCATTTGTGATGTCTTTGTAGAATAGATCTATTTTTTCTTCACTAGAATTACTTGTGGGGCGTATGTTTGAATCACTTGGAACTTGTAACTTAAAATAATGTATATGACTCTTTCGGATATAGATTTTACTTTCCAAAGCAGGTAAAGGGTGTTTTTATTTAAGTATTCTTAATTTGCTGCGGCTGCTCTGTAAGTTTGTTTTATTGTTATAATGGTACAGCGCGTGTTTTAATTTCAGGATAGTATATTTTTCTCTAGGCAAACATGTCTTGCTTATCTCCAGAATATGCCATTTTATTTTTGACAGATTGATCTTGGGTTTCCGTCTCTACTTTCTTGGGTTACCAAGTTTTCTGGATTTGATCAGTTTTTGTTATTAGAGTTTTTGGTTTTTTGCTTTCTGTACTGTTGAGACTCTCACGTCTTCTTTCGCTTGTTGGGCCCGTTGACCGATTTTTACCTGTAAACCAGGCAGTGACTCTTATTGGGTGCTATCAACCGGAGCCAGCTGAACTTATGCTTTTTTGTTTCTTTTCAAATATTTGCAAAGATACGGTATTTATCGTAGATGGCCAAAATTATTTAAATGGTTCTTTCAAATAAAAAATTGGATGAAGCACCTTTCTTTTTATTTGTCCTACTTGTTGAGTAGACGGTATTTTATTTTTACATTTGTGTGGTACATTTGAAAAACATTTAATTGCAAAATTCTAAAAGCATAAAACATATTTTATTTGTTTTAATTACATTTTGCTGGTTAGTGTTGCTCAAACTATTACGTATCTGAAGTCTGAAGTCTGTCTATAAAGAAATAGTGGCAACTGCAACGACAAAAAAAATGAATTTAATTTAATTTTGTGAGAGGTGGTAATCTCTACATTCGACTGACAAAACAATATTTGAATACAGACATTGTTAGATGGGATAAGGGTGCCAAGAATATTTGGATTTAAAATCATGAGTACTAATAATACGAAGCAGTAAATATTAATAAAAGGGACAATTCTAAAATTTTGCAACGTTGTTTTGTTGTCTTGAAAATATTTAAATTTGGCGCAATTTTTACTGTTGTGTTTTGACAATTAAACTATTGTGACTGTTTGGTTTTCTTCTTTTTTTTGACGTGCTTCATCCGCTCCGGATATTAGCGATCATTATCACGATCTTCTCCTTGTCTACTGCACTGCGAAAAAGTTGGCGTAGATTTTTAAGCTATGAAATTTGGCGTCTTCTCGGGTCTTTTCTTCCCATCACCTTTCTTTCCAAAATCAGTTGGAGTATTCTGTATCTATCACTATGCCTCATTACGTGCTTGAGATATTCCAATTTCCTTTACAGCTTTTAATACTTCCAAGAAACAGGCCATTCTCTGCAGAACCTCCTCATTACTAATGTGCTGTTTCCATGAGATATTCAGAATACGACGATATGTTCATAGTTCGAAGGCTTCCAGTTTTTATTTCTTTATTCTTTAATAGGGTCCAGGATTTGAAGCCGTACATTAGTGTTGAGAAAACGTAGCAGCGCAACATTTTGATCTTAATTTGCATGCTTAAGTCTGGGCTGTTGAAAACTTTTCTCATCTGGATAAATGTCGTTCTCGCTTTTTCTATCCTGCATTTGATTTCTACTAAATGATCCCTGAGTTTATTCAAGCATGTGCCTAGATATGTGTATTTGTCTACTTGGTCTGTGGGTTTGTTGTTGAGAAGTATTGTCCGCTATGATGGATTATCTTTACTGACAAGTGTATATTTAGTCTTTTTGAGATTGTGATCGATTCCGTACTTCTCGCTGACTAATTTGATTTTATGTATCATCAGCTGAAGTTCTTGAGCTGTACTTGCCAATATAATAGAGTCGCATACCTTAAGTTGTTAATTATCTTGTCGTTGATCGGTATTCCTTCCTCCATTCCATCCAGCGTCTCCTTAAATATTTCTTCAGAGTCTGCTTCACACTTCTGCAAATTTGGATATTTTTCATGCTTTGATTTTTACGTCGTACTTCTGCTGCCTGTTGCCAGTAGAGGTTTGCTATTATGCGGACGTTTCGTCTTTGGCTCCGGTGGTCTTGAGTATCTTAAGCTATTCTTTGTGTTTATTTGATCGAATGCTTCAGCAAAGCAACAAACACAAGTGTGCCTTGCAGTTAACGTCTCTGCAAATTGTGCCCTGGGGGGTTATTCTGGCATGTTGCGACTATCTCCTATCGCTTGTCGCATATTGCATCATATGCGACACAACGTATCGTGTCGCATTTAATGACGTATTCTAATTGCACGATCGACTCGACGGTATTTTGAGGCTATTGCAATCGCCATTTGAGCGCCATCTTTTTAATTGTGTATGAAGTAATTTATAATGAATTGAAGTTAACTCAATGATATTGATATTATTTTTTTAATCCAATTATAAAGTATTTTTATTTAATAATTAAAATAATATATACTCGCAAATATCCTAAAAATGTACTATGTAGTATGTAAATTTTTTAACACGTTCACTGCGTTAAGGGGCAGCATTTTTGTATTTGGCAGACCATAATTTCAATAAACTTCCCTGCGTGCGACGGTTTTTACTGCGACATGCTAACGCGGTTACGCATGAGCGCCGTACCGGTAAATATGAAAGGAAAGACAAGCAAAGGGCATATGTGACCCGTACCGCCAGATAGGAAGTTACTCAAAATCAGTAGTAGTAGTAGTTTTATTTTATTTATTTTATTAAAACCTATGGATAGCCAATTAAATATATGCTTAAAATATACATTTATAACAAATAAAAACATTAAGCATATAATTTATTAGTCGCTCAAAGGTGTATAAAAAATAAATCAAATTAAAGTTTTAAAAATGTTAGGTTATTCAGCTAATAGTTTATTAGGTGCTTTATTATGAGTTGAATATTACGGCCCTAAGAATATAATTTATTAACTAGAGGTGTAACAAAAATAAATTATTAATTAAAAAAAATAAAATTTTATAAAAGTTAGGTTATTCAGCTAATAGTTTATTAGGTGATTTATAAGAAGTTGGATATTGTGATAGTGATTCAATTCAGTTATTATAGGTAATTTATTACATCAAAATTTTATTACCTACCTTTAAATAATTATTTCAAAATTATAGAAAACTATTTGTGTATTCACTACAATAACTGCAACTTCATATAACATATGCGATATGCAATTGCAAATGCGACAGCTTGAGAGGTGTCGCATTTAAAAATAAAATTCTCGCAAATGATGACGTCAATCGACATCGCAGAAAAGTGCCAGAATACCGGTAACGACACCACTCCCCTCCAGTAGGGGAAGTCTATGACGTGTTGCGAGATGGCAATGAGCGCCAGAATAACCCCCCTGGTACCCAACGCATTCCTGAAACCAAATTGCCTTTCTTCAATATGGTCTTTGCATTGTCGGTATATACGGCGGTGTATAATTTTGAGAAATATCTTAAGGGCGTGGCTCATTATACTTATAGTACGATATTCGTCGCACTTCTTTGATATTGTTTTTTTTTTAATAGAAATAAATGTGGATTTGAGCTATTCTTCGGGTATTTTTCCGGTATCATATACTGCATTATATAGTTGAGTAAGCGTATTTTTGGCATTTTTGTTAAAAAGCTTGATTATTTCTGTCGGGATTTTATCTAGGCCTATCGCTTTGCCATTTTTTATGTGTTTATCGCATTTCTAATTTCTTCTATTATTTGCGGTCCAGTGTAACCGTTCTTCATACCATGATTCTCCGGACGAGCATCTTCAAAAAGTTTGTGGATATAGTCTTTCCACATCGATATTTTCTTTTTGGTGTCCGTAATTTTATTTCCACTTTTGTCAACAAGTCTTTCTTGTACTCTTTTCCTTCCAGCATCCGCGGTCTCTTTTATCTTCTTATCCATATTGAAGTGATCATGTTTTTTTTGTAGTTTTTCTATTTTGTTTGGTTCTAGTGTCCGGAATTAATAAAAAATTGCTATTAGACAAAACGTTTCATTCTTATTGTTAAACATTATTTTAAAGACGGTATTTAAACTTGCTACGAATTGCAAATTGCGTCTAACTTTTGCTAAATAATTTTTTTAAGTGCATTGGCCGTGAAGAACACATCAGAATTGAGGAAACTATGTTGATTCTGATGTCAGACCATTAACATATGTTTGGCAGAAAACATCAAGGGTAGTTGGCAGAAAATATGGGATTTGGCATTGTGCTTAAGAATTGAACATTTTAAGAAGCATTATGCGGTGTTTCCTTATGAAAGTTTGCGTTTTTAAGCCTACAAAATCCAAATTACCCAACAACTTAAGCCTATACACCATACACAGCGAAGAGAGTTTGTCAACTGAATTAATGGACAGCAACAAGTAAAATTGAGTTTTCCAACAAATTTATCTTCAGCGACCAGGCCCATTTTGTAATCAGGCAAAGTTGCCATATTGTGACAAAACCCACATGTGATTTATGAGATGGAAAATAATTCTAAACGTGTTACTGTTTGGTGTGGATTTTTGGCTGGAGGCATTATTGGATCTTTTTTAAAGACGTTGCAGCAGTATTTGGTGTCTCAAATGGATGGAATGGATCTTGAGAAGGCATGCTGTTATAAGAGGATGTTGTCACTTGAAACAATGGCATGCAGGAGACATTTCTTGATTGTGTTATCTTTTGTTTGTGCGAACAGAATTAGCTTTTAGTTCGTGGGATTTGATACGTATGTACTTCTTTGGGGTCTTTCTAAACAAGCCACGACTATATATGCTTTAAATGAGGAGATTAGGTGCTTTATCACTGAAATCCAGTCACAACTATGCCAAACCTTGTTTGAAATTTATGTAAAATGGACGCAAATGTGCCAGCACTGTTAGTTAGGATGTTTATAAAATGTGCTGTTAAGTATACTATATGATTTAATCAAATTTTTGGTATTTTTTCAACAAAAAATGTTTTATTTTTAATTTTAATTTTCTTATTACAAACAAAGTACGGGCATAACTTGCAATCCGAGCTAAAATTTACTGATTAGTTAGAAAGCACACTTTACTGATAAATAACACTGTCAATTTGCCAGAAAAGATTCAAACCAGAATTGTTGGATGGTAACCTTGACTTTTTATACTTAAATTATAACCGACTCTAAACGAATTGCATCTTTATGCCGACGAAGAAGAAAGCGACCAAACAATAAGTTTTGCGAACTTTACTACAGCATGACTACTGCTTATAAAGACTGAGAACTTTGGCCATGATTTGTCTTGCAGAACATTAAATTTTTTTGAAACACATTAAGATTCAATTTTACTTAACTGCACTTAACAAGACATGTTAACTAAGTTTTGTAAAATAACTCCAGTAGAATGTCTGTTCAGGCGTATACAGACTTGAAGTTATTTATCACATTACGCAGCATTCTCATTTGATTTGAAACATTTCTTGTCGGATTCTTTTTTTTTTAGTGCTTTAACTGTTTGTGGTAAGTTACCTAGCTAAAACAGTTGCACTTCTTAGTTCCGGTGAACGGGGATGCCATGTAATATAAGATATTACTTGGTTTGGAAATGAAACGTTAACAATATTCATGTTTACCCTTTGGGAAGTTGTTCCGACTTGTTGAATAATGTCTTTTTGTTTACTTTGTACTAAGGAAGTTGTTGTTGTAAAATTTATATGTCTGCGAATATCTGTGAGTGACTTCACATTGCATAATCTAGATCTTTGAAAAAGTAGTGATCTATGATCCCTGATGTTCCTGTAAAATAAAAAGGTTGCTAATACAGTTGTTTAAGATTTAAGTTACTCTCAAACCTAAAGTTTTACTTGTGGCGTTACCGGACAAATAAAAATGAACTTTGTCACTCATTAATTAAATATAACATTTTTTTAGAGAACCATATTTGACTTACATAATCTGTCTCGTTAAGAGCCTGAACAATTTGGATCTTGTAAGGATGATAGTGTAGATTGTTGTGTAAAATCCGTCTTATCGTTCAATTGGAAATCTCAAGTGTAGTGCAGTGTAGCATCTTTATTGTAGTTGACAAAGATGCTTTAAAGTTCTTAACCCATTGACATTGGGCAGAATGTTGTTAAGTGCTGAGGAAGAAGGAGTTGCCAATTTATTACTACTTGGAATAAAGGAAATCAATTACTTATAACTAATATAAGTTAAAAGTTATTCTTATTTAGGCACCAAAAGAAACTATTTAGATGAATATTACATACAGGCGAATACTGTAGGTATTGTAGATAACAACGAGGAGTTTGTTGAGTTGAAACAAAAATTGGCCATATATGAAGGAAGCATATTAAAGACATGCTATGAGACACTATAAGAAGTATAGAATATTGCATTTTGTCTACTACTAAAAATACAGTTTGACTTATTTCATATTAATGGATAATTTTGACATAAACTCTTGTTATTTCTAATAATTTCAGACTTTTATTAAAAAATGGTCAACAATGCGACACGAAACGTAAATCGAACATTTTTGCTGATTGAACCTTTACACCACACTGATTTAATTACTAAGTTTAGTGCAACCGTTTTGCGATCTATTTTTTTTATAAATATTTCTGGCGACATCAAACGGATTTCTATTTATTTATTTAGCAAGATTTTATGCAAGAAATTAAACTTGTCATAATTTCTTAAATGAGTAAACTTGTACCTAATCAGTATGAAATTGACTACAATGAGTCTTATTTCAAACTACTCTAGAAGAAATCATATGCATTTGGGTTGTGGTTTGTCTGTCTCTTGTTACTCCAATATTAAATTATTGGTTTAAGAATGGTCCTAATTTACTTCTGAAAGTTTCATTGTTTATAACTTTAACATGGAATTTTTCCGCAAAAAAGTTGATATGGTTTTTTTTATTAGTTAATCGCAATTATAATTAATTTTGTTGTGCAATTTGTTATACTACCTGAGTTTCAGGTAATGTTGATTTTTATTAGAGTTGTTTCAAATTTCTTAAAACGGCTCTGACTGATGTAATTATCACGACCAATCCAATTTAAAAACATTGCGTAACAAAATTGTAATTTATATCCAATAGTAATCAGGTTTAATTTTAATTAAAATTGCGGACCGAAAAAAGAATTAAACAATTACGTTTTTCGGACAAATTAACTAAACCAATTAACAAAAAAAAAGTTGACGGTTTTAATACAATTTACATTCATTATTATAAACAAATTTCAGTGTGTTCCGCCGCATAAAATTGAATTATTTAAAACTCACTTTATAACTCTTGCAGGCCCATAATTCTATATTACGTGTGTGCAATTCGCATTCACAGTTTGAAATGTGTATGACTCCCTAATTAGAGGTGTAATTAATGACATTAAGCATATCGCTATTACACGTATGCGATTCAAGTAAGGAATTTGTGTGGTGCATGCAATTGCGTCGAGCACGTCCAACAATTTCACAACTTTTTATTTCATTTTACATTAATTAATTAAAGGAGGAGATGGGCTTTTTGGTATTCACCAACAGGATTTGAATTGCACCACAGTCTATTTATTCATAAGTTGGAGGGTATAATTATTATCATAATATTAATAATTTAATTATATTTTATTAAGTGAATATAATTATTATTTGATATTATGAATATAAATAATAATTATATTGAAATTAGTGGCATTAATATTTACATAAATGCCAGTTATAATATTGCAAATATACAAATTAATAAAATTTATGATTTATTATGGGAATACTAATTACATTATGAATTAATAGATTTTTATAAATGCATTATTATGCACAATTTGATTCATTTAACGTAGTATATGCAGACATTTATAAATTTAACTATTGGTTTCATGGAATATTTTATTGGATGAATACTTATACAGATTATAAGTTTTTTTATTTTAAATTTGATTTTTTGTACTTTTCTATGGGATAGAACTTTTTTTTATGTTATGTTAAAGACTTTTTCATTGGTAATTCTGTCCGTTTAATGAATACACTACAATATTTAAGATTAATAAATTTATTTATTTGGTTGTAAATTGGCTCTCAACCCATAAACTAGTGTTTCAGGGTATGCACTCATCATCAGTGTGCCTAGCATCTCACTGGTCGGGGACAAAATTTACATAGAATCACAGTAACTATTAATCAGTTTATGTTTAGTAATGTGTCAGAGGTGGTAACGCAATGCCTTCTATTAGGGGTTTATGTGGGATTTAACTGTATTTTATTCTAATAGGGGACATATCGAACGCTTTCATGCATCTTTTTAAGGTTTTGGGTTCTTACTTTGTATTACGTAATGCAATGATTTATTTGATATCAATATACGATGAAGGGAATTATTTATGTTATTTACGCTTTTAAGATATATTTTGAGAATGTAGCTGAAATCAAGTCCAGTTTTTTATTGTGCAACCTGTTGCAAAGGTACCAAATCATGTATGAAGCTTTGTGTGACAAGATGCTAAATAGAAGACCAGACATTGATTTGACGCTTCTTGATTAAGTTATTTAAGCCGTAAACTTGGTGGGCTTTTATGATACGGCTTGCTGAGCCTGTCTGATTACTCTTTGAAGAAATTATAGTCTTAATCTTAAGGGTAATATTTATAGGTTTGCACTTATAAAGTTAGATCATTATAATGTTCAGAAGTTGAGTATTATGCATCTTAGGATTTTTAAATACAAAAAATGATGACCATTTGGACATTGGCATTTAGACATGGTATCCGGTTTAGTCACTTTTGATCTGCTTTCAGATTTTTGACGCTGAAGTAGTTACAGCTTATTTGGCACTTGCATTACATTAGTCAAGATACTAGTGTTTTGTGGCGTTTTTTGGTCTGTTTTGAGGGTATGCTTGTTTCAATAGTTGTTGCTGCAAACGCAGGCTTTAAGTTACGCTTATTCTGAGTTTAGTTGCCACTTAAGACGTTGTTTGATGCAGGGAGCGTCACTGATCTTGAAGAACATGAGCGGCCAAACTATGTTTGTTGATCGATTCTTGTGGGATTTTACAGTGCGATCAATGTTACTGCATGAACATGGGGATATTTCTGTTTTTTTGGTTTCTTGATTTTTTAGTGGGATCTGGTTAAGAGATTTTTTAGTTGCCCAAACTATGGTTGCGAATTTAGTCATTTTTATTGTTGGCTATGTTTGATTTCATAAGCTGTTTGATGACGTTTTTGATAATAATTGACTTTGTGGTAGTAAGTGATTAGTCAGTTTGAGTTTTGGTTTCCGCTGATTTTGATGTCTTTTGAATTTAATCAAATTGACACAATGGTTCTGTACCTGGGGCTTTATTTTTTTTATATAATGCCGTACTTGCCCCTTTCGTATACTTGTGGTGTGCGATAATAGTTTTGATTTTAACGTGGAATTGGTTTGCTATTACATTCCGATGGAGACGATCGCATCGAAATATATTTGATAATTCAGATATTGGCAATCGAACCTTGCTTAACAGTTTTTGCACTAGACCATTGCGCTGCGGTTGTCTCTGGAGCTTTATTAGTTTTTTTTACTTCTTTAATTGATGGCAGATATTAACATTTAACTTTTCAAGTTTGTTTTGCTTGTGAAAATATTCTTAAATTCTACATTCTGGATCTAGTACATGTCAGTAAAATGCATTGTTTGACTTGGTGTGTCTGCATGGTTTGAAGCTATTACCATGGGTATGGTTGTTTTTTTTATACTATTGATTTTTTAGCATTTATTGAATTATCTGGTAGGTACAGCCAAACACAAATATTGTGGCCCATGACAGGCGTTTCCGCGCATCTTGAGAGAAAGAAAACTATAGCCAGAATGAAGGATGCATAATGCGAGAAAGGGAAACAATACACTCAGAGACACAAACTGAATTTATTCCCGGGTAGCGCCGGCTTCGCAAAATAACAAATAAATGTTTCGCAGCATCGATGTTATTTTCCTCGCAGTTCATGCTAGACTGACGCGATTTAAAATTGATTTTGCATGTGAATGTACCTAAATTATTATTGGTCTCGCTTAATGGTTTCAACCCACTTTTGTCTACGGAGTCACCGGCCACAATATTAGTGTTTGGCTGTAGGATGGATGCGGAGAGGTATTGAAACGTCGTTACTAGTTTTTGTGGGCTTCAATTTAAACTACGGGTGTGCTTACAGTTTTTGGAAGATTATTAATGTACTTTGGGCCAGAGAGAGATCTTAGTCATGAAACTACAATCTGACTAGATATGTCGGAGAGTGGGGAAAACGTATAAACTTTTGAAATGGTGCAGTATTCGGATGCTTAGAGTATTGCGCCACGTTTTCTACGGTAGTTCATGGTATTTGTTTCCGACAAGATGCAACAAACATTTGGCTAATATGTGTGGGCATTATCTTAGGCCTTGAAATTTGCATGGAGTCAAGCGTATCTATGATTCAAGAAAGAAGTTCTTTAATTCAAAATGGAGAAATTGGTGTATTGAGTTTAGAGCTGCTTACTGACAGTATTGCTGTAATTAAAAGTGTTTCAGTTTAAAGTAGCAATATACGTGTACGTTTTACATCAACTTATTAATAAATCTGGTCCATCGTTTAGGTTCATATTGATATCCACGTTTTCTATTACAGGTTTCTTTTTTATGAGTGGCCAAAGTGGGATTGCTGCAGTCTAAGAGAAATTTTTATTTATTGTTATCTATGTAGGACAAATTTGAGTCTTGCTGCAGTTGTGGGAAGTGTAGTGGTAGGTCAGAGGCCGTCTTTATATTCTTAATGACTGCGCCGGTGTTCTCGTGCTAACGGAAGAGGTTTTTAAGCAACTGTTTGTCGGTGAACGAAGTAGTAATGTCGGCAAATCTGTGGACATACAAGCGTAGTTATGTGCAGGCATCAGTGTTTTGGTATACTAGGTACTTGACTTTTGTAGGTGATGAGGTTTCTAGAAGAGTTACTAAGATAGATTAGAGCAATCTTAACTAGTAGCTAAGCTAACTTGTTTATCAGTTCAAACGACATTACTTTAAACTTAACTCCGAGCCGGCAGGCATGGCAAAATTGAAAGTCTTTAGACTTTTCTGGCATTGGTATCTGCCAGTAATCTAGACTTGAGCTCTATTTCGGTTAAAATTTATGGATGTTTGTCAAAAGGGAAAAATGGAAAATTAGTCTTGGGTTCTATTGTTCCTCGCAGATTGTTTGTTGCTCTTATACTTTGTGAGTATTATTGGCGTACAGTACTTATTTATTTTATCTGTCGGTAGCTTTTATATCTGCAATTTTTTTTTTTAAGGAGGAAAGTCGTAGTCTGATGGAAGTGTGGTTTTTAAGCTGGATATGCTATACCACAGTTTTGGTGGTGTTTGGCGTATGCGACTCGGTCTAGAAAGGGGTAGCAAAGGTTTGCATTTAGGTTGTTGATTTTGCAAACTAGATTTTTACAGCTTGTTGGTTAGCTTTATTTCTTGCATACATCTTTTATACCTAGTGGTGTCCAAGGAATAGTTTTTCTGTCAGTTATGGAGTGTAAAAGAGAAAAGTAGCAATGTAAATATTATTTACGAGTAAGCACTACTTTTGCGTTTTTGGTGTGAAGGTTTTGCTGATAGTTTTAGGCGTCGATTGTGCTGCTTGAACTCACCTTGTCAATAATGGTGATTTTAAGTTAGCCACCGATCAGCATCCTGATCCCTTCATTTTAACATCTGATAGGTTACTGCTTGTTTGAAGTTTTTTTACTGGGAGTTTGTTTTTTTGTCTGGGTTTGAGTAAAATGGTGATTTATTCTTTTTCAGCTCTAACGGTTTGAAATCTTATTCTTTTTAATGCAAGTTTTATTTTGGGAAACAGATCAAAGTTACATGGTTCCAAGTTAGGCAAATAAAGAGTATGGCTTAACACTGGGATTTGACATTTGGCTAGAAATGTCTTGACATACAATGCATTGTAACCGGGTGCGTTGTCATGATGAAGAACTCTAACTATGATTTGTTGTTCTACAATTTGGATTGTTTTCTTCACGTAGTTGAGCAAAAACTTCTAAGTAGTAATGCTGATTAATAGTTTGACCTGCAGGAAGCCAGTGAATGTACACAAACAATTTTGATTTGTTTATTTGAGCTTTTTTAGTTCTCTGTTAAGTTTATAGTTTCTGGATAATAAGTGAAAAACTAAGATTTATCACTTTTTTTTTGGGTCATTTTTGTTAGCATTCAAAGTGTCAGTATAAACATTTGCACGAGCTTCTTTTTGTTCGATTGTGAACATTTTAGGCACAATTTTAATCGACTGTTAGATTGGATTAGATTTTTTTAATTTGTTTTTTACGTTGAAGGGCTATTCTTCTTTTTTTCTTAGCCTTCTTAAAATCGCATAAACCACTCAAAAATGAGGTGATCAACAATTATTGCCATAAGGTTTTTTTTAAGTTTTTGTAGCGGTTTTTCTAAGTTTCATTATTATTCTGGCAAAACAAAAAAAGAACTGATCTTATACAATCGAAGGCTAAGGTCAGACTGTCTACAGCTACGGGAGCGGCGCCAATCAAAATAGAAGATTTCACGCTTCACAGCTGTTGGTTGTACGACTTTGCCGCATGTGTAGTTCTTCTGTAGACGCATCAATCTTGTTATTATCTATACTATAACTAGTCTACCTGTTGCTAGTTCTGGCTATGTATGTAAGTTTTGGAATTGCAATCAAACTTTCATAGAAGTCGGTTGAAGAGTTGATGGAGTAACTTCCAGGATTCTCTTGCTATAGTGTCTTAAGTGTTGTTTTAGGGTTGAAAAGTGTTACTCGAAAAGGTTTCTAAAATTTTAATTATTGTTTGAGTTTTTTGAATTTTTTTGGGTTGATGGCTGAAACTACTTAGTTTTTGTCACACTATTGGCCTGGTTACACAATACGAGTTGCTGACCTCACAGTGAACAGCTACTGCGAGAGGCGAGTTAAAACATAATTTGTGTAACTCGAATGAACAGTACAGTCCGACTTGCACATGACAGTAGCTACTATGATCCGGTTTCACGATGCGAGTATCTGCATTGCAGTAACTGATTAGAACAGCTCGGATGCTAGCTTGCACCGTGTAACCAGGCTTTTAGGGCGCAATTACTTACTGTTTATTAGGCTATTTTTTTCTGCTCTGATGGTACGCTAGTTTTTTAGAAATGTGTGTAGTAAAGTCTTGTATATGGTGCTTTTGTGGCCGATCTCACCGACACATCTTAAAATTTAAGCCCGAGTTAAATTGCTAAGTCTTGGTTAACACCTTGCACTGACAATGTAATCACGGACTTAATGCTTAATTATTGTATAAATATAAGTTGCCAGTTTTGTCTAAACTAATAGTTAAGCTTTAAGTCCACGTTTATAACGTCGGTGCAAAGCGCTAATTCAAACTTAGCAACTTAACTCGGGCTTAAATTTTAAGATGTGTCGGTGAGATCGGCCATTACATGCAATTTTTTAGCTAAGGTAAGGACTTAGGTGTTCTGTTTACTTATTAGGTACTTTAGTTACGGCCCGTTTTTAGTATGTAGGGTATTCTTGGTCTTTATTCTCGGTTTGTTTCAATTTGTTTTGAACATTTGTTACCTAATTATTAGGTACTAGTGGCAAAAAGTCTTGGAGGTGGTACTCCTACTGGTGATTTCTTTGTGACAATGCCTGCTTTTTTGGTGTATGGATTGTCTTGCTCTAAAAGTGTTTCAAGTTTAATACCAACCGTATTGCCGTAGGTTGGTTTTTGAGTGAAATAAAATTAAACCTGGAGGTGAATATTTATTTTTTTATGTTGAAAGAGAGGTTCTTAAATGTTTGTTTTTAGGACGTTCTTGGAGTGTTTTTTTAGAGGTACAATGGAGAAGTTGCAGATAAATGAGTGGTGGCTTTAGTAAAACCTGTAAGGCGGACTTTACTTAAAACGTAGGGACTTTAAAGATAACAAAAAAAGCACTGAGGACAGTTTTTGTGAGCTAATAAAAAGCCATTGAAAATTGACTACTGGATCTATTTACAAAAGAGTATAATCGGGTTGCAACTATTGCAAAAAAAGTAATAGGGTTTGAAACGATACTGGATTGCATCTATTATCTACTAGAATCACACTTACATCAACTTACCAGGGAGTAACAATGAAATAAATTAGTATAACAAAATAATACTAAAGAACATATGAGAATAGGGTTTTTTCTGGGGCCATTCAAATTAATTGACTTCTATCTACAAGTTTTACTGCAAAAGATACTCAACAACTTTTTTTCTTAGGAACAAATCTATAACTTTAGATGCAACTTAGTATGATACAACAAGAAGTTGTCTTTAGACTTAAAATATATATTGTAATAGTTCTTCAAGTATACATTTCTTTTTCTTCTTTTGGAGATCTGTAATTGTGTTAATTCTGAAGTTGCTTCTGCATGTTTTCCTGAGGGGTAGATTGCTCAGCTATTCCTCCATTTTTAGGTGGCCTTCCTGGCGATTTTGTGCTTTCCAGGACAATACTTGGAAGTTTGTTCTTGTCTATTGGTCTTTTGCGCTGTCTTTCCCATTTTACTGTCCTGTACATCGCATTGCTCTCTGGTATCTTTCTCATTTTGATTTGCCTTGTTTTTTACTATTGTTCTTTCTCACTATTTTTATCTCGGCCATCCTTAGCATGTGTTTGTGTTGTTTGTGTCTTTGTGCACTTAATAATATTATTATTTTAGTGACATTATTGTGTAAAACTAGATGATTATGTTCTTCATAATACTCTGTGTTAAAAGTAATATTTTTATTAAACTTCAAACACAGTTGATTTAGCATATTTTGCAATGTGTTATTAAGTTAGTCCAAAATATAAATAAATATATTTTAGCTCCCGGCACGTGTTCGTATGTATGTACGCCTATTTAATTTGATAACAGTTAATATTTAATAACGCTATTATTAATGATTGAATGATATAATAGGTGCAAACAAGCGATATATAAGTGCATTACGTTACGCACTATATAATTTAATGGCATTCAATGGAACCGTACGCAAAATAATTTTTAGCGTTCAATATGGTTTAGTAGCGGCGGCATTCGTGACTGCGAATACCCCATGGGGTATGTTTATACGTCCCCGATACAACAGGATAACAATTATGTAATATTGAATTATGCAACATGAAAAATGGACATGCCATTAGTCAAATGAACGGTTTAAAAAAGCCATGCTACTAAGATGATTGATTTTATAATTTAATTCATGTGTAACTACAATTGAATGAAAAATAAAAGTGAATAAAACCCGCTAAATCCCGGCGTCATCTTACTTCATTTGAACAGGCACGTCTGTAACTCTACTCCCCAGCCTTGTCAAGATGTCTTCTCTCCTAAATTGAAAGATGGATGTTGCCGGAGAAATACTCTTACTCTTGACTCGCGGTTCTACTTACGTACTATTAATAATTAACTTGATGATGTATGATGTGTGTTTTTTTATATCGATTGCGATTTCATGCGGTGTTTAATTTATTTAATTTTTACTCCCTACAGTTTATGTGTTTCTTGAAGCGTATGATGGATAGGTCGAAGCATTTAGATGAAAATCTTACACCACAGTTTATCGGCTTTTCTGCAACCCCTCTATATTTAAAGATTTTTCTCTGACGACACACCTGAGACCAACAATTATAGCTTTTTTATTTTTTCCCTTTCAATTTGCGCATCACAACAATATATGAATAGTATTAATTGTTATCTAATTTGTTGCAGGGCTGCTCAGAAATTAAATTTATCATCATCTCCACATCGTCGGAAAAGGACGAGTTCCGAAGATGGAGACGGAACGGGGTTCTGCGGGACCCTGCAAAGGTCACCACCTCCTGTCCCGCCGGCTCTGCTCCGGAGAATTGGAGTTAAAGAAATCACCGGAGTTGGAAAGGTAGGATTATTCAAATTTCTGTTCTGCCACACACGCGATCAATTTAAAGAGATGTATTATTCCATCCTGAAAACTTTTTTCTTTTTCCCTGCCATTAAATATTCCTTTTTATCAGCAAACTAATAATGATATACAAAAAGGCTTCTGTATCAAGAGATTTTGATCTTCTTAAAATAATCGGCTTAACATTTCATGTCGTATTCATTTAACCCTATTAAATTTATTATGGGAGAGTATTATTAATTATGTTCGGAATATTGGATTTTTATTATTATTATGAAAGGGGAGCTTTCGGTGTACGGCTTTCATTCTAAAATCCTGCTAGCACATGGAGCAATGCTAATTTAATGAAAACATCGGCGCGGTTTCTTCATTTCAAAGGCGCAACGCCATCAATCACAGTGGGGCATGATTAAACCGGAAGTTAGTGGTGCATTGACAGCACCCTCAGTTCCGACGCGGCCGTCAATGAAACCCCAATCAGCCTCAATTATCATACTTGCCGCAAGCATGGAACCAGTGAACGTGCCGTTGGGGAGAGAAGGGCTACAGCAAGTACTGATCCTTCCTGCCACCACACTCTTGCGGTTCTTCCAGGACTTTCCATTCTGTCTCATATTTACTTTAATGTCGATCCCTTATTTAACTTGAAGTAATTAGGAGTATTAAATGTTTAAATAAAATAGTATGCAATAGTTCTATACTAATCTGTATAATCCATTTGATCAACATCGGATTGCGTTGCCTTTGATGTCACGGCAAACCATTGATTGATTCCAATTAACAATGATTTAATGCATTGATTAATTAGCAGGCTACTGAAATTACAGAAGGAAGTGGTATTTTGCAATTAAAAAACAACAAAAATGCTGCCGAATATTCCGTCATTTATGAAAACTTAGTCGTAAATACACCGTACAACTATTGAATTTTTGAAATATTTCTTAAAGGTTGATTTGTTTAATAATATTTACGTTGATTTGTTTTACAACTTATTTCATATAAATTGATAACAAATTTTAAAACGATATTTAAAATGAGTCTGGTTTTAACAAAAAAAAACAGCGGTTATTACTTCTGTTTGAAGAAAATAACCGCATTATAAAACAAATTCAAGTTGCCAAGAAATTAAATTTCTTTTTTATATGGCAGAATTGTGGACGCAACGAATACAATATGCTTAAACATAGACGCTTTATACTTTAAGAATTTATAGAAATAATCCTACAGTATTACAACATATTGTGCAGTATATTTTACAAGTAGGGTAGTAGTTGTAGTTGTTGTAACTGGGAATGAGCAAAGCAAACACAATTGTTGCTCTCCAGCGCGATGGTGTAACAAAATAAATATAGTATTTTTTTGCAAAAATCTTAGTGTGTTTATCACATTTATTTTGTTTTTTTCACTAAGCATATTTTATCATATATAATCATTTGCGTTAGCTTAAAAAAAAAGAAGTTGCAGCATGCTATAACTGGCAAATAGAGGATGAAGCATTATATCGGTGCTGTTTTTGTACAAACATTTTTTTATCAATTTTTGAACAATAAATGCTCAAAACGTGGAAAAAATTGCTTGCATTTCATTTTTGCTAATACAGAGTTGAGAAAAACTAACTTTTGGAAAAGTGTAAGACAAGAGGAATAGTATATTGCTAAAATGGTTTTTACTGACATAAGAAAACGTTTTCAAAACACTGCTGTGGGACACCAAAGGTCATAATTATTCATGGAGCATACTTTAGCTACTTGAGATTTGAGGACACCGTAGTGTTAGTAAGCACCGGCGCCAACTAACCTGCACGATAACTGAACTAAATGAAAAATCTAATTGAGTAGTAATAAAAATGTACATAATTATAACCAAAATAATAAGTAAAGACCTGCAAAATGCATGCATTGACAACACAACAATAAAAATGTTAGTGACTACATCTTTCTTGGACATAAAATAAAACTTTAAAAAGAAAACCAAACTGCTGAAGTGACACGTAGAATCTAATTAGCGTGGGTTTCATTTTGCATGCTAATAGATAAAGACATTCCAATGCTCATATATGGGCTGAAAACCACGGTAATTACAAGAAACGTTGTTGAAAAACTAAGAGGTTTGCAAAGATCAATGGAGCGAATGAGCTATGCTGGCATTTCTAAGAAACCGAGTAAAAAACATTGATTTTTGAAATTCAAAAAAATATCAGACGTTATGGAGCGTGTTCCAAATCCTAAATGGAGATGGGTTGGACATACAGCAAGGCAGACCTAAGACAGATGGATACATAAATTAACGAAATGGGGACCACGAAAAACCAAAATAAGTAGAAGAAGAATGTTATGACAACCCAAGATAGGGAAACATACAAAAATAGAAGAGGTTTATATTTAACACTGAATGACATGAGTCTAATGAAGAAGAAGAAAAAGAATACAGGGCGATATGGGAACGGACGTTAAAATAAGTAATATAAAGTAATAATAAAGTATATTATATTTTTTGGCTAACAGTTCTTGTTCAATCAAATTCATCTCTTTTGTAATGTTTCAACAAGTGCGGGCTTTATGAACTTTTTTTAAGTATATCTACAGGAAAAAAAATACAGCAAGACAAGCAGGTGATCTTGGGGGTTAGGACATGATACCGAAAGGCGAAATGGGGCTTTCAGGAAACATGTTTTTCACAACTGCCTTTGAAGTTCTGGTCATAAAAACATGTTTTTTTTTTTTAAATACGATTTTAGGGATTACAGGGGAGAGGTTTAATAGAAAATGTTTAGTTTATTTGCTGAACCATTCAAGTAAAATGAACGCTGGTTATTATGCTTACTGCTTTAGGGTTTTTTCTAAAACCAGTTGTTGTGCGTAGTCCATCACATTGAGCTGGTGAACTGTCTGCATTATTTATAAACGGAATTTTGAATCAAAGTTTTTTTACGGATTTACGGTTAATCTGTAACTTGCAAGCATGTTGACGTTCCGATCGATTTGGGCTTTTCACGATTGTCTCTGTTACTCTGGCGATGTTTTTAAATGTTTTCACACTTTTTTCAAGGTCGGCGGCTATTTCTTTGCAATATTTTTTGTTAATCTGAAATCTATAACCCATTGCAGGATGGTATTGCGGCTTGAAACTGCCCCATTTTGACCGATATTAAAATAGTTACTTACTATTTGAAACAAACGTAACATACGCGTTTCTGTATTGTTTCCTGCTACATTGTAACGAAAACGGTAGATAATCTCGAAACGAATTTTAGGGATAAGTATATTAACCCAATAAAAAGAATTGTGTTATTTGCTATGCAGCTCACGAATTTTAAAACCTAACTTATCCTTACTATAATGGAGTGAAGGTGACGCTTGGGAAGGCAGTTTTTTTAATCTAAAGTATTCATTTCTTACTTAACTATGCAACAAACTTTTTAAGCATCTTTTAGCTATGTTTACCTTTATTTGACGAACAATCTTTTGTTTTGTTTGCACCTTATCTTGTTTAAGTTTAGCAAAATACTACTTTTTTGGGTAATATACAGGAATCTGTGAAGTGACACTTTTGTTTCTCATACACAGGGTGTTAATGAATAGGGGTAACAAACTTCTAGGGTGGGTAGGGAGGTTTATTTGAGACACCCTAGAAGCTGCACGTCCAAAACTTTTTTTTTCAAGTTTATGTCTGAAATCGCTTATGATTTTGACGTATGAATTAGTTGAATTTGTGTTACTTGTTACTTAAGTCATGAATCAGCATATTTTTTAAGATTATGCTAATAGCAAAAATTTATCAGCGATTGCAAGAGACAGTCAACAAGGTAAATTGCGGAGTTTGCAAGACATTGTCGAATATTACGACCGGCTTTGAACGACTGTGAAAAGAAGATAATAAACGTTGGATTGGCAAACTTACCAGACATAAGCCAAATGGAAATAAAAGCAGCAATACTACAAATGAACAACAAACGACAAACGACATTTGTGAAGTAAACAGATACAAAATACACGTCAATAATACATGAACTCCTCAAGAAGGCGAAATAATTGTTTTTATTTTTTTGCGTAATAATTTGTTGGTGGTGGCAACTAGGCAAACACTACGGCGCTTTTAGCTGCTTGCTTAGAAGAGTGTGGGTCAACACTAGATGCTGTCAGGTCTGAGCGGCCTGGGAGCAGCCGTTCTGCTGAGAATATTGCGGCTGTGGCTGAAGATGTTGCAGAGGACACCGGACTATTGACCAGACGACGTGCTACGCAATTGGGCATCAATTGGCGGTCACAGAGAATTTTGGTGAAAGACTTCAAGATGTTCTTTTACAAAGTGCAGACAGTGCATCAGCTGCTAGCCGTTGACCGCCAAGCGCGTGTAACCTGCGCTTAAGCCATCCTGAATCTCGACCACGAGGAAGACAATTTTTTATCGAAAATCATCATGAGCAACGAGGCTCATTTCCATCTCTGTGGATACGTGAATAAGCAGAATTATTGCTTCTGGGGTACCGAAAATCCGCGTATAACACACGAAGAGCTATACACCCGCACAAAGTTACTGTATGGTGTGGTGTATACGCTGGAGGCGTCATCGGGTTTTATTTTTTTTAAACGCCGCTGGCCAAACTATTACTGTTAACGGCAAGCGCTACAGAACCATGCTTAACAACTTTCTTCTATCTTAACTGGACGAATTGGGACTGGAGAACTTGTGGTTTTAACAGGATGATTCAACGGCACATACTGAAATTCTGATGGCTGCATTTTCGGCGACCCGGAGTCTCTTGTTTTGGTGATTTGCATTGTCCGGCAAGATTGCCCGATTTAACCGTTCTAGATTTTTTTGTGGGGTTTCTTGAAGTCACGAGTCTATGTCAACAAGCCTTAGACTCTTGAAACCCTCAAAAAGAATATCCGTCAGGAATGCGGGAACCTATTGCCGGAAGTTCTGACAAGAGTGATGAAAAAAAAAATATGGACATCAAATAAACACAATCCAAAAGCAAAAATTTTATTTACTAAAAAAATTACAGTCAAAAAACATTGGGTGACAATTTTAGTTGAAGCTATAGAAGTCTAATGTCAAATGTCTGACGGAGGAAAACATACCAACTACATGACAGAATGCTGAAGTAATACTACTATTTAAGAAAGGATAACTTCAACATTAGGAATTATTGTCTGATCAGCTTGTTTTTACATATCTACAAAAATTTCATAAAAATAATTACAAACCGACTATCGAAAAAACTAGATTTTTATCAACCAGTAAAGATTTGGAAAAACTTTAGTACCTTCAATCATTACCCAACACGGCAGAAAAAAGCATTGAATATAATATTATACAAGACAATAGATCTTGCTACCGTAGACTACAAAAAGGCTTTTGATTTAGTGGACATATGGGTTATCACCAAAGCATTAAACGAGGTAGGAAGGGACTTCAGATAATACAAACTTACTAAAAATTCTACACTTTTTAAATAAAACTAGATGAAGATACTGCACGAACTAAAATTAAAGAGTTGTACGACAGGCGGACACAATATTGCCAAAGTTATCACCCTTGCCATGAAGAACATATATAAAACTTTTATCTTGGCAGGAAAAAGGTGTTACCATAGATCGAGTTTACTTAAGCAACCTACGCTTTGTGGACGATGTAGTCCTTATAAGCCATGACTTCGGAAAACTAAGAACAATGCTACAAAAACTTATAAAAGCTTTAAGCGCGGTAGGCTTGGAGTCAAAAGTGGAAAGTTGGAGTTAGTTTGAAAGAAAAGCTAAAAAAACAATGAAATTTGCAGGAGAAGGAAAGTACCTAATATAATGGAACGAGCAGCTAACCTCAAATGGAGCTAGGCAGGGCACGTCGCAAGTCAAGGCCCCACAAGAAGAACAAACAAAATTGTTTACTTGCGACCGAGAACAAATAAACGCATGAAGGGATGATGTAAAGATTATAGCCGGGCAAAAATAGTATTTAACGGCAAACAGAGACGACTTTAACAATTTGAGAGAGGTCTATGTTTAGCATTGGACGAAGACGGACTAAAAGAAGCCTTTAAATCGTCGTTATGGTTTTGGTGATTTACAGCCAAGCAAATACCGCAAAAGATTGTTCGGCATTTAAATTGTTGTTTTGGCTCGTATTTTAGGGCCAAAACAGATGTTTAGTAGAGTAGAGTAGAAATTATTATTATTATTATTATTATTTCAAAATTTGAAGTTTTTATAATTATTATTTTTAACATACAAGGTTTACAGACTTAACCTGTATTATCAGAAAATTATTATTTCCATTTTTTGACATTTTTACTTTCTTTGAATACACACGAGGTTATTGATGCGATAAAGATATTGACTTGCACATAATGTATGTATATAATATTTAGTATATGTATAAATGTTTACAAACGAGAAATAAGTTTTGAATTAAATATAAATTTAAATTTATTTCTATAAATGCTGATCACGCTTAATAAAGTTTTTTTAATTTAATTTTACTACTTATTTGGTATTTTTTGATTAATAGTTGTAAATAATACAAAATTACTAAAATATTAGAAATTGTATTGGAGACAATCCCCTGAATGAGATATGTGATTAGCTACTGTGGCAGTAGATTGTTTTAGCAATTAGTTTAGTTAAAACGCTTACTAAATAAACGCAACCCGTCGACATTCCTAATTTACAATCAACTTAAATAGTTTTCACAAACAGCGATTAACTTTAAACACGAAGCCTCCCCCACGTTTTGTTAAAAGTTATCAATTCAAGCGCGAGATTAAACATTGCCCATATAAAACTATTCAAACTAATTGAATCGTCCGTGCATGGGACATTTAAAATCTGCTTGAATTTGCATGACAAAAAGTTGATTAAACCGCATACGTTTCCTAGTTAATGAAAATCATTACATACCCAAACCATAATGACAGATGCTGTAAGAACGGACAAAGGACATTCCCACACATCTGGAGAGGATAACCAGGCAAAACCTGGTATTACTCAATCTCGGATATCGCAAGGGGTCAGAGCCTGGCTGGTCATTGTCCGGCGACCTCTCACTCGCTTACTAGATTATGTCGAATCATTTACTTGATGCGATTAAGCCGTTGAAAAATGTTTGATATATTGGATTACCGAGATTTAACATGTCAAAGGGAAAGCAGGAATGAGGGGACAGCACTTCTAAACAAAACGTTGTGAAATTAAGGCCCAATTTTAGTACTGACCTACCTCGTAAAAGTGAGGCTGTAGTTATTTTTATGACGACCAGAAAACATAAAACCCGTCACAAACATCCTTCGTTATAATGAGTAACATTTTACACGGTATTAATTTTACCTTTTTAATCCAAGGAACGTTATTAAGTACAGCTGTAAACGTAATCTTTTCTTATTTTCGAAGTAAATACATTCTGAAAGTGGATCTACTTTAATAGGATGGTTATAAAAAAACATTGTATTAAACTTTCGACTTGGTGAGTTTATATTTTATGTGGTTATAATAACTAATCATTTATGGAAGAATTGTATTAAGATGTAGTGTTATCTTTTAATTGTATTATCTAATTTATAAACTAAATAAATATATTAACAAATTATTTTTATTTACATTAAATAATGTTTTTTTGTTATTAAGTAAACGGTTTTTTTTGTAGGTAATGCAGTATACGTAAAAATCATTAATTTTATTAGAGTTTTATTAATTTTTTTTGTAAAACATACTAATACATGTGTAGTTTTAAATAAGTTAAAAATTCAATTATTTTTATAAATAAATTATGCATCTTTTGTATGCATTACTGAACAAGTTTTACCTTGTACTTTAAGATTCAATTTGTAAGTTTGATTGATTCCAAATACTACAACACAATAAAGGAACTAATTTGTCAAATACTTAAAGGAAGCGTACAATATTAATGGATAAGTCAAATTTATTGGAGTATGTATAAAATTTAAAAATTTAAATCGGATTCTAATTTAAATTATTATCAAAGCTATTCTCTGGATTTGTACAATTGCTTCTTAATGCCTCCTGTTTTTGTATCTCCTTTTTTTATAAAATTGCAAGTTGCCGGTAAAAAATTGGGGGGATTTGGCGGACACGGCCTGAAAGTTATGGATTGTTCCGGGCAATTGGTGTCGCTAGTTATATATTCAGGCTTTTTGCTATCAGTTCGCAGGACTTTAGGTTAACTCAGTAATGGATTATCCCCGCAGCTCCCGAAATGACCCGATAATTTATTTTATTCAGCTGCCTAATAAATCTACGCACAGACCCTCATATTATTCTTCATAAATAACATTAAGCCAGACACACAGGCGACATATTTAAATACACATTCAACGCACAAAAAATGTATTGCAAAAAGGATAATTCTTATACAGTAAAAAATGTGCCAAAATATGATTAATTAAATTATGATGTTATTCGTTTCATACTTCAATATTTTGAAAGTTTCTCTTAAACCAACCAGGCTCGATGATTTTAAAATAAAATGCAAAACAAAATTTAATTTGCATGTAAATTAGAATTTAATATTTTTAAAGAGTTTTGTAATTAATTTTATGCCAAAAAGTTCCTAAACAAAATCAAATAGAATATATTAATGGGTGATACATTTATTTAAAAAAATCTAATTACGAAACATGAATATAATCTCATTAATTAATTAATTAAAAAAGCGCCATCCGTTGCAACTGACAATTGATCCCGATAAAAAAATTTAAAACACCCACAGAGTGAACAATATTGAAAAACAGGCGATACGCCCCATTGTTAAATTCATTTATCTTCCGAATTATTTGTTTGGAAATAATGGGGGACGTTCCCAAATCAACACTTGTTGGAAATTGTGTGGCTGGCAAAGATATAATGCCATCAAAATTTGTATAATCCCATTTCGGTTGTGCAAATGTTTTCAAAACCGATATGAACCTATTGTTTTTGTTATACAAGCGTTTTCGGTTGTTCCCGAGATGGGTGCGTGTGGAAAACGGTCGCCGGGAAAACTCGACTCAAACACGGATGTAGAAGTAAAGAGGAGCCCAATAATTGGACTCTAGTCCGCCTCTTGAATACGAATAGAGAGCTGACATCCGCACAGATGAGACCTAAGAATTGTTCGGTGAATGAAAATACGCGAGGAGGGGCGCATTTTCGCAGCATTTTTTCCCTTATTTCTTCAGCCATCTTCCTTCACGGGTTTGAATTACCGATAATTGGATACTGCACAATGAATACTATCTTATGTACTGTTACTAAATAAAATTTCTTTTAAATAGCACTGGAGAATCATTTGAATAGGCACAATCATCCACAAAAGAAATTTAAAAGAATTATTTAAAGAAAAGAAATTATCCTTTGATCGAAATGAAAGTGAAAAGCCACATCGTTGTACTAATTTGAATGTAATTATGAAAAAAGTTTATTATAAACAATATTAATTGTTATTTATTTTAATAATAAATAATATTAATGCGGAATTATGTTAATGTATTTATGTTATGTTGATTGCTGCCAAAGCAGTGAAAGCTTTGTATTTTGTAATAAAACCAATTTATTTAAATTGAGTACGTAATTATTAACCTTAAACTCAAATTTTGGAAATGTAAATTAAGTTAGAAGCATGCATTTTATACATCCGTGAATATTACTATAATTTAAATAAATAGTTATAAATAATTTTTTATTAACTTGATTATTAAAATAATTAATCAATTATTATAACTTTAAAACTCACACAGATTATAATGCAAAATATTATTTTATAGTATTTGTTTCTGATTATTGCACAGTTTAAAATAATTGAGGTTAGGATATTTTAATAAAAATTTATATACTTTATAGTAGAGCACTTAAATACAGACTCAAAGAACACACTCACAAAAATCACAACTCCACTTTTTCCAAACACTTACAAATACACAAACACACTTTCAATATCAAAAACAAAAATAATATAAAACTCCTACACCAATTTAAAAAAGGCTTAAAAATGACAATAATAGAATCATATGAAATAGACAAATTAAAAAACAATAAAAACTACAGATGCTTAAACGAACAAATCAATAACCCATACCAATATATCTATACATTTAAAAAAAACAATAACCACACTACAATTAATCACTCGACAACAATAACCACTATACACAATAACCAATTAATGTAACAGTAACCACAACAAATTTACACCACCTGCAACACACAACAACACCTGTGAAAAGAAAAGTAAGTTTTGTTAAAATTATCTATGTAACACATATATATTTATAATTTATGTAATATTTTTAGAACTAATGATGGCCTAACAGCCGAAACCGGCCTTAATATATAAAAAAGTAAAATCAGCACAATAAAGTATATAAATTTTTATTAAAATCCCCTAACCTCTATAATTTTATATTTTTAGGTATATTGATCAATCAATCTGGAATATTGTTTTTAAGATTTGTTTATTATAATTAATACTAATTAGTGTAATAAATGTATAATACTTATTTTATTGATTACACTAGTTTTTTTTTTCATTAGCAATGATTTCAGAAATTTAATGATTTTTAAAAATTTGTACTTATAATTTAATTTTTTTTAGGAATATAATAAAATGAAGTACCCCGAAGGAGCTAATGACATTTATTGGATATAGTTGGTATATGTTGATAAACAATGTTTTAAACTTTGAAGTCTATGTACTACTTAAATTATGTCTATTATTTATATCTTTCATATCATCAAGAGTTGGTTTTTTAGAATGGGTGTAACTAGCATCTTTTTAAAAAACTTGCAAAGTGTTGGATTTACTCTCACGAGCACTTACCGACTAAAGTACCACTTAATTGAAATTCTAGAAATTTGCATCTTGTACTTGTACCACGTTTATGTCTAAATATAGACTGTCGGACAATTTGTCTGTCTCTAGATTTTACACTAAGGAAGATAGATACAGGTGGTGCGCGGAAGACGCATGGATTTGAAAATGAAATAAAACGCAGACTATTACGAAATGAATTTTTTAAATTTTTTTCCTGATTCATTAACATGAGAAATTTATGATTAGTCGGTTTTGAACAAAGTGTTTCAAATGGCGCTTCTTACACTTCAAACACTGAGTAAGCTTTTTCTGAAGTTTTTGTAAACTCTCTGAAGTATTGCCACGGGAATTTCGTTGATTTGGGGCTTCTGCTAAAGCTTCCTGGGATTTGTATCAGCCCAATAGCACATATTCTGTTTATGGACACAACGTGTGAGTTGAAAAAATGCCTTTTCAGAGAAGAAAACGATATCGTCTCGAGGCAACGCAGCAAGCATGTTTTCATTAACGAGTCGTCTGGCTTCAAAATCACTTTAGGCTTTACACTAGGCTTTAATTTTTAGACTACAAATTTATTAACTATTTGTTGAATGTAACGTTAAGGACCTTCCTGTGTCCGAATTGATTGCTTGGGAGATTGTTGAATTGCAGCTCAAACTCTCTTGATTTTTTTCTGAGGTAATGGCGGTATTTTGAGGCTTATTTCTTACTGTGGACACATTTCTGGTATCTTGAAGTGCATTAACATACGCGAGAATTTTATTTCGATTAAACGGAAGGCACGAGACTGAAATTGCCTTTTGAATCACCTTCCTTTAAACATTCTTGGACCGTTAGGAAGGGAGCAATGACCTTTTAAAATTCATGCGTCTGCCGCGCGCCACATTATATATCTTTTTAAAATCAAAAACATTGGCGTGTTACGCCTGGTTTTTCATTGCCTGTGCATAGGATTTCTCTTTGCGTGCATTGGGTATGCTCCGGGTAGGAACTGGTATCTGCCATTGAGATGTTGGGAAGGTTTTGTAATTTGCGCTCTGCAACCCTTTGCACGCGGCGCATGTTGCTACATGCTCAGATTATTTCTTCTTAGTGCACTTCGATGCCGTGTGGCGCCGGCAACGGTGGACCGTGAGGTTGCACATCTTGTTGAGAGACATGATCTCTTGACTTTTTACGTTCTGGGGCAATTGAACGTAGAACATGGGGAAAGGATCCCATGCGCTTAACAGATTAGAGTGCCTACCTTAGAGCGGTTAGTTCTGTTTGCACTGCATCAGCCTCGATGCATTCGGGTACGTTTTTCATAACGTATTTTTCAGTATTTTTGCTCTCTAACTGAAGAATGTAATGAAGTAAGCGATTGCAGCTTGGATATTTGTATGCAAAAGCGTGTGTATACGGATACTATCTACCATGTTTATGCTGCTTTTGATGGTATTTTGTATGTTTTTGAACACCTCAACAACTTAAAATACAGGTTTATTGAGTGGCTTAAGGAGCTATTAGGCGAACCTAATGTGGTTGCCTGGGCCTTAGCGGCCGACCAGGTTGAGGATCCTTTGCCCTTGGCCGCCTGATGGCCTATGTGCTGAAATCTAATTGAATTTTTATCTTTTTTTTATTGCCTACCAATGTAAATCCCTTCTTTACTATGGGCGGCGACGTTGTTGTCTAGCTGGACCTCTATTACCTCTTTGTTCTCGGAGGTAGCGAGGTGGGTTTTTGGTGGTTTGGGTCGGGACCGCAACTCCATGGAAGACTATGGAATCTTTTTGGAAGAGGGCAGGGCCGGAAATTTGGTAACGTGTATAGGCGGCTTTATTCTTAGACATTTTCTTGTTGATTGTCTTTGTGGATGTCAATTAAACGATAACTTATAAGCTCGTCGATTTTTTAATCTTATTTTTAGTAGGTCTTCATTCCTCTGGAGCTGCACGTACATTATTGCCATGATTTGGTTTGTGCTTATATTGGGATACATGCTCGAACAAATCTGAATTAATTAATTAATTTCTTAATTTAGATACATAAATTAATTAGTTGATGGTTGATTAAGTAAATTACTCAATCAATCATTTGTGACTGTTTTACAATTAAAATTGCAGTTTTCTTTTGGGTTTCTGCAGTCTTTGGATTGCGTTTTTATTGTTTTTATTTTTGACTTTCTTTTACAGTTTACCATAAGGTCTACAGGCTGCAGTGGTGCAAGGACATACAAGAATGAGCAGAAATTATCTTCAACCACGAATAAAGATTTTGTTTATGGCATTCTAGCACACGTTTAAGGGTTAGATGACAAAGGTCAAAGACAAAATGTACAATTTGTTTACTATTGTCACACAGCATTGACTCCAAGGCACGTTTGGCTATAAAGGAAGGTTTTTTTTAATATTTATTTTGGGCACATTAAACACGTCTTGGAACGCATTTTACTTCTATTTATCCGAGATCATCTAAGGACAGTTTTCCGTCAAGATAATGCGCAACTTCATACTGCTAACATAATTACAGACTTTTTAGATTTTGCATGGTTGGTAGTATTGTTTAGCTGATTTGAATTATTTGAGAATTTGACACTTGGCGCATTTTATTTTATTTCCTTATCAAAATGGACAGTTTAGCTTTCTCTTTTAAATATCTGTAGTGTTTTCTTTATAATTGCACATGCGTATCCGGCTTTAGATGTTTTGTTAGTACCTAATTTTTACTGAAGACGTTTTGTTATCATACAGCATTTGTTTTTTTAATAATATTTTTAACGAAGTACTGCATTTTCTCTAATTACTTTTACTTAAGCAGCTGCTTACTACCTTGATGTTTTTTTTTCTACAAATTTATTATTTGTACAATGGTCTATATGTATACACATATATTTCTGAAAGCATTTGCTGATAGTCTCTTCCTCATTAGCTAAATTTTCTGTGAAAACAAATTGGTTTATAGAGGAGACAATCTTTGAAGCATAAGTAAAAATGTAACAGTTTGCCATCGATTTATTTATCATTACGTAAAACACTGATAATGGCTATAGTCGGTTTCTCCTATTAGTGTAATAATTGGCACATTTTTGGTCCATTTGGTCGAATTGTAAAACGCAATTATTTTAGGTTTATTTTTTTATTTTTTACTTTTGCAATGATGCATTCTTAAAACTAATTTATTTCTTTTGGAGATTTAATTCAGCAAAGTCATTGATGAATCTGCAAAGTGGAGAATCATTTTTACGTTTTCTACCGGGTAAAAACTCCTTGCGAACTTTCATTCTTCTTGAGAGACCTTACATATGTCAATTTTTGTTTTTGTAGCTCGCTTATCAACTTTATTGAAGAAAACCAATTGTTAACAGTAATATTCTTGATGCTGTTAAAAATTGGCGGAGTCAATCTAAGTACAGTTTATCTGGGAATCGACAACTTTGAGGCTATATTTATTGGGCTTTGCTGGCATGTAAACTTTGAATTTGCAGCGCCCGCTAATGTTGATAAGCATTTCACCAATACAAGCATAGACTTCTAAGGAATACAACTTTTGACGGTTGTTCACAACGCGTTGGAAAATATCTGTTATTGCGGCTTTTGTTTTTTTTTTTTTTTTAATCTTTTGTAGCTATATATCAAAGCGCAAAGCTGCTACTAGAATCTCAATTTTTTTACAGATTTTTTGAATGAAATATTGGACGCCCAGTAGATTTTGTTGAAACAAAGTGATAACATATCTTTCCGATTGCACTTATAAATTGCTGTCAACATAAGAAGAGATAATAGCACTTTATTTTCATTTTATCTGTAGTTCTATAATTACTCTTCTGATGATTTTTCACTTTTACTTTTAATTTTCTGAAATATTTTTTTGTCAAATAAAAGAAACAAATAACTTGTATTTGAGGTTTATGGTCTAATGCTTGTACGGTATTGGTCATTCCTGGACTGGTTCTCATAATAACTAGCTGGTGGGCTTTTACTACTTTATTTGTTTGTCTAAGAAATATGTAGGTAATGTGTTTTTGCTTAGGTTGCCAGTATTAATATTATCCACATCTACATTACTTTTATCAGAATAAGCAGTATATTATCTGAATCGTTCAGGACTGAATCTTCTTCTGATTTTACTTCTTCAAAACATTTCATTAATTTTGCTTTGAAATTAGTATTATCATATCTAAAGACATCTTTTCTACGTCATTTAGATGTAGTAGGATCTGCATTCATCGTATCTGTTGCAACAGGTCTAAAATGTGCTTTTAATTGGGAAAGTTAGTGCAAATAACTTTTGGAATTTAAAAAAATTATTGATATGCTTTCAACAAAAAATATAATAATAATTAACTAATATGTCGTTTAATGTAATTTAAGCATTATTGGTCTTTTATTTATAAGAAACCAAGTAATTCAATAACAGTAGTTCAATAATAACAAATATAAAAAAGCACTTTGAAAGTTAAATTAAACAATTTCAATATATGTTCCTGTTTTACGATTGGTAGCAACACATGAGTTTATTTCAATAAACACAAGCGGGATTTGCTTTCCTCAGCATAGGAATAAAAAGGTCGCCAGTTGGGAGTGAGAGTGCGGCCCCGATACTTGTACAGGATTTGTATATGTGTGTGGGTGTATATGCCCTTAGTTTCCTGCAGAGTCAAAACTCAATATATATTTCTGTACACGCGGATGGTACGAGAGAACACATGGTCAGTTCGCATCAGCAGTTGGGTCAGGGGTCGCATATTGGCAATCACAGTTCTCAAACTCGACCATCTCTCTCCGCTATAACTCTCCCGATTCTCATCCTGGTCTCGTATCCAATCTGTTTAACTCGGTTCATTGAATCTTATGCGCCATTGATTTGGTTTGCGAGGTAATTTTTTTGTAGTTTTTTTTTTCTTCTTATTAACTGAGAAACATGCGATTGGCGAGAGGGCATGGGGAACGGATTAGATGGAAATGGGCCCGCACCGATCGAGCACGTACCAAAAATTTATGACTCGCACGCATTTTACATCAGCAAAAAAAAAGTAATTGAATGCGAATTAGGAACACACCGACGAAAATAAAAATGAAATTTGTTGGAAGAATTTGGGTTAAACGAAATTGAAAATCATTACAGGAAATTAAAAAATTTACAAACGTAGTTGTGTTAATAATTTTAGTATTATTTTATTTTTGTTGGTTGACTATTTTTTTGTTGAGATATTTAGTAGTATTATGTAAATGCTTTTCTAAGAATTACCTGAAAAACATATTTCACATAGGCTTAAAATAAAAGCTTTTTTTTTACTTTTAAATTCTATACATTTTATTTGACCAAATTCTACTATTGTGCAGTGTAAAATTATTGTGTCCTTAAACAGTAAAATTATTAAAATTGTTTAATTTTAAATAGTCAACTAGTTGCAACAAAAATAAATCTATTATATAAGTTTATAACCGTATTTTAAAATCATACACGTATTATGTTGAGAAACTGTAAGTTTGATAACTGGGCATAAAATATTACCAACACAGTAGCATTATTTTACTTAAAAAACTAAGTTTAACGAACGCTGGTTTTATGAATGTTTGTTCAAAGTATAATGAGTGAAATTACACCAAGAATGAATAAAAAACATTTAACCAAATTTGGCAAAAATCTTTGTCTATTGAAAAGTAACCTTTGATTAAAATTGAAAAAACATTGATTCTATGTTGCGTCGCAAGCAACATGTAATTCATGGCAAAGAGCCACTAACGTCTGCGGAGGATTTACCAAGTTTGTTAGTCTTCTTTCTATTATGTCCGATACACGTTCAAGTGGCGAAAAATTTGGAGATTTAGCTGGTAATGGCGACAGGTTAATGTGAGCATCTTTAACGAATTTTTTGTTCTATCAGTATGCGGACGGGCATTATCTGAAAAGAGGAATGTTTAACCATCTTAGGTAGGGGTTTTAAAATCTCATCAACATATCGTCAAACTTAACTTTTTTGAATGAAGTATTTTTTAGACTTTATTCAAGAAAATTAATTTGACAAGCAATAGCACCCAATAGCATAATGCTTTAATGCTAATTTAACATTTTTATGTTTACCAGGTCTTTGATGAACGCTTGATTCATTGCTGAACACTGCTCTGCAGTTTTAATTCATTCTAAACCTGCACCACACGAGGCGGTTTTTTTATCAATCTATTGATCAGCAATTAACCTAAGTAATTGTGAATCGATCTTGTACAGCTATAATGCGAAAGCGATGGTCCTGAGTTTTATTTGGTTGTTTCTGGCCTCTAATTCTCTTCTTACGACTATAGATTAGTGGATTTGTTTTAATTAAAATAAGCTTCACGATTTTTTATATAAAATATAATCTTCTAGTAAGCTTAATATTCCGCTTCTATCTAATTGTTAAATGTTTTGAAGATGTGGAAATTTAAGTTAAAAATTTGTAGTCAGTTTTATTCTTATTTACAAGTTTGGAATTACTTTTGAATGTTTTGATTTTAGTAGAAAAAATTATACAATCTTGGTCAGCGGTTATATTAGTTTTTAGTTGATAATATGACTAAAATAATAACTTACTCTTTATCTACCGGAGTAAATCGGAAATTACCTAATAAGCCATTGGTTCATTTTTCTTTTTGTAAGTTGCAAGATTTCTGTAAAAAAGCTGTAAAAACGCACAGTAAGAACATTTTTATAGAAATATTTTGTTTTTGAAATAATATGCTTTGACTGTTGTCTTATGAATACTTTCTGTAAAACTTGGGGAATTTTGCCTGCGTGCGGGAGAGATCCGGGGAAATAAAATACCTGGTCTGAAACAAAAACTAACTTATCTGCAGCGTCTGACCAAGTTTGGGTGACTGTGAGCAACTCTTTTGCTGGCTAACAGCTTTGAGTGGATGATTCAGGAATAGAAAATGCACTCTCTTGTCCTAGGGAGAAGAATTTATACCTAAAGTTAGAGAAACCTACAAAGGTCAATGACATGAGTATACAAAAGGCAACGAGAAATGTTCCATAAAGACCTCTAGCAAGTTAACTAAGAAGGACTAAACAGTGATGATTATAGAATTGGGAATCCACCCGACAGCGAAGACAACTTAATCTTTTAGGTAGTAATACAGCGAAAGTCATGCACACCAAAATAAAAAATAAATGTACCTAATGCGTTCACTAAAAGGATTAGTACAAGAAATGAAAGTATTAAACATTGCAATTATGAGAAACAGAAAATGAGGTGGCCAGGTACAGGACAACATACAATTTATTACTGGGGTACACTAATACGGAGTGGGAATAGTTTTACAAAACTCTATAGCAAAACAAGTAACAAACTATGTTTATGAAACAATAAAACAATTTACTATGTTTCTATCACAATTTTAAATTGGGGGGTCGGAATTACAAAGGCGTAGGTGTTATGTAGTTTAGATATATGTTATGTTGTTATTTATTTTTAACTCAGTTAACTTATTACATCTGTAAAATGCTTTAGTTGAGCCGAAAGTAGTAATAAATAAACTTGCAATAAAAAATATTGTAAATTGTTTTATTATTTTATAAACATGAATTATCAGGTGTACGTGATTGGTTGTTTTGTCTGTTATTTTACATCTTATGCATATTGGGCTGTCTACAATGCCCACAGTATGCCTAGCCCTATCAAGATTTCTGTTATAGTTTGAAGGTTGTTTCTGGACAGTCTCAAGTATTAGTCGGTCGTTTTGGGATTTGGGACCAATTATTGCTTTCTTTTTCTGTCTACAACTTGGGTTATTATACCATTGTGTTACAAGTGCATTGTGTGTATTTGCTTTTAGTATAATGTTAAGGTTTTTTAGTGGTAGTGCGGTCCAGGGTTTGGGTCCACACATCTGGAGGGTTGATCCTTTCCGCGCTATTCTATCAGCCTAACGTTGTCTGTTGTGTTGGAGTGCCATTTTAGCCAACACAGTGAGGGAAAAAGAAGACTTTTGAAAACCAAAAACAAAATCGAATACTGAAAATTTTACAAACAATTTTCAGAAGAAAATAAAAGAGACAGAAGGAAAGAAAACGGAGGAACACTGCAATGAAAGTGAAGCTTTACAAGAAAAATACAATCGCTTTAATGGCAATAAAAATATTTGAGAAGCAACTGACGTTGTACAAATTAACCAGAACAAATATACTAGTAGATAACTATGGACATGTTGTTACAGACAAGTACGAGAGGTTGGAGGTAGTACAAGGTACATTAAAGAATTGTTTGATAACATAAGACTAGAGTTCCTATTAAAACAAGACCTTTCATCACCACAGATGATGTCATGGTATTGGTAAAATCACCAAGAGAATAACAGATAATGTTCACTTGGAATTCTAAAATTATTTATACTAAACAGGAGATATCTAACTAAAGAATGGCTCAAATCAGAGTTTATCAGAATACCCAAAAAAACAAAAGCAAAATTAATTAGAAAGATACAATCTCTACTGTAATCAATTTTTCAGAAACTTCAAAAAACTGTCACAGCTTAAGTAATTCTGAAAACTGATATCTGTGCGTTTTGAGTTATTTACAAAACATTTGTTAACATTGTTATAAATATAATTATTATGATCACTAAATTATCAAAATAAATCAAATTACAGGTTGCATAATGTCTTTTTAAACTGAATCTTGCCATCATTATCAAAAAGTGTACGTGTACATAAGTACTATTTATTAAAAATATTCTTGAAAATTATTTACACAAGAATACACAGGAAATGCAAAGAACAGTTGTCTGAGTCGGTTTTGGATAGCAACACATGATATGCTTTTTACAGTATTTAAATTGTATTCTAAAGATTCAGGTGTGCTAACTGTGACATATTATGGAAATTTTTTAAATTTTTTTGTAGGGTACAAAAGTATATAGCTATTAGGACTGTAGTTGAAATTTTAACTAATTAATGGAATAACATTGGGACGTTTTGATAATTAGCTAATATCTTCTTCAGTTTTTGTATTAATAGTAGTGTGTGGTGTTTATATGTATATTTTTTAATTGTCTTTAAAATAATTTATTGTTAGAATATAGTCGTGGTCTTATTTGTGTAATATTGTTTAGATTTAGACCTCCTTCAATTTTTATGTGTGGAAAACATTTTTTTATATTAAATTAGAAACGAGGCGTAAGACAAGGCTGCATATTGTTCCACTACTGTTTAATACGAGAATAGAAAGCATTCACAAAAAATCTTTTATTGAGAGCCGCGGAAGGACACGGTTGGTTTTAAAATTGTCGTAACTCAGTTTTAAGAAAAAAATATGCTTCTAGAATGAGTAGCAAAGATCATAATTGTAAATCAAAAATTGAGTCAGTAAAAGAGCAGAACCTTGGCCATCAGCATTTATGATTTGAAGTTAAACCACCAATTTTAATTTTTCTGTTGTCAAGAAAGTTATTGATGAAATTAACACAAAAAAAAAATCTTATGGAATTCATCAAAAATTACATCGCCCCAGTAAGTCTACGACTGTTTAAAGAAGTTTTTAATTAGAAAAGCTAATTGTTACATAACATTTTTGCCACTTTTTGAATATTCACTACAAGTCACAATCAGTTAAGACCAGCTGCTTCAATTTGCGTCTTTCAATTTTTAAGAACTAGTTTTTTGAGATATTTTATGTTTATTAAAAAAAAAAACATTAAAAATTGAGTTTTATAATTGTAATTGAAAATATTTAAGCTTCGTTGAGCTTCAAAATGATGTACTGGCATTTTATGTTTATGAAAAATAATTTTGCATGATGATACTCAACGATTGTACTGATCAAAAACTAAAGTATGCCGTTTTTAGGAAAATCATAATTTTTAACTACAACGCTTGGTAGCATGGTCAAATTTAAATACATTGATCTGCCATATCTTAAAATATTTTTTTTCATTACAAAGAATCTTTTTCTTCTTCTTAATGCAGGTCTTGGACCTGTAGTTACTGTTTCTCTTGGGATATTTACCACCATCTATCCCGCTATCTCTTTGCGGGTCTGACTGCTAATTTTGTGCCGTGGGGCTTCCCGTCTTTTGTGATTCTAGGGAGTCTGCTGCTGTCTATGCGTGTGATGTGGCCGTTCCATTCTCTTTGTCGTTGTTGAGACTATCTGACGTCTTGGGTGTTGTATTCCTCTCTGATGTTGTTGCTTTGCACCCGATAGTGTAGTGTTGTGCCTGTGATTGTCTTTTAATATTTTCATTTTTGTTGTTTTGAGGGCTTCTTTTGTTTTTGCTGTGTGCTCTTGTTTTGACGGCGTATGTAAGTATTGGCCGGACACATGTTTTATATATGCGGACTTTACTTTCCGTTTTCATGAATTTGTTTCTCTATATATCCAGCTATCTCTATGCCCGAGTAATTAAAGGATCGGATTTGTTCTATCCTTTTGGCATTGATGGAAAGGTTGCATTGTAGCGGGTTTTTTTGAGGTGGTTAGGCACTTCGTTTTTTTGACTGAGATTATCATATCGTAGTGTTTAGCGCACTAAATATGCCAAAAAATAAAGAATATTATTTTTTTGGGACATCCTAATATATAGTCATAATAGCTGAAAATATGAAAGACTTAAAACATATTTAACTCTTCAATAAAATAAATAAATACATACAGTAGAGATTATAGATTAAATTTCAATGTGAATAAAGCAAACTAGATGGTGGTTAGAAAAAACAAGGTACCAAAGGATGTTCTTGGGCTAATCAACTATAGATAGAGAGAGTCAGTATATATTTTGGAAAGGTGGATATTGAAAAGCAAGAATATTATACATAATACTGTCACCAGTCTACAAAACAGATCATTTACTCAACACACAAAAGTGCGATTTCTGCTTTTTTATGTTTTTTTTTTTACGAAAAAGCTAACAGCATTTGGGATGTGGCTTTACCGCAGAATACCGTGGAGAGGTGGGTTTCTAGTCTGTCTATTGGCGGCATAGACTTGTTCTTTGACTTGTGGCGAAGCCGTGGCGGTCATTTAAACAATAATTTGTTCCGAACATAACATAACTGCTTCAAAATTAAGCTAACACTAAATTGATCAGTCATATCATTGTTTTTTCTATTCAAATTTGAAATTCTAATTTGCGGTTTTCTTGGAGTTAACTTCTGGCGTGATGGTAAATTAATAGCAAAATATGTTTTTTTTTAAATTTTTTTTCAGTTTTTGTTTATTCTGACTTTTTGTTTTTTATTTTCATTATAAAATTGTATAGATTTATTTATTGGCTGACTTGTAATGAGGGGGAACATTTTTTTGGATGAACATTGTTTGATTTTTGCTATGATATTGATACTTTTACTTATTTTTTTAGTATATTTCTATGATTTTAATTTATGGAAGAAATACTTCTTAGAAGTATTGTCTAGTTTTTATGTTTTCAAAAATATTTAATGTGTTTATCTATTCTGTTCTGTTAGTTAGTTTTTATGTCTGACTGGATAGTTGTAGGCCTAAATGGGTTTTTAGGATTTTGTTTGTTCTGTTTTTTCAACACACATATTCTAAAACCGGTTTCTCAAGAATATAATGCTACAGTATTAGTTTAGATTTTTTAATACTACATAGATGCATTATGTTTGAATACCCCCAAATAAAATAACAGTGTTAAATTTTGGAGCTGATAGATTGAGTCTAAATGGTACCGCAACTGCAAAAACTACCGAAGAAGAGGTAAAGTCGCCCAAAATCGACGTCAAACTTTTGAAATGAACTTCTTTTTGTTATACAATATTGTTTTCTACCACATTTTATGTTTCCAAATTAATGTCATTAACTAGAAAGTTATAGAATGCACATAAAAAACTTTTTCAATTTATGAAAAAATTATTAACCATAAAAACGGCAGCTAAGTCAATTTTTCTTTTTTTAATCATATTTAGTTTATAATAAACGTAGTGCGTAAATTCACGTAACTTTATATAGCAATAATAGCTACATAAACGACACAAATAATTTAATTAGCAACTTAATATTGGTTAATAAGATAATAAATTGGTATTGAACAAATTTATTTTATAATCAAGCATTATCAACATCAGTTAAAATAACTACATTTTTAAAATAAAAACTTTATTTTATAGTACTAAACACTCTGAACGTACGATGGTATTGTTTAATAATAATCATTTAATCATTAGAAATAATAAATTTAAATTCAAATAACAACTTATTGTTTCTAAATTTATAATTTGTTTAATATATATAAACCAATATGTACATTGGTCTATGCCATTAAACTCTCGAAAGTTAGGCATAATCTAATTTCACTTGTATTGAATTAGATTTTATTGCTCATAAATGATACTGCGGCAGCTTGAATTGAGTAATTTAAATGCAGCCTGAAAATCATACGACCTTCACCTTGTACTTGGCACACAGTTACATTGATCGTAGTCGCTTGTGCATTTATTATCATTCTTATAAATCGCATTTATTTCAATTATATATAAAAGTTATATAAATTGTTACATTGCATGAAGGCTTATAATAGAAATTAATTAACCTTCACAATTTTAATTCAACATATGCAACAAATAATTAATGGAATTTTAAACAAGAAAAGTAGATCATTTATATATTATCATTTTAAGCATAAATTTTGATATATACTATTGCAAGAAATTAACATTTAGATTAGCAGAAATGTTAATGCAACTGATATAATTTTACTAGTTTGCAAGACGGATGTAAACATCTCTGGATAATGTTTGGAGCTTCTATTAGGTGGTCTGGGATACATGTGACATATCATTGCATATAATTTGCAATCGATGTAAATTATATCATACTAGTGCATCTACTTACGTCAGCAATTCCCCAATGCATTAAACCATATGTATAATATGGTTAATTATAAAGTTATTGAATATGCATGATTATTATTATTAAGTTTAAGTTTTTTGGTGATTGTTATTTATTTTAACTTTATTGTAGATTTTTAAAATAAATTGCCGTTAAAAAAAACTGCAATTTGTTGCATTTTATTTAAATTTTGTTAGATAAATAGCGGGAAATTTATTTCATCTTAGATTGGGAAGCCAGAGCAACGAGACAGTTTCCGACAAACTGCAATTTATCATCTTTATCTCAACCGATTTGTCGTTTATATTTTTATAAAATATAACATTGCTGTTAACCTAAAGACCATTTCAGTTATTCTACTACATCAACTTTTATATTTCCATTCATCCGCAATACATGAAATTTATCAGTTTTATTCTTGGAGAAATCTAATTGTATTGCGGAAATTATTGTATTGTCTTTTTAGAAAGTTTGTTATTTGGAAATGAAATGGGGGCTTATACTCTATCGACCTCTCTCAATATGGTTTTATGCAGGTTGATGTTTTGTTTAATTTTTGAGATAAAATTAAACAAGTTAATATATGCGATTTATTTAAAATTGCGGCTATAAAACTGTGAACAAATTTACAACTACTATCATTTCTCCGGGATTATTTTGAATCAATCACCAAGTGATTTTGCAGCACTCACGTGTAGGTTCCACTAATCCAGCGTTGTGGTGTCGTTCTAACATTGAAGAAATTATTTTTAGGTGGTGTACTTTTATTGTTTGGTTATTATCTTGGTATTGGTGATACCAGATTTACTGCATATTTTAGCAGTAGGTTGGCTGGCTTGTTTTGGTGTTTGTTCTTAGTTTTTCAGTTTTTTTGGGAAAATGCTTTTACTAATTTGAGGGATTAATGAAAAAATTTAAAGTTTTTGAAATGTAGTGCTACAGAGTACACTAAGAATATTCTGGACAGATCTAACACTGAAGTGTTCTTAGAGTAATCCACGGAAATTTGAGTTTTTAGGCTAAATCTCAAGACAAGCACGTAGGTTTGGTTTACTACAGCTCGGTGAGATGGCTCAGTTATAGAGCGTTAGCGTAGCACGCTAACAGTCCGGGGTTCGATTTCCAAATATGACTAAAATAATAACTTGCTCTTTATCCACCGGGGTGATTCGGAAGTCACCTAATAAGCCGTTGGTCCCATCAACCTCCTTCAAACAAGTCGTAAGACTTCTGGGGCGATGTTAAACAGCTGCAAAACGCGCAATAAAGAAGAACTGCAGTCAGTAAAGTTCATGTAGCCATGTTGGTAGCTAACATCTGAACCGGATAGGCACTACAAGAAGAAGAATCTCCTGAATGTGTGTTGCAGGATTTGAGTCAACACGAACTGTACAGTGTAATCATCATTTTGCTCTACGCTTTCAATAAAAATGATTTATTTAAGTTATACAAAATATGTCACCAGAGAACTTGTTGCTATTTGACTTTTGAGAGAATCATTGACATTCTGACGTATTACACATACACATGCTTGGTCTTGTTTTGCTCTGTTGCAGTGACTAAGTAAAGTGATGCATGTGTGCTTTAAGTTGCTGTAGGTTTAAGCTGCTGCATTGTAAGAATGATCGTATATTTTATAGTCTTTTAGCGTGGATTCTTGTACCAAGAATTTACTAGCGCCATTACAATTTTTTATCAACGTTGTAATGATAGCATTAAGTTCTAAAAGACTATAAAGTAGAATTTTAAAACTGATAATAAAAAACAAAATTTTAACTCTAACATAATCTTCTAATCTAGTCCTCAATAGTGATTACTACATTTTTGTAGGTGGGTTTTTAAGAAGTTAGTGTTGAGTGAGTCTGTTTATAGCTGTAAGTATTGCCCATAATTTGATGGAATGCAAAGAGTAGTGGATTGTTCTTTTGGAAACTTGCTTTTTTGGGTTTTGTTAGAAGTCAAACTTATTTGTCAGCATAGATGTTATTATTTTGGAAAGAAGTTTGTATACATGCGACAGTAGACTAATATGTCGATAGTTCTCATTTTTACTGATATCTCCTTTTTTGGTATTAGGATTACATTGCTACGCTTCGTCTTTCAGGATGCTTGTGGCTTGCCTTTTATATTTAGCATTTTGCTAGTTATTCTGTCATCTTTCGAGGTTTTTCAGTTTGATTAACGCTGCTTTTACTTTTTGGATGCTAATGTCTGAGATGTATTCTGAGTTTACATTTTGAGTCGTTGGTGACTTGTTATGGGGATTTTTTATATTGGAACTATAGTGTTTTTTATAGAACGGTTTTTATGTCTTGTTGGTTTTGATTTTTGTTGATAGATTATTTCTTAGAATTTTCATGTTTATGTTTCCTTTGATAACATTTTTCCTTATATTTTTGAGAATGTTTTTACTTAGTTTAGTTGTTTATATTTATCGTATTCTTGGTTCAATGATCTTCTTTGCTATTAGTTTTAGGGTGATATTTCTGATTTTTTTTGTTCCTGGGTGATTTTTTTGCATATTTTTTTGTTGGCCATGTATTGTTCTTAATTATAATTATCTTATCTGCCAGCAAAAACTCATTATTTCCCTATATTTTACCTTCATCCTGCTTAGTACAGGTTGGGTACAGTTGAGAGTGTAAATACGCTAATTCATAAATATGCGTAAAGATTAAATGGATTTTAGGTTTAAAAATTATACTATTTATTTTATTGTTTTTGCATTAAACTATGATTCAAATTTATTTATAATAAGGTATTTATTCTTACTCATTATTCATACAGATCTAAATGTAATAAAATACTCGCATAATAAAATTACATACACTTATTTACAATTATAAAAACCATTTGTTCTGTATTATCGTTTCCACATTACATGAACTAACATTCGTAATATACCTGAAGCACAAGATGAACGGATCGATAAAGAATGCGGGGCACAATGATCCAAGATAAGTCTGAAACATTCTCATAATTAATTTATGTTGTAATTATGATAATGCGAAAATACTATTAAACATGCGAGTTTAATTGAATAAACCTTTTACGTTAAAAATAAAACAAAGTATACACATTTCTTTGTGCCAATTTGATTTTTTTCTCATATTGATGGCTGGCTGGCTTTTTTTCCCTGTTGATGCATACTTTTTAGGGCCACGTCGTGTTATATAGTTGACTGTTTTTGTTTACTAATTGGTACTGGGACGAGACTGACGTGTCGCTTTATAATTCAGAGCCATAGCTCCATTTGACCCGTATATATATACTCTCTCCAGTTTCGCATAAATAATAAATCCACTTTGTGTGTACCTGTTTTCTCTCTCGATGTTTCTCTGTCTGTCTTCCTGTAGCTACCGGATATTTCGTTGAAAATCGATATAGTTTATAACCAATTTTATTACTAAGACCGCAATCATATTTTCATGCAATTGCAATAAAATTCCCTAACTTTTTGTGTAGCAATAATACTAAATATAATCAAATTACGACTGTCCAGCATAATAGTTAATTTGCATATAGTCATGGAGAATATTAATTTGTTAAAAACAATCTTCATACAAGAAAATTGTTTGCTTTCTAAATCATAACAGAAGTACATTTTAGAACCGATTATATTTTGCAGAAACTCAATTAAATTATATTTAATATTGTTGAAGATCAAATTAGGGATATGTGAGTAAATTAATTTATTAACATAATTCAGCATACTAATATATATTTTAATAAACATAATTTATAAATTATAGTTATGAACACAAATAGAGAAAGATTTAGATATAGATTTAATTACATACCTGATTTTGACTTTGAAAGAGTGAGAGTTTTGTTTCACACTCGAAGTGTGGATAGAGGGGAATAATGAGCAAGCTAGCAATATATAAAATAAAATTTATATTTAACAAAAACTATTAAAATGAAAATACAATACTGGGGAAAAATATATCCAACAGATTAGATAGGGATTATGGAGAAAAAAATTATCACGTTAGGGTAAAAGGGTTTAGTTTGCAGAAGAAAGATACAACAAATATTGACAAAAAAACTAACTAATACTTCTGGATTACTATTTCTAGTTGGATTCTCTTGGTTTTCAAGAGAGGATTATTATTCAGGGATTCAGTGTCATGGTTTGTTATTCCCCAAGGCGGTACGGGGCGATGACAATGGTTCTAGGTGCTGGTGGTTTGGCTAGGCCGTGTTAATTTTTTTAGTAGATTTTTTCTGTGCGGAGAAGGGGATGCCTGTTACGGATTATGCTTTTGGACAATTTTAATCGGATTGCTTGGCAGCACGTTGAGGGTTTGTTGGTAATGGTCTGGGTTGCTGAATAGAGTTTGTCGATTTAGGTATTCTTGTTTCAGATGACGGTAGTAAACTGGTGAGAATACACATTGGCTGATTTTTATTATTTTGTTATGCCACGCCTATTTGGGTTTCAATCAACACTTTTTCAGTTTTTTTTTTAAATTTAGTTTTTGGGCCAAGCTGACGCTGAAAGTTTCATACTAGTACTAAAGAATAATGTTTTAACGGGAACCAAGGTAAAGTGTACATACAGTGTGCGAATTATCTGGGGAATGCTTTTAGGTTATGGTTGTGCACAGTCACAATAGTCACTTTTGGTATGGGAAGCGCGGTTTTTTCCGATTAAGGTAGCGCTGTTGACGGAATGCGCCCTAACTCTGCTTGACTTCTTAGAATCGACGGGGTTTTGTCTTGGTTTTGTTTTCTGGATCAAGTCTAGTAAGGCTATATTTGAAAATAGTTTGGTGATTTATTCCTGAGACATTTCAGTGGTTTTTTAAATGTTGCCTTCCGTTTCTTTAAGTAGCGGCACTTATCAGTCTATGACAAACCCAGTAAAGAAACGGAAGGCAAAATTAAAAAAAAAAACTGATGTATTACCTTTCACTTTGTGAGAGCTTTTTGGAATCACTGGCTGACAAACTAAGGGTATGCAGTCGCATGCTTCTAATTATCTTAAGTAGTATAGAAGGGTTTGGTCCAGCAGATGCAAATATTTTTTACTTTTAACACAATTTTTTTTGCTCGAATTGGTGTCTGGGAAGCAAACGCAGTCTACTGATTCTACTGCTGGCAGCGCGAAGCGGCTGTAACGGTGTTGATTGTCTGCTTGCTTTGATTCTATTTGGGTTACTCGGAAAAGGGATGAGCTTTGTCAATTTGGTGCTGTCTGATGATTTTTAGCTGTATTTTAAGCGGCATTGCCAGTTTGTTGCGTTCGTACACATATGGTTTAGCATTTCTTTGCGGCTGCTGCGCGAGCACCAAGCAGGAAATTTTGTTTTTGTATTATTTTTATCAAAATAACCGAGCTGCTACTGGTTTTAGTAGTAACTCGCTTTTGATTCCGACTCAGTTGCCAAGATCTACGTTTTTGAGGCGTTTGCTTTTCTATTATGCATAATATAGCGGACGATGACATTGCGCGTCTGTACACATGTGGTTTGGCATCTCTTTGCGGATGCTGCGAGAGTGTTGGTAGGCTTTAAGGTGAACTGTAGTTTTTACAGCAATACAGTTGCGTAACCACACAAGAGCCTTGTTGACAAACTTTTGCTCAACCGGTTTGTTATCCAGATAAAACAGCTGCTTATGGACAGCTCATATTATAGTGAAGCACTCTAACTTATTGTTGAGATACATTTGTCGATTTTTGTTAAGGGGATTGATGAATATTCTTTGCCGTAATCCGTTTTTTTTTTGGTATAATATTGCGCCCATTTTGGCATTATCCAAGACTATTTGCAACAGTCCTGGGCGGTATAGAAGCAAGGATCCAACATCTGTTTTACTGCTTTGAAGGCTGTTTTGATGTTTGTGATTTACTTAAACATTTTTTATAATTTCAGTTAACATAGTTCTAAAAAGCTGTCTAATTGCTTTTTGTTGGCTAATTGCTGACTAACTTTAGATAGTGCGTGAGCAGTTGGTTCTTGTCCGTGGTCACTTTGTGTCTAAGATATTCAATCTTTTTGAGGCTACAGCAAAGCACTAACTTCTTGATCCGTTTGAGCATTATCCTGAGGTGTCGTAAATAATTTTTGTGGTTGTACGAGTACGATTACACGACGATAATGTCGAGATAGACAAACTAAGTTGCGTTGGTGCATTTTGACTGAGGTTAGTATTTTTACTATCAGCTTTTGAAAGGTGGCGGGGGCGTTCTTAATCCCCAAACGGCACTACTTGAAAGTCATACGTGGTTTTGTCCGACGCAGTGATGGCCGTGAAGGGGCGTTTTTCTGGAACGAGTGATATTATTTACTAATACCCGGTTTTGAGGTTCTGGTTGTTAAACATTTTGCGGAACTAAAGTTTCTGTCAATTTTTCTTAATTGCTGCTTGAGCGGGCGATGATACCAGTGGCGAGCTTGTTGATAAATGAGTGATTTTTTGCTTTCTGGCATTATAAGCGTACAGTCGGTGAGTTCTATCATCAGGTGTTACTGCATTTGTGATGGATAGCACTAGTCCGTCAACAAATATGTTTACTAACACCCACACTAGTCCGGTTTGAGGATGTCAAGGAGGGTGGTCGAAGGGGTTCTTTCTTAGTTGGTTGGAAATTCAGCGGTATGTAGCCATTTGTGTTAGTCCATTTCTAATATTGAAGCTAACACCAAACTTTTTAAAGATCAATAAAAAAAATCAGTTTTTAGTGCAAATTTCGGATTTTCTTTGAATTATGGAGAGCGTTATTATCTAAAAAATTATAAATAGAATTTTTGGTCATATATAGAAATTAAATAATGTAAATTAAATTTAAGGTTATGTTATTTTAAAATAACCTAACTTTTAATATTAATAAATTGTGCAAAAATCAGGTAAATAAATACTGTAAATTAAATTAATGGATTCAACTAGATTCTAAGTGCAAACAACTATTTTTGTTTTGTTTTTGACGAGTTGATGTAAATCTTTTTTTATTTGTTACGGCCAGCAACGAACGGTAGGTTACCCATCCACCAAACTGTGCGTTTATACAGTTAATTAATTATTTCAACGGCTTGTTGGCAATTGTTTTTCTTTTCTGCAATTGTTAGAAGTTCTTTAGCCTGAAATGGAGGAAGTGATATACAATTTTTTGATAACCAACACTTGGGTGGGTGGGTAGGGTCATTCTAGATTATCATGATCCATCAAGTAGTTTGAACTGGAATGCCCATTTACCCACTCGAGTGTTTGTTATCAAAGAATTTGCATTTTTTTCTCTGCAAATGTTAGAAGTGTCTTTGTCAAAAGAGGAGAAGGCTTTATCCAATGTTTTTATGATTAACACTTGGATGGGTGGCTGGGTTATTCCAAATTATGATATTCAAGCCAAGTAGTTGAACTAAAATGTCCATTTATTTGCTCAAAAGTTTGTTAACGAGAAATTACATTTTTTTCTATGCAAGCGTTGGTTGGTTTTTTAAACATTTTTTTGTTTGCAAATTAGGTGTACAGTACATTACCAAGATCTGTTTCTAGTATTAGGTTTTCTTTCCGGTACGTTTTGCCGGATTTTGTACCCGTTGGCAGCAGTGATGGTGGTGACATTGAAAGATGTTTAGCTAAGATACATAAGTTTTCGGTTGGCTGGTTGTAATGTTTTCTTTAGTGTTTGGTTTGAGATGGGACGGTTCAATTTTGATACATATTTTTTTTGGTAAATACTTGTTATCACTTTCTGTTCTTTGACGTTGCTTGCTGGTGGCTACTACGGTTAGGGCTGCACTACAGCAGTTGGCTTCTTTGTAGTATTTGGATTTAATAAATTTGGTGATATGATTGGCTTGGATGGTTGTGATGAATCTGGTTTAAGCTCCAGGATTTTTTTATTGTGGTCTTGGTTTGTAGTAGCACTTTCATTTTGTTAGTTAAAACTTGTATTATTTTCAGCAGTTGGTATTGGTATTGCATGGAACTTGCAAATAGTTGGGGTTGCATCTCCAGCTTATCATCAGTCTGGTTTGTTCAGCCAGATAACTAAATACTTTGGGTTTTGCTCCGTTTGCTATTAACATTATTTCTTTGTTTAGTTGAGATAGGTGATAATAAAGGTAGTTTGTCATGTTTACTTTCTTGCGTAGGTATATGTTGTATTCCTCAAAGTCAGTTTGATAATCTGTTTTTTTTTAATCTTCTTGTGGCGTTTCTGTTGCCAGGCGGATAATTTAAAATGGGGTTTCCGCCCAAGTGGTTTTTGCCTACCCACCCAAGTGTTATTTATTAAGAAATTTGAACTGATTTTTCTCTACCGCGTTAAAAGTCTTTTAGTCACTAGAGGTGATAGTGGTATCTAATCTTTGGATGGCAAACACTTGGTAGGGTAGGTGGGCCACTCTAGAACATGAATACGGGCGGATAGTTTAAACTGGGCTTTTTGCCCACCCGCCCAAGTATTAGTTATCAAGAAATTTAAAATTGCTCTTCTCTGCCGAGTTAAAAGTTTCTTAGTCACTAAAGGTGATAGTGGTATCTAATTCTTGCAATGTATACACTTGTGTGGGTGGGCTACTCCAAAACATGAGTATGGACGGATAGTATAAACTGGAGTTTTCGCTCACCCGCCCAAGTGTTAGTTATCAAGAAATTAAAAATTACTCTTCTCTGCCGCGTTAAAAGTCTTTTAGTCACTAGATGTGATGGTGGAATCTAATCTTTGAATGGCAAACACTTGGGTGGGTGGGCGGGTTACTACTAAACAATGAGTACGGGTGAATAGTTTAAACTGGGTTCCCACCCAAGTGTTAGTTTTTAAGAAATTTAAAATTATTTTTCTCTGCCGGGTTTAAAGTTTCATAGTCACTAGAGGTGATGGTGGTATCTAACCTTGGATGGCAAACATTTGGGTGGGTGGGCTACTTTAGAACATGAGTACGGGTGGATAGTTTAAACTGGGGTTTTTGCCCACCCGCCTAAGTGTTGGTTATCAAAAAATTTAAAATTATTCTTCTCTGCCGCAGTAAAAGTCTCTTAGTTACTAGAGGTGATGGTGGTATCTAATTCTTGGATGGCAAACACTTGGGTGGGTGGGTGGGCCACTCCAAAACATAAGTACGGGCGGATAGTTAAAACTGGGGCTTTTGCCCACCCACCCAAGTGTTAGTTATCAAGAAATTTAAAATTACTTTGGTAAATAGTCTTTTTAGTCACTAGAAGTGATGGTAATATATAATTATTGAATGGCAAACACTTGGGTGGGCTACTCCAAAACATGAGTACGGGCGGATAGTTTAAACTGGAGTTTTTGCCCACCCACCCAAGTATTAGTTATCAAAAAATTTAAAATTATTCTTCTCTGCCGCGTTAAAAATCTCTTAGTCACTAGAGGTGATGATGGTATCTAATCCTTGGTTAGCAACCTTTGGGTGGGTGGGTGGGCTACTCCAAAACATGAGTACGGGCGGATAGTTTAAACTGGGGTTTTGCCCACCCGCCCAAGTGTTAGTTGTTAAGAAATTTAAAATTACTTTTTGCCACGTTAAAAGTCTCTTAGTTACTAGAGGTAATGGTGGAATCTAATACACTTGGGTGGGTGGGTGGGCTACTTTAGAACATGAGTACGAGCGGATAATATAAACTGAGTTGTCCGCCTACTCGCCCAAGTGTTAGTTATGAATAAATTTAAAATTACTTTTTTCTGCCGCGTTAAAAGTTTTTTAGTCACTAGAGGTGATAGTGGTATCTAATTCTTGGATGGCAAACACTTGGGTGGGCGGGTGGGCCACTTCAGAACATAAGTATGGGCTGATAGTTTAAACTGGGATTCCCGCCCAAATGTTAGTTATCAAGAAATTTAAAACTATTGGATGAGTGGGTCACTGCAGAACATACTGGGGTTCCCGTTCACCCGCCTAAGGATAGTTTGAACTGCGGTAAAATTCAATTAGTGCTTTGAAAGTTATAAAACATAGAAGTTTTAAGCTTTGTTAGGGTAAATTCATTAAATTGAGGATTTTTGTGGATAACTTTATTATTTTTGAAAGGAAAAGGTAGCGGTTTAAACTAAATTGTTTAGAATTTAATAGTCATTATTTTCTTTCTCGAGGATATAAGTCAAAATTTGTGTTTTTTTTTTAATGCAAAACGTGGGTTAGCATAACTACCACAATTTTTATTTTAGTTGAAAAATGTATATAAATTGATCGAAAAATTGCAATTTTTTATATCTAGTAGGCTGAACACATTTTTGATTTTTTTTTTTATTTTGAACAGTGGCGTGCCAAAAATAGCAATTAAGAGCACTTTTTGAAAGTGCGCCATTAGTTAATCCGGGCACGAAATAAATTGTGCTTAGTCTTATATGAAAGATCCATCTCTCTTTTGCAATTTATTATTCTTATAATTTTTTGATATTTTTACAAGTATATCAGTGACGGTTTGTCAAAGTTGAGATAAACGCGTTTTTTGGCAAAAAGTGGTATTGCGCAAAAGCCTACTCCTCCTACATTTTTTTAGATAGAGATTTGCGCATAGTTTCATTTAAAAGAACAAGAGTAAATGCACAGTTTGATCAATTTTTTGATTTTTTGTTCACATCCCGATTTATGACCTTTCAAACTTGATGTTCTAGGGATTAAAATTAGTCAGTAAATTGAATTTTATCAAAATTGGTAACGGTTTTTGTTCACAATTTTTGCATTAAAAAACAAAACTTGAGAACAAACAAATTCGTCATCTTCAGAAGGGTAAAATCTATCTAATCTCTAACTAAGGGACTTCTAACACTTGCAAAGAGAACTTTCATTTTTTTGTTACAAACACTTTGGCCGGTGGGTGGGCACTTGATAACAAATACATGGGCGGGTGGATGGGTGGGTCATTCTACTACACAAGTACGGACGGGTAGTTTAAAATTCAATAAGTGCTTTGAAAGTTATAAAACATTTTATTAAGAATAGAAATTTTAAGTTTGGTTTGGTAGATTCATTAAATTGAGGTTACGTAAAAACCAACGTGATGAATTAAATGAAATTAATACAACTTCTACTAGCAACATTGAAGTATGATGTTGCCAATTTGTATTGAAATTTATTAAATATTTTGGAAATCATAAAATATTTTATTAAGAATAAAGTGTATTTTTTTGCAATTTTTGTGCAACCTCAAGGTTTTATCTGCCAGTGCCCAACATGTTTTTGGCTATTACTCTCAGAAACAGTGTTATCACTGAACGCCTCAACTACCAGTGTGTGAATAACAATCTTTTACAGCACTTTCCGATATGAAGTCAATAGATTTGATAGTTTGGTTTTGACTAAGTTCAGTAGCTAAAAGATTTCTTTTAAATGTAATACAATGGAAATTGTTATTTAAAATTAATAAATGATGTATTTTATGTAAATTACTTTTTTATTCAGTAAGAAACATATACACTCGTGTTCCTCATTTACTTATTTTGTCAGATGGATTTATTTCAATATATATATATTTATAAGAAATTATAACAATTTTCAACAAATGAACCTTAGACATTCAGTGATAATAGTATTTTTTGAATTTGTATTTATATTTATTGGTTTGGTTAAATTTTATGAAGCAATTCTTAGTTCAGGTTTATTTATAAACCTACTATTATATTCTTAAGGGTATCATAAAAAGTAGTTTATTTATTTTGGAAAATTATAATGAGTTTTATAACCAACGACAATAATAATCGATTATTAACCAAACTGTGAGTAATTCTAATTATTTAACTATAAAAATTAAATTTATTATAGTATATACAAAATATAATCTCCCGAAAGTTTATATAACAGTTATGGAGCGTAGCTTTACTTGACAGAGTTCTTTTGATTTACAAAATTGTGTTCAATTAAATTATTTCACTTCACCTAATAAATTCTTGGCTCATTAATCCATTTCAAATATGTGAAATTTAGGACTATGTAAAGTAACATAAATGACAATAACAAACAAATTTAAATACTAATTAGTTGATTTAAGAGCTAAAAATTACATTAGAATGTCTCATTACATACCTAGACTAACTAAGAGCTTTTGAATGAAGTGCTGAAACGTATAATTATTTCAAAAAGGATAATACATTTTCCATTATTTCCATTGCGGCAATACTTGAGGGGGAGTAAAATACAGATTACATTTTAAAGCTTAAACATTCACTTACGCTAAATATTTTATAGACATCAGTGGTTTTAAGTTTCAAGTCTTAAATATTTATTTAAGGATTATTATTATTAGCAATTAATATTTATTTATGTCGAAATGTATTTCAACAAAATAATTTTGTAAAATTTGTTTTATTATTAATAATAAATAAATTAATTGAGGTTAGGGTATTTTAATAAATAAATTAATATTATAAACCATCATATATCCATAGTCTATAAATAGTTGACTTTTTATTTAATATTATTTCCGCCTCATTTTTCCAGGTATGGGGATGAATGCCCTTTACCTCGAGATCAATGAAGCATCTCGTAAATAGCAGCCGGACAGGTCAAATATATAAAAATAGAAATATAATACTGTCATATGGTTTAAAAAAACAGAAATATGTGTTTCTAAGCCATATCATTTAAATTTATTGTTATATGTATTCTATAACGAAATTCTAATTACTTTTTACATTGTTTGAATGAAATAATACTTTTAGTTCACAGCTTACACCTCAAACATGATACATTAGTATCCTATCCATATCCAGTCATAATAAAAAATCCCTTGACGTTCGATTGAGCAATTCATTAAGCAATTTTTCATCGGGGGAACCTTTCGGTGTAGGCAGGCATTTGCAAATTGCCCGATTGAATTGTACCCATGCCGACATTACATTTTGCATATTGTTTAACTTTAGGTCACATAAACGGGTTTTAATGAATAATGTGCGATTGCGTGTTCCAGCGGTCGTAAACAAAAGTCGTATATTTTGCCTATATTTTACAGTAATTGCAATATACTATTGACATGTAATGCGCCAGGCATGTTTATGTTATTTTTAATTATGCTTTATACGTGTTTGTTCGCTATTTTATATATTACGAGTAATTTTATATGTTTAATCCGAGCTTTTTTAAATAAACCACACACAAAAGAATTATTACATGTTGTAATGTGACAAGGCGGACGTATTTTGCGAATTTATTTTTACCAAAAATTGTTATATATTGACTGTCTGCTGAAATGAAATGTATTAATTACCTTTATATATAAATATAACGATGTTTATGATTCATTGGGCAATGAATAGCAAATAATGGTCATACATTCATAAAACGTCCACGCTTTATTATTAAAATATTGCATCATATTTAAAATTAATATCGATTAATACTATGTCGTTTTTATAACAGTGTCCATATTTTTTTTTGTAATAATACAATCACATATTAATATCTTGTCTACATTTTTCTGTGTGTTTATTAATTTAAATAATAATGTTATTAATCATAGGAAATTTGATTAATTGTATATTTCTTAATTAAAAATACAATTACTGAAGAAGTACCAATTTATTCACCCTTCCGCAGAAGGGACTATTAAAAGAACATCATGTTTGAGAGTACCTTTTAAAATAAACCAAGACAAAGAGGGATATTTAAGACAACATTACATTTGTAATTTGCATTTTGTTACTATTAACCATAGGGTTTTGTATACAATTGAATTCTATATTGTTTTGTTTTACATAGCAAGCAAGCGTTTGAAGTATTTTAAATATTCAACATTTTTGACCAATTTATTCAATAGGAAACAGAATTATTTAAATTATAATTTTAGTTTTAAACTTTTAATTAGTTTAATCCGTCATTAGCGAAAACTATTGCAAAATAAGTTTACCTAATTATTTAAATAATTACTACAATGATTAAGGTAAAGCTAAAATATAAATAACTAATTACTACTGAGTTATGGAGGAGACAACTAGAGTGTTGAACGTTACATATGCAGTACGGAACTATAAAAAACTTTGTTGATATATAGAATATAATGATTGAAAAAAAACTTATTAATTGAATCGATAATACAATAAAAATATACTAAGTAGCATAAATATTACTATATCCAATTTTTATTTTGTTTTTTGTTACTGATTTATTAACTCGTTTTAGTATTCACAAATGTGCAAGTCTTATCAATAACTTTCTTGACAACAGAAAAAAATAGTTAGTTTTGATGATTATTTTAACTCTGATCCCAAAATTTTAAATGCTGGTGTTCCTCAAGGTTCTGCCCATTTGCCGACTCTATTATAGTTTTGCAGATCATAGCACCCATAATACAGGGAGTTTATAAATGAATGGGATTATGTAATCACTTTAAATGTGCCGCTTTTTTTAAATTGTTGACTAAACTATTTGTTTTGACAGATTAACTTTGATCTAGGGGTTACAATATCATATAATTTTCTCGAAAACGACCATGTTGTTGACATAGCTTAAATTAAAAATGTAAATAGTTTTCTATTACTGTGCAAATTTTGCATATATAAGAAAGAAACAAATAAAACATCAAGGATGATTAATGATAAAAATGGAAACACAAGGATCACAAAATACCACCGATGAAGTAAAACACACTATCAAAAACTTGAAAGATAGAAAAGCTGTAGGTCTAGATGAAGTTTCAGTAGATATCCCCAAACTAATTAAAGATGATAATATTCACTACTTACTAGATTTATATAATAAAATATATACCAGTGGAAACATACTACAAGAATGGTTGAAATCTGCTTTTATCCTACTATCAAAGAAAGATAATGCTAAAGATTACTCAGTACAATTTGGCTACCTTTAACATTTGTTCGAAGATCATTTACAAACGGTATACATCAAAAATTAGATTCCGATATAAACAAGACGCAGTTTGGTTTCCGCAACAATGTTCGAGAAGCTCTTTTCGGGATGAATGGCTTAGTTCAACGATGCCTTGATATGAATGTAGATTCGTATCTATGATTTTTTGACTATGAAAAGGCATTTGATAAATTACAACACGATTTGAATTAAAAATTTATAATTAGAAAGCTGTAATAAATATTAATGGACAGCAATCTAAATTTGAAGAGATTTTAAGCAAGATTACATACTATTCTCTATCTTGTTTAATATCTACGCAGAGTCTATTTATAAACAGATTTAGAACATTATGGAGGAATAATAATCGACGGAACAACAATTGACAATTTTTGGTATGCAGATGATATTGTGTTAATAGCTACAAGTATGATTGATTTTCAAAATAGGCTTTAAGACGTCAATACTGCATTAAGTAACTACGGATTGAAGTTTAATTAAAAAAAAAAAGACTAAATATATGGTCGTGATCAAGATGCATAACAATAATATCCCAGAATTAATAGAGTAAAGAGGTACCAGTATTTAGGTACTTGGTTTGAAGACAACAAGGATCAAACTGCAGCAGTAAATAAAAGAATTGATATTGCGAGTTGCTTTATATTAATAATATTTTGGACATATCATGAAGGGGAAAAGATGCTCTATACTACAATTGATTATGTAATGGCTTATAGATTAGAAATTTTTGAGAGTAGTATAGATGTACAACAGAACTGTTTAGAGCCGCTGCATCGAAAATTATTTTGATGACAACTAACGTCCGCCTGAAGACAGCATTCTAAGATGAACAAATATTACATTTAGAAATTTGAAGTTTATGGAATGAGCTTAAACATTTGTTATAAAATACTTCAATGTCTGCGATGACTGACGTTTTGTAATTTTCCTTTTTTTTTTTATTATGTCAGACACATGTTCTTATGTTGAAATATAAGGAGATTGTGGTTGCTGAAACTTTGAGTTCTTTTACTAATTATTCATTTATGGTCGTAAGACTCTACCTGACTTTTCCATGCTGACTTGTTTTGCACTACCTGGATCCAGCAATTCCCAGCCACTCGCTTCTACTTTGTCCAGCCATCTTTTTTGTGGTATTTCTAGCCCTCTTCTAGTTTCTATTGGGTGCCAAGATATTAGTTTTATTGGCAATTTTTTTTGTGTTGTGACCTGCTTATTGCCATTTTAGTTAATCTTGATGATTTCTGTCACTTTACTTCTATTTCTTATTATTTTGTTTTGTATCTTTTGACGTAAAGTGATAACGTTCTAAAGACCTACGTTGCAAACGCTTCTAACCTGTTAAGAGTTTACGTCTTGATACCATATAAAAGCACGGTTACTACGTCACAGCTGCCTTTAAATATTTATCTGCAAATTTATTACATAATATATACTACAGAACCTGTTAATTGAGAGAATTGTTCTTAGTTCAGATTTCCGTAACTTAGTAGCTTTGTCATTTTGAAGAACATCATTCTGGTTTGTTTTATTTTGCTACTTATTTCTGTGTTGACGTTTAAATCTAAAACTTGCTTTATGCATTTACTATTTACAGTCCTGTTTGTTTGGTTGGCCTGCGTTCTACTTACTTTTGTTTTAGAAATGTGAATCCTTAATGGTAGTCATTTTTTTTTAAATTCTGGATTGTTAAATTAGGTTGCAACTACCCTTATTCCAAAAAACACGATGAAGTGATGTAACTCTCTTAATTTTCAACCGTTTGTTCTGAAGTTTTTCTAGCTAAAACGACCTATTTAGGACATAAAAGTATTCTTGTTGGCTATCATCGATATCATTATTAACCTTGGCAATGTGTGGTCGTGTATTATTATGCAGTATTACAAAGTCATTGCTAATGAGTGGTGCAAAAAGTATTAAATGATCTTGAAGACTATGTTAAATTTACTTATGTTAATAAGTCTCTATTAACCAACACAAGGTCGGTACGCGCGGTTGCAGAAATACTACACACACATAACTGCACTGTTGTTGAATGACAACTTGCGAACAATGTTGCAATGAGAATATTGTTTTCCAGCCTTTTTCCAAACTCATCAGTGAAGAGCATTTGGTTTAATTGTTCCATAATCTAATGAATAGATTTTTAAGCGTAAATTTGTTGATTATATGCTGTTTGGTACGTTTTAGGTCATGTCCAAGTTTTTTTGCTATTAGATTAGCTTTATTAAGGCGTTTCCTGATTGTCTTGTAGATTACACACATATCTTAAATTTTTGCAAGGCGATTTTTTATTTTGGAAGTTAAGTTAAGTCAGAGTAAGAAATTGGTTGTATTAGGCGCTCACATATCTTTGGAGATCTATTTCAGGTTGTCGACTGCAAGATTTTCAAGAGGTTGTGCGACATAATGTTGAGACTGGCCATTCTGAATTAATGCAACAGCTTGGGTTACGTTCAGATTATTAATTGCCAAAATAATGGATTATATATTAATAAAAAAAATCAAATTAAAACTTTGCAAATGTTTAAAGAACAAAATTGCAGAAAACCAACAACAACACGATATGGAGAATGCAGAATGTTTCGATATTTTATATAAACAAAAAAATTTGGTTGCTAAAGTGTCCTTAGTTTGGTTGTCATGGTGATCACAGCTACCCCAAATCTAATTTAATGATTAACAACATGGACAAAATTATGTTTGCGGATGATTTATTTAAAAAATATTTAGTGAGTTGCTTCTTCTATCAGTCAATGTATCAAATAAAATTAAGTATGTATTTTGGAGAAAATTAATTTTAGAAATAGATTAATATCTTCTTTTTAATAGAAGTTTATTAGTGTATTATCTGTTATTTTTTCGGTATTTCAGAATGTTGTTGACACGGCCTTGATTAATCTTGACATGATGATTATTAAGACTTTGTTCGTCTTTACTGGTTTTTCTAAGTGCCTGTATAAAATTTATGTTAACAAGATAAGCTTTAACATGTAGCATGGTTATTCTATTGAGATGATAAGTTAGTTTTTTGTCTTTTGATTGATATCAAAACGATTTTGTTATAATGATTTAGGAGATTATTTCCTGAATAGTACAATATTGCTTTTTCTGTTTTTTTTTTGTTTGTATTTGGCTATCTTACTTAGCTTAGCTTTTTCATTTTTTTCCATACACTCCGAGTATTCCGATTATATGTAAGTGCTTTTTGAGACTATAATGTCCGGTTATCAGTCCTGCAATGCCGCTTCACTATTTCAAATAAAGGTTATTGGTCTGTCAAGTTTTAGTGTCTCCTTTTGATACAATCTCTGGCGCACTACTTGTAGACAAAATAGCGAATTTTTTTCACCTTAGTATTTTTTTTTGTAGGTTTTAGCCTCGGCGTTTTTTTGGTTGTTGTGTACCAGATAGTACTCTTGACTGTTCTTAGGTATTTTTTGTTTATTTTTGGTTTTGCTGTGGTATTATAACATCCAATTTCTTACTGATGGCCTTTTATGAAGTTCGAACACGTTATTAGAGTCTTCCTTATGCAACACATATGTTATGCTAGATACGGGTACCGAGATTTACAATGTGTTAATTTATCCGCAATATGTATGCTGCTTGCCTTGCCTTTACCGTCAGGTGAAGTGTCGGTAACGATAATATAGTTTTTCCATAGCTGCTGTGGGCCGTTTTCATTTCCTTCATTATCAGCAGACATGCTAGTCTCTGAACTTTGTTTAGTGTTACGGCTGTACACTTAAGAGTGGTTTTACTTTTATACTATACAGACGCCGTTTGTAAACGCCTAATTTGGGACAGACGCATAGGTTATAACTATTATTGCACACCACAAAAATACGAGAGAGGTCCTTGTAGCGAGTGCATACGAGGTGTAAGTTAAGTAATGAGACTGCCAACTTAGTGTTTTATTTGGAAATACTTTAGCCTACGGAGACAGTATTTTGTCATGGGCCTACGTTTTTTGGTGGTTTAAGGCATTTTCAGAGGCATTAGGGTTGATTGAAAGTGAGCCAAAAAACTGTTTTACTAAAGAAAATCTGTGGGTAACTAAACTCTTTGCGAGTTCAAACTCAAACTGAAGCCGTATCACATGTTCACCTGATTGAAAGCTACGTTGCCAGTCTTATTACTTAATTTACACATTTTGTAGACCGAGTGGATATTGGGGGGTGCGATAACGAAATGCCATGGATATATATAACTGGATACCTGAGTAAAGTAAATATTAAAAACATCTTACATTTTATTATTTTAAGGTCTATACATTTAAACCATACATTCGGGGCTATTCTCTATTCTCGATCTGTCATTTTAACAAATCTTGCTTGCTAACAAAATGACCTGTCATTTTAACAAATTATGATTACTAACAATATGAACTGTCACTTCAACAAAATTCATTTTTAATTACATTATTATTATTTTATCTAGAGATTTGCCACGCTTCCTGATCTGATGACCATTTATATTGTTAGTAAACAAGATTTGTTAACATGACAGTTTGTATTCTTAGCTAGCAAGATTTGTTAAAATGACATTTCGTATTGTTAGTTAGCAATATATCTTGCTTACATTCTGGCAATATGCATAGAGAATAGCCCCGATTATATGTCACTAATAGTAACAAGAAAGCATTTAAATGATCCGGACAAAATTGGTCCTAAGTTAAGACAAAAAATGTGTTTTTAATAAACAATTAATATCTTTTAAATTGACTTACCAACTTAAGCCAAATTTTTTGACAACATTATCACACGTATTACTAACGTTTTATTATCATAGTCAAACTTTGTATATGCAGTGGTTTTTGCAGTACAATAACTTGAAAAAAAAAAACACTTAAAAATTTCTAAATAATGTAAACCTGCATGAAATGGGCGTAGTACAAAAACAATTGTAAATTAGCACAAAACATAAGCCATTTACATGGTGTAATTACATTTTTATTTGTAGACTTTCTGCGCGTGCCATCTGCAACAGTAGTGATGTTTTATATATGCGCAGCATATTGAAATAATTCCTCCAGTGTAATTATCAACTAAAGTAAGTTTTAACATTGTATACATTATATGCATTACGTATATAGTAATAACGTTGAAGTTTTTTGAATATTTCAAAATAATTGTTTTGCAAACAGTAACGTGCAAAAGAACAAAATATGTTATTTTAAAATTTAAATTTTATTTTGATCTGATTTATTTGCAAACCAATTTTCTTAAAATGTTTACAATACTTCAACGTTATCATCATATACATAATGCATATAATGTATATAATGTTAAAACTTATTTTAGTTAGTATCTACGCTAGTAAAATTAGTTCAGTTTATTTAACATATAAAAAATCACTTCCATTGCAGATGGCACGCACATAAAGTTTACAAGTAGAAATCTAAATGCTCTACGTAACCGGTCTATGTTTGGTGATGCTTTTTGATTGTTGCCGATTTTTGTATTGTTTTTTGTAAGATAGGTACACTGGTTCAACTTTTCAAAAGAATTTTCAAGTTTTTTTTTTTTATTATTGTATCTCAAAAACTTTTGTATATACAAAGTTTAACTATTATAGTAAAACGACAGCAATACGTGTAGTAATGTTGATTTAAAATTTGGTTCAAGTTGGTAGACTCGTTTAGAAGATATTAATTTTTTATCACAAACGCATTATTGGTCTCAACTTTGGATCAAATCAACCAGTTGTTGTCCGGAACATTTTAATAGTAAGTTTATAATGTTAGTAGCTTATAATGCATGTTTTAAATGTTTAAAAAACTAAAATGACAAAATGTAAGATGTTTTTAATATTTAGTATTATCAAGTCACTCTCAAAATGGCTGCCGTAAAATATTTTGCATCACTTTGTAAACGCGAGTCAAGTATCCAGTATATCCATGCGAAATGCATTTATTAAAGTTAAAGTTATTGAAGTATTTGACAGTTGTAGTAAAGATTGTTATTATTGTTATTAATAAACATGGCATTTGAGGCTTTGGGCTTGTATGTTAACACCGTCTTTGTTATTGAGTACTTGTATATAATAGCCGATGAGAGCATGCTGTGCACTTTTATTTAAAGCTTTGGGTTGCACAATGAAAGGTTGTTAAGCTTACACTGGCTGGTGAGACTTTAACGTACGCAGAACACAGTAGAATAGTAATGGACAGTTATATATTCACAGTATATGGGAGTGTTAATTAAGTGATTGTGAGCGGAGTTGGTATAAATACTCTGGTGTTATGGAATACCTTGTATTGGTGTTATGATTGGATTCCGGCATCATGGCTCTATGATTTAGAAAGGTTTTAGAATTATTAGCACTAATTGATCTGTATTTAATAAATATATACTGGATTAAATACTTTTTAATTAATATACGACGTGGTTGAGTGTTAGTTGCTCAGTTATATAAAAAAATAAGTTTGCTCCTCAGCTTTTTTTGTAGTTTTTCAAACAGTTTGAGTTTTATAAACTGTGTTTGCTACTTAACATTTATTTCAACTTAATCTAATGTCTTTATTCTAAAATACAGCAAAAGAGATATTTATTACTTACTTTATTAAATATTTTAGCAAGATATGCATTTCAATATAATTTATTTTAATATTTAAAAATCTATTTCTTTACAGAACTATTCTCTCTATGGAATAAAATTCATTGAAAGAATTTACAAAAACAGGAACTCGCTTTTCCAATAAAAATAGTTCAAATACTTTTAGTCGTAATGCATGGAAAAAAGTTTCAAGTAGATGCGATGTAGTATGTGCCAGGGTGGCAAACTCAGCCAAACATCTTTAAATCGATCCACGCACGCGGTGGGGTGAAACGTATTAAATTTAAATATGAGCCGAATTCTAATGTAACGAGGTTAATTTAAAACTTTTTCGCCGGCAACTGACAGCACGAAACTGCATCAACTAATATTAAACAACCGAAAGTCAAACATTTACCTGAAAATGTTCGCCGTTCATAACATTTAATAATTCACTGTATTGAATTTAACTCACAGGATTGATTAAATTTGTTATACAAGAATATTTTTGACAAGGAAAAAAATTATAATTACGTGACAGGCTGAAAAACAAACATGCTGCACGCTCATAATTTTTTTAAAATCATTTGGTGCGTTTTTTCCGTTGAATTAATTCAAAGATTTATTCATTGGCCGGAAAACTTATATAAAACTGCACCTTTTTTTCAGCACAGCGCGTAATTTTATTTGCGGAAAGTTTGAATGGCCGTACATGTATGCATTTAAAATTCTAATTAAAAAATACTTGTGTTAGTTTCATATCCTGTAGGGATGAAAAAAATAAAATAAATAAATAAAGCAAAACTCTATAATAAACGGGGACTACTCTTTTCAGCTTTAATTCAAAACAACAGTAGCTCTAACAGCGCCCGAATCGAAAAGCCAGAAAAGAAATTACTTTGAAACTTTGCATTCATAACAATTCTTTTTAGAAAGTCGCTTTATACCCCAGCGAGTTTCTAAATGTACTTATTATTTTTATTGCATTGCTCTAATTAAACGACTTTAATTATAACTATTTTTCGCTTGGTTTCACTAAGAATGCCGACGCGAGGAGAAGATTTTTTACTATAATCATTTTTAATGATTGCAGACGCATAAATTTTAATACTTTGCCGGCGATAATTGGTTTATACTAACGAGCAAGTTTTTGTAATTTATTAGTCTATTTCAACATATAACTTTGAACTATAATTTTTCACTGTTTTATTTCAAATTAAGAACAAGACATTTTAAAGAAAATAAGATTATATGGGTATACACACCCGAAACTAATCATTAGGCAATTTTTTCATTAAAAAAAGTTTGAACTGGCTCTGAGTATGTCAGAAACTTTGATCTGTGGTATCAACTACAAATTAAAAAAAATATACTTTATTTTAGGTTATGTTCTATCTGCTTGTGATACGAATCATTGTATTATTGCCAAACAAATGTCATAACTTTAATAACTTTAAATTGCGCATATATAAATTAGATGCAATTTTTTTAGGTTATATACGTGCAATTATGAGCAACATATTAGCTACAGTTTTTTGAGTTAAGTTAGGTGCTTAATGATAAAACTGCAATTAATAACAAAGTTATAAATATTTAAACACTTTTAACAGTATAGTTTTTTAAGTCAATTTTTGGATTTTTAACATTTTTGATGTGTTACAGAAGCGACAGCTATAATTTAAAAATTATTTACGTATTATGGCTTAACTGTTAACTGAGGCCAAGTGTTGAAAAAGTTATTACGTACAAACTACCATTCGCAAAGTTATTGAGAAAATAACAACATATTTGAACAATTTTTATTTTGACCGTAGCAGATTATATGCAAAGAAATAAGTAGGTGCATAAATGTATACAACTGCCATTTAAAAATGAGAAAACATTGAACGCAGCAGCCCGTAGAAAGATGTTTTTAACAGGACTATCACACATTATCTAATCTAATCTAATTTTTATTGAATTAATTTAATTAAATTTTCTAGAAGTTTGTAATTCTGATTGCATAGACCTTCTTGCCTAACTGATAATTTTTTTTGTGCTGATTATTAAAAATGCACATAGTGTGTCAGCCATATAGGCGATGCATAGATTGTGACGAACTAGAACCACGTCAATGTCTGGATTTAGACTAACGGACAAATAATGTTTGTAGTTTTTTAGGCTGGTAAATGCATAGAAGATAGACAAATCTCTATGAAATCATCGGGAGTCAGTTTTTGAGAAGGCGGTACTTTGGTTTGAGCCTTTAGAGAAGTTTGGTTTGCCTTCAGCTTGTGTGGCATATTTTTGGATCTTTTTGACTCTAATTAAAATGTCTAATGAAACGCATTGTTTGTTTTTGCAGTAAACAATCACAGCTTGGAAATCTACTTGCAAAAGAGGGTGCATGCAAATATCATCGTTTACGATAACGCTGATGAGATTGGGATGGGGGGGGGGGGGGGGTTGTTGGAGAGCCTATAAGTAGAGATATTAGAATCTAACTCACCGGTGTTCTTCTTCTGCTTTTTTGACTTTATTTTACTTTAATCCGTGCAGTGTACTTATAAATGATCAACAAGAACAAAGAGCGTATAAGGATAAATCTGGTCTGGGAGGTTGTTGGAGATACCTTCTAGGTCGGGGCGTAGATAATCTTTAGGGTTTACTAACAGGTGGTTTTGGCTCATTGTGTCCGGTTGATTCTCTCAGTAGTATGTTGTCTCTAGTATTGGTGGAAACAATTTTCTCCCCTTCTCACTGTTGTGACTCTGCTGCACCATTGATGGTATTGCAGAATTGTTGTGCTCTATTATTGTACGCCTTGTTGTCTTGCACGTGCCCGGAGTATGAAAATAGTTTTTTCCTGGGAATTCACGTCTAGGAATTGATCACGTGATAAGCTCAGTTCCGGTTCATATTAAAGTATTGACCGAGAATCATTTGCGGTATTGTTACTATCGCTTAGTTGTGGTTTAACTCACTATAGGTTTTTTGCGGTTCATAATCACTGGGTCTTAAAGTCTTTTGTCGGGTTTAAGTAGCACGCTTGCGTCTTTGTTGAGTTGATGTTGACGATTGCTTGGTTTTGCCACTGGTTTTTTCTGGCGACGTTTGCCGATTTGAGGGATGTGGTTTTCTTTAGACGTTGACACCAGAGCCTTGCACAGGCTATGGTCATCCTAGTGCTGTTTATTAGGTTTTACCTTATAGGATTCTAGGTCTGCATACAGTAGTAAGGGAACTATGATGACTAGTGGCGGTGTTTGACTTTTGCTGAGTTTGGGTTTAGGTCCTGGATGTTCTTCTGGGTTGTCTACGTTGATCAGATCGAGCACCTGGGGCATTCCTGCTTCAAGGAGCGGGCAGGTTCTGGCTTGTTTTTCCTTGCTTAAGTTTTCTACGTTTGAGTCCGTGTTCAACGAACCGGGTGCAATGTCGATCAGATACTCAACGTGAGAGGTACTCAGTGCGGGTTACCAGTTGTTTTTTTAAACTCTTGGAGATAGGTTTTAAAGCTTTTATCCTAACAGTACAGTGTATACTAGGTATAGTTTTTTTTTACTGTGAGAGTGTTTGCAGCAGCAAATCAGGATAGGCTAATTTTGGTTTGAGTTTGAGTTTGAACTAAATCCTTGGTGGCAGGAACGTCGAAAGTCGTTTTGCTAGTGTGGAACAGGACGGTTGAATTTTTTGCGGAAAATCTTTTCGATTTCTCTGAGAAGCTCTCTTAGGTGTTTCTCGTAGTGACGGGTTTTGTGGAGGGAGTTGAGGCGTTTTTATTCTAAACTGTTACGGTCTAGTCTTGTCTCAGTAGTTACTGGCGGTTCTTGGGCCGGTGTCGATGCCTGATAAATTTGGTTTCCTTCTGGGAATTGCCGCAGAGAGTAGAAACGGTTGCGGGGAGTAGCTGTCTCTCAGGGGAATTGCGTCTTGTTGGAGATGGGGCAGTGGTTACTTTCTAGGGTACCACTTGGTCTTGGTAGAGGTTGTTGATGATATGTTTCAGTATTGGACGTCCTGGAATAGGCATTGTGGTAGATATTTTTAGTGATCGGGGTCCTAGTTTTGGCAGAGGTTTTTGGATATGCCCACTAAGGAATGACGTTCTGGAACAGGAGGTTTAGACCCATCAAAGTACATTTTTGCAGTAGTGTGATGCCTCAAGTGTTAGTGGAAACAAAGCTGTTGTTGTCGCTCGTGATTCAAATCTTGACAGGGCACTCTCAATTAAGAAAACACATGCATACTATGGGCATTGTAGATAGCTCGATAGACAGAGGATGTGAAATGGAAGACGAGACGACCAAGCACTACCTGCTCGGGGCTCTCCTACGCAAGATCTTGAATCATGATTAATAATTGCTTCCACTGGTTAAATAATATGACATTATTTTGACATTGCTAATTGCAACATTTGGTTATTAATTTTAATTTGATTATCTTTGACTTCTAATTATGTTAGCTTTATGGGAAGCTTGTAGAAAAAACTTGTGAGAAAGTTTACAATTTTTAAGGTGTTTACTTTTGATATAGTAGATTGCTGGCAAGTTTAACAACTTTTTGTTCATAGTATACTTTTATTTGCTATTTGCTTCTATAATATGGCAACACTATCGCTCGCATGGGATTTTTAATTTAAAATTTTAACATGTACTACTTTTTCTTATTTGTGATACTAGATTTAACGAGTCAAAATTTGAATTTTATTATTTATTATTGTTTTGTCATTTAAATCTGCGAGGAGTTTTGAAAATTGATTTCTTATTTATACACAAGAAACTAATATTATTTAAGACTGTTTGCCAAACTTACATATTTTCTTGTATATTTCTTTTTTTTTTAACTAAAAATGTATTATAAATGAAATAACTTTATTTTATTTCATATTTGTGAAATATATATTTCCAGTTTATATTAAAGTCGACTTTTTTCACCTTCTCGTAAAGTAAATACATTATTTACGAAATAATGAATTATGAATAATTCCCCATTCAATTTATCCAGCGAAATGAAAGTTATCCGAACGTAGCTGGTAGCAAGGTTCCGGCATCGGTTATAAATTTTGTATTTCACAGCGTGGCAACTTAAATGCCACTATTTGAAGCTACCCTTGTCTTAAAATAAGGGATGATTGACCCTTGGAGTAAATCGTCTCTTTGGGCTCGTCAAAATCACTGCGAGAATGCTCGCGGCCCTCATTTCTACCCTTGGTCCTTGTATCCCGACTTCTGATTTTATTATCCTTTCAATTCCACATATAGAGTCCTGCCGTGTCCCGTTGCAACACTTAGATCTGCAATATAGATATAGGAAAAATCATTTCAGTGGCATAAAATAAGGGTTTGATATTTAGTATTAAACGTTGTGAATAAATTTTACTCTTCCACACACAATGGAGTACGTGAGGTGATCAATATTTATGAAAGTAGGAAATATGTTCACGGGTTAGGGCTACCTATCAAAGGGTTAAATCCCGCGGGTTAAATATTCGCAAACTTGTTACCGTAATTAGATTTTTTTGGCTAACTTTTTTTTATAACATTAATATATTTCCGTTTTAACTGGTCTCCCGGGCAGGATTAAAACAATTCTATATAGCGAAGAATTACGAAACCATAAAGTTATTAAAGTAAAGGCAACTTGCACCCCCTAATTCTGTTCTGAATGCCGGGCGGAATGAATATTATTATGATTATTAGTACCGCTACGTGTATTGTTATCTTACGTTTCATCGGATATATTCCATACTTCGCACGTTGTTATTCCATCTTTATGTGGTGAATAAAGTTGTTACGAACTTGTTACATATAGATAGCATCTCCATTAAGTACCCGACAGTATGGAAAACTCCGGATATTTGATCCCACTTTATCATTTAGTTTGACAGTTTTAAGCTTCCAATATCCAATAACTTTTATGACGCTCACACACAAAAACAACGTAAACTAAATGTTATGGCGGCTTTTATAAATATATTATATAGTAAATTCTTTGATGCATGATATAAAACCGACTTTTAATATTGTTAATATTCGATGAAATTTTACGTTTATTTTACACATATTTTTAAAATTAAATTTGATATTGCGTTGCATGTAGTAAATTAACTAATAAACTGCATATTAACATATTACAATATGTTTTTGTAAGTTGATGAGTCAATAAACCTTTAATATTATTTAAATTTGGAACACATTTCTCTAATAGTCAACACATCTTTTGTCTTATTGATCTGCAAATGGACTACGCAGTGGAATAGTACTTTAAAAACTAGTACAATATCTAATTCTACAGAAGTAATTGCTACTAGATGTACAAATTTGTAATCAGATATATGTATGGTCCATCAATTATATACAACAAAATATTATTATCAAATATCCACTTAAAGGCTTTTTGTATCATCAAAATATTTGTGGTAACAGAAACGACGTGTGCTAAAAGTGTTAGATAACTATTGATGAACAAGCCGGCTCAAATTACGAATGGGCCCAAATGCGACTCGTGTGGTTTTATAAAATTTTGAAAATTTGTTTTATCAATTTTACCTAAAATTTTAAAGGTGCGGACTTTAGTTTTACTTGTTGATTAATTTTTGTATATTTTTACGCTAAGTTAGCAATAAGCAATCATGCAAAATGTGGTGATCTGTTAATTTGCTGATACAATATCTATTGTTAATTTTATTCTTCTTTCATGTATTGTTTTTTGTATGATTTATGTAAAGGGTGGGTCATCTAACTTTTGGAATTTGAATCGGCTGTAAATAAAAAACTAATGAATATTTTTTTCAAAATTATGAATTTATTAGGAAGATTTGACGTTTTTATTTAAGAATGAAACACAATATCATTCAAATGACTGCTCCAATCGCATGAATGGTCACTTTGATTTTGTGTTTCAAGGCATCAATCGTCTCTGGATGGTTATCGTAACACTAATTCTTAAGGTATCCCCACAAAAAAAATTCCAACGGGGTCAAATCACAGCTTCTGGGTGGCCAATTGACATAAGCATTTTGACTGATTATTTGATTTTCAAAAACAGTTCGCAAAAGATCGATGGTTACGTTGGCTGTATGGCAAGTGGTCTCGTTCTGTTGAAACCAAATGTTTCTTTCAATTATTGTTTCCAAAAATTTGTTTAGCACGGTACAGAAACGTTTGGTATTGACGGTAACGGCGGCTTCTTGCTAATTTTTGAAGAAAAATGGCCCAATAAAGCCGCTGGACCAAAAACCACACCAAACGCTTACTCGTTGTGGGTGCATAGGCTGCTCAATAGTCATGTGTGGATTCTCTGATCCTCAAATGCAACAATTTTGCTTATTGACATAGCTTCTGAGATGAAAATGAGCTTTATCGGCGAACACGATTTTTTTATAAAAATGCTCAGTTTTGGCCAAACGATCTTTAGCCTATTGGGCGAACTGAAAACGCATTGGATGGTCATGAGGATTTATTTTTTTGGATTAATTGAACTTTGTAGGCCTTTAAACTAAGGTATGCAAAATTCTCCTCAAAGAAGTGCGAGAAATGTTCAGTTCCTAAAAACGATGTCGAGTTGATGTTGATGCATGTTCACGCACACTCTGAGCAACAGCATAATTTTTTTGCTGAGCGCACTGGACGAGAACGTGAACGTGTTGTTTTATCCATTAGCGATCCAGTTTTGCAAACTTGCTTTACAAAAAATTCTTACTATTTGAGAAGACTCACCACTTTGGAAGTAAGTTTTCATTATTTCCCAACTTTGTAAATGTCAAACATTAAACTAAATTTTTGTCAATTCATAAATGCCATTATACTTTTGAAAAACAAAATAAACGATAGTTCAAATTTCAAACGTTATATGGTTTACTCTTTATTATGTTATGCAAAGTTAATTTTTTGTAATTTTGTTTGTCTTTTTGCGATTTACAATTACGAGTCTAACTAATCTAAACATGTTCTTTTTTACTTTACATTTTACAGTTAAATTACGATTTGGATCTAAATGTTGCATCCTTTGTGATTGATAACTGTTTCGCTATGCATAGTTCATTTTTTTGTTTGTTGTGTCATTTATTTGCTGCTTTGCGATTTACTGTGTTACGTAAAGAATGTAATAGACTATTTATTCACTACATATAAACAATCCTGTACGGTCGTGTCACTTCTTAGTTGTTATACCGGAAGTGACCATAGAACCGTAAGAGCCACAATAAACTTATAACACATACTTGGAAAAAAAATTCTTTGTCTAACAGGGATCCAGCTGAAAGCAAAAATGGAAAATTACAACGCCAAAATTACCAAAAAGTTAGAACAACCTGAAGGTCAGAGGAATATGGGAACAAATGAGCTATCGGGAAAAATGGTTAGCAACAACCAAGAAAGTGTGTTCCATGGGAGTAAAAGCTAATACGAAACTCAGTCAGAGCACAAACGAACTTTTATTAAAACTTAGAGACTTTGTAAGATATTGAGACTTAAACAAACAACTAAAAAAGACCTAAAATCTCATAACACACATTTGATAGAAGAAGCCATCGAAGACAATATGAATATCAACTTTTTCTGATCAAAAATAACAAAGTGAAAATTGCTCACCTACAAAATAAGGAAATAACAAAGACAAGTGGTGACAGAATTACATCTATTATTCAAAAAATTTATCAGAGTTTTTACAACTAATTGGTACCTAAAGTAAGTTAAAAATGGCACTAAAACAGATAAAGAATCGGAAGGCCCTAGGAGAAGATAGCCTTTTTACAGAAACGTTGAAGACTGGAGGAAAACTTTAGAGAAGGCATTGATGATTCTTTTCAACAGATGCGTGGAGGAGGAAATTCCAGATACTTGGAGGAATGTCTAGGTGATCATTCTTTTCAAACAGAGCGACAGAACCAATATCGAAAATTAGAGATTGATCAGTCTTTTGTCCGTTCTGTTTTTATTAAAATTATGTTGCTATACTACAACGAACCACAATTAAACGGTGCAAACACTTAATAAGAAATGCGATATCCGTTTACACTTTGCATTTGTTGATTAAAGGGTGATTCAATTTTTACCAAATTATTTACGTTGGCAATAGAAGACGTTTGTAAGAACTTGACATTTTAGCAAAAGGGAGTCAACATACAATGGAGATCTTAAATCACAGAAGGCAGGCCTAAACTATCTTTAAAAAACAAAGATTATGAACTAGGATAACATCTATCACTATAATAACCACAAACTTTAAGTGGTGGAAGAATATGTATACTGTGGACACAACATCAGATTAGGCAAGAGCAACCAGACAGCCGTGATAAAAGGAGAATCAGAATGAGTACGATTACCTAACAAAGTTGCATTTAATCTATTGTTTTGAGATTGACATTTGTGCCAAATTAGGTTTTACAAAAAAAATCAATTCAACGAACGACCAAACACCCATTCATCACACCGAGCGTACAAAGCGTTAAAAGAACTTTAATTACACTATAACGGTCATTATAATGTAACCTAACCTAACCTAACCTAACCTAACAAAGTTGCATTTAATCTATTTTTTTGAAATTGACATTTGTGTTAAATTAGGTTTAACAAAAAAAAAACAATTCAACGAACAACCAAACACCCATTCATCACACCGATCATTATAATGTTTCTTGTAGCACTCAAAGTTATATTTTTTTAGTAGATTCTTAAGTTATGAAAATTTGAAAATGAAATAATTTAAAAACCAATTTTGCTTTTAATTTCAATATGATCTATGTATTGGACCTAATGGCCACTTTTAGTTACTTACAGCCAACGATACAATTTTTACAATTTAAAAAAGAAGAAAAACCTAGGTTGCTATAATTTTTATGAACAGTTTAAAGTATTACAAAATTATAAATAAAAATATTATAGTTAATTAATGCTTTTCAAGCAGATATTGAACACGTATGCGAATTTTTAGCTTAAGCTGGTTTAAATAGGCGGAAGGTCATTTTGAGTATTAGTTTTTTTTTTATGTTTTTATTTTAAATGTCGTAAGTTGGTTACAGAGGTTAACAAATGACAACTAATTTATAGTAAAATTAGATTTGATCTCGGAACAAATGTCGTAACTAAGTCAGTGCCATCGGTGCACCCAACCGGGCGCAGCTTGGGGCGCAGTTAACTTCATAACTTTAGAGTTTGAAAACAACAAATGAAAAAATTAAGAATTTACTAGCAAAATATTTAAGGAATCGCAACGGTTTGCTCTTGCACCGGGTGCATCAGAAACTGGTCACGGTACTGCTCGGACTTTGATGACTTAACCGCTTTCTAAGATTGATTTTTGGAATATATTGTTTTTAGTTTTTAGTAAGTTTTAAGCAATTCATTATGCAGATGCTCATAATTAATGTAATTCTAGCAACTTCTAAAGTGTTAAAGTATTTTGTAGTGGTGCAGACGGCAATGCAATGATGGACCATAGCAGAAGTTTTATGTTTGCTTAGGTTTTTTTTTTTAATTTTAGTAAAGAAGATGTCACTACTATGTTTTTGGTTTATTGGGTAGTATCAACTTGTAAGGTTAATGTCTTCAAGAGCTAACTTCATCTCGGTATTTTTCTCGAACATTAAAATTAAACAAACAATTAAATAAATAAAAACTATAGGTTGAATTGGCTGTGAAGATTTGTTTTTTAATTTTTATTTATAGGTTTGCGAACGTTGATTTTTATTTTACGAGTTAATTCAATTGATCATGTTTACTAAATTATTGAATTAGGAGTTTTTATCACTATAACCTAGTAGAGAGTTATCAAATTAATAATCAAAACAGAAGGTTTCACTTGTTGAAATTCAAAAATATTTGTATGTAATTGGCCTATGATATGGTATCTTTGCTCAACAATATTACTGACTAGTCCGCTCTTGATTGCTTTCGGCCGCTCGGTCACTTACGCCGGACACACAGCCTGGCAGGTGTTTGAGGACGTAGAGATTAGCAAGCTAATAACTAGTGGTCTTCATGAATAACACCTACTTCAAACACCACTAACACCAGATACACAATCCGACACGCACTTCTCTTTAGTGCTCTTTGTTTCTGTTATTTTTCTTTCTGTTTCTCTTATTTCTCTCTCTGTTTTTTTCATTTCTCTCTTATCTTACTATTTTTGTTGCTCTTTCCCGGTTCATTGTCTGCACGGATATTCTACCATGGAATTTTTTGATGCAATCTCTCTTCACTGTTGGCTTGAGTTCTATCAAGCCGCCGTCTCTACTACAATCTTCAAGTTTTTGTTTTACGATTGTTTAACAGGGGTTGCTACTCTCTAGTTATTGATTGCAGATGTTTACTGGGCTGTTATTTGGTCGTTTTGATCGGCTGGGGTTTGTTCCAGTCCCTCATCGCGACACGTTAGCTCTTAGCAGTTCCTGAGCTTTATTTGCACGTATACTTTTTTTTACTTGTTCTCTCTTTTCATAGGTTGTCTTCAACAACCACCGATAACAGATCCCTCACAGCCCACAGGATATTTCCACGCGTCTGAAATCTTTTGCACTTTTGATTATACCAGTCGCCTAATATATTGCGGTATATGATCGACCTGTGGGTGATGATATTGTTAGATTGCCCATCAATGATTATTGCCCAGGCTGAGACATAGTCGGCTCTGTAAAGCAACCGCGTGTGTTGTTAGATTGTGCGCATGCAAAAGGACAGAGAAATTCTAAAAACGATAAAGCAGAGAAAACTGTCATATTTCGGCCATATTATGCGCAACAGTGAAAGGTACAAAATCCTGCAGTTAATTATACAAGGCAAAATTGAAGGGAAAAGATCACCAGGAAGACGACGAACCTCCTGGTTGAAGAACTTGCGTCAATGGACCGGCAATACTTCAATTGAATTATTTAGAACCGCGGTAGATAGACTTAGATGGGCCAGATTGATCGCCAACGTCCACTGAGGATACGGCACATCAAGAAGAAGTAGTAAAGGTGCCGATACATGTCTTTGACTTTATTTGTTTTGTTATTATGCCTATAGATGGTTATTCCTATAGATGGGTCATTTCCATAGATGGAGTCGGCTTGGATGTTATTTCGATACATTTGTCTATTGTTTTGATAGACGAGTTATTTCTGTTTGAGGTCATGATGCCGATAGACGGGTTTGTCTTATGTCGGTGATTTTCATACTTGCATTGGTTTTTTTATGCCCAATACCCCGAAAAAAAAATCAAATTTTATATGACGTCATACTTTAAAATTGGATTGTAGTGCCAGATTATAATAAACTTTGTAATTGGAGGTCAGGCGAAAAAATATTGAGTGCAATTCGTGCCAAAATGCTGCGGGACACCTGGTAAGACCAAATGGTTATATACTGTGATGGTCACTTACGAAGCGCTCGTATAGAGTGAAAAAACCACTGTCGAGAGTGGTGAAAGGTTATATCATACAGAAGTTATTTGATTATGATAATATTATCGCAAAACGAGTTGACAAATAAATAATATATACTATACAGAGCTGGAGTCTATGAAAGTAGAAACTAGGGGACGTTAACTACGGTATTCCTGCCTCAGTTTTTCTAGTGGAGATAGTTGCTACTGATTGGTGCGCTAAAAACATTATCGAACCGGGTAAGAGTTTGATAACTATCCTGCCCGACAACTAAGCGGTACAAGAAGCGAAACGCTTACCAATAATAATACCCAAATTGGTAATTGACTGCATAACCAATTTGGAGACATTTGTTACAAACAGGATACGTATGATCTAAAAATTAAAGAATTGAGACCAGTTTTTTTAAAAAGAAATCAAAGTGACCTTTATTGATCTTGAACCTTCTTTAGATTCTTATACGTGACCGGAATACAAATAAGTTGAAATAACATTACAACGGAACACAGCAATCTGTACAAAACTGTCCAAGAATGAAGCACCCAAGAATATTCTTTACACGATCATTATACATTACTCAAATCGAGGTAATGTAGATGACCTAGAGGAAACTGTTAAGGCTTACAGAACTGATAACTGGACACTGTGACTTGAACAAACACATGCATAGAAAGCGAGTACGGATCTTTTATGTGGCTACATCTGCTGAGCTAATTCGAAGCATACACTATGCATAGCAAAGCCTATTCTGCAGGCTCAAGCTAACCTAAGAAAGTCTTTGGTCAAAAGATTTTATTGAAGAAACAGAACTACTAGAGAAGTAACAACCAGATTTGCACAATAGGACTAAAAGCCCATAGTGCACGGACGGTAGACGTACTACCTTGAGAGGAAAACAATAAATAAAATTAACCTAGTTGGGTTAGTATGTAGCTCTAGACTTTGATATTCTATGTCGTAGTGAAATTTGACATTTCAACGGCTAACTTTATTGTTGTTTATTTGTAATATTGCCATTTAATTCCATTATATCTTTAATATTTTGGTTGGAACTATCTAATATTTTTTGTTGATTATACTATTGTTTCAATAATGTAGTAATAAATATATTTCTTTGTTTCAGGTATGTAGTTTTTCAATTCATTATTTTTGGACATAAAAAGAATGTAAGTAACATTTTCAACTTTAATCTTGTTATTAGGTATTCAATTGGTTTGAACAAAAAACGTGACCAGTTTTTACAGAATAATTTTATGAAATATTTATTTTATTAAATCATAATTGGAAATATTTATTTAGTTCTTGAATATTAATATAATTTTGATATCTAATAACTTAATTGTTAAATTGTTTAAAAATATGCACTTTATTATTTTAAGTTTGAAAAACATTTTTATTATTTTATATAAATAAGCAATGACACAACTATAGATTCAATTTTAACTACGTCAATGCCATTTCACATTTATTGCTAACAAGTTAATGTAATATTAACTTCCCATCGTCTATGCTCACGAATCACCGACTATAAAATTATAATGTAATTTATTCATATAAATGTTGTATACATCTTATATTTATTGGTTTACTCCAAATTTAGGATTGATGATTTATTACCTATTAAATAATAAAATATTCTAGTCTTGAAAATATTCATGTAAATTGCAAATGTTATTATCCACTCAATCGTTCCATTTCCATTCTAAATTTATCCTAATACAATATACGCAATAAAACTCGATTGTTTTCTTTAATATAAAATCCGTTTGTTTTCATATGAAAGCAAAAAAAGAGCTGAAATCCCTTAAGAATAGATGTGTCCATCACTGTTACCCAATCAATAAGAAACCTGGAGCTTATTCGAGCTCCACTGCCTTCTGTCAACTTTGGCCACCTTTTCACTTTATTGAGGATATATAAGGGATCCGACTAAACTGATAAGAAGTTTTATATATTTATGTCTGATTAGTTTTAAAATATTTAAAATTAAAGTTTAATATAATATCAAGTTTTTCTAAATTTATTTGAGGCGTCGAATAAATAAGCAAAACTTTTTTATCGCTTTGAACTTTCTCTTCCTGGTTTGATTGAATTTATTTCGGTGTGAAGTTTTTTTTTATGTATAACAAGATATATTGCAGAATGTTGATTAAATAAGTAACTTTGTTGGAAAGTTTACACTTTACAAAAAAGTTTAATCATGTGAAGTATAATTAGTTTTGAGTTGTAATTAAGGTAGACAATAATTGAAATTACAAAGACGATAAGGACATATTGTAATAACTGGGATGTATGGCAAAGAGGATATAATATAGCGTGCATCAGCGTTGTTATAATTGAAGATTAAGCCCTTCTGGCATGCGGACTAACTTGCAGCATGGATTAAAAGATTACCAACCGGTATGGACTTAATCAATCATTAATATTTCACTGCTTTATACGGAGGGGAGTTTTAATTAGTAGACACGGTTAAAAAAATTAAATTAATAATAATGATCGGTCGCAATCCGAGATATAATCTTGCGATGAAAAGAAAATTTAATTAGATGTACCCATTACTGAAAGACAAAAATCAAATCAAGGAGAGTTGGTTGAAATGGAAGTTTCAATAAATCGATACCGTTTTATTTAGCATATATAAGACACATTATTTATTCAAACGAACAAAGAGGAAATTTAATAGAATCAGCAAGATATGTTGAACGTGCTCTGAAGCAGTGGATATAAAACGACAAGAAAAACTACGTATTCCCTTTTCACCTACGTTAAAGGAAAACGCGCACGCGAATTTCTTATCCGAAAACTTTCCTTACAAGCCGCACAAAAACTGTTTACGAGAAAGAGCATATCTCGAGCAGCACGAGAAGAAAAAACAGACATAAATATATAAAAAGTAGAGGCGAAATTCAGCAGAAGTAAATTCGAAGTGACGTCCGACCCGAGCTAGGCGGCCATCCTCCAGAGACGCCTTCGAACAAGCGCCCACAAAAAAATCCAAAAAGTCGTTCGATATAATGTTATAGTTCGGAAAAACGTGAAACCTCTTAAACATGAAATGAAATTCTTATTGAATTCACACACATTTCGCTATAAATTGTTTCAGGAACAAACTAGGGGAGAGAGTAGAAGTGAAAAGGAAGTAGGACAATACACATTAGACGTAAAGTCGATACTAATACCCTTCGATTGGCAGAACGAAAAGACAATATAAGAGGATAGATAAACACGCCGTTAGGATCAAAATAAAAGCTCGACCAAATACCTTGTATAAAGATAAAGTATCGTAGAACGAAAAAATAAGCTACTAATATTTTTGTTAATTATAAATATGAAAGATGTGTTCAGTTTGCTCTTAATATATGACATGTGTTGTCCTGTATTTAAAATTTCTGACAGGGTTTTAAAGTAATGGAACGTTTCAAATAGACACGGATTAATACAGTACTTTCCATAAATATAAAGTGCTTGAGCTTTTGTCTGCGTACCAAATGAATGTGCAGGCTTTATGCTGATTTTTTGCAATCATGAATGCACAACGATATAGGTCATCACACAGCGCACGATTTCAATTTTGTTGTATATGATACTAATTTTCTAAAGCCATTAAAAATATTTGTTATCACAAATATAAAAATAATATTTACACAAACACATTTTTATTTTGTAACAATAACATTTTTTGTTATTGTTACAATATAAAAAATATATGGAATAAAATATTACTACATGGATATAAATTGGATTGCATAGCCAAATACTGTGAAATTCAACATGGGGCTGCTGAAATCCGATATAATTTTGTTTTGGAGTATAAATGATTGATTTAAAAATGATATGTCTGTATTCATTTGTTTATATATACTATTTATATAAAATTATTACATTACTAAAATTTTGAACTCTAGTGGGAATATATTCTATAGTAAAATTATTCATAAGATTGTTTCTGGCCACTTTCCAATTTACACTTTTAAGCCATCTCTTAAAATGACCGTGATTTTTCCATAAAACTTGCAAAATGCCGAATAAATGTCAAGTGTGTAATCTTCAATTTTACATTTTATCTTTAAACTAACATTCGCATGCAGTGATGTGCATTAAAGGAGTGAATTTAATTTATAGGAAATGTTGTATGGCCTGAAAATTGAATTATAGTTGTATGCAAATTCTAATTAACAAAGACTTAAATCAAGTTGCTACGTGTACATTTAAAGTACACGTAGTTGTAAATGTTTTCAGAGAACTGTATTCATTTGTATTATTTGGCTGAAAATAGTTACGGCAACAATTACTTCTTTTATAATATGTTTTCAACTAATGTATTTGCATTATTATTAGTTAGTTTTTATTAGATGAGTTTGTATCTATTTGCATCTAAGAGAGTTTATGTGTTCCCGTTGTGGTACAGTTTAACTATTAATGTTTTATAATAATTTAATAGTGTATTCCGTATATCAAACAAAATGACGTCTATCTGTTTGTAAACAAACGGTTTTTGTAATAGATTAATATGGTTGCAAGCGGTTGCAACCAAACTAACCATAAACGAATGTCGGTTCATTTTTACAAGCTTAAATTAAAAATAGACGTAAACAAATATTAGCGATATGGATTTAAGGGGCTTTAACGATTTATGTGAATTAATACTAATAACAAAATAGAAAAAGAAATTTTAAAATTGGCAGTTGGGTTCTATAAATTAACCACTCCGTTGCACCGAAGCACAACCAACCTATATGGTTGACGTATGCCAAAACACTACTTGAAGGTTTTTTTTATGCTGACCATGTTGAGCCTGCTCTCTTTTAACATAGACTTTTTTGCATAGGAGAGGGACGGGCGTATGCATAATACATTCTTTATTGTCTTGTTATCAATTTTGCATATTTTTTTATGTTTGGTTATTTTCAATTCCCAACGTGTGTGTGTGTGTGTGTGTGTTTTCTAAGTTGACCATGCCTTGTCAAAGCCCCTGTTGATATTTGCAATTTTTACTAGAGAGTTGTAGGTAATAGTCTGCTATTTTTTAGGGTTTGGAGTATTTATTGCTTCTTTTGCCTGTCCATAGCTGGGGGGGGGGGGGGGGTACTTTTAGTAGATTGGAAAAGCTTTTGAGTGGTGGGGCGGCTTTGGTGTTAGTTTTACGTGTTGCTAGAATGAGGACAGCTTGACATTCTTATATCAGCTTTGATGTAATCTTAGGCTTGTAGAATTAAAAGTTTGTTATAAATTTTTTTCTAAAAATGCAATCCTGAAAAGTTACAAACGATCAAAAAATGTAAATTTGAAATTTAAGCCTTTTTTCGCTATTTTTAAGTATTTCTGTGGTTACATTGTAAGATATTTCCGAACGTAGCACACGGCACTTTCTGAAATTTTTAGGGTATCTTTTGCACATATAAAAGCACGTTTTTATTCATATTTGAAAAAAAAAAGAAAATACCCGTCATCTTTTTTTAATAATATACAACCTGGTCTCTAATCTTTTAGTTCTTCTTGGAACGAACCTAAGAGATTTGGGGAAAAACATTATTATAATGTCATTAGTTCTATATTACTACAGTTTTGGTAAAACCTTTGTATTGTAAAATGTGGAATAAAATAATCTTATAAGCCACATTACTCCCTTGCTAGTGTTAAATCGGGTTAATTCGATCTGCAACTGGTCGGGGAATTGCACACGTCATTCTGGACGAGTAACTTTTGATTGTGGTGGAGAAACTTTTTGTTTGGTGTTGAAATTGGTAGTCGATGTGGGTCTTTGGCAAGCTGTGGCTTAAAAGTTTTACCGAGACAGTTACATGCTTTCTTTTTTTGTTTATTGTGAAGGTTTTATTATGTTGTTTTATGACTTCAAAGGGGCTTTCATATGATATTTGCAGCGGGGTTTTCGGGATGAAAACATAAGTAGTGGTGGCAAGGTCTCTTGCGTTTCAGATGGTTGTGATGCTAAGAATTTTCTAGGTATACGTAGTGGTTGGCTGTAGATTAGTTCCGCTGCCTTAATTTTTAGGACCATGCTTCTAGATCTCTAGTAATATGGTCGGCAACACGCGTTCCACTGGTGAATTTTGTGGCATTTAATGGCAGCTTTTTAGTTGTCTGTGGAGACGCTCGACTAGGTCGTTGGCCGCGGGATGGTATGCTGTTGTCTTTGGGTGAGTTATACAAGAAATTCGGTTCCTTGAATAGCGACGACTCAGTGGTAATTTAAAGAGGTCTTTTGAACCTGGTAATCCAGTTCTTGTACATTGCATTTTCAAATGTAGCTGCTTCTATATTTTTCAGTTTTTGGGCCATCTTGAAAAGCGGTTGACACAAGTTAGGCAGTAACGTAATCCTTCTGAACTTGGAAATGGTTTTACGAAATCAATGTGCACGTGATTGAACTTCGAAGAAGGTGCTGTGAGAATCTCAATTGGAGCGGAATTGTGCCTGGTGATTTTTGCTTGTTGGGCATTATAAGCAATTTTGTGCTCACTTTTTACAGTTGGATTTGATAGATGGCGTACCTCTGTGTGATAAGTTTAACTGATGCATTTATTCTTAGATGGGAAAGTTAAAAATTGATTTATGAAAAACTGCTGTTGCAGTAAATAAAGATGTCGCAAAATACACGTATGTTTATTTCTGGCATTTAAACTTGCTTGAGTTGTAAACCAAGTCCGACGATTATGTACTTCCTAAGTTAAGCTGACTGTTGCAGTGATCTTTTTGATTCTGGTTAAAGCACCGGCCACGACGTTGTCTTTCCCACAGTTATGCTGAATATTGGTTGTGAATTGGACGATGATTTCTAAATGTCTGAATTACCTGTGCGAACATTTATCTACTTTTTGGTGAAAAGCAAATGTTATTGGTTTGTGATAGGTAAGTATTGTAAAAGTCCGCCCCTTGACCGGAAATGTTTAATGACGAGGTATATGACTAATAGTTTTTTCTATTGTATGCTCCGTATTTTATTTCTTCTGGGTAATTTTATTTTGAGAAAAATTCTAAAGGTTGCAAGGTGTAGCATATGTTATATTGAAATTGGATGCATCAAATACGATGGCAAGCGGTGCATCGGGTTTAGGATGTGCAATTGATGTGCATGGGCCAGACTTTGTTTACAGGCGTCAAAAGTTGCCCGTGTTTTTGTCGCCCAGTTGATAGGTGTTTGGTAACTTGAAGTAATGCTTAAGCTGTGCCGGGTTGGAGTAGGAGAAATGAGGGGAGGTTTTAGCGGGTAGAGCCTCTTTAGAACAAGAGGAAGAGTTTCGCACAGGCCCAGGTTGACTGGCAGTAGATTAAGCATTTCTTCCTCTAAAAAAGAAAGGTATGAAACGTTAGCAAAAATTGATTATACTAAAGAACTGCCGTTTATCTGTGTTAGGCTGTACCACAAGTAACAGTTTCGAATTGTGACGACTTTTACTGACAATTATTGAGTTTCCTCTTCCGAAACATAGTAACCCAGATCAGGATGTCGTACTCACTTAGTCGTTGGAAAAGTTGCTCAATATGTTACATGCATATTTTTGAGATGATGAAGCGATTAATCATCAATATACGCGTAACAGAAATTCATACTTCTTATTGTTTTGTCGATGAAACATTGAAAAGTCTGTCCTGTGTTACGCATATTCTGAAGTTTGATCAATATAAAAAATAATGTAGTGACGGCTGTGTTCTTGGTGTCTTCCGGGCGACGCGAATTTGATTGCAAGGGCTTTACAAGGTCAAAAGAATCTCCGATATGTGGAACTGGATGCGGTGTTGTATGGTCCTATTCTCTGTTTATCACTTTTTTGCGTATCATGTCGAGCTAATCCTAGGTGCACTATGGTGTGGAATTCTTTTTTAGCTAATAACAACTTGTCTGAAGCCATCTGCGTTGTATAGCGTCCACTAGTTGTTGATTACGGATATTTACGAGTAGCTGGAAATTATTCAGGAAACCCACTCTAATTATGCGTTTATAAACGTCTGCGATTATGAATTGACTTTACGCAATACAAGATTATATTAAGTGTGACGAAACCATAAGTTGATGTAATTGTACTATTTGCTACGTATAGTTTGTATTTTATTTTTATTTTTTGGTGTGGGGGGCCTTTTATTTTAGAACTAGAGTACATGAAAACGTCAGCGCTTGGGTCAATCAGGAACTACGTTTTTGTTTCCATGTCAGTTATAAAAATGATTTGGAAAGGCAGAGGTTGTCGGTCGCCATTAATGACTGCCCTGGGAGTTTTTTGTCGGCTGGAATGTGCACGGTCTCATGCACTCGTAAGCATTTTGACCGAAACGTTGGTGGTATCAACAAATGTCATATTGATTACGATTGTGCAAATTATACCGGGAGCGCTATCGTGGCTTACACTGATTTTGCAACATGGTGAAGGCACAAATCTCATGGCGAGTTGTAGTTTGTGGCTGCTTTTGCTACTTGTCAATTTGTTGCTTTGGTGATAGTGTCTGCTAGCTTGGCAAGTTTGTCCAATTCGGAGTTAGTCTGTGTTACGAGAATTGCTTGAATTGTATTTGGAAGTCGCTACAGCCATAAAGGTTTTATTTAATTTTATAAATGTAAATGGTGTCTCAACAAGAGCGCCGAATTTGAATTTGCCGCTATTTTGTCTGTGTGAGTAATATTGTGATTATTTGTTAGCAGCTTGTCAAGTACAGACTACGCAATTAGAAATTATGGAGAAGTATTTAAACGAAAACAGTCCGCAATCAATGTACAATTTTTGGTCTCTATAACGCGTCAAATGAACCAACAGTTCGCCGTTTAGTTAAACAAATTGAGACCAAATTCACGTTGATGGCCAATCAAAGCCGCAGTAAGGAGAGTGTGGCTGAGAGAACTGTAAAATTTGGAGTGTTGAAAATCTTTGTTTAATACTCAAACAACTAATGCATCCGCCACGAGTAACTGTTTGGTGCGCATTTTGGACTTACGGAGTGATTAGGTCGTATTTCTTTGTAAATGCAGCTGGAAATGCGGTATCAGTTAATCGTGTACGGTAACGCGAAATGTTAACTGAGATTTTGTGGTTCTAATTGGATCGAATTAATGTGGAGGATATCTTTTTCCAACAAGACGGTGCGACTTGCCATACAACACGCAAAACAATGGTGTTACTGCGGACCAGGCCATGTCATCTCTCGGTTTGGCAATCAATATTGGTCATCAAGATCGACGCTCTTGTTGAGACGCTCTTTATATAATGATTGGACTATTACTATCAACTTATATAACTACAAGATTGTTGGAGTGTTACTGGTTTGAGAACGATTTTACAAGAATTATAGAACACATTGCAAGCTACTAAAAGAGATTTTTGATTTTCGGTTAAGTTATTAAAAAACGTTTTTTTGAACATTTTAGGAAGCTTTGCAAGCTACTAGTGGCAGTTAAAAAAAATTGTAATCAGAGTTTGACGATTAAAGAAATAATTTTAGCTTCATTTTCTAATTTTACTACTTTATGGTATGTTCTGCTTTAATATTTTATTATAGTATAACTCTAGAGGGTAGGTGGTATCATTTATTATATTTATAAAATATTGTTTAATTAGTTTTCTTAAATAAATGAGGTATTAACTTTGTATAAAGTTTAAACGTATAAAATAATAAATAAATAAAAAACAACAATAAATAATTAATAAGAAACTAAGAAATTATTTTAATAACATTTTATTGTTTACAGTAAACATATTAACCAATAATTAAGTAAAAGAATATGCATAACAAATCTTGAGTATCACATAAAACTATAATTTATACACAACATTAATATAAATTGTCATAACAAATCAATGAACCAACTAATGTAATTTAAATGATCCAAAATTATCGCATAGCAAGGAGCTTGATAGATTAATAGCCGAAAAGAAATCTAATTCAATTATACGTCTAGATATAATTTCATAGCCCACACTTTCGTACTTTTATTGTGGTTTTATTATTCCGTTTTGATTAATTCAATTCCATTTACGATTGCGTACGTTGTTTGTTCGGTTTGTGCGTTGCTTATAAATTTGATCCGTCGCGAGAAGTTTCTCCGTACATTGCAGCCAATAAATAAATAAATGCTTACATGCGGAATGCTTGTCGAGTTGACACTAATTTTGCAAGAATACATTCGTTATATTACCTGGACTGTTTGCAGTTGTTCAGGGCAAACAAGGGAGTTACAATCATAGGGGAAGCAAATGAATCGGAATCCCTTTGTCCGAAAACCCAAAACCGAATCTAATCCAAGTTATATATACACACACCAAACCATTCAATTCAGTTCAAGTTTATGTTAAAATATTATTATGTTCAATGAGGTTTTGTTTCTGTTCATCTCGTAAATTTCAACTTGACTGCTTATTGTAATATCACAAGTAATGTAAAAACTTGAAAACATAAGATGAAAAATATAAAAACGCGACCGTATTTGACTTAAATATAAAATGAAAAAATCTTTTGTTCAATATTAGTGTTATAAAGACAAATAAGGGGATCGAATGAAAGGGAATTCGGGCAAAGGGGGTATGAAGAGAAAGTTGTTGGTAATCCACGGACGATTCCGGCTTCATTAGGGCTTTCTCTACGGATCCTGCAGTGCGAAAAAGGAGTTGGGAGACGAGTTCCTGCAGACTGCAGCAGGACTATATATTCAATCAACTTGAGACATTTAATATTGCGGGCAAATATTAAGACCGCATTGATGAATTGTGTTTGATTGAAATATTAAATTGAAAATTATGGTTTCTCATTACTACATGTAAATTAAAGAAAAAAAACAATGATTTATAAAATTAATGCTTAGTTTTGTTATTTAATATTGTTACAAAATTTAATAAAAAAATCTTTAGAGACACTTGAGAGGTAAGCGTTTTGTAAATACAAGAAAATGTCCTTAATGATGTAAGAAAAAAGGAAATCCATGCCTGATATGGATTATGTGGAAGTATATTATGAACAAAATGGTCCGGAACAAGTTCAAAGGACTTCTAAGCCGAAGGTGATAAGAGGAATAGGAAAAAGGACTAAAACGAGCGCGTGTCCTTCGCAGAGCTTCCCTATAATCTTCTACCGCCTGTGTGTTGATTGAAAAAATAAATAAATAAATAACAGCGCGAAAAAACTGGAGACGAGAAAAAAATATAATAATTTCCAACTAAATGAAGTTGGTTCCCTTGAACCTCCGCCTTTATTGAGTTTTAACCTCCGGATAAACTATAGGGGCAATCTAACCTAACGCGATCTCCTATTGAGATAAATTGAAAACGCTTATTGGAATTTTTTCCCGAACAATGGTTGCTCTCCGGACCGGTTGCTTTTAAAATAACCAAGCGTTAAAAAATATATATTTCTTTTAATTTAATGAAAATCTTTTATATACGCATAAACGGCTCTACATAACCGAGAATGGATTGCATTAAATAACGTATAGTAGGACATAAAAGTAAATGGGGGTATAATGCACTGGAACTGGGTGTGTGAAATTTGATAGATGCTTGCCATGGACTAAGTCTGAGAGCGTATAAACGAGCGTGTCATTAGAAAGATGTGCATTCTGCGTGACTAATTGGGCACTGCAATTAACCTGGATTGCAGCAGGGGTTATCTCATCCCTCTCCTTTTTAGTATGCGCCTTCTTCTTACACCGAAAAACACGAAGGAGACTCCATGAAAAAAGTTCTAATGGGTGTAATATATTTTAATCCATTAAAATATGCCTTCTTTTAATTTATACAACATAAAAAGTAGCAATGTTTATTCATGTTGTATAATGAATTTTATATGTATATATTTTTGTTTGTAATTATTTTACATCCAATATAAACATCATAGGATTTAATATATTAAATTCCATGGTTGTGTAAATACTTTGACTTTACAACATAAACAAATTGTTTTCAATTGTTAATTAAATTAATTTAAACAAATTAAATTCAGAATAATTGAGTTTATCGATTGTTTTATTGGTTCGATTATATGACTGAATCAGTGGAATTCAGTTTTTTTATTAGATAATTCAATATTACTCTATGAAATAGTTTACTAAAAATGAAAAAGCTTTTTACAATATTTAAATTATTAAAACAGAAGTAATCAAATAAAGCATTTTGTATCTATGTTTATGTAAAAATAACATTCTAAAATAATATAGGCAATAGTAACAAAACATAAAGTAGTACATAAAATAATAATCAATAAATTTCAATATCATTAGTGAAATTATTTTGACATTTGCCAAAGTTAAACCAAAACTCCAACCCAAACTCGCAATATGGAAACACAATCCATCTATCTTCCCTGAAATAGTTATTATTGAAACGTCACGAATACTTTGTCTCGCTAGAACTATTTATCAGATAGTTAGATTACGCCCCGCACACGTAAACTATAAACAAGAATAGTAAACTAATTATGAACTAAATGCATCTCTCCATGATCTTATCATCCCGGAAAGTTCTTCTGCCCGAGGACATCTCGCTATATATAACCCGAAACCCTCCCATACTCCCCTGGATGTACTGAGTTTATAATCCGCGTATAAATATATATTATACGTGAGATTGTGCCTGGCTCTAGAAAATTGTTTTATTAAATTGCAACTGTATATAAATATAAACATTAAATGAATCTAACTTGTGTGTAAAAATAGATTTTACAATTTAATTCTATGTCGTATTATTTAATCAAAATTGAATTGAATTTTTAGAAGTTTCCGAATATAAGGATGAACAATATAACATTTGTCGCTGAAACCATGAATATGGCAATTCGGTTGTAGCCAGGAAAGTTGTTCACATGAAAAAAAAATTGTAACTAGCTGAATTTTTGCATGCACCTTAGTATGGTGGCACTGGTGGCTCCCAATCATGTGTGAGAGTTTCCAATAGATTTGATTGCTCCGGGCTGAGTTAGGCGAGGTTAAAAGTTGCAAAAAGTAGTTTTTTGGAAATATCTCGAGAATGTCAATTTGAAGCTGAGGCGAAATTTTAGTAATAATCATATTGATGTAATGATGCATAATGAATGTTCAATTGGTACATTATTGGCTTTGTAGAAGTCCAATTTGTGTTCTCAAATTTGTATAAATTTGATGCGATAAGTCGTTTCTTAGCAATTAATTTTTAAAAAGTGACGTTTTTAATTGGTTATTTATTAATTTTTTACTTGTTAAATATAACTTCAAATCTTTAACCAAAAACATGAAGACATAGAATATTGTATGTAATTCAACATATAAAAAGAGTGATGACTAAAATTTTATCGTTTGGATATTGAGTTGGATGGCGTTTTGTCTCATAAACACCAATTTTAATTTAAAAACGGCGCTGTACGTGTCAATATTTTTCTAGAGAGAAAGGTTCACTGATATTCTTGTAGATGTGATAGGATTTAATATCTTTTTAATATTTTTCCATAACAATACTACTACTAGTGGCACCACAACAGGACGGGGCAACTAAACCCGGAAATTTTTTAGCGTTAATGCATTTATTGAGATACACTGATGATTTGATTAATTTTTTTTAGTTTCGGATTTTTTTTGTTTGGATGACGATGGATCTATGTTGTCATTGATCTCCTTGTAATCCGTATCAAATGTAACTGTGTTTAAGCTCATTTGGTTACGACAATGGCTACAAACTATAGAACAGTTTAATTCTACTTTTTGACATTGTGAATTAGAACCACTGCTTTTTTTTGCAGTTACAGAATACTGTATTCAGTAATACATTAGAAGCGGCTTGAAGCAGAAAAAGTAACTAAGACATTATTTTGTAATACCCATCCTCAATCCCAATATCACATCTTCGCGGAACGAAATGAATTGCGTTACGCTTCAACAACGTTGGGAAATATTGCAAACTTATTTCTAAAGTCAATGTTGTGTAGCTCAAACAGTGCGTTTATTGAAAAGAAGTTTTGACCGAAATGAGGTCCTCACCGCGGGTGAGGTGCAAGCTTGTGCAAAAAGTTTGTGAGACTGGCATGCTAGTGGCCAACACACACGGTCCCCGCCGTCGTACGGTGCGCACTGACGAGAATGTGGCTGCCGTAGCCGAGAGTGTGCGACTTAGTCCTGGAACATCGACTTGCCATCGATCTCAACAACTCAACATTTCACGCACCAGCCTGATGCGAATTTTGCACAAAGATCTCGCATTATTTGCTTATAAGGTTCAATTGACTCAGCAATTGCAATCGCTTTTCAATTTCAGCTCGAAATGGACAACAATTTTGCTCGAAAAATCATCTTTTTTGACTAAGCGCATTTTTATTTTAGCGGCTATGTTAACAACCAAAACTGTCGCATCTGGGGATTGGAAAACCCGCACGTGATTGTCGAGAAACCAATGCATCCACAGAGAGTGACAGTTTGGTGCGGATTTTGAAGCGGTGGCATTATTGGCTCATTTTGCTTTGAAAATTGTTCTGGAAACGCCATTTCGGTCAACGGTGAGCCCTACAGAGGCATGATAAACGATTTTTTGTGACCGGAAATTGAAGACATGGACTTGGACGAATTTCATGCCACACAGCCTATGCATGCACAATCGATTTTTTGAGCACCAAATTCGGTAACTATGTTATCAGCCGTCTCGGCGATGTCAATTGGCTATCTCTGAGCTGCGATTTGATGCCGTTAGACTTTTTTTGAGAGGTGCCGTGAAGGACCGATGTTATTGTTTGCATTCATTAACGATTCAACTCTTTAAGGCGAATATTGAGCAAGCCATTTGTGAGATAGAGCCAGAAACCGTCACCAAGGATGAAATCGTGTTTTAAAAATAATGGGAATGTTTGCTTTTTTGAATAAACCAATAATATATCGAATACCTGATTTTTGTTCATTTTTTTTTAATTTTTAAAAAGGGATCACTAAATGGACCACCTTTTGTACTTGCAAAAAGAACCATCTATTCTCAAACATATTATTGGGAATACTGTTAGCTGTTGTAAACACTACAGCATAACCATAGTAGAAGTAGTTTCACACCGAATAATTGCGTGAAGAATTAAAGTTGTGTCTCTGACATTTTGGTTACGAGGCTGAACTACGAGGAGAATGGATGTCAAGTTTTCATAGGAAGTAGGCCAACTTTTTGAGTCTGGTAACAACTATTTTTTTCATGGTTCTACTCGATATTGACATAGTCACTTAATAAGCTGTTGGTCGTATAAACCTCTTTTAAACAAGTTCTAACATTACCTCTGGGGCTGTAAAACGCTCAATAAAGAAGAAAGCTGCGGTAACATCAGTAGTATTCCTTTCTACTTTTTACCAACATTTCTACTACATTTTTATAGCAGTTTTCAGCTACAAATTGGCTGTCTATATTTTTTTGGATAAAGCTAGTTGATCTCGAGATATTAGTAAAAATATTTTTTGCAATTTTTGATTTTGCGTAACTCAGAACGCGGTCATCAAATTGATGGGAAACTTTCACACATTATTGTGAACTATCATACTAAGATACTAAGCTGCATGCAAAAATTTAGCCTGTTACAATTTTTTTACAATTCAACCTTGATTTCTTTATATTTGTTATTTGTTCTGGACTTTACAGCGGCGAACAAATTTACAAATAATGTAGGGCAGGCAGAATGTGAGATCTTTGCCTGCATTAGAAACAAGCACTTTAACGACTAGCCTACTTTCAGTTCAATTCAAACATACTACATTTTTGTAAGTTAGGAGAATCTTTAAAAGACGGAGACCAACCTGGAAGTACGGACTCTTTTAAATCATGTCTTATTTTTGTAGAAATGATGATAATTTTGGAGAAAATAAGGAATTGTTTTATAGGCTAGTATAGAAAGGTATGGCGGTTATTTGGATTTTTTGTATGGGACCGGAGACCTAGTGGCATCCTGTGGGGATGATGTGTTGGTGTGGTATGTGATGATGATAGTGTACGGTGTTTTTTGGGGAAGATATTATTTCTTTTGGTTTCAACCGATACTTTTTATTTTGTCTTGTTTCAGTCGCACGTGTTATTATGTCAGAGGTGTGTACGTGTGTGGATATAACTTCTTTGTATGTGTGTGTGGTGTCTGTTTTACTTAACTGCTAGCTAATGTCACATATATTGCACCTTCTGACAATTAAATAGTCAGACTACTAGAGTTCCACTCATCAACTCACAACTTACTGTTTACTATGCGGTCCGTTCCGTGAGTATTCCAGTGTATTGTTTGAGATGTTGCTATTAAACAAGCGTGCACATTGAGGCGTTTTTCCTACTAATCACATTTCATACTGTGTCTGTGTAGTGTGAGGTAATGAGTTATTGAATTATTCATCTTTCTAAACATTTTTCTTTTGCGCGTTGCTCGACTGCGCTGGTGGTTGGTAGGGGAGACAACATTTTTGGTCGGCTGCTTGCTGATCCTTATATTACGAAAATGGATTTAATTTACATTTATACATATTATACCAAAGAAGCCCAATCTTGTATCGATTTCAGAAATACGGTTTATGCTTAAACTGAGGCTGAGCGTATAGAAAATTTACCAGTCCAGGATTTAAAAATAAATTCTATACAAAATATATTTTTATATTCAATAATAATATAAAAATATTGTTTTGTATGTGAAGCTTACATATGCAAAGATGTTTTGATGTTTTTGTAAAGCTATTTATGCTTGCTTTATTGATTATTATGGAAACGCGATATAATTTAGTATAACATATTTTATATTTTGACATTATTGTCAAATATTTATTATCAAAAATGACTTTTCAAAATATTATCAATACACTTTTGCATTTGTTTGAACCAATTTTTGAAGCACTTTTTTCACTTAGATTGAGATATCTTTAAAACATGCATTTTGAACACATCAACCTGTCTTAAACTTTGAACTAACATTGATCTGCGAAAAAAAAGTCATTGGGTGCCAAATCAGAACGATAGGGTGGATGATCCATCAAATCGACGTTTTGAGTGCTCAAATGGTCACTTGTTTGACCAGTTGTGTGCGAGTTTGCATTGTCGCGGTAGAGAATAATTCGTTTTTGGCAATTGGTTTTTCTTATTTTTCCGGAGACTTTTGTTCTACGTCGCATTAATGGTACGGTTGCGACATGTCCAGTTTTTTTGGTAAAAAGGCAACTATTTGATTTGAAGTGCTTTGTGCGGTAACAACTTTTGTTTGATTTGACTTATTTTAAAAAACTCACACAGTTGACTGTTGTAGATTTACTATTTGTCACCTGTTGCGATTCCACAGAACGTCTATTTTTTGAGCATTTTTATACCAAATTTTTGTTTGATTGTTAAACTATGTGGGAACCAATGCGAACAAATCTTTTTGATGGCCATATGTTTATGCAGTATTTAATTTATGATGGTACCACTAATACCCAAGGAACAGTTCATGCACAGCACGGCTACTGTTGAACTCGGTAAACCATCGATAAACACTGGTCCTTGATGGTGCTTTATTGCCAAAAATTGAATTGAGAGTATCGATGCAGTGTTGTTGAGTTAATCTACGTCGGAAATTATAAAACATAATTGCACGAAAATGTTTACGATTTTCATTTTTTTTAAACATTTTTTTCAAGTTACTTTTAAACAGAAATAGCGCTTATACGTATACCGTCAAACATATATAAACTTACGATACGCTTAATCTCAAAATATAAAAGACAACCCTTACTTGTATAGAATCCAGTAATAACTTTGAGTAATATAACAAGAAAAGTACTATTCTCAAAGCATTTTTTAAATTTGTCATTTTTATATCAGGTTAAAAATGCAAAAATGAGTGATTTGCAACTTTTTATTGAAAGAAGGCAGTAGTTCAAAAAATGTTCATAGTGACAGTGTATGGAGAAATTAGTACGTTTTATTTTCAGTTCAAATGGGGCAAGGAATCCATTGACCCAAAGTATGAAAGAGTTTTGGAATCACGAACTGACGAAATCATCAATAAAGTTGAAGATTTGGTGTTGATTGACCGCCACGAAAGAGTTTTAGTTATTGATAGAGAAATTGGAAGAGTGTTTTTAAAATTCTACAAGTGTTGGCACAATAGATTCCCAAACTGTTTAGTCGCAAACAAATGTCAAATGTCTAGCTGAGAAATTTGCAAGGAGAGTTTGACTGCTTTATCTTTTTTTATTTTATTTATTAACTGGGGAAGATACCTGGGTACACCACAGAAGTTGTGCTACAAATCAAAGAGTATATGTTATGAATTTATAAAGGCTTTTTTTACATAATTAAGTAAGACTTTCTGCGCGAAAAGAGATGGCCACTATTTTCTTGGACGCTTTCTTTATTGAAAATGTGACAAAAGAGCTACAATACCGGTGAATATTTACAAAAACACAATTAAGAACTTGAAAGCGGCTATACACGAAAAAATACTTCACAATTATGCTCAGAAAACTGCTTCTGCACGACAATAGGGTGCATAAAGCACACATTGTTCAAGAACTAATCAATGAATGCGGCTAAGGAATTACAACTTCCACTTTACGGACTTTGCTTTCTGTGATTTCATTTTTTTCAAAAGTTAAAAAACACACTTGAGCGTTGCTTTTTATCGAATGATGACTTGGAAAAGACTGTGGAGTTGTATTTTGCAAAGTTACCAAAATTTCCCCTTCTACGTTTAGTTTATAATTTAGGCGAAAGTTTTTATAATCTTTATTTATCTTTTTTGGCGCTTTAAGAAGAAATAAATAAAGTACAAACAAAGCTTACGGTTGGTTGGATGTCTAATCTTAAAATCAACAATTACGATTTTTTAATTTTTTTTAATTTTATAATATGGACGGTTGGCCTGCTTAAAGCAGGTTGGGTAAGATTGATAGCATATACATTTTTGTTTTACAATATAGTTAGAATAGATTTGTGCAGTTTGAGATTTTCTTAAATTAGTTATTGGTGAGATAACAAACAATGTCTTTCTATGCTATTATAGTCTTATCAAAGCAATTTATTGTCCAAACCCTTTCTTATTCCAGTGTTCTTCAACGACTGTTACCGTTTTGTGCGTTGACTTTAATTTTGGTGGATTAATTCCTAAGCTAAATCATTGATAAGAAGAAAGAAACGCAACTTACAGCAGCTTTTTCTTTAGCTACAAATTTCAAAAGGTAATTAATTCTGAAGTTCTTTTATTTTCTAACAGTGCTTTGCCGACACTTTTGTAAGATCACCAATGCTTTCATAAGTTGTCTAGGTTGTTTAAAGTTTTTGGGGTTTTTAGAGTTAATATGGCATTGCAGACTCACAAAAATACTATGTTTATCCAGGTTCTTCTCAGTTGATATTTCTTATCAACAGCGGCGTAGTGACTTTCCATTTTTTATAGCTCTTTGCAGTAAATTCTATGGTTTTTTTAGGCTTTCGAGAAATTTTACAAAGCCGCACAACACCTTAGTAATTTTTTGCAATCTTTTAATAGTACACCAAAGACGTTATTAGGTTATATATCTTTTATGTCATAATACTGCTTCAAACCCTTTCAAGGCAAATCCATACACATTTTATAATACTGTAATGCCTTAAGCTTGTTTTTTTGAGAGCTACTCGACATAGTTTTTCAGAAGTTTTATGACGCAGTTTTTAATGTCACTGTACTCAAGATCCTTTCAAAGTTTTTTCAACATTTCTTTACGTTGGTTTCAATTTGTGTGTGAAGTAAAAACGCTTTCCAAGTTATGTGGCCGCTTTTAAAGTATCCATTTAAAAAAACTGATGATGAAGTTATATATCCTGAAATAGGGCTTATATTAAAAATCAAAATACATTACTATATAGATTATAATTTCTACAAAAACTTGCAATGCAGCCAATAATCGGGTGTTTCCATACATTTACTCAACCCTGTATATTAAAAAGTAGTCTTGCGTTTTTAAATTTGATATTATGTTTGAAATTTTATTTAGTTTGGTATTATTATAGATAACATTCATAGTCCATTAAGGAACATTGTTCTTAATGCATGCACAGAATACATTACAATATAGTGCGATTGATGTTAGCAATTAATTAAAAGAAATTAATTAAATAAATGTAACTGTGAAACGCAATCAATCAATATGCAAATAGTCGGTAACATGATACTGTTGATAGAGGCAGCGACCAAACCAGTAGGATGTATATCAATTACAAGCAACAGCAATATTGACCGTTTCGCGAATATTACTATGTACCTTAATATAACTGCTTCGAGATAATATATATTTGTGTGTATTCTATACGTAGATGCATGTTCTATTAATATCGGTGCCGGATGGCTGTACGGTTTTATCCGAGATGGAATATGCCCTACAAACATCTGTTAAGGTGGTGGGGGTAATAACGTCTAATCTCACGGGCCTCATTGATAATTATTATAACACGAAGGGTGGAATATACGTGCAACGGAATGAGGGTTAGTTCGTAGGGCACTTTTGGGCCTTTGGGTCAAAACTTCGTCAACTGTAGAATCAAACGGAACTAATGATTTATTAAGAAAGCATTCAACCTTAACATAATAAAAACTAATTAACATTTCAATTTCATGTAACTAATCTTGCCATAGTAATCCGTGTTATAAATTACCTTCGTTCTTATCGTAAATATTGTTTACTTGTACACAGTTGTTGACATGGTGGATGGGCGCAATCCCTCTGTCTTGAGTCCTAAGACCTCCCACGGATTACCTGTCTAAACACTTCGGTCCGTCTGCAAGGTGTGGATAGAGCGATAAAACGCATTTCAATAGTTGTTGAAATTGATATGCTGCCAACAATAAATTATACGAAACTGTAAATGTGCTTTTCCTGACTGATTTATAGCCAGTTTCGTATTGTTTCCTATTTGTTAATCTGGGCCGGATTTATCATTTAATTCGTCAATCGGATAGCGAATAATTGTTAGTTATATATCATCCATATCATACACTTGTTATTAATTACCAAGTAGTATATAATGTAAATGTATGGTAAATTAGAATTAGATTAGAAATAGACTGAATATATTTTACATTAAAAAAACTTACAAGATTAATGTAGCGGTAAATAAATGGATTAGGTAATGAATGAATGAGAATTTAATGAGAATAAATTTCAATTCAACAGATAAACCATCGATATATCAATGAAATGCAATTAGTTGAACATTAACTGATAGTTTCCAAACTGCACTGCTGTAATTGAATATAAACTTTACACAAAACAAATTTTCAAGAATCAACAACGCATTACAAACTTAATGAACGTTTCGCTGTGATTATGTTAAACAGTGGATAATTCGTACAGCATAACGATGTGCAATTCTAACAAGTGTTTAGTACAAATAGTAAATTTTAGAAAGCGAAAGCTGCACTTGCATAACTATAAATAAGCTTTATGGTAATGTAAAGGCTATTCGGACCGACTTAAATGTCGACGCTTTACGGGTCCATAAGGACCAAGCCTCCTGTTCTCCAACTAAAACTGATCTCCGGCGGGCTCTTATTATCCCCCTCTACATTCAAGCAGCAAGGCGAATTAAGAAAGTACACGATAACTACTTTAATAGACGGGAGAGTTTATTTTTATATAGATGATTTGCATAATAACCTCGATTATGAATACAAAAAAAAAGTTGGTCTATGGGGAATGTGTAATATATAAAGTTTTGCAGCGAAAATTAAATCGCCGCATTAAAATTCCACTACATATTTTAAAGTTGAAATTTATAGTATGTTTATTAGTATTTATGAGATTGTATATTAAGAGCATTAAATAAATAAAACTCCTGGACTATATTACTTCCCATGCAGCATTTTATAACTCAACTGAAAAATCATTAAAGCGTTCATTAAATGTATAGTAAACCTAGTTTTTTTTTTAATTAATTTAAGAATATTATGTTTAAGTATGTTAGCTTAATTAATAAACTAATATAACTACTTTTGTGTATTTTTTAATAATTTTAAGCCGTGAACGGCTTATATTTATATTTATAAAATAGTGTGTATGGCTTTTACAATAAATACTATAAAAATTGTATGCATATACATAATAATTTAATTTTATAATTTATCTCAAAAAAATACAAACGTGATAAAATGTTGAGTAAGAGTTATATAATATGTTGAAGCTAGGCTAGTTGAAACGGGTACGGAAAATTGACAAGCAGAGTCTAACTAAAGTAACAAAGGATTTTAACACTATAAAAAACAATTATGTAGCAATTTACAGAACAGTGAGGCGAAATAGGTTCTATTTATTTGTTAAGATTAATTTACTTATTTAACGTCAGTCTATTTCTACTGCCAGGGCTAATCGCCCACGCCAGAGGTTAAGACTACTACATCTGGGAGTTCTGCCACAAACTCAGGAATTCTAACATAAATTATTGGGTTCTCTAACATGCACGCACCATCGAGGCAGTACACTAATTTATTTGTATCGGAAAAAATACAAGATTATTTTATTTGTTGATTGGTAGAAAAAATTATGACGCAAATTTTGTCAAAATAAACTTTATCTCATATACCCAATATGGGTTTTGATTAAAACATTTGACAATAGATTTTTTGGCATATGTTAGTTACAAATAGATAGGGCATGGTATCATAATTTTAATCTTAATTAACAAGCTTTATTGTAAAGGTTTTGATCACAAATCTGTAAGTCTTATTAATAGTTTTTTTGACAATAGAGAAACTATAGTTAAAATTGATGGTTTTAACTTTGACCCATAACTATAAATGCTGATGTGCTTTAAGGTTCTGCTTCTTTGTCTGCTTTGTTTTTGATTTACATTAATGAACTTTTTCAAATAACCAAAACTTCTGTTCATAGTTTTGCAGATGATGCACTGTTCATACTTTATAGTTTCCAAATACCAATTGGCAGAGTGTTATGAAATTTCTAGCTTTTAATATATACTTAAAAAAAAAACTTGGTCGAACATAGTAGATCTTTTCCAAAAACTGAAACGGTGACGATTTTGAATAATGATATTTGGTCGTGGTGGTTTATCCTATAATGAAAATTGGGTTTCAAATTTTTTGATGGTACCGCAAATTTGCAAATTGTGCGTTTTGTAGGCCGATTATGTGGACCATAAGTTGTTCTAAGCGCAGAGCTCTGATTTTCTTAATACAGCTGAATAATTTGTAGACGCTGTGCCGGGCTAAGTCTTTCCATGATGAAATGTCAAACAATACTGAACCAAAATACCATGACAGTTTGACTTGGCGCACGTTTGATCTGTCATAAAATTGCTACTGAAAAAGTACTTTTAAGTATAGTTGGTACATCAACCACTATTTTCCCTATTGGATGTATAGTATTTTTTTGCTTTCATTTGTTTACAGTGTTATTTTAGCATTGTATTATAATTTGCGTACAGGTAGAGTGTCTGTGGGTGTGTTGAAGCTATTTACACATATACTGAGTGGGTCTTAGGAATGTGTGTCTCAAAATACATAGATCTGTCACAGCTTTGAAACACTTAGTTTAAAGGGTATGTACGACAATGTACTTTAGCATTGATTTGACGTTAAAGTCATTGGGGTACTTGACAGCTGTTGCATGCTAATTACACTAGGTTAGGGTTGTACTAAGCTGTAAGAAATGCTTGGAATTGCCTGGCACTAAGGCTTTATTTGCAGCAGCCGCTAGGAGCATAACTACTTCAAACGATTATTAAGCTTAAACTGGCCTGTAAGGACTTGCTGTTATATGCAAAATACAGTTGTAATGAGCAGTTATCTACACATATAGGAGAAAGAATTATGATTTGCTTTGTTATTCTATCCTTCTAATTCTGTTTTAACTACTCTATTGCAACTGCATTAATTTTACTTTTGTATTTTTCCTTGGACAATACTTCACTCTTTGCAATTATACACTTACAGAGGGTGCGAGCGATTTCCTGAAGACACGAATGATAACGATAGCAAAAAAAATACAAAAAAAGCAAGTGTAGAACAATCAGTTTGATGCTGCACACAGCAAAGATTTTGTTGAGAATAATAAATAAAAGCCTTGTAAGAATCATGGAAGCAAATATAGCAGAAAACCAATTTGGACTCAGAAAAGGGATGGGGACACGGGACGCGATTAGTATAGTGAGGCTAATTGGAAAATTGTACTTACAGAAAAACAGAAGTTTAAGTGTGTTTTTTATAGACTTAGTAAAAGCATTTAATTCTATTTGATGGAAGAAATTGTTGAAAATTTTGAAATAAATGGAGTAGATTAGAATGATAAAATACTGATAAGTAGTTTGTACATATATGAGACCACAAGTAGCAATGAAGTTAAATGGCAAAAGGACTAAATGGATTGAAAGTGGAAAAGGAGTGAAACAGGGCTGTTGTTTATTATTGAAATTTTTTAATATGTATCTTGGAGAGGTGGTAGCGGAGTGTTGAAAAGGGGACAAGGGAAGCGAAAAGTATAAACAAAAACAAGACAAAGGTTATGAAAATTAGAGAGGCGGAAGAAATGGACTTGTACGCGAACATAGATAAATTGGAACAAGTGGAAAGGTATAAGTACCTTGGTACTAAAATTATAGAAAATTGGAGAAGCAAGAGAATTAAGGGCAAGATAAATTTGGAAAAAGATTTGTTAAATGTTTTGTTCTTATGCGGATGTGAAACTTGGATGATAGGAAATAAGATGAAAAACGTATAGAAGCTTCCGAAATATGGTTCTAAAAGAGATTAATGGCCGGACAAAATCTGGAATAAAGAAATGTTGAAATGAACTGGAGAGGATAGAGTGTTAGCAAGTACAATTGCTCAAGGACATGCATTGAGAAGAGATTGTTTATTGAAAGGCGTGTCTGCCGGAACGGTAAAGGCTAATTCGAAAAAAGGAAAGAGAAAATGCAAGATGATTGATGTTTTAAGGAATGAAGAAAGGTACAGTGAAATAAAGAATACGACGGAGGACCAAGCAAACTGGAGTGGTGGTACGTTCTTCTTCTTAAGGTTCCATCTCCATTACTGAAGGTTGGAAACAATCATGCTGAACCCTATACGATCTTTTGTCGCTCTAAACAAGGAATGGGCATCTAGGCCAGTCCAATCTCGGATGTTCTTTAGCCAGGAGTATTTCTTACGGCCAATGCTTTGTCTCCCTTCTATTTTGCCCTTCATTATCAACTTTAAGATTTCATATTTATTATTACGGAATATGTGCCCAAATATGTCGTTTTTTTTTGTTTAATATTTAGCAGCAATTGTCGATCTTGGACCATACGTCGCAACACTTCTTAATTAGTGGTCTACCCACGACACTTTTAGAAGCTTACGGAACGCCCACATTTCAATAGTCTCTAATTGATTCATGGTGTTCATCTTTAATGTCCACAATTTACAGTCATACAACAATACTGAATATACATAGCACTTTACAAATTTTAGTCGGAGGGTTAAGTTTAGGCCTGTGTTTGTTAACAGTGGTTTCATGCTATTGAAGGTGGCACGGGCTTGTTTTATCCTAGCACGAGCTTCACACTTCGGGTCCAGATCTAGCTTCTCAGATATTTGAATTTTGGTACTACTTTTATGGTTTCTCCGTAAATTTGTATATGACAAGGTGGTGTTCTCCTGCTTACTACCATAACTTTTGTTTTTTCTGTGTTAATCTTTTGTCACCAGCATCTGTAATTTTATTTAGCAACTGTTGTAATGCTTCCGGACTGTCCGCAATTATAAGGGTATTATCAGCGTATTGTATACTGTTCAATACTCTACCATTGATTTTGATTCCGTCTGTTTTGTCTTGTAGTGCGTGGTTAAAGGCACATTCCGAATACAAGTTGAATAATAAGGGCAAAAGAACGTAACCTTGGCGCATTTCTCTCTTGATTGCAGCGGGTTCAGTAGTAGTATCTTCAACTCTGACTGCGGCTGTTTGTTGCCAATACAAATTCTTGATTATTTTAATATCCTTCTGGTCTAGTCTTTTTAATTTCAGTATTTTTAGGAGCTCCGTGTGTGGATGATTTTTAGAAAGATCTTGATGACGTGGCACATCAGACTTATTAGTCGAAACTGATGAAATTTTTTGGAGCTCGGTTTTTTAGGTTTGGCAGTAGTGCCGAGTTGAGCCAGTCCTTTGGTATTTATCCAGTTTTGTAAATACTATTAAATAGCGATGTTAAGTTATCTAGGTGTTCTTCTTCTAACAATTACAAAATTTCTACATGGATTTTATCTGGTCCAGCAGCTTTCCCCGATTTGCTTGTTTTGATTGCTTTTATCACATCACTTTTTAGTATTTCTGGTGCTTTTTCCATTTTTGTGGTATTGTCATAAAATCTAGGGGGCTCGCTAGTATAAAGGTTTTTAATGTATTCCTGCCATTTTTTCTTAAGTCCTTCCTTTTCCAGTATAACTTTTTTGTTGTTGCCTACCATTTGTGGTAAGAAGTACGCAGGACCTGCGAAAAGCAGAACATCAATGATGATGATGATGAAGGAGGTTTGCCGGGTTAAGCTATAAACCACAGTGACCTAGAAGGGATTTGTTAACTTTTTAAAAAAAGTATGAAGAAGAAGAAGAAATTGAATATTGAGTAGTCAACGATAAACTTGTACTAGGAACTTTAATATAACTATTGATGCTAGAGATTGAAAAGTATTAAATACATGCTTAGAATTCCAAAACTGTTTTAAGAATCAGTTGGAATAGATTTACTGTTTATATACAAGGAGAAAACGTGCGTCTCTTATATTTGCTTTTACTATAGCTGTTTGCCGCTTATGCAAGTTTTAGATGACATTTTTTTTTTGTGTATTTTTTTCATTTTGAAAATAATACTCCACTTTGCATTGTCCATTGATTTTTCTAAATGACGCGTTTCGAGGTTTTACCTCTCATCAGTATGGCTTTATTTATTTAAACTTAATAATTGATTTGTAACTTACTTCGTCAACATCTCTTCTCTTCTTTATATATTTTATATATCATAATATTTTAATTTAAAAAAAATCCGTAATTGATATTTGATTTGTTTTTATTAGACCTATATATTAAATAAAAAAACTTTTTTAAATAAACTACTGAAACATTTTAGCATGCATATGCATATTTCATCAATATTATGTAAAAACTTTATAGCTAAATACATTTTTGTAATTATGATATTAATTATACTGATAAACGAGCACAAAAGAGGGATTAAACTTTACTAATTCACCTCCGCTTTTACATTATGCAAATTAAATAGAGTTGCAAACAATATCGAATTTACACTTTTCTTCAATAATAGTCTGAGCTTTCAGAAAGCTTTCTACTTTACTTACTTCTCACACACGCTGTCCAAAGTTTTAAATAAAGTGAAGATTCACCGAACATTTAATCATGGCTTATATACGTATTTAGTGTTCATGAACTTTTCCCAGCCAATCCATCGCCCTCAATCCTCCACCCCCACTACTACTCCAAATATGACGCATTTAACAATACGTGCATTATCTATATTATGTATTACAAAGTGCCTTGCAAGCTGAAAGTATCCTTGTAGACACGGAATATATTCCGTGCTCAGAAGTTTTATCACCAATTATGTAAATTATTCAACGCGCCTCACATCAAAACTTTTGACTGCCGAAGCGTCTCATAAATCCTTGCTTAAGGATACCTACAATGAGTGAGTGAGAGAACAGAAGCGTTTCATCGTTTTACGGCACAATAAGAATACCTATTATCTCGGATTTACGGCGGCTATCCTTTGCTCTTGCTACCGTTTCACATTCGCAGATCGCACCTTTTATGTGTGTGAGTGCGGTGGAAATTTTCATTCCGGGGGACTTTTGCCGCACATGAAAATGAAAATATTCCACGCGACCACGGTTTTATTTTATGTATGCATGTGTATGTGTGTAGGAAGCATTCGATTTAATATTCCGGGCAATTGTCACAGCATAAAAACACATCCTGGGAATTTACATATTGTGGATATTCTACACAATTTGATTAATATTTTTTATAAAAGAATCAAATAAATATTCTGCTATTCTCCCATTTATATTTTTAATTGCTTCATTTTATTTTCATCAATTAATTCACATAACATAAATCGGATTAAAAAATAGAGAATGATAAATTTTAATTCAATAATTTTATAAACAAGATTTTATAATATAATAATAAATTTATTTGTTTGTAAATTCAGCTTCATGTTTTATGATATTTAATATGACTGATTAAATTTTGTTTGTTTATTTAAGTTATAAATCAAACAGTTTTTTTTCATATTTTAATAATAGAACTAGTTTAACTAATACATTATGAACGTTATTTAGTATCAACTGCGGATTCTACAAAGATCAACTTGTTTTTATTTCATGCTAACATGTCTAAATACAATGTAGCGTAATTACAACATTTATGAAGCAGTGAGTTAAAATATCTAGCTGATTAGTAATAATCCTAAATTTATATAGATTTAAAAAAAAAATATATTATTGTATTTAACTTTAATGCGTTTTTATTTATTTTATTATTTATACTTTTTTATTTGCTGTTTTATGGCTTAGGATCGTACAGAATTATGAGTTGCGTTTGCGATATTATTACAAGGATAACTTCACACTTTGCCTACCTAGTCATATAAGGTGCTATTGTATTCAACAATGTTTAAAACATAGAAGAAGAACAAGAATATCATTACTAACCAAACTTTTATTCACGCAAATATAATTTTATGTTACTTCTAACCACAATAAATTTTGTTTTGCTTGTGTCAGTTTTTTTTATCTAACGCCTAACGCTGTTAATTGTTTTCATGATTTTTACAAATATCTTGAAAATATGAATTATACATACATGCTTACCACCTGCTCACAATACTGCTGTTTATAGAAGAGTCTATACTCAATTTTAAGAGTAAAAATTATATGTTAAAATTTTGTGGTAGGTGGATCTCATTCTTCTAAATTTTTCAGTTCTTTAGTAGTTGGTTTGTTTATATTAAGATTAATTTTTAACACTTGACACAAGTTTGTGTTTTTATGCAGTACTACTGCTATTTGTTGTATGGTTTACTTTACATTGAGGTTAGTAAAATTATATTATTTTATTAGGTAAATGAATTATTTGATTCAGAGTCGTTCAAAATCATTAGAAGCTTTTTGATTATCAGGTTTTGCTGTATTTTATGTGCTGAAGTTGCCGACCACTTCACTATATTTTCTCCTATCGGCGGCCATGTGGATCATTTGTTCCACGCTCATCTTTATTTTTCCACTTTATGAATGAGCTTCTGGCTTGTTTTATTCTACTTTCTATTTCTTGTTCAGGTCTCAGTTTTTGTTATGGCTTATTCCTAGGTACATATACGTCTTAACTTGTTTGATTTTTATATTGTTTATTGTTATGTCCATGGTATCAAGATGTTGTGTAGTTTTGCTGACTTTTATTACTTTAGGTTAGACCTGACTCGGTACTTTCTGCATGTACTTGGTATAGCATGAATGGAGCTCTGATTTTTTTCTCGGCAAATGTGCAGGAATCATTTGCAAAACGTATGTTGTTTATCCATCGGCAAGATTTTCTTGGAATACGCAAAAGTGCATGGGAAATAGAATAGAACCTTGACGGATTCCTTTTTTTATTTTTAGTTTTTTTGTTTCTTCTTCTTTTAATATTATTTTTTGATGCCAGTAACGGTTTTGGATGAAGTGTATGTCATTTACATCGAGCTTTGAGTTCTACGATTAGCTTGTCGTGTCTTATCTTGTTGAAATCTTTTTGATAGTCTATGAAGCAAATGTTGACATAATTCTGATTGTTTAAGGAAGATATGGAATGCCAAGAGCGCTTCTCGTGTTTCAAGGCACTTCGCTGATTTCTTGTTAACACTTTTTGTATATTCTGTTTTTCTATCATTAGGTTTATGAATCGGAAAGCTTTACAAGATCTGACACTTTAAGGGACGCCGTGAATCGATGCCATTATTGATTTTTTCTGTAATAATGAAATGGTTTTTTTGGGAAGTTTGAACGTTGCCATTAGTTACTAGTAGCTTTTCTGCCGTCATCTGGACTAATATCCTACTGTGATAAAAGTTCACCTCAATTACCCATTATCAGAATATGGCCAGTTCAGGTCTTTACACTTAGTTTATCCGGTCGGCTGAGACCGTTGCTCGAGAAGTGGTGCGTGGAACCATAAATAAGTGTGAGTTTAGTTTTATGGTGAAGACAGTGGTTGTGCATCATTCCTGTTCATACGAAATGTGGCTGTGTTTAACCAAAAGTGCCACCTCTTATAAGAGATGAACCGTTATTGCTAGAAGAACTAAATTATTATCCAGTAGCTACGAATAGTTTGTCAATTTTTCTCTTTGTCTTGCACGATTTAGCTTTTAGGAAACAGGAAACAAGTTTTTTGCTATGGTGATACTTGACGCATATTATTTGTTGCTTTTCCTCTTTTTAATAAATTTTGTTTATTGCTTTAAGATATTTATTTTAATCAAGTGTTTTTTTAAGTTTTACATAAATTGGTTTTTTTTTAAGTTTTTTGTAACATTTTGTTTTCAATTTCTATACTATTTAGCCATTTTTGTAGATAGTAGATTTTTTGAATTTTGGACTGTCAACAAGAACGAAGTAGGGGTTTTAATTATGTTCATTGCATGTTCATATTTTCTTGGATATTAGTGTCAAGTAAAACAAATGTTGGGAGGTATACACGAGATGGGCTTAAATACTTGACCACTGCATCTGCACTAGCACCAGTAGTCGTACCAGGACTAGTACGCCAAATCTTGCAAACTGGTTAAACATTAGCTAGCCAGCAGGCCCGAAAAGACTATATATTGTAAAGAAATTGCTCTGGGAGCTTTTTTAGACATTGAAGGGGCATTTGATAATAGTACCTGTGAATCCACTTCAATGGTAAAAGAGAGCTTTTTAAGAATTGGATTGTAACTATAACACTATATGGAAACACTATGGGAGTTAAACGCGCGGGCGATTGCTTTTTTACTTCTACTGTGGGGCTTTGTCATCTGCGATGATCTCACTATGCATGCAAACGAAAAATTTGTGTACGTAGGTGGTGCAAAAAGGAATGAACGAAGATCGTTTTTATTGCAAGACGACAACTTATCAAAAACTCAAAAAGCAATGAAGATGTATGGAGCTACTCTACTCCGCTTGATACTAGGCTAACCTTCAACACTCATTAGAAAAAAATAAATAATTTACAACTAAAATGATGATTGAATGTACTTGGGGCTCACACCAATTTTGACCAGATAACTATAATCAATGGATCAAACTTATAATTACATATTGAGCACTTGTATGGGGTGAAAAACCATCTTTAAGAGAACGAGTACTAAACTAGGAAATGTACAGAGGTTGGCATGTTTTTGATAACGGTGGTAATGAGAACAACGCTCACTTAGTTGCAGTATCTGAGTAAGACAAGCAACAAATAGAGTATAGATAAATAAACACATTTCATATCTTGAGACTCACAGATTGAAAACAAATGTATTATATAAAGAAGAGGGCTCTAATGATGAGGTCAGACTTAGTGAAAGGTTATAAAATCAAAAACTTATTTGATGTGACAATACTGCAACTGCAACGAGACGAATGAATAAAAAAGTTTTTGCATGAGCATAGTTAAGCTATAGAAATGTGGCTAAAGACCAAAATTGCATTGAAGCTGAATATACGAAGCCAAAAGTATGAAAGCGGATTACTTATTAATATACTTATACTTTGATTTGTCTAGCAGCAGTGGGTAACTTGCATAAACAGTTTGGTAGAATGAGTACACCTGGTATGGATACTAATGGATTAGGGTATAGAAAAAAAAATTAAGGCGGATTAGTTTTCTAAAACGGGAAGTACCTGAACTTGAATTAGGGATCTCGTGCAAGACCGAAAAAGATCAGTAAATGAGACTATTCTTAACAAGACCATTACAAAACTCCAAAAACGTGAAATCACATATGAGCCGAATTAAACTACGAATGCTTACAAGACTTATAACCGGACTTCTTCTTCTAGACAGCCATGCAGTGACATAGCTCTAATATTTTTTCTAAGGATTTTTGATAATAATACTTGTCCGACGAGCTTTTTTAAATCATTTGCTTTGAGTTAGTTCTTGTAACATGTACGCAGCTGTGCTGACGCCGTTTGATTATTAAGCTGTCTGACTGCTTGATTAAAGTTTTGTAATGCATCGACTATCTGCCGTTGAATTTTTAGCTTATCCAAAACAATTTTTGGATACTAATTAAAATTACACTTTTCTTAGCATGCTCGCGCCAGGAGTCCCGGCACCTGGCGTTAATATCAGAGTTTCCTAAAATCTTTTACTTTTTTGTCACCAGCTCCTGGACTAATAGCATTGGTGACAGAATATATGTCTTATTCCTTTTCTGGTTTTATTTTGGTCTGTTAGATGGTTATCGATCCTTAGCGCGGCTGTACTATTTTCATAGAGACTCTTTATTAATAGTACCAGATTATTTGGTACACCCATTCGAATTAAGATAAGCCATAATTGCTATTTGACTTTATCAAAGGTTGTTAGCGTATTATCTTGCTTTTTTAAACGTTTGGCGCAAATTCAGAATTTGCTCACTAAGTTTCCCGCCTTTTTACAAATCCAGCTTGTTCAGTGGCAATTTGCCACGTTTTAAAGGGCTGCATTCTAGATTGTAAAATATGCAGTATTATCTTGCTTATGTGAGTTGTAAGTGCGATGAGTTGGTAACTATCGCATTTAGTGATCCTTTTTTATGCAGAAGGATAATTGTTGCTTTTATCTATTTTTTTGGGCTATTTTGCTATTTATTATTAGTTTGCATATTTTGTGGATCAACCTTTTTTGACATTATTTTTATTTAACCGCTTTGCTAATTGGTAATGACTTGCTCTAAGAATTTTCAATGGCCGTAATTTGAAGTTTGCCTTGGCCTCCTAGGTTCTCTGATCTAACAGCATTATATTTTTTCTGCGCGGATATTTGCAACAATTGACGAACTAAAATACCGCATTTGAGAAGAAATCACAGGAATAGATGGAGATTTGCTTGTATTGAAGTTGGTGGAGGGCATTTAGAAAACTGTTTTTTTATTCATCAAATGTTTAGGTTAGAATAAATCCAACAAAATTAGTTGTACATTAGTGTAATAAAGTAATTTTTGATTCGATTTAGATGGATGTATAATAAATACTTCTTGATTTACATCACATTTAGTGTGACAGACTTTAAAATGATTTTTTAGTGAATTTTGGTGAGTAAGAATTAATTACCTAATCATAACTTGATTTGGGATCATTGTATTTGGTCTGTATAATTTTATGCATATAGGGCTTATTTAGCACGTAGTATGTTATTGTTTACACGCTGTGCATGGTATTAATTATAATCATTATGATCTATTGTGTGTATGAAGTATGTCTTTTTTTGTCACTTTTCAACATAAAGATGCATTTGATTTATTAATGTTTGTTATAATTGTAGTTGAAGTTTTTCACTAATTGATAATAATAATTTACATTCAAACAGAAAACATCAACTCGTTACGCAGTATTGAGCATTAAAATTCAGATGGAATACCATACAACTTAAGAAAAAGCTGTTCGTAGAAAACATATTTTTTTCTTTTTGCATAAATAACTTGTAAATGTAATATGCCAAGATAATAAATTTGCGACATTTTGCATTTAATAAAGAACGAATTTATGTGTAAACATTTATGCAGTTATGTTATTCCAACATTTAATATAGTTGAATGTACAAAGTATGGAAGACCAATAGTACAGATATATATTTTATGGCAATATGATTGCAGGAGTGTCGCAATTCAGTGCAGGTTCAGCAATCAGCACGCTACGGGGGAGCAGTTAATTCTCCGCCGGGGGGCTCCGGGGGGACATCGGGTGGTATCCAAAGGGGGTAGAGCACTTTAGTCGGAGCGTGTCTGGGGTCCGATATCACCATGCTCGGGGCTACAACTGCATAAACCCCAAACACTCTGCGCAACTTTGAAATTCGGGGAAAACTGAACCCGAATTTTCCTGGGAAAAATGCGGCGACATAATTAAATGCTGCTGATATATATTTTTTTAGCACAGAATCAATTATATTAGGAAATAGTTGTGTGCAAGGAGGTGCACCGTAACAAAAGGAAACGGGGAAAACAAAAGGCCATTTATTTATTGACCATAACTTTGTTTTATTGTCCTCCCGTCTTTATTATTTCCGCCGGATTGAAACAATGGGAACGGCTCGTGCAGCGATTGATGATTTTCTAAGCAACCACCATTCTCCTCCTCATTTATTAAGATACTGAAAGGTTTATTATATAAAGGGTTAACACTACGCTATCACTCATTTTACTCATATAATAATTAATATTAATTTATGAATATAATTTATAAAATATGTAACTACAATGAAATATTATAAAAACTATTGATTAGGCGGCAAATGAAGTAAAAAGGGGTAGATTAAACAATAATTATTTTACAAAGCTATAATTTTCAACCAACAATATTATGTATAATTATCACGAAATGAAAATAATAATGATATAAATAAATGATAACAGCCACTATAAACTTTTATGGCGCCCACTTTTCATAGCGCTAGACGCAATTATATTTTTTTGTAACACAACTAAATTGCATTAAGGATATAAACTTCACCTTAAAACAAATACACAGCAGTAAAGTGTTTTCGCCTTGCCCCCATAGTGGTGCTTCTTGTGAAATATTAAAGCTTAGAGAAAGGGTTAAGTGTAGGTAAGGAGGCCACTAATTTATTGGTGCTGTCTAGTAATCGAGTATATTTTTAAATAACCTGTGGCTATGGGGTGGTGCTCTCTCCGCAGACTCATAAAACCGAACGTAATGCATGTTTAATTCGTGTAAATTGCTTTATCCGTGTCCGCGTGGTCATTGCGTGATCCGACACATAACACTTCGCGCACTCCTCTTCGGTGCGATAATACTGACTTATTCTTTAATCTGTAATGTCTTATAACGTCCGATAACATGGAAAGCGGTGATCTATCGCACTGTCTGGATGATTTGCCGCACGTTTACTTTTTAACCCTTTTTTCTTTGTATAGATCGCAGATAGTCGATCTAGTAATGGATGATTTTTAGATTAACAACGAGGGTTATTTATTACACTCTTCGTTTGGTATTGTAATTAAAAGTCTGTTTAATATACTTCTTTCTGTCTTGCATAACTTTTATATTTTTATTATATCTAACCAACGTTTTCCAGACCTAAGAAATATTATCATCGATTTTTTTGTTTACAAGTTTGGTAACTTTTATTTACTTTCTATTTGTGGCCATCACAATCTAAATTTAATTGCATTTCTTGAGAAAAGAGCTTCTTGTTTTGCTATCTTCCATCAGTACATTAATGTAATTGGCGAACTTTAAGATCAGATTAACGTTACGAGCAATTTCTTGGTGACCAATAAACCTTTACTCTTATTTAATTATTCAAGTCAAGCAATGTTAACTTTATAATTGTTACTATTATATACAATCAACAAATAAAATCATGATAAGTAGCACGTTTAATTAAATTAAATTAACTTACATGTATCATTATACTTAATGTTAATACTGTGACAATTGAGATGTTGATGTAGCCAATAAATCAATATGAATTGGTGTGGTCTGAAACCTGCTGTAATGATTTAGTCACTTTGAACAATTATATAAGTCGTTACATTTTTCAATTTATTGTTCAATTTTAAGAACTTGAAGTCTCAATCAGATTAAATCTTAGACCATAAACACTTAAGTGTTTATGGTCTAAGGATTAAATTCTCATTACATCTGTCAATTTATTAATCGATTCTAGTCAGGTCAATATATTAAAACATTTAATTTTGCTTCAATTTACTGACAAAGATTAGTATATGTTTTTTGGGATTTTTGTGTTTCCCGATTATAACCTAATCAAGATGTTTTCTCAGCAAACGTTAATATTATCGATTATTAATACGTTACCGGAACTTAGTTAAGCCTGAATATTTTAATAGAGAAATATAAAACATGGATTTAGTTTATGGACTTGTTAATCGAAATATTATATTATATTTGCACTGACATATCACTTTGTTTCTATACATTAATTGTAAATTAGTACTAATAAATTTTGTGATTTTGATTAACAAAAACGTTTTAGATTATAAGAGTTTTTGTTGCAAGTGCTTCTTTTTTGGAAATATATTGAAACGCTTGGTCGTAACATTAATCAAGCATTTTGGCGACTATTTCTAAGAAAACAAGCAGACAATCAAATTTTGCTATATACAGCAAGATAACAAAAACTTTTATCTTTATTTTTTTTTAATTATAAAGTTAAGCATTTAAAGTTGTGGTTTACATCATTTTAAAAACCATATCGGGTAAATGACGTTCCCAATTGCTGATACGCTGGTTGAACCGAGTTTTTCTGTTTTTTACTCCTTCCAGCATATTGATGGGTATGTTGACCGTATCTTTTTGAATGTTTCTTGTTCATTTTCCTCGAAAAATGAGCCGATAATTCCAACTGTCGAAATTGCGCACCAAATGGTGACACGTGGTAAATGCAAATGCCTGTGATGGAGTTCTCAGAGGTTGTTAGTAGCCCAGTACTATATTTTACTTATTGATATATCTCATTAGAAAAAACACAAGCATATTGAGTGTCGTGTTCAAGTGTTTAATTTATCATGTAGAATTTTCTTTACGAGTAGACGCATGATTGCGCGACGAACGCCGCGCCGCGGTGATACTGTAACTTTTACTGCTTTGGTGTTGTCAGGTGTTTTGGTAGGACGTGGGTCTTTAGTTCTTCTTTTCTGCACAAAACCAGTTTTTATGAACGTTGTGATCTACAAAAGAATTGATTTCCCGCTCGGGACAAGATCCGTTGAAAAAATAGGCCTCTAAGGCAAACGCACGCTGTTTGTTACTTTGAAGCATGATGACTTCTGAAACACAAGTTAACAAAACTTTAGGATCTTTTCTTTCGAACGAGACCAGTATTATTTAAATTGCACATACATATATTGTATAAGTTACACATTGTAAGTACATCAGTAAATGAAGCTGGTCATACAGATACAAAATGCAATAGCACATAAAATTTGAAAACTGTTTTTTAATTAAAATTACATTTAACATAAAAAGTAGGATAAAACAAAAATTAAAATACACAAACAAAACTGGTACGCGTTCAAGTAATCTCGTACATCGTAGCAGTTTAGGACTAGTAAATATTTTTTTAAATTTTTGTTTGGGACGTAATAGGCATAAGTGAGATAAGAAAATGAGGCAAAGATTATTTTAAATTCTAAGCAGGACATAATCTCTACTAAGACTCGAAAATTCTAGAATAGGAGACATAGGCACACTGATATACAAGATACGTAAGAGAGCTCATTGCAATATTTGTAAGAGTTACATTAAATAAACTTATTAAAGATAGTTTAAGTTTATATTTCTACAAGCGCCGCCAAAGACAATGACGTCAGCAAATTCTACAAAGATATTTCTAAAGAAACATCAAAAAATTAAAAATCTTAGTGATGCTCCATACCCACATGAAAAATACTTAGGGTAGCATGGGTTGGGCAAAGAAGACAAATATTTTATTTTATAAATCTAACACTATCTTATCAAAAATTCAAAATTGTAAATGGACTTTGGTAAATCCAGATCGGAGAATTTTTAATCAAATTAACTATATTCTCAGAAAGAACATCTAAATAGTACAAAATGTTGATGTACTGAACAGATTTAACACAAGAAGTGACCATTGTTTAGTAAGAGCTAGTACAAGGTGCGGCACTAGGGGATAGTGTCAGTAAAAGGGACAAGAAATATAGTTTTGTTTGAAACAGGATTTAGTCTGAAACACGATGTGAACCGACGTACAGCAAGTTTTTGCCGTGGCAGTGTACATAAGCCAAAATGGGTTATACTTAAAAATTTACCTCGGTATGAGGTTATTTTCTGTAATAAGCCACATTTCTACTTATGTGAACAAATAAACAAGTAAAACTTTTGCTATTATGACAACTTAAAACAACAGATACACGAAAGGCGTCTGCAGAGAAAATCACAGACGCCATGTTCGAAATGAACCTTACTTTTTTGAAGAAAGGAATTGGATTGTTAACATTAATTTAGAACGCTACATAGCAATGTTTTATGTTTTTCTTGCAGAACTTAATGTGCAGAATTCCTGGTTTCAACAAGATAGGGACAGCCCGTACATGACTGCTACTTTTAAGAGAAATGTTTCCTGGGCGCTTGATATCTATGAGATGTAATATTCTATGGTCTGCGCTGAAGTTTTTAAATATTTCCAAGGATCCTAAGACAACTGAAAGGAGATTTTAGAATTTTGTCGAGTACCGCAAGAAACGCTAGCAAGAGTCATGCAAAACTGTTTTTGGCAGTGTTGCGATAATGGTGGACATCAGCTTATGCTTGAATTGCTACCTCACAGCTGCTGTACTGCTGAAACCCGTTAATTGAGAGTATGGAGGCGCTATAAATTTTGACGAGGCTTAGTATCTGGTCTAATTACACTCTTATGTAATTATGTTTTATATAGACACTTATCATGTATTAGACCAATGTCTTGAAATAAAAATGCTCTGTCGGACCTAGAGCTCAAATCTGCGACAATTTATGCGCCGAGGTTTGAGTTAGGCGCTTCATCCAACTTAGTCACATATTTTTTAAAACCACTTAAAAGACATAAAAATAAAATAGGGATACAGCTATGCCGAACTTTGCATATGCATTAAAAAAATAGAAAAAAAGGAAATGAACGTAAAAGGGATACCCAAACAAATAGATAGAGCAAAACTCTAACAAAACCCAAAATAATTTTAAACTTGACTGGAAAATAAATTCAAACAAGCAGCCAAAGACTACGTACAAGCAAAACCTAAAAAGACAAACAAACTAAGTGCTCAAACACAAAACACACTAGAAAAAACACGATACATTTTATCAAGCAACAAAATATGAAGTCTAAAGTAAAGTAATGCTTTTGCTTCATGCGATTACCGCAAGCTGGAATAAAATTATTATTATTTTATTCTTGTTTAATGTATACATCAATTCGAAAAAGTCTTCACTTTATCAAATAGCGCAGCAGCATCATTTAAAAATTGAATTCATGTTTTGTCAGCAAATAATAGACATCGCGTATTTGAATAACAGTGTACCACATCATTGATATAGATGTTGAACAACAAAGGTTTAAGATGACCCTCCCCTGTAGAACACCCGATATAACATCAACCTTAAGAAAAACGCATTTGCCGATCCGAAATTGAGATTTGTAAGATATATAGGATTGATTCTACTATAGCAGGATGCTATCAATTTCAATAAAACACAGTTTTATAACCAGTATTTTGTTCTCAACTCTATCAAAAGCTTTTGAAAAGTTTGTATAAACTGAATTTGCCTGAATTCTGTCCTCGAGCTCATCTGTTAAATAACATGTGTACAACAAAAGGTTGGAAGATGTTGATTTGTCAAATATAAAACCATTTAGCACGATGGCAAATTCTGATAATGGTAACTAAATTTTTAAAAGTTTTTAGAATAACCAATAAAATAAATATTTGTTACCTCAGATTTATGGATTAAACTGATAAAAGCTTGTTTCCAGCAAGTAGGAATAGTACCTGTGGCTAGAGATAAGTTGAATAAAAACGATATCAAGGTTGACAGAGGGCAAACGCACACATGTCGAGGAGAGAAGTACACAATCTATGATGTCTTGACTAGTTGTTGGGCTTTAATACTAATATTTTGTTAAGTACATCAGATATTTTTAAAATACGATGCAATTTATCAATGTGGGTATGAATCTTAGACCATATATACATACTTATAAACGCGCTGTGTGTTTTTTTTGTTCGTGGCGTAGTGATGATCTATTTATGTTCACAAAAAAGATCTAAGAGTAGTTAAATTTTACCTAACAAAAACAATAATAATTTATAAATTTGCCATTGATAAAATGGATGTTTTTAAAATTGTCAATTATAAAACCTTCTGCAACAATAATGGTCAATTATCAAATGTACTACAAATTTTAATATTTATGTAAAATAAATATCATTTGTTAATTAAATAATTTAGTAATTCTATACTCGAAGTGTACAAGTACAAGATTCATAGACATTTTGGTAGATTAAGTTATGAAAATGTGTTTTCATATACGCATTTAATTTGTCTTTTGATATATTTGCATTCTTGCCTATAACTGACGTTGGCTTTGCCGACAAAAGGGCGGGTCTATAAGTCTAAATAGTCCAAGCTCTAATAGTGCGTACACACTTGCAACAATGTGCCGTATCGCAACACCGTCGCGCAGCATTCTTGCGTAACATTACCCCGCAACACGGAATCAAACTCGCGATGGAACACGGGGTTATGTTGCACGCGGATGTTACGCGACGTTGTTTCGGTACGACACATTGTTGCAAGTGTGTACGCTCTATAAGGTATGAATAGGTGGTAGAGAATGGGTGCTGTGTGAACTCTTGGATGCGGTCAACGGACCGTAAATAGACCCAACCAAGTTAAAGGTATTTAATCAAGTTTTCCATTTTTTTTATCAGCCAATTGATTGCATTTATTACTTGTAGCACTGAATTTGTAATAGTCAGCTGCTGATGAAGACAGACTTTGTTTAATAAACACTCTTATAGTGCGTACACACTTGCAACAATTTACCGTACCTCATCACTGTCGCGTAACATTCTTGCGTACTATCACTCCGCAATACAACTGCAACTGAGACGCTGTTGCGAGGTGATGTTGCGCGAGGATGTTAAACGACGGTGTTGTGGTACGGCAGATTGTTGCAAGTGTGTACGCAGTATAACGTTCTAGTGAATAATTTTTAAGACTAAAAATATTACAATTGACAAACATTTTATTCCACCTTGTATTAAGGAAGGCGTTATTTATGGAAACTTAATCAGCATTTTTGAAATTATACTATGTTACATTATCTTGCCACACCAAGAGTTGTCAGGCCAAATTAATGGTTATTGATATTTGTTGACGTTATAACAATATTTATGGCCTAGTTTTGCTCCGACGGGCTATTCTGTCCCCGGTTAGACCAGAGAGTTTTCATAAATTTTAAATTTTAATATCAGTAAAACATATTTATATCTTTTTATCATCACCTGTTGGACATCTAGCTTAATAACAAGTTGCATAAGCTAATGAACTATAAATACACTAATTAGATGTTTTAGTTTATTTACTTGCAATATTTTTTATTTAAGCAACTTAGTAAATCCCAGCTATGTGACAATCATTATCAAATAAACGGTTTTTGTAATTATCAGTTTTTAATGTTTTAGAATTACATAAGAATTGTTTTACTTTTTAGCAACGTATTGAAATACTAAAAAAATATTTTTATAATAACTTTATTGTTTGCAACAGCGCAAAAATTGTTTGAAAGAAATGATATGCCATTGATCGAAGAAATACGAAAGTTTATAAAAACTAGTGTATGAAACTACTGGAATGCTGTCTGCTAGACAATGCATGCATTAAGCATGCTCATCCAAAGCGTTTTACCAAAATTGTCGCTTCTGTGGTTGAAGTCTACGCGAGTTCCTAGGAACATCAACACGGCCCAGAAATCAGCAACTCGATACTCGGCGAACCACTTTGCTTGCGTACAAAGTGCAACTCGTTCAAGTTACTGGAGATCGTTACAGAGGCACGATCACTGTTTTTTTGTGGAGTTGGATCAACTTCATCTACAGCAGCTCTAGTTTCAACAAGATGGTGCAACAACTTATACTGCACATGCCACGATCAATCTTCTGCGCACCAAATTCAACAACCGCGTTATTTTTGATTTGACACTACTGGATTTTTTTGTATGGCGTATTGAAGGAAAAGGTGTATACTGACAATCCACAGACAATTGACCACTTAAAGCAGAACATTCGCAAAGTTGTTGCCGAAATACCGTTGGAAATAGTGGAGCAAATACTCGATATTTGGTCCTCACATTTCATACTTAATTGAAATATACAAAAATAATATAAAAATAAATTGTTTGTTCTTTATCCTATTTGATTAAAATATCAACTTAAAGATGGCCTACTCTTTATTTGCCGAGATTGAGATAGAACTCTTTGTTTGTGTGGTTATTGGCATATCTGTACGATAAATATTTTGAAATGGATTTTTTGACTTTTTTTAATTGAACCAATTAGTTTTTTATAACTAGTAAAAATTAGCTCAATTCATGTTTAATTGAGATTACATGGACAATATGTTTGGAGTGATAAATTGGTTGGTAATTTTTAAAGTTTTTAGGGGTTCCACTGTCAGGCTCTTGTAGCAGACAGAATATTTATTTTTAGAAACTTTTAAAGGCTTTTTGGCTTCTTTTTATACTACGTTTTGTGTTTGTCAAACTTGTTTAGATACTTTTCTAATTCTTAGCTTACGTATTTGATGGAAAGCAAAAGTTTAATATGTTTCTAATTCCAAAGTTTTTGTCTAGTATTAAAGGAGATATAAAATTAACTAGATTTTAGTAAAACGCAAAAAACAGTTTTTTAAATTTATTGATTCTTTTTACTGTTTGAAAGTGTTGGCCATTATCTGATTTTGATCATCTAAATTTAGTAACTCAATTGTGTTTATCAAAATTTTTTATCTACTGGCAAGATAAATATTTTTACATTTATATTTAATTGCACTCAAAATGCAAAGTTTTTGCTAAAAATGCAAAAAACAAAAAAATTACATATATGTCTATTACTCCAAAACCACCGTTTTTCATGCGTGCGCTAGGTGAAAATAGTCTTCAGGCAGTCTAAATACACCTAAGTATACAGGTCGCTAAGCGACTTGTCTGAAAAATGTCTAATTTGAAGGGACTATTACTGAATTTGTCTCTTTTAACCATTTATTTAATTTGAAGAACGTTGGTATTTCTACACTCTTTTAAATTTTCTCTTTCTTCTTCTTTATTAAATGCCTAAAAAATTATTAACGATTGTTTTTTTTTTTGTATTTGTTAACGACCGATCTTAATTATTATAAATATTATATTAATTTTTGAATTATATTTTATGATTTTATTTTGTTGATTTGATATACCATAAGGTTACTTTAAATTAAATAAGAATAATAATATTTAATATAAATATAGTTATTACCATTAATTTTAATGTGGTAACAATGTTTACATAAACATGTACGTATAAAGGATTTATGTTATAAAATTGCTTATCTAAAATAAAGGGTTGTTCTAGTTAAAATACATCCGGCTTTACGCTCACAATAAATATAAATATATGCCGGCATTTCCTTTGTGTATGAGGAACTTACAACATAGAAAAAATCTTCAAACCCCCTTTTTATAGTCATTAAGAAGACTAAATAAGACGAAAGGCAAGGTAATTAGTTCGAAAAGTGCGGAGAGTGTTATGCTAGAAAACAAGTATCCTATTGTCTCTTCAACTTTGTAGACAAGAATAACTCTTCGTAACAACTCATTAAGAGTAACAGCCTGCACACGAGTCAAGTTGTCAAAACTCTGAAGGCTCGAGTTATATTGTATGCGGAATAGTGCAAACCGCCCAAGCATATGGCATACGTTTTAGGATTTCCGCCGAAATACCCTAGATAAGAGCGATATCGCAATATCACGTCAAAACGCGTTTAAACCGTCTTCTTACTACAGGACGCAGACTAAATTAATATTTTAATCCTTCAAAATTACATGGACTGTCGGAGCTGGAAGCCCGGCAGCCACAGGGTGAAAGGTCACTTAAATTATACAGCCCTTCATACTTGTGTTTTCAGTTTGACACGTCAGTAAAACTAGAATATTGCATCATTAAAATTTACATGTAGTTTAAAAGTTTGCATAAAATTGTATTAATTAAATGTGAGTACTCTGTTTTTTTTACCTAAAGCAACAGTTATATTTCTGTTAATTACTATAATGTTTCAACTAACTACCAAAGGTGTAACGTAGATAAAAGCCATTCATATGTTTTCTGCACAAACGATAATGTGCGATAAACATGATATGGATTATGGATTCTCAGTTTCTCGGGTTTGCGATGACTTTGGTGCGTTGTTTAGCCGCGTAAATCTAGCCACTCGCGTGCCCTCTGCATCTAAACCATTTTGAATAGTGCGTGGAATTAACTCGTAAAGAAAAAAATACGTCGCTTTTTTCAATATGGGCACCGCATTCAGCTACATTATCTATATAGTCACTTTAGAGAGACGAAAATTATAATAATTTTAGTCAAAACATTTTTTTGTTGCTGCACGTAATATGCCACATTAACCGCACCTACACTTCTCTTCATTATTATTCATTACATGAATGTCCACTTATCTAAATATGTACCCGTTTTTATTTAAAATAAGCTGTTAGATGCTTCTGTAATAATATAATTCAATTTTATTATTATCATCATGGATGTGAAATTTAAATTTTAATAATTTGTACATAATTTATGCATTTTATAAGCATACAATAAAGCTCAAGCAAACACTTACTCTGGTTTAATTTGCGTTAATCCTTGCTTTATAATAGACAAATTATTAATATATATATTGAATTTGTAATAATTGCTATTTTTCTTTGTTCTAAGTATGTGGTTCAACTTATTCTTCTTAATTATTAAATGTAAGTAAGTAAATATAAGCAAGAATTTAATTGTTGATAATAAATGTGTGAATGTATTTTTGTTTCACATTTGTCTATACTTTATTTTCAATCAGTTCAATTTCCAAATAATATCTAATTCATATCGTTTAGTAATTGATGAATCGGTTATTAATGAATATTTTGTGATGAGATTTATATATATATATATATAATTTTAGTTACATATATACTGTACCACCAATTTGCTAAGTGTATATGTATTAGCATATACAAAATTATTAATGAACCAACACAAAGCATCATACGCACAATAGAATATTACAATAAATTCAAATAATGATTCTGTTGGTTTGTTATTAATTATATGTATGGTGGATACATTAATGTTTAAACATGGTGATGGATTAACTATACTTATGGATTGGAACTATTATACAATGACAGAATAATGCACCTTTTTTTACTAGACAAACGCGCATGTTTTTTTATCAGTTGCTTGCATACTTTTTTAAAAAGATAACATTTTGGTAGTATTAATACTAATCTATCCGCATATTTAGTTTGTATAAAATGAAACCAAATAAACACAGCCAGATTAAAGCATACATAAAATACCAATGATCAATCCGTTTAGATTAACATTTTACGAACTCATTTTGCATGAAATCTTCATTTAAATGCGTCTGTTCCATATGCAATTGCACACATTCCGACATAAGGCAAACTGTAACGGCTGATTGGCTATCAACATTATTAATCCGGTAGCGTATTTGGTTTTCAATATTTGCACCGTGATGAGGTATCCAGGTATTGCATTTAATATTATAATCTATAGTGTAAAGTCGATGGCCATTTATATGAGGGGATACAACATCAAACTTCATTATTAGGGGATTAATGTACAATTCGCTAGTTATTGTTTATTCGACAAAACGAATTTTATGGATCACCCATTAACATTTCTGTGCGTGTTGGGATGAATGTGTGACGCGTATCTTTATTACTGAAATGATAATTATACTATCGATTTCGAAGGGTTTATTACCGTTTTGCTTTTAACACGATGCAATAATTGAAATTCGATTTCAACGTGTTTTCTAATTTTAATTCAGTTATTTAATAGTCGTTGGAACATTTTATTGAAAACAACACAATATATGAGCAGAATTCCGTTAACATACATTGTGTTTACATATTTTTGTTTTTTTGGTATGTATTTTGTTGTAGTCTTAAATCAATTGTCATATTTTTTAGAGTAACGGATTAATTTGTTGCTAGTTCTTTTCAATTGCACTGTCTACTTTTGGACTAATTAGGTAGTATTATAGGTCCATACGAACAACGAGATAGCTAACTTATGTATGTAATGGGGGGTTATATGAAAAACGTATCACAATAAGGATTTCAGTACATCAGCTATTAATGTGAGGCGTACAATATACAACACATAATAGCTCACTTTGGCAAGAACAACCTAACTACAGAAGAGCTAAAGACAATCCCTTGGCTTAATCTCTTGAACCTGACTATTGAAGAAACAGAATTGCCAAAGGAGCATGACTTTGGAAGTGCACAATAGGACAATCATGTCCGCAGTGTATGGATGCTAAGAGAAACACCATACACTGTTTAGAAGTCTTGTCGTTTTTTTTCTTGGTTTCTTTCTATAACTTGGATAGCCACTGTGGATCTAGTAATAACAAGATCTTAATACCTATGATCAGGTATACCATATTTACTGGTTGTTGTTTAAGTCTGGCGTCTTTTATAGTTGTCTTTGCTCTTATTTTTGTTTAGTCAGATAGTTTAATTGGAGGATGAGTTTAGTCTAAGAACTTTTCTGCTTATCTGAATGGATTTATTTTGAGAAGTTGATTGTTTTAAGTGTTAATATGCTTAGTTTGGTGTAATTTTACTAAATTGGTGTTAAGGCCTGATAATATATTTTAAAAACGGTAGCAAAAGTTTCTCCTTTAGATGGTAAAATTATGGAAAAAAGGTTTTCTGATTTTTTAGATTTTGTGAGTTGTCTTTTTGGTGATTTGATGTTACAATTCCGTTTTGGTAGTTGATGTAAAAGTGGTTACGGTTAAACTGTCTATCTGGTGAAGATTGAGACAAGTTATAGGTTTGGGTTATAGAAGCTGATGATGAAACGCGTTGTTGTCCAAAATCTTGTTGATTAGTATTAGTTTTGCTGTTGATATCTGTGGATTGCAGTTTACTTTATGTTTATTTTAGATTTCAAACTAAGTGTTTTGTCAGTGTTTATATTGTCTTTTTATACAATACTCATCTAAGAAAGCTTTGTCAGCCGGTTCCTTATTCTCGATATTTTAATTATTTCTTAGAATAAATATTATTTGTATAATACGGAATGGTAGACCATTTGAACCGCTTTTGTTACCGAAATCGGTTTTAAGAAGAGGCTGTGACATGTTTCAAGGCGTAAACTACTTTCGGATAACGGTTTTTAATTATTTGTGTTGTTGCAATGTTGATGTATTTTTTTGGGAATGAATGGTTGTTTCAATTATTGTCTCAAAGATGTTATGGCATCCTTTACCAACTCTGTTGCTATCTCGGATTGAGTCATGCTATACAGCTTCAGACTAACTTAAAAAACTAAACATAATACAAGCTTATTTTTTTACGGCGTATAAACTAAAGAAGAAATGAACTATTTAACGAATAAATCAATGAAATACTGGAATCACTAAAGTCAAGAAATATCATAATAATACTCGGGGATTTTAACGTGAAGATAGGCAAAGGAAGATGCAACAAATAAATAGGTGAATATGGGTTAGGGTCAAGAAATGAAAGAGGCGACAGATTTTTACAGTTTTGCCAAAAATTATAACGAACATTTTCTAAGGGGTTTTTTAATAAAGTCGGGTAGATGTTGAAATGTAATAAAACAAGCTGTGTGTGAGGTATTACAAAAAAAAAAATTGAAAGGCTCATGTATGCTATTAAGTGTGAAATATCTTTTTTTTGGGGTTCCATCTCTATTACTGAAGGTTGGAAACAATCATGCTGAACCCTATCCGATTCTTTGCTGCTCTAAACAAGGAATGGGCATCTAGGCCAGTCTAATCCCGGATGTTCTTTAGCCTGGAGTATTTCTTACGGCTAATGCTTTGTCAAATATCTTGACCTCTATTATCAAATTCAAGATTTTATATTTATTATTGTCGATCTTGGCACATACGTCACAACACTTCTTTATTAGTGGTATGATCTACCCACAACACTCTTAAAAGCCTACGGAACGCCCACATTTTAAAAGCCTCTAATCGATTCATGGTGTTTACGTTTTACAGCCATACAACAATACCGAATACGCATGGCACTTCACATACTTAGTCGGAGTGTTAAACTTAGGCTTTTATTTGTTAAGTGGTTTTATGCAATTGAAGGCTTGTTCTATCCTAGCTCGAACCTTATACTTCGGGTCCAAATCTTTTGTGATTCAACTTCCCTGATATAATTTTGGTACTACTTTAATGGTTTCTCCGTAAATTTGTACATGGCAAGGTGGTGTTTTCCTGCTTACTACCATAACTTTTGTTTTTTTTTGTGTGTTTATCTTTAGGCTAAGGTTGTCACTAGCATCTGTAATTTTATTTAATAACCGTTGTAGTGCTTCTGGGCTGTCAGCAATTATAGCGGTATTATCAGCATATCGTATATTGTACACATTTCGAATACAAGTTGAATAATAAGGGCGAAAGAACGCAACCTTGGCGCACTCCCCTCTTGATTACAGCGGGTTCAGTAGTAGTATTTTCAACTCTGACTGCGGTTGTTTGTTGCCAATACAAATTCTTGATTATTTCAATACCGTTCCGGTCTAGTCTTTTCAATTTCAGTATTTTTAAGAGGTCCGTGTGTTTTACTTGATCGAAGGCCTTTTCGTAGTCAATAAAACATATAAATGTGTCTTGCTGCTGATCTTTGCATTTTTGAAGAAGTACAAATAGACCATATAAAGCTTTCCTAGTTTCCGTCGCTAATATCTCTTTCGCGTTTTTTGTAGATTCTTGTGTGGATGGTTTTTAGAAAGATCTTGAGGACGTGACTCATCAGACTTATTAGTAGGAACTGATCAAATATGACATTGTTTAAATGCCCACATCGGCTTCTTATGGTGGCACGGACCCGAGTGGTCCAATTTTCAATGACTCTTCCGCATAGATTTGGCTGAATTTGAGCGATGGCCTGCGTTATGTTCACCTTTAGTGTATTGGTCGATTGTGGTTTATTTGCATAGACCTGCGAATTTAAGAAACCCTACAAAAAAGTCTGGTGGCCAATTTACATCACCTCTGCGAGAGATAACCTTACTCTCAAAACGTTCATGCAGAATATCAATTGTGGTGTCCGCTGTGTGGCACGTGGCGCCGTCCTGCTGGAACCACATGTTGTCTAGGTCCATATGATTTAATTTGGGCCATAAGAAATTAGATATCATTGTTCTGTAGCGTTCGCCGTTGACGGTGACCGCCTCACCAACGTCGTTTTCGAAAAAATACGGAAAAATCTACACCAAACGGTAACTTTTTGAGGATGAATTATCTCCTGTTGTGGGGTGGTGTTGTTTTATATACGGCAATTTTGCTTGTTAACATAGCCATTAATCCAAAAATGCGTCTCATTGCTAAAGATGATTTTTTCTTCAAAATTAGGGTTTTCTTCCAAACGATTTGAAGCCCAGTCAGCAAACAAACAGCGTTGTCTATGGTCATGAAGTTTAAGCTCCTGGGTCAATTTGATCTTTTACGGTTGTAGGCCTAAGCCCGAGTTCTTGTGCACGGCGAGTAATCGACTCCCTCCGGTTCTGCTGTATATTTTCACGGACCGCGGCGATGTTTTTCACCGATCTTGCGTTTCTTGAACGTACAGGTTTTGGCTGATTATTTACTAAACCCTTCATCTCAAATTTGGTCACCAAACGTTGAAGGGTCGACTGTGAAGGGCCACCACGTCTACCGTAAAATGGGCGCTATGCGCGCAACGTTTGCTCTACCGAACACTCAACTTGCCATGGTGATTTGGCATAAGTAACTGAATAATAAACAAAAGATTTGATAGATGTCACAACTGAAAAACCCTTAGATTTAGTTGTTCTATATGAATTGAACATGTTTGGGAGATGCTTGGTCGAAGAATTCTAAGTTGTGTTTTTGCTTTTTTGACTTTGAATGAGTTGCGGTTTTTTTAAATTTTTTCCGTTTTCCGTTTTTTAAAATGGTGAGTTTAGTACAATAGCAATAGATTGCAATAATGTTAATTCTAGTAACATCTGAGACAACAAAAATGTCTAGAGTAGGAATTGCGTATTAGAGAGACCATTTGATCAAAGAGTGCACAATTTTATCAAAGCGACACAAGTACTGTTTCTTAAACTTGATGATTTTTTAAGCTAACTCCGTCATTCTATTTGATTGGTCCTAGACTTTTTTGTTGGTATTTTAAACATTAATACATTGTGAAGTAGTGTAGCACTTGGATTAACACATGCTTAGGATTTTTGACGCCAACTTATCAATATCACCGTATTTATTTTTGGTAATTTTTTTGTTACAATGTAGAAGCAGTAAGTGTCACTTTAGGCTGACCATTAGTAACATTATTTTAGATAATTATTAATGTTTACCACAGTCGCTTAATTGGCTAGGCACTAGGCACTCCAAGATAGAACATTTATTTTTGTCTTTACTTTAAAATGTTGGCTAAAACAAATAAAATAGGACGTCCCCTCAGTTTCTAAAAAAATATTGATTTAGTTGTAAAAAAATGTTGAGCTGTAATTAGTTAGAACTCATCGAGATATTGATAGGAATGTATATTGAGACCTGTCATTGATTGCAAAGGAAGGGTTCGTATTCATTGAAATTGTTGGAGGGACTGGAATTATTTACAACTGCACTTATTAACCCTCACCAATCCTGGTGTCATAAGGACTTGTCATAAAAATTATTCATATCTATAAAGCCGCATTGTTTGCAATTCTGTTCCCAATTTTCTCATATACGAATACGAAATCAGATGGTAAAAATAAAATAACATTTATTCAATAATAAATTTTATAAACACAATCTGTAATTAATATGTAAAAGAGATGTCATACTTATGTCGCTTACTTAGATAACTATATTCAATATTCTTCTAAGAGACAATTAATTAATGTCCCATTGTTTCAATTAAGTGAGCTCAGTATAAGTGAAAGCTATTGATTAAATGCTGAACAAGGTAGATAAATTTAAATAGCAGGTGATATACACCCTCGCTCGGCTACCGATATGAGCTAAATATTCTTAATCCTTTCGGCCTACAATGTATATTAATATCGGGCGGACCAAACAACTTCATCGAGCTGTCACGTGCACGCCTACCGTATACAGCTGAAGTGTACCACTGTGATGACAATGCCCGTGTTTATTTTCCATTACTAGCGCCATACACAACAGAGACTTGAAAGTATATACACATACAACACATCCTCCAGGACCGGTTGTATTCAGGTGTTACACTACGATTACCTACAATTAGCGCAATGCCGGTACAAGCTTTGAATTAGTATTTCACTTTGTTACGGTGAACGCTTTCAGTTATTAACACTGAACTAGTTTACATGCTTTTATCCATGATCAAAAACAAAGGTTACTTAATGTCAAACAGTTTATGAGCTTTAAGGAAATTAAACTTCTTTATAATAATAATTCAAACAAACCGACTGGTATTTTTCTTTTTTTTTAATATTTTGAGATATTCCAGAATATTTAAACTTCGATCCGCGCCGTTATTCGAATATAAAATACCCACATTCCGCAAACGTTTGACCCAGAATGGTTTCGTTAATGCTCGGGTTAGAAGTTGATCCGCGCTTTTTAACATCTCAAACTCAATACCGATGAATTAATCGCTATGGCTTAAATATAAAATGCTTCAGTCTGCATTCTTTTTAAAATATATTACAAGTATAAATCTCCTGATGTTTTCTCCTGCGGCGAACACTTTTTAAACCGATTGGGCGATATAATGAAAAAGGAACCGCAGATGACAAATATCCCCCTCGTATTTTTTTTTATTGTTGCATAAGTTTGTTTTTTATTTTAGATACACATCGTCGTGGCCTATTTTACATTTTATATTCCGAAACGCACTTAAATGTATAAATCTTCACTACAGAGCCACTTAAATGGACTTATCTAAATCTTCTCTTGAGGAGATATAAATTTTTATTTGCAACTTAGATGTTATTTTTTATAGAATTTGGATTGGATGTATTTAGTTTGCTGCGAGTGATATGGCTACATAAATGAATGCAAATTGAAAAGGGATAATTAAATTACAACTGAGAGCGCCCACTATATCCGTTCGGGTAATCAACAGTCAAATTTGTAATTTCTACTACTAAAAAAGTTGTTGAGAATTATAATTGGAGTGTCTTGAAATTGAATGTAGAATATTAAAATATGCAATATGTTTATTTGATAAAAGTATAGATTACATAGTTTTATTTATTAACAATAATTGTACTCATTCAGTTCGTGAATATGTATGTAAATTTTTAGTTTAATAAAAAAATATTTATTTATATCGTAGGTCGATTGGTACAAATATTAATTAAATATTTGATATAATGCTCTGCAGGATTCTTCAACCACTTTTTAGAAGCAAAGATTTAGCTTGGTACAAGATTGTAGTATTGTTTTGTTCTAAAACGTTTATATGCTTTTCTACGAGTTTTATTTGACTGGAATGGCGTAGGGGCAGCATTTTTTTGCTAACTTTTTTTCTATATTTTTTCCTATTGGCGGTCATGTCGAACAGTTGTTCTAAGCTTGTATCTGTTTAGTTTTGCAAAATTACTTAACCATGATAGGGTTCTTCTACCAATTGATCTTTGTTCCTCAATCCGACTCTCTATTATCAGGCGCAGAGTGTTGTATTTTTTGTTGCGCATTATGTGTCGCGTTTTTTTTTTAATAATAGTAGTCACTCCCTTTTTTGTTTATTCTTTTAAGAACAGTTTTGTTTTCTACTTTTTTTGTTCAAGGTATTTGTACTTATACATCTTAACTTGCTTGATCTGTTGTTATTTAGTGTTATGTTTATGGTACCAAGATGAAAGTAATTTTGCTGATTTTTATTACTTTAGTTTTTGTTATGTTTATGGTTACTTTCTACATGCTCTTGGTTTAGCATGTGTTGCAGGTCTGATTTGTTTTTGGCAAGGATCCATTAATCATCTGCAAACCGTATGTTGTTTATCTATCGGTCGTTCATCTTTATACTTATTTTACACGACGTATTTAAAGATTTTCTTGAATTACGCGTTAAAGAGCATGGGAGATAGAATACAACCTTGACGGGCACTTCTTTTTTATTTTTAGTTGTATTGTTGTCTTTCCTCCTACTTTTAATATTGTTTTTTTAATGCCAGTAAATGCTCCAGATGATGCGTATGTCTTTCTTAATGAGCCCCAAGTTTTTTAGATCTACGATTAAGTTATTGTGTCTTAACTTGTTGAAAGCTTTTTGATAGTCTATGAAGCAAATGTAGACATTTTTTGGTGGTCTAATTTTTGTACATGGATCTGGAGTGCGAAGAGCGCTTCACGTGATCCAAGGCGGTTACGGAATGAACTGAGACATACATTCTCAAGATGGCAGGTCTGCCGGATTTAACTTTTCCTGTATGTGATGCTAATTTTTTTATCTGGTTTCTACAAATTATTTGGGCATACATGATCAACATGATAGGTCAACCAGGTATAACCTATCTACTATGGCGCTCCCTGCAAATTTAATAAATTTATAATAGTAAATATCACTCATTGCTTGCTTTAGCAAAGGAACCGGAGAAAAAGTTGAGATTACATACATAGTAAGCTTCCAGTCACCGAACTTCATTGCTTCCGTACGTCAAAAAGGTTTATTTCTGCAATGACTTCTTAGAGGACACTTACAACGACACACCGTTAAATAACATTTGACCTACTCGAATCAGAGAAATTATCTTGTAACTGAAAACTCAATATGTTTCTTCTTTTTTTTCCAGTACCTTCTCTTTACAGGAGGTTGGCGACCATATGTCTGAACTCGTCCCGGTTTTGTGCGAGTCGTATTAGTGTAGAAGCTTCTTTGATTCCGAACCATTGTCGCAAGTTTAGCATCCAGGAGAACCTCTTCCTACCGATTTCCCGTTTAACTTCTATTTTCTTTTCCATGATTAATTGCAGGTATTGGTATTTGTCATTTCGTTCGGAATATGTGTCTAAAATATCGTTTTACCGTCAAGAGTAGTTCTGTATCTTTGTCTATTTGCTTGAGTACTTTGTTGTTTGTTATTTTATCTGTCCGTGGAATTTTTAGCATCCTCCGATACAGCCACATTTTGAAGGTTTCGATTTTATTTATAGATGATACCTTTAGTGTCCACCTCTTGACTCCATACAATAGTACCGAGAAGACATAACATTTGACGGTTTTCCACCTGATTTTAAGTGTTGCATACTAATGGTCGGAATTTTTGAAAAGTGAATCTGGTTATTTCAATTTGTGTTTTGATGTCATGGATCGGGTCCCACTGTTTTTTGAGCCAGCTGCCTAAGTATTTGAATACACCCGTTTAATTGGTTTACCGTTAATGGTTAGTGCATCGTTATTTGCGGAGTTGTCCTTGCTAATAATCATTAATTTGGTTTTTGCGATGTTTATTTTGAGTCCATACTCGGAACAAGCTTGTTTAACTTGGTCTATAAGGCATTGCAGATCTTCGATAGTGTTGGTTAGTATCACGTATCACAGAATCTTTTGCATTTCTGATGTTATTTACTGGTTTTTTGTTTACTTTTATGCATTTTGTGCATTCGTCTAGTGCCGTTCGGAATATGTTTTTGGCATATAGGTTGAACAGGAGCGGTGACAGAATGCATTCTTGTCGGACGCTTCTTAATATTTGGAACTCCTCCGTTTGATTTTGTCCGACCTTATCCTGTGCTGTTTGGTTCCAGTATAGATTTGTGATGATGCGGATCGTCGATGTTGGTTCTTTTAAGCATTTCAACTAGTTTTTTAGTCTATAAAGCAAGCATAGACTGTGCGGCGTTGATCTATACATTCCTGGGTTAAAACTTGCATGGAGAATAGTGCCTTTTTCGTACCGAATCCATTCCTGAAACCAAACTGGGTGTCTCCGATTTCTTGGTCGATCTTTTTCCATATACGGGTGTGTATGATACGTAAAAATATCTTTACCGCATGAGACGGTACTTGCTACATCTCTTAGCGTTTGGTTTTTTTGGAAAAGTAATGAAGGTAGATTTTAGCCAGTTTTTAGGTATGCAGCCTGTATTGTATATCTTATTGTACAGTCGTAGTAGATGTGTTAAAGTTTTTTTATTCATTGCCTTAAAGAGTTTGGCGTTTAGCTTGTCTGGTCCAGGGGCTTTTCTACTTTTTGTGTCTTGAATTGCTTTTTGTAGTTCTTCTTTGAGAATGGTTGGTCCTTCCATCTAGTGTCCGCATCAACTGAGATGGTTGGTCTGTCATCCGTAAACAGTTTCTTTGTATATTTCTTCCACGTGTTTATTTGATTAATCTGCTCCATCATTAGTTTGTTGTTATCATCTATTAGTTTTCCATACTGGTTTTTCTTATGTGTATGTGTCATTTTCTTAATAAGTGTGCATGTTGAAGGAGTCGTGTTTAGCGTGATATTTTTCTATTTCCCAACACTTTTCTCGGAGCCATGCTTTTCTTGCTATTTGGATTTCTTTTTTGATTTGTGTTTTAGCATTTTGTATTCTCTAGGATGGTACTTATGTTTTCTTTGTTCTTCTATTAACAGTAAGACGTTATCACTCATCCATTCTTGTTTTCTTTGTCGTTGGCACCAGCCTAAGATTTGTTCTGCATTAGTCCTCATTGTGTCTACTACTTGTTGCCATGTTTCTTCTACCGATATGATGTTGTTTGGTATTGTATCCTTTATCTTGGGATTTTGCTTGTCAGCATAGTTTTTGAAATATCTGGATCTTTAAGTTTGGTGTAGCCTAACTTTTTTGATGTTATTCTTGCATGTTATTACATGACAAATATAAAAAATAAACAAAAACAACAACAACCACGAGCCCTCAATACCGATAACTTGAGATGGGATTAAACCCTCAAACCTCAAGTGATGATAGAGGGAAGAATCTATTTTTATTTTTATTATTATTTATTATACATTCAGTATTGTTTTGTATTATATAAATTTTATTAATAAATATATATTATTAATGTGGAGATTTCAGAGAGAGTTGAACGGTTGCAACTACCGGATTATGGTTGGAGTCGATGTCTGCCCCGGGTATGTCCTTACGTTTTTTATTGTGTTGCAAAGTTGTTTGTTCACTATAACGTAAACGGTCTGGTTTTTGACCAGGTGATCCTCCGTATCTTCTGGCGACCTCTACGTGTATAGGCGTCTTGCTGGGTGCTAAACTCAGGTGTTACATCCTCATGTTTTCTCTTGGCAATATTGCAGCAGTCTGTCCCCACGATCATTTCTCTGGTCTAATCTAAATTCTTTGACGATGTCCTTGAATCTCCCTTTTCCTATCTTTGCGTTGAAGTTGCTTATTATGAAGGTAATGTCTTGTTTCTTAAGGGACTTCATTATGTGTTGGATCCAACATCTAATCTGTTTTTGGCTCTAACAGAATTCCGAATATAGCAGTCACATCTTTTTTGAATAAAGCAGTAATGGCTCATGTGATTTTTTGAACTGCGCATTTCCTAAAAAAGCTTGTAAAAGACCAGAAATTTCTTCAATACTACCAGCTAATTAGTCTTCTATGCACCTTAAGTTCGGTAATACGGAGGTTTATCTTGGACATAATCTACACCCCACGAAGTCTAACGATCTTTTTTCCGCTCACCAACATTGATTTTGACGAGACTACTCTATAGTCCACCTGTTGGCGCCCCCAAATTGTATTATTATTTAATACGTTTTATTATATCTAATTATTTTATATTTATGGTTATTGTGACATCCGTTTGTAATTATTTGTTTTATTTGTACAGATGTTTTTATGTTTAAGCTTTTATACCTGATTAACCCTTAAATTCCCAGAAATATGAATTTTATTACTCGTTGTTAAAAACTAATCATTGCACCCTTTTTTACCCATTAATAAATTGTATATATATTATATTTTATGTAAAATAGAGTTAGTTATTATTGAACTTGCAATCGAGCAGCAATAAATACATAGAGTAAGAAGACAGCGTTTATTATAAAAACCTACCCAATCTACTTAGACCGCGTAAGGACGTAAATTCAATTATTTCCACATGGCTAAACCACCACCAAATAAATCGAGTGGGCAGTACGTTGTAAAAATTTTTAAAAGTCTGGCACAAAGACCTATTATTAAAACTGCACAGATTAAAATTTGTATAAAGTTGATAGTTTCATATCTAACCCGCAGAACTTTGTCAGAAGCAGATGTTCCTCAAGGCTTTATGTTTTTGTCGATGCTATTTAATTTGTTTGTCGGCGACTGGCTGGAAGCACGGGGTTAAATGGCTCAATATGCTGATGAGGCAATCCTAATCTACAGCTCTAGGATCACCAAATGCGGTCACCATATGAGTACAAAAAGCTACCAGTGGTTTCAAAACTGGTAAAATGGGAAAAGCTGTCTTCTTTTTACGGCGACGCACCATTCTGCACACAAATGCTTTTTTTAACGACGTCCTTATTCCGTGGTCCAAGTATCTGAGTATTCCTTTTGGTAAAGGTCTTACGTACAAATTGCACGTGAAGTTTATCCATGACAATCTAGATTGTTAAAAAACTTTTTTTGACAGAACAGCGGCATGTTGCTTTGGATCAAAATCCGGATGTACACTACCATTATCACAGTCTTACTCCGCAACCTATAGATTGTACTAACCTACCATCTATCTATCTATCTAAGCCTTATGGTCTCAAACTCTCAGGTATGACCCGGGGGAATATAGTCTGATATGAACTCTCTTTTCAAACTATAAAAAAATGTTGGTACAGTTGAGGCTGACTACCAGCCAAGGTAATAACAACATCAAACCGAAGTGAGGACCAGCTAATATCCGCGCCCAGTAAAGTCTATCACTGGTCACACCGACCGGCAAATTTCAGGGTATTTTTTTTTTACCTGCTATCGTGTCAACAGAACCAAGCAACATTTGTCTTGCAGCTCAGTGAAGTCGAGATGTGCCTGCGGAAATATCACACGGAAACTCCGCAACTATTCTTCAGCGCACACATAAAGATCTAAAATTCTAAAAATCAGGTGTTATATATTGTTACAGGGACGCAATATAAATTGTCCAGCATTAATCACTAAAATACATTAATTCTACCATTTATATTTGTATCTTTAAGGAATAGTAATGACAATTGAAACAGTTAAGGATGAGATTAAAAAAAATCGCCTTTTTGCTTTTTGCTTGCCATTTTGATACAACTTGGATTTTTTAATTCTTTATAGTACAATTTTTTTTAATATTTTATACTTTTTATCAGCACTTTGTATATTAGCGATTAACAAAAACTACTAATGGCATAAAAAAATGTAAAATCAATGAAACAGTATATTACATTTTTTCTATAAAATACGATTTTATCAGCATCGTTTATGTTGTGGTTGAATTATTTAGCTTTAACTTTTGAATGAAATTAATGCAATAGTGGAGTCATGATAAAGCACATGCGAAATGTGAATTAATATCATCGTCTCGTTAAAATGTTATTAGTCAGACTTGGAGAGTGTTGGAATATTGCTGTGATAAATGTAAATAGTTGCGGAAACGTTAATTATCTCTTTTTTACTATTTTATAGTCTACAAATTTTAATTAATTTAATAGTTTAAAGTATAATTAATTTAGTAACATGCCACTTATTATATTACAAATTAAAATTGTAATGTTTTTTAATAAGCAAAGTTAAGGAAAAAGTATGCTGAAGTATATAATAGATTAATTATGTACTATGTTAAAATTGCCTTTTTAACATTTATTTTAATCATGAATTAAAAATTAAAATGATTTTATAAAATATACTTTAAATGTATTTTGTTACATTTTACTATTAATTAAAATAATATATCATTAGCCCCGCAACTATATCCAACAGGACTTTACTAATTTAATGAACTCCGCTGGTAAAGGTAAACTGTGGTGAATGCGCCGGGCATTTAAAGTTTACTCAGTATCTTGTATTTATGCACCTCATACAACGGATTTTTTTGTTGTGTATATACATACACAGCACTAACAAATGTTGCATTTGGTGTACTTAAAAGCTATTCAGTTGCACACAATCAACGACTACAATAACTAACTTAATGCCATGTTACATGCCATCTTACATTTAATCTTGTTAAAGAACTTGTTACATAACAAAATAAAATAAGCTTATTCTTATAACGAGTGCTATAATTAATCAACGAAAAATATGTTTAGTTTTATTTTGTAGTTTATGAACTGGCTTAAATATATAAATTTTGTGAATTGCTTTTAAACTAACAATTTATTTATTAATTATATTTACTTATTCATTCTTAATACCTTAAAGTATTCATAAATTTACATTTACAAACTATATTACTTAGAGCGCACCCTTTTTAAATTATTGAAATCAAATAGATCCATTAGCAATAAATCGAGTTTAAAAACGTTTTAAATAAATATCCAAGCAGGGCGCTGAATACCTCCAGATAGTCTTTAAAGATTCACCCTTATTTACGGCCACCTTCCTCTACAAAACAACAAATAAATGTACGAAATAACAGCGCCGGCAATAAAAACACAATTCTATCGAACACCCTGTCACATATATTAATGTAAAGGGAGTAAAAAAAACCGCTTCCCAACTGAAAGGTATTTTCATAAAACCAATATCCAAAACAAAATTACATTTACATAATCTTCCTATTAGAGTCTCTCTTTATCTCATGCATATAAATCCGCGTATACCCTATTCCGTTTTAATGATGAGGGGTCCGTCCAGGAAGCGCATCCTGATGGAAAAACAATAGATGTTGACGGGGGACCTACAGTCGGTCTGTAATTTTTGCGTACGTAATGTTTACATCATAATTTCCAATTAAAAAATATCTTTTTTACATTTACATTTTTAGGTTGTGTGAAACATTATTAATATTAATAATGGAACGAAATGGTCGTGTTTCCATCTGAATTGTAAATAATTGGATTTACTTCTTTTGTAGCAGAATTGAGTATTTATATATTTTTTTTAAATTTATTTTTATATTTTTACAAATCCAATAATAGTTACATAATCTTTAATTACAAACCAAATTTTGTTTTTTATGTTTTTCAAATTTCACAGTTAAAAATATGTGTGTTTGATTGTATGTTTACGAATATTGATTTCTTTAATAGCAGACTAAGAGTAGTAATTAATAATATTAACTGAGCACTGGGAAGCATACATATTAAAAGATATAAAGTAATCTGGAAACGTTTTTGTATTAGGTTACAATTTGGGGGTCAGAAATCTGTCTGATTTGGTTAATAATTACGAGCATAATTACCGTGCATATATAAAATAATTAGTTAGTTAGTTTAGATTTATGGCATATCAGCCTAAAAAGACTATTAATGCCGAATAAAACAATTAATGACTATAGCTTTAGTACTCTTATTTTTATTGCTATTTTTATAATGTGCCACAGAGGTTAAAATTTTAATTAAATAGTTTTTTACTTTTTAAGGCTACATTTAATTTTATAATTGAATTAAGTAGAAGTCGTAATAAATCAATTTTAGCTGCTTTTACACAATATTAACATGTAAGAAACAAAAATGTTACAAACAAATTTAGAAATATTATTTACAGAATAAAAATAATCTACAATTGTATATTGTAAAAGAGCTAGTGCGAAATGAACATTACGTGTTGTACACTACACTTTTTCTAAGACTACAATAAATAGAAAAAAAAAACAATTTACGGAACTTTCTACAAGTTGTCCTGTTAATTTTTTTGACAGGTGATCTATAACTTTTTGATAGTTTCGTGCGCAATGTTTACATTTCACAAGCCATATACGTGCGAAATGAACCGTATGAAGTAGCATATATTCCGTATCAATAGCAGCACAATGAACCTATTACAGTGAGAAGTACAAAAATACAAATTATATTAATATTTTCTTTTGGTATTACTAAGCAGTTACAACAATAAGTTTACCTGAAGATCTTTTGGCACAACAAAAAAAAAAGGATATAGATTTGGCATTTAAAAGTAAGGAAAGAAAAATATTAGTAGATATAGATATTGAATACTCACGTTTTTTTTTACTTATAAGGACTCGACAAACTAAGAATATTAAAATATAAATTGTGGTTTTTTTCTGTTGCAAATTTGGGTTACGTCACTAATTTGTTTTATAAACTCACTTAAAGATTTTTTAAAACTTTGTTTGGCGCCTAAATTACTGATTGAAATCTGCACTGTGAAGACCTTTGGAAACTTTGGGCTACATATATAATAAACATTAAAAGCTATCAAATAGCTTATAAAATAGTTTACATGATCTGATGATCTGGAGTATAGAACGCATACAATGACGTTGAAAGGTTTTGACATTAGCACTATTTGTCCTAATAGAGACTTTATTAAATTAGAAAAGCAAAGTAACGCTTAGGTGTGCTTTGAAGAACCTACTAGAATGTTGAATGGTATATAAGGTTTAGGAGTTTAAGTAAGTTGTAGTAGGCAGGAGATAATTTAGGAGGCAGAAGGATGCTCTTGAGAAATCGTAAGAAACATTAAACCACTTGTTGAAAGTATCAGTAAGAAACTTTAGGATGGTTTTTAATTGGAAAACTTTTTACATTGTAGGGTTTCTACGAGTATCGTGGCAAATCTAGGTACTACTAGGAGGGAAGAGTACTCGAGAACTATCAGATAGGACAGAAAGAAAATATGATAGTACTTTGAAGAGAAGTGTTAGTAGCACGTTGCAAAAAAATGTTGATTTGATCTAGTTTTGTTGGGGTGCACATCTGGTGTATGTTATGATGAACTTTAACCAGTTTGGTCTAAAAAAGGAAGAAGATCCTCCTGAATGGCGCAAATAACTTAGTAGATCACAGGAACTTATAGGGGATCCAATAAGCTCAAGAAATAAACCAATAAAACTCAAAAAAGTTTTATCATTTTATACTGTGTTATATTATACTGAGTATTGAGGAGAATCTATGTATTACTATAAAGGGAAAAGTATTTGAGAACTATCGTATGGGATGGAAATTATTTGGAAAAATTGAGTGATTTAGTAGTTTGAGGAGACACTATAAGTATTAGGAGGATCACTTTGCGGAGCATGGAAAGTCTTGTTGATTTAAACTAATTTTATGAGACACACAATAAAAAAAGGTTTTGGTTTTCTTATCTGATCTACAGTTTTGGAAAGATTAGATTCTATAATAATTTTTGAGAAATATATTGATTTTGACTTTTATTCTTATTCATTTGTTTTAGTTTTAATGGCCGATGTTTTAGGGCGTATGCTTGTGTTACTATTTTTTTCGGCCCACATAGGTGATTTTCAGCCCGCATATACTCACTGGCCTTTTTGGGTATTTGCGGTATTTGATTGGCTGTGATTTACAATTTCATATGTAGACGTCATATCTTAAAATCAATCTGACTGTATTGACAAATTATAATAAAGATTGAAAATAATGTTTTGAGTTGGGGCAGGCGAAAAAATATCGAGAGTAAATCGCACTTCGCTGCTGAAGCCTATTTTTGGCCTTTGATACACTATATACTATTTTGACCCCAAAATTATAAATGTTTGTGTTCCTCGAGGTTTTTTTTTTAACCGACGTTACTTTTGATACTTCTAATGTTTTGGGATTTTTTTATTAAAAGAGCTCACTCAGTATATTACTATAAGTCTTAAATTATATGTTTTTAATTACATTTGTACGTAAAGTTAAGAGAACGACATTATTAAAGATCCATTTCAGACCAAACTAGACTAAACTTTATTCATATATCACCTATTGCAAAGTCAATCAGGGGAACACATTGTATATTTGAATGAACATTTGAATCAATGAAATTACGAAAGATTAAATATTTTATTTATAAACTCAAATTTAAAAAACATATGCATGATGTTATATAATGACGTCAATTTTACAGCAAACAATAACAATCTCAGACATCTAATTACAGAAGTTACAACATTTTAAAAAATGCAGTATATTAAAAAAAATTTACATTATTTTAATCCTTTAACAATTACTATTAAGTCTACTACAGTTATTTTAATATATGTATATCATTTCCTTGATGACATATTTTTCAGAATGAAGTTGTTAAGTTGCAATGTGGAAAAATAAAATCAATCGTTTTAAACTTTACACAAACATCTCCTTTGAAAACATAATGGTATATAAATAAAATAAAAATATACATGCAATTATTTACAGTAAAGCAATATTGAATACTTTAAACAAAACTCTGCATCAAACGAATCTTTTAAAAGATTGTAATTATACTAATATTTTGTTTGTAGAATTGAATAAAAAAGTTCTTTTTACTATCTTAGTTGTTAAAATTGTAAGGTTTATTTTACGCGTGCATATTGTAATGTTTGAATTAATATGAATATTACACTTTTTTATGAATTTGCTTGGTAAAATGTAATAATATAAATTAAATGTGACAGTTAGAAGAAAGTGACCGTCAAGTGGAAATTTACTCCAACTGATTTACTCTAGCTATGAAAATAATTAAATGGAAATAAAGTCAATCGTTTGAAAAGTATTTAAAATTCCTCAGAACTGTAGTCATTTTGTATTTGCTACATAGTGAATGAAACTTTCCCACCCTTTTGTAGATTGAAAATTTAATGAATCCCGCTTAAAATGAAATAAAAAATTAATCGAGAGATTAGTGTGGGGCCGCAGTTTTATTTTATAATTTCATAAATTTTTCAGGGGCTGTGCTAATTCCTTAATTCCACTAATAAGGAATAATCGTAAAACGAACGTTCGTTTTTCGTGAGGACCCATTCAAAATATTAGTTTGATTCCCGGCGCGTTGTCGTTACAATTAAGTTTAATTAACAATGAGACGTCATCTCGAAACAAGTGAATTCGTTTCTCCCCCTCTTATAGCTGACGCCTTCATAATTACATCAGCCATGGCGGTTGATATTAATGAATTTTCCATCTTCGTCGTGTGCGTTGGATTATTACATAGCTCTTTTTCCCTGTATAGGTATGATGAGGGGGTGGGCACCGCCGCCGTCTTGGATATTTTAACATCACACGCGTCACCGAGTCAATTTCCATGTGCCCGGGGCCCCAGTCTGTCAAATACCGCGACTTTTCTGACGGAAGGGTGCACGGGGTTAACTTTAATCACAGTTCCTGATTTTAATGCCCGCGGGCGGCAGTTCCTTATTTGATTAACTCGAGTAAACCGCATTATTACGCCATGCATTTTTAACCAATTAAATTTGATTAATTTCGATTATTTACACTACATTATACATCGTTTAGGCAAACCGTATGATTATTCATCAATTTCATTTACTGTTCTGGCAAAATTAAATTTGTTTATTTTCAACATCTTGATATATCTTGCAAAAGCATTCATGAAATTTCAAGTCAAATAAATAAATCAGAGTTATCTCAGTTTGGATTTGATAAAAAAAAATTACATTATGAACCTATAATTTTAGTTTTAATGTTTTCACATAACGAAAATAGTTGTGTAAAAATAAAATAAATTAATAAAATTAATATTATATATTATATATACATATATATGTTTGGTTTTTACAGATTTTGTACAACAATTTATGAAATTTCTGTAAAAGAAACTAGTTAATGTCCGCAACAGTTATTACTACTTATCTTGGAATAGATATTGTGCAATGATTTTGAGGAGGATTTGCAGTAGATAATGCAACTTTAACTCGATTTTTTACATTACATTTTATAATACCTTTTATTGTAGCTGCTTTAGTAATGATTCACCTGGCTGTTCTGTAAATATTACAGTACAATATTTTTGATAAATGTGGCTACTAAATTGAAACTTTTTCTATTTTATCAGAATTAATTAATTAAATATGTACATCTATTTTATACATGTATTGGTATTGTTGGCTTTAGTTTCTAGTTTGTTAAAACCATTGTTTTATGTTAATTTACTTTTATGGAGTAGTTATGTGAAATAGGTATAGGAAGGAATAGGAAGCACCTTCTTTATTTACCAGAAATTTGACAGATGAGATTAGTTTGATTGTTAGTTGTACTTTGACATATATGAAAAGTGTAACAATTGTTAGACATTTGAAATATTATATTATAGAATATTGAACATATGACAGTGTTAACAGATGGCAATATGCAGGGTGTTTCCGGTCTTATGATTTTATTTTTAAATGGCGATTAAACAACAAATGGCCATTAACGCTAAAATGCTTTAATATAATATAATTTTATTTTTAAAAATAGTGCAAAATCCTACTCTACGTATGCATGAAGTGTTTTCCAAATAATCCGATTTGAAACTACTTGGCGAGAAGTTTTTTGAGTACTACTAGAATGATTTTCTTCAACAAGTTATAAGCCTTCATCTTTGGCATTGGTACGCTCTTAACGAATTTGCAGTACACCAGGTTTTCGTGCACGGAGTACTAGGTACGCCAGAACTCAGCTGCTGCAAAACGATTGTACGCTGAGCGGTTTCCTAACAGACTGACGGTGAAATAAATGTAAATGGCAACATAACCTCAACGTTTAATAATCTATCAAAATTATTTTTATTAATTCAAAATAAATACTTGATATTTACTTTGGGTTGGTATCAAATATTATATATTTGTGGTAGCATTACTATAAATTATTTTTGCGGTTGTCAAGTTTAATCAACTGTTACTTTAACTGTTTTTTTTTTATGAATTCCACCATTAAAGTTATAAATTTTACTATACTTGTACGGCTTGAAATAGTATAAAAATCGATCAACTGCATTCTAAACACACTACATTAATAACGCAGTTTTTTGTTGCAGAAACCATATAAAATACTTTATTTTATAGTTTTTTTTTTTTTAATATAACGGCTGTCCTACGACGTGATGTCCAAATTGTTTATTATTGATTAAATAATTACAATTTTAGAAAAGCTAATATTTATTTTTATTTTAGTTTAAATTCACAAAACAGATAGTCTAAAATGGCCACGGTTGTTTTAAAGATACATTTTGGTGGCTCTTCTTAAGACAGATTTGGTTGCTCCACGTAACATTGTTATTCTGAATAAGATCTGCTTCTGCGTCTTTTAAGATTTTTTACATTTTCTGATTGAAAGTTTTATTATCACGTAGGTGGTTGTGCACTTGTTGGAAACTTGTCGGTCTGGCAGTCGCCCATTCTCGTTCAGCTGCTACTGAGCTTCTATTACATAAACTACAAATTTAACAAATGACAGTATGGCAGACGATAGTAGATATGTGGCAAGTTTGATAATTTTTAAAAGTTTGATAGACGAACATAATTTAATATATAATAATAAGATGACAAAAGTTTAACAGATGAAGTTGATGATTTTTGACAGATTACAAAAGTTGATTATGGTTTAATTTCTATAAAGTTTGACTATTGTCAAAAGTGTGAGAATAGTTTTCTTGAACGTTTTTAATATTGAGTGCTTTGGCAGACGATAGTATTACCGAGATTAACGTTTGCAACAATATTGATATCTCTGAAAAGTTAACTGACGCATGTAAATGTAGAAAGAGGGTCTAAGTGCCAAAAACTCAAATGTTTAGCTGAAAGAAAATTAAGTATAGTACGAAAAAAAAATTGTTTTGAAGCGCAAAGTATAGAATAGATTTTAAATGTACTTATTTGAAGATCAAAGAAGAAGGTTTCTGAAAAAAAAAAAAAAACACAAGTAAACACCTTTATTGTATTGGAGAGCGGGGTTTTCTTTCCCTTATTTTTTGGCAGGTAGTGCTGCATTTTTTTTTTTCAGGAGGAACTGCATTTAATACCTTATAAGATTTTTTTTTTAACAGTAACTCCATTTTTTTGTGGAGGGGAACTACTTTTTTTGTGGAAATTACATTTTTTATGTCAGGGGAACTACATTTGCTTTATCAAGTGCTAATATATCAGGGCACGTGGAAAAGGTTTTGGTAGAACTGTCTGTTTTCAGGTTTTTTTTATATAGTCTAGCATTTCCTGTAGGTCTTTACCCTTCTAGACGCTAATTTTGTGCACAAATTGAATCTTTGGCAAATTTCTAAAACTTGACTTCAGTTGTTTTTGTCAATATAGGAACACCATTCAAAGCTTGTAGCAGTTTTTATGACATGTGGCTTCTTGTGAGAAACACGGAAACATGATACTTTACTTATTTGTAGTGATGAGTGTTAATGAATTGAATTTTTATGTTCACAACTTGAAATGAATTGTTAACTCGCGCAGTACGTGCAATTTCTTCGAGAACCTGCGGATTTTGATCACTTTAAAATTCCGATTTCAGTTCAAATAACTATGGCCACTTATAAGGTATTTGACAGCAATGAAATTTAAAAAAAAATTACAAAAAAAGTTAAGAGGAATCTATTTCTATTTTAGGATGCGCAATTATTACTTCTCGTTAGCAGACTATTGCGACTAAAGTACCTCGGAGTAGCTGCAGTTTTGAAAATGCGGGAGTTTATTTTATTTTCTCTACGGCCTCTAATGCCCTTATGCACATAAAAATAAACGATGAACCTGTGTTTAATAATGTATGCCTAAATTGTAGGTAGAAAGTTGCCTATTATAAAAGGTAGTGTTGTGATTCAGTATAGAAGAAAACATAATGTTGTGAGCTTGAATAAGGTTTTTATCCTTCTTAAGTTAAACAACTTAGTTTCTTCATATCTTGTAGAGCAGGGGTGGCCAACCCGCGGCCCGCCTTAAACATTTTTTCGGCCCGCGAGATGTATCACACCTTTACAAAATATATTTGTTTTATAAAATTCATTCCAAAAAAATGTCTATAGTAGATCTAAATCTATTATATGGATATATAATTTTATATGCGGCCCGCGGCGTTGTAATGCATTTCCAAAGTGACCCGCAAGATCATTTGGGTTGGCCACCTCTGTTTTAGAGTTTGCAACTTTTTGCTGAAGCATCTGCTTAAAAGTTGAGCATATTTGTACATTTTTACCGTAGCCGTTTGGTAAAACATATGGAATTGTGCATTGACGTCTGCTTTCTTCTGGGATGTCATATTTCTCATGGCGTCTGCAAACTATATTGTGCATCTGTATGCGATTTAACCAATAAATACCTGCTGGTTTTTGTCAATTTTATAGTCAATTCCTGTTTTTTTTTTAACTTGTAACGTACACAATTTTTTTTTCTTAGCCATCAAACTAACTTTGTTCACTTTAATGACAGAACGGTCATTGTTTTATAGAAAACCGCGTCATATAACACGCAAGCTACAAAAACAACACTAAACTTACAACTTACAACAACAACAACAACAACAACAACAACAACATGGCACTTACAGCCTTACTGTTGGCATCGGCTTTTCATTTTTTTCCGTTAAAAATTACATTTTTAGAAGTTTTGGCAGATATGTATAGTTTGACATATGATAGAAATCTAACAGATACAAAATACTTTATAGTTTATAGCAATTGGTTGCTAGAATGACTATAAGGAGTAAAATTGAAAAAAAGAATTTTTAGTTAGATACATGACAAAAGTTTGACATATTAAAATTATTTGATAGAATTGTTTTTAGTTACTAATAAAGTTTTAAAGTCTTTTTATTAAAGTCGTAATATAGATCATTGAAGATCAACAAATGACAATTATTAAAACATTCACAAATGTTAATACTTTAACATATAACAGAAATTTGACAGATATAACATATTTGTACAAAAGTTTGACAGATCACAAAAGAATGTTGTGACTGGATGAGTAGTTTATTAATAGTTCTAGAGACATTAGTAGTTCTATAGTTGACAAATTAGCAGTTATAAAATATTTGACAGTTTTTTGTACAGATCATAAAAGATGATTGTTGTAATTTTTAAAACAATATATGCAATTTATTGATGAGTAGTTTGAAAGATGACAATAGATTATAAAATCATTTGTAGCACATTTGACAATTTCTTAACATTTAACAAAATTTAGTAGATTTGACATGAGTGAAATGATTTTACAAATCACAAAAGTTGTTTGTTGTTGTTTTTATGATTTGTCTATGAATTTTGACATTATAGCGGATGACATTAGACATTTTGCTAAAAACGTGTGGCCAATTTGACAACTGATAAAAGTTTGCTTGTGTAACAAATTACCGTAATTTGACAGGTAATCTGATTGCTGTAATGCATCTATGAAATCTATGAGTAGTTTGATAACAGTACAACAAATGATATTAAATTAATACACGAGAGGAGTTTTTGTTATCTACCTAGCTTAAAAGCTCGCAGAGACAAAATATTGTTTTTTAACGTAACAAAGCTAGTAAGGCTTTGCATTAAAAAAAATCTTTTGGTAATTCTGTAAAATACGACTTTACATTGTTATTCATGTCGTCATTTCATACAAATTGACGCTTTTTAAGTCTTTTTGGAGTTTTAAAAAGAGATAATAGTTACAGGGCCGAGTCTATAAGGCGGATGTTGTAATTCTTTACTTAAAGCCGCATTCATTGTTACATTTTACACTATTTCGGTTTTATGCATTTTTGTGCAGAAGCAGAGTTTTCTGAACATAATTGTGTTTTTTTGTGTATAGCCGCTTCCAATTTTTTAATTGTATTTTTGCAGTCATTTTTTGTTATTGTAGTGCCTTTTGGCATATACTTATTTAAGAGATCCTTTTCGTTTTTAGCCGTGTTCACGTATTAGCTTCTTCTTTGCTATTAATACCATGACCATTACCGTTTTACAAAAAAATGCGTCTTTGTTTTTTTGGGTGTTAGAGATTCCTTATAAACTTGTTTTGTAAGAGGATCTCAGTGGTGTACCCAGGTCTTAAGTTTTACAGTTTACACAGTGTTTGTTCAGGACGAACAGTTTGATAATTCATCATGCCCACACTGCTCAGTTTTTATGTAGAGTTTTAAAAACATTGGTTTTTGATACCAACACCAATTCTTCCACTTTATTGATGATTTTGTTAGTTCGTGTTTCACACTTTGGGTTGTCATGAATGAAAATAGGGCGGGCTATTATCTCCATACTCTATCATTCTTTTATGGATATTTTTTGGGTTACTTACTGCATTCTTTCTATTAACAATTTATGATTTTTCACATTTTTGCCTTGATAAATTGATATAAAAATGACAAGTGTTAAGGGATTGCAACCAAATTTGGAGATGACACTACAAAATGTCACAAAAATTTGATATACAGTTTTAATGTATAAGTTGGAAAGTGTTAAGAAGTGTCAAGGATATTAATAATTTAACAGATAACAGAACTATTATACTAGAAAGGTATTTTAAGTAAAGTTTGACTGATAACTTAGGTACTTCACAGTAGTCTAATGTTATTCACACATATACCAAGGAGATCTTAGCATTGAGGCAATTGAGGTAGTTATTTGCACTTGACCCAGAGGGTTTTAAGGCTTTGTATGGCGAAGTACATTGACATTGAAACCACACTTTACACTTGACAGGTTTCTTGCACATAGACCGAAGATGTCTTGGTTGTGTGTAGGATGAAGCACATTGACATTGGGGTCAATAAGGTACGTTACAGCAGTTTCCGGTTAAAGTTTTTATGAATACATTGTAATTTGGTATATACCAAGCTTAAAAACTTATTGGTTCTATGCTAGAGAGAGAGTGTAAAGCCGAGCATCATGCATTAGACGTGCACTGAAACAGGAGAACGCTATGCTCCAAGCCCAACTAGGGAGCGAAGGTTAAGCAGTAGAATAGCGGGGAAAGTAAACGGCACCTAATGATAGTTTGAAGAAATTGTCGTAAATCGGCAACGTGTGTAGTATAATTAAGGTGCATTGAATCATCAACGATATATGGCAAAAGAATAAATTGTTAACAGATTTTCAATAATTACAGATGACAAATTGACAGATGACAGTAAGACACGTGACAGTATGACAGACGACAATTTAAATTTGTTAAGAAAAGTTGTTTTTTTTTGCGTTATAATATGAGCTTATTGTAAATATCGCTTAATCCACAATTAAATAACAGGGTATTAATAGCATGTTATGAGTTAAACAATTGTTAAAAGTTTGACAGATAACAAATTTGGCACGAATGTTTTATTGATAACAGAATTTTGACAAATCTATGATGATATTAGATTAGCATAAATGACAAAAAGGTAAAAGTTTGGTACATATTAATTATTTGTCAAACGACTCAATAGATAATAATAGAAGTTTGACGTTGCACAATGGACATATTAGAGTAGAATTGAAAACAAATTGTAAACTTATTGTTTTGTTTTTTTAATTTTTTCTCCTGTGTATTCATTTGCTTGTCCTTAAAAGAGTTAATAAGAACTTTTCCACCGCTACAAGATTACATTTATTACTTTTAATACAATTAAACTCAAGTTCAAGTTTGGTTATATTAGTTTTATCTCACCACATTGAATGCAAGCGGACAATGCTTTTTAGTTCCATTTTCTATAACAACTAATATCATTAAATGTTGCAACTTTTGTAAGTACTATTTATATTCGATCCCTTGTGGTATCGCTGCAACTTAGCGCAGTTAATAATAACGGGGCAAGTTTACAAGAACGCCTGTTCACACAGCATACTACACCGGCTCTCATTTTGATTTCGGACTGTTTAATATAGGAAATGACCGCAAACCCATAATGGTTTCCAGGTGAAAGCCCAGAGGTAAAAGCTCGAGCGGTTTGGTCTGAGGCTTTCTCGACTGGTTTATGCTGGTGGCTACCGCCGCCGGCCTCGTTCTACAATACCACACTATCTAAGACCATAAGCCGTAACAATTGCTTTATACGCGATGCATAATGTAATATTCTGGAGTTATGTGTGTATATAACTATTGTTTGTGTACATTATATTATTAATATGATACAATTTCTCTACTAATAGTTTATGATGAATATTAACAATTTTCTTTTTGGTTTCAGGTGAGGATTTGACATTCCATTACTTGATTATTACAAGGTGGTAAATACGCTTAAAATTCTAATAATGTCACTGCCATTAGAACAACATATAAAATGATTTTCTCTTGGTACGGTGCCGTGTCGTGTATATCTACACTTCATCATGCAGATTGCTACGTAACGTTGATTGAGCGAACGATACGGAAACCGACGCCGAACGTACAATTCTCATTGATATTAGTTATTCACTAGGCTGCTTGAATTATGTATTTCGACAATGTGCTGCAATCCATATGCAGGTTGTAATTTCTGAAATTGGGGTATTCTCGAATAATAAATAACTCGTGAGAATCGAAACAGTTTATCGCCATCAAATATACATACGCGCCAAAATATTATTTATAGATGACGCGCGATTTATCGGCGATAAATTAAAAAAAATGTGAAATACTCCAAAATATGCTATAAAGAATAGATATTTATGTTGCATTCCTGAAATTCGATAAATATTGTGCCGGTGGTACAATTTATTAGATACAAATTTGTTGGATGCCATGAAATGCAAATCGATTTTCATTTTACGATTCAAATATAAAACAAAATTGTTTTTAATTTTCTAATTTTGTATTCTAATATTATGAGTCTACATTATTCAATTAGAGCATTTTTTACGGAATAATATATTATGTTGCTACGACTGGAACAATGTTATTTTTGTTTAACCCAGATAAAATTGCCGCCAAGGCGATGCAACTGAGCCAAACTAAAAATGCACGATCTACATGTCGCATTCATATATTATTCATTAATCGGCTTAGAGAGGTAATTAAAATAAAAACTTATTAAGATGCAACAATGCATTTATGGCATAATTTTAACTTAGTAATCATTTTAATATTAATATAAGTCATATTTTTATTATTGATTTGGTGAACATTTTTATGTTTATTTCTGCAAATAATTATTTATTTTGTTTTGCATTAAATTATTTTATTCTCATTTGATATAGGTAATAGATTGTAAAGTGTTGGATTCTCCCCCCAAAAACTGTTTTGAATACCTGGAAGTTTAAGACCGTAAGGTTCATATATCTTCTGTTTGGAGATGTAGGGGATGAATAAGAATAGGACGTTCTATAGGCTGTGAAATTTTCTTTTTTGTCTGGCTCAGCATGTCTAGATCAAAGTTTGCGAGGGTTTTGTGGTTTGCGAAGTATTTCTTGGGCAAGGCCTTGATGTTGCAACGAACTTCCTTGTTTCTGGCATACTATAGGGCTCCGACGATCCAACGCAATCGAGGCGAGAGTTTTTAGCTGTTTCCCAGATCGGGGATGCAAACGTGATTTGAGGTTCGATAATGCTTGTGTACATCCGGAGTTTGTTTCGAATCGACATCCTGTTGTTTCGCCGGAGCATTGGAACTAGCCAAAGCAGGTTTTTTGTCAATTTGGCTTTATCTAAGACGGACAGAACGTTCAATTTGTATATTAGTCCATTATCGAAATTGATTCCGAGATACTTTGCAGAGTTGGATCATGAAATAGGTACGTCGTCGAGGAAGACGCTTTTGTGAGGTGTGGTGCATTGCTGTGGGAATAGAACAGCTTTGTTTTTCTTTTGGTTTATTTTGATTTGCTAATCGTTTAACCAGTCCTAAAGATCGCTGGTAACTATTTGCAACCTTTGGTGACCTTAAGCTGTATAGAAGCTGTGTCATCAGCGATAGAAGAGAGCTTTGAGGTACTCTTGCCATGATCTGCCATGAGATAGTAAACTTTTGTGCCAAACCTTATCGACCTCAAAATGACTACTTTTGTGGTTTTTCTTAGTCTAAAACTTTTGACAAATGTTTGTCACGCTCGAGCTATTGTACAACAGTGTATTTACATCGGAACCCATGTTGATGGGCGGGTAGAAGAGAGTTTACTTTTACGTGTTGGATTTTATTTAGGATTACTTTTTTCATGACCTTGCTTAAGGTGCATAGGAGACTGATTAGCCGGTAGTTTTGAGTAAATTTTTGTTTTTTTAGGTTGATTACGTGCGAGTTTTTCTAAGCTTTTGGAAAGTACTCTCTACGTAAGATGGACTTTTTCTAATTGGTCCATATCGGTTCCTCTATCATAGAGGCGGAGCATTGTACTTTGAGACTGTCAGCAAATGCTTGGGAATTAATGACTGGAGTGAGGACTTTTTTGTTGCTCAAGGCTTTGTGGATCTTCCACATTAGATTTTTATCTTATGTGGTTTATTTTAAAGTTTTTGCCAGCACTGGTTTTTAATGAGGTTTTTGCGATTTCTAGGGTTGCGAAGCCGTTGCTATTGGTTGGTGTTTAGCGGAATTTCTTTGGAGAATCAATGCTTTTTATGCCCGGAATAATCCTAAGGAGTTATTAGCGCGAACCTGATGGGTTTCCGTGGCTTTGTGGATCTGATTAGTGAAAAGTTTGACGGTTTTCTCTATGTCCGCAACTTTTCTTATTGGAGTTATTTTGCCTATGCTCTTTTCCAGGAATCTTTAGAAGAGAGTCCAATTTGTGTAGATAACGAGATTTTCTCTCTCTTTAATTTGATTCATTTTTGTACAATACCAGTAATACTGGGTTATGATCGGAGTTATTGATTGCCCTAATCTTGATTTGCGAGTTGACGTCCTTTAGTATTGCTACGTCAAGGACATCTTTTTTGAAGACCCGCGACGTGGTAATAAGTGGGTTTGCCTGGACCCAGAACTCAATGATTTGTTTGCTGGTTCACGCTGGGTGTATGGAATTGAAATCCTCAGCTATATTATGGTGGGAAGGGGGACGAGAAAACCTTTGTGAATACGCCGTTTTGATAAGATTACTTGGGTTGATTTACCCAGATGCGAGCTTACATTGCCGATAACTGCGCGTTTAAAAACCATGCTGTTTCCCTGAATCATCTTGTATAGTTGCTTACCAAAAACAAACAAGACTTATTCTATAGTGATATTATAAAAAGAAGAAAAACATAAAATTTATCAGACATCGCAGAAGCTGAATCTGAATAAATTTTAATTGTACCGAGAATATTTTTGCAATTTTCTATTTGAATCTGTTAAACAAATGGAAAATTTTATGACTTTTTTAGAATTCTTGGGTTCTGTTTTATGACTCTCTTACTTTTGGCTTTTTCAAATACTAATTTATATGAGCTTGATGATTGATTTAAATTGTAAAAATGTTTTATTTGCATAAATGCTTTATTACAGCAGCCAGCGATAAAGTTTTGAAATGATTGATTTATTAAATTCTAATCAAGCGTGTTGATCTCTCTGTCGTATAATTTCATAAGAATGATAACATAGCTTTGGCAAATCTTGAATAAGCAATTTAAATCAAATATATAGCATAAAAGACACTTTTTAATAGGATATTAATGGTTCAATTTGGAACTGCTTAAAATCTAAATTATGATTTACCTTGCAGTAATCAAATTTGTTGAGCGCAATATGTACATTTAACATTTACAAAAAATCTTTCTAGTTTACGTATAATAAATTATGTACATTTCAATTACATTCACATTCGGTAATGCAGCAAATTATGTTTTAAATAAATAATTAGTCTTTGCTATATTTCAATGGCAAACAGTGTTTTGAGAATTAATCAAGTTAGATGGTCATATTAGTTGGTACATATTTTTACGTTTTTATGAATTATGAAATATAAAAAAGTAAATATTAAGACATAAAATTATTCATAAATGCCTGATTTAATTAAGCATTTAATCTTTATTAGTTAATATTATATATTGAAAAATCAGTTAGTTGTTATATCATTATACGGGGTGATCTACAATTAAACCAGCAATATATTATAGAATAGTATACAGGGTGATCCAAATTTAAATTGCCAAACATTCAAAGTTGATTTTTTATGTTAAAATAAGGCTTTTTTGAATAAAAATTTATTTTTAAAGGGCACCCTGTAGAGTAAATAAAAGACACATTTTTACTTTTTGTTTACTACAATTTTGCGTGAAATCAGTTGATTAATTGAAGTTGTAATTTGGTCCATTTTTAGTGTTTTTTTTTCATCATGCCAAATATTTACACAGTTTATTTGCGGGTACTGTCATTACCCGTTCTTTAGTAGATTATTGGAAAGGAGATTGTCTGACAGACCAGTGTCTTTCAATACTTTTTAATATCTAAAAGAGGCAGGAACAACTTTATTGTGCCGCAAGAAGATGGAATTATTTTCAGAATAAGAGAAGAACAACAGATCTTGAAGCAGTTTGATGAAACGCTTTCTAACAATTGAGACAGTCATCATTCACATCTTTTTTATATTTTCTTGATTTTTTTTACTTTAGCTTGGAGGTGGTCCTCAGAGATTCTTGGCTTTTGGTTCTGGTAGAAGGCTTAAGACGGTTTTTTAGGATTTCTGAGTATGTGACACTAGCATCAGTAGTAATTAGACATACAGTTTTTTTTTAATTACTCTTTTTACATTTTAAAAATAGGTCAGCATGACCGTTTTTGTTGTGAGCTGTGCGCGATTATTTTTGTGGTTTGGTTTTAATGATGAAGTTATCATTTTTAAAATGTCAGTATGTCAACACTTTTAATTGATCTTACGATGTCATTAGTCTTTTTACATCTCAAAAATAATATGTCTTCCAATTATACCGACAAGGTTCTGAGTAATGCGTGTTTTTTTAATTATTTTTTGGGCTAGAAGGGTATTTTTCTTAAAGACATTGCAAATGTTGGATTTACTCTCACGAGCGCCTACTCCCCTCGATTGAATGCTGGAAGTTTAGTCACTAGTATGACACCGCCTTCCTGTCTAACGAAATGCTAGTTACGGGTAGTTTTACATATTGCACTTTTAGTACTGCCCTGTACCACGTCTAAGTTATGGTTTTAGACTGTCGGGCAGTTGCCTGAGTATATTAGCAATCTAGTTGACTAATAGACTAGCTGAAGTTTTGATTAACTTCAGAAAATCTTTGTCACTTGCTTGGAACAAGCGGAGTAATAGCTGACTTTTATCTAATAGAGGTGCGTTTTGCGGCTAGTTCTCAGTTTTTGGTAAACCAAACACCCTTTATAACTGGTTGTGTGCTGCGCATGTAGTTACATGTCCGTATTTTTTATTTGAAGTGCACGCGGAAGCTAAACGAACAGCATTTTTCTATGCGTGTTGTTAAGATAGTATTGTACCTCTGAACGATGAGCTCAGCCTGCACTATATCAACCGTAATGCAGTCGGGTACATTTCTGATGACGTAGCTTAGGGTCTTTTCATACCCTTACTGGTATGTTTATTGCAAGATATTGTTACGTTTATTGATGTGAACCAGCCTTTAGTAGACGGATTTGTCCCGTATAGTGATGGGAGGAGGGCGACGTGAGCCATCATTTACTGTGGATATTGAGGGATTTGTTGGGCTTGAGGGAGGATCTAGGGAACTAGTGGTCGGCTTAGAATTGGCTGGCTGCGCTTTAGGGGCTAGCCGGGTCTTGGACCCTTTGGTCTTGATGGAGTTGAAGGCATCTGACGTGACGGGATAGCTAATGGCCTGTTTGCAAAAATATCTATTTTTGCTCACGTGGATGAATCCCTTTTTTAGATGCTGGGCTTTGTGGTGGGCTGCGACGTTGTTGACCGGGAGTACGATCTCCATCTTTTGTTCGTTGTCTTAGGTGACGGAGACGGGCGGATTTTTGGCGAGTTTCTTGAGGGCTGGGTCGTTGTTTCTGTGACCTGGGGGGTTACAGCTGCAGGGGAGCCGAAGCGTCCTGGCTTGAGGGTAGGAGGTTGTGTTTGGATATGGTGGCCAGCCAGGCGGCTTTCTTTGTTGCCATCTTCTTTATGGGTTCTTTGCGGATTGCTTTTAGCTGTTCCTAGAGTTCTTTCTTGACTTGTTTGTGTTTTTCTTTATTATTTTTGATTTGGTTTAGGATTCAGGGTAAAACTTCTCGTTCTTTTATGTGGTCCCGAGGCTCTTGATTGATTATGTTGGTTTGTTGGCATATTAGGCTTTCCGCCTTCTATAGCTGGGTGTACAGTATATCTTGGCGGCCATATCTTCCGTGGTCAGTCCGGGCTCTACCCTAGAAGAAAATTCTGAATGAATTAATTTGTTAATTAATAAATTTAGACAAATTAATTGTTTGGTTGATCAACTAAACTCAATCAATCATATGTGAATGAAAACTGCAGTTTTTTTCTTAGTCGTTGCGGTATGGTGTGGCTGCGGGAATTCCAGAGGTGTTTCTGAAAGGAATGGTAGTTGGTCAGTTGAGCCCCAAGTATGTACAAAAAAATTTAAAAAAGTGATTTTTAAATCTGACTGAGGTGCCGAAAACTACGTTAAAAGTTTTTAATAGTATTTAAGTATTTTACAACATTAATTTGGTTGGCTTTTGTTGATTATTGCATAATTTGTGGTCGTGGGCTTGTTGGCAAAAATTTAGATTTCAAACATTTTTAAATAAAAAAGTGTTTAACGGCATTAATTCGCATGATTTGGGCGGCCAATTCTGATCATCAAAACGGGAAATTAAATGGCCATGAAACGATTCATGCAGTAATTAAATTGTTTCTTAAGCTTTATGGTATGTGACACCATCAATCAATAAGGCGCAAAAAAACTGATTTATTATCTTGCGATAGCGGCACCATCAACTGTTATTGCTTGATCAGTTGCATTTTTTAAGAAGAACAGTCACACGTTGTGGATGCATTTGTTTCTCAACAATCACTTGTTGAGTTTTTGAACTCTTGATGCGACAATTTTGAGGATTGATAAAGCTATCAAGATGAAAATGAGTCTTATCCCTGAAAATGATTTTGTTTTGAAAAATCCATTTGTTGATGTTCCATCATTCATTCAATGAACTTTTTTCGCTGTGCGTGGTTAGTGGACTTTAGTTCTTGTGTCAATTGAACTTTGTAAGCATAAAGTGCAATTTTTTTGTGAGAACACGCTTTAGGGCGTTTTTTGAAATATCCAATTCTTGACCACGATGTCACGATTGATGTTCCTTGACTCTCAGCAACACTCTTTTATGTCCAGTGTCTAAAATTACTAATTGGTCCAGTCTAATTGATGAAGTTAAATCACTATTTTGACCAAATTTTGTACGAACATTGCGAAACCTTAATTATTTTTAAAATATTGATAAACTATGAAAACGCGATGTTCTTTAGTGTAGCGTTGCATTTTTAATGACCCTGAACTGTCAGCTGTGCCGCTGTCTTTTTTTCGTTGACATTTTTTTTTTCGCACAATTGGCGCAAAATACGAATCTTTTTTTTTTTTCATATAACTACTTTAAAAAATGTAATTTTACAATTATTGTGTTACGGCACTTTGTTAATGTAATCATGACACTTAACTTGTTGTTTGTGAGCTTACTGTATCATTGTTAACAAACATAACCTAAAAATATATGACATCTAATCTATTGCTTTACTTGCAATGCATTAGACTTACATAACTTAAATATATTGACATTTAATTTGTTAGTTTGCCAGTATTGTGTAACGACTTGTACGCCCAATCACGATTCGATGAAACTGCTCAAACATCTTATCTACCTCAAAATTTTAAAAAACAATAAATGAAAATAAAACATTTCGAATGAAACATTGAAAAATTTAGTACATTCAAATTTATTTTTTCATCTTTATCAAAATCTACGATTCCCAATCACGTCCGATAAAACTACTCAAAAATGATTCCTAATAACTTTTAAAATAATGTCATAAGTCAGATAATCAATATGCAGCTATAACTAAACATGTTTATATTTAATTATTAGTTTTTCAATGGTTGTTTTGGAATGTGGACATAACAAGTTGACATTAAATTTATCGTTCACATAACCTTAAAAGTATTTATTCGTAATATGTCGTTTAATGAATAGTGTATATTATATTATATTAATATATACATTGTACATATAATCTCAAAAATGCTGAGATTTAATATGAAAATAATTGACATCTTTAAGTGTTCTTGGTCTGTTGCTATTTGTGTGCCGATTTTGATATATCTATATTTGATTATCTAATCAACGATTTTTATTGATCATTTTAAAACTACCCTGTATACACTGTAATGGTTGCAACAATTTATTGTAGTTATATACGTATGCAATGCTAAAATTAAAACGCAATATTATCGAATTATATATAACATGAAATAATTTGAAAAATGTATTATAAAATTAGCCTGCAAGTATTTCAACAAATTTGGTAGTACATGGAAAATCGGTTAAAATATTCGGATTCGTTTTTTTTTATCACTTTCACACCAAAGCCAATAGATCTTGTTTACAATGTGATTTCAAGATATATTGCATATTACATATTTTAGGTGTATCATCTCAAGGGCACACTTTGCTCCATCGATAGAATCTACAAACCCAATTTCCGAGGCGAAATCGATCTTGCAAATCAGCGCTTTTATACGAAGAGCAATGTAAGGGGGTCCCAAACGTTCCTTCTTCTCCACACATACACATGAAAGATCCCATCAATATCTTATCACTCGGTCTGTCTAGTTCATCATTACGAACGCACACAGAGTCGATATTCTATTTTCAGAACAACATCATTTTTATTTGAACAAGTTTATTGAATCAAATTAACGTGTGGAGAATTTATATGGTTGCTATCATAATTAGTTAATATTTTATGGTCTATTAAATTTAATTTGACTAAAAAACCCTATATTGTTGAAAGCGCTTAATTATTATTTAAGTGGACACCCGATATATATTATAATGGATTCTGTTGAAATCAGTGGCCATAATTTTAGTCTAGTTCCAGTAATAATAGGAGTTGAATTTGTTGAAACATCCCTACGAACAATGCACCATTACATTTTATGCAATTGAAAAAAATACTGAAACAAAGAACTAGTTTGTTAGCACGTATCCCATTCGAATATTCCATTTTATCCGTACACTTTGCAAGTGATTCTGTGTTAATTATTTAAATGGACCCGACTACATTTTTTTTAAGGGCAATTGTGTATTTGCGGATGTGAGGCTGGATAATGTGAGGACATATATAGTCTACTAAATGAACGTGTACAAGGAAAGTTGGCAGTTTGACTGAGAGATTGTGGTAGCGGACAATTCCGACCGCAGTTTGAATACGAATTGGATTAGATTTAGAACAGTAGCAAAAGAGGGCGAATAAAATAAAGGGGATTTACGGTTGAATATTTCTCAGGAATCTTTGGCCAAACAAGACTTGTTTAAATTTGTCAACATGCATCTAATTAAAAGTTGCGGAACTTATTTGCTTATGAAATGTAATTAAATTTACCGGCAATGAGTTGTAATAAAAAATATCCTGAAAAGATAATGAGCTCCATCAAACGGAAATAAAAACGGAACGACACCCTGAATGCGGTCGTAAATTAAAAACATAACCTACTGTCGCTTCTTTCCTTCATACTTTTTATTATTATATTTCATTTGTCCCGACGACAAATTCGTCCGAGGAAATTGAATTAAAAACGTTACTGTTTTTCCAGCCGTAAAATATTTACTGCCTAATGTAGAGGTGTACCTTGTACTGGCTGATTTGAATATTTTAATTGCATTGTCTTCTACACAATGGACTCCATATTAAATTTATTTCGTTTCTACGTGCTCCTCACCGTGCATCATTCCCTGAAGGCACTTAATATATTCATGGAAAGTTCTTATGCTTTTCTTTAACAAACTCCCGACGATATCGATATCCGAGAATTCCGCAAATGCCGTTTTATTTCTAGACTCCGTGACTTTAAAACAAAATATATCACATATTAAAAATACTATAATATAGTTTCACATACTTTATAAAATATTTAATTTCTTAATGGAAATATAACAAAAGTATACATTTCGTTTCAAATAAATTAGCTCCTCCCACGTATTTTTGCCAAATGTTTATTTACATTTCTCTATTCAAATCTTCAGCAAATGCCATATTTCATTGTCAATACACGTGAAAAATGAGGGTGGCACTTTCGTTATTCTTTGTATGCAGTATCTTGTATTTTATTGTTGGCAAATCTCCGGTTTTTAGCGAGGCTACGGAAGGACAACAAGCAGGAGCATTCAATCTAAAATCCACCGGTGCTGATATATTCAGAAAGCCCGTAAGATGTAAATCACTACTAGAAATCCCTTTCACCGGTGAGGTTAGAACCCCTTATTCAAATCCCATTCCTAAACTCAGGTAAGCTTATTTCTGAGAAAACTTTCCCCGATTCTGAGAATTAATAAGAGTGGCGTGTGATAGTTGACATATTTGTGTGATATTTTTTATATATATATTTCTATGTAATTTACAACTGTTTGGTTGATTGTAATCTTAATTATTTATCACATAGTGTATTTTATTGTCCTCGGAATTTATTGCCGCAGTAATAGAAATGCATGTCCGTTCTAGTGAATGAACAATGTTATGCATACTAATTTAAAGTTTTATTATATTTTTTTAATGTTTGAAATTCAAACTAAAAGAACGGACAGAAGAAAAAGTAAAACGCTTTACCTTTTTTATCGCGGAAAATCTGTTTACAGCGCTATCAAGTTTTTAGTTACCGGGGGAGTCTTTTAACTTGGGAGTTTTTAAAGAACGTTATAAAAATATTGTTATCTCAGTATGTAAGGTGGATGGTGCATTATATGGATGCGATGAAAAGTGAACGGAGGAAAATCTCATTTTGCTTGCGATATGATTACAACAGGCGACTTCGAATGCACCCTTTAACATGAGTTTCTTTACTAGTAAATTCTTGAAATATTACTTCTCAAATGAAATATTTACGTTTGTTGTGGATTTTCTTCTTCATCTCAAGATTAATCCTCTACATATCAAATTGTATAAATGAAATCGAACATGAAATAGTAATTTATTATGTAGCGAACTGCTTTTGGCTGGAGGTTTATGAAGTGTTGGGTGAAATGACGTCGTATAAATCATGTATACTATTTTATTAACAACCATGAATATAACAATGGTTACAAACTTATACATAAGTAATTTAAAACATAGAACTATATTGTCGAAGACAAGCTATTTAACAAATGTATATACTGCAGCCAAATTTACTTTTAGTTTTTACTTATCTTTTTGCTATATTTGCATATTAAAAAAATATTGTTTTGTTTTTCTCACTGAAATAATAGTCTACAAATTTAACACAGGGTTTTTTAAACAATCGCCGGATGCCGCTTTACGTCTTGCAAAGCTGGTCCTTAAAAAATGTTTTTGAAATAATTATTAAAAACTATTATAGTTATACAAATTCAAATATGTTGGCGCATCTCATAAAAATAATATACATATGTAACTGGGAATAGAATGAGCGTTTAATATTTTGATCAAAATTAGCTTAAATGTACAACATTAAGCCAGTATCAGCTAAGATTTTTATTGAGGATTGAATTGAACAACGGCAAATAAGAGACTATGCACCGACGGATGTATTCTTAGACGAATCTAAACTACGTTATGGTCAATCACCGTATTGACAATGTCACTAAGGTGAAAAAAATTACATAAAACCGTTTCATCGACATCGTCATCAACCTATAAGTTTAACGAGAACATCATCTACCGACTGCGCCAATTTGGTGTCTTACAAGAATATCTGAATATTTCCATTAAAGAAGATATCAAAGACAATATGCATAATATAACATAAGTTTGATGAGTATATGAAACTGTTTTTACACGATACAATACCAAAGAATATATCGCAAAATTGAGCAGTTTGGTTTTTGGTTTCTGGAGCGGTCTTACAACGAGAGAAGCTCTATTTGGCTTACAAGTCATGGTACAGCAATGCCGAGATGTAAACCGTAACGTTTTCTTGTACTTTGTTGATTTTGAAAAAGCATATGACGTTTGAGATATAATGAGCTATTGGCATTGACGATAAAAACTTCCGTATAATTGCAAACCTTTACTGTTTACTGGCAATAAACAGCTAATGTTAGACACTAGGCTCACAAAATGTGTAAACATGAAAAGAGGTGTAAGGCACGGCTATATACTCTCTTTGCTTATATTTAAAATCTATTCCGAAGAAATATTCTAAGAAGCGCTACAGAAGACAGAAGAGGAAGAATTCGGTCAATAATTTATGATATGCAGGTGATACTGTGCTCATAGCAAATAGTGTAAGTAAAATAACAAATTATATGCTCAGCAAGGAGCTAGTGGTCGACTATGGAATCCAAAAAGTGGGATCACTCGTTGGAAATTTGATGTTGTATAGTTACAAGCAAGAATTGTTTTCATTAGCATAAAAAAGGTACTTAAACCCGGAGCTGCGGATGAGAATGGTAAAGTAGCTCTAAAGAAAATATAAGCGTTTAGAATGTGGTGCTATTATTGCATATTTTACATCAGCTGAATAGATGGATGGAGTCAGCCACGACATTGTAATGAATTGCATGGACAAGGATAAAAAGATGATCAAAACTATAAAGATTAGAAAGCTCTCATACCTGATCATATTATGAGGAATCTAGAGACATATATCTTGCACCTTATTGTTCAAGGAATAAATTATGAAAAGCGCAGCGCAGGAAGACTGCACTATAGAATCACTGTTGAGAATTGCAATAAATAGTTATGAATGCCAACATAATAGCTAACGTTTGCTGAGTGGATACGGCACGCAAAGAAAAAGACATTGCTATCGACTTCAACGGCATGATGTCTTACTTGTTATTGTAATATGCGGTCAAGCGTATTGGTTTATTACGTTCACTGCAAACAACCGTCAACAAGACTATTATTACATATTTATTATGGAATCAAAATAACGATCAATCTTAGGTTATACATGGGTTTAACTAGAGGATATTCTTTGCTATCCAAACCAAATCCAGAATGAAAACTGTTCACCAGTCGGTAGGTGCAATTTTTGTGAACATTAATTTCAGATAACATTATTTAAATTAATATTTATAATTTTATGTTTTTTAGAGCAGATTGTTTTAGAAAAAGTTATTCGTCTATTCTGCTCAAAACAAATTGATAACATGATTTTTTTTAATTTAATTATGTTACTGTTAGTCATGAAAGTGTAAAACATTTAAAATTGCTTTTTTTAGAAGCGGATCTAATATGTTTATAGATAACTATGAGCAATAACTATTATATTTAATAAAAATTTGAATGTAACCTTTTGGAATTCAATTTGATGAAGTGGTTACAACAACAATAGTTTAGTTTGGTTTGATTAGAGAAGAATCAAAATTTAAGGTTAAATTTCTAGGAGGAGGGAGAAAAAAAGTGGTAATTGTTTTCTAAAGCGACTATTAAAGAATTTATGTTCTGTTTTAGTTAAATACTGAAGCAGTGAAAGCAATAATTGATGTTAAGTAGTATTTGATACAAACTGTCTACGTCATGAAGGAAATATTTACTTATATGTCAAACTCTTATTAACAGTGTTTACGTTTACTTTTACAACGCGAGAGTACGCCGATATTGATCACGTTTACAATTTTTTTGATGGAAACTTAGTAGCAGCTTCTCGAGAATATGGGTTTTGGTTTTCAAATTAACACGGAACTTTTCCGAAACCGTTCAATAACTTGATAATAATTTTGGCACTTTTGGCGATCAGACATGGTATCTGGTACCGTACTTTGTATTACGTCTAAGACAATTTTTGAATCGAGGATTTGAAAGATGTGTAATTGATAGATGAAATTTCCGGACTTGTTTAGATTACTATGTGTGGGGCCATATGTTAGATTTGGTATACCAATTACCACCAGAGATTCTTAAAGATTTTAGGAGATGCATGTTTGAAGTATTAGAACTAATTAGACCGAAGAGTGGCTCAGTTAGGTGAAGCGCCTAACTCGAATCTTGGAGCATTAGTCTAATGACATGATTAGTGTCCATTGAACTATAATTACATTTAATATGAGAGTGTGGGTAGACCAGATACTAGACCTTGTCGGTATCTACAGCGTCAATATTTTTTCAGTTTACGGTTGCGATAGTATATATTTGTCTTTTTAGGTACATATTCAAAGGCAGTTTGTGAGGTAGTAAATTTGAATCATCTTGGCAACTTTTTTTTGTAGTTTGGGAAGGGAATTTTTTAAAGACTGTCGGATTTACCCTCTGAAGGAGAGTGCTTACCGCCTAAACTCCCTCTGGCTTATACTTGGAAGTTTGAGACCGTAAGGCTCATGCACTTTCCTTTTGGAGGTTGTAAGTTAGGAGATTGTTGATTTAGACGACATATGCTGTGGGTGGGGCTGTTGGGTTAGCCACTTTGGATTGATGGATAGGTTTTTTTTAGTGTCTTTCTTGTCTGGCTCAGCAATTTTGGCCAGATCAGAAATGGAGTGAACCGCGAGATTTACGAAGTATTTTTTGGCCAAGGCTTTCATATGTTGAAGGGATGCTTATGTTGTTACGAATTTCTTTGTTTCTAACGTATTATGGGGCAATCTAACACAAGGTTAGACTTTGAAAGGTCTTAAGACAGCTAAGGTGCGTGTTTGCAGCTGTTCCTCAGACTGGGGTATGACAGTTGTTGCGACTTTGCGCTATTCCGCCAAAGCATTAGAACTTTGTTGTTATTGAATAAGACATTTTTATGAAGGGTGGTGTGTCGCCGTAAGAAGAGAACAGTTTTGTTTTTTGTTTTTTCTAGGTTTACTTTGAGGTACTTCGTTTGTGATCGGTCTTAAGGTGGAAATTTGATTTAGGAATTTAACTACTAACGTTTTGCTGTTTAAATATGAAGCTATTGGATTTATAAGATGCAGAGGAAGTTTAAATCTGTACAGTTTTAGAAGTAGACCTTTGTGCCAGACTTTATAAAAGGCTTTTTTAACGTCGAAAAAGGCCATCCCTATGGTTTTTCTTAGTCTGAAACCTTTGACAATGTGGTCCGTCACGCAGGGTATTCATATCGAAACCCATGTTGATAGGTGAGTAGAAGAGCGTTAGCTTCCGAGTTTTCCTGGAGTATTTCTAAGATTATTTTCCCTCTCTATTACCTTACTTAAGGTGCATAGAAGACTGATTGGCCGGTAGTTTTGGGGAATCTGTTGGTCCTTTCCAGGTTTTGGAATGTTAAATACGTGCGAGCCTTTCCAATGTTTTTGGAAAGTGTAGGACGTAGGATCGCGTATTGGTGAGAGCTATTATTGCTTTGTGCGAGAAAGATTACAAAGTTCTGTATGGTATTCTATCAGGGCTTGCCGTAAATCGAGATTTTAGCTTTGAGAAGATGTTTCTAATTTGAGATGTTTGGTGTTTTGTGGTTAGTGTCTTCCAAAAAGTCTCTGACTTTTCTGTGGACAAGATTAAATAAAACAAAGGTTTTTATATCACCATTTATTTTGTCACACTGTGACTGCAGTTTCGGCTGAACCTCAGCCTTCAGACAATACATGAATACATTAATAAAGAAACAGTACATATTTATATGTAAGAAAAATCAAATTAAAATGACAAAAATATTAAAAAGACATTAACATACATTTTTGACGTTATGCAAAATTACTAAATTGTCTAAATTTGTGTGATTTTCATTAATTGTATGATTTGCAAATGTTGATTTTGAATTACCGTGTAAATATGATTTTTTAAGTTTACTAAACTTGTTTGAAATTTTGATCAGTTTGACCTATATATACACTTTTACAATCAGTACATGTTAGCTTATAGACTTCTGATCTCTTTAGTTTATTATCTTTCCTTGGCGTTATAGAGAAAATTGATTAATTTTGTTTTTGATTTAAATGCTACTTTTAATTTTTGTTTTTTGAAAATATTTCCTATTTTTTCCGAGATTGGGCCAAAATATGTGATGCTGCAAAATTCTGTATTTTTGACTGATGGAAAAATGGACTCCAAAAGTTGGGATTTTTTCATTCTACTTGTATTATATCAATCATTTGAGCTGTGTTTCTATTATTTATTGCAATTTGTTTAATTGTTTGAAACTCAAGCTCTTGGTTTTCTTTACTGAGCGAAACTGTCAAGGCTCTATGGACTATAGAATTATATGTGGACTCTTTTGATGTGATTTAAATCAGTGTTTTCTGTCATAGAGGGAGAGCTTTGGAGTTTGGAGCAAATATTTCGGTTTTATTCTCAATGGAGTAGCTTTTGTTATTGATATTTGGCGGCATTTCTTCTACGAGTCAAAGCTTTTTGTGCGCGAGATATTCCTAGAGGGTTGTCAACACGAACCTGGTTTTAGAAGTCTTTTCCTGGCAACACGCATAAGCTATATATACTATAAAACGCGGCACATTTTTGCACACACGTACAAATGTGACTTTTCTAATAGTATAACATAGTTTACGAAATCATAAGCTTTTGCAAAGTAAAAAAAAATATAGATAATTTTTTTGATATTAGATATAGATTTTTGCTTTGTCATATTTTTATTTGTCTGTTCTTTGTTTAGTATTTGGGTCTGCGATTTCATAGTTTGGTTTTGGAGATACATATGATTTTGAATTCGAATTAGTTGAAAACTTGGTTAAACTCTGGTGTTTTTTTTTTGTTAGTTTTTTTTTTATTATCTTGTAGGTTAGCTATTTTTAATTCATCAAATTAATCTTATGGTTCGTTTCACTTATCAGTAGTTTTAACGGATTGTTCTCAAGTTTAATATATTATTTCCAAGTAGGATGTTTAAATAATTGGTACGATTCCATAGATATATTATTTTTATCAGAGCTGCTAGGACATACTCATAATTATTTATTGTTCATTTGTCATGCTTCACATACTGATTTCTTTTATAAACTAGACACTTTGGTTTATTCATTATGTTTACTATGCTTCATATTTAAAAAAATATATATAAAAAAACAGCGTTGTATTAATAAGTGACAATACAACGCAATCATAAGCAACGATTAGTGTTTTCAGCTATTAATACGTATATAACATATATGTTTAGTTTCAACAACGTCATTTGATATATAAATTTTAAGTACGTTATGTGTGACGTACGTTATGTTTAAATTCTAAAAAACTGAAATTTTAATAAACCAGTAACATTAAAAAATATTTTTTTATGTAGTGATGCAGTGCTATAATGTAAAATTATCTCACATTACAAACGCTAGAATAACACAACTTGAATGAAATATTTACAATACCTTAATCATATTTTATTTTGGCAACTACGCATGATGCTAGCTAGCATTGCATTTATATTATGATTTTATTTTAATGTATCTTCCAATAGAATTCAAGACTTTTAAAAGTTTTTTGCTGTGATTCGGTTTGTTTGCGTTTATAAAATAACTAATTAGTGCTAACTTTAAGTTAAATAAAATATACATAGTTTTTTTCTTCTATAAAACATTCTTTTTATTTATGACTTATCTTTATACTGTAGTCTGTTTAGTAGACAATTTATATTACTTTATTTATCAAAAATAATGTACTGTGATTTATATATTTTTTTTAATCTATTAGCGTAAAACACATAATATATATGTTGTATGTTTATTATACAAATTACAGTCTAGAATTATGTTTTTTTTATAATATAAAACATTAAAACGTAACAATTTGCTTTGTTACAAAAAAGTTACACAAAGCCAACCATTTTCATTGTATGTGCTTACATAAGTTTCAACTTGATTTTTAATGCGTTTAATTCCCCATAAAACTTCCCAGTTGGATTTTATAATGGTTTAATTCTGCTCAAACGTCGCACTCTTTTTTTATAAACATCACCACAAAATATAAACGAAATTTATGAACGTAAAAAATCGCGACATGATAATAAAATGTAAGAGTAAAAGATGCATGTTTTATACATATTACACATCTTTCTGAGTTTGATGCCAACAGAGCGATAAAGCCCGCGAAATGTTATAATAAAAAAGAATGTTTTATAATATGTATGCTGTCACTGAAAATATATATCCAATTTACGATGTGCTGAATATTTAATACAAATCTGCGGTTGCTCGCAAGAAAAAGAGTTGAAAGAATAAATAACACTTCTCAGAAGCGGAACGCTTAAATCACACAGAGTTAATTTAATGAGTTTACTTGGAGCATAACTCAAAAGTTTTGCAATAAGTGAGTGCATATATCATGTGGAAAAAATCTCCCTTTTAACTAATAAATCATCTGAAAAACAGAAGCCAAAATTGAACGTGCCGCGCGGCTCTCTCTTTCACCGTATTAATTGTGCAAAAACTATATATTTCTACCAAATAAATCACTTTGAAAACGAGAAGTTTTCGACTATGATTGAAATCCAGTTAAGTAGATAAATGATCTTTTCCCCGGAAAACCAGGGGGACGTCTTGTACACAATGGTGCCGTGAAAATGGCTCGCCGCATGTTTGGAGAAAAATGAAAGAACAGCGAATGGTCATCGGGATCCGATCACGTGTCGAGATTTCAATCAATTCACTTGTTTCCTTATGGTTTTTTTTATAATCGACCAACTTTACCATAAATCTACTTCACAAGGGAACATTTCATTGACGCATTATTTATAATGTATGACATGAACATGAAACAATATTTAAATATGTTTGCATGAGGGCTGCAACGATTAACCAAAATATTATATTGTTTTATATATTGCATTCACAACCTGTCATTTCCATCCATTCTTAAAATGATCTCGGTCTATATAACATGTCCTCCCACTTACTTACCCACGCCCTATTAATTAAGCTCTAAATTAACTAAAAATAAACCTTTTCAAAACATACTTCTTTGTAACTAATTTATAATTAATAATAAACAAATGGGTAACTTATAATAACATAATTATCTAATCATCACAATTTTTATGAAGTGAAATTGAATCCGACTAATTAAATTACAAAATTGTAATTGAGTACCAATTCCTAGCGATAAACATAAACATTAATCCACTTCATTGTTATTATTCCGCAGCACACAATATAATACATACTCACATGGAAAACTCAACAAAGCACACAAGGATTGTGTAATATATATATATATATATATATAGATTTGAGTTATGCAAACATTAGGACCAAGTTATAAATTAATTAATGAATTGCCATTTCCGAAATTAACGCCATTATAATATGTAAAGTATGCGGTGTGTGTGGTCAGTGTGCGTATAATATATTTGGTCCCTATTAAACATATATAGATTGTGTGGTTGGTCCCCTTATTCATTGTAATATAATGGGAAGAGGGTTGGAATATTTGGGAAAAAAATTAACCCCGGGCTATATGTTACCCAATTTTCGAATGAATATAAAATCAGTGTGGAATGGAAGGTTTTTTATCAAATCTGCTATGTTCATTGGGGCGAATAAATAAAATTTATAATCTTTATCAAACAAACTGTCGAGTTTACTTTAGTTATGAATTAATCAATATCTATTAATAAAACATCAAAGGGTACTTGTTGATGTTTCAGTTTTGTTTTTTTAATTTGAAGAACGGTATTGATGAGTTTGTCACAATATGAAAAAACCTTTTGAATTGAAAGTGTTTTGAATTTTAATGAAATAATACAATGTGATTCAATTTTAGCTTTCAATTGAAAACAATTGAAATAAACGATTAATGCAAACTCTTGTTTCTACCTAAACATCATACACGTGTTTCGGATATACAAAACCTTCATTAGTTTGCCTGCATTATAAATTGTTTTTTAATCGGCGTGATTTATGGTATCATAAAATGCTAATTTTGAGTTGTTTGACTATTCTTTAAAATGTGGGGACTGCAGCTAAGTTAACTATGTCCCCTTCCCGGGAGACTTAAACATTTAAGCGAAATAAACGGGCAATGCTAACATCTAACTCTCACGGGAATGCGCTAAACATACTTCTAACAGTTTCCAATCTTTTACGCGTTACGCTTTTACACCTTTATTAATTCAGATAAATGATTACAATTTATAGCAAATTTGACCATAGACAAATTAGTTTAGATAAAATTTAGTTTATGTAATGAAACGTAAAACAAAAAATTCTAAAAAAGTTTCTGGTGGGTTTTTAATTTTAACTTTATTAAATCTGCAATTTAATAACCTGCTTGATAAGAACTTAATTTACTGCTTTCCTGAATTAAGGAAGTCTTATAATGTCTACCCTGATTACAAGTTGAATGCTCTGGAAGTTGTTCATGTAGATATAGGTTAGTTTTTATTTGGTCTAAGGTTCTCATTAACTCATTACAATAGCAAGCATATCAAATGTTGAATACAAGAAGATATTCAAGTATATGAGGTTGTCTTTTTGCTTGTCGCGGACTTGTTCTCAAATTTAACTCGGGGAATGCCTTTTTGCTCTCAGAAAATATGTTGTTGTAAAAGGTAGCTAGGGAAACGTGCAAGTTGTTTTTTTTTATTAAGGGGAGTTATTATCTTATTTATGCACATGGTGGTTTTAATTTCACCACTCACTCGGTTGCGTTTTGATTTGGAGTTTTGCATTTTTAGAATGCCATTTTTTCAGCAAACGTTTGTTTTTTTTTTGGAATATGATTTAGATAGCCAGGGATTGAGGCCTGACCCAGACCGGGTAGAGGAACTTAGATTGTTTCCTCACTAAAAAAAATCTACCAATTACAAGCGTTTATGGGGTTGGCCATTGTGGAACACTTCTCTACCCTTTTTAATAAGTTTACTGCGGAAAGGAGCGCGATGGCATTGGGGTGCCGAGCAACAGAACTAAAAGAGTAGTTGTACCAAGAGGTGTTACTGTGCCATCTTACTTTTGAAGAACCATTCTATGTTTAGTACGGTACTAGTCACGTTGGTATTGGATTGGTCTTATACCAAAATATCTCTGAAGAAAAGAGAATTGTAGCCTATTTTAGTCGTACTTTTCTAGATTGAGAACGTAGATACACTTTACCGGAAAAGGAACTTTTAAGCATATTACGCGCTCTGCGTCGATGGTAGGAAATTTTTTTGTTTATACGGACCACCGATTTTTGTTGTATTTGAATATTTGCAGGTTACTATTGTCGCGCATTACTAGATGGGTGTTAGCACTCCGAAAATGTCATATCTGATGTGTTTTTACGTTACCTCTTTTGCCAACCCGCGGTACCCCAAGATCGGTTATTCCGCATTCTCCTCACTCTTGTTAGAACCGATGTCCGGGTTTTACTAAAAAATATGTCCGAAACTGAAGAATTCGATAATACAACATGCATCCGTTTTTTCTCTATCAAGAGTGTTTGTTTCTAAAACTAGATGAGATTTTCTTGCTACACTTTGCGTACCTCAGACTTTAGTCACTAAATTTGTAGAAACTTATCATCAATTTATTGGCCATTACGTCATATACAAAGTGTGATGTGCAATGCGATAAGATGTTTGGTGGAGTGGAATGGCAAGCAAAGTTTCTGCTCTTCCAAAACACATATTGGAACCTATTGTTCTTTTAGGTCTAAATGACTTAATTTTAATATACTTTTACGGACCTTTTCCTAACTTAATTCGCGGCGTGTGTTACTTGTTTGATATGTTGGACGTAAAGCGTGCCACTATCAGAACTATCATAAGTCGGATAACCAAGGACTACTTTTTTACTATATAAGGCTTTCTTGTTTTGTTTTTGCGACTGGGGAACCAATTTACGGCAACTGCTTGGAAGTCGCCACTATCAGGACTATCATAAGTCGGATAACCAAGAACTACTTTTTTACTATACAAGGCTTTCTTGCATTTTTTGCGACTAGGGAACCAATTTACGGCAACTGCATGAAAGACGTTTATTTAAAACGATCATATGCAATTAATTTTTTTCTAAGGCACCCACAAGGAAACCCTGTGGAATTAGGTTGGACAAAAACTTACTTTGTGGGCTTGCGTAATTCCCAGGTTCACCAATTTTTTAAATAATGTTGTACATAAGTCTACTGATTTCTATCCCACTGAATTGCACTTCGGTACAGAATAGTTGCCATTGTAATAATATTAAGACTTTTTGAATGCCAAATGAAGCTTTATTGGACAGCTCAAAGGTTAGAAACTTAAGCTCAGCGGCGATTAAGGCGAGAACCCGCTAACCTTTGTTACTTACCTTAGCCGAGGAATTTGGTTTTTTTGAATGCAAATCCAATTTTATCGGCTATTTATTGCTAGACTAAAAAATCTGTTTTCTATGAAAGACCCTATATAGTAGCTAAGGAAATTGTTAACAAAACTTTTATATTGAACTTTCCGGACTTGGAAAGTTGAGCGTGGCATATTCAATGTATACCACCTAAAAGTGTTTTTTTTTTTTGCCAGAACCTAGACTGCATCAGTAATTTAATGTAGCTGTAGTGTGAGTAATGTCTTAGATGAGGGCAGATGTAAAGGGTATTGGTATTTGTTTGCGGTGTTTATGGGCGAATTTGTGCGTTTTAGATGCGCGTCCTACTTACGTACCCGCAACTGACTCCGTTCATTTTCTCGTGATAAAAGACCGTTTTTTAATCATTTTTTGCTAGAGTCTAGACTGCATCAGTAATTTAATGTAGCCGTAGTGTGAGTAATGTCTTAGATGAGGGCAGATGTAAAGGGTATTGGTATTTGTTTGCGGTGTTTATGCGCGAACTTGTGCGTTTTAGATGCAGGTCGTACTTACGTACCCGCAACTGACCCCATTCATTTTCCCGTGATAAAAGACTGGCGTTTTCTGGTAATAAACCCCTGTTTCAATTCAATACTGCGTTGTACCTGCACAGATATGTAAATTTTTCCAACAGAGGTGAAGAAGTTTTATATATCACTTAGTCTCTGCGCGTGAATGTTTTCGAATATCTCTATGGGTGCGTTATACTGTTTGGCATTGACGTAGTTCTTATAAATATTGCTTTATTTTTACGGGTTGCTTTTCTATTCTGATTGGCTAGTAGAGTTAAACTTGGCGTCATCTGATATGCTGCGATTCAACATTGCTCTGGTTGATATGGGTGTTTTTGAACGTTTTTTTTTTTTCTAATAATTGATGGCGAGAATAGATTTTAAGTTTTATCCTACTTTATGTTGTTTATCGGATCTATTGCTATGATGTTGAGGCTCATCAGCTTTAGTTTTGTATCCTAATTTTGGGTATGCGAATTATCTAGGTTTTTTGGAAAGATCTTCAGAGGTTGCTTACACTTTCATTAAAATTGTTGAACTGTTTCTACGCTTTTTTATCTGAATCTGTTGTATACGGATCATTATTGTTTTTCGTATAAATTAGAGAGTATTACCGGATTAACTTGCAAAAGGGTTTATGAGGAGGTCGTTACAAGTCTCAAAGTAAAGTTATCAGCGTAGAAATTGAAGGGTTTGGTCATTTGCTATTGGTATCCGTTTTGTTGGTGTATTGTTTGTTAATAACAATTAAGTTTAGTTCGTTGCTTTATTTTTACGGGTTGCTTTTCTATTCTGATTGGCTAGTAGAGTTAAACTTGGCGTCATCTGATATGCCGCGATTTAACATTGCTCTGGTTGATATGGGTGTTTTTGAACGTTTTTTTTTCTAATAATTGATGGCGAGAATAGATTTTAAGTTTTATCCTACTTTATGTTGTTTATCGGATCTATTGCTATGATGTTGAGGCTCATCAGCTTTAGTTTTGTATCCTAATTTTGGGTATGCGAATTATCTAGGTTTGTGGAAAGATCTTCAGAGGTTGCTTACACTTTCATTAAAATTGTTGAACTGTTTCTACGCTTTTTTATCTGAATCTGTTGTATACGGATCATTATTGTTTTTCGTATAAATTAGAGAGTATTACCGGATTAACTTGCAAAAGGGTTTATGAGGAGGTCGTTACAAGTCTCAAAGTAAAGTTATCAGCGTAGAAATTGAAGGGTTTGGTCATTTGCTATTGGTATCCGTTTTGTTGGTGTATTGTTTGTTAATAACAATTAAGTTTAGTTCGTTTCCAACAGTGACCGTAATGAATATGGTGGTGGCTGCTTGAATTTCTAGAGCATGGACGACTAGTGGATAGTATCATTGTTTATCAGGGTTGGTGATACGGAGTCGATTGCAGTATTAATATGGTTGATCTTTTTGGATTTCAGGACTATTTTGAGGGAATAAGTTTTGGCTTATGTGTCTTATCGCAAGAAGAGATTTTTGGAACTGGAGTTATGGAGCTGCCGTTAGTGCAACTAGACCAAAAGCTGTTCTTTACAACAACTGAGACTAGCTTTTATCGAACCTGTTTCTTTGTCCTTTCTATGAACACACATTGTTTATACTGCAGCTCTTTTTTAACTTGGTATTATATCATTTGTCTTTGCCTTCTTGCTGTAAGCATTTACTCCCGCAATGTTATGTTTAACGGGATCTTTGTTTTGAACCGTATGAAACTATATGACCTAAAGATTTATACTAAAAGTAGGAGGTTTGGAAGGAATGAGGAAGATAATAGTAAGTTTGAGTTTGAAAAGTTGATGTTAAGCATAGCCAGTAAGCATATTTTTGCGCGAAACAATTTTTTTTCTACTCCTACTAGTTTTGGAGTTTAATTTTATGGTGAATTGTTTATGCAAGCTAATCTTTAATAGGGTTTCAAATAAATTAACTTACATTATCGAGGAAAACATTTTTACTGAAACGTTTTTTAATGGATGAAAATCAGTAAAACACTTTAGCTATTTTGATATTTATCGACTTCATTCATCTTCTCTGCTCGTAAAGCTAGAAACTTATATTACAGGTGGACGTACAATTTTGAATGGATATTGAAGAGATTATTTATCTACTTTGGACTAGAGAAAGGTAGTATGTATGCATTGGTCAATACTCTCGATTTCCAAAGACCGCCCACCCAAGTCATATTTTTTTTTACTTTTTTTGTCTGGTTTTGTTTTGTTAATCGTCAGATTTTATCATAAATACATATTTTTTTACTTTTTCCGCCCCTACTGATATTGGCTTTTCTTGATTGTTATACATTATCTGTGTTTTTGTTATATTTATTTTAAGCCCTATTCTCAATGATCTTCTATGTAGGTCAACTATTATTTTTTTAAGATTTTTTATTGTGTGCGAAGATAATGTCATTAGCATAGCTTAAATTGGTAAGATGGCTTCTGTTGATGCTAATACATTTTTATTCAATCTATTGTCTGGAAGATGTCTTTAGCGTGAAGAGTTTTGGTGTCGGGGAGTTGCCTTTTCGAACATTTTTTTTTTTATTTGGACGGGTTTAGTTTTTTGGTATAAGCTCCATACTATCCATACTATTGAATGCTTTTTCATAGTCTATACAATTTAATTTAATATTATTTAAATATTTTTATTTCATAATATTAAACATTGCAGTATTCTAATAACTATATCAAGAATTTTTTTAAATATTTCTTAAACTAACCCCAGCAGAGTTTATGACGTGGAAGTTTTCTTTATCTTTTTTTAGTTATATACTTCCTATAACATACTATTTTCATATAAAAAAAATCTATTGATATTTGATTCTTTATAGGACACAAGGACATTTTATGCCTATGACATATAATGAAGCATAAACATTATATGGCTGTGCACACACAATCATATAACTGCACTGAACTATAAGCCCAGAGATCGTAAACTAAAAGTTGTAAAATTTAATGCATCATTTGTTTACTACAATGCCCTCCTTAAAAGCTCTACACACAATACCATAAATCACTGTGGATTTTACACAAATAAAATTATATGTAGGAACAACAGAATCAGGTACGAACAATTGAATTGGTACGAGTTTGTATTCAAAAGAGAATTTACTACCTGTTTTAATGTTATTATATCATGATGAAAATTACTTAAAAATTTTTAACAATAAAAAATTATTGATGAAATTTCTATTTCTGTATCTAGTAAAGTAGCAAGAGCATGTGATATGATTAAGGGCTTTGTAGCTGAATAAGCACATCTGTGAAAATGGCCGGTGTTAAAATTGATTGACAGTTATATGCCTAATCGGAGTTAATTCGAGCCTATTAAATTAGGGTGAACGTATGAAGGGTTGGAATGGAACATCCGTCCGGCAGGCTGTAATTTCAACGGAACTCCCTTAATTATTATAAATAACTCTGATATAAAAAGAGAATCCGGTAGTGTAGGCGTATTTTAAAATTTAATGAAATAAAAACAAGGCGAAATATTTTCCCGTCTGGTTAGAAAATGGTAATTTACGATTATGGGGTGATTCCACTTTGCATGACTTTATCGTCTATATATGTATACACACATTGGTACTTGATTGTCTTTTAGTAGTATGCTGGTTTTACGATTTTTTTATTGCGTAAATTAACAAAATAGTTTTAGTCACGTAACGCACTCAAAGTGGCCCATTTATCACCCTGAAAAAATCTACCATTCTAGGATAATTACATTTATTATTTGTTGTGTCTCCACGGTGGTGCATAATAATACTAATTTAAATTGCACTGGTAGTAATTAATGAATGTTTATAGGCGATAAAAATTTATGATGACATAATGTTTAGCTTTTAGTTAAATTTTATGTAAATAGGGAACATTAAATCAGAAAGTCGCCTTGGTTTTACTGTAGCAATATAATGTACACAGAAATATATTTTTATATTTACAGAACTATTTATTATTAATCAATTGAAAAGTTTTTTTTTATATTTGTTTTGTAAAAGCTTGCAATAGTATTCTTTTTTTTTAATAAAAATATAAATGGTTTTACTTTCTATTTATGTTCTATGCTTCTTACAAACTAGTTATTAGCTATTGAAAATAAACTTTTTTTCACGAATTTTAGTCAATCTCCCATTCATTGTTACTATTATTCGACTCTGTTAAATTTTGGTTACAGTACTTAGACAACGTTTGACGGGATGAGTGCCTTAAACGAATATTGACTTTCCGGTATAGATAGAAACCAGAACATGCTCGACTGTCATTAGCAGTAGATTAAATGCTTTAAGAAATATACGGCAATTTTAGGTTTTGAGGCGACCATTGGTTATATTAGTAGAATCATATTTAAGCTCTTGCAGTTTGAAATTCTACAAGCTGCTAAAAAGTCCACATACCATTACAGCATTAGATTTCTTATGTAATTGGAATTGTTTATAACTTACTATTATTATGCCATCAGTTTATACGGGATATTTTTAAAGGTCTTGTAATGAGAATATTATCATATTACTATAATTTGGAGTTGTATTGGTTAAGATCAAATTTATTTAGAACAAATCGATGACCACAATTTATGCAGCTTGCTGGGGTGAGGCCTAAAATGCGTGAGTTTCAGGTATCTATCACTTGGAAGCAGTGTTTTCTTGTAGACTGGGGGATAAAAAGAAGTTTTGAATTTAGAAGATTTTTCCTCAATTTTGCGGCGGTGCATCGCTCTATTTTCATATCTTTTACTATCGGTGTCGTTATCAATATTTAGGGTGTTACTGGGGCATCCATATAGGTTTTTGCACCATAAATACTGTACCTGGGAATAAATCTAAGTTAGAGGTTTGTTTTTGTGGATCTTACGTTTCGTGTTCAGGCGGGAACTCGGGTGCTAGTTCATCTTCTGATGGCGGTAATCCGTTAGGAGGTAGAGTTAGGTGTTGGTTGGTTGTCTTGTTTTTTGCTGATGTACTTTGGCTAGTAGCTTGTCTTTGGACTGCTTGTTGTTGTCACATTTAATTGTTTTATGGTTGTGGCGGCTAAGGTATTTTTAATTAGGCAGATGGTACTTTGAGAAGTTGTCGACGGCTTTGTTGGACACCAGGGATATTATGAGTTGTGGTAAACTTAAGTTTCAGTCCCGCTCCGGAAACCTTGGTTGTTTCAAGGATTTTATGAGGAATGGCTGTTAGCTTTTTTTAGTTTTTTGTCGGAACTTTAGGGTACTGATCCATTACTACGCAGGTATATTCTGGCTGTGGATGGTGTTCTTCAACGTTTTTATCGGAGAGGTTCTAGTTTAGCACTATATATGTGATTGCCGAAGTAATGCAGTCAGTTGCTGGTGGTAAGACAGATATCTTCTGTGACGTTTTTGTGTATTATATTTTTTTTTTTTTCATTTTTTTTTCAACTTTTCAATCAAATGGAGTTGACTTATTATATTTATTATTGGTATCTCATGGGAGAGATTTGATTATTCAGGTGTTACGTTGCAGCTGAGAATGAATTGGTTTCTTGTTAGTAGATCCAGTACTAAGTTTCCAGGCCTTGACAAGTTGTAGGTCTCTATGATTAAAGGTGATTGTAATTGTATATGTGCCACCTTGCTGCGTTTTTGACTGCTTCTGGATTCTTTTTCAAAGAAGAGCATACTTTGTTGTTGGATGTAAATTTGGCTTCTAGTTTTGGCTTCAAAGGTGGATAGTTTGTTCACTATTTTTGTTTTTACTGTGTAGTTTATTACCGTTTCTTTTTCTAGGTTTTTCAGGGCTGACGTGATTTTGATTTGGGTCGGTCGCAGACAAGTTGTTTTTTTGCTTGTCAAGCGACTTCTGCTAGCTTACCTCAGATTATTTTTAAGTTGGTGATTGGTTTGGGCAATTACTCTTCTGCCAGGAATAGTTCATAGCTAGAAGAAGGAAATTGATTGCATTCCTTTTTACATGGTTTTGTTGGAGTTGTTAAGAATTGCACGTTGGTACGAGTGAAAACTTGATTGTTTTTTTACTTCCAAAATGTTGTCGGAGCTAGTTTTATTGCTATTCTTGCGCAGCAGCGGAGTCAAAATATTGCATGGTTTTAAGTATTGCCGTTGTGTGCACTTTGAAAGTTAGACTTTTACCTAATTTGATTCCTTAGTACTTAGCTGTATTCTGAGGAATCTTTGCCTCGATTATGCACGGTGTAGACACATGTCCAAACAACTTTAGTGCCAGTGTCCTTTCTTTCAAATAGGAAGCAATAAGTTTTAATAATCTTTGTTTGAGTCTGAAGTGCTAGAGTTTCAGGAGTACTGTGGTGCCAGATTTTATCAAAGGTTTTTTCGACATAGAAGAAAATGACATTCGGTCTTGATTTAATCAATAACTCTGCTTAATTGATGGATTGTGGAGAGCTCAAGGCTGAAACTATATTGATGATTTGGCAACAGGTTTTTTGCCGCCGTGTTTCTGGAGTCTATCCAAGATCACAGTTTCTGTCATTTTACTTAAAATTGACCGAAGATTAATTGTGAGTTCATTTTGTGGAAAATTTCTATCTTTTTTAACTTTTGAGATAGGAATGACATTAGACTTCTTCTACAAAGACGTAAAATAGTAGGTTCTTATCATTGCATTTGTAATGTTTGTTAGGAACATTGCAGCTTTGTAAGAAAATGTTCTTGATGTTTTGTTTGAAATGGAATCTGGACCTGGTGCAGATTTGGGTTTGAGATTACTGATAATATCATTTGCCCTAGACGGCCAATTTGATTCAAAAAATGAGGCAGACTCATTGCATAGTAGACGTTTTTAGCATTGGAGTTGAAATGTTTCTAAGGAACGTTACAGTTTTGTGAGGAAATGCTTTTAAAGTTTAATTTAAAATGCAATTGGAACCTGGTGCAGATTTGGGTTTGAGATTACTGACGATATCTGTCACTCTAGACGGCCAAACCGATTTAAAAATTGTGGTAGGTTGTATTGCTAACAATGTTTTACTTGAGGATTTATTTCAGGTGGTCCAAGTTTAAATCTTTGTTGAAGAGAGGCGTGCTTTAGAGTTAAATGTCAGCAAATGCTTTGAAATTGTTTTTCAAAGTATATTTAAGGCTTTTTTTGCAAGGAAGTGGTATACGGCTTGAAGAATCCTTCATATCAGATTTTTATTTTCTTTTGTGGACTCAAGGCTGCTTGTCTGCACTAGTTTTTGTGCTCCTTGATTATATTTTTACCTCAATATTAAGCACTTTGCTCGGTTTGGTCAATTGAGTTATGAGACCTTTGACATTTGTATCTGGCACGATTGGCTTTTCTGGCTCTGTGTTGAGACCAAATCGATTTGATCCTATTTTTTTGTCAAGCTTTAGTAGACGGTTCCATTGCTAGCGAGATGAGGCTAGTAAAGTCAACAAAAGCGCTTCCATTCGTTTGAATATCAGGTTGTGATCTAATGCTCTCTTCTAGGATATGAGAAAACAAGGATCAGTTGGTCTTTTAGACTAAGATTGTTGTGTTTTGTTTGTACGACTAAGGCCGGGCGCACGGGCCGCTGACGAAATGTCGTTACGACAGTCCTGATGGTAGCTGAGCTGGCGGGGCCTTTTACTCGACCGATAAATTTGTTGGCTTCTCATAATTCTTTGCCTAATAGATTTGTTGTGATTTATAACTATGTTGCTATAAATTGGTTTAATCAAAGAAAACCAAGAATTGCTGACCTAACCCCAATAATTTTCAAAAAGGTAAGCGTTGCAATAGCTTCTTTTCAATTACGTTCTGACATACTTTAGTGCACGCCAGTGCAACGCAAAATGTTCAACGTGCTCATTAATTTTTTTTCTCTAGTTTGATTGGTTAAACCCAAGCTATTTACATTATTTATATCATTTGACTTGTCTGCAAACGTTAAAGTTGTGAGACGCTCGAGTGTAACTTGCTCGAGCGTTAGTAAGTTGCGCTAGTAAATGGAGAGCAGCTAATATGATGTTATAACCTAAAAATTGCGATTGTCAGATGTGTCATGGTATAAATGATAATTATCACATTACGCATATATGTAGTTTCAAATGATTGAACTATTATTGTCTACGGTTAAAACTTTTTAGTGGTTAAACAGTAGTCTACCATACTTCAATGATATATAAAAAATTCTGCTGATGCAGTAATTAAATTTAATCGTGGATAAGTTTTAACGCAAAATGTTTAACCAGTTTCTTATTCTAATCTTCTCACGTCACTGAATAAATCCAATCAAATTAGGAGTCTTACAATACCTACCATAAATAAAACGGTCAAGCATTACTCATTACTTTACTAGCACGTGGATGGACAAAGAATCTCGTAAGCGAGATTTTAAGGCATCTGTATTTATTTTACGCCAGGTAGATTTAGCTTCAAAAAAAATTTTCAATTCAGTCTATTGGAAGATTGTCTACATCTTCCAATAGACTAGACAAATAGATAAATCTCTTCTGAGGGAATGGTTTATGTGCTGGCGTGTTGGTTAGAGTTGTTTTCTGAAATTATTTTTTTACACAATTTGTCTAGTGTTGTCACAAAATATCAATATTATTCAATAATCCAATATTAGAGTAAGAAACAAAAATAATATAAATTACAAAAATTGATGTTTTTATCTGCCTTGGATATCAACATATGAGTATGTATAGTTCATTCCATTAAATATCTTCTAGTAAGAACAAGTTGAAGTTTTTCCATCCAGTTTGATTTATTTACACTAAATTTAAAATGAAAATATCTCATGTATTTCTCAATTTTATTCCAGTTGTAAAAATTTAAACAGTAAGCCACGAAAAAAACCTATTCAAATGAAATGATATTTTCTATTTAGTATCGGTAATAAAATCGGGGGGCCTCGATTTCGAAATGAGTAGTCGTTCAGTTGGGACTATAAAACAACCCTCGTCGACCGAAGAAAGAATCAATGCATAACGTATACAGGGAACATATGCAATAGCAAACTTTCTGCTTACCATTACATTTACGCCCCTTACATGTAAGCGGTTTAGAAAATAGATCATCAATAATTCATTTTATATCTATCGCTTATTTTATGATATGTACGGTTGCATCCTTTTAGTGGTTTTCTGTACCAAACAGACGGTTTAAGAATTTCTCGCACACCCTCTTCGTGTATGTAGGAAATTATTGCCTCTTTATATTCTGATTTGAGCTTAATGGAAAATAGGATGGGACAATTTAATATTAAAGAATTGATGGTCATTTGACGAAAAATAAATACTAACAGTTTTCAGATGATATAGTATAATATTATTTGAATATTAAATATCTTGTCTTGTTTTGGAAATACTGCAGGGTATATAAATAAAAAATATTTCAACATTTGTAAAATGTTTATTCTCCATTTGTTCAAACTTTTATTGTTCTCATCGTCATGTAAATGTCATTGGTGCAGTTTATTTTTCTTCTTTTGTCCCGTCTGCAGTATGTTTCTAACGATTACATTCGCTAAAGGTTTGAATTTTTATAAACCTTGACTACGAAATTTGGTTATTAAACAAGCGCAATTTTTTAATTTTTTCTAGGTTGCTAAATAGTTTATTACTTGGAGCTCGCCGTAGACGGTTTGCACTCTCAAACAAATCTATGTATGTACGAGGTACATACATAAATAAATTCTTGGCATACTATATTTCTGAAAACTTTAGATAAAATGTCAAATATTATTAGTAAAGTGTGATGATTAACGTACATATGAAATTTTAACCCACTACTTTAATTAGTCTTTTAGTGATGTCCAGACAGACATCGGTTAGGTTTCAACAATGCCAGGTTTTGCGAAAAATGTAGTACCAAGCGGTCATCAAATTCTTTACATTGGAAGGTTTTACCCTTTATCAAATTCAAAATTGGATGGCGTATACGGTAAAGATTCACATTCTTATTTCTTGAAAGAATGGGCCAAAAGGTTTAAGATTGGCTACGGTCTTTAGAAGATAACTCACGTGCTGGTCGATCAATTGAAGTGATTACAGAAGAGTCGATCGCCTTTATTGAAGAACTGATAAATGACTAAAAGTAAGGGAATTATCGCCCTAGTCAGATACATTGATTTTCCGAATACTTTATGACTATTTGGGTTTGAGTAGAGCATTTTGACGACAAATCATCAGAATATTTTTATGAGGGGATAGAATTACTAATTAAACGATGTAATAAGTATGTTGAGGTTTAGGGGGATTATATTGAAAAATAATAACATATTTTTTTCATAAGTGCATGATTTCGTATGTAAAGGATTTTTCAATAAGGGCGGGTAGATGTTGAAATTGTATAAAACAAGCTGTGTGTGAGGTATTAACAAAATTCTTTTTTTATTTGAAAGGCCCATGTATGCCATTAAGTGTGGAATATGACATTGTTCAAATGCCCCCCTTGGCTTCGTATGGTTGCACGGATCCGAGTGGTTCAATTTTCAATTACTCTTCCGCATAGATCTGGCTGAATTTGAGCGATGGCCTGTGTTATGTTTACTTTTAGGGCATCGGTCGATTGTAGTTTATTTGCATAGACCTGCAAACTTCAAGAAACCCTACAAGAAAAAGTCTAGCGGGGTCAATTTGCATGATCTTGGTGGCCAATTCACATCACCCATGTTAGAGATAACTTTACTCTCAAAACGTTCATGCAGAATGTCAATTGTGGCGTCCGCTGTGTGGCACGTGGCGCCGGCCTATTGGAACCACATGTCGTCTAGGTCCATATGGTTCAATTTTGGCCATAAGGAATTGATTATCATCGTTCTGTAGCGCTCGCCGTTGTCAGTGACCGCTTCACTAACGTTGTTTTTGAACGTACGGACCAATGACGCTGCCTGCTCAAAATCCACATCAAACGGTAACTTTTTGAGGATGCATGATCACCTGGTGAACCTCGAGTGGGTTGGTTGTCCTATATACGGCAATTTTGCTTGTTAACATAGTCATTCATCTAAAAATGCGCCTCGTCGCTAAAGATGATTTTTCCATCAATATTGAGGTCTTCTTCCAAACGATTCAAAGCCCAGTCAGCGAACAAACAGCGTTGTCTATTGTCATGAACTTTGTGCTTCTGGGTCAATTGGATTTTCTACGGGTGTAGGCCTAAGTCTTGACCACGTCTACTGTAAAATGGGCACATTTGCACTGACGAACACTCATTTTGATAATAAAGTTTTATCATTTGAACATGCTGTTCAATCGTGCAACTTGTCATGGTGATTTGGCATAAGTAACTGAATAATACACAAAAGATTTGAAAAATGTCACAAAAACAAAATTGCCGCCACGGGCCACCAAAATCTACCCGCGCCAATTGAAAAACGTTTTATATATGAAAGATACATATAAATATTCCGTGGTTGATCCTGCGATAGTTGTTTGCATTCGAATAAAACACTTAAACCCAAAATATGAAATAGTAAAGATACGTTACCTAGAGCAATAGCATTATAACTTAGGGCTACACTTGGAGTTAGCCGCTACCGAAATTGAAAGATTCCTCTGATTGAACGAAATGCAAACAGTCGAACTCTGATTGAAGTCAATACAGTTTCAGACTTATAACACAAAAAACAAGCCATTCTGAAAAGGCAAACAGTCGGACTCTGCCTAAAGTCAACATAGTTTACCCAGACTAGAAGCGACTTATGCCTGAATCAATATTATAGGTAGAGACCGCGGTAGAGTAACACCGCTAACTGAGTTGACGATTGAATGTAAACCCCAATTTAAGTGAGTAGTAGGTCTAAAGAGACGCAAGTTTAAGAGATTCTGTTCAATAACAAAATTGATCCTTTTAAAGGAAATCGCCGAAGACCTACAAGACAGACGTCCGATTGTAAGCAAGAAAAGATAAGGAAAACAGTTGTGTCTTTCCGGCTTGGCTGCCATTCTGTTATCTTTTCTTTTTTAGGTAAAGGATGATAATCTTTATCCACAATAGTGCCGAACATTACTTTATGGGGGTAGGTGTCCGTTTAATCCATTGTTGGTCTTGCAGTTGTTTTACTATGTTCCTATTGTAGCATAGTTTTGACGGTGTGATAGATATATAGGAACTGACGACGTTTTGCCAACACTGAGTAATAGATAATGATCAAATTGCTGAAGAAACTCAACGAAAAACTGCTTTTCAAGTGCTGCGAATATTAAAAAAGTACTGAAGCAAGTGTATTATGTCTGATTGGGACTGCTTTGAAAACAAAATCAATGCTAATGTCTTGAAACAACAATTGACTATAGTAATTGCTATGCTTAGGTTGATTTGGCAGAAGGAATTTGACAGGTTACAGTTTAATAGGTTTGTCTGCAAAACAATTGCCGTTGCTTACTAAACTCTCGTGCGCTATGGTTTGGTTTCCATGTTAAAGTTTTTATGCCACAAAACATACAACAAGCCGCAATAACCAATATGACCTGCTCTTAATTCTTCTGATGAGAATTTTAAGGTGTTATGTGTGTTCAGTACTATTTTATGGTCTAGAAGCATGGATCTTAAATCAGAAAACCATTAAAAACTCTTAAGTCTTTTAATTATGTACTTATAAGAGTATATTAAACATATTGTGTATATATAAGGTTACAAACTGTGAAGTATTGAGAAGATAGGATCAATATAAGTTGCTCCCTCATTATGCGGCAAAATATCCGACAAACGTAGTGCAGAAAGACGCACATCATTATCTTGGCTACGCAATCTTAAAGAATGGTTTGAGTGAAATTGTAGCGTTCTAAAGTAAATTGCTATGTTAATTGCCAACCTCGGAGCACAAGATGGTGTCTGAAGAAAAAGAAAACATATGAGATTGGTCCCAATGTTAGAAATTAAAATTGCGCCATAAGAAAAAGAAAAATAAGTTTGTCCAAGTTTATGATGCAATTGTCCATCAAGAAGCAGACCGAGTTTGTTAGGAGAAATGCGTTGTACATTATTGTAAAAGTATTATTCTATGTTTTGTTAAAAAATATTATGACGAATTCAACAATAATCTTGTACATCATAGCTACAGCACGCTTCAAGACTTATATCTAAGGCCAAATAGACACCATTTAGCATTATATGAAAAATCTTTAAACCATATGGGGTGCAAATTATTTAATAAGCTCCCAATAGAAATAAAGTCGATCAAAGATTTTAAAATATTTAAAGCAAAAATTAAAAAATATTTAATAGTTTTAAACTGTTACGATGTACAAGATTACTTAAACGCGTAACAGTTACTATGTGTAATTTATATATGTATGTACAATTTAAATGATACTAATAAATTATTATTATTATTATTATTATTAAATTATTATTATTATTAATGAAGACTGTAGCAGTACAACTTGCTGCTGCAAAAGTACTATTTTAATAAAATTTCCAAATTGAAAGTGTCTTTGAAGATTACAAACCTGCGGTGATTTTGTTCTTGCTAGTTTAGAATGTGACTTGAACTAGTTTTTGAAATTGTTTAATCTAATGTGTGGAGTGTGTAGTACTTATGAAGTTTTACTGTTGTTTTATTTTGCGAGTTTGGTTGTAGGTGTAGTATTGTCATCATCACGCTCCAGCAAAACTGTATCGCTGGTGGTTGAAAAGGGTGGTTTTTCAAAAACCACATTTTTTTTGCTGTTTGGGTGATGCTACGTCTCAGAAATAACTACTTTGTGGACGATGTTCATTTTTTGTTTTCTCATCATAATTTTTTAACTAGTAATTTAAAAATAAAATGATGGTTTACTGTTTTGGATACAAATGTTTTTGCTACGTACGTCTACTACAGTTTTTGGTTTTTGTGGTAATTCTAGTTAGGTTTTGTGCTAAAGGGTCGGTTAGGTTAGGTTAAGTTTTTTAGCGCCCACATTATTAGTCTTCTGAATTGAAGGAGGAAGGGTCCACAATTAGTCTATTTTCCTGTATCTGGAATCTGTGAAAGCAAAAGCGAAAATTTGTTATGATATGAATGAGTTTATTTGTGAGTGAGGGCGTGGCGCAGTGGTCTAGGCATCCGGCCGCTGTACCGAAGATCGTGGGTTTGATTCCCATATACCGTGATATAGTTTTCACTTTCAATAAGCTCTCCCACTCCTCTGGGGTTTTACGACTAATACCTTCTCTGATGGAGTGATGAATTCTCTCCAGTGGTTCGGAATCCACTTAAAACTGTAGGTCCCTTGTAATGTAAGTTGCCAGCATTACAAGCAGATAAGAGGCCAAGACGTCAGCAGTGGCGTATGAATGGCTGACGAAGAAGAAGAAGAAGAGAGTTTATTTGTGCAAAAGATTTGTTAGTGGCGATGAGTTACAGGATTGGTTTTTTCTTCTTTGCTGTATTGTACAAAAGTTTTGTCTTTTAAAGTTTGTTCCATTTGTTATTGATTTTATAACTGATCTATTCTTAATATGTATCGAAGAAGTGAGAAGTGTTCTTGTTAGTTTGTAACAATTTATGCAAGAAACTTATAAAAATGAGTTTCTCAGTATTGTGTATAATTTAATAAAACATTTGTAAAAATATATAAATTTTTGACACATGCTAACTATACCAATAGTTAAACAGCTGTAGCTTAAAGGTTAGATCGTTTAGCTTAGCATTGCAGTTCAAATTTCAATATTAACAAAAAATATTTCATTGAATTTGTATTAAATTTAGCTGGAAATTCTTTACTGTTTTTCAGCTTCAAATAATGAGCAATGGATAATCGTATTATATAAACAAATATCTAAACATCCATAAAAATAACAATAAAATTAAAATGTGAAGTAATACTGATCAAGAGTTTAAAAGAACATCGCAATTTGGGAATATTTGAGAATAATATTAACATTCTAGCTTTACAAAATATTTCCGAACAACTTCCATAACTTTCTGACATATGCGGACATTATTCAGCCCTTAACATTTTACCTCATAATAAATGCATTTCGGATATGTAGGAAATAAAAGTTCACCACTAAAAGTTCCACCGCATAGTAAATATGTACAATCCTTAGTAGTCCGATAAATAAAACTGTGCAGACAAATTAGTTGTGTATAAATTTAGAACAAGAATTTTGTTTTAACTAATACGAATCCCTAGTGTCTCAAGTTGTATTAAAGACAAACAGGGTGTGACAGAAGTTCGGAACGCGTGTGGTACCACCACTGATGACAGACACGGCTTCAAAACTAATTAGTCGCTAGTCCATCATTCCAAGAGGGACCCCTCTGAGAATATCCTACATTGTTTCATTTAAACTCCCTAATATTTAAGCAAATACCTGTAAATTATTGCTTTACAATAATCAATTTGCATTACAAATTGGTATTTAAAATATATGTGGCATATTCAATACTATATGTAATCCACATGTATGTTATTGTTATTGCTGGATTCTGTGGCGATCCACAAATTCCTCTAATTCAACATTAACATGAGAAATAGTTCGATAACTTTAATAACCGAGATTTGATTCGCAAGGGAATCCTTAAGTAAGGATTAGTGCTGGGTTTGTTTCCTCGTTAAGGGACGCGTATATCGGGGTGATTTGTAGCCGGTAACACGGGGTAGTGGGTTAGAGATATCGCGTCGACACCCGGTTACTGATGGATTTATTAGACGTTCGCTCCGCGGGGGTAACATTGCACCACCAACACTTCCACGTGTAACAAACATACACACATTGTAAATCTCTAAACATCATATCACGTCGTTTTTCACAGCGTACATTTAATTACCATGTTACTACTCCATATTCACAGATAAATGATATTTATTACTACACGTTACACAAAGCCAGTGATAAATGCCACACACAATGTCACCAATCATATTTGTTTATCGCATGATTATACACATTAAAACCACCTTTGCACATATATATGCATCAAGGTAACACTCTATTACTCATCTAGACTTTTCTGATTAAAAATTTAAATATATTACTTGAAAGTTTTACAAACTTCTTCAAGATTAAATCTAGAGATATATTATGTGCTACATTATTATTAAATTAAAAACACAAACGTATATATGAAAATTATGCAAAACAAGTTGTAAATTAAACTTACGTTTGTTACATAAAGATTTTTTCTTTAGATTCACTGCATCGAGCATTGGTGACATGATTGTACATAACAGTGTTGATGTAGATATAGTTCAGCTATATAGCCATTGATTGATTGCTAATCGGAGCGTAGATAATTGATGAAATAACTGTTTGATTTACTTCTTGGATGTACATATATATGGAACTTAAATTGTGATAAAATCTTATTGGTATTAATATATTTATAGACATGAATAGTCTGCAAGTTAACTAATGTTAAAAATAAATGTTACAGGTACATCTTTGAAAAAAACACAAATACATTTAATTTTTTTATCTAGTTTGCTACACATAAACTGTTATTTCGGGGTTTGTCATTAGTGTGTCCAGCATTTTTTTTTGTTGAAAGATCGATATTATATTATATATTATACGCTTGTTATCTCACTAGCTTGAAAGATAATTTGCATGAAATTATATTGGTTTTTTATATGCGTTTTAATCTATATAACAATGTATATGCAATGCAACGACCTCACAATAGTGTTAGTGTCTTGAGCCATATGGAGAGATAATTTTAATTCTTCTTAATCCATGCCCTATCTATTCTTTATTTTTAATCATTGTAACCTACTAGCGCTTTTCTGCCGTGCTTTTCTCAACACTTCTTTATTCCGGATCTTGTCTGGCCACTTAATGCTCTCCTCCAGAGCCACATTTCGAATTCTTTTATGCGTTTTTATTATTTTTTTGCTATGATTTAAGTTTCACATTCGTGTAGGAACACAGTATACAAAACATTTCACAATCTTTTTTTTACTTGCTACTCAAAATCTTGTTCTTACTTCTAAAAGCCTATTTTACCATTTCTATCTGTTCCCAAATTTTTCTCTCGTTTTTTCATTTCTTTGTTATTTCAGATCCAAGGGTTTAGTTGTGTTGGATGTGGCGGTTGATGTTGGTTCTTTTGTGGATAGTGCCTGAAAAATGGGTATCAAGGTGGAAAAATTGTCCCATAAAACTATCGTGTAGCTTTTCTCGGAAGTTAATTATGAAAATTTATTTATGTTTTCGGTATTATTATGAGTATAATAACAACATTTGAATAAGCTATTTTGGTAAAAATATATTAATAAATAAAAAAGTTTAGTAGTAAAAATTGTTTAATTTTTTTTCAAACTTAGTCCATATTAATAATATTTATATAAAAAAAATTATGCCGCAAAAATGATCACAATATGATAATTTGTTTGCTTTAAAAGTAGCACCGAAGATGAGGATACTTTTGGGTGTAAACAATAAGCCCACCGATGGCTCCATGGGCGGCATTTTACTCCAGCGCGAGTGAAGCGCTCCCGGTGGTTTATCACGGAACCATTCCTGACAATTCTGTTCTTAATAATGTGGGGTTGTGCAGTCGGGACATCTGGTCCCCCTGGCTTGACGGAGAAGGTTTTTAGCGTGTCTAGTTGGTCGTATTTATCGAACCTTTTAATGTTCTCTGCGCTCAAGAGGTTTCAAGGCGAGGTAGTCATCCAGGGTTTTCTGCTCAGGGTCGACATCTCGACCGATCTCTGTTATTTTCTACCTTATCAGCGGTACAGGGTACAAAACCTATTTACTTATTTTTCTTACCGATCAAAGTGTGTAAGGAAAACAGGCTAGTGTGCAGTTGAATTTGATTGTGATTTCAGGTGATTAGGGGTTTGGAAGTTGTTTCGGTGATGAGCAATCAGATAGTGAATTTTCTTTGATAAAATTCTTTTGATTTTTTGGGGAGGTTCCACTAGGTGGATGAAGTTTTTCCAGGATTTCCGGTCCAGTAACTTGCTTAAGCCAAGCCTAGCAAAAATAGATTTTTGATTGAAAGAGTTTGTGCGCTTTACGCTTAGTTTCCCGTTGCTTGTGTACAGGATTGCTCCTTGCTAGCGTTGGGAGTGCTCCGGGGAGATGCTGGAGTTTGCCTTTGATAAGCAAGTGCTTTGGGTTGGGCCTTTGAAGAAGATTGGTTTGCTTTCAGCTTGAGATAAGCCGGGCAGCCTTTATAGCTTGCTGTGTGGGGCCCATTACACGCAGCGCATGCTGCTACATGCTTTTTTGCTTTGACAGAGACGTGGGGTGAATTGCATTGTGTCGCCGTGTAGCCATCACGATGGCAACGGTGGAGTTGCACTCCTCTGACTTGCGCTTGTACTCCAAGCTAACTGTAAGTTTACACAGTTTGGTGAGAGACAAAATCTCTCGACCGGTTGCATTTTTTATGGTTTGCCATACGCTTCTGCAGACAATTCAATAGCTCTAAAGGATTTCCATCCACTTCTGAAGCCTTTCCAACTATTTTATTTTTTATAGCTGATATCAATTCTTCTATATTATATTATAATATTATTATTATAACTCTTTTGGTTTTTAATTTGTTTTATAAAAATCTTTTATGTGTTCTTTCTATCCTCGCTTTCTTGTACCCAATATTTTTTTCTGTTGATTTTTCATTTTTATTGCGATTGTGTTCCACTTTCCTTCTATTCCTAGAGTATGTTTTTGGCATGGAAACCGCTTATTTGTCATTTAGCAATTCCAAATTAGTCCTCAAACATCTTTTTTAGTCAACCGCTTGTACGTGAATTAACGCAATCTGAATCAGCAGCAATGCAATTTGCCACAGATACACTGGACTTATGAAGAAGCCAAACTTACAGAGAAGTTATTGGCTGTTCTTAATAGAGGAAAGAGCAAAGCAAAATGAAGAGACGTTCCGGTCCGGTGAATGTTTTTGACTTGATCTAGAATTTGTACGTTTGTAATGGAATACTCTACTTGCAGGCCCAAGAGTTTGTAACCAGAAGATTGGATGTCACTCTCTTTTTCGTAACTCAATGATTATAATCAACAATTATTGACGTTTGCGAAAGGACAAATATTTAGTTTGTTAAGCCGTGAATAGCCAGAACCTGTGTTCGTTTATTTTCAAGTGTTTTAGATTTTTGCTTTATTGCGTTTTTGCATTACACGGTTGATTCTAGTTTATTTTACAGTTTTTTTTTCTTTTGTAGCTTGCATCACTAGACGGTAGAGGTTATTTATTGTATTAAGATCTTTTAGAATTTAATTGAGTTATAATAGAGGATTGATAACACTCTTATTTAAGCTTTTTGTGGCGTTTTCGAAAGCAATAGGGCGCAGTCCACAGCGCCCTTTGTTTGTATTATGGGCATGCTGCTCAGGTCCTTGTCCAAGATGTAACAGAAGAACAGTAAGTCTTTTCTGTGGATCTTACTGTTTTTGTCCAATTATGATCCAAATTTTTTGTTTGTTGACAACCTTAATAGAGACATTATAGACAATGTTTTTGAGCATAGCACAAGAACATTCGCATTATTAACCTCTCAATGCTGAAATGTTGGAGTATCAGTTACGAGAATTGATTCCTTTTGTTGAGTGTAATTGTAAAGACTTTTTCCATTTGTTGTTTGACTAAACCTCTTATAACAGGAGAGTGGCTCAGTTGGGTGAAACGCATCTTGAATTTTGGCGCATAAATTGTTGCAGTTTTGAGCCCCGGCTGTGGCATAGCATTTTAAGAAATTGTGGCATATATTAATTTAGTAGATTAAACTAATACATGATTAGTGTCTAGGTAACCATAATTACATTTAATGTGTGGGTGGACCAGTTTACTTTTACCTTTTTTCTTAAAAACATCGTTACATAATCTTTCTATTTTTTAGCTCATTGTTGGGAATGCTATTTAACAAAATGCCGATGACGTCATACTGTCTCGAAAACATCCATGAACATAAGTCATAGAACCTATAAATATTTATCTCATTTCAGCAAATTTTGAACCAAACAATTAACTATAGTTTTGCATAACTTTTTAAACGTTCTGTATTTTACTCTTGTATTACCACCTCACAACTGTACCTGTACATTAAATCCAGAGCATATACCACCGAAACCGTTAATTGCGGGGCGCTGTTGATACCAAGGAGGTCAAGTATATGCTTACATGAACACTAATCATGTGTTAGACAAATATCCTCAATTAATAAATGTTTTTGTGGAGATTTGAGTTTGAGCAACTATCCTGAATTACATAAAATGTTATAAAGCGATTTAAAATCATGTTCTGGTTAATCTAAATTGTATACATAAAAATGAAATGAATGTGCTACAATAAACGCAACATGTTTTTTTGTAATCCATCTTAATGAAACTATGAATTTAAGATTATCAACTGTAATCTTAAATTTATAGTCCTTCGGCTATTTCATAAATGTAAATTATTTAGTACTTAATATTTAATCACATATTATTATATAAATTCATTTATTTTGAAGCTATAAAAAATTTAGAGAACCCCCTTATTGAATACTGTTTTTTTTTCTAGGTGAAAGTTATGTTGAGGGTTTCAACGCCCTCGAACGTGCCATCATCGGAAACCGGAGGTTCAAACAGCTTTTTTAGTCTGGACAAACGAAAGAAGCAAGTCACACTAATAGATCCTTCAGCATGCGGAGGCTCATCAGCACCGGAAGACCGGAGGGTTGGAGTGGCGGCTCCTAAAATGTTCGCCTTTGACGCTATTTTCTCGCAAGATGATTCACAGGTATAGTACCCTTCAAATCAATAATATATCTATCACCAACAAGTTATTTCTACATTATTTTATTATATATTTACTCTCTGCATATATTTACACAAAACATAACTGTTTACTACTTTTGTAATTTTCAATAGTACAAATATAATATAATGAAAATAAAATCCGTAAAAAATTGTAAACTCAATAACACCATAGAACAATATAATATTCTCAACATAAACAAAGCTAAAACAAAAATCCTGCGACATAATCAAACCTGAAAAAAATGTAAACATTCCCACTGATTAAGTAAACTCTTAAAACAAACAGCAGGACGGTCGAATAATAATAAAAAACGGTTTAATTTACATACGCGATAACGAATTCATGTGTTAATCAGCGCGCAATAATAAAGTACGGCGTTGAAAGGCTCGTTAAAATGGATCCTCTCCTCGCCATTTTTTCGCTGAATGACCCTGGACCCATCGGTATGTCGAATCAAATATTCCGGGACCGGAGTGCTCTCCCGGACTATTGGACGCAGACACGTCGAGTTGCCGAGAATGTTACTTAATTAAATCATGAATAGGCGTAATGAAATTTAAATGGTTTCAATGCGGATTTGCACGTTTGCAAATTTTCCTATTGTACGTCAATTATTGCGAAAAATACATGAGGAATTGTTTCGAGGATTTGTCGGCTTTTTGAACTGCAATTACACATGTGGTTTTCGAACAAATTACTATGGACATTTTTATTTTACTTTATTATGTGGTTTTTATAGTGTAGATCGTATATCCTTAATTGTAAATATAACTATTTAGCTATTGTTTTTTGCAAAGATGTGTGATTAATTTTTTCAATACCTATTTCTAAACTACAATTTCATCTATTGATACTTTGCTGCAAAAGTACACATTAAATATCATTCGTCTTGATATTTGATCAAGTAATTAGAAAATGTTATTACTCTATTTTACAACGAGCTCGTATAGCTTTTGGCCTTTATACATTTTAAGTATAAACATTCCGCTTACAAATGAAAACAGTATTGTTAACAAAGTCGGCAATAATAAATTATCACGTGCGAGTAGAATACTATACTTTATCCATGTTTATTTTATAATAATATGTAACATTTTATTATTTTTAGGTTTCAATTATTTACATAATCAAAAGAGTCACGAATTTTCATTATACAGCAAGGTTGCTCTGCAAGACGAGATAATTAAGTGATTAGCGATAGGTACTTTGCAGTAACCATTTATGGAATTGGAATGCCGTTTAGATTAACGTTCTTATGAGGAGGAGCCGATAACTCCTGCAGAAAAGTATAGCCTTGCTCATCTCCGGATTGATTTTTACCCTCTCGTATCTCAGCTAAATTTCAAGTGCCTCACAAGCAACTTGCCATCATAGTGTGATGAGTTTTGGATGCTTTGAAGTGTACACAAGTTAGCGTACTGAGCGATGCATGGTATGTCTAATACATACAAGTTGGAGAGCATTGGAGATAATACTCAACTCTGCGGAACCCCTGCCTTAAGTGATTGTGTTTCTTGATTGCCTTCTTTACCTCACCGTTGAGCTCGTTTAGCTTGGTTAGACAAATCGATTTGATCCATTTTTTTGCAAAGTCTTGGTAAACGTTTCTATTACTAGCAAGATAGGACTATTAAAGTCAACGACCGCTTGTCAACTCCTTTAGCCGTTTGAATGTCAAGTAGTGATCTGATGCTTTCTTCCAGGATGTGAAAAAACAGGGACTAGTTTTGCAGACCGAATTGACATTCTCCTCACATCTCCCATAGAGGACTAAAACTGCACTGTGGTCTCAACTGAGATCGTTAATAACCGAAATAGCAGTCAAAGAAATCAAATCAAAGTCTTAGACTAGGAAGATAAATTGCAATCGAATTAACTTTCAATTTGAAGGCGTTGAGATTTTTGAGTGATAAGCTGATTGTTTGATGAGGAGAGGATTGCAGTTCGTCCCTGTGCTTGAAACGTGTTTTTCAAATACGTGAAAGTGTTTGGGATGCTGTAAACTTTTTCAGGAGCTAAGAGGCTTTCGGATAATAACATCACATTAATGTTATTTTTGAAGAAGAACGCCTGTAGGTTTTTTTTCTTATATTAATGCCGTTGTCTTTCCAAAAGCAGATACGAAGTAGAATGTTTTTATTAGGCATGTGAGCCGTTGTGAAACTACTATACTAATTGATTTGAGATATGATATAAATAAAGTTGCTTACTTTTTATCCATAAAACTGACTTTTTAATCTTAAAATCCGACCTTTTGTGCACAGATCCTGCTTTTTATAAAACATTGGATTATCAAATTATATGTACAAATAAGAATGACACCAAAGTTGCTGTTTTAGATATAATACTACAAAGAAAAAACAAAAAAAAGTAATTGTCTTCTGGAACTCTGCCTAGCATTTTGGCCGGGTGGATTTAGTAGCCTAATTATATTTTAACCGGTCCGGGTACAAGAAGGTTGTATTTATTTACAGCGGGCTACAGAAGGAAAAAATCCCAATCTGGAGAGCTATTCTTAATACATGAGAAATATGAAAATTATATCAAAGCAATTCTATACATCAAAGCAATTACACCGAAATGTATATTATACACCATAACTTGGTCTTGTATAAGATTCGCACAAAACGTGAACTGCTAAAACAGAGATCTCTAATATATAAATAGAATAAACATAGAGTCAATAATGAATGAAAATATACAAAACTTGTACAAAAGGAGATTGAAGAACAGATCTCATAAAATAAAATAACAAATGGTGACAATGTGGACAGATTTACAATAAACTCAAGTAAAATGTCTTGAATGCTGCGAATGAAGCTTTAGGGACACAAAACATGATATCAGGATCTTTACGAGATATGTATTATAAGGCTTTTTTTTTAACCAAGCACGAAATTCATCAACATTCCAGCAATTTTGCAATTATGTTCTTCAACTTATTCGTTCTTAGTGCATGTAAAATCACTTTCTTCTCTTCTTCATCTTCATCTTCATCTTCAACTTTCTTAGCACCAGCTGCTTTTCCTCTTCCCTCTTTACCAGTTTTCTTCTCTAGTTCGGCAGTTTCAGGTATTTTCTGGCTACTTTTGTTGCTCACAATACTTTCATCATCATTATTCTTCATATTTTTATTACTTTCTTCTTCGACAGGTTCTGCTATTACCGGGGCTGCTTTGTTACCACGTTTTTGCTTAATTGCTACTGCGTAATTTTTGGGTTCTTCTTCTTTAGCATTGCCATTTTTACTATTTTCTGCTTTAGCTGTCTTTGCTTATCAGCTACGTTTATGTTTTTTTTCCTCTTTTACTACAGGCTTGGCTGGAGCTTTCCCACTTTTCCTTTTCAGTTCAACTTTGGCAGTTTTTTGCGTTTGTTTTCATCTTACTTTAGCTACCTTAGCTACCTTAGCAGCTACTTGCTTCTTCTTTGACGGCATATTTACTGTATAAGAATTCTTTTAAATATGATCAAATTTGAGGAAATTGAGATCTTCCACTGGAAACGTAAGCGATAAAAAAAGGACTCGAAAATAGAAATCCGTCAGGAGTTGGCAATATTAAGTATGAACTTAAATGCAGTGGAGATAATAGAATTAAAAAAAAAAAACCACACACTATTCAACAAAATAATGAAATCACAAAGAATACCAAGCTTGTCGAAAACCAGCATCACTGTCTCCATATACAAGAAAGGAAATAAAAAAGACTCCTAAACTCTTGTCTAAAATCAAGGTTGACACCCAATTACACCAAGGGAAAAACAACAAGACTTTACAAATAATAGATCCACGCCGGATGCCATATTCATTATAAAACAAATTGTCAAGAAATCATATTAATTCAACTAGCCAGTTTATATGTGCTTTGTGGATTTAACTAAGGCTTTCATTAAAGAAACGTCTAAGATAGATTTGTTTTTTTTAAACGATATTTTGTCAATAGTGTACACAAAATTAGTCGTTTGAGCACAAATCCGGCCTCATTATGCGGAAATCTTGCGTTTTGCATACGTAAAGTTGACTTTATTGTATTCAAATTGGGCTTTGTTATGCCGAAATCCGGCCGTATACTTAGTTTACGAAATATTTATTTGGCACATGAGAATATTGTGAATCGATAAATGTCAGTAATATCGAAACAAGAAAAAGCTATGGTTACAATATACTCTGTAACAAGTTGCCAACTGCAGTACAAAATGAGAATTTAGTTCATCATGTTTTACACCAGTCTACCTGTGGAAGATATATTCAGAACCGCAGCAGACCGCTCCGCATACCTACAGATATAGTACCAGAAGAAGATGCACAAAGCATACCATCTTTAACATTACGTTTTAGATAGGAGAAAATGACTGGTTGATATAGGCTAGAATGTAATTATGATTTAATGGATTATTGCATTATTATGAACTTAGCTTAGGTTAGGTGTGAACTTGTTTATGCACTGGACATAGACTTGAAAGTAGGACATTTCTGATATATTAATACATTTTTAATCTCTAAGTATTTTTTGTTTGTTTTTGTTACATGGTAACCATGTTGAAACTATTTTTACTGCACTTAGGCCTCAATATGCTCTTTGTACCTCCTCCATCTGTAAACCTTACTCTATTGTCCTAACACACAGCCGACCTATTTGTTTGAAAATTCCTTAAATTTTGAAATTTGTAAAAAGTAGAGGCAAATTTTTCTTAATCAAAATAACGTGCAAAGTACAAAAAATATGAACTTTTTATGATTTATTTTTTATAATGGAGTTTTAACACTGAGTCCATTTGTGTTGTTTACAGAGAGATCACGTTTGGGGATAGTATAGGCATAAAAATGTTTGTCTTGTATTAAAGAGTTCGATTTTGTCATGAATAGTTTCTAACGTTTGGGAAGACTATTCGATTATTAATGAACTTAGGAATAGACCAATATGTTTGTATTGTGACCAATCAACCATCTTACAACATTTACATTCTATAATCAAAACATCGACAGTTTATGTTATAAATTGTTACAACGCGACATGACAAAAATTAAGAATTACCCATCTACGTTGTGGAACAAATACTGCATAATCTACTAATTGCATCCGAGGAATATCATCACTTCTGAGGTTGTGCTTCTAGTCTTGCTCTATCAAATATTCATCTTAATTCTTTCTCTTTCTCCAAGAATCTTTTTTAATAACGACGATACTCTTCAAAACTGGCTTGACAGTTTTGTCACTTAAAAACCACCGCATTTCTTCAAACGTAGATTAAAAAGCTGCACTAACATGTTAGAACTCAATCATAAACAATGTAGGCAAACATATGATTGATAAAATATATGGATCAACCTCTGTCTTACATTTAAAATAAAACTGAAGTGCTTGACCGTTTTATATTTTTAGTTTATTTCATATTTTTACATATTACATTTTAGTTTTATAATGTATCGATATTATATTTTTCTCTATATATTATAACTTTGTGATTGATGGTATTTTTTTAAATGTTTTCTTATTGATTAATGAACTAGTTTACTCAATTCCTTGTGTATCTCATTTCACCATGGATTTATAAAAGAAATAAAAACGATCTCTCATATGGCGGGCGCGAAAATAATGGTGTGTACAGTTAAAGTTCCACTCTAAGTGTCTCACTCAAAGAAAATCTGGAATCTTAAAAAGATTGAACACGACTTTTACATTTGTGTCCCCCCTACTCTGCACTTTGATTGGTTCTGTAAGTTAGACGAAGATAAAATATGCGAGGGTGCAATGCGACGTTCTCCTCCTACAACGAAATAATAAATTAAGTTTGAACTGTTTCCAGAAAAACTCCAATTTGAATATAAAAATTGCACACGATAATCAATATTTTTCGTGTTGTATGTATTTTTAAGGTGTTGTTAATGTTGACAGCAAGCAATTTTACGAGTGGACATAAAAACATAATCTTAATATTCCCGCACGCCCTTTTTTCAATAAACACTTATCTCGATGGGACCGGCCTCTTATGTAGGTCGATTCTGACGAGTTCCTGATAATAAAGCCTCGTGTCATTAGTTCAAATGCCTCGGCCCTACAGATGGTCTTTATTATCATGTTCTTCTGCTTCCTTCCTTCTCCTTATAGTGAAGTTCGATCACCTGATTTATGATCAAAAGGAAGCGGCGGCGAAAGGGAGAAGGATTAACGGAATATTTATTAACAGTAACAGCATAATAGTCTCCCGATCGGAGTCACTAGATCTTGCGCTTGATAAATTTAGTAGGATTTCTCTCGCTAACAGTGCAGAATTGGTTTCCACTTTTCCAGATGCGGATACGAATAATTCGATTTCATGGCTTCGTGAAGTTTTCCATCTTCTCGTTCGGCTTAAATAATAATAAAGGGTAATAAATTTATCTGTGTCGGTTTACATGGATTGTTATTATTATTTTCCGATAAAAATGAAAGGATAAATATTTATGCTTTTCAGATGAATAGTTTCCGGATAATTACATATTAACTACTAATATATATTTTGGCAAGTAGCCATTTGAAATATTTGAATTTGCTGCTTATATTAATAATTTCTGGAAATGAAATTTATCTATTAATGGCTTTTTAATGTAAAGGATGATTTTATAATTATTTTGTAAAATACGTATAACAATTTAGTAGAAATGTATTTTATTTTATTTTAACATGTGATATTTAGGATTACTTGATTAAAACTGCACTTTCTGGAACTATCACATTTAGGACGAGATTTGATTATTTACGAATTATAATTATCGGGAAATAATAAATATTTGACTTATCAATTAGTACGGTTGAAAAAAAAATTTATAAACGTTTTGGCCTTACATCTCTGATGAGTCAGTGAATGTTTACAAAAAATCCTATTATCTTGTGCTACCTGTAAAAATTTGTTTAGATGGCAATACAATCTGTAACATTACACCAATAATCCGAAGTATCTAGGTCATTAGTCAGTTTGGGACTGGTAATGATTTGTATATCTCGATTTTTAATAGACTTTAGAAGAGATGAAAGTATCGTTTTAGATGTTTTTGATTTATTTTAGAATTAAAGTTGACGTTGTAAGGCTCTGTCGTACTTCTTAGTATGGTCATCTGCGAAATCATGAATGGGATTTTTGGTTAACTGAAAAAGTTTATTAAAGTAAACCAAAAATAGAATATAAAAAATTCTAGAAGGAGGATGCAGCAGCAGTTTCTAGAAGGCCTAGTTTGCCATCAAACACAGTCGTACTAGTCATTTGGTTAGTAGAACATTCAACTCCTAAAAGAAAATGTTTATTAGAATATATCATTTTTGTTAAGACCACGTGAACAGACAGAAGAGTGGACAGTAGTTATTGTAGCAGCAGTATCAAACTATTACAAAAATTAATACACTCGGGAATTTTAAATTTTACATTTTATTATACGTTCAAAATTACGAGCAGAACTAGAAACAATTGTTATTTTAGAAAAATAATTTATAGCACAATAAAAATTCTACTAAATTTAATGTTCAATGAAATATGACTATTTAATCAAATATTTCTACAAAAAAATTACAATTTAATTTTAAAATATAATAGACAAGGTTTTGGATTTTCATATATTTTATTAGACTGGAAATTTCATTTTCCACACGATACAAAAATCCGATTTTGAAAAAGAGCTAAATTGCGTGAGTTCTGCTCGTAGTTTTATGACATTGCATAAACCGCGCCCTTAAGAATCTAAAGTGTTCTGTAACTAATATTTTCTTGTACGGAAAAATTTAAATTTTTGGAATGCCAATGATATTCTACTAAAGACACCAATTAAATCCGTAGAGAAAAAGGCAAAGAAGCCAACACCAACAACGAACGCTCTTATTAATAAAATGTCTGCCTTCAACCTGAATCTGGAAATTTACATGTAACCTTCACCGCCACAAGTTGTAACGTGAACAGAGCAAACTCCAACTCTGAGCCAAGACTGCCATTGAAATAATAATACTTACATTAAGCTTCACTAAAGAAGAAATAACTAAAATACACATTATTTATTAGAGAAATAACTAAAATACACATTATTTTTTAGAGAAATAACAAAAAAACATATTATGTATTAAAGAAATAACTAAAATACACATTATTTAATAAAAAAATAACTAAAATACACATTATTTAATAGAGAAATAACAAAAAAACACATTATTTAATAAAGAAATAACTAAAATACACATTATTTATTGGAAAAATAACTAAAATACACATTATTTATTGGAGAAATAACTAAATAACACATTATTTAATAGAGAAATAACAAAAAAACACAGTTTACCAGCTGCCTTTGTTTTTTGGCATTCGATCTCAAAAGCAGCTAAGAAGTATGCACAAAAGGACAATCAAAAGACCCCAAAAACTGAACGCAAACATTAGAAAAATGATGGAACAGAGGAAACACATGGAAAAAGGAACTGATGAATGCAAAGCATTAAACAAGCAAGTGAAAAATTACATCCAAAGAGACCTACGGAAATACAAGACTGACTAAAATTTTCGCAGAATGATGCAATGCAGAAGTTGTGATAATATTCAAAAAGAGTGACACATCTAATATCGAAAACTAACGCTCTATCAGTTTGCTCTCACAACTATAGAAACTGTTTACCAAAATTATTTGCAATTGTCTAACAAAACTTGACTTTTACCAACTTGTCGAGCAAGCTGGTTTTTACACACATTACTTAACCTAATAGAAAAGATCATTGAGTAACCATTCCATCTGGCGTTTGTGGATTTTCACTTATTCAACTAGTCTACTACAGTAGCATTTTATATTCATATATATTTTTCATCCCATTGCATGCTGCGCAAGTTGCAGAACATGGTATTATATAAAAACATATATAAAAATGCGACACTGCATGTAAAGATTAACGACTGACACACAACAAATAAAGTAAAAAAGTAAAACTTGCCAGAGGGTTGCGACAGGGAGATCTTATCTTTTCAAAACTCTTCACTGCAAGTCTAGAAGACGTCTTCAAACAACTCAAGTAGGACTCGAAAAGAATAAAGATAGATGGTACCTCAATACCTTACGGTTTACCGATGACATCGTCTTAATATCAAGCGACTCATAAGAACTAACAGATATGCTGCAGTAGTTAAACCAAAGGTTTAAAGATATCAAACTATGAATAGAATGCAAACAACAAAATGAGCAATGGAGAGCACTATGATTGGAATCAAAGTAGATAGCTAGACGATATTATATCAACTGCGGGGAGGGATAGGTTCCACAAGAATCAAGATCGACAGGCATGGAAGATGTACGAAGAGGCCTATGTACAGGAGTGGAATAAAGAAGGCTGAAATTGAAAAAAATAGTAATAATTTAACTAATAACATAAACAACAATTTCGATTATCAACAAAAAGAGATTTATTTTTGAGATGAAGTCCCATTCTCAAAAATAAATTTTTTTAGACTAGAAAATTAAACTCAACATGTCTTGCAAATCAACCGTACCTGATCCATTGTATGCACAACGCATACGCCGTGCAGCTACCTAAGACAAGTAAAAGTAAAGAAACAACCAATATCAACGATCTTTAAACTGTCGTTTGATAAAATAGTTATGGACATAAGGTTATTAGGAGCTACGGTATATAAGTCTGCGTTTAAAGTGTAAAACCCCCACACATAATGTGAAGGTTTTAATTAAACAGGGACTTAAGCTTATCTTTCTTGATTTGAGTATGAATAGAATCTAGGTATTTTGCACCTCTGACATGGGAGTCGAAGGATTTTGGCTTGAAATTTTTTATTTGTAAAAAGTTTTCTGCATGTTTTTAAAAAGTTTCTAGAGCTTCTCAGAATAGATATTTTTAGAATTTGTAAAAAAAATTAAAAGAAATTTATTAGAAGTATTTAAAAGTTATTAAACATGTAGACAATTCTTAGAACTTGTAGAAAGTTTAAAAAACATCTTTTGCAAGGTTTTTAGAATTTGTAAAAAGCTTTTCAAAAGATTTTTGAAAGATTTTTAGAAGCATTTAGAGCTTCTCAGGAGATTCTAAAATGTCTAGGTAAACTTGTAGAATTTGTAGAAAGTTTAAAAATGTTTGTAAGATTTTTATAAGTATCTAGAGCTTCCCAGAAGATTCTAAAATATATAAAAACTTTTAGAATTTGTAAAAAAATCCCAAAAATAATCTGCAAGATTTTCAGAAGTATTCAGAGCTTCTCAGGAGAATTTAAAATATGTAGAAACTTAGAGTTTATAGAGAAATATTTAGAGCTTCTCAGAAGATGAAATGTGTAGGAAAATTTTTAGAAACGATTCAAATTTCCAAAGTATCTAGATTCTCAGAAGATTCTAAAATGTGTAAACATTTTTTAATATTTGTAAAAAAATATACGCAAGCTTTTTAGAAGTATTTAGAGCTTTTCAGAACATTCTAAAATGTGTAGAAAATTTTTAGAATTTTAATAAAGTTTAAAAAAATGTTCTGCAAGATTTTTAGAAGTATTTATTTAAAACTTTTTAGAAGATTGTAGAAATCATTACAATTTGTAGAAAGATAAAAACATTTAAAAAGTCTTCTGCATGATTTTGAGAAGTTTTTAGAGTTTCTCAGAAGATTCTAAAATGTCTAAAAAGTTTCAGAATTTCTAAAAAGTTTAAAAAGCATTTCAAAAGTATTCTACAAAGTTTTGAGAAGTTTCTATAGCTTTTAAGAAGATTCTAAAGTGTGTACAAAAATTTAGAAACTGTAAAAAAAATCGAAAGTGATTTGCAAGATTTTTAGAAGTATTTAGAGTTTTTCAGAAAATTCTAAAATGTTTAGAAACTTTTAAGATTTTAAGAAGTATCTGGAGTTTCTCAAAAGATTCTAAAAAGTGTAAAAAAATATTGTAGTTTTTAAAAAGTTTGAAAACTTTTCAAAATTTGTCTGAAGGATTTTTAGAAGAATTTAAAGTTTTTTAGAAGATTCTAAAATGTGTAAAAATGTTTTAGAAATTGTAGAAAGTTTTTGTATGATTTTGAAAAGTTTTTAGAGCGTCTCAAAAGATTCTAAAATAAATAGAAATTTTTAGAATTTGCAAAATAATCTTTTACAAGATTTTTAGAAGTATTTGGATTTTCTCAGAAGATTCTAAATTGTGTAAAAAACTTTAGAATTTGTAGAAAGTATTTAGAGTTTTTTGGAAGAATATAAAATGTGTAGAACATTTTTAGAATTTGTTAAAACTTTTAAAAAACTTCACGCAAGTTTTTTAAAAGTATTTAGAATTTTTCAAAAGATTCTAAAATGAGTAGAATTTTTTAGAATTTGTATAATTGTTTCAAATCTTTTGTAACATTTTTAGAAGTATCTAGAACTTCTCAGAAAATTCTAAAATAAGTAGAAACCTTTTAGAATTTGTAGAAAGTTTAGAAACATTTCAAAAGATTTTTGCATGATTTTGAGAAGTTCCTAGAGCTACCCTAGAAGATTTTAAAATTTGTAGAATTTACTTTAAATTTGTAAAAATTTAAAAACTTTTCAAAAACTTTCTGCAACATTTTTTGAAATATCCTAGTGCTTCTCGGAAGATTATAAAATATATAGAAACTTTTAGAATTTGTAAAGAAATCTCAAAAATAATCTGCAGGATTTTCAGAAGTGTTTAGAGCTTTTCAGGGGAATTTAAAAATTGTAGAAACTTAGGGTTAAAAAAATCAAAAATTCAAATTTTTTGCACGTGTTTTTCAAAAGATTCTTCTCAAATGTGTAGAAAACTTTTAGAAATTTGTTAAAAGTTTAAAAATATTTCAAAAGTCTTTTAATCATGATTTTGAAAAGTTTTTAGAGCTAAAATGTGTAGAAACCTTCAATTTGAAAAAAAATAAATCAAAAATCTTTTGCAAGATTATTTAGAGCGTTTCCGTAGATTTTTCTAAAATGTAGTAGACAATTCTTAGAAATTTGTAGAGGTTCAGAAGATTTTTAAATTTGTAAAAATGTTTAGAATTTGTAAAAAATTTCTCATAAAAATTTAAAATGTGTAGAAACTTTTAGAATTTAAATTGAAAAACCATAAATCGTTGGCAAGATTTTTAGAAGTATCTAGAGCTTTTTAGAAGATTTTAAAATGTATAGAATCTTTTATATATTTAAAAAAAAAACGTTTGCAAGATTTTTAGAAGTATTTAGAGCTTCTCAGAAGATTCTAAAATGTGTAGAAAATCAGCTATAGTAGAAGAATCAGCTTAGCCAAATTTTCCCGTACTTTGCATACTTGTTTAGTAGGCATCACTATGACCGAGAAGAGTGGGTCTGTTTTTGTTGCGCTACACACAATTATAAAGAGTTTCACCCATGATACACAACTCATTTAAGACTAGAATTTTATTAAATATTAAAACATTATTTAAAAAAAATAAAATTATAGTGTTTTGGTTGATTGAAGTTGCTGTACAGATAACACCATTTTTGTGAAATTCATCAAACACATCAAGTAGTATAAACGTTTATGTCTGCAGATTGGTTATAATTACTTTCTTGGCTGAAAATGCAGTTCATAGGTCAACCTACAGTTTTAAGTAGATTTTGAACCATTGGCGAGATTATTAATCTACTCCGAACCAGAGAAAGATCTTAGTCATGAAACCTCACGCTGACAAGGCGGATTGGGGAGTGGGAGAGCTTATAAACGTTTGAAATAGTTTCCGTTGTGAGATTTGAACCCAAAATCTTTGTTGCAGCAGTCGGATGCTTAGATTACTGCGCCACGCTTCCGTATAGGATCCCTAAAAGTTTTTTACTTTTTAAATAAACAAAGGAGAAATAGTCCTTGAATGGCATTTACAGTTATGGAACTAGCATAAGTGACATTGTGCTATTTCTAAAAACTTACGTTTACTTTCATATGAATAGTAAGATAACAAAGCTGTGGCTACCTTTCAGTTAGCATGAAGATAATTTTCTGAACTTTCTGCTGTGTCATGGTTTCCCTGCCTATCGGGTTACTACAATGTAATGATTAATTTGAAACTAGAATTAATTAGTTTTGATACTATCTGGTTTAGTAAATTATTATTAATTAGTTTCTGCTTTTAGTTGTAATGCGAACCTAGACTCCGCTTTAACGGAAGGACTAAAAATATATACATACAAAACCTAGATAATTATAATAGCTTTTATAGATCTATCGACCACTTACGATTCTTTTTAAACTAGGAGAGATTGCCACAATATCATTAAAAACCTATTTGTACACTGAAACTTATAAAACTTGCGGTTCTTTGGCAGCACTTTTGCACAAATAAGAATAGTTACTGGAGAAACCGAAACAATGTGCACAATGGGGTCTTCTAACTTCAATACTTTTTAATATTTATACAAACGATTCGAGAAGGTCGAAAACAAGTTTGCTGGAGGAAATTGCAGTCTATTATGACAACAACTTTTTAAAATGCAACCCTGGTTAATCCCTTGTACCAATCCTCGTATTTATAAATTTACTGGATCAAAGTTTCAGTGTTATAGAGTCGGAACGCTGAGTGATGCTATGATTGGAGCGAGGATTTGTGTCCGCAGCCTTATTCTATACTTATAATTAGATAAATAAGCCACTGGCGCACATCCAGCCTTAAATCAAGAAAAAACTTTTTCAAATTTTGCCAAATTATCCGACACAATTTTTAGAATAGCTCTATGGAAAAATAAACAATAAAACTCCAGCCGCCATTAAAACTAGAAGAGGCTTGAAAGCTTCTCCACAGATTGAAAACTGGTGTATTGGTGTGAGTGCATTTAAATCTTTGAAAAATAGCGGTATCTAGAGAAAAACACCAAACGAGAAACTGGATTATTCTTGACTAATGAACATTTTTTACTCCGAACTAATTTTGGAAGAAACATTTACAATTATAGACGTTATCATAGAAAACTAAAAGGTTATCTAGGTACTGACCACTGGAGAGATAAAATTTAAATTGCATTTTTTTTTTGTACTCGTATAGTAAGTAGGAAGATCTATGTCCTGAAAATGATAAAAATTAGCCTAGTAAAACTAATAAAAATATTACAATAGTATGTCTTCGAAAAATTATTGATCTAAACTATTTGCAAAAAAAGATTTGTTTGAAAAGTTAAATTATTTATCCAATAATCATATACAAGGTAACCGCTATTTCCCGTTTTATCCAAGAAATCATGCACTTATGAGAAAGATATTTTATTATTTTTCAATATAATGTCCCTCAACAAACTTATTACTTTGCTTAATTAGTAATTCTATCTCATCATGAAAATATTCTGAAGATTTGTTGCTTTAGAACAGCAATTTTCACCTATTCATCGAACAGAAATTGTCTACCACGACGGTTTTTTTTTTTTAATTTTGGAAACAAGAAGTAGTTGCTAAGGGCCAGTCTGGCAAGTTGAGCAACCTCATCGGTGTGCACAGATGCGTTATCGTGCAACAACCTGACTTCCTATGTTAATTTTTCTCGGCGCTCTGCCCGAATATTTTCAATCAACCTATGTAATAAGGTAACATAATAAGCGCCATTCACCGTGATATTTCTTTCTTTAAAATCAATTATCAAAATGTTCTCACAATCCCAAAAGATGTTGGCCATGATCTTTTTGGTTTTTCTTGGTGGTGGTTCACCTGCACGCCGCCATTCATGGATTTCTTTTAGACAAAGGATCATGATACAAGACCATAGTTTTATTCTCCGTAACAGTAACTTTTTTTGTCCCTTTCACAGAGTTTTAAGATCGAGCACAATCAGCTTGATGCTGTTTTTGAACAGCAGGCAGAAGTTTTGGGACTTATTTTGCACTCACTTTATTTATACTTAAATGGTCATGGAGTATTCGGTGAGTTGATGTATCTGACAGCCCCGACATAGCTGATAATTCTCTCAATTTTAGTCGGCGATCACTTTGGACCAGTTTTTCAATAAAGGCAACTCACTCACTTCAACTGGTCGACCAGATTGTGAGTCATTTTCTAAAGACTTATAGCCCATCTTAAGCCTTCTGGCCTATTCTTTTGCAGTAGAATAAGAAGTCGAATCTTTACCGTATACGCCATTCAATCTTTGTTTAATTTGATGAAGGGTAAGACCTTCCAATGTGAAGAAATTGGTGACCACTAATCTTTTTGCAACTTTGGCATAGTTGAAACCTAACGATGTCTGTTTGGATATTACTACAAGATTAATTAAAACTTTACTGACAATATTTGACATTTGGTCTGAAGTTTTTAGAAATTTTGTAGGCCAGGAATTTATGATGGTTACCTCGTAACTTACATTATTTTTTTAGCTTAAAAAAACTACTATCAGTAGTAACATTAATAACAATACGATTCGAATTGTACTTTTAACAAACAAATATTTTATATTTTGTTATTTTGATATATTACAATAATGTGACAATATAAGTTAAATGACCCTCATTTGTAAGAATAAATTTGTGATAAAAAACATTGTTGTTTTATTACTTCATAAAAATACCAAGTTTATTAAAAAATATATACATATTTCTACTATATTCTATATAATAAAATATAAATCCATGTTATTTGTTTGACAACACAAATCCATTAATGCAGCTTACATTCATAATACTGTTAAAAATCACTGAACTTCATTAATTATTGGCGATTGTTGTGAAGCCAATAAATGCCAGTAATAATCGCGTCCGACTAGCAAAAATATACGGCTTCCACGTCGATACATGTTTTACAAAATTGACACATCTCCTTTTTTGCACTTTCCAGACCGAAGTATGCTCCAGCGCTTTAACGGACGTCATACATGCTGTCATAAATGGAACGGACGGCTGCCTTTTCTGCTTCGGACATGCGGGACTTGGTAAGTGATATATTTAATTTACTTAAATATTGAAATGCGTATCCGAAGAAAATGCTTTTATGTAATTGAATAGAGTTATTGACATGTGAATGAAATCATTTTATATTGGTGTCAGTTGTAATTTATTTATGGTAGTATATGATACTTTGCTGGAAAGATAATCTTAATGTAATTTTCACCAGACAGTAATCCGAAACCTTTGCAATTAAATGTTTGCAGTTTAATTGATGGGGATAGTTTGAAGCGATCCTCGTTAAAGATGAGAACTGAATTGAAATTCATAATTTCAACAGTGAAACTTATCTAACAATTATAATTATTTTAGGACTCACATTGTCACGACTTGACCGAAGATAAATTTGTTTTAAATAATAAAACTATAAACCAACAAGATTGCGAAACTAACGGAAGCTCCCGATTTTGTTATATTTTTTTAGTTAATGAAATATAGAAACGCTAGAATTGACTTCTTATTTCTAAACACAATTTAGTTATGTTTAATTATGACATTTTGTGTGTTATCTAAACCAAACGTTTAAATAATTAATTTTATAAAAAAAAGTAAAAAGTCAAATTATAACATCTGTAGAAGGCTCTAGTCAAGCCGAAACTAGTAATCTATTCGTAAGAATAAACTTGAGACAAAAACATAGTAATTTTTTTAATTATTTCATATACATGAATGATCACATAAAAGAGGTCAACAAACAATTATATTAAAGCTCAACTGATTCACAGGTGCACTATGCTCTACTAATGGCATACTTACAACACTCAACAGATTTTTAGTTGTGTACTACATTAAATTGTGCAAATTTTAATTGAGAATAAATAGTATGCTAATATAATCACAGTACGAAATGAGTTTGCTCAAATCAACTACTTCGTTGCTGAAATTATACCACTTTTTGGCATCAACGGATAAGTTTTGAAAAAATGTCTACTAACTTTCTTGCCATTAAATTTCCAATAATGACTCAACAAAAGTTGAAAAAAGTTAGTATAAATTTATAGCTTTTATACTTAAGAACAACATATATACATTTTTTTTATTTGGATAAATAGAAATTATTGTTCGATGATCACATCTGTTTTATGTTTTTATGTGTGTCTTGGTAATTTCATGCGCAAAATTTGAGTGCATGTTATAAAATTTTGGATATTTACTGCATATTGCAAATGGAAATTTCACATAATATCTCAATCTAAGGGGCATTATGCATGCATAAAATTTAATAAATTCCGCGAAGAATAGTTTGCCCTGGCGTCGCGCGTTTATTCTCGCAGTAAAAACCATAATAAAAGTCGAGCGCCGCACAGAGCACATATGGCCATGCTATTTTTTTTTTCTATAATATTCTCGCATTTCCCTTACGTACATGTAATAAATAAAGCGCGTACACCCTCTAAGTATAATATGCATAATATCGCGATACTTTTGATGCGCAACATTTATGGGGAAACAAAACCAAGCGGCGGTCTCGTAAATAACAAGGAACGCGATGCGACACTTCTGCTGGAGAGATCGTCTTGTCGGTTGGGGTTTTCCACATTTTCCAGAATACCGTTTGCATCTAAATGGGTTATTACAAGTAGTGTTATCCGTCCGGGGACGATCTCGGCTCCCTTCTCTTCATTTTACTCGTTTAAAATCTGGTTACTGCCTGACAACTACCTCGTCACCGTGCACGAGTTTATTTAGAAAAATTGCCTACCCCTCTTCAATGTATACGAAAATAATGGGGAAAGCGGCAGGCGCAAAACATAAATTACACGTTTTACAGGGCGTAAAAAATGATTACACCTTGAAAACGTTCCAACTATTTGTTTACAGCATCAGAATTTCAATCAAATCGTTCGCATTAAATAAACCAAACAAGGTAAATAATGTTTCCAATGCAGTTTGCACTGGAATCAAAAGGATTTAACTTCAATTCTGTAAAAATATGTTGACTAGATGGTGATTACTTTTTTGTATATATTGTAACAAAATTGAATTTTTCCATTCGATATTTCTATTAGTTTCCGCGTTGTGAGTTGTTAATGTTTGCGGATTAAGCGATCAATCGATTATTCCACTATTATTCGGATAATCGACTGTGCGCTTCCGCAGCCGGAACTTCCAATAAAACATTTTTGGTGTACATAATCAAGCATCATGATCCCGTTTTTCTATTCAATGTATTTTTTCTGTTCCCTTTCAATCGCTCTGATCTTTGTCATCCTGACAGGCTATTACTTTTATTTAATAAAATTTCCGATTCACATTTTAGTAAAACTTTGATCAAACGGGACCTATAAATTATGATATTATTGAATTCAGAAAATAAAATAAAATTTTTGATGAATCGACTTGATTTTCAATACGTGTCCTTTGATATAGAGTTAATATGGAATAAAAACTTATTTTAAATTAATTAGTTTAAAATTATAGAAACTGGTTTTAAAGCTCTGATCAAAAAGAAGTTCCGCTATTGTGGATCTTAATATCAACGATTTTTTATATATTACAATTGTAGAACACAAGCAGAGTAAATATAGAATTATAATATTTTTATAAAAAACTATTTATAGATATTTATAAATTTAATAAATCGGGGGATGCGGAATAAAACTGCGAAGGCTGCGAGGACTGATAATTAGAGACTATGGTCTGAATAAACAACTGCATAGAATTAGAATCCAGACTACTACTACTGAGAGTGCGAGGCATAGTACCTTCTTGGCAAACGTATATGAACTTCATTGATGAATCGGAACTGCTACAGTGACAACCAAACACAATAGGACCAAGTGCCTACAGTGCTCGGACGCTAGACGTACCGCTTTGATGGAAAACAATCAACAACAAGACAGTAGAAGACATTCCATAAACACCTACAATGAAATGGAAGACTTCCATAGACATTGATATTATGCCCAGTTTTCAGGTAGTATACAATAGCCAATTTATTTGCCGGGGATGAGAATATTACGTGCTACCAAACTTAAATATTATGTACCAAAATATGGTCTGGATTTCGATTTAAGTAGGAAGGTGAAACTTTTTTTACTGCAGTTAGACCTCATTTATTGTTCTGTATCTATTACTTATTACTTTCCTTATAACTTTTCTCTTTCTTGGACAAATATAGTTTTAACGCATGCAAAGAGAAGAAACTTCCATTTTTTTGTTAACAAACTCAATTGCTCGAATGTAGGTCATTAAGAGATTTAATATCACTTCCTTCTTCTTTGACTAAAAGACTTCTAACACTGGCAGGCAGGGTGGGTGGGAACTCCAGTTTAAACTACTTGATGGTAATCATTATCTGGAGTAACCCACCCAAGTGTTGGTTATCAAGAGGTTGGTTTTGTCATTCCCTTCTTTAACATAGAGACTTGAACTTTTGCAAAATCAGGAAACTTCAAATTCTTTGATAACAAATATTTGGGCGAGTAAGCTGGCGTTGTATTCAAGCCACCTGTTACATTACGCTTGACAAGTATAGCCATAATTGTATTATTGAAAACAGACCTTATGTCTCAAGAATAATCCACTGCCGGATTCCTATGATTTACTTTTTGATATAATGTGACGTAGCTCGGGGTACGCAACATCTCAACCAATCATAGTTCCGCTTTTTGGGTCAGCTGGTTTGAAATAATGTGACTAAACAATGAGATTGCTATAACTTACCTTCACAGGTAGTACAGAATACACATCCAGTTCTCTAAGTATATGTTCTTGCTATCAGTTATTGTCAACGGTTTATAAACTGGGAGTATTAGTTTTGTGATATCTCTAACCATCATAAATCTTAGTACAAGAGTGGCTATGTTCTACTTGGATAAGTAGTTTTCTACTTTTGAATAGAGTCAAAAGGCACCGAACGTTGGACAAAGGCAAAACTAATAATTATAGAGACACGAAAGCAACAAATACAACTGTATTTTCTATTTGTAGGATCCACTTATCAACAACACCTAGTGACGACTAACAGCAACTTTATTAGCTCCAACATTTAAAGAAGAGCGAGGACCAAATTTTTTGGATACTTTGTCATGGTAGTTACATACTTCTTCTAAGAGCACTAAAGTCAGCAATTCATGTTTATCATATAAAATGAGAAAAACGTTTAATAGTTTGAGCAACATTTCTATAAAAACCTTATACACCGAAAGAAGTGACAAATTAATTTATTTTTTGTTCTCATGAGATGATGTGTACTGCGGCCTGTTTGTCTTATGGCGCACTTCTAGTTGTTACTCCTTTGGTATTTACATTTCTTTAATGAACTCCAGAAACTTTTGCCAAGGGATAGTCTTGAGCTCTTCTTTGATTAGCTTGTGCTTACCGAAGAAGGCATTGCGTTGCATATTTGTAAGCTTCGCACTTGCTCAGCAGATGTAGAGTTTCTTTGTTTTTTAGACATCTGCAGCATATTAGATCCGTCTGGATTTCCAATTTAGGCATGTGTTTGTTTATGCTATAGTGTCCAGTTATAAGTTTTGTAAGCTACGCAGTATTATTCTACCCATCATTATTATAGTTTGCACAATCTGTGATGGTTTTGTTAGGAATAGCCTTGTGTACTTTATCCCCTGACAGTTTTTTCACCAGTTCCTGTGTTTCTGTGTCAAGTTTAGTACGTATTTGTTCAGGTCCAATGAACGTCTATGCGGTTGACTTTTTGGCGAGCTGGTCCGTCTTTAACAGCCTGATTCTTCTATACCTTGATTCTTTGGTATGCAGATTAGGCTTACGCTGATGTTTGTGGCTAATCCATCACCAGATTGGGTTTTATTACTAGCGAGCGTATCGCATGGCATTGTATTTATTGGTCTATTGAAGTATTGTCCTGATTTGATCATGTTTCTAGCGCACCATTCAAGGCAACTATCTCCGCTTAAAAGACTAAGGCATGATTACCCAGGAATAAAGTGATTGGCATTCTGTGGTTTTCCTTGGTAAATTCCGGTTTGAGTGCTCTTAAAATTTTTAGCCCCATATGTACACTAAATAATTCTTTTGATTGCGCCCTATTATTTTTTATTTGTCCGTGTTACTGTATGCAATTTTTTTTATAAAGTTTGATTTCATTTTGTGTGTGTATTCCTAATGTAATAAATTTGTTATTCCTGGTCTCTAAGCCCCCCTAAGATTTATAGTGTATTCATTTGTCTGGTTTGTAGTCAGTACGCTGTTTGTTTTGCCTCCTTCATTACAACTAAGTGCAGTGGTAGTAGCAAGAATAGTGTTTTCATGGCTGCTAATCTTTGTACTTAACCTAGTTTGGTTGCCGTACTCTTGAAGATAGTTTTTTGACCTTATACGAGCGCTCGGTGGGGTCTGATTACTACAGTATATAGTCATCTGGTCATATCAGGTGTTTGTCCGACCATCAATTTGGTTGCAAACAGCACCCAACATGACCTTTGTGGTCACATTACCCAAATGAATATGAGAAGTTAGTTTAGAATCAAGTTTCAGGTACTTCACTTTCTTTGTCTCATTGGGAGTATGTCTCCGTACATTTCTAAATGTTTGTAAATCTTTGGTGTTTTGTCGTCTTGTAAAAGGGACGATTGCTGTTTTGCTCTCGTTTACTGGTAGTTCTTTTTTCTTGCACTAGCTTTCTATGATGATTAGTTCATTTACAAGGCACCACAGTGGAGTTGATAAGTGTTATCCAGACTCGGTCTAGCACACCATTTAATGGCTGTTGTCTCTGCTTAAAAGACTGAGGCATTGTATACTCCGGCTCTGGTACCCTTTTAATCTTAAGTTCAATTTGTATACCAGGTGGTTTTTTTTTTATTGCGCCCTGGTGTTTTACGCTGTTTATTTTGCCTCCATGAGTACAAATAAGTGCAGTGTTTTTATGGTTGCTAATTTGTGCTTTACCTAATTTGGTTGCACTACTCCTGAGGATACTTTTTTAACTCCATACGAGCGCTTTGTATGTGATAGGACTGATCACCACAGAGTACAGCCATCTGTTCATATCAAGTTTTAGTCCCTATGTTCGACCGAGTATCGATTTGGTTTTTGTGGTCACATTGCCCAGATTAGTATGAAAGGTTAGGTTAGGTATCAAGTGTGAGCTTCAGGTACTTCAATTCCTTTGTCATTGGGAGTGTGACTCCGTACGGATTCAGATATTTTTAATCCTCCGTGCTTCGTCGTCTTGTAAACGGGATTGTTATTTTGCTTGAGTTCACTGATAGTTCTTCTTTCTTGCACCACCTTTTACTTTAGTGCAAGTTGGATACAGTTGCTCCAAACTCTCGTCATGCCAAATGGTAAGATCATCAGCGTAACCTAAGGCGAAGACGCCCATGTATGTTATACAGTAGTCCGTTCATAACAAGACCCTACAGTAGAGGTACTAACAGATTGTCCTGTGGGCAACCGCCAGCGAATAATCTGAAAAACTGGACAATAGAAGTTGCTAACTCAGGTCACCATATATTTGTTCCTGTGATCTGAAATTCTTTTTTTGATAGAAGAACTGATCAACCTCATGAAAATAAGAGTTTTAGACAACAAGAACATTTACCTTTTTTGGAAAGTTAGGATAAACCAAAAGGTAAACTTTCCATTCTACTGTTACCAACTAAATGGTGGTGTACTAAGGCAATGCTCATTACGATGTTCTCCAGAAGTTAAAATGACTAGTTAGGTGTAGTGAACATCATGTGTCAGCCATTTTTTACATAAACCAAAAATGCAGCCAATAATTAGGTGAATGACAATTTCGAGAGCAAAATGGGTAATGGTTTATTGAGTAGCGGCTTCAAAACCCGACTAAAAACGATTATCGAGCGACCCCGCTGCAATAATATTAGAGAGCCTAGCAAAGTCAACTTGAGAACTATCATATGTAGTTAAACGTAAAGTTATTCTACCACTTCTAGACTGTTGCACAGAGTTAACCCCTACAATCGGACAAAACTCCGATTGTGGTGACGTAAAACGTCTAAAAGAACCGCAAATAAGAAGTAGAAAGAACAGTAGTTTTTAGGGCTTGAGAGCCTGGTGGCTACAACTATGTCTAATTGGAGGAGATCGAGCAGAACCTGTTATTCTGTTACGAGAAACGGACGACCTGTTAGTGATAATATTATTATTACTACGAGTAAGTGGGGCATAATGACCTCTAATTTCAATCAATCACTAAAGAGTCTTCAGAGCAGGTTGAAGGGGGTGGGAAAAATGCGGTTAGGTCGGGGCAACAACTCCAGTTTAAGTAGTGACTAAGGCGTGGTCGGGAGCATGCAAACATGACACTGCCCTTGGGTTTTTGCTCGTTGTTGCGAGATGTTGGAGAATTTTTTATGGCCCAAAATGAAAGAACATGATGCAGAAGACTTCTGATTTCAGCAAGATGGAGCTGTTTTCCGTTTACCTGGCTTTGTCGCGATTTTCCGTAGCCCCCTAAATCCCCGGGTTTGACTCTCTGCGATTTTTTTTGTGTGGGGATACCTCAAAGGTGAGGTTTACAAAGTTCGACCTTGAACCCTGCAAGTTATGAAGGATGCAATTGAGTGGCCGAAAATTTTGTAGAATGACTCAACATATGTGTCGCCCATCAAGGCCACCACTTGGACGACATAATTTTCAAAACCTAACGAAGAAAAATGTACTTTTAGAAAATAAAATCCTTTTTTTTATCTTTTGTGGTTTAATCACAATATATCCGGCAAATCAAAAAATGTCATTCTGCCCACCTTATGTTACCACATTGCAAAAATTCCATGGCTGCACTGTTACATATTCATCAAATAATTGTTTGAATTTCCATGCATGGTTTGTTTTCGTTTCAATCTTTATGATCAAAACCGGATTCAAATCAAAACTATCTAAACGTTAGATGAGACGATAAGACGGCAAGAGAACTCTTGTTATTATAATCACATAGGTATTAAAACGTTGCTTTAAAATTTTATTGAAAAACGTGGATTTGGAAAATTGAATAAGACGATAAAAAAATTCTTATTACAAATCCTTCTATCATGTTTCTACAGCCGGTATCAGTCAAATAATCCCCCAAACAAAACAAAAAAATGCGAAGCATATTTTATCTGTAAAATCCATACACAGGTTGTGCGCACCCTACAAAAAGCACGTGGAAAATTTGCAATTTGATGAAAGTTATTTTTTTTATCCGTTGCGTCGGACGTGTGTAGAGCATGCATACGAAATACTGTATTTTTTTCGCAATTTTTCAACCGGCCCGATAAGCCGCTGTAAATCCTGCACGGGTATAAATACTCCCCACGAAAAGAAGATATCTACTTTACTGTTACAGAGAGGATTATCGATATTTCCCGATCGACTTTAAAATGCGAAACTTAAAGGGATTAAATTGTCCAACAAATTATGCAGCCCTGCGATAATTCTACCCGCTGCACATACAAAAGGCCAAAAATGTATAAAAGCGCCACATACGAGGGATTGATTAATATTTTTTAATTGGAAAATTTAATATGGATTTAGCATGCAGGATTAGGTAATCTAATATCCCATCCATTTCAGTATATTACGTTAAAATATAAAAGGCCGGATTTAAAAATGTACATTTGCAAAAAAGAGAATATTTTATGTGAACTAAATAAAATCTTATTGATGCCGCTATGGCAACGACATAAAAAAAAGTTAATTAGAATAAAGCCAAACATTAATGAATTGACACATAAATAATTTAACAATCGCGTGTGCGGCCGTTGAATAACTGTCGGTGCTATTTTGAATGTTGCCCTGGGGTCCAATTGGCGAGTCAAATGTCCACATCAAAACACACAGTTTCCATAAAACTAGTTACCGACATCTCCATTCAGGTGCACGGATCTTCGAAAATTTATATATTCACATGAAATGTTAAAATGACGGGTGAAAAGGGTTGATGGGAAAGTGTAAACAGCATACGTAAACTAGGGTAGTTTTGCATTATATAGAACAAACTTTCGCTTGAATTTTATGAATTAGCACACCGTAATAAGCGCCGGGGCTTAATACTACCGGAAACTTTCGCTGAATGAATATTATTATACGGATGGAAATGTCTGAGGGACGTTGTGGATCTAATAATAAGCACTTAAATGGTTGGGTTTGCCCATTATTGTTCTTGATTATATATTAAACAATACTACGTATTTACAAAATTATGTTATCCTTAGTTTTGATAACATAATTATTGCTTTGGTTAACAAACGTTAAATGTTAAGTGCAATAATATCATTTTATATACCAAATAAATCATTTGCGCGATTATAATCCTAGTAAAACATTTCAAAGGACACTGAAATGTCAATAGATCTACATGAAAGCTACGAAACATTTTCATTTTCATTTTTTTCTATTAGGATGTCTGAACATACGTCAAACTTTTTTGCTGTTCATCAATGGCTAACGATAATTATTCATTACAAACATATGTATCCAATTTTAAATATTAGTGCGGTTTGTATTTTTGCTTTTGGTTATCATATAGCGGCTACGAAAAAAAGTTTGCAACTCTCTAGCATGCTCCAGATATGGTTCTGTTACTTCCGCATATTAGTACTGAAAAGTATTTTGGTTAGGGTCACATGGCTGCATTCTAACATGTACGTAGAGCTCAAATAGTTTTCAGCCCACAAATATGATGTGGTTCATTTTGATATTGGATTCCTTCTCTGAATCTTTTATTTTTGCGTTTGGTGCATTTGGAAGTATGCGGCTATGGTCTGTTGGCAAATTGACCAGTATTGATAGACTTTTTTTTTTTTAATTTTAAGTTTATTAACTGTGTGTCATTGTTTAATAATTCTGATACTAACCAAAATGACAAAATATGTCAGTGTAATAGGGAATAACTCCAACTAAAGGGAAGTCAGGTATGTTACTAAAACAGTTTTGGTGCATACATGGGTGTGCTCCTGGAAGTCAGGCAACTCTTTCCATGTGCAATGTTCAACATAGAAATCAAATTCATGCAATAACCTCTTATTCACAAAAAAATGGACTTTTGATCCTTGCTCCTATTGAACAAAAGTCTATTTGAATGAGGTTTTCTCATTCCAGGCTTTTAAATAGGGATTAAACTTTTAACACCGTCTATTGCCTATTGCCAGCCAATAAGCTTGTTTAAAAAAAAATCATAGAAATAAACAAAAAAAAATTATTAAAATTGATTTCTATTACAAAATTTATTGCAATTAGAGTTATTCCAAACATAACTATTTGGAACGAGATAGTAAAGCCAAACTTTTGATGAAATGTTCTTCCGGTAGTATTTTAGATTACTTTATTTCTGCTTTTATCTTTTTGGTAATACTTGCAAGTTTAGTTAATGTATCTAGTTTAGATGACTATCAAATTTAATTGAAACCATCCTTTTCGAAGTTGGGATTTTTGGGCTCACCGCAAAATATTGAGTAGGGCCCGCTCAGAGTCGGTTAACTTTTTTTTGTATCAAGTCCTTGTAACCTAAACCTAAACAAATATTAAATTTGTTTAAATTAGAGTCAGTAGTTTTTCAAAAAGTAAAGGTTTTTGGATTCTCTATTTTAAGCTTTTTACACTCTGTTCCATTTAAAGGAAGATATGGAGGGAAGCAGATTTGATGAATAAGAAGGTGTTCAAGCAATTTAAATTCTAAATCACGAACTGTTTATATTGCAATGCGCAATTTAAATTGAAATTGAATTGACGTGAACTATGTGGTTTATATAAAATCTTCAGATATTCGTTTTAGCCCAATTTGATAATCTGATATCACATCATGAACTGCATCGATTTTTCTTGGATTCGACACTTAAATTGGGCGTCCTTGTCTCTTCTCATCTTCAATGGAAAGTTTACTTCTTTTGAAGCAAATAATTCAATTTTTCATAGTGGCATATAAAGGATTACCAAGTCTAACAAACATATCTTCGTAAATCTGCTCATTTCGATATTTTCTTCCTCATATTTTAGAACTTGGCCCTGTTTTTCTCTATTTTTTTTTGTTTCTTTATTCTTGGGACAGTGACATCAGCTTACTTCTAATTTCTTTAAACATAGGTACTTAATGATAAGGTGTTCTTACATTTGTCAATTTCTTGTTCAATTTTAAGAACTTACTGACCTTGAAGCCCCTATCAGATTAAATTGTCACTTTACATTTGTCAATTTATTGACCAATTTATTGTCAGATTAAAATATCAGATTAAAACATAACCTACTTTGCTTTAATTTATTGATGAAGTTAGGTGTAGCCAACTGCAAAATATATATGATTCAGTCACAGTGCATCTACCACATAACCTGACGATCAGCTGTTTTATTATACAGTTGGCAGTATTGGAAATTGAACAATAAATTGCCAAGTGTAAAGTGAAACAAATCTACAATAAATTGTCGTAAAATTGACGGCAATTAATGAGATAAATAAGTACTTAAAATTGAACAATAAATTGACAAATGTAAAAACACCTATAGATCAGTGCTCTTATTTTCAATTTGCACATTGGTACCCGAGATGTTTTTTCTTGAATGTTTGTTGCGCAACTATTCTTAAACTTTTTCACGTAAGAATTCACAGTGACATTTCTAATAAGTTATCGTTTGTTGCTACGGTAACGCAATTTGCTTTTGTTCAAGGAAAATTGCTATATATCAATACTCGTAAAAACTGGAATCCGAGCACAATATAAACTGTGGAGACACCTGTTTTCCTCCACCAAAGTCAGTTTCTCAGTCGGAACGGTATGGTGGTTTAGTTGCATGGCATTATATGGGCATCGTAGTGAACTCCTTCCGAAAGGATTGAAATTCTTAATGATCTGTGATTACGCTGTTAAAATATTATATGTTCATTAAGCTGGCTCTAAGCTTCGACCCCAAAAGAAGGGATTTTTAAAGGCCATACAAAAGAACTCAGATTGAGAATTGAACCGGCAAGGGCTACGAGGTAACCGCCATAAATTCCTGGTCTACTGCGTTTCTAAAATTAAAAACAGATTAAATGTCAATATTGTCAGTAAAGTTTACACTTTGCTTTATTAATGTACATGTGCAATTTCAACTCTCTACTTTATTTAGTCTTGTTGTCATATCCAGACAGACATTGTTAGGTTTTAACTATCTTACCCTTCATCAAATTAAACAAAGATTGGATGACGTATACGGTGAAGATTCATCTTCTTATTGCTCCGTGAAAGAATAGGCCAAAAGTTTTAAGATGGGCTAAGAGTCTTTAGAAGATGACTCACGTTCTGGTCGACCAGTTGAAGTGATCACAGAAGAGTCGATCGCCTTTATTGAAGAACTGGTCCAAAGTGATCGCAGACTAAACATACATCAATTTGTCAAATACTCCATGACCATTTGGGTAGAAATAAGTGAGTGCAAGATGGGTTCCAAAACTTCTGTCTGCTGTTCAAAAACAGCATCGAGTTGAATGTTCTCGATCTTTTTTTAAGCTTTGTGAGGGATGACAAGAAGTTCAAGTTCCATGCAACGGCGGCCTGCAGGTGAACCACCACCAAGAAAAGCTAGGGTATCACCGTCAACCAAAAAGATCATGACCACCAATTTTTGGAATTGTGGGGGTATATTGATGATTGATTTCAAAGAAAGAAATACCATGGTGAATGGCGCTTATTATGTACCTTGTCACATAAGTTGAGTGAAAATATTTGAGGAAAATTAACAAAAGGAGTCAGGTTGTTGCACAACAACACACATGTGCACACCGCTGAAGTTGCTCAACTTGTTATAAGAGAATTGGGCTTTCTTGACGATGAAGAGATGAAAACTGCTGTTTTGGCGCTTTTTGACAACAAATCTTAAGAGTATTTTTATAAGGGGATATAATATAGATAGAACAAGTATGTTGTGGTTAGTTTTTTTATAAGAAAATGATTTCTTGGTTAGGCCGGGAATTTATGGCGGTTACCTTGTATACTCACCAATATGCGAACTTTTTTATCAGACCAAACATAAGGCTGAATCCCGATACTCCTGTACGGATGCGAAAGCTGGGCCCTTAACCCAACAATAGAAAACAAAATTGAAGCCTTTGAAATGTACACATACAAGTGTATGGTTCCCTGTAATGACTGAGTAGAAAGAACTACTGTATTGGAAAGAAAACTGAATACCTGGGACACATCGTGAAAGGAAGAAGATCAAAAGTAATAATTGCTATTTGGATTGTGAACCTTTGGAAGGAGAAGTTTAATAAGAAGAAGAATACAATACAGATCACATGAGCAAAAGACGTGTTAAAAGTAATCTATCCAATTAACATTCAACTTTTGGCCTAAATTTGGTTATCTGTCCAAAAATGAGTTTAATATTCAATGGAAACTATCTTATTAAATGGATTAACTATCAAAGGAGATGACGTATACATTTCAAAACTGACATTTACTTTTTTGCAAAAACGCGGTTTTTTGTCAACCGTAATTGGTAGTAAAAACGTTGATTAGCTGACAAAAAAATAATGGTTAAATGTGAAAATAAATCAATGTTTATTTTTGAAAACGTTGAGCTGTCATCGTGACAAATGTCGCAATCAGCCCAAACGTTTTTAGAGTTCTCAAAAAAACGTTATGTGACTATCTATAACCAATACGTTTAGTTGTTTTGATAAACGTTGTTTTACTGTCAAAAGTAATTGTCTATCTGACTATCTAACATTCAGTTATCAGCCGAAATGCGGTTTGACTGTCAATGGTATTGTTTACCAGTGGAAACATTATATAGCTTACAAACATTACAACTGCAAAAAGTGACGGTTAACAATGGACGATATTCTTTAGCTAATAAACATACAATACAAGTGAGGCTTAATCAAAATTACATTGAACAGTAAGCAAAACATATGACAAAGATGACGGTCATTAGTCAAAACTGATGTTTGACAAACATTGAAAATATTATCTTGTTGCAGAAAACGTGGCCTAAGTGATTTTTGTCTGTCCTGAAATCGTTGTTCAGCTGTCACAAATAATGTTTACCAAAAATTAGTTGACTTCAAAAGTTGTTTACAGCACAAACTGCTAACCGTTAAAAAACGTTGTTTGGCAGCCTTGCAAAACATTTGCTACCATACGAAAGTTTTAACTATTAGCCTAAAAACACGGGTTAATAGTAAAAGTGACGTACAAGTAATCGCAAAACTGTCGATTATCTATGAATTTAAAACTTAACCAGTGGAAAACGTTTAAACTATCACAATAAGTTAATTGATGAAGTGACGTTTACCAATGCAAACTAAGGATTATTTAGCTGCCAAAAGTATTTTACTATCGACTTATAAAATGTTATTTATAATAATTTGCTATAAACACTTACCTGTATCATTTGTTTGACATTGAAGTTTTCTTTTGATTACTAGAAATGAATTTATAATCTTAATTTCTTTGGAATATCTCATAAAACACGAGAAAAATTCAAACTGACGAAAGTTTTTTTTTATTCCTATTAACTATACCATACTAACGTTAATTTTCTGTACATAACACGTATTGCTATAACATTTCGATGCAAGAAATAATTTTAATAATTATTTCAATTCAATAGTTAATCATGATAATTAGAATCCTCGGAATTTTATATAAATGACTTAATTCCTTAAGTTTCCGTTACATTGTTTTATTATGAAAGAAATTCACTGGTATTATTCCGTAGACCCTCCAATTAATAAAAATTCGCAATGTAAATTCGTCCGCCACGGCTACCGCAGCTCTCTGATACAAAAGATACGAATTAATGATTCTCGCGACTAATCATTCAAAAGCAAACGAGAGCATTTTAATCAGAGAAATTTTCAAACAGCCCCAACCGACGTCTGATTCTCAACTAATTAAGTAGGTAAACAATTTTCGAAGTGAGATCGATGCCACCCCTTTCATTCCTCCCGCCAAACTGGAAATTGTTAATTGAAACACATCGCGACGTCGTGTTCATAATTATTGCGCGCAAAATATAAACACAACAAGATTAATTTCGATGTCTCCACTTCATCGGGAGTTTAATTAACTAATGACAAATGCGCGCACCCCCAGCTTTTAACTAATTTCTAATAACAATCCATAATTATTCCACCCCCTTGATGTATTGCTCCGGCTGGAGCGTTTTAAGATATTTAAGTGATTTGAACATCTTGGGTTATGAACTCACTTAAATTAATAATGCCTTTATGTTTTAATATTCATTAATCACTGTTTTTTTTTTAAATTTTAATCTCTGTAACATTTTCATTAATTAAATTATTAATTTCAGGCAAATCTTATACGATGTTGGGGACACCGGAGAATGGAAATACTTTAGGCATCATACCCTGTGCAATATCCTGGTTATTCCGGGGCATAAATGAACAAAAACAGAAAACGGGTGCTAGGTTCTCAGTGCGTGTGTCTGCTGTTGAAGTTTCGGGTCCTACAAATCAACTCAGGGACCTTTTGGCCGGACACGCTAATGGTAAGTTTATGTTATATAATTTTTTCTGCAACTATATATCATTCATGCTAGTCGGATATAATTTTTTTGTTAATGTAACCCTCTCAAGGCAAAATTTCATGGTCTACTTAGCTCCTTACATATTTGTCATGTCGATTTATTAGTTAGAATTAATTTAGGTAATTATCTAAATGCGTTGTTGGGATTATGTTAGAAAGGGATTCTCTGTAACAATCCCTTTATTAATTAGCAAAATTCCTGAAATGCCCGTCAAAACAAAGTATACCTCTAAGTGGATATATTATTAAACTTTCTGTGTATTTGACTTGGTTAAATATAATAGGAAACAAGCCGAAAATTATCATTTGCATAATAACTTTTTTAAAGAATTATCGTAATAACTAATTAACTGTAACAATTAAAAATTCTGATTCATTAAAACATCCCGCTCTGATTGAGTAGATAATTTAAAAATAATTAATTCCCATCCACCGCTCACTCTTAGCTGAAAAAAAGGAGTCGCCGGCTTTAATTTGTAATCTCGCAACTTCTCGTTACAATTTCACCCCCCTCGCGCCTTTCCTCCACGGCGACTTTTAATCAGATGCACTTTGCAATAAGTTCGCCTCGAATATTTTTCCCTTTTAATACGCGGCATTGTTCCGTCCTTATCGAATTTACAAGGATAGCGGATGTGTTCGCTATAATAAAACGCATCTGCCGCAGAGACATCTACTTTTATTACAATTTGTGCAATATGTAAGACACCTTGTAACCATCCCTTGGATGCAGTTTACTATAATATAAGGGGGCGCAGCAGTGTCATCCCGTTCTTGCAATACATTTGCCGTGTATTGTTTCAGCTTTTGTCGGCCTATGTACGTGTGTTTTGGTTATTTTGAAAGATTTGCTGTTGTGGCGTGTTCTTTGATCTCGCTCTGTGCTTTCGTATCGGATAGATTAGACAGCTGATGCAGAGATAACGACTTGTCATGAATGTTTTGTGTTGGATTTGAAGAACAAAACAAAATGCTTGATGGATGCGCTTCTGTTATATTTACAATGTCGTTATATGATTGGTTAAATCTAACCATTCCAGGCTATAAAATATTCAGTTGATTTATTCTTTTCTCTATAAAAACACTTTCATCAATACACTTTGTGGTGATACAATATTTAAATTTGACAATGGAAATCTTCCTTAATATTTTGTGATTACAGAATTAATTACACGGTGTAATTGGGTGTAATGTAATGTGTCATTTATAACACATAATGCTATGGAAACATATGCTATTTCATATTTTTCATTACATACTAAGCGTACGTAATGTAATAAAATTGTGCTATACATTTTTGTAATATTTGTGCAGTACTTGCATAATTACGTCATGGTCACGTTTCTGGTGCTTTTGCAGAATGAAAAATGATTAATAATAATTGCGATTCCTTATTTAATAGTATTAGCAGCAATAACTAAAAGAGCTCAAATTCTTTTTTTTTTGTATGGTTACTTGCAGCAATAGCGGTCTCCAGTATCTTTTTTGTTTTGGCTTGGGGGATGGTAGGTGTCAGTGGTGTGGTAGAAACATTTACATCTCTTACAGGCTTTGGTGAAGAATGAAGAACTAGCTGGTGAGCTACGTTTCGTCGTCGGATAGGACGTAGCGCTAGAAGTCTCCAGGAGTCTGCACGTTGGAGCACTGGTGACTTGCTAGTACGAGAGAAGCCTCTGTCCACCTATTGGGTATGTCTAATACCGCCAGCACGAAGCGGTTGCTTCCCGTAGAATCAAACAAAGTCAATGGCAATCATCTATCAGGGCTTGTCGGTAGGCGGGGGGTGTATCAAGGAACCTGTGTTCTTTTTTCTTGATGGTGACGCATATGAAACATTTTTAGATTAACCTCCGGACGTTTTTTTCTCACTCCTGATCTCAGGATGACGACCTTGGTTGTCTCCTTTGTTTTGGGATGATCCGCTGCTTCTTTTCTATGGTAGTTTTGTTATTGTTTGTTCAATTATGGGATGGCGTACGTAACCACCTTTTGGTCTTTTCTATCTTTTTAGTACAGGACTCTTCTCAGTTCTATATGACTGGCGTTTGTCTGTAGAACGAATTTTGTCTAGGTTGTACCTATATCCGGCTTGAATCCTGAAATTAGTTTCTGGAAGGTGGCAGCACGAGCGGCAATTCCCTGAATAACGTTGCGGATTGTTGAAGGCGTTGAGTTGTTAGCATCCTTCTACCATCCGAACGTACCAGTAGCCACCTTGGGCTTCATTTTTGTGATCTTGGATAGGGGAGCGAATTTGTTCCTGGTAGCGTTGTCGAGTTTCCTGTAGTCCACGCAAAGTTTGCCGTCTTTCTTCTGAACGAGTACTACGATGCTCATTGCGCGCCAGTACTAAGTATGATGTTATCCTGGCATAGCTGCTATACTTCTTTTATTTATCGGGTTGTAGGTGTAAGGTCAGAATCTTGTGGGGCGAGTTTGTTGGATCTTCTGTTTCACTGCTTTAGTGGTTTACGTTGGTGACTCAGACAACGTTGTTGACCTTGTTGCAAAAGCCCTTGTGGTCTTGGGAAGCTTGTTGGTTTAGAAATCCATTTTTTTGTGACCATTACGTCGGTAATGGCAGCAAACAGACTGGGACTTTTTCCCGACGTGGAAGCATTGTTAGCCTTACTCGAAGTTAGTCCCTAACTCTACCTACGAACCACGGATTTCCGAAGATTATCTTCTCAGCTGAGGGGTAACTAAAATATATATAGTTGCGGCCGGAAATTTGGCAGTGTGAGCCGGCTGAAGTTTCGACTGGCTCCGGTGTCTAACAGATGTTAGTTTGGGTTTATCAACTGCCTAACCCGAACCCTCACACACACACACTTGACAGCTCCTCGGTTGCCTCTAGAACACTTACATAGGGAACAACAAAAAAGTGAAATTCCGGAAAAAATCAAAAAAAGTTCCGTAAAAATATATTTTTTTAAATTTGTTTTTGGAGGCTATCCTTCAGTGGCAGGTATGGCTGTAGGGGCGGGAATGCTGTTTGTGCTAAGCGTTGAACACTAAAAACACTATAAGAGCTGATTGATTTATCCAAACTCGATGGTATGAAAACACATGTTTTAATACGAGCCAATGATAATTAGCAGCTGTTTTCTTTTGACCGCTAGGATTACTAGTAATTGCATTGCGCAGGAAGTACAAAAATCTAACCTCAGCCCGTTATCGTTCGATGTATTCCAAGTTGGTCGACTCTTTGTCTGCTCGCTTTTTGAGTTGTCGTGTTGATCTCCGAGTTTATGGAAATCGAATAGCTTTAGGGAGCGTCTTTTCATATGATGTTGCATACAAACAAATAAAACTTATGCGCCGGCTTGATTCAAAAAATATATATAATTTACCTAAACATTTCAACTGGATTTGGATTTGTAAAGTAGGCTCCTACGTTTTCTAGTACATTGACTATTGTTAGTTCTGTCAAGGAGTCAAAGATCATTCGATTTGAAATCAATTTTTTCTTTATTTAAACGGCGTCTTCGTTGACTCTAGGCCGACAGTACGCCATGCCTCCTATAACAATCAAATTGAAATGACATCAATATGAGTTGCTTTCTTTTGCTTATACATGAACAAAATAGCAACGTCATATCGGAGTTTCAGCCTTGATCACGTATTTCTCCAACTCCTTGTTTAACTCTCTATTTGATTTTGGTTTAATGACCAATGGTTTTTAAACCTATATTTGTTCCTGCACGAAATATATAGAGAGCTACATATGATCAAAAAACCCTACCTCATATGGTAGATTCATACGCCGGCTCCTAAATGAACTCATAACCCTGTTTAGCCAATCTTTTTTTTTTACAACGTCAGAATTCACAATGCGGCATAATAATGCCTCTTTTTTTAACTTTTATGGCTGAAACTAAAGTTTTTAACCACTCCGATAGACGATAAAAAAGAACAGTGTGATCCGGAAACCTCGGGGTTCATTTTTGTGGTGGATTTCTTTGGCTAGTCCAGCGACCAGAAAAGATATTCCAGTAATTTCTTACAATATTACTAAAGTGAGCAGAGACTCCGTCTGGAAGTACAAGGTGACTCAGATGAGATTTCAGTTTTTAACACGTTATAATAACAGTATAAAAAGTGTTGGAATAATTTTAATATTAAATTAAGAAAGTTCTCATAGCACTCCTCCAATACTGCTCTTAAATGTTTAAATACCCGCCGACACATTTCAATAGGAATATTGTTAATGGCCTCTCGAATGTTGTTTTTTAACTGCTCCGGAGGAGGATCGGTGTAGACGACACTCTTTAAATATCCCCACAAAAAGTTGTCAAGGGGCGTAAGATCTGGTGATCTTGGCGGCCAAGAGATATCCCCAAATCTCGAAATAACAGTTCCTGGAAACAATTCACGTACAGTGTCCAATGATGCTGCTGCAGTGTGTGCCGTCGCCCCATATTTAAACATTTAAGAGCAGTATTGGAGGAGTGCTATGAGAAGGATGGTTGACATTTGGACAACATTGTGTTTAAAAAATGAAATCCGCATCTCTGTACTTCTACTTGTACTCTGAGTCACGCAGTACATATTTTGTCGTATATCTAAAGGTACATCATTCAGTAGGTCTGTTGAGCGATTTTGTAGAAATTGTAGATAATTGAACGCTGTCAAATGACCATACAATCGGGGCAAGGAGTAGATTATTAATCATTCCGCATTATACATTAACACTAAATCGATGTTTGTTATTTCCATCGCGTGTGAATTGGGCTTCATCCGTAAACAAAATGTAACGGCACTTTGGTTTACACAATTGCAACACTGCACTCTTTTGTGTCATATTATTTCTGCGCAAAATATTACTATCAGGGAGGCATGGGCATATGCCATGCAATTTTTTGAATGTTTTGAGCATGAAACGAGAGCACCAAAATTTGGTTGCGTTTTTTGGATTTCAGATCATGCGAAATGATAAACGGTGAGAAATGCTTCTAAATTATCTGGAGAATGAAGATATATACAGCGTGAATATATTCTTCCTGAAACTACCACACAGAACTTGGCTAATCCCAAACCACAACATCAAAAACGAGATTTACTTCATTCTCTCAACAAAGGTATCGAGAAAGACATCATCACACTAATCAAATTTAACATAGGGAGCGAACATCCGACTAGTCAGAACAACGATTGTGATAAATCTACGTAGACATGGAAGAACAACTAAAACGAAACCTGGAACAATACGGGGAATATCTACGAAACTAGATACTGTCAACTTAAATAGACTGGACTGGAATATTTACAGCTATGAACAGTGCAAGAATATACACGCTACACTAACATGCTAAATAATAATATATCTACGAAAACGCCACGTCTCAAATGACTATAGACGGGGATACAGCTACTGATAAGATAAAAATAGAAAAAAGGGGTTAGGTTAGGCGACACAATATCTCTAAAATTATTCTCTTTGCCCCTAGAAAAAGTCTTTAAAGGTATCGACGGAAAAAATACACCATCTCCGCTTTGTGGGATGTATTCCTTATTAGTAGCGACATCGAAGAACCAGGAAAAGTGTTAAAAGCGTTCAACACAGAGTAATAAAGGCCCAGAAGATGATTCTAGGGTAAACAGAGATTATGAGCCCACTTCATACAGTAGTCAATATTGAGGGCCATATTATAGAAGGAGTGGAGGTATGTATATGGGTAATTCCATTACTTTTCGACTAATTTGAAAAAATCGACATCTTTGATTTTGCTCAAATTTTCAGGGATCAAAATATGAATGAAAAAAATGAGATTCCAAAATTTTGGACCTTAGAATATTGCCTGTTCAAAATGACACACATTTGAAGGTCAAAAATTTTACAATAAAACGTCTTTTTTAGCTTATTTTGTATCTCAATTTTTGAGCTTCTGGAAAAGGTAAAAAGGTCCACGATAGCTCAAATTATTTCTTATTACATGTAATTTAAAACCCATATTTGTTTATTTAATGTTGGGTCAGTCATTTTGATATATCAAGCTTCAAACATTATTCCAAAAAAAACCGTAAATTTAGCAAAATTGCAAAATTATGCTTTGTTTAAACCGTTCATATTTGTTTAATTAATGTTGGGGCAGTCATTTTGATATATCAAGCTTCAAATATTTATCCAAAAAAACCGTAAATTTAGCAAAACTGCAAAATTATGCTTTGTTTAAACCGTTCTAACTTTGTCAAATTTTAAAGAAATTTGATCCACGAGGTCTAGATTTCTTCGTGTTCAATCTTTCTTTAAAGTGATTACAAAGACTTATAGAATTAATACATATTCACCACTATTTTGATGCAGGAAGGTGCACATGTTTTTGCGATCTTCAGAACTTGTAATTTTTAGGTCCCGAAAAAACGTCACTTTATGTCGATTTCAGTCAAAATTTCAGTAAATACTCTTCAGACCACAAAAAAAAGGTTATTTATATGAAAAATGGTATATTGGGCATTGTCAAGAATTTTTTATATTCAAAAATCGTCAAAATAGGAATTGTTTTTCAGAAAATCTAAATCAGTTTTTGTCTATCTTGCTTTGTTTTTGAGATAGTCAACAAATACAAAATATTTAAAAAACTTTTTATTTAGCAAAAAAACACAAACAAAACAACATTACTTTAACAAGTGTGATTGATGCAAGCTTTTGATACTTGTTAAAACAGTTTTCTTTTTTTTCGGATAGTAAAATTTTATAAAAATGCTGTTCAACAAACGGAGAATACGCAGATATCATTTTTGTTTACGGATTCTGTAATGGTAATGCCCTAGCAATTGAGATTTCTCGACAGAAAGCAACTTTTTTATGCGTTTTTTAGTAAAATGTTCACCCATATTATTATCAAAAGTACACACCTACAACCAGGCGACGTAGCACAACGACTTGCATTTTCTCAATGGCTTCTTGATAATACCCGATATACCATTTTTCATATAAATAACATTTTTTCTTGTGGTTACTGAAATTTTGACTAAAATCGACATAGGGTGACAGCGCTTCTTCGGGACCTGAAAATTACAAGTTTTGAAGATCGCGAAAACATGTGCAACTTCCTGCATCAAAATAATGGTGTATACGTATTGATTCTATAAGTATTGTGTGATCACTTAAAAAAGAGATTAAACACGACAAAATCTAGACCTAGCGGATCAAATTTTGTTGAGATTTGACAAAGTTAAAACAGTTTAAAGAAAGCAAAATTTTGCGATTTTGCTAATTTACGGTTTTTTATGGAATAATGTTTGAAGCTTAACATATCAAAATGACTGCCACAATATTAAACATAAAAATATGAGTTTTAAAGTACATGTAATAAGGAATAATTTCAGCCATCGTGGACCTTTTTATCTTTTTCCAGAAGCCCATTGTGAAATTTTTGACCTTTAAATGTGTGTCATTTTGAACAGGCAATATTCTAAGGTCCAAAATTTTGGGAATCTCATTTTTTCCATCCATATTTTGATCCCTGAAAATTTGAGCAAAATTCCGTGCTTCAAGGGGTTCTCCTTCAGCGATCGAAAAAGTCGAAACATACCAAAGGGGGGGGTCAACTTTTTTAAATTAGTCGAAAAGTAATGGAATTACCCATATATATTATACCACAATATTAAGTTAGGCAGGGACAACCAATCGGCTAAAATTGGAAAACGAGTACAACACAGTTGGGCTGCAAATGAGGATGAAACTGAAGAACCAAAATATCCCATATAAAACGAACAAACGCATCCCCCACTGACAACGTACGTAGTAGAGACAATATGCGTCACCGTCAAAAGTGCAAACAAGTTTCGAACAGCTCGACGAGCTATGGAACGTGCTTGGCATAAACTTGAGAGGCAAAATCTGCATTGAAGAAATCCTAAGAAGAACGGGACTAACATACGTCATTAAACGAATAGCGGAACTTGAGTGGAGCTATGCAGGGCACGTTGCCAGAGATGACAAAAGCAAGTGAACAAAAATAACAGCCATGTGAAGGCGAACAAAAAGTGGAATCGGGAGGCCACAGAAGAGGTCGTTAAATGATATTAATGTGGTGGCAGGAAGAATTTGGTATCAGATAGCCCAAAGCAGAAGTGAGTGGAAAGTAAGAAGGAAGCCTACGTCCAGAATTGGATAAATGAAGGTTGAGAAGAAATACTTCTTCCTATTCCCGAAGATTAAAATAAAAACATAAATGGGCAACGTTTTTCTAACAATGAGGAGAAAAGACATACCCGAAAAAACTAAACGTCTTACCCAAATTCAATTCCAGAAAATTGGGAAAGACAGTGGCGCAAATAAATTATATCTTATCGCGTTAATGGCGATTTTTCCGCTAATTTTATTTCTATCCATTCAATTTTTAATTATTTAAATACAATAACTTGGTTTTCTGCAATTTTTTATTAATAAGGGCTACTTCTTCAAGTAACTCTGGTAACCGATTTGAGAAAGTTTCGATACAATTCTCCTGTAAAGCCAGTAAGTAACATCTAGCAACATAGCAACTCTTGAAGCATATAAATAATAATCATTCTGATTTGAAAAAAAAACGCACAATTAGTAATCAGCATTGTGATTTTAAATTATACGGTCAATAAATTGTCTATATAATCTAGTCGAATTGGGTTATTATTTGGATTTAACTTAACCTAATTTGCGAATACTACTGCTTGGATCGACGTTTTATTACAGCATCATGCATATTAACATATCAGTAAAAATTCTTATTGCTTTCTTTAATTGATTACTCAAAACGGAAACTACATTTTAATATAATGAAATACAGCGTCTTTGGACTATTCGTCTTAAAGGAACCAAACTTTGTCATGTTGTATCATTTTATATCTGTAGACCCATATCATTATAGTTTTGCTTATTATAAAATTATGACTGACCAAAATAGGTATCATCTGATACAAATTATGTAGAATTGCCGGTTACTCATTTCAAAATACAACTTCGAGAGAAATACGAATTATACTTTATATATAATATTTATAGAAAAATTGTTCGTGTTTGATGTTCAGTGCAGCTCAACGGTTTTTATGGAATAACGCGTTATGCCCTGAGCAATTGATTTGTAACGAAAGGAGTTCAGAGAAACATTCAGTATGCCCTTGCCTTTGATTTCAATACCGATCCTGTTCTTTTAAGATGCACTCTTTTTTATTACGTATAACATGCATGACGTCTTAAATTTAAACTGCATCTAAGGTGTCTGGACAGGACTTGCAGAGAAAATGATAAATTCATGTTCTTTACCATACTTTTATTTGAATGACTTTTTTTGAATATGAGTTACAGTGATTAATTTTCTTAGTATTAACATCAATAATATTTTGATTTTATTTAATAAGCTTATTTAGTATAAGTACTTACAGCGCAACTCAATAATATAACTGTATTTATTAAATTATTCAATGCTTTCTTTATTTATTCTATGAAACTCTTTTATATTTATTGTTATACTCATATTGTTTCATATTTTTTTATTAAGATAACGAAACATGTTGTGTAAAATAATATATTAATTAATAAAAACAATAAAAACATATGAAACAATATGAGTATAACAATAAATATTAAATTATTGCCCAATAAAATTTAATATTTATTCAGAAAATATTATATGCAATATATATTTTATTTTATTAATATATTTGTAATATTGTATTTCTGTCTTCATATTAAACACTGAGTTAATTTAAACACAAGATAAATCCGTTCGGTGTATCTTTTGTATATTATGCGTCACCTTGCACACGATTACAAATTTGTATAACCATATCTGTGAAAAGATTAAACATAAACAAAGGTAAAATGATCTATGAGGTTTCAAGTTCGCGAGTACGCTTCATCCATCAAAGTCACATGCCCCTGAAATGAAACCTACAGACACGAGGTATTATACACTCACTGTGTCCCTGGATATATAGAAAGAGTAGTGTAATATTTTACATTTTTTATATGCATAAAGAAATATTATTGTAACATGCAAGTATTGAAATGAAGTAATTAGAGATTACCATAATTTATAATAGCAACTGTTGATTTTTTTTACAAGAGCTAAAATTACCGGAACGTGATGCTACCTATGAGATATAGAAAAATATCATTTTAAATTATGCAGTATTCTCTCCCCTCATTTGTATTTATTATTTAATTTTAGATTCGGAGCAATCCCCGGGAGTATACCTCCGAGACGATCCTTTGTTCGGCAATCAACCGCCTCACTGCGAGCTTCGAGTGCCCACCGCTGAGAAGGCCGCCCATTACCTGGATGCGGCAGTGGAATGCAGGGCACCCACCCGGGAGGATTCCCGCGATTCTCACCTGCTTTTCACGCTCCACGTCTACCAATATTCAGTGGCTGGAAAGGGAGGAGGTAACTAGCAATACTTATCTTGAAAAGTTCTCTTTGTCTAATTGGCCGCGATCGCGGAACGTTAAAATTTATGATAATTGGATTCCTTATCGGCCGCACTAAGCGTTATATATATTTCGGGGTATAAAAAAATCCCGCTTATCCCTAAATTTCTGTTATCTTAAAAATTCTTACTAAAAAAATTGTTTCAGTCGCCGGCGGCAGGAGTCGTCTGCATTTGATCGACCTGGGAAACTCGGAACGAGGGAAAGCTAGTGGTGGCATTCCGCTATCCGGCCTCGGCAATATTTTGTTGGCAATATTTAACGGACAAAAGCATCTGCCGTATAAAGAGCACAAACTCACACATTTGCTTAAAGATTGCTTGAGTTCGCTCACTTGCCATGCCGCAATGATAGCGCACGTCTCCCCATATGCTCAGAACTACTCAGACACATTGACAACTGTTCAACTGGCTTCGCGAATACACCGCATGCGAAGGAGGAGAATTAAATTCGTTTCTGCCGGCACGGGAAATGGATCCGGTGGCAGTTCCGGCGAAGAAGCAACGCGAACAACGGGAACGAGCAGCGAACCAGACCCATCTAGCAGCGACTTATCAGCAGACACAGTCATCTACGTGGGACCTGCAGACGATGCCACAGACGGTGAACATCCACCCGTATATATTCCCAGTTTAAATTCCGGCGACAACAGGTGTTCTATGAGCAAAGCTTTGCGCGGTTCTAGTGCTGAACAGAGGCCATCTAAAGTTCCCACATTACAAAAACCGGAAGAAAAAACGCCTACTCATCGCCCCTCTATTAAAACCGCATGCCAAAGTAATAAAACTTCCCCGGCGCATACAAATAGTCCCAAGTCATCGCCGGCGCGCACAAGCACCAACAAAACCAAGCAACAACCCCTGGACCCACCTAAACATACAACTAATGGAGCCAGCGATGAACAATGGATCGACGGACCGCGAATTTCTAAATCAAAAGTCGCCGAAGCGCGACACTTTATGAAAGAACCATGTCACGTCAAGAAACGTGAAACTTGGATCGATGGCCCTATGCAAGCCGAAGCATCAACTGCTGGATACGGCTATATGGATAACCATAAGAAAAATATGATTCGTAAATGGGTAGAACATCAAACGTCACAAATACAACGCACTAAATGTGTAACGCCGCGGGTTCAAGATAAACCTAAAGAATTAACACAATTCAAACAGTTTGATGATGAGATTGTTAAACCAATCGATACTAAAAAACAAGAAATAGTTGAAGAATGTGTTATACGAACAGGTTTAAAATTGGCTAAAGCTAATTCCACAATAATCCCCGAATGCCAATCACCTGAAGAAAGAGATGATATGAAAAATTTCAATCAAGAAGAAGACGATGAAGATGAAGAAGAACCAGAAGCTGAAATCCCTCCCGCATTGCCTTTAATTAAACCATTGAGTTCTAGAGAAGTTAGTTTAGAAAGTCTTGACCAATTATTAAAAGAGCGACAAATATATAACGCGGAATACAACAATCTTCAGTCCAATTATGAGGAACAAGTTGTAAGCGATGACGATGAAGATGATGAAGTTTTAGAAATAATTGAAGTTGAAGAACCATTAGAACCAGTACCCACCCAAGATTCCTGCCTACAAGTAACCGAGGAAGACATAGCTTTCTGTATGGGTTTTGCTGAAAATCCACTACCAGAAGTTGACCAAGAAAATCCATTAGATCACCCGTTAAGAATACTTAGCCAAGAAAATTTAACAGTAGTTAGCACATTTACTGATTCAATGTCTGTATATACCGATTTAGAAAGAATTTTACCTAGACATAAATATGATCATAAATATGGATTCTACAATGATGATTACGAAGATCCTGATAATCCAAATCCAAGATATGCACATTTAGATGAAACTTCACAAAAGAAGTTTGACCAATTAGCTAGATTACACGAATTATACTCTAATAGACTAGCAAAAGCAAATGTAGCAAACTCAGAAACTTATCAACAACAAAAACAGAATCATAAAGTTTTAAGTAGGTGTGAATCATTATCATTAACTGATATGTTGTATGGTATGAATGATAACAGCAGCATTTATAGTGAACCGGCCTACATCCCAGAACAAGAAAAGTTTTGCCAAAATTGTCAAGTAAGTATATCACGTCCAGCGACATCGCAAAATTGGTATGCTGATCCACATTTATCTGCAAGTAGCATGGAACTTTCCAAGCGACAAACACGTCCCATAAGTGGTAGATTCCAGAGGTACTGTCATAAGAGTTTGAAAGAAAATAACCTAGCATATCTACGCCATCCAGACGGTGCTTCTAATCCAAATTTACAAGAAGGTATTGAAGAAAGAGTGCCGGGAAACGGAGCACCACAATACGACCCAACACCTCCAATAACTAAAGAGCCTAATTTTACTTTGCCACTACCCATTCCACACCTACCTTCAGATCCAATTAGCCGAAGGATGTTGAGTATAGAATCTGGTTTAACAGCTATGAAACTAACGCAAAAATCAGAGGGTTACGATAGCGGTCATGATTCCACGCCTAGGACGTCGAAACATAGTCCCGCGGCGATATCGAGGAAAGCTGAAAGCGGATACGATAGTGTAATACGTGATAGTGAAAGCTCAAGTATAGATTCAGATACTAGTCGATTATCGCATAATGTAAACAGGCGTGGAAAATGCAAGCACAAGCATGAAAAATCATTCTGTTCCTGGTTTCTCAATCCTTTTACCTGCAAGTACATAGAAGAACCTCCAGAGACGCATTTTTAAAATTCAACATCTTCTTTTAAACTCAGGAACCCACCATCAAGTATTTACATAATCATTTTTTATGTATCTTATCAATCATATCATTACACAGGGTGAAATTTCACGCGAAAATTGACAATTATTTTAAAATCACTACGAGACGATCCAAACCAAAATTTGTATATTGTATTATAAAAAAATTATTAATAAAATTGTAAATACTTTTTTATATTGTGATGGTTTTAAAATAAATGGAGCTTTGTTTCGTATGCAAGCCCTAAAAAAGACTTAATACTATTTTTGGGGATCAAATCATAACATATATCTTGCCAAACTTTTTTAAACATGTACTAAGACTGCTTGTCAATTTTTTGATCTCAAATGTTTATTTCCGATGGATTTTTTTACAATTATATATATTATACACCCTCCCTTATACATATACGAATAATTGTTTAAAGTAAGTTTCTTTGTGATAAAATTTTTATTATAATGAAAATTATAAACTGCCTATATTGTATGTTAGAGATATTGATTATTATTATTATTATATGATAATCATGTAATTAGTGTATATTTAATGTATTTATTTCAATTTTATACTGTTATGCATCATTTCTTTGTAACATAGCTGTTAGAACAAAAATATATAATTGCGGTTGTAATAAATTAATTTAAAAAAATTGTTTAAATAAATTTTATCCTATCCTTTACATGCATGATTAATTATGTGCCAATGAGCTTTCATTACAACCATTAAGTTATCACAACATTCATTTTATTTTTATTAAATACCAACATAATGTCTATTCATATATACAAAGTGAGTCAAAATTGAATTCCCAGCGCTTGGAAATAACGGCTGAATAATTTCGTTATTTTTCGAAATTTTAATATTCTTTTTTCTTCTGATTTTTAGTTGTAGATAATATATGCAAGCAGTTGAAAACTTTTCTGACTCATCCTGTATAATAACATAAGATTAATCTAAAAATTCATGAAAAATACTGACAATGCTGATAATCATAAAACCAACCATCTTCACTTTTGATATTAAGTATTACAAAAAAAAAACAAAAATAATTTATTTGTTCTCACCTGTTAGATAAATAGTATTCTGCTTTAATCTTCTGATTAAATTTTGCAGTGCCTTCTCTCAAACAAGTTTTTCAATAAACATGCTTCCTTGCAATCTTTTAAAGTTCTCAAACTTTGCTTTCAAAATTTAAATTAGCAATATCAATGTTTGTGCAATGATCTTTTCGTAGGCAACAAGTTGCAATCAACAAAATGAATAGATTTTGATGTGTGTACAAGATGTTCAAGTATATATCAAAGTTGCAAAAGTGATTCCTTATTTCAAATTAAGGTAGGTTTTTATGAAGTTCGTGAAAAATCAAAGGATTGGATAAACTGGTACGGTAAGGTGTGTAATTGAGCATCACTTTCAGCATTTATAGTAATTTGTTTTGTCTCAAAACTATTACAAGATTACAAGACAAAAAAAAAATGAATCAAGTTTTTCAATGCATATTTTATTTTAATAAATTATTTAAGAAAATGTCACTATCCTTTCAATTCGTAATAACTTTTTCCTATGATTGTGGTGAAAAAGTAACATTATTTATAAGTTAACACAAATATAAGCGCAGCAATCAGAACTAAAACTGTTAGTTTATCGCTTAGCAAATATATACGCTTAAGCTTTTAATGTACAAAGAGCAATATTTTTTAAATAAAATATTTTTAATATATTTACTAAATGCTGATTTTCATTTAACACAATATTTGAACTTTTATTATGTAGGTAAGCATCTAATGTTTAACTTTTATTTATAAATAGCACCCTTATATATTGCGTAAAATCACTCATCACAAATGCATTATTTCAAACAGTTACAGTACTTATTTCAAGTAGTAACAAACTTACATCAGTTACATCCTCCATTTCTTCAGTACAGTGATGGTGGAAAAATAAACGGAGATCTCGTCTTGAACATTATTGTAAGGTAACTAAATTGAATTAAAAAGATCATTCTCTAAATTTGTGGAAGATGTATTACTAATTTACTTCATATTACTTATTATTACTGAAATTAATATAACCTCAAAAATTACTGGTGAATATGAAAATTCAAATGCTTACCAGATTGAAGAGCAGTGGCGTAGCTATCTGTAAGCAAATTTCTCATGCAGGAGGGCCTACAATCATAGTTTTCGACGGATTTTGCTATATATTTGACATTCCGCGAGTAGAATTTGGCATTTTTGTTTGTTTATTTTTAATAATATTTCTTTATATTTTATAGATGGATTTTACTATTTGATATTTTATGGATTGTTGTGCTTTTTGGATAAATGCTTAAAATCTCAACATTTATGCCGATTTTTGTTTTTTAACATACTTTTATATTTTAAAGCTGGATTTTGCTATTTTTGAGGTTTTATATTTTTTTAAAATTTTTTAAAAATTTATGGTCAGATTTTATTGCTTTTTGACAATTGTTTGAAATTTCAGGGCCAGCTTTGGTTATTTTTGATATTTTCTAAACGGAATTTGGTACTTTTCAACCGTTGTTCTTGTAAAACTGTTATACTTTATGGCCGAATTTGCTATTTCTAACAATATTTTGATGATTTACAGCCAGATTTTGCTATTTTATTAATAGAATTTTGTACTTTTTGGCTGTTTATGGCTAGATTTCAGTTCTTTTTAACAATATCTTGATAATTTATAGCCAAATTTTGTTTATTTGACATTTTATTAAAAGAATTTCAACAATTTATGTCGAATTTTGGTTATTTCTGACAGTATTTTAATATTTTATGACCAATTATCAAACATTATGTTTCATTTCGACGCTTTTAACTAGTTCTACAGGAAGTAGAATTATATTATCTGGTTAATCTGGCTGCTTTCTGGCATACATTTTCATATTGAAAACATAGAATTCGTGCATATACAAGCGCAAATACCTTTATGCCATGTTTGACAGGTTTGTTTGGAAGGTTTGCTTGCAACGTCCTTGAAACAACTCAAGCTTTTATAGTAAAACATTATTTGCAGTGATCTACAAACCTTTCAAATATAGTTCTAATGTACGCCAGTTTTACTAAAAAACGTCATTGGCCCACAAATCTTTTAAAATTTATCTTGGCGAACTAAACATACCAGCAAGATATATAAGTTCTAAAACTGCTCTGATCTCAACTATGTTGGTTTCCTTATATTTATTAGTATAATTTTGCGATTTTTGAATTATTTTTATATTTGTGTTTTGTGTACATCCAAAAAGAGACTCCAAAGTTTTAACAATGATTTAGAGTCTTTGTCTGTTTTTTTAGGGCTAAGTAGATGCTTCTAGTTGTACTGCAGAATTTCTGGGAAATTGAGCCTATTTTGTTTTTTCATCTTATTATTGTCATTTTGTTTGTTTTCAATTACATGTATTTTTTGCTCGGAGTCAGACTTGATTTGAAGTATTCACTTACATACATCACATACATCAGGCCAATCATCATTTAATTCAGATCTTAAAATGTCTCTTTCCTCATCAGAGATATCGCCAAACTCCTTCTATCCATAATTTAACTAAACGCGCGAACACTTGAGCCCAACAATTTTACCGAACAGACAAATGATAACTGATTAGTTTGACATTAACGTAACAAACTTTAGGTAGACTAGCTTAAAGTTATTATGGCATACCCCAGTGTACCACCGTCAGGTTGTTTTTTTTTTTTTTATTGCGGTATCTTTTATAAACTTTGTTCATTTTTCTTCTTTAAGTGCGTCTCCTATCGGAGGTTTGCTATCATTATAGCTGTTTACCTTATTGACCGCAACTCGAAATAATTGAGTATTGCAACAACCAAACTAGTTCCTTAGGTTTTTGAGCCACGATACACGATTTCTACCAATATTTCTTTTTTCATTTATTGTATTGTATTTGGGGTCTCTCATTATGTGGCCTAAATATTGATGCTTTCTCTTTTTTATGTTGTTAATAATTTCATATTACTTTTGCATTTTATTTATGTTTTAATATTTTTTGTATATATTGTCAATTTTTAAATTTATCTGGTTCTGATTCTGTGCAGACTTTGTAATAACCATTAACTTAGTTTTATTAAAGTTTATTTTTATGCCGTATTTGTTGCAACAATTGTTTAGTTTTTCTAGAAAATGTTGTATATTTCCAACGATGCCTTTTATAAGGTTTTGTTAAAAATATTTTACTATAAAACTTAAATAAACGACGGATCTACATTTCATTTGCTGGTTATTTTTAATTTTTGTGTTAGTTCTTTGGTCCCAATATAAATTACTGATTATTAATGTCGTTATAAGAATCATACAGTGGAGACCTAGAATAACGACTCGCAGTGCAGGAAGACCCCAGAAAAGATAGAGGGACAATATCCGCGAGGTTGCTGGACAAAAATGTCAACAAACAACACATAACAGAAACATGTGGAAGAGTTTAAGGGAGGCCTATGTCCAGAAGTGGACAACAACAGGCTGAAGAAGAAGAAGAAGAAGAAGAAGAACTTTGTTTTAGTCAATGCCTTTGCTGATTTAATTTACCATGTTCTACTTTATCAAAAGCTTTTTCAAAATCAATGTAGCATGCAAACACATCTATCTAGACATTGTTGAAAAAGAACGTTAACTCTAATCTTGTCCGGAGACTTTCTCGAAAACCTTATATTTTCAAGCTTTCAGTATATTTTTGTGTGTATAATCTCCAAGAAGAGCTTTAAGTTATGAATTATGACTGCAATGGTTTGATAATTTGTGCATTTTCTTGGATTTTGTTCCTTGGGAATAAGCACAAAAGTGGATGACAGCCACTGTTTAGGGATATCCTCCTTTTGTAGATGTTATGTTCAAAAGATTATCAATTACGTTGTCAACAAAGATTTTGATAAGCTTTATAGGTAATTGTCAATAGCTTTATCGGGCTTTATAGTTTTTAGGACATGTTTCATGTTTTTATTATTTTAAGTGTCCTTTATTTGTTTCTATAGTCGATTTTAGAGGTTTTTTGGAGGTCATCAAAAAGTTTCGACAAGTACGTTTCAGTTTGTCAGTTATTATAAACCCTTTTGAGTCCTTGACTATATTCACTGCTGCTTTGTTTTTATTGCATCCAGCTATTTTCTTTATCTTTTTGTGTAAGTTGAAATTGCCAATTTTTTTTTACCAATTCTATTCTTCACATTGAACCGTAAAATAGACTTTTTTGTGTTATTTTTTGTTGCATCTTATATTCACCCACATTACTGTTGCTCTTTCTTTTTTTTTATTAGGTTCAGGGCCTCTTCATGGTTCTTTGGCTTCTTAAATGTTTGCTCTTTAGCTATTGCTTCTAACCCGGATTGTATCTTCTTCCACTTTTTGTTCAGACTGACTTCGTTTTGCATATTACTGTTTACTTCTTATTTTACCGTGATGTTCATTTAAGGGTCCTTAAAGAGTTTTTTATCTATATCTATAAAATTGATGATCATTTATGCAATATATAAATAAATGATCATCAATTTTTTTTAGATTGAAATTTTATGGTAAATGCACCATTTTTCAGTTTAATTAATTCAAATTCTTTAACATTTATTTTAACCAAACGGTTAAAAAGAACAGCATTAAAACCAAATATGACAACAATCATTTCAACTATAATTTGGCAATTATATAAATATTTTTTTTATACAATTGCATTTTTTAATTCTAAGGATTATTTAAAATACGATTGCTGCTTTAAAAATTACAAATTACTAGTGCGAGTTAAAATTATTTGTAAAATAGTTTTAGTATTGTCATTTGTTAGATTTTTAATCTTATTTTTTATTATATAAATGATTACTACGATAATTTGGATATTTTAAAATTGCATTGTATTATTTTTATAAAGAATTTGCATAAACAATATTTTATGTTTTTTTTTTTTAATTTTGTAAATCCGATTTAATTTGGATATTTTAAAATTGCATTGTATTATTTTTATAAAGTATTTGCATAAACAATATTTTACGTTTTTTTTTTTAAATTTTGTAAATCCGATTTAGTTTACATTATTCATTTTTTTAAATAAATGGTTTAGTTTATTAAGTTTTTTTATTAACCATAATAAAAAAATAAAAATAAAATTTGTATTAATTACATACGCAATAATTCAATGTATGCTTCCAACACTACAGTTCTGTAGATATGGCAAGCTATCTTAAAACTATTACAATCAATATAAATAAGTTTGTTCGCAGTGAATTATTACTAAACACGGTAACAAACCTGTATTACATAACGTTATTAATATTATAAATACACTTTTTTAATCAAATATTGTGTGTATTCAGTGTATGTGTATAAAATTATGCGTTGAGCAGAACAGTAAATTAATTTGTACCATACAATCCCTGAATTTGCTACTTCAATTATTAGCCTCCGTGGCGCAATTGGCTAGCGCGTTCGGCTGTTAACCGAAAGGTTGGTGGTTCGAGCCCACCCGGGGGCGAGAGTTTTTTAATATAATAAAAAAATATACAAAAAACCATTGTAATAAAAATAAAGTACAAGTTAAATACAAACCATATACAAAGAAAGAAAAGACAATTTTTATTTATTATAGAATGTATAATTTATTCAACTAGCGCTGTAATTTGTTTGTATATTACTATTATACATTGCTTTAACTGAAAAATAATGTTTCATTGAATTGAGATTTTTTTCTTTATTTTTTTTATAGTTTGATATTAATTTTTAAATAATAATTTAAATCTGCACTTTTGTAAACTATGATGATTTTTAATAGTTCATGTTTTTATATTTGAAAAATATATTTGTTTTCTTATAATTTTTTTTTTTCAAAATATGCCGTAATATAATATTTTATTCTTAACAAAGTTGCAATGAATGCAATATTATTTTTAGTTTTGTACATACACCATGATTAACCAGAAAATAAAACCTGAACAGATGGCATGCATAGTTCAATAACCAGATGTGACACTAGTACTGTTAACATAATAACTTAAAAAGAATACATTGGAACGTCCTCAAAATTTATTGTAAGATTATTTTGTAGTTATGCCCTGTTATCAAAATTTGTTTTTATAAACAACTGACTTAATAAACGCTCAACTACCTAACCACCAAACCAAGCATTAATGCTGTTAATTAGAAAACAATTTAACTACACTATAATGGCTAATGGTGTTTTTTTTTGAAAAAAAATTGTTGTAACTGTTGTCGGCTGCCATTTTAATAGACTGCGTTGCTTTACTGCGGCAGGTAAACTGTTTTTTCTTTCTTATGCCGTTTCGACTTAACTGTTCTCCGATTGACTTGATTCAGTTTATTTCTTCTTTTCTTTTGTCAGCGCGCTACTGTACATAATAAATCTTTCTCTAACACAGAACTTTATCCTCTTCATAATATCAATTTAGTATAACCTGAATTTATTTTGGTCTAATAAAGTCAATGGAATTTTGAAAATTGTTTATATAAATGTTTTAACTTCATCAGAGCTACAAAAGCATACAATAGAAAGTAGATACACGTTTTTTTTTTTAAATCGACTGTATTTTTATACTTTCATACTTCTTTTTGGGTGAATATTGAGTTGTGCAACACACACATGTTGGTACCAGTAGCGTAGCTAGGATGTACAGGCCCCCTGCAAAATTTGTATTTTATTTTATTTAGGGCCGCTTGCACCACCTCGATTAACTACTTAAGTGACACATTATTTCCAAGTGGAGCTTATATTTGTTGCACTATCTACTAAGTAGAACATAAAAATCTCCAAACCCTGAGTTTGGTTTACGCATATAAGGTGGAGAATTTGAAAATTTGATGAATATTAACAATACCTAAGCTATACAACGCAGATGTTATAGTAATAAATGAAACATGGCTTTACACAAACGAAGAAAAATACTTTCAAATACCATACTATACCGCAATATTTAACAACAGACCAATGAAAGGTGGGGGCATTGCCATATACATAAAAAACAAAATCGCAACAACAGTAACAGAAATTAGAACAGAAAATAATACAGAAATATTAACAATAAAACTCAATAAAACAAACATACACATAACAGCAATATATAAACCACAAACCGCAAAAGACGATGACTTCTTAAAAGTAATAGACAAATTAACAAAAACTAATACTAAAAATGTAATACTAGGAGACATGAACATAAATTTAAGAGAGAATAACAAAATCACAAACAATTACAGAAATTTAATTGTAGAAAATGGTCATTGTATTTTAAATAAAATAAACGAAGAAGGAGTAACGAGAAATAATGGTGATAAACCTGGTACAATTATAGATCATGTGATAACAAACATAAAAGATTACAACAACAAAATAAAAGTAGAAAAGCTAACACTATCAGATCACAATGCGATAATCACGGAATGGAACACAATGTGTAAGAAAACCAAATATGAAAAAGCACAAAAAAAGAAAATAAACTACGAAAAAATCAAAAAAGAATTTGAAAGCATAGATAATGAAACAGTAAAAGATTTTGACATACTAACATCAATATTACAAAACACAATAAATCAAAACACAAAAATAACGGAAATAAAAAGAAAAGAAAACAATAAGTGGATAAACATGGAAATAATAACGATGATAAAAGATAGAAATAAAGCACAAGAGAGATACATCAGAAATCCAAAAAATGAAATAATAAAAAAAATACTGAAAGAAAAGAAAAAAGAAGTAGAAGACAAAATAAAAGAAAGAAAAGAAATTTTTTACAAAAACAAAATAAAAAATGCAAACGGAAACCAAGCTAAACAATGGGCAGAAATAAATAGTATGCTAAACAAGACAAAGAAGAAAAGAAAACAAAAAATAACTGAAATTATAACAGAAAACGGACAAACAAAAACAAATGAAACTGAAATAGCGGACGAACTAAACAACTACTTTGCAACAGTGGGAAAGAAATTGGCGAAAAAAATTAAAAAAAATGATGACAATGAAACAATAACAACCGCAAGAATTGAAGAAGAAGCTACATTTAACGAAACATCAGAAGAAGAGATAGAAGAAATAATCCAACAACTAAAAATAAGAAGCGCGCCAGGAGAAGATCAAATAACCCATGAAGTGATAAAAGTCATAAAAAAAAATAGCACCAATATTGAAAAAACTCATAAATAAAATGATACAAACAGGTGAATACCCACAAATACTTAAAAAACAAATATTAAAACCAATATACAAAAAAGGAGAAAAATTAAAATGTGAAAACTATAGACCAATATCACTTATATCAGTTCTGAGCAAAATTACAGAAAAGGCAATATATAACAGATTAATGACACACATAAACAAACATAATATTATAAATAAAAAGCAATACGCATTCCAAAAAAAATCAAACACAATGGGCATAACAACTGATATAATACAACATATAGCAGAAAAGTTGGACAAGAAACAGTATGTTATACCAATATTTATAGACATGAAGAAAGCTTTTGATACCATTGACAAAAACAAATTGATTAAAAAAATGGAGTTATTAGGAATAAGAAACACAAATTTAAAACTGTTAAAAACATATATTAAAAGCAGAACACAACGAACACAAATAAACAACATACTTAGTAAAACAACGGAAGCAGAATATGAAGTACCACAAGGTGGAGTGTTGGCACCAATACTGTATATACTATACATAAATGATATATATAATATAAATCTGACTGGTGAAATATATACGTATGCTGATGACACATGTATTATATATCACGGAAAAAGTAAAGTAGCAATAGAAAGAAACATAAATGCAGACATTAAGAAACTAACTAAATGTAACGACGAAAACATACAAACAATAAATGAAGAAAAAACAACTTTTATGGTAATAAGACAAAAAAACACAAAAGATATTGACATAAAAATTGTAATAAATAACATACCAATTACTAGAACAAAACAGACAAAATACTTAGGAATAATATTAACCGAGAAACTCACCTGGGGTGCACATATTAACAAATTATTAAAAGAAAGCGCAGCAACAATAGGAGCTGTCTATAGAGCCAGAAAATGCATACTAAAAGAAACAGCAATAAGTATATACCACTCACTTTATTTAGCAAAAATTAACTATTTAATAAATATATGGGGTGAAACAACAAAAACAAATATACAAAAAATCCAAAGACAACAAAACAAAATACTTAAAATAATACATAAACTTTCAAAGCTAACACCAACAGAAGAAATATACAAAATAATTAACGAACAAACATTAACGAAAAAATAAAAATAGAAAAATGCAAACTAATATATAAAGTTAAAAATAAAGAAATTAAAACAAATCTACAACTAATATTAAACAAAGAAATTCACGGACATAACACGAGAAGAAGAAGTAATATATATGTACACACAACAAGAACAGAAAAAGCGAAAAAAACAATACTAGGAAATGGACTAATCACGTACAATCAACTACCTGAAAATATAAAAAAAACGAAAACTTTTAAAGAATTTAAAACAAAAATAAAAGAACACTACATAATAACAAGACTAAAAAAAACAAATTAATTAAAAAAAAGAGAAAAAAAAAGGATAATGCACACACACAAAAAAAAAAGAAGATAAATGGTGCCCCGAATACGAAGCTCTGCAGCCGACCATACATGGAAAGATGCAAAGCAGCAAGTGGGGAGAGAAAAAAAAAAAAAAACTTACTTAACAATTTATTATTTATAATTTATATGACAATAAATAAAAAAAAAAAAAAAATTCAAAAAAAAAAAAAAAAAAAAGTAACTGTTAATGAAATTTGAAAAAAAAAGGATTTTACTAGACTACATTAATTATTTTTTTAATATGGTTATAACTGAATTTCAGACAAAATCAATTGTTGTTATTATACATAAAATGTAATTTATTATAAAATTAATTTAATGATAAAAAAATATGTTAAAAAAAAAAAAAAAAAAAAAAAAGGTATTATCAGTACCAAATATTAAACAAAACAACAAATCTATATCTAAATGTCATTGCAAATTTTAAAAATAAATTGTCAAGCGGAATTGATGAAGTGCCAATCACAATCATAAAGAGAGCCAAAGATTGTATAATTGCTCTAATTTGTCATTTACTAATGCGTCATTTGAGCAGGGTGTATTTCCATTTAAACTTAAAATTGCTATAGTAAAACCAGTTTATAAAAAGGGAGATCCAATGAATCTTAATAACTACAGGCCAATTAGTTTGTTGCCGTCTTTCTCTAAGATATTCGAAAGTGTAATGGCATCTAGACTGTACTAAACTGCTTTTTTTAGCAAAAATAACTTGTTTAGTCAATACCAACAAGGCTTTATAAAAGGTAAAACTATAAATACTGCTATATTTGAATATAAAAATCTAATAACAGAATATATTGAAAGTGGTCAAATGGCTTCTGATATATAATTTGACCTGTCGAAAGCATTCGACTGCATTAATCACAATATTTTGTTATTAAAATTAGAAAACTATGGTGTAAGAGGGGTAGCTCTAGAGTGGTTTAAATCATATTTAACTAACCGAACACAAACAGTTCAATTGCAAACAGAATCAAAAATTGAATACTCAGAAACTTTAAATTCTACAATCGGTGTACCACAGGGCAGTGTTCTAGGGCCCTTGCTATTCAATGTGTTTATAAATGACTTATTTTCTATATTGATAAATGGTAACGTACATTTTAAAATTGTTAATTATGCTGATGACACAAACTTACTTATTGGAGGAACTAATTTTATGGAATTAGTATCGAATGGATCTTGTGCAATAAATTTAGTTTTTAATTGGTTTGCTACAAATAGACTGGTTTTAAATGAAAGTAAAACTCAGTGCATATTATTTAAAATCAATAATTCACTAAGTACTCCATCTGAAATAATATTATCTAGGAAAAAAATTGATTTTACTGTGTCTACTAAATTACTGGGAATAATTATAGACGACAAATTGAAATGGATCCAACATGTAGAATATGTTTGCATTAAACTCAGCAGCATCTGCTATATGCTCTTAATTTTAAAAAATAATTGTGATATTAATACAACTAAAATGGTATACTTCTCAAACTTTGTGCCAATTGTGCGATTTGGTATAATATGTTGGGGTAGCTGCACCGAATTAAGTCGAGTACTGAATTTGCAAAAACGCGCGTTAAGAAACATGCTCGGCATGAGTGCCAGAGAATCATGCAGAAAATTATTTCAACAACATAATTTTTTAACAGTTGTTGCAATATACATTGAAGAATGCTTGCTGTTTCTTTGGAAACACCCTTATTATTTTGACAATCATATCTTTAATCACAACTACAGTACTAGGCATAAGCAAAATTATATGTTTCCCAGGCATAATTTATAATTTTTTGAAAAAAGTGCCAAATATATGTGTCTTAAATTTTATAATAAGCTTCCGTCTGCTATAAAAACATCTCTAACTACAAATTGTATAAAAGAGAAATTCGTAAATTATTATGTACCATTGAGCCATATTCTGTAGGGGAATATCTTTTGCACAAAGTAGTTCATATGTATTGTATATACTAGGTTTAGACACTGTTTTATATTTGTTGTACGCTTTATGTATTTGCAGCTTTGTATAAAAAAAAAATTAAAATTAAATATTCTTCAATTTGTCTTCTAGGAGTTACAATCTTGCATAATCTTCTTTGGAACGACTATGTTGTTGACATAGCTTAGAAAGTATCTAGAAAACTAGGATTTCTTAATAGATGTAAAAAGTTTTTTACTTCTGTTCAACTTTTGCATATATACAAAACTTATATTTGTCTTTCTATTAAATATTGTTCCTATGTATGGGGAGGAGCATTGAAAACTACACTATCCCTTCTAAATTCTATTCAAAAACGAGTTATTTAGATCATTGCTGATCCAAAATTGACTAATGACTTAGATACTTTACAACACAGGCAGATCTTTGCATTTAAAAAAAAATATTTTCATGGACATTGTTTAAACAAAATAAAAGACATTTTGCCATCTAAACAAATATTTACTTGTAGTACAAGGCTAGGAATTCTAACAAATATTCACTGACAGTTCAGAGATGTAAGACCGAAACTTTTAAGAGAGATTTTTTTAACGACAATTGGAATAAACTTCTAAATTTAATATTTCCCGAGACTTATAAGCCACAAATATTCAAAGTCAATCTTTACAGACTGCTTAAATCTAGTCTTCAATGTGATAGTTTCAACAAGTGTAGTTTTGCTCAAACATTATTCCAAAAAAAAACCGTAAATTTAACCAAATCGCAAAACTTTACTTTCTTTTTAAACCGTTCTAACTTTGTCAAATCTTAACAAAATTTGATTCGCGAGGTCTAGATTTCCTCGTGTTTAATCTTTTTTTAAAGTGATCGCACAATACTTATAGAATCAATACGTATACACATTTATTTTGATGCAGGAAGTTGCACATGTTTTCGCGATCTTCAAAACTTGTAATTTTTAGGTCCCAAAAAAGCGTTGCCACCCTCAATGTGTGCGGTTTGTTAGTTTTGACAATTTTTGAATATTAAAAAATTCTTGTTAATGCCCGATATACCATTTCTCATATAGATAACTTTTTTATATGGATGATGATAACCTTTTTTCTTGTGCTCTAAAGAGTATTTACTGAAATTTTGACAAAAATCGACTTAGGGTGACAGCGTTTTTTCGGGACCTGAAAATTACAAGTTTTGAAGATTGCAAAAATATGCATCAAAATAGTGGTGTATACGTATTGATTCTATAAGTCTTGTGTGCTCACAAGAGATTAAACACGAAGAAATCTAGACCATGTGGATCAAATTTTGTTAAGATTTGACAAAGTTGTTCTAACTTTGTCAAATCTTAACAAAATTTGATTTGTTTAAAAAAAGCAAAGTTCTGCTAAATTTACGGGTTTTTTTGGAAAAATGTTTGAAGCTTAATATATCAAAATGACTGCCACAATATTAAACATAAAAATATAGGTTTTAAAGTACATGTAATAAGAAATCATTTGAGCCATCGTGAACCTTTTTATCTTTTTCCAGAAGCCCAAAAATTGAGATACAAAATAAGCTAAAAAAGACGTTTTATTGTGAAATTTCTGACCTTCAAATGTGTGTCATTTTGAACAGGTAATATTTTAAGGTCCAAAATTTTGAGAATCTCATTTTTTTTATCCATATTTTGATCCCTGAAAATTTGAGCAAAATCAAAGAAGTCAACTTTTTCAAATTAGTCGAAAAGTAATTGTTCCAAAAAACAAAATGTAATTCTAATAAGTATAACGTGGCAGGCATGCGTAGTAAACAATACTAAGTAATTTGAAGTTGTTTATTTAAATATGACTTAATGTCTCCAAGGTTTTCAACTGGTATTGTCTCTAGTAATAAGTGGGCCTAATTGATTTAATATTAACGATCTCGTGTTCTGGGGAATTTGAATTACAACTTAGTATACACAAATATTGTTTGCTCTGTTGCAATTTTTAGTTTTAGCATCCTTTTCTCGCGCTCACATTTCACACATTTTATAGACCGGCCAAGCTAAAGTGTTTTCTTTTGTAATAACCGATTTGTTTGATAAACAAGTACTATATAGTTAATCAATTAATTATACCTATTAATTGCATAAGTTTTATAATTTGTTATTAAAATTAATAAATTAATATAGTCTGCCATTTGTACAATAGTTAAATAAATTCCTATTGGTTTGGTGGAATAAACACTACTTTAATAAGACTGGCGGGTAATTTTTGTAATTATTCATTGTATAAATAACCACGACTTGATATAGCAACATGAACGCGATGAACTGTGAACTTATTTAACCAGTGATAAGAGAACAGTTGTACAGAAGATTCTTTTATTAGTGCGTTTTCGAAATGGGTAAAACGTACACCTTTCTGTGGTGTGTCGTGTTTTTTACAGCGGCAAGAGCCATCCCCGAGTCGCTCTTGTACGACCACAAACTTAGCCAACCACTACCAGCTGGGGATGATTTATCATCAAGGGAAATAAAATTGAAAATACCCATCGTCTTTTATGGAATAACATATAAATCCATTTTTGTAAGTAACAATTTGCATTAATAACTTTTTATGTTAAAAATATTATTATTATTTATTGCTGTAGATTAAGTAAAATTATAAATAATTTATTTATCAATCATTATATCAAAAATAATGTGTAGAATAAAAATAGTCATTCATGAAGTTGTTATCTATCCATGTCTTTGGGTTCATTAGCATTCACTATTTACACTTTTAAACCATTGATATTTCGATAACGTGATAAATTTTTATTTTTCAATCTATTTAGTTGACTCAAATTGATAATTTATATAAATTACAAAGAGTATAAATAAATCAATATTTTTTTAATTCAAGTTGAGATATTTGATCTAAATAAATTCACTTCAACTATTTAGTTATTATATTAGTTATAATTTAAAACAAATAAACAAAAGTTGAGACAAGTATCGTTTGCATATAAACTTAATTGGTGCCAAAGGTCAACCTAGATCTGTATTTTTTTAAATAATAATTAGAATGTAATAGTTAAAACTGGGTAATGTAAATATGTTCATAAAAACTACATAAAAAAACTAAAATTTTATGAAATAACATATTTATTATTAATTCTTGCACAACCTTTAGTTGTTTAGTAAAATCCAAACAACTGCTACAATGGAAATAATAAAAATGGATGTTGGTACTATTTTTTGATTTATTTATTTATTATTATTCATTATTATTTAGTTATTATTTATTAAATTATTATTTCAACAGAACTAATAGTTCCAACATGGAGATAACACACAGACATAATAGGATACAAGGTAAATGAAGGAAATAATTATGATATGATTACATTGTGTAGTTATGAGTTAAGTCTAATCAAAAATAATAATATTATTGATCGGGTAAGACATATACTTCAATTAGAGTCTTTAAACTTTCTCTAGTATGGAAACCATACAACAATATTCTAGTTTACTTCTGACAAATGTCAAATAGAGTACGTGCAAAGATTCTTTATTTGCTTTAAGTTACACTCTTAAGGAACACTACTACGTGCTGAATACTTAGTGGATTTGAAGTTTAAATCCTTAACAAAATACAATTAATCATTAAGATATGACGGTAATAGATTACAAAAAAATGTTATTACATCCAACAACACGTAGTTTATCTGTTATACTTCCATAATCGAGAGTATCAAAAGCTCTGCAAAATTGCTGATATTACATATATTTGTTGTCGCACATCAAGAACTGTAGAAAAAAACTATGTTAATCATAGAAAATTTGATGTAGTGAACCTCTTCTTATCAAAATCATTTTGTCTATCTGGATATTTGACTTTTTACAGCAAAGTAAACATTTAGAAAAATTGCTAATTAAGCAATTGGATGATAGTTTGATATCGTTTCTGTTTTGCTATCAAGACCTGACGTGTACTTTGCTTTTAGGTCTTTATAAACTTATACAACTTTATTGGATAATATAAAGACTTAATTCCAAACGTTGTAGTATTATTAACGGAGTTAGATTTTTTGGTCAATTTGATATGGTTTGTATACACTACTAAAAAAACTAGAAAACGTTTACAAAATCTTGTTGGTCTGACTTTATAGTTCTATTTAAAAAAAAACTGATATATGATCAAAATTGATTTGGATCACTTTTGAATTTTACCTGACCTTTAGTAGTAAATATTTTCCGGTCCAATGAAATGCGGCATTTTGTTTTTGCTTAAAGGTTGGAATATTTTTGACGATACTAATTAGTTTTATGTTGGTTACATAATTTGTAACGTGTTTATTCTTGTTAAGTAGCTTCCATAAATCAGTGCTGAAGTACCAAGGACAATTTAGGTGGAATTGTCTTTGCAACATTTCTGATATTATTTGATACATTTTATCACAACATACGTTAACATCTGTTTTAACATACACTAGTGACTAATTTGTATAAGAAAACAAGTCAAATAAATTAGCTTTTTTGAAACAGTACTTATTAGTAGTTGTAGGAACTATGATGTCAAAAGCGATAGCTGGATGTTGTATATATTTGGGTACGACTGAGGAATAACAAAGAAGGTATTAGTTGTTTGACGGTCTTTTAAGACATATAGAAAAACTGTTAGCATAGCCGGTACAATAGGTATTAATATTGACATAATTGAATTTATTGAACTGCCATCAGAAGTATTATTTTCTAGAACAATTTTTTACAGTTTTTTTTAGTCCAATCTTGAGATTTGTGGAATCAATTCCTTTGCAGTTGATCTAATATTGTTCAGTGATCTCTTTTGTGGCCGGTCTCTGCTTTTCTTTGTTTCTCTTGGACGCCAGTGCGTGATTCTGACTGCCTCTATTGCTGTTTAGTCTTGAAACGTTGGCCCAACTTCATTTTAACTTTGCTATCATTTCCGCCACGTCCGTTGCTTTTGATTTTTCTTTGACTGTCTTATTCTTAATTTTTTTCCTTAAGGAGATTTTGATCGTAATGCGCTCCATTGCTTTTTGTGTTGTTTGCATTCTATTTCTACTTTTTTGGGAAGTTTCATTGTTTCTAGGCCGTATGTAGTCACCTGTAGATTACATGTAATGTAAACTTTTCTTTTTAAACTTATGGGTATGCTGTTGTTTTCCAGAATGTGTTGCAGTTTATCAAATGCCGTTCAAGTAAAGCTTATGCGTCTGTTGATTTCTGTTGATTGATTTTTTTTCCTAGTTTCCTACCTGTTTATGTGTTTAAGGTAAATGTAGTGGTTTACGCATTCGATAGTTTCATTGTCTAATAATGTTTTTGGATACGTCGGATTTAAAATTATTGTCTTCCCGGTATTCATTTTCTATCCGATTTCTTTAGACGTTTGGTTTAGCTGCTGCAGCATCTCTGTTAGTTCTTCTGGGCGCTTGATATTAGGACAATGTCGTTGGCGAAGCGTAGGTGGTTGAGGTGGGGCGTACCTCAATTATAGATGATAATATTTAAAATCTTTTTTTTTATGCTAGATTGCACTGTCTAACCAGGCCTTAAGTCCTAATTAGAAGTTTTGTTAGAAAATGCGCAAAAGAAAGAGAAAGAGAACTATGTTTATTAAAGTTGATCTAACGTTGAATTCGAAAGGGTTAGTTGAAGTTGCAATAGGGCTACAGCCAAAACCTATCAGTGGTCAAAATGACGCTGCTGTTAAGACATGTGTTAAGAAAGATTTAGATGCTAAAGCCATAGTAGGACAGAATGTTGACAGCAAAATAGCACACAAAATTGCAAACTGTAATTCTGCAAATCAAATGTTAGAAAACTTTGTCTGTGTTTGAATGTGTCAATTTTCAAGACTCTTGATAAAAAGAAAGTAGTTGCCATGGCCAAGTCAAGTCTAAAAGATCTGATTTTGGTTGTAGTTGCTATGCATGCATTTTTCCAGATCGTTGTTCTCAATGCTCTTGCTATTCTGGCTGACTTGTTGATCTGGTTTTGTACGACATTTTTGAGGTCACCGTAAGGTGGTATTGTTGTTCCCAAGTAGTTAAACTTGAAGACTTGTTCTATTGTTTGTTGTTTAGTTCTAGCTTGCATCTGCATGGTTCCCTGGCAATTACCATGCTTTTTGTTTTAGTAGTTAATATTTCTATATTAACATTTGCAGCTTCTTTGTTGAATGTATGTAAGAGCCATTGTAGTCCGTCTTCTGTGTCCGCAAATAGTGTTGCGTCGTCAGCATAGCAGATAATCTTGTACCCATGGTACCTTACGCACTTGCTCTATTATTTGTTCTATTATGATATTGAAGAAGTGTTTTGTTCTATTTTTTCTTTAGTTATTGAATTTGTCTTTATTTCTGTAGTATTGTTTGTGTTGAGCTGTCTGACTGTCTCGATGATGCTTGGGTGTGTTCTTCTGCATTTTAGCTCTTTCGGAACGTCCTCCAACTTTATTTTGTCGAACGTTTTTGTCAAATTATATTATATTGCCTTCTCCACGAGCTGTCTGACAACGAACACTGCATCAACCGTCGACCAGTTTTTCCGAAACCCCTGCTATTTTTCACTTATAGTGGTATGTCTGAGAATGCGTTGCTGCAGAAAGTAAATAATTTCATGGATGTATCCAGAAGACATATTTCTCGATATTTTGCAGGATTTGAGGTTTTTCTTTTTTTGAATAATGGGATTGTTATGCTGTTTTTTCAGGTCACTGGTGCTGTTCTATCCTTCAGTGTTTTGTTTAAACAGTTTGGCAAACTGTTCAGCCAGCACTGCTCCCCTACATTTTAGCAGTTTGTTGGGAACGTTATCCGGGCCGGGGCATTTGCCGTTTTTCAGATGTTTTATTTTTGATATGACCTCCTCCACCGTGATTTGTTCTATATCCTTGATGTCTTCTGCCTCTCCTCGGCCAGCCGCTGCCGCTCCGCGGGTTTTCGTTTTTCCTCCTTCTTTGTATACAGGTCTTTAAAGTAGGTGGTCCACCTGTCTGCCGAGATGCTGTTAAATTGAACTGTTTCATTGACTGGCCTTTTTGTTGCTCTGAGCCTTTTCCAGATGCGCTTTTGGGTTCCGTGGAAGTCGCTTTCTATTTCTCTACTGAAGTTTTTCCAGTGCTTCTTTTTTATTTTTTTTATTCTGTTATTTACTCTGTTTTTTGTTTCTGTATATTTGATATAGTTCCTTGGGGTTTTATTTGCTTGATATGTTAGGTGGGATTTATTCTTTTCTAGCTTAACCTCTGGTGTAAACCAAGGTTTTTTATTTTTGTGGTTTGTTGTTGTGTTGACTGTTTTTTTTTCCAAGTGCCTCCTCCGTTGCCTGGTTTATGTTATTCAGTAGGATCTCCCATGCGCAGTTTACTTTATTTTGTTGGAAGATAGATGCTTTTTCTATTTTTTGAGTGAGTCGTATGTATAAATTCATTGTGCTCTCTGTTTTGAGTGACTCGATATAGAATTTTGTTGTTGGGCTGTTCTGTTTCTTTCTGTTGACTGGTCATGGTAATTTTTCCCATTACGAGATTATGGTCTGATCCGATGTTTAATAGCTCTGTTTGTTATTATGTAATCTATTGTAGTTAAAACGTTTCCCTGAAATGCGATTTTTTGTATTGAGGTTTGTGTTTGAAATATGTATTGTTGATCCTTAATTCATGGTGGGGACAAAATTCCACGAGTCTTTCTCCTTTCTCGTTTACCGTTTCCTTATTGTGTGCGTTCTTGATTCCAGGTATTATTTCCTTCTCTGTTCGTAAAAATCGTTGGCTTCCTGAGCTGACTCTCCCGTGTGGTGTATAGACGGATACTATATGTAGATGTTTTTCTAACTTAAAGGTAACTTTTAGCATTCTATTGTTTTTGTACTTGATATCGGTTATGGAGTTCTTAAACATATGATTAATAAGTATTCCCACACCTGACGCTGCTCTTGTGTTGGGTTTTCCTGAGTAGATCAGTATATAGTCGTTGTACTGTTCGTTTTTTTTTATTCTTTTTTGTTACCGATTTGGCACAGATGTCTATTTTATGGTGCTTTAATTCTAAAATGATTTCCTGATCTATTCCGTTAAATGATTTTACGTTCCAACATCCCAGTCTTATTTGTTTTTCTTTTCTTTTCTCTAGTCTTATTTTCCTTGTACTTGCTTGGTTCGTCAACATTGTGTCCGTCCTGTTCCGAGGATCTACTGTTTTACAGAGGGTATAGGTTGCAAACCTCGCTCTCAAATCCTCTTCCTTTGTCCGGACTGGTACCGGCAGTGACACCATCTGAGTTACTCAATCCACCCAGTGGTATCCCAGGCGATAAATGCAGACACAACAGACATAACTGTGTCTGCATTTATCATTTTTAATTCTGCATTTTTTGTTTCTGTTTGTTAGCATACTCTTATTCTTTATCTCTTTTTTCTGAAGTGTCTTGTTGCAGTTTGAAAGTGGATATTTTGGATTGTCGTCCCCACAATCTCCTAAGTCGGTAGTTTTGAAACCAGTGGTTGTTAGTTTAGCGATGATGGTTGTTGACGTTATTTCTGAGCCGGCTGGTTCTTGGAAAACTAGTATTACTGAAACTCCGCAGTAGTATGGTTTATCCTCACTTTCTCGGTAATACAAGGGTTACTTAACAATCTGGGCTTTGGCTTTAACTTTTTATTTATTTATTTATTTTGTTGCTTGTCCATTCTGAAAAAAAAAAATTCTGCCCGTATTTTAGATCGGATGTTGATGTTTAAAGTGATTTAATAGGATCAACAGCTTATTGGGTGACTTCTGAACCACTCTGGTGGGTAAAGACTAAGTTATCATTTCAGTCATATCTTGCATGATATGCAAGTGCTCTACCATTGAGCTCTTTTTTAGTTTTATTGCGGCATACATTGCAGATGTTGAACAGATGCATTGGTTGGGGTGGGCAGAAAAAAGTATGCGTATGCAGACAACATAGTAATTGTATCAAAACATGCAAATAAAATGAACAAAATGATAAGATGCTTGAAAAGTTACCTAAATAGAAGGGTTGGAAGTAAATGCAAATAAAACAAACGTTCAGAAAGGGGGAAGAAAACCGTATAGTAGAAAACTGAAAATGGGATATGAAAGAAAGAAAGAAGTTAAAACATTTAAAAATTTCAGATATGTTTTTTGACAAATGAAAATATGAGATAGCTCAGTTATAGAGCGTTAGCGTAGCACGCTAACAGTCCGGGGCTTGATCCCCGAGTATGACTAAAATAATAACTTGCTTTTTATCCACCGAGGTGATTTGGAAGTCACTTAATAAGCCGTTGGTCCCATCAACCCCCTTCAAACAAGTCGTAAGACTTTTGAGGTGATGTAAAATAGTTATAAAACGCGCAATAAAGAAGAAATAGAAGATATGAAAAAAAGACAAATAAAGCAATTAGACAAATGTGGGAAGTTGGTGAAAAAAATTATGTATAGTATATAGGCAATAAGTTTGATAGTTTAATAAAAAGTAAATTATTGTACGGAGCACAAACTTAAGGATGGAGAAAACAAAAAAATCAGAAGCTATTTAAATAAAATACCAGAGATGATTATTAGGAGTAAACAGAGAAACTCTAGCATACATTGTAATAGAAAAAGTAAAAATTAAGAGTAGAAGCAGGAAAACGTGCAATGAGGTATGAAGAAAGATTTAGAGAATGAAATAACTGTAAAATACTACTAAAGTGTCTAAGAGAAAAATGTGAAGTAATGGGAACATGCAGGAAAAGATATTTTAACAAGAATGAATAAAAGGAAAGGAAATTATTTAAAAGTACCTAAAATGTGTAAGTTACAAAAAAAAGGTTGCACCATTTAATAGACTTTAGACTTAGATTTAAGAAAAATATGTGTGGTACATGCTGAAAGAATGCATAAGGTAAGATAAAATCAAACGGGAAGAAAAGAGGTTCTGACAGAAGATGAAAAGAAAAAGAAAAAAAGAAAACAAAACAGAACTAATAAATAATTAATCAAAATAAACTATATTAGTATTAAAACTAAGTTATATGACAAATACTAAGTTAAGTTGTATAATTTTTAAGACTAGAGTATTATTAGTAATCAATTTAAACTCTATAACAACTTTAAATATACAAATTTTGCTGAAAATTATTCAAGAAACAATAAAAACAAAGGCAAGATAAAAAAGAAAAGAATGGTCAAAACAAAGTTGACCAACCTCAATACTAAAAACTTCCAACTAACATCAAACTACTGAAACTGACTGCTTGCTACCGGGTTTGGCAATATTTCCATCTTATGAGAGTACAGTAACCCATAAAACTCTCACATTTCTTTACAATTAAAAGTATAATATTTTGTATGCAAATTATTTCTCTAATATGTGCGTACACCAAAACAAATTATGTGTCTCACACAGGACTAGATTAAGAGTTACTTTACATAAAATTACAATCATTTATTAAATTTAAACGCACACTTAGTACATAAGTACATTTACCAACTGTATGCCTGCTTATACCTAGTTTAGTAAGGTCGATAGAGTATAAAAGCAACAATTTTATTTTTTATTAATGTACAGGAAAATATTATGTAAGCCATACGTAATAATAATTAAAAATATGTAAATAAAACTTTGTATTCTATTTTGACAGAATTTATCAAAACAAATTTAATCAGATGCTTAAAAAAACAAATTAGTATTAACATAGTGTTTAGTGTTTAACTACATTAATAATAATCTATTTATAATTTTAAATTGCATTTATTGCATTGTTCCTCATAATTTCAGTATCCTAAATACGATAAATGATGCAATTAGCCTCATCAAATTACAATGATTACATTGATTTATTCCTTAGAAGTAGTATCAAAAGGTCGAGTTCTATTTTAAAACAACAACTCATTTATTGGGGTTATTGATCTTCAAATATCAATTTATATCATTCACTTCCTAGTATCTAGTTTAATGCAACGCATTAATAATAACAAATCTTTGTTAAAATAATTTTATAAATAAAATTTGGGTTAATATGTCAGCTTATCTTAACACAGAATTTAATCTTTTGTTTTAGGTAAACAGCAATGGTATACTTTCATTCCAAACGGACATACCTATTTTCTTCAATATTGAATTCCCTTTGGATTACCCTATAATATCACCATTATATTCTAATGTTGATACTACAGGAACAGGAGAAATTACTTATGTTGAAACATTAGATAAATCATATTTATCACGTGCCAGTAAAACAGTTAGAGATGCATTTTCGTATGCTGATGATTTTATCACAAGAGCGGTATTCATTGCAACATGGTCTGGTGTCGGATATCATAATAATGGTACTGACAAATTAAACACGTACCAAGTTGCCATTTATTCCGATGGAACCGAATCTTATGTTGAATTTTTATATGCTGAAAATGGCATACAATGGATTCAAAGTATGGGAGATGAATCAGGCTTACCTGATGCTAGAGCGCAGGCAGGATTCAGTTCTGCTGATGGAAGATATTATACGTTACAAGGATCAGGAACGGATCAAGTTAGATTTCTTGATAAGTATGTCTTACATTTTTAAAGTTTACTTTTATTAATTGATTATATTTTAGACGTTCTAATATGAATTTACCTGGACAATGGCTGTTTAGAATTGGTGATATAGATCCTGAAGAAAATATAGAAGAACCGGATAAATACAGCCTGCCTGTGGTTGTAGAACAACCGACTACTTGTGCTATGGCTACAACTCATTGTCATTTACAAGCTAAATGTATTGATTATGAAGGAGGATTTTGTTGTGATTGCAAGAAAAATTTCTATGGAAATGGAAAATCATGCATTAAAAGAGGTAAATAATAATTCAACAATTTCATTAAAAAGATATTATTTTATTAAATTTTAGATATCCCATTAAGAGTAAATGGAAAATTAAAAGCAAGAATTAACAACTATAACGTTGATAATTTAGATTTACAATCATATGTAGTCATGTTAGATGCAAGAGCTTATACAGCCATGTCAAAAATACCAAGTGAAATTGGTTTTGATATCCAATCACTTCAAATATTAGGTGCTACAATAGGATGGGTGTTTGCTAAACCAGTAAATGATGCTTTAAATGGCTTCCAATTAACTGGAGGAATATTCAATCACTCAGCTACAATAACATTCCCAAATACAAATCAAAATGTTAAAATCAGACAAAAATATTTTGGTCTTGATGTTTTTGACCAATTGAAATTAGAAGCTGAAATCGCAGGCGAGATTCCCAATTTACCAATAGATTCGCGTATAAATATAAATGAATATCAGGAACAATATACTTTAACATCGCCAGGTGTTATTCAGTCGTCATCTTCGCATTCATTTAAATATACACAATTGGATGAAGAGATTCATGTTCCTTATAATATTGAACAGAGTTTTGTTTTTGATTATTGTAAATTTAGTAATTTACCTATTGGTACTACGTGGAGATTGAAAGTTGGAAAAAATTTTATCAGTTATGAAGCCAGAGAGCAAATTATTAGATTTGGATTGAGCAACAAAATTGGACCATTGGGAGGTAAGTTTAAATTTGTATAATTATTTTTGGAATTGTAAGCGGTTGGAACAAAAACATTATATTTTAATAAGTGTTATTGTTAATTAGTATGTTTACATTTACATACATAAAGGAAATTCAGAAAAATAAAATTATTAATTATTAAAATTTATTTATATTTCAAAGGGAACATATTGTAATCTTATAAGCTGGTAAAGGCGTGCTGCAATTGACAGGTGTAGGATATTATGTTGCCATATAACTTACTGATAGTGCTTAAATTTTATTTTTTTAAGTTGATAAAAAATGCAAGATGCAGAGTGCATGGGTAACGTTCTGGTGTATAAGCTTTCTGTTGGACGTAAGAATTTGTAGTTCTTTGACGATCTGTTAGAAGAGTACTTATTTCATTCATCATTGTAGTTTTGAAACAAATTCTGTATTCTTCCTTCGCTTAAAGCAAAGGGTCTGGTAAAATTGTGTGATAACTTTAAACAAAGAGACATTTATTGCTTCAAAGTAAATAAAATTGTTACAATTGTACAGTTGTGTTAGTTCTTTAAACACTTTCTATATGAAAAAAAAAATTCCGATAAGGAAAACTGACAGGAAGCTTCACAAGTGGAGAGAGAGTACATGGAAGAGCTTTTTGAAGATGAGGAAACAATCTTACCTGCTCTACATGTGGAAGCCAGTTTTGAAATAACAACAGAGGAGACAAATGTGGCAATAAAGCGGCTCAAAAGCATTTGACCAAGACCAAAGTTACGGAGAATTATTGCAACTACTAGAACCCGACTAAACAAAAATATTAACAAACTTTCAAAAAAAATGGCTAACATTGACCTTCATACCAATCCCAAAAAAAGACACTAAATGCTCCGACCACCTATTTATCAGCTTAACATAATCCATGCACGTATATACAAAAAACTAGACAAACACATCAGCAACGTGAAATTTGAATTTCAAAACAGTGTTGGCACAAGGGAGGCTTTATTTAACATTCAGGTTTTAATCTAGCAAAAAGACCTTTGATCAAGTCCAACATTTAATTTTTTTGAAAATACTACGAGAAGCAGAAACTTCCGCATAATAACCAACTTATACCTTAAAAAAAGCTACTGTCCGTGTGGGAAACAGATGTTGGAGAAATTTTAAGTAAAAAGGGAAATTCGTCAAGGCTGTATCTCTTCTATTTAAGGGAAGTGCGGTATGAAACTAAAAATCACATATCTTAATTGTATAATAATAACACTACTTTACCAAAAACCGACAATGTTATCATTTGCAATTAATTAGACGTTGAGTAGAAATAGCTAGTAGAGTTGTATTTAACAAAATGCAATTTATCCCTGAGCATTGACACCAGAATGCGCGTTTTTAGATGTTACATTTTTTTAACTTTTTTATACCGAGTAGAAAACTGGACTCTTACCAAAGATGCTGGTAAGCGAGTGGTAGACTTTGAGATGTGTTGTTACCGCCGTATGCTGAGAATATCATGGATACACCACGTCAAAAACAAGATGGTGCTTTAGAACGTAGGCAATGTGAAAGAAATCTTGACAATATTAAAAGAAGCAAGTTAGAATATTTTAGCTACGTCATGGAGAATGATTAATATCGACTTCTTCAGGTAATACAGCAGAGAAAAATAAATAGCTATAAAAGTTTTAGACGACGGGTGTATATTGTGATTGCGGAATCTAAGAACATGAAGCAGTATGTCGTGTACAGCAGTATTTAGATCAACTGCGAATAAAATATTATGGGTCAACGTTCATAGAAGATAAGCACTCATAAAAGAAAATGAAAATATACGTTTGTGTTTAAACCTGACTTGGATGCGGCAAATTTCTAAACATTAAGATGACTGCAGAGCTTTCTTCAATTCTTGATAAAACATTGACAAAAATGCTATCTTCTCCAGAACTATGTTAAACATTCGTTGTGTTAGTTGAAAAAGCAAATGTAATTGGCTTGTGTTTGGTGAATATATATACCTAATGTTTCCCACATGCTTTGCTATCTCACATACACAAAAACCCGGAATACCTGATATATCCGCGTTGCTAGCCAAGAAGAAAGTATTGCAGAAATGCACTGCTTTTTTTTAAAGAAGTTTTTTTAGTGCAGTCTTGATGCTACGAGTTTTGAAACTCTTTTGGATCGTCCTAAATCCAAATTATTCAACTCATGCTGATCAAATCTCCTACAAACAGAATCGTCCAGCATTTTAAAAAAGTGTAATTTGTAAAAAAACGGGTGTTAGGATTTCAGCTGAATGAAGCACTGGGCGTATAGCTGATGGTAAACCAGGATACTATATTTTACATGTATTTTTCTTAAAGAGCGTCGTATAACGTTCCACTACACTATCAAGTGTATGTAACTGAATAATCTAGATAAGTATAAATCTGTCAACGGCGTCATCCACCCCTCCCCAATTGAGAAAAAATTTTCAACACATTTTATTAGAAACTAGAATGCTTTTTGTTATTTAGTAAAAGTCGGTACGTGGTAGCTACGGTAACCTAAAATTTTCATGTTTTGCACATATAAAAGCACGTTTTCATCCATATTTAAAAAAAGAGACAATTTTTTTTAATAAAAACTGGCTGTTAAATTTTTTGAGAAAGAATTTTGGCTATGAAAACTTATTCTTTGAATAATTTTGAAGAAAAAAGTTTTTATAATTTTTTTAAGTTACAAACGATCAAAAAATAGTAAAAAACTCAAAAACCTCAATTTTTTCAAATTTTGATTGCTTATTACTCGGAAATGGCTTACTGAAAAAATTCACACAATCAGAATTCATGTAGAGGAAGGCATTTCCAGTGCTTTGAGCAAAAACAAATTTTTATTCCGTACCGTTGACTCATACATGGCCATATATAAATCCAACAACCAGGTTGCAATTATCTTTTTCTTTATTGGCGTATTACAATTTCCTACCCACGTCTACAAATTATGCATTACTAATATGACGTATTTCTTGTTGGATATGTTTTCTTGCACAGTTTCTTGTACACTTGTGATTACGTCAACTACGCCTTTTCCTAAAGCCATATTTCGTGCTGGCAATTTTTTTTTGCTTCTCCAGCCTCTTATTTTTATTATTACTCATACAGTCAGTCTTCCATTTTTTTTGGAATATTCTTTTCTTTAAGTCGCACACGGTGTAAGTGTTTTTTTTTTCGATTCTTACCGTGGGCAAGCAGGATTTGTTACACGTTTTTGTCTTAATATTCTTGGCGAAGTAACACGAGGATAGCACGGTGGTTTTGCACTTCACTCACAAATATCTATTTTCTGTTTTAAACATGTTTGCTGTATAATGCTGTATGTATATAGCTGTAGTAATCCATCGTGGATTAGGTTTGGGCAGCACAAGTTGGTTTTAATATTAAAGCAACTTACTTAACAAATCTATAGCTCTTCTATCCTTGCCAAAGTTTGCTTGAGTGAAGGCAACTTTTTGGTAGATTTCTTCTTTTTTTTAACCTGCGCTTTGACTAGTGCCCTGTAGTCTCTGGCTAAACGGCCATTTCTGTAGCACTTATATAATTTGTTCGGTAATCTTATTTCTTTCATTTCTGCTTTTTTATATTGTTTTCTTTAATCTTATTGACATGGCTGCGTTTTTGAGCACTGTTATAAAGCATGTATAATGTCACATTTGTTGAAAATTATAGCAATCTTATTGGTTAGTCACAATATTTCAAACCAGCTGACTATAAAAGCGGAACTATTATTGGTTGAGATAAAGTAAGGTCAAAAGGTAAACTATAAGAATCCGTAAATTTTCTGTAGTAGAGTGTTCTTGGGCGGTAAGTGCATCGCGGAAAGCCGTCTTTTCTTTTTAACCCCTTTATTTTATGGTTAACTTAACACCGTCTTCATTAGTTGTATTTACTTTTGCCACTGTTACTTTTTTAGTGCCACGTGTGCTTTTATGTGTTTGATTGTGTCATCATAAGTGGTTTAGAAGGAACAAAATGTTGGTTTTAGTATAAAACTTTTTTTGTTTCTATTTTGACTTTTCTTTTTGGCATTTGTTATTTCCTGTTTTTTCTATTGATTGCTGGGTTCTTCTTTCTTCCGTTTATTGTAGTTATTTTTAAACTTTCCTTTCTGCTTCCGTGTTTTAATATTTTTTGTATGTTATACATATATTATTATAAGCTTCATTTGTTGTTTTTTTGCGATCACTCCTATAGTATTTTGAAGAATTTTCTATTGGTTTTGTTTGACCCCTCGTTCAGGGTTGAAGAAAACATGAGTTTTCTACCATTATGTGCAGTTTTTTTTTTCAGTAGTGAGTGCGTGCGTAGTTACGCTGTAGGTAATTTTGGCCAAATTTCAGACAGGCAAGTACTTCTAATCAAATTAACAATCGAGGTGTTGAGATACCTAAACTTAGCTCGTAGTCAATTTGTTGAGACCGACAGCAACAACCTTATCTTTTTAATTTTTCAACAAAATACAGTGTCACCCATATCTACAAACCTGAATCTATTGCCACCATGTAAGACACGCATTTCATTCTGTCATTCATGTTTCATTGTTGATTTTACTGCAAAATTGAATAAATTTAAGGAATAAAATGCATGGCATGATAGTAGATAAGACCATTTATTTGATTGCATTTTTAATAAGTTTTATTTCTTATTGTTATTTCAAATTCTATGGCCACTACAACCGACAACTGCGCATCTACAAAGGGAGTTTATGTAATGAAAACAAGGAGTTACAGGACAAACAAAATTTTCAACGTAACAATCATTCAACACCTACATACTTATTTCAACATTTTTTAAGTAACATTAAAAACTTTTTTGGTAATTGTCATTCGATAAAATGCAACGCCCTCTTAAGTGCTCTTTAAGTTTTGAAAAGATAGATGGGTGTTGTAAATACCGCATTTATCGACTATTTCTTGAACAACTCATGCTTGTTGATTTGCAAAAGCAATGTCTTTGTAGTCATTGGCGTTTACTCAATTAAGAAAATCCTATCAACATCTTAAGAAACTGCGTCCATTACATGGAATCTTGTTATGTAGGAGTTTCACCGGCAAGGTTCTCTGATACCCTGATGATAAGGGTGGACCATGTGTGTCCCTGAGAAATGGTTTGTATTCCTTAAGGTTAAATGTGATTAGTGAGAATACCTTCTGGTTTGCTTTAGGGTTTTCCCACAACATTGGTTTTTTATTGTACTCTTGCAGCCTTGTAATCTCCGGAGAATGTACTATTTGGTGGTCGACCACCAACCTGGTGTCGGTCGTGCGAAAGCTCCAGTTATGTGGTGTGACTAAGGTCACCTGGTGGCACTAGACAGAGTTTTTGCTCAATATCTGTGGCCAGGTAATGTCTTTTTTGTGTGTGTTCTGCTCGATTCTCGGACTTAATTGTTCTTTATAGGAGTTTGCGTGTTCTGATAGGTAGCAGTTGCTCCACCCACAAGTGGTAACAATTCCCCCTAAACTCTTGCACTGAACCTCCGATTTTTTTTCTTGTATGGATATGATGCCTAGGTGTTGTCGATTGTTGTTAACTGCCACTATTGTTTGGAACTGAATTAGTTAGTATTAGATCGGTGGTCGTTTCAATGTCAACCGTGAAGCAGCTTTTATCCGGTTTGTTGTGTCCAGGTATGTCCGTTCCGATAGTCACAAATGTTGGTAACTGTAGGTAGGGCAGAGCTAAACAGTGTTACTATTTTGTGGCACTCTTTTTTTACGTATTCGGTAGCGTAGGTTACTTGGGTGGTTGTGATCGTTTGCTGCGTTCGATGTTCGTTATGGTTGACAACTATTTGGGTCTTGATTTGTTCCGAACTTCCGCGGTTTCTTGGGAAAAATTTCAGTTTGTCCACCAGGTATTTTATTGCGTCTTCTAGATATATGCGGGCCTGTTGTGCCGCTTGTTGATCGCAGATGTAATTAGGATAGTAGCACATATGTTCATTATCCCGTCATATCAAAAAGATTGTCGGGGTGGTGTGTTACGGTATTCAAGACTGTTTTTGTATGCTATCGTATTTTTGTGTGTTGGTAGACGGGTATAGAGTCAGGTATTTTAAGCCTGTTTTGTTGGCAAATTGGTGGCGTCGCAGATTCTTTGGTTTGTATTTGTTATTTCCATGTTGCAAATGACTTTGTTGGGTTCTATTGTACATGTATTGGGTTAGCCGGTAAATCCTCCTGGATAAGTTTCATAACTGTGGTGGGTTTGCCTGTCTTGGCAACTTGGTACGACTTAGCCAGTTATTAAATAACAAACTGAAATAACCTTTTGCTTTCCGACACAGTTGATGTTTGTGCGTTCTAATGTTTTTAGGTCATGGAAAGCTCTGTTGTCAGTGGCTAAGTTGGATTGTTTCACTATTGCTATCTTGACAAACCACTACATGGTTGCTTAAATGTAATCGATTACGTTAGTTGTTTTGCTGATAGCAAGTTAGTCTCGACTTGGCTGGGTTTGGAAACCGTTTTGTTCTAGTCACCCAGATAACATGATGGTTTGTTGTCATTTTTAGAAAAAGTTACACCGAGCGTGTACGCGGTGTGTCCAAATCAAACCGCTCAAAGTCTGCCAGATAATTTTCTAAAAATTGTTCTTCTTTTTCTATTGCCGGGTTTTCCTTTTTCTTCTTGAAGTGTTGTTTCCGGGGTTGTGAAGAGGTATTTGGGTTTGCTTTGGAGATGTTCTCTCATAATATTGGTGTTTTTTGATTGTACTTTGGCGGAGTATGCAAATACAGAGTACGTAGTGGTAGAAGCCTCAAAATCTGTGCGGTCACATGGTGGCCCAAATAGAATTTTTGGTCAATATCTGTGGCCAGGTGTTGTCTGTGTGCCATGTGTTCTGCTTGACTCTTAGACTCGACTGACTAGTTGGGAAAAAATTAAGCGCGGTAGAAGGAGAATCCTAATGATGCACCCAGGTCTTATCCCTAGTTACAATTGTATTGAAGAAGTTTTTATCTTTAGACAAAGCAGACAATTTTTTTTCGATAAATTGGTTGTCTACTCAGTTTTTGTTCGGGTAATCCATTGTGTTCAAACTTGCTTATTTCCAAATCTTGTTTCTGATATTTTTCTTTTTCTTGGAATAACTAAAACTTTTACTTAGCGTTCAATCAACACCAAATCTTGATTTTGTCAGTTCGTGCTTTCAGAGGTCTTATACAAGTCATCACGAATAGATTCTCTGCCTCATTTAAACTGCTTGCACCAATATTTGATTTAAAAATAGGATTTTTTTCATATAATCTCTCATAGATATTCTTAGGTTACTGCCTTTTTCAAAGTTTTAAGATATTGTGTTGAAATACTAAATCACTCATTTGCGTCTCTTGAATCTGATATAAAAATTACAAATGTTAAGCTAATGACTAGTACCAAACTTAGACATGACACTATAACATGTTACAGAAACTTCCAAATTCTTACTATTATCAAAGTACATCTAGACCATATTTAACCAACCAAAGTACATCTAGTGGCTGCTATAGATGTTGAGATAAATTGAAATATTTTAAAATAATTATTAGATAGGTCTCGGTTTGGGTTTTCATTCTTCCAATGCAGCCAAACTTTTTTTCTCTTTCCACATATAAAACACCTTTTCATACTTCATACTTTCATTTAGAACCTTTTAGTTGTTTATTCTTTCATATCTAAATCTTGCAACTACCCTTTGCTTTCCCAAAGTCTTAACCTTTCAATTTTTTATTTCCTCAGCTGATATCCCACCTTTTATCCCATCTTGACCACACTTTTACTTGCCTAATTACTTGCCCGCTTACTAAAACGCTATTTAAGCTTATTTTCTATTTCATTCTAAAGCTTTCCCAGATTTTAGTCTCTTCGCAAAATCGTTTTATCACTCTGGATACTAATAAAAATTTGACTATTAAATTTGATTTATTATTATTTATCTATAACTGTGTATAATATTGCAAAAAGTCTAATTGGAATATTTGACTAAAATTTCAATTACTTTTAGAAACTGATCCATGTGATGAAGGTAGAGCAACTTGTGGTCCAAACAGTTCCTGCGTAGTTGAAGATGATACATTCAGATGCGTTTGTAATCCTGGCTACCAACAAATATACAGAAATGATGAAGAAACCTGTGCTGATATAAACGAATGCACAACTGGCATCCATGATTGTGACTATAATTCACAATGCGTTAACGAGATTGGTAATTTCCGATGCCTCTGCAATCCAGGCTTTGAAGGCAATGGCCGAGTTTGTGAAAATGCCAAGTCATGCGAAGGGGTTACTTGTAACGAAAACGCTGAATGCATAATGCGTGGAAATGTAGCTATGTGTCTTTGCCAACCAGGATTTTCAGGAAATGGACAACATTGTCAACCAATAATTGCTCAAAGTTGTAATATAAATAATAATTGCTCACCATATGGTTACTGCTCAATAAGTCAGGATACTAATTCATACTCATGTTATTGTCTACCTGAATATCAAGGAGATGGATATACTTGCACACCAGCGCCTACAACTACCACCACTACCACAACAGAAGCTCCAATATTTGAAGAAACCACAACAACCACTGAAAGCAGTCATGTTATTGAAAGGTGTCTTCTTGGTGTATGTTGGTGCCCTGAAGGCTATGTCAAAGATACCGTATCTAAATACTGCGTCAAAAATGGAACCCTATCACAACCAACTGAAAAAGTCGAACAATCAGGTGAGTTAGTAAATTGAAAACCTTTTAAAATTCAACATTCCAATTTAAGCTCCTGAAGTTGTTTGTTTCAATTCCATATGCTTCTGCCCAAAAGGTTTTAAATTAGTTAACAATTCATGTCGAGTAACTATCAAATTATTTACAATGGGCGTATCAGGAGCACAACGTAATTTTATTCTAATATTTAATAAACTAATTTTGACATTTTGTTATTTTAGATTCTTGCCATGTTTACAATAATTGCCACACCGAAGCGCAATGCTTGTTCATGAATAGCGGCATGTATAAATGTTTCTGTAACTCCGGTTTTGAAGGCGATGGTTATGATTGCATTGAAATGGAAGATTCTTGTGTGCAACATGATATGTGTGATGTTCATGCTTCTTGCGTTTACAATAAAGATACCGAAAAAGATGTATGTAGCTGCAATGAAGGATATCAAGGAGATGGGCTTAGTTGCCATATTGTTCGTACGTGTTGCAATTTTTACATAAAATTAAATAATATATAAATATTTTTTTAGCAAATTGCGCAACTGATGAAGATTGTTTTGAAACAGAAGCCTGCAAATTCTCTCAATTAACTGAAAGTTATGATTGCGTTTGTAAGGAAGGATTAGCCCGTGACTCACAACATCAATGTGTTAAACTTGAAGGCACATGTGGTGGAGGAGTATGTGTTGAAAATGCTCAATGTCTTTACGATGAAGAATATCAAACTTACTATTGTACATGCAAGCCTGACTTTACAGGTGATGGAATAACAGAATGCAAACCAAGACCTGTTGGTTGCAATGTTGTTAATAATTGTGGTCTTCATGCCACATGTGATTATAACTACAAACAAAGTGCATTTGTTTGTAAATGTTCTGAAGGTTTTTATGGAGATGGTTTTATTTGTTATTCGGAAAAGAATTGTCATATTGATCCAAGATTGTGCGACCCACATGCTGCTTGTATAACAGATGCTAATCGAAGATACGTGTGTGAATGTAATCCCGGCTTTTCGGGGAATGGATCTTTATGTTACATGACACCAAAACATGACGGAAATTTCTTATTGGTAAATCAAGGTGTTGCTACACTTAAAATTCCATTTGATAAAACACCAGGAAGACCTATACAAATAAAATACTATCAATTGGCTGTAGGATTAGGAGTTGATTGCTTTGGTGGACGATTTTATTGGAGTGATATAAATTTGAAAGCAATTCGAAGCGCCTCTTATAATGGGTCAGATAAAGCTGATTTTGTCACTAAAGGTAAATTTAAATAAATAATCTGAAGATCAATACTATAATTAATTTATAGATGTGGGTTCTCCTGAGGGCATTGCTGTAGATTGGGTTTCTAGAAATATATACTGGACTGATTCTACAAAAGATACCATTGAAGTAGCCAACGTAGAATCTAAATTGAGAAAATCTATAATTACTACAGGTTTGGTGAATCCTAGAGGAATTGCTGTTCATCCACAAAGAGGGTACGTTTGAGATTTGTTGTTAGAAAATGAATGGAATTATATGTATTATTCCATTTTAGAAAAATATTCTGGAGTGATTGGGATAGAGTTAATCCTAAAATAGAATGGGCTAATGCTGATGGTTCGGGAAGAGAAATTTTCATTCACGGCAAAGATCATGTGCAACTTCCAAATTCTCTAACAATTGATTTTTATACTGAACAGTTATGTTATGCGGATGCTGGTACTAAAATGATCGTGTGTGTTAATATTGACAACAAAGTGCCACAAGTTATGGCTACTAATTGCACATACCCATTTGGAATTTCTGTTACTGATGAAAACATTTATTGGTCTGACTGGATTTCGTAAGTATAATTTTATACAATTTGATAAAACCTTAATTAATGTATAGGCATAAATTACTACACATTCCATGAACTTGTGTACTTTTTTCTTCTATGTATAATGAATAATTTGTTTAAGGCATACAAACAGACGTAGCCTGTATAAACAAACGGGGGCTCATAACCTAGCTAGTGTGCAATATATGTTTACACAGACTACTTTTATTTCTGCCTTTTGCTAGGTTTCAAAAATCGAGTCAAAAGTCGAAAAATTTCCGCGTATGCAAATAGTCAATATTAAAAAAAAATAAAAATTTCAAAATTTGATTTTGAATCCGTTTTTACGCGTTTTATAAGAATCTTGAAAAAATTGAAAGTTTGAAATTAGGTTAGGTTAAGTTTCAAAAAACGAGTGAAAAGCTGAAACAAACGCGTGATTGATAATAAATAAAAATCGGGAATTATAATTAAGTAAACAAAGTGATTAATTAAATGTAAAACAAGTCAGCAAGTTAACAGTTGATAAGTACCACACATGCTTTTGAACAGGAACATTCTCATACGCATAACAATAATGTCTGTCTGATTTGATGGCCGGTAACAAAAATTAGCAATACTACAAACGATGGAGTGTTAAGCAGGAAAAGTTATGGGTTATTCCCAGAATGATCTAATAGTAATTGTTGGATGTTAGAGTTTTAGATCATTTACAAAGTCAAGCCGGCTACTGTTGTTGTCTAAGAAAATAACAGTTTCATCTTGTTTAGTGTTTGAGTCACTTGGAGACTTTTTTTGTTTTCTCGTCAGTATTTTATCACAAAAACGTATGTAATAAATTAATTTTCTTTCTTAGGACCTTTCTTTATCTATTTTGTTGCTTCATGAGGTTCTTTAAGATGCTAGCGTTGCGCTCAAGTATTTTGCCTGTTGGTTTATTGGTGCATTGCTCTTAGTTTACCTGATATATTAGTTTGCTACCTTCTTACAGCGGTTATACTTACATGAATTGTAGTCACATATAATTATGTGTGCTCAACAATTTTTGAACGTAGAACGTAGAGTAGCATCAGTGTTGGTTAGAGAACAAGAAACTATTGTTCCCATGTACGTTCTCTTCTGTTACCGTTCTAAAGATCTGGAGGTCTGTTAAGGACAAAACACCTAACGATGACGTAGTTGATACACAAACGCTAAGTAATAGGTCACCGAGTTTGTATTATTTATTTTAAAAGCTATAGGTCGTCTGTGTTGTGTTTCCCGGTACTAAAATATGGAAAGGATCTGGTTTGGTCAATGGTGACGTGTTGGTCAAGTCCCTTTGTGTTCAAAGAGTCCCAGATGCAACCTAGAGTTGCTGTGTGGATCATCGTTGCAACAATGTTAGCTCTGTCCAAGTAGCTACCTCGAATTGCGACTCCAATGACGGTTGGTGCTAATTCACGTTCGGCTTAAAAAGTGGGCGTTTGTCGGTCTGTGTGTTGTTTTCATTATTTTCTTTAGCCATTCTATTACTGGGGTCGTATTTATGGTTTTGTAGTCGTTTTATATTGCAAACATAGTTCGGTATTGCACAATAGTCTTTAGTTTAATTTTTATTTATTTATTATTTATTTAGTTTAAACGAGCATTAAAGTTTCAAACTGACTAAAGATTTTCCAGCTCTTTTTATACGTTTTGTTGGTCGACCTGAGGCTCTACTTCTTTTCTATTCCACAGTTAGCTAATTTGATCAGCCAATGGCAGTTCTTCACATTGGTATTAATTTTCCCAATCTTCCTCGGCAGATTCCATTTGGATTTTGTCGGGGGTCCGACAATTGGTGCAAGCCAGAAGTTGTCTAAGTGTTTTGGTTGGACATCAGTAAAGATGATCTTCTACCCAGTAGTAATTATGGCTAACGGTAGTGATAATTGGACTTGAGGCCCATCCACTTATTGGCAAAACTGTTAGCTCTTTCGCGCACCATGATTTAGTCTTCTAGGATATAACTTTGGAAGTTAACGTCTTTTGGTAGGTGACCTACCGTTGTCAGTCTGTTGCAGTTTTTGGTCCAGTTAGGGTAATTCTTTGGTTGGGGCACCCCAGCTTCCGGGTTTTTATAAATTGTGATCAAGAAGAAGTTCACTCAAGGTTTTTCCCGTGGCTTCGTTGTGGTATAGCGCACTTTTGTTCCACTGTTTTAAGAAGTTCCGCTGTATTTGCTTGCGGGTGCTAAGTTACAGTAGTACACTATTTGAGTTTCCATTTCAGCATTGCATTTTTGAATAAGTGGCTAACACATTTCCGTTCGTATTTTGGGGTAGGGGTTTGCCCAAAGAATCGACTAGAGAAAGGTCTTAGGTTGCAGTTGCTTACCAACATGCGGAAGCAAGTCAGGCAAAGTCTAATATAGGCCTTCACGTTTGCTCAGACTTCCAGTCAGTAGTAATCTTGTCCTCGATAGCCAGCCATGTTGGTGTTATGATATTAGGTGAGCATTTCTTGTTGAGCGTTTGAGGGCACGGATAATTGTTCTCAACCGGCAGAACTGCAAAACAGCGTTCCTTGCTTTTCCCGGCGGTATGCTATGCCAATGTCGCGAGAATAGTCTGGGTTTTTACTATTTAAACACACCTCCAAATAATCTCTTGTGTTTGAAGACATTCTTTCTTGCATCGGCGGTCTATTTTCGTCAGTATTTACAACGGAGCGGTTTTTAGCTTCAATAAAGGAATCCACCACTTCCAGAGTTTTATTGTTAATCTTCAAGACAAATAATTTGTCTTCAAGGTAGGTAAAAAATTTCTTAACTATCCACACAATCGCTATACACTCCAATTTGTTATAATGAAACTGATTCTTAGGTTTGGTCAGCTTCGTACTGGCATAGGACACTACGTGACGCTGCTTTTTCCTGGAACTGGAATAGTACGGTTCATGCGTCTGTTTGGAGTATGAATGAAATCCTAGTTAGAGTCTAGCCAGTTGGAGAGGTTGGGCCAGTGCTGCTTTCATAGCTTTGAATGCCAGTTCTTCGGTTTTTGTTTTCGCAAACGGTTTTTTTGCATCTTGTAATTCCATAAGTGGACTGGCTAATCCTCTATGTCTTATGTATTCAACGGTGTTGGTTCCAAGTTTTCACATGAACATATTGAATTTCAGCCCGTACTCAGCCTTCTTCCAGAACTCAGCGGATGTAATAGATATGCTCTGCATGACATTGTGAGTAAACCATGATGTTATCCCGGTATACCAAAACAGAAGTTCAATACTCTGAACATAAATTTTTAGAAAGTGGCAAACCCGTTCTTTAGTTCAAATGGCATGTAGGTAAAATAATAACTACCAGTAGACGGTGGACAGACGTTTTTTTCCATAATGTGAGTAGTGAGTAGTCGATACTGACATCATGTTTTCTTAAACATTGTTGACGCAGTATCACTTCTTCTTAACTGGGGGGAAAGGAAGAGAGGAATTACTTGACATTGATTGCCAAGAGCGCATGATTGCCTTTACTTCTCCCGTTATCTGCACCTTGAGTAATCAATCATAATTTAAGTTTTGCCTCGCCCCCAAATTGATCAAGGCATTGTCGTTTCCGTTAACGGTAATAGTCTTTCTGCCACAATTTCTACGCTACTTTTCACATTTAAAAATTGTTGTTATTTCTCGTAGGAAAGTGGTTTCTAATTTTTCTTTGGTGGTTTTTGTTGTTGTTGGGTTAAATCGGGGAAATTTCTCTTCTCGGTTCGATTCTCTATTCGTTTCCTGACTGCGCAGATAGTAGATTGGACCGTGTCTGTTGTGCTTAATGGTCGAGGGCTAGGCCGAGTAAGTTTGCGACAGGCACTAGTTTTTAAAATTGATAATGAGCAGCAACTGCTGCAAAATCAAAATGACGTTAATCCCTTTAATATCTAAAAATCGCAGTATAGACTTTTAAAAAATACAGTGTCCTTTTCTGATGCTATTGATTCGTGATGCTAATAACGAGTTTATTTCACACTATCTCTCTAAACAAAATGTTTTCAATGATCTTACAAATCTCATGACAAAATGGCAATGGGTCTAAAGCTTGGAAAACAGGTCCAAAGATAATTGTTTATCTTTTGATATGAGAACAATCTTAATAGTTTTCCAACTATCAGGAATTGTTCTATCTTTCAAGAAGGTATTGAATACATTGACAAGGTGGATAAAAAACTTCCAGTAACATGAAGTTTTTTCTATTAGCAAGTACAAAGTTAAGTTCATAAAGCTGAAGCGACAATAACAGGGTGTTGCACATAAGGGGACTTGTCTTTTAACTTAGAAACATGTCTGAGAATTCTAGAGAACTTATTGTACATAAGATGGTAAAGAATTTTTGTTAAGAAAACTGCAAAACTATTAAAACTTTTTCTTTTTTTTGCGGAGCAGAAGTTTTTTAGTTTGTGCCATAGACCTGTACGCCAAGGCAAAGAAAAAACGTTTTCTTTTGTTGACTGTCTTTAAACACTAACACTCAGGAGGCTCTCAGTATTTTGATCAGAGGGGAAAACTGTTCAGCCTCATCGATAAACCAAGTTTCAAGTTGTTTATATTCCAAAAATGGCTTCAAATTTAGCAGAAATCACTTCTCTATAAAAACACCAATCCATTTTTTCACAGATTTGCTTGGGACAAAAAAAAGAAACATGTTGTAAATTTTGAATTTGAATACTCCCATACATGCAAAGTCTTTGAATAATGTAGAGCAATGACAAAACTATAAATATTGGTGAGAGATCTATAATTTAGAATGATGAAGCTTAAGGAATCAATAGTAGCCTCTAACTCTAATCTACTGCAGTTGTGATAACAATAGCCCCAAAAGGAATGGTGAGCATTATAGGACTATGATAAAAGGTGGATCTAGTAAAAAGAAAATCTGCAACCAGAGATATTTCTGTTCAATTTAGGATTAGGGGAACAGTATCAATAAAGTAAAGTAAGATTGGACATAGACGCTGGACAATTGGATACAGGGAAAGACAATAATGTTGGGTTTATAGAAAATACAACTAAAAAAGGAGAAGATTTTTCTATACCCGTCTTCTCTTGTTATAAAAAGAATTGAGGAAGTACAAACATATTTATTTGACAGTTCTGGTTTTTTGTTATATCCTAAATGGATATTCCAACTAACTAAACGTATCGACCCATTATTGGATTGAAATACAAGCTTGTTTAAGCACGTAATAAAGCGAGACATAGATGGGGTTAATCCCTGAGGATTGTGAAAGAAAAACTGTTCAAATGCCTTAATTAAAAGTTCAACCAGATTATCACCCGGTTTTTGTAACGTCATTTAAGACGTAACTTGACCAAACTCAGCTCAGACTCAAGCCCAGCTTATATCAAGTTTGCGTTGCACCATGCATTTCGAAAAGGTACTTTGGCTACGGTCCGGATAGATTTGGCAATGTTGACAATACTCGTAATGCTGTTTTCTAATTGTCCAAACAAGGGTCCCCGCCTTGCGCACCCGTTTTCGTTATGCAAAGTGTGTATGTGTGTGTGTGTTGTTTATTATTTAGTTTATGTTTAAGGAGTGAATAAATATAACTCATTTTTTTATAACGAAGACTCACAGTTCATAAGGACTAATTAAAAAAAAAGTTTATATATTTAAAGCCAATTGTACTATAACTCATTAAGGGCCGCTTTTACAATTGTCAGATAACTTATACCAGCAATAAATTTATCTAAATGTATATACCTGGTATAGCATTAGTTTTGCCCTTGTTACAGTCTACATAACCTATTGAAACGTCAATAATGACTTATAAACTGACGTATAAATCATTTATACGCAAATTTGTTGTGCGCGTTACTTGGTTACTATACTAGAGAAAACTACTGCTTCCAGCACCGGATAAGTTATCCCTGGTTTATTCTCCTTGAAACATACAAGTTAAGTTTTATAAAATTGTTAGGACTCCTAAAGTAATCGGGGACATTGTAAAATTTCAATCACCCTTACACTCGAGTAGAATCTCTATTCAATGAAATCCAAATTAGAACTAGAAATAAAGACGAACCACCTGAAGGTCCCAATAATTAGGTCAATCAAGGAAATAATGCTCGACGATTATCAATTTTCTTCTGTGCAAAAATTTTAGCAACAATTCATCACATTTAGCTGTAACACGTTTTTGCATTTTCTAAAAAAATATTTATCACGAAGATGGCCGTTTCTGGAACTGACTTATATATTCACGTATACGTTGTTTATACACTATTTTGTTGTGCGCGTTACTTAGTTACTATACTAGACATAAGTTATAAGAGATTGTAAAAGCGCATTTTTATATATTCCTTAGATAGCGCTATTCCTTGTTTAACCGACGATTGTAAAAGCGGCCCTAAATGCTAAAATTAATATGCATTACAGATAACAGTCATTAAAGTTACGTTTCAAAGCTTGAGCTCTCAAAAACGCCGTCCTATATTTGAATTCTGCTTGACGCAAATAAGATGAGATTTTGTTTTGATGCAACGGAATAAACTCAGCTAAAGTCCTAAAGCGTAGCTTAAGATCTATTTAGGTTTTAAGATACGCTAGAAAAACTGGGCGTAAATATAGAAATCTAAAAGATTATTTTAAGTCGCGATACCAGACAAAAATTTAAGAAAAACATGTTTTTGTGAGAGGAGTTTTTACGGAAACTTTCTATTTGATCTTATCCTCTTAAAAACATTCTCTTTGGTCAATTCAAAATTGGAATTAAACGGTTCTCTGCTAGAACGGTTGCGGCGAGGAATAAGTTTTTAAGTTGGATAAGACTGTAAAAAAAGATGAAAAGAAGTAGGACGTAGGTCAGTTGTGGGCAGAGATTATGAAAAATCCCTATCCAGTTGAGTTGGTTTCGTAGACGGATTAAACGTTAACGTTTAACGTTCGATGGGTTAAGCTGTATAATTTGTGAAATGAATAGCCTGCTTAATTTTGGACTGGCAAACGTATTCAGAATAAATTCTTTTAAGCAGTATTGACATTAATTTATTGGAGTAGTGTGTTTTTTGCAGAAAATTCAACATAGTGCATCTAGTTTATTACAAGCTTCATACTTGTGTGGCTCAAAGCAAGACGGACATTTAGGATAGCTTTTATGATAGAAGTAAACAGAGTACACTGAGCAGGGCTCAGACGAGCTCAACTTAAATGATGTGATTTAACTTCTTCATCATTATAATGTTTAGCAATATCCAAAGCAGATTTATTGTCTTTATTTCAGCAAGATATATCTGCATAACTTGACATGCATTGTGTAATGTGTAATGGAGTATGCAAATTGTTGTCTTTAAAATTAATATTAGCTCAATTTTTTTAATAAAAGTTCTGCAACCTGCACACCTCCACAGCGACATGAACCTGAAACTGGTGTTTCATTCTAACTAACAGCATCAACAGGAGTTCCTCTATCAAGCAATAATTTTACTGTATTATAACTATTAGTCTTAGCACTTGAATACAACAAAGATTCTTGAGAAGGAACTTGCGTTATTGTGATCTTTTTCTAAATCCAAAAAATATTTTACTATATAATGATAGACTCCGTTTATTGCAAATTGTATAGGTGTACCATTTAGTGATTTTGGTACAATATCAGAGTTATATTGTACCAATAATTTTACTGATTCTAATTTTCCTCTAGAACATGCATAATGCAAAGCTGTCATAGCTTACTCAAATTTTACATTTGCATCAGAACCGCATTCTAATAATTTTTTAATAATACGATTATGTCCACGCATGGTAGCAATTATTAAAGGAGTTTTTCCATCTCTTTTACAATTTATATTTATCTTAAATTTTAATAAACTGTCGATAAATTCAAACTGGTTCATTTGTATAATAGATCTTCCTTTTCTTTATTTGATAGAGAATTTTGATTAAAGTCTAACAAACTAATAACTGAATTATTACAATCAGAAATTGCAATGGCAGTTTTATTAAACTTGTTTCTTATTGTAAAATCAGCACCACGTTTTAGTAACAACTCTACAATTTTTCCGTTTTTACTTGCAGTTGCATAATGAAGAGGAGTATTGCCACACATATCTTGGATGTCAACAAAAATTCCATTTTCCAAACATATTTCTGCTATATTTGTATGACTTTTTAAACACGCTGTATGTAAAACTGTTTCAAATGTGTTGTTTTTAGTTTTAATATCAGCTCCTCGTTCTAATAACAAATTAAACAAATTTCATTACCACAGTCTAGCTGTGTTCAGTGCTGTATACCCTGAATAGTCTTTAATTTCCTAATCGACATACTATTCAGGGCCGCTTGAACTGCTTTCATATTTTCACTGTTTACCGCTTCAAGAAGAGATATTTCTTCAACATTAATTTCATCATTAATTTTTTTTAATGGCACGTTTTTTGTATGATTTATATTTACTTTTGGACAATGAACTTAATACAGTAACTAATTTTTCCAAACACTGATCAAAATCATTTGATTCTTCTTCAATTTGAGGAAACCCATTTATTAAATTACCACATTTAATGCAGTGATACGTATTTGAAACTATTGTACCTTGGGTCCCTTGAGGTTCTTTATTGTTAACCCTAATGTTTGTATATTTTTTTGAATATTGCTGCTGTTAGGTTGTTCCATTTTAATTATAAATGATAGTGAAGATACGTTGAAAGGTCAGTCACTGTAAAATACAAGCTCACAAAAGTAAATAACTTTACAAAACAAATAAAATTTTGTTGTCTGCTTTGAAAAATAAATTATTTTTATGTATTTAAGCTTTTCGATGCAATAGCAAGCTACTGTAAAAATTTCATGAGGCGAATTTTTCGGAAAATAGTATTTCTGTGTTATTGTACTTTTTAAAGCATAATCTTGAAATTACTTATTATATTTTCAGTGCAATACCAAACTAACGTAAAAATTTCATGTGGCATTTCTGTCTTGTTAAACTGGCGATTTCAAAGCACAAACAAAGTTTTTTCAAATAAACCGATTTTTTCTTTCATATAGAACGTTTTTCAATTCTACCTCCAAACTAAGAAATTGGATATTTCTCATGCAAACGTCAGTAGTCACAAGAAAAAGAAGTGATGCCCAATCCTTTGACGACTGAGACTTTTAGTAAATGGGCTGAAACTCCAATTCAAACTACTTGCTTGTAATCATGCTCTAAGATTGTTTGTTATCAATAAATTAGAAGTTTCTCCTCCCCGTAAGTGTTAGTCCTTTAGTCAGACGAGGAGGAGGTGATATCCAATCTCTTGATGACCAACACTTGTGCGGGTGGGTGGGTCATTCCAGATCTTGATTACCATTTAGTAGTTTAAACTGGAGAACCTACGCGCCCGAGTAATTATAATAAAAATAAATTGGAAGTTTATGTTATATGGGGAGGAGGCGATATTCAATTTCTTGATGACCAACACTTAGGTGAGTGGATGGGTGAATTACTCCAGATCATGATTACCATCAAGTAGTTTGAGCTGGAGTGTCCACCCACAAATTTGTTACTAAATAAGTAGAAGTTTCTTCTCTTTGCCAGCGTTAGAAGTCTTTTTGTCCAAGAAAAGGAAGTGATATACAATATTTTGATGACCAACACTCAGGCGGGTAGGTGGGTCACTTCAGATCATGATTACTAGCGAGTAGTTTGAACTGAAATGCACCCACCCGCCCAAAAGTGTGTTACTAAAAAATTTGAAGTTTCTCCTCTTTGAAAGCGTTACAAGTCTTTGTTCTCTAAAGGGATAATAAATCAAATCTCATGATGACCAACACTTGGGTGGATGGTTGGGTCATTGCCATCAAGTAGTTTGAACTGGAGTGACAATAAACCCGTCTATGTATTTGTTATTATAGATTGAAGACATTTAAAGTTTCTCCTTTTTACAAGCGTTAGAAGAAGGGATGATGAATCCATTCTCTTTACGGTACCCACTTGAGTGGTCATTATTACCAATCAGTAGTTTGAACTGGAGAAAAAATCAATAAAAATACAATTAAATTATCACTTACCATCATATAAAGAATTATCCACATCATTAACAGCTTTTTGTTCGAAATTTTAATATCCCTGTCCACAATACCACTCGCATTTCCATTCTTAATTTAATATAGCTTGCAAAACTTCACTAAAATCACCACCATTGGTTAAACCAGCATCCATTTTAACAACAAAAGCCATCACTGCTTTGCACAAACCAAATTATGAAGTTCTCACGAGATGTGACTTTAATGGCCCGTAATAATGGGAAAAAAAGGTTTAACCCCAAACACGAATATTGCATTTATTAAAACTTAAGACCCGGATTGTTAAGTGTGAATACTAATTGGTAATCAGAATAAACTCCTGCCTTTTCTAGGTTAGTAATGAAGAATTGTATACATTTGAAAAAAAATTAATGGGTGTACTACAATAACATCTGATAAGAGGATTTTTTTTTATACAATTCCCAGCTAGAGTATCTGAGATGATTGCTTCATTACTGCTGAATTTTTAAGCAACTCAATTTTTTGTCAATAACCATTAATTAAAGTTTCTTCTAGATTAGATATGGCCCTGATCTCTTTAATTTAATTATGACAAATCACAATAACAAAGTTTTCAATTAATTATATCATGACAACTTTTTATTATTTTATTTCCTACTCTTCAGTTGCAACCTCTTATCAATCTAGATCCAAAATTTGCACAAAACTAGTTTTCTTTAAATTTGTATAATTATCAAATATATCCAAATTGTGGCTTTTGTGATTTTGTCTTGTATTAATCACAATTTTATTGTTGCTTTTAATAAATTAATTTGTCAGCTGTAGTAAGCTAATTACTTTTATATATAACTAGTCTTCCAAATATTCATTCAATTGATTAAATTTACAAGGTTATCTGCAAACATGTTTACAATATATTTTACTAAGCAACATGTTATCGGGTAACCTTTTAAGTGGATACTAGTTCTTATGGTTTTATATATAAATAATCGCTTGTTTCAGGAAGAAGATTGAGATAGTAGAAAAATATAACTTGAAACGTTTGGAGCCATTGAAATTACCTTTAGGTGGTACTGGTAATAAATTATATGGTTTAGTTACAGTCCCAGACAGATGTCCACAATTAACAAATGTTTGTCTCTATCATAAAGACCAATGTCCTACCAACTACATCTGTCTACCCGATGGAAGAGGCAGCAGGACATGTGCATGTGGCAACACCATCGATTCCCCTAACAAGTCCAACTGTAACGATGTTTAAAACCCAACTATAATCGATTAATTAGTAGCTACTTCAATTACTTATATACAGGAAGTTAAATTTAAAAATAAAAACCAGTATTTAAGTATAATTTAGGCTCTTCCAGTAATATTAGTTTATGTATAATAAAAATACCCTGTAAGTATAACATCCCAATAATATTCAATATTTATTATTCATGTAATTTTTAAGTTGAATGTAGCTATGTTTATCACACTACAATGTAAAAATACAAATATTATTAAATGATATTTTATTATGTGTAAAAAAACTTCAATTGATATGAGGGGGGGAAATCGTACAATTAAATAAAGGAAAAATATTTTTATTTAACTTTCTCAGCCTCCGTTGTTTCAGTTGGTGGCGAGTTCTGCGGGCTTGAGTCATATGTGTTTTTATTTCTAAGCAGGTAATTTGCAAGCGCTGGAATTGGATCGGATGGTCTCTCTTTCGCCAAGAAAGAAAGTCCTTGGAGTAAAATTGGCACCACAGTTTGATCTAAGTATTGTCTAGTAGGTAAGGAGGATAGATCCACACGAGACTTCTTAGGCTGCATTTCATCTTTTACTGCTTCCATTATGGATATAAAAATTCCTGAAAAAAAAAAATTTAAATTAAATTTTTACATTACAAATAACATCTGATATAATAAAATTAGTTTGCATTATACTTTTCTGCAATATTTAACTTTGCATTGTTTAATCATTTTTAATACTAATAATTTTGATGTTTTTTCTACCATTTTATTAATTATAAAATGTTTTTAGCCAGACTTCCTAATCAAAGTCTCATAATCTTAGTACCAGGGTGCTTTTATTTTAAAGTTTAGTTTGGTTATTGGAAATTTAGTTGATCTGGGTTCCGGTACTGAATCAAAGTACTCTCTTTGTGTATGACTGTATTACCAAAATAATTTTTTATCAATAAAAAGCAAGTCTTTAATTTCTTGTAGAAGTGTTTTTTTTCAGTTAATGTTAACCTATGCTTTAGATATTCGTATTAGCCTTCTTTCCTGGTGTGGCTTATTTTATATTTATCAAACATACTGGGACTGTTTATTTAAACATTTATAAATATATACTCCATATATATTTCATTTTGAAAACAATTCTCCTTCCCAGATAATAATACCATATTGCAAATAAGTCTTAAACACAGATTTTGCTAATTTTAATGCAGATATACTTGATATCGTCGGTGAAAGTGCAAAACCTCGTATGTACATCTTCAAAAATTTAACAGGAGACAATAAAAACTTAATATTTCAAGTCTAGATGAAAGAGTTTCTGTTCTATCTTTCTGAATTATTATGAATCCTAATATGATAATTAGAATAAACTAAAGGATTCAAGGTTTTGTACACGTTTATGTAGAACAACGGTTTGAATAAGATAAAACCATTTTTCACAAATATGCAAATACGAGGTCTTGCACTTTCACCAACAATATGTTCATTCTATTTTAAATGTTCTCCAATATACGCCCCTATCTAGACTTGAACTGGCGCCAGATTTGGATTCTACGGAAAATTTGTGATTGATTTCATTAGTAATTTTTTTTTTTAAGTTAAATTTGCGATTTTTAATCAAAAAATGCGATTAAGTTAAAAAACGACAAAAAAACTAAAAAAACAAAATTGTAGAATTTTTTTTTAGCTCTTCATACCGTCATTAACGGATCAAAAGATTACTAATAAGTTATAGAAACTTAAAAAAATACTAAAGCAAATTTCTCAATGCACCCCCCCCCTGCTCTGGTCCGTTTGAAATGGAATTGCCCATATTATCATATTATATATAATAAAAATTAAAGGTGAGGTAAGCCAACAGCCTTTGATTGATAAAACCTCAATTGCAGTGTGATAATAAAAAATGAATTACTTCAGTAATCGATTACATTTAGACAACACCATTTTTATGAAATAGTTTTCCATACACTGTACAATGTGGTACAGTAAACATTTCTGTTATATTTTAATGTAGTTTAATTAAGTTAAATTGCGAGTTATCATCATGTCTCAGTTGTAAAGTACAGGGTATTACACAAAACGATTGCCCAAAATATATATTTGCCCTACTGTAATAAACGTATTATAAAACATTTATTATAGTATGGCAAAGATATTTTAAAATTAATCAACAACAAAATTGTTTCTTACTGGATAGGTAACTATTTACGTCATATCTCTTCAATAAAATCATGTACGTACAATAAAATCAAAATTACAAGCTACTGATTTAACTAACAGCTATAATTTATATCTAGCTTTCCTCCAACTAAAAATATATTCACTGATCAGGTGTAGCTACAGTTATCGGTATAGTGATCATGGTTGCGATCGTGAATATGTGTTCTACGTTTTTAAGTTACAAGTACTACAATAATATTATTGCTAATATATTGATTGTGCATCAGGGTCCATAGAAATGTTTTTAACTCAACTATTGACCAATGGAATAAGATTCCAATTTCATTTTGAAATTGAAAAAAAAAAAACAGGAATACTTGCCAAAAAATAATTGGCTATGCCAAGAAGCAACAAGAAGTGCAGAGAAAGACAGTATAAAAAAAGAGGATAGAAAAACTCATAAAAAAAATAGGAGTACAAGAAAGATAAAAATTTAAATTCCTAAAAGAAATCAAAAAGATTTAGATTAGATAAATACTACAATAACATACTTATCATTAATGGAAATAAATCAAATCACATGTTACTATAACACGTAAAAAAGAAATACTAATATTACACTACAAATTAACAACTTTAACATTAAAGAAGTAATAAATACAAAATATCAAACACAACATCTAATTATGAAGAACACAAAGACAATTTTATTACAGTAAGGCAGTAATTCTTAAACTGGGGTCGCAACCCAAATTTGGATCATTTGAGGTATTTGGGTGGGCCGTGGAAAACCTTCAAATAAAATATAAAGTTTCATTTTCCCACACATTTTTAATATAGTTTATAATATAATTTTAATCAATAGGTCACTTCAGTAGTATTTTGTCTTATCACTATAATTTATCGACAGTTCAGAGCTGTTTCTCTTAAAACAAAAATAGATATAATTTTGACAGATAAAAACAAATGTGCTGATCACTTCTATAACAAATAGATGACAAAATTGGCATATTTGAGCATATTGTCCAAAATGTAAGATGATGCAGTATTAAAAAAAAAGATTTGGCAGAATGAGTTTCACAAACAGCTATCTGCAAGCAAAGGTCTGTAATGCGAAAGAGCCTACAAGCATACAAGTCTATTTCAAAAGTTGGGTGTTTTGTTATTTTGAAATATCATAAAGATTTTTACACTTGACAATTGTTTTTATTAATTGGTTCTTTCTAACAATATTTTTGATATTCCCAAGCCAAACTAGCTACTTTTTAGGCTTTTATAAAAAAATTACACTTAAACGTTTATTATGACCAGATTTTGATGCTTTCTGACAACTCTTTAAAATTTCAAGGCCGGAAGCGTTTTTTTGTTCTTTTTAAAAATGTTATGACCAGATTTTACTATTTTTGTAAATAGAATTTTGCATTTTCAACAGTTTGACAAAATTTGATGCTTTCTTACAATCTTTTTGTACTTTTAAATAATTATGCACTTTGCACTTTTTGACAGATTTTTAACTTTTTATAATTAAATTTTTTTGCACTTTTCAACTGTTTTTGGCCGGATTTTGGTACATTCTGAAATAATTTTATATATTTGTAATGTTTGACATTTTATAAGAAGAATTTTGCATTTTTTAACAGTTTATAGCTGAATTTTGGTTCTTTCTAACAACATCGTAATATTTTATAACCGGATATTGCTATTTTAACTTTTTATAAATAGAATTGCACTTCCAACAGTTTTTGATTAAATTTTACTCTTTCTAACAATGTTTTGATAAACCATAAAGCCAGATTTTTACTATTTTTAACAGTTTATGGCCGAATTTTTGTTAGCACTAAAGAACGTGACAATATTTTCAACTAAAAAAACATTTACAAAGAAGTGGAATTGATATAAGCGAGAAGCTGACTGTTACCAGAATAAGTTTACTTAAAAAGTGCCAAAATAAATAAGGAAAACGTTTAGACTTTAAATGATACTATAATTATAAAAACTATTAACAACAAAATTGAAATCAACACTGTTAATGATTTTGATAATTTAATTATACGCAAATATGTATTAGTAACTACAACAGTAGTTTAAAATTACAACAGTAATTTAGAATTAAGTAGTTTAATATACTTTAATTTTCATTTATTAAACTAACAAATCTTGAAAAAGTTTATATACAGGATGAGTCGGGAGAAACGGACCAAACTCCAAGAGTGTATTGTACACTTAAAAATAATGTAAAAGAAGTCAAATGTTGTTATCCGATTTTCATTTGTTTTTAAGTTATAGCGTAATTAAAAACAAATGAAAATTGTTATATATTATCATAATATTTGATTTAAGATACAATCTAGAGAAAGTAACAGGTTTAAGCTGATATATAAGCTAATCTAAATTTGCTTTGACCAAATTTAGTTATTTTTGACATTTTATAAATAAAACTTTCATTTCAACAGTTTGATGCTTTCTAACAATATTATCAAGCTTCAAGGCCGAATTTTGCTAATTTTGATATTGTATGAGTACAATTTTACATTTATCAACAGTTTTATGGATTTTGATGCTTCCTAACAATAATCTGATGATACTTACATAACCAAACTTTGCTATTTTTAAATTTCTAAAAAATAATTACACTTTTTAACAGTTTATAGCTGAATTTAATGCTTTCTGTCAATATTTTTTATATTTCAATAATGCTTAGATTTTAGACATTTTATAATTAGAGTTTTGCACTTTTTAATAGTTTTTGGCCGGATTTTGGTTCTATCTGAAAATTCAATATTTTATGACCGGATTTTGTTAATTTTGAATATAATTTTGCACTTTTCAATAGTTTATGACCGGACTAAAAAAAATGAGAAAATTATTAACGCTTTTCTCCAAATATTTCTGACAAAACTTTGAACAGAACTATCTGGAAAGCCCTGCTGCCATTCTCAACTACTTATTTGTGTAATTTCTATAAACTTAACAAGGTTAATTAATAATGCTTTAATGCTGATGATAATTAAAATATTAAATAAATTATTTCCATACTAAAACACATTTTTTTAAATTTTTTATTTCACATTATGAATATAAATTGGACACGGGCTAAGTATATTTGTACTTTGGGTCAAAAAGGTAAAGACTAAAAAAACTTACTAAAAGAAAAATAGTGCAATAGTAAAAGTAAATTCTAATAAGAAATATGTATTGTTTTGGTTAATCAGTTTAGCATACCATTTAAAATATAGTATTTGATTAAATAATATACTATATGCTGCTGAGTTTATTTCATTTTATTTTTTATTTACAACAACATGTTTTCTGGCTCTGTATTACAGAAACTTGAAAACACAACAATATTGAATAATTGTACATAATATAGCAAGTAAATTGTTGAATATTGATCTACTTGAAAATCGGGAGTTTACAAAATCCGGTGTAATGACTGATCAGCACACTGCTTTGGGTAAACCGGTCAAGCTCTCAAACATAGTTAACCTTCCAGTGGTAACGCCCGGTGTGTGACACCGCGCCAATTGTTATTTGAGTTTTTTTCGTTACCTAGAAGGAGTTGATTCTTGATATTTTAGGAATTTGCACTTCTAATATATTTGCAAATGTATTTTAAATTTGATTGCAAAATTTTAATCGTTGCGTTTAGTAGAAATTATTGCGGTGTCAGACACCGCCGTTACTACTCCCGTTCAAGTTCGGTGTGCTTGAAATTTTTTTTTTTTTTTTTTATTTTAATTTAGTTAAAATTACATTAAGCTGAGAAAGTATTTTTTTATAGATTTACCTTTTGTTAAAATTTAACACCGGATGTTATTTGAATGTAATTAGTGTTAAGCTTTATTGTAATCTTTTAATTTTATGTTTTATATTATTGGTTTATTCCTAATCTCTCTATTCTTGGTAAACCCTTTCTAGGAACTTCTGAATTGATTGTGTTCATAAGAACAGAAATATTTATTCAAAATTGTGTTTGCTATCATGCGATGACAACCACGGCATACTGACAAGGTTTGTAGAACCAAAACAATTATTGTCTATGCTTGACTTTTTTTATATTTTATATTACAAACAGAAAAGCAGAGACAAGAAAACAATTATAATTAAAACGTAAACTTATGTAATTATAAGTGCTGCTAGTATAAAAATTTAAAAAAGTTAATATTAAGTTAATGTATCTTAAAATCTATTGTTAGGAAGAAAAAAAATTGTTATCAGTTTTCAAGTGTGTTGCATCGTCAGGCCCGCTTGCAGAAAATGATGGACAAAATTTTAACGAATGATGAGGTTGATAGAACAGAAAATAATCCGTCTAATGATTCAGAAATCAAAGTGAAACGTGTGCTACATGAAAGCAATTCTGAACAAGAAATTTCTGAATAACAGTTTTATTAGAAAAGACAATAAAACCTAAAAGAAAAAAATGCCAAGACTAAGCAAAACTTTAAAACTAGACAAGAAAATATCATAAAACGTCTTCCTGCTCCTTCTCAAGCAACTAAGTCGATGAAAAATATTACAAAAATATAGATTTATTTTATTAATGATTCAATAATTACTACAATTTCCAATTGTACAAATAAATATATTGCAAAAGTTGCCAAAAATTATGCCAACTCCAGAAATGTATATCCAACTAACTATATTGAACTTTGCGCTCTCTTTGAACTATTGTATATGGCTGCAGTTTGTAAAAGCAATCGTCAAAATCTTGAAGATTTGTGGAGAATTGACAACTATGGCATTGAAATATTTCATCTTACCATGTCGCTTCAAAGGTTTCGATTCTTATTAAGATGTATTCTTTTTGATGACATTAAAACTCAAAGTGAAAGAAGAAAAATAGAAAAACTTGCTCCGATTCACAAAATATTTGATATTTTCAATCTAAATTGCCAGAATGGCTACCACATTTCAGAATTTGCTACAATAGATAAAATATTAGCACCATTTAGAAGAAGATGCAGATTTAGAGTATATATACCATCAAAACCCAATAAATATTGTTTGAAAATACAAGCATTCTGCGATGCTAAAATGTTTTATATGTTTCCAATAGTGCATTTGATGTGGTTCATAGGCTCTGTGAGCATATTTCTGGTTCAATCAGGAATGTCACCACAAACAATTGGTTGACATCAGTGTCTCTGGTTCAAAATCTACTGCAAGAACATAAACTCATTCATTGGTACCATAAAAAAAAAATAAAAGGGTACTGCCTTTAGAATTTTCAAAATCTTCCCCTCGACCAGCTCGTACCAGCATGTTTAGGTATTCCAATGACTGTACTTTGGTTTCATATATACCAAAAAAATGCACATTTGGTGTCTACTTTACATCATAATGATAAAATTGATATAGATAGTGGAATTCTGCAAAAACCGACAATTATTATTGACTGTAATAAAACCACGGGAGGCGTTGACACCGTTGACACCGTTGACAAGCTATGCGCCAGTTATGATTGTGCCAGAAATACACAAAGATGGCTGATGGTGATTTTTTATTCTATGTTGAACATAGCTGGAATTATTTCGTCAATTTTGTATTCTGCAAATAACCCAGAAATTAGGATTTTAAGACAAACTGTTTTGATGGATTTAGTAAACAGCTTTTTGCACCACACTTGCAAGTTAGAGCAAGTATGTTCAATCTTCCACAAGGCCTTTCATTAAGGTTACAAGAGGTGTGCAAAACTCAAACTCAATTTCTTCAACAGAATATTATTATTGGAAGATGTTTTTATTGTGATAGAACAAAAAACAGAAAACAAGGTTTTCTTGTTTCAACTGTAGAAAGCATATGTGTTTACAGCATATAACAGCAGTATGCAAAAACTGCAGGGAAACTTCATTCTGTACCAAATAATTTAATGTTTGTTATATATTTCAATTATTAATAGTTCAAATTAATGTTTTTTTTATTATTTATTATTATAAATTTTTTGTTTTAAAATATTTGATTTGAAGCGTATTATAACAAAATTAATATTTTAAGTTTAATTTTATTTTTTTATTAATAAATAATATTTTTATTGCAATTTGCAAGTTTTTGTGTGTGTTATATTTACAACTATCATATACCAAAGTCAAAATGTAAAAAAATTGAAAAAAAGTTACAAAAATATGAATGCGGTCTTAAACACCGCCGACACCAAGCATGCCTAAACAAAAGGAAACACTACTGGAAGGTTAACTTACATCTCCACAAAAATTAAATTTAAAATTTCTCTAATAATCATAAACTCAAATTCAAACAAATATTTAAAATTATTACAAAGCTGCTCAAAAGAACTAAAAGTTTAATTTGCCTAAATAATCAAATAATCAACATACCTACATGCAAACGGTAATATTGCCATCTCTCATTAGTATCAATAATCCTCTATGCACCAACACTGACAAAAACTTCCAAACATAACCAACTCCTCACATACGTTATGTTGCAAATACTACTAACTGCTGTTCTCAAAATCAATATTCAACAATTAATTTACTTGCTATATTATGTAGAATTATTAAATATTATGTTGCGTTTTCAAGTTTCTGTGTAGTATTACAAAGCCAGAATATTACATAAATATGTCAAAACATGTCGCTATAAATATAAAATAAAATCAGATACACTCAGCAGCATACTTTAATATATTATTTAATCCAATACCATATCCAATAAGAAAATTGCTATCAATTTCTACTATAAAAATATTAATAGAATCAAGTCCACTATTAAAGACTAAACTAAAAATTATAAACCAGGAACTTTCCTGAACTACAAATAAACAAAAATTGAGATTGTTATCACATATTAGTATTTATGTGTCAGAATAACTGTTCCAACATACTGTTAAGTAGACTAGTTTAGATAAGCTGCATTTGTTTTACAATATCACTGAAATTTTTATCAATTGGTGATTAATGGATAGAGTTTCAATAAATTATTTAATAATGAATCAGGCATCTAGACGCAAAGTCACATTCAAAATAAATACCAATTTTGTAGCTAAATAGGTTACATATGTTTTAAATCACCCAGCTTAATCAGCTAAAATATTTTTTTTAATTTAATAACTAGCTGATTACATTAATATACCTTTTTATAATTTACTCAAAACAGGTATGGGTGGACATATCAGTTTTTGTATATATAAATGATGCAGTTAAAATATAAATCAAATTTTATTTAAATGTGATCAATTTCTCATAACTGCACATTTTTGATTACTCATAAAAATTAGTATTTCACTTCCAGTTCAAACTTTAAATTTAATATTATATATTTATGTTTATGCACTCAAATTAATCATTTATCGTAGATCTAATTACAACCAATTCCAATGATAGATTATTGACAATTGAGATTCCAGTTACATTTGATCCAACATATATTATGTGGTATAATTGAATCGTTTATTTCATAAAGGGGTTAACTAACATTTTTGGTTGTTTTGAGTTAGAAACGGTTTATTATAGTAAATTCCAAGACCTATCGTTTGGTGCATAAACGGGTTAACTGCGATACATCTAAATGCTTAAAATAAATAGAAGCTCACAATCGTTTGGTGCATAAAGGAATTAACTACGTGAGTTAATACCTTTATGCACTATACGCCACCATTCGCCACTGAACGAAACTAACCGAAAAATGTCAAAGGCATAATTCATAACCTCAACATTCACACAACAGTTAAGTGATTTTGCGGCGATTTTGTTAATAATTCCGCTCAAATAAAAATAATGAATAATAGTAGTAGTAGTGATGTTAGTGTACAGTCATGTAGTAATAATGAAAATTCAAGTAATGAGAAAGTTTCAAAGATAAAAAGAAAAAGAGGTGTGACAAATGTTGAACAGTACACACGAAATGTTATAAAGAAGGCAAGAGTTAAAGGCAACGCTTATAAAAGCTTTAAAGGAAAAGACATTCCAGAAAGAAAAATAGGAAATGCTTGCCGGTAAGCTGGTCTAAAACTTAACTATTATTTTAAACTAATTCTGTTCTGATTTCTTTTTTTAAGATGCCCTATGAAATGTTTCATCAAGTTAAATGAGACTAGTAGAATGGACGTATTTAAATTTTTTTATTCTTTTAAAACCAAGGATGAACAGGACATCTATTTACAAACACTAATAGAGATGCATGAAGTAAATCATAAGACCAAAGTTGCTGCTGTCACAAGAAAGAGAAGTTGCTCATACCATCATTATATGCAACTAGATGGAAAAAAGGCAAAAGTATGTCAAAAGGCATTTATTAGTATTCATCATTCATTGAAAAGGCTAGCACGCATCAAGCTTTTGCTCCAGCAAAATGTAACACCTTGCGATAAGAGGGGCAAAAGTAAAAGAGGGAATGCAATACCTGAAGAACAAAATCTTATGATACGAGAGCATATAGAAAGTTTTAATGTGAAGGAAACTCACTACTCCAACAATACGTATCACTACCTTGATGCAAGACTTAAAATAATGTATAATCTGTTCAAGATTAAGCAACCACTCTCAAAAATTGGCTATAGCTATTATGTCAAATATTTTCACGACCATTTTAATTTACATTTTGGCCGTCCTCAGGTGGATACTTGCTGCAAATGTGAAGAGCTGAACGTTAAAATAAAGTCCGTCACTTGGAGACAATGCTAAACGAGCTGCTGTTGCTGAACTGTTAGTTCATAAAAGACGTGCTAAAAAAATTTTCAACTAAAAGTATCCACAGATTTATGCAAAAATAGGGAAGATTTAGCTGTGCTAACTTTTGATTACATGCAGAATGTCCATTTACCAGAAATTCCTGTTCAGGAGTTATTCTATTTGACTCAGCTGACTGTTAATATTTTTGGCATACATAACTGCAAGACTGGAAAAAGTTATTTTTATATCTATCATGAGGGTGTTGCTAACAAAGGACCTAATGAAGTTTGTTCGTTTTTGTGGCATTACATACAAAATGAAATTCCCGAATCAGTGAGTGAATTGCGTCTGAATAGTGACAACTGTCCAGGACAAAACAAAAATCATACAATGATACGCATGTGCATGGCATTAACGGAAAGTAAGAGATTTACAAAGGTGGAGCAATTCTTTCCTGTCAGAGGCCATTCTTTTCTACCCAATGATTGTGATTTTGGAGTCATTAAAAGGAAGTTGAAGAAACACGATCGTATATTCTCTGTACATAAATATACTAAACTCATTATCAAATCTAGTAATCTTCTCAATTTTACTGTGAATGAAGTTGAAACCAAAGATATATTCGATTTTAAATCTTGGTGGCCAAAGTACTACAAAAAAACGTCAATATCTTTGGAAACACTGAAACAACCGAGAGCAAACAGAATGTCATTTTCCGTTTTAAAATATCATTATTTTAAACATGATAGTACAAAGTCTGGATGCGTTATTGCTTCAGAGTATATTGATAGTTTTTTTAGTAATACTTTCTTGCTTAATATGCCAAAAACTACTGAAAAATTGATGATGCAAACAAAAAGAGCATATGCTGCTAAAGTGCCAATCTTAGTGACAAAAGTTGAGCATTTAAATAAAATGATCCCATACATTGAAGAATGTTATTTAGATTTTTTTTATAAAAAATTATTATGGAATAAGTTGAACCTGTAATATTTTTTTGAACATTAAATGTTTTTTTTTAAGGTTTTGCTTTTATTTTACAAATTTAGCAAGACATTACATTGTATTCACCAAGTTTATTTCATAAAGGGGTTAAGTGCATTTTGTTCATTTTGGAATAACTTTTTTTTAACAGGATATTAAATTTTATTTTTAACTCTAAAAAGGTTTGCAAGTGGCTAGTGTAACAAACTAGAAAGTAAAAAACATGAACTTCCTACTACATTTTATGGAAAACAGTTTTCTTCGGTTTTCTCGAAAAGAGTAAAATGTTACTTAATCCCTTTATGAAATAAACAATTCAATTATAAAAATATTCTACATACTGAATTTGTATTATTGAAGTATTAATAATCAAAAAGATGCAAAACCATTTAGCTACATAAATTTCATGGCTGTCTAAAGAACTGTAATTACTGCTCTTTACAACTTTAAATTCGATTAACTCTAAAACTATAATCAATAAAAAAAAAAAAAAATTAATATTTTGTATGTCTACTTAAGAGGGGAGAATAGTTGCGCTATTATAAGGGTTTACAGCATCCAACTCAGCAAGAAAACGCCTGAATATAATTGAATAAAATTTTTACACATTGTAGAAGAAAGTCCAATCTGTGTCCTCAAACTTGTAGAAATTTGATGCAATAAGTCGTTTCTTCGCAATTAATTTTTAAAAAGTGACGTTTTTAATCAGTTTTTTATTAATTTTTTACTCGTTAAATGTAGCTTTAAATCTTTAACCAAAAACATGAAGACATAGAATATTGTATGTAATTCAACATATAAAAAGAGTGATAACTAAAATCTTATCGTTTGGATATTGAGTTGGTTGGCGTTTTGTCGTATAAGAACCAATTTTAATTTAAAAACGGCGCTGTACGTGTCAATATTTTTCTAGAGAGAAAGGTTCACCGATATTCTCGTAGATGTGATTGGATTTAATATTTTTCCATAACAATAATACTAGTGGCACCACAACAGTACGGGGCGACTAAACCCGGCAATTCTCTAGCGTTAAAATGTTCTATTTATAATATTTCAAGATTTACAATATATACAATAAATAAATTTATAACTGGATAGCAGATGAATAGTTGATGGAACCCTCTTAAGTTTGGCTCTATTATTAATGCACAATAAATAAACAAACCAGTATCTGCATGTACACACAAAAAATCACTACATAGAGAGCCTTACTCAAAGCCAAACCTAAGGCAGTAACGAGTCTCATATAGAAACCACTGCCAATAAAAGTACATTATGCTAAGTATAAGATATTACCAATATTTTTGTTAAATTTTGCAAATAAATAATATTATGTTCATTGTGGCAATTAACATTCAATTTCAATCAACAACGTAATTTAGCAACTAATCTCTTATTAGAAATGAGCAACATGAATATTATGAATTAACATATACATACAATACCTTCCTAATCATTTAAAAATTGCATAAAGTAAAATTGAACTTCTATAAGGATTATATCAGATTTATTTTTACATTTCTTTCTTGGTTATCTCTTCTGACAAATGTTAATAACATTGTGAATATATAAAATTCCACTCACCTTAATAAGAATAATAAAATACCAAATTCTGGCTGAGATTGTCGTGTATAATTCAATATAAATGCATGTACTGTCTTGTAAATCGTTTTCAATTAGCGAAAAATTATTTATTATTTTGTTTGGGCTATTGGAGATTATGCCTTGATGCAGTTGTTGCCAACTTCATAACTCAAAAACTCAATTTTATTAAATATCATTAATGTTAATTAATTATAAATTTAGATATTAATAAAAACTCAAAACATTTATTGTAAGGTTTGTACAAGTACAAATCATAGGTACAAAGAAATTACAATGAAAATACTTTTTAGGTATATTGAAGGTACTGTAATATCTTGAAGTTAGCACCATTAGTCTACAAATTTTATCTGAATGTAGGGGAAACTCATTCCATTACCAATGTACAGGGTGTTTCAAAACAAGATTTAAAAATAAATCGTCACAGACTGTTAAAAACTTTGTCATGAGCATTTAAAACAACAACTAAGATTTTTGCAGACAGATGTAACAATAAATAAACCTTTTACTTTGTAAACTTTAAAATGTTGTTAAGACTTGTATTGAATACGTTGTAAAAATAAATCTCTACAACACCAATGTTAATCATATTAGACAAACAAACAAATAAAAACATTAATTTATTTTACATTAAAGCCGTCTGACACGATACTGATTTTAATATTATATTTAACTTAAATGATCCGCGTGCCGAGTTAGGTAGATTTTGATGCAATAAAATAAAACATCTTCTAATTTCTTGGACGAAGCAAAGAAGCGTCCACATTATTTAATATTAAAATCAATCTGGTGTCAGCTGGCTCCCTAAGTCTATTTGTATGCCTGAAGTAAACAGTTTTAAGTAAACCTCGTATAACGTAACTATTGCAAGCAAGTTTATATAAACTCAAGGATAACAAATTTGGTGCAAATTAATGCATTTTAAATTTTTGTATTTGCTAACCATCATGTTTCTGACCGACACTATTCATATCAACTAAATTTTACATTTAGCTTAGTTATGTTTAAGGTGCATGCAGTGTATGTGACTAGTTCACTATAAGCGTCAAAACACAGAGCATACGATCACGCAACTATCCAAAGTTCTCGTATTTGTCGAAAGTTTTACTATTTTGTTTTTAGTACAATTGGCATCGGCAACATTGACGTGTTAGCAATGATTTCACATGAGCTAACTAAAAACGTTGTTGAAAGTTTTTGATTCGCCAATCCTACTGGCAAAACAGCAGATCAAAGTATGATAGCATTCTCTATAATGCTTTACCCATTAACGTCTCTTTTGCCAATAATAACCTGATACGCTAATCAGGCTCAAGCTGGAAATATTGTAATAGCAATGGGTTCAATTTAAATTCAAGGAGTATTCAAAACTGTAGTTGTGCGAGCGATGAGCCAGTAGACTCATGTACTAAGTTGTTTACTCTATGCGCCAGATGAAGTATTTCACATGACCAAGGAGTATGTTTTACGTGATAGACTTGGAACGAGCGCTTTATTTTGCGCATGAGCTGTTCGGAGAAATTTGCCTATTGGCGTATAAAACAATGAACAACTTGTTTACAGAGTCTTCCTAGACAACTAGCGCTGGGGCAGCCCATATTTAAAAATAAAGTCATTTTCTAACATTTGAAGAATTGCATTGCTAATAGCTTTTTTTGAGAAGTACAACGTTACAAATTTTGAAAACACGTTGACTAGTACACTGAAAAATCAACGCCACCTGTGAACGACGGCAGTGGGCCCTATAAATCTAATGCTAATAAACCGTTGATACTTTCAGTCACAATTGACATAAACGTGGGTGGGATCCAGCAATGTGGTATGCTTTGTTTGCTGGCAGATGCCGCATAATTTTAAAACACGTTTTACATCCTTATGCATATGTTGACACCGTAGATTGGGGTGCTTTCCAAGCATTAAATATACCAAATTAACTTATAGAAATATGGAACAATGTAAAATCAGTTGCAGTGAGACCTTTTGGAATACAAGACATAGACTTGTAACAAATCATTTTTAAAAAGATTTAAATCATGTCATAAATCATTTTTTGTGTAAAAATGATTTAAATCATAAGTCATAAGCTTTAGTTCTAATATAAATGATTTAAATCATAAGTCATAAGCTTTAGATTTAAATATAAATGGTTTAAATCATAAGTCAAACTTTACTTTGAAATAGAAATGATTTAAGTTTTAATTCTTTTTTTTTTCAATGATTTATGTCATTAAGTTTTTTTTTATAATTTAAGTTTCTTTAAAAAGTTTAAATCTATAATATATATATATATATATATATATATATATATATACATATATAGTTGGCACCATTCACGGACTGAGGTATATTGAGTAGTAAAATAATAGAAAAAAGTCAAAATTCTTTGCTATGGTTAATGCGTACAGCAATAAAACAAAATTCTGTTCATGTTATGTTGACATTTAATAGCTGACGTTTCGTATAATTAATTTATACATCTTCTGAGCCTAGAAACAATTATGACATAAACAACAGTGGCAATTAAAATATTGAGAAATATAGCACATTGTAAACTAAAAAACAAAATCATTTTATTTGATTTAAATCATTTTAATTGATTTAAATCTTTTTAATTGATTTAAATCATTATTTTTGATTTAAATCATTATTTTTGATTTAAATCATTATTTTTGATTTAAATCATTGATATTTTTTAATTAAATTATTATTTTTGATTTAAGTCTTTTGAATATTTTAAATAAGTATAAAAAAACAAATCATCATTTATAAAATAATTTAAATCACAAGTCATAAGTCATCATTAAAAAAAAAAAATTTAAATCAACAAAATGATTTAAGCATTTTGAATCCTTACAGCTCTGCATACAACAAATCATTTTTTATTGTAAACCTGGTAGAATAAGAAGGTTTGTCAATATTACTGATTATTCTCCTTAACTAAACATCTTGACGTTTGCTTCATGTATAACTGATTTAGAAAATTGCTTCAAATCTCTGATTTATTATTAGCAAAACGTTTATCTGTCGGATTAAACAATATTGACGTAAAAGAATATCTACATTTTTGTTAGCTACCAAGTTGCGTTGTTTTGGTGGTTGTCTCTTTGATAATGTGTGATTTTTTCAATCTAGCTTCACAAGTTTTACAGCATCGTTTCAATTTTTTTCCGACGTTGTTTTCAGTTTCATCTCTGATGTGGATACATTTTGTTATGGCGTGATTGACCGTGTCTATCTCCCCACAGTGCTGACATAAATCACTTTACCTAATTTGGAATCTTTAGAAGTAAACACCAAAGCATTCATGTCCCCTCAATACTTGAGTGAAGTAATAGTTTACTTCCCCGTGGTCTATGTTAATCCACATTTTAGGTTTCTGATCAGACTGACCGTCTTGGTCTTTCTTCTATCTATTCCTTGCATAAACCTTTAACCGAGTGTCGGCTAGTCTTCATCTGGCCTCTAGTTTTTCGTTTAGTTAATTTTAAGAAGTTTGCCAGTTGCATTTATCATGCAAAGCAGCTGTAACAATCATATCTTCCCATTAGCAAAATTATTGTTGATAACTCTAAAGAAATAAACAAAGAAAAAACCCTACAAACAACTTACTTTTTTTAAATAAATTGATAAAATAAATAGAAAAAAGAATGATCAATTTTGGTTGCAGGGAAAACGCTCTCTTCTCGGCGCGTCTTTCAGACAAGACGGACGGAAAAATGTGCTGAAAGATTATTGTGTTGTCCTGTTAAGTATGTTGATGAATGTTTTAAACCATGGTGTTGTTATAAAGATGATTAGTTCATACTCATTATCATTTTCATTATTACCCCATTCCCTCTCGAATTAAATTTAACCTTTTAGAATTGTGCGTTTCGATTCGACTTTTTGTATGACTTAAACAAATGTATCATGAAGTTCTTTGTACTTGTAATAGCCGGCCAGGTTTAAATTATTTGTAGATATACATATTCATTAAATCCCCCTAATCCCCATAAGGAAAAACGTGGTACTCTTATCAATGTGTGAAGAGGTCAGATGGCGAGTAATAAAGGCACGACTAGAGAGTGGTGAACATAGTAGCTGCCCTGTGGGTCTTAACATAGATCTCGAGGCAAAGCAAATACCAACAAATATACGATTGACACAATAAACTACATTTAAATATCATTATACATATACATATACGTTAACTAAAACTTTATTAAATATTAATTTCCCAAATTGTTCGTTTTCTCCATTCCTCGTAATTAATAGTGACTGGCGCCCATATAGCAAAAAGAATCATCGAGGCACCCCCAGCACCCTGAAAAGGCTTCCGGAGCAGTGAGGCGCATTTTCGTAAAAGAAAGCGTCGTCAGTCGTCACACAGCCTACAAGTCGTTGGTGAATTGAAACTTTATTATTTATTTTCGAGTAACAGCACTACTGTTAAAAAATAAATATTAAAATTAATTGACATACAAATCAGTACCTTGGTTTCATTTAAAATTTTAACTCCATGCTCTAATAACATGAAAAAAAAAACTTCTTTTATGAGACCATTTTTATTCCATGTATCTGTTAAAACGTAAAGTTGGACGCATGCATAAAAATGTGTCCTAAAAACTCGTTCTGTAATATGCTATTTACACATCAGTTATAATAATTAATAACCTTTCCTTTTAGAAGATGGAACACAAGGTGGCGAAATGATCAAAAATAAGATGTGACTGACAGTTGTTGGTTAAATCAATTATTTCTAAATTTCATGAGTATTTTAGACTTCCCATATCTACAGGATAAATGAATTTTATTCTATACATGTATTAAAATAAAACATTGTTTAACAATTATAAAATATGCATTATGTACATTAATGTGATTAATAAATTTATAGAAAATAATATATGTTCATTCATTTTAAAGCTGTTTTACATAAATCATTAATAATCAGTCTTCCCATTCTTCATCTTCAGTATTTTCAGAAAGAGATGCAGTTGTAGGTGGTGGTGGAATCATAGCAGATACCTTTTCCATGGCTGATTTTGGTTCAGATTCTGGTTTATTACCCGAAATACCTTTCCTTCTCATAGAAAGTTTAGCATGCAAATCATCCATAAAATTACCAGTAGACATCTAAAAAGAAAAATATTGAATTCAAAATTTATTATTAATTTTGTGATGTAATTTTTGTGTATAATATATCCAAATCACAGGATCAACTTAACAAGAGAAGTTTTTTAATTTATACTTTTGTTTAAAAATAGCAAAAAAAATTTTAAGTTTAAAAAAATTCAAATCAAAATTGTTATTTCTAATATAATAATAACAAAATACTAATAATGATATTAAACCACCAAAATATTCTTATTTTAGACTTCTTAAAAACTAAAATAAATAATAAAGTAATAATCATCTTGTGTATCATAAAAGCGGTAAATTGTTTCTTTACAGCATTTTTCTTAAATTTAAAAATTAAATGTTTGTTTTTACATTTCCTGAATCAGTCAAATGTGCTGCGGTCTTGGTAAAGTTTGACATATATCCAAGTGCAAAATCAAAGAAAGTACCTTGCCTAAAGTCTTGCTTAAACAGATTTTAATTTTTTTGCATTTTCTATCTATCTAACTATCTTTGTGCAATCTCTTTTGAAAACATGTTTTTTTTCAACATTCGATCTTCCAGTCACCTACAAACCACTAAATTTCTTCAGTCGTAAATTGAATACTTCCAAAAAGTTCTCTTGATATGTCCATAACTAAAGACAATCTCAGAGATATAGTCAACATTATGAAAATCTACTAGAAATGAATAGTTGCGCGCTTGCTTATGACTATTAGACCACTGAAGAGTTCAACTAGAGATGCAACTAGATCTTAGTGAGAAGTATAAAAGCCACCATAAAAATAGCTTAGTTACTAGGATTGACAGTTTATGCCGTTAAGACGTTTAATCATGCAGTGGCATTGCTAGATTTTTCAATCGCAAAATACCGCAATGATCTACGGAGCTGGTTAAAAAGAAAAGTGTGTAAAATTTATTTCAAAACGTATTACCTAGGTAGACTTTGTAACCCCTCCAAGTTTTAAAATAAACGTCGATTGGTACCTTCAATCTTGAAAGCTGGTTCACTGGTTGTGAATATATAGGGTTAAAAAAGCACAAAAGAAAAGAACTTACAAGATATAATTTAGTTGGTTATAATAGAAGTTAGTGTTATTAATAGGTCTGTTCCAACATACGATTTGGACGGTTTGCAAACCGTTCAAACTATGCACACAAACAAATTACTGTGTATAAAATATTGCCTAAGGATGACAAATATTTGTTTGTGTGCACAGTTTGAACGGTTTGCAAACCGTCCAAATTGTATGTTGGAACAGACCTAATATTAGATACTAATCCTAATGAATACAAAATTCAGTCTTAATTGAAGCAACAATTCAATATTTTCTTTTATAATTCTATGAAAGTTTTCAATGTTTACCATTTTTTATTATTAATGTTAATTTATTTTATTTTCATAACCAGTTCATTATATCAAATAACAATTTCTATTCAGTTCTGCCTAAAGTTTTGTGAGACTCATTCTGACAAGCCTTTTTATTAATAAATTTTGAGCAATATACAGGGAGTTTATAAATGAATAAAATTATGTAATCACTTTAAATGTGCCGCCTTTTTAAAATCGTCCACTATACTACATATGTTTTCATATGTTTGCTTGACAGCTGTCAAAGTTGATCTGTCAAAACAAATAGTTTAGTGAACAATTTAAAAAAAGCGGCACATTTAAAGTGATTACATAATCCCATTCATTTATAAACTCCCTGTACTTGTAATACAACTATCATATATAAAGGCATGGTCTACACAAGAATATTGTTGCCATTAAGATCTTCCAAAAACAAGTTTAATATTAAAAACTCTACCAATTGATGTCCAGCAATTTTTTCTTGCCAATTTTGTTTTGTTTTTGAAAACAGCAATTTCTTCGTATATGTCTACTACAGGGGGGTGATTCTGGCATGAATCGCATATTGCTTATCGCAATTAATGGAGGGGAAGTAATACATATTGACGTTAAAAAATATAATTAACATGAAGCTTGGTATTGAGTTTATATTACTAGATGATCCTGTAGTACGAAAAGAGATCACCGGCAGATTTTTTTAATTAATGATTACGTCATTAATTGCCTTAAGCAATATGCAATACATGCCAGAATAGGGGTCCTGTGCTGTTTAGAGCTTACGTACCCAAATATGCCAATTTTGCCATCCATTTGTTGTTATTGAAGCAATCAGCATATTCTTGTTTTTTATCTGTCACATTTGTATTTCTGTTTTAACACAAACAACTCTTACCGCAAGATAGCCCACAGAAATACAAATCATATAACAAATATTGGTAATCTAAACCCATTTCTTCGCATATCAATCTAAATATCCGAGTGTATAAAGCGCGCGCTCCTTTATAGAGTTTATAATTTAGATTACGTTCTTTAACATCCAGTGTAGATCTGGCTGCACATCCCATGTAACCAAGTTTTCTCAACGTAATAAGCGGTGTATTAACGTCTGGATTTCATTCCTTTGCTTTGACACAAAACCCTATGCGACTCTCTATCATTACTGATGTTCCATCTGTACAGACTGCAATTTTGCCACAACAATTAGTGTTTTTCAAGAAACATGTCAATTTAAAAAAAAAATGTCACACTACCGCTTGCAAACTGTCAGATAGTAGTGATAAGACAATACTAGAAAAGTGACATATCTATCGATTAAAATGATATCAACAACAATTTTCACCTATTACATAATGACATATTTTTGTCAGGTTGGCATTATTGATCTATATAACATTTTTGATTTGTTGAGTCACTCTATATAACAGTTTTGACATTGTCTATTTAATGTTCGTGAAGGGTAATTTAAAAACAGCATATAGCACTCAAATGTCAAAAACATGTTTTCTAAGGTTATGTTGTTTGTTTTGCTTACATGCCCAGTGTTGTCAATTAATACAATTCAAATCTGCATCAAGTAAAATATTTAAAATCTTATTATTCTAGATTCACACATATTTTGTATGAGCGCATATTTCTTGTATACCTTATATTTTTATAATGTATATAAAACCGTACCCATGTTCTGATATAATCATGATAAATATATTATTTTATTTTTGCTATGTGGCAACACTGTACATGCCCGTCATGCACCACCTCTTGACTAGGTGCATGCAAATGTTGTTCGAACACTTGTTCGAGTTGTATTTAAAAACGCCCATTTTATTGTTCGAGTGCTCGAACCGCTGTTCGCGTCATTTAAAAACGTACCCAATTTCTCTGCTGTTTGTCAACAATGTTGTCAAACGTCCCATAAATAAATGTCGTATTGTAAGACCTACAAACCTACAATAAACACATAAATTCTTTATGAAAAGATGGGATTCCTAATTTACAAGTTTTTCAAAATGTATTAGCAGCATGTGTCAAATTTTTTACTTCAAATTTGTTACATGACTTATTTGAGGACTGAACTTAACATATGGGAAATCAAAAGGTGGAATTTATTATTTCATTGAGAAGAACCTTAATCAGATGATGCCAATTCTGAAAATAATGAAGGACTAATGCCCGTACTAATAGTCGGAGATTAAATCTTGGATTGATTCTTGATTTATGAATCCGAGATTTATTTTGCTAATTGTTGATTAGCTCTAAGCCAATTCACAGATATCATTAGTCGCGATCGACCAATGCATTGCTCGCTTAATTCTTGGATCGAGTTGAAAACTATGCAACCGTCAATATAATCCTAGATTCAAATCTTGGATCCACCCAAGATTGTTTATTAATGTGTCATATATTAATTCTGACGTTTGGTAATAAAATACATTGGCCGATTGCAACTACAACCACCATCACAGTATTCGTGAATTGGCTTAGAGCCAATCGACAATTAGCAAAATGAATCTTGGATTCATGAATCCGAGATTTAATCTATGACTACTATTACGGGCATAAATGACAACATAGTCTGGTTAAACATATTATTACAGGAAAATGTTGTTACCGTTTCAGTCGTGGCAAAATGAATTTAACAAAATAAGATGGACAGACAAAACAAAGACTATTAAGCATAAGAAAAATGGGCACATGGAACATAAGAAGTATTAAAGAGAAGGAGTAGATGAATTTGAAAAAGCCAAATTAGACATAACAGAAACAAAAATGAAAGGTCAAAGAATAGTAAAGTTAAGTAATAGTCATATACTTATATAAATATAGCAGAGTAAAAATAACTAAAAGGCAAGAGCAGGCATAGGATTCTTAAAAACACAAAAAAATGTAAATGAAAAAATAATGATATGTAAATTAGAAGACAAAACAATAACAGAGAGTTTAATGATAATATACAGCCCGAGTAAAAACAAAATTAAAACAACAAATGACAAATTCTGGAAAATATTCCAAGTACAATATAAAAACCTACAAGAACCTATATACATAATGAGCAATTTAATGCAAGAGTGGGAAATATATACAAGGGTTTAGAAGAAATAATGAGCACATATGTAGAGCCGAGTAAGAACAACAATAAAAAAAGATTGATAGAATTCTGTATAACAAATAAATTGAAAATACTCAACACAATGTTCAATCATAGAGAATTACACAAATAAACTAGAGAAGTAAAAAGCATAAAAAAAAAAACAATAATTGATTATTTTCTAACCAATAACACGCAAATAAAAAATGTAAACAATCTAAGAATGAAAAGATGTAATGAAATTGGGTGCGATCATTTCTTGACAATAGCAAAGATAAAAGGAATGGAACAGACAAAATAAACAACTCAGAAAACAAACAATAAAGAGATCAAAATATGCAAATACAATATAGAAGAAATGTGAAACAATTTTAAACATATTTTACTGGAAACAACTAAACAAACATGTGGAATAACAAGAAACAAAACAGCAAACAAACTCACTTGTAGAATGAGAAAGTAAGAGAAAAGAAAGTAGAAACAGATATGCAAGAGTTTTATTAACACAAGAAAAGAAGAAGAATACACACAATACAAAACACAAAAAAAGTAATAAAAATAACCAAAAGAAAGGAAGGATTTGGATACACCCTATAAGAAATCTTCAAAGACAACCAGAAGTTATTCTATAAAACACTGAAGAATTGTAAAAAAAAAAACAACAATTAAAACAACTACAAGACAAACAAGGAAAAATACTAAAAGACAAGGAAATAATTAATAGGATCGGAAGAACATTTCAAGGAGTTACTAGAACAAAATCAAAGAATAAAAAAATGAAGAAGAAAAGAAGCAATCCCTTACAAACAACATAAGTTAACAAAGAAGCAGAGGACATAAAAAAAACAGAAGTAGTATTGAGAAAACTGAAGAATAAACAAGCACCAGGAAACGACATGATAAAATCAGAGCAAATGAAATACAAGGGGAACCAGTGAAAAAAATACTGTTGGAGATGCAAAATAGGTTATAGAAAATAGAAAAAATCCAACATTCTGGAATAAGGCAGTCATATTTCCAATTTACAAAAAAGGGCACAGCAAGAACTGTAACAACTATAGAGTGATATCGTTGATATGCACAACAGCTAAAGTATACAAATCTATAATAGAATATAAGCTTAGAAAATAAATAAAACACATTTAAAAAACCATAACATGTTTAAACCATTACAAGGCCATCATTGGACGGTGGTACAATCAAGTATGAATATAATAATCAACCAGCGCCGTAGCTAAGGCCCCGCAGACCCCGCGGTGCGGGGGGGCCCAACACGTTTTGGGGCCCACCAATCTTACAAAGGGGCCCTGCCACGGTTTATCAAAACCTGGGGGAGAGGGGTTAGAAAGAAAAAGTAGTATAAAGTACACACTATTTTTACCTCGAGGGGAGCCTTTTCAACATTTTGCGGGGGGGTCTACAAATCCTAGCTACGCCACTGAATCAACCAGTGAGATGGTAGACACACTGATGATGGGTGCATACCCAGAAACACAAGTGTATGTGTCTCTTACTGGGTGAAAAGACAATTCACATAAAATACATCATTTATTAATTTTAAATAATAAATTTGTTTTAACCCCTATTGTTATTGTTCTAAGACTGCACCGTAATGTGTTTAAATTTGTGTAAAATATATGTGTGTGTATATGTTTTAAGTGACGATTCACATTGTACATAAAATTTTAAAAATTTATTGTTGTATAGAATACCCATAGACCTGGAACCCGAGGTATTATTCAAGAGTGAAAATATTGTACAGTAAAGTCCAGTTATAACAAACCCGCTTATAACAAACTCTCAAGTATAACGTACTTAATTTGAAACAACAAACATTTTCTTATAAACTCAACGCTATTTTTTACTGGTTATAGCAAACCCGCTTATAATAAAATATATCTAAACTTGGCACAATTTTCCTGTTATAATGTACTTTTCAAAGTTTATTTTCTGGGGTTACCCAATTTATTAAGTATTGTATTTTGTTTACATCATTAGGGTGTCTGTTATTTCCCAAATCGCATTTTTTTTTTTAGAAGACTTGTTAAATGTCTCCATTCGTGATAAATAACTATTTTAAAATAATAAAACTCATTGGTACCCGTAATCAAATTATCCATTTGATTAACATGGGAAAAACGTATTTAAACGCTCACAGTTTTTTTTACAAATTGTAGGTCTTCATACATATATGTCAACATACCGCTTTTTTTTATAAAAACGATCCTTACTTTACTTTTAACATAGAATAATAAATATATAAAACAAATTACAATATTTTTTATTACCGTTTATACCAAACTTCAAATATTACAAACAGGGGGTTATTCTGGCATGTATCGCATATCGCTTATCGCAATTAATGATGTCATCATTAATTTTAAAAATCTGCCGGTGATCTCTTTTCGTACTACAGGACTATCTAGTAGTATAAACTCAATACCAAGCTTCAAGTTATTTGCATTTTTAAACGTCAATATGTATTATTAATTACAAATTTATGATTTAAATGTCACACTTCCCCTCCGGTAGGGGAAATCTATGACGTAGTGCGAGATCACAATGAGTGCCAGAATAGGGGTCCTGGTTTTGGTGCATTTTTTCGAGTTCGTTATAACCAAACTTTACTGTACATCTATATATTTTCAGCTTTGAATACGGGTGTGTTATTAGGGAATATAATACAAACATAATTGCCTCCCCAAAGCAATTAGTAATGAAATAATTCGCTTAGATAATTTGAGCGCATGTCATAAAAACACTATATCTATGAGCATACTATATCTACCAGCAACAGTCTATACAAATTCCCATAATAGAAAAAATTCAGTCCCAAAAGTTTTATGTTTATGAAAGCTTTCATTTATATAGATTCTATTTTGAATAAAGTAAAATTGAACAATCTAGAATGTTGACTAATAAATAATAACAAATAATTGATAATTACCATTGGTGCTTTTTCAGTTTGCTCAGTCGATTTCAATGTCTTAGCCCCACCAGCTTTACGTATAGCTTCCATTAAACTAGCCCGATCATCTGCAATAGGTATAGGTTTCTTAGCCACCTCCTTAGGTTCCTTACTTTTTTTAACTACACTATCTGTAGCAGTAATTTCTTTTTCCACTTTTTCAACAACAATTTCTGTTTTAATCACAATTGGCTTAATCTCAACAATTTCTTGTACAGGTTCTATTGTAACAACCTCTGGCAATATATCAATAGATATAATCGGATCTTCTTGTATTATTGCTGGTAAATCTGGAACACTTGGTGTCGTATGTACAGATGGTGCTATACCAGGCAAGGTTTCACTAACAAAACGTAAATCATCAGCAATACCAGGTAAATCGGGTAAATCTATAGGTACATCTATTGTAGGAACGTTGCCCAAATCTGGTGAGTAAAAGTATGATTCACTTATATTTTTAGGAATATTTATTCGATCTGATATGGATATAGGTGCTGCACTAATTTCCGAAACATCCTTAACTTCCTCTTTTTTATTAGAGCCCTGTGATATCTCCAAAGTATCCGACAAAATATAATTGTCATAAAGATTCTTCCCAGAATTAAACAAAATTAAATCATTTACTATATTAATATCTTTGGGTATTTCACCTAACCCTTTAAAGTCTTCCTTCTCAGTTTTATCACGTAAATCCACATGATAAAACTTTAATGTTTCTAAAGGTTCGTCTTTTATATGTACATTTTTATAATCGTAAGGAATTCTCTTAATAGGTAAAACTTCATTATCAAATATTGATATGTATTGTCGGTTGGTATCAGTTGCTGGATATTTACTACTGGAAAATACTTGAGTTGCTTTCTTAGCACCAGATAACTTAGTTAATTTCGAACTTGCTGCTTTAATTCTGCTATTAACATCATTGATTTGAGTGTTGTTCTTTTGTATTCGATCATTGATTCTTTTAAAAATATCATTAGACACATCTGTTAAATAATTGAGAGCTTCAGCTATTTGAACCACAGTTTCCTCTCTTCGTAAATTTTGAGGTATTATTGGTACTTCATATTTAGGCTGCATTTTTTAACATTACTCTTTCCTGTTTATATATATGTTTACTTTTGTTCTCAATATATCTAATTTGTTAATATATTGATATAAAAAATACTTTAAAATAACACTTAAGCTATTTTTTAATTGATATTTTAGAATTCTTTCTTTTGAAACCTTATTATGTTTTGTGTAAACTTGTAAAGTGACAACGACAACTGACACAAGACAAAGACAAGCGTGACATCTCTGTCTAAGGGAATTGAAAGCTATATAGGTGGCTACACACGGTTGTGTTAAGGCGGCCTTACACCAAGACAACAATTCAAATTAATTGCGTCAAATAATCTTTAATTGAATTAATAAGAAAGCAAATTAAATAAAAAAGATGACGGCGACGAGAACATTAATCATATAACGTCATCGTAATCACAGTATAACGATATCAACGTCCTCGGCGCATAACGTGACTTAAAAAAACTTCTTAACTTGCTATGAAAAAAGCAAACCACCAACTAAAAGCTATATGAACAGATTACTTAAAAGAATCTATACCTATAAAAGTTGTTCATCAAGATGGTTGCGACGGTTACTATGTGGTACTTCATATTTAATAAGTAAATAAAACAACTACTATGTTTTTACCACTAATTTATTATTGTAAAATTATATATAAGGCATATACAATTTTACAAAATACATTTCACGACTTAAGTTTCAACGTTTTACGGTCATTATCAAGTGAGGACACTTGATAATGACCGTAAAACGTTGAAACTTAAGTCGTGAAATGTATTTTGTAAAATTGTATATGCCTTATATATAATTTTACAATAATAAATTAGTGGTAAAAACATAGTAGTTGTTTTATTTACTTATTATAAAAGTTGTATTGTTAACCTCTACCAGCATTTGATAAAATTGCAAACGCTTGATCCGATCGCGTTTGATCTAATCAATCTAGGTGAGCACCAAAAATCTGAACTTAAACTTAGCTAAAATCAGCCAGCTCTACTGACCAACATGATTTTTTTACTTCTAGGCGCGGATCTGAAACCCTATAGGGATTGACTCTGATTCCATAATGACAAAACGTAGACTCAAACGCGTTTTGCAAACCAAACGCTTAAAAGCCCTAACCGCTGGGCCACGAGCCATGACGCTCTGAGCGTAAACGCTCGGCGCTGCAAAAAGGAACGTCCAATTCAAATGCATAGGTTTATAGGTACCAGGCCACGAAATAGCGCTTGTTGCGCTTGACGATCATCTTATATGCCTTTTAAAAACAAATCAATACAAATAATCAAGTACGTACAGAAAAATATTTAACTGTTTATACAGTTGGAGCGTATTATTTGAGCATCAGCGTCTGAAACAAATCGGTTTGATCCAAACGCTCTTAAATATGAATGCTAGAACGTTTTTTTTTTTAATTGGTTATTTCGTCTAAATTGTAATTATAAAAAATGAAATTTTTATTTTATCAATATTATGATTTAACTTATTTAACTATATTGAATTAAATAAATTATTATTAATTTTTTTTTGTAAAATTATTAGTTAAGTAAGAAGAATAATGTACAATTTGATGATATGTTTGTGTTTTGTTTTGCACTTTATAAAACACATTTTGTCAGTTTTCAAAATTTTATGTTAGTAATACTGGCAGATAAAGAATTTAAACTGGCATAATTTTTAAATGGATGAAGCCTACATTGTTTGATAGATTATATTCTATTATCAAGTTTAATTTGACAAAACCAACTCTGCAAAGATTTTGGGTTTTTAATTATTAAATTTGAAGAAATGAAATTTAATTAAAAAATTTATTATTTTTTATCATTAACGTGAAATGATGGGAGAACAAAGCTAGATAGTTACAAAAATCACATAGTCTTACATATCATATTTCAATAAGTCAAATGACAAATACGTAAATAAAATTATTTTAAAAATTAATTTCGTTTTTAAAATAAATTTTGTTTTCCCGCGTTTTGTAGTTTTTTATATATTTAAAATTTTGTATATACATAATATATTGAAAAGTAAAATTAATATAATTTACTTTTAAATGGTTTATTGGTAGAATAAATAAAATTTGAATTAAAAAAATAATAAAATGTTTATATAAACAAATATAAATGTATCATAACCTTAAATAGAAATGTCAAATATAATACAAAATTGAGCTACTCGTGTTTAGACGCTATAAGCGGCAAGATTATTTTTGTTTTTTTTCCGCATTCTATGATTTTTTGTTTATGTAAATAATTTACATTTATAAAATTTTGTATATATTGAAAAGTAACATTAAGGGGGCAGTTTGATGAGTGTCATAAAACTACGAGCAGAACTCACGTAATTTAGCTCTTTTATAAAATCGGTTTTTTGCGACGTGTAGAGAATGAAATTTCCAATTTAATGAAATATATAAAAATTTAAAACCTTCAATTGTTTATTAAATTTTGAAATTAATTTGTAATTTTTTTGTTGAAATATTTGCTTAAACTTAAACAGTTAAACTTCATTGAACATTAAACTTAGTAGTCTTTTTATTGTACTATAAGTTATTTTTCTTAAAAAATTATTATCTTTAATGAATATATGTATTAGCAGAATGAATATTTAAATTTAAAAAAGTGTTAAAAAGTTTATATAAATAAATATAAATGTATCATAACCCTAAATAGAAATGTCAAAATAAACGCTCCAACTAAAATTGACAGGCTCGTGGCCTTGTTTTTGACGCTGCTAAAATACGCTCCCAGCGTCTTGACGCTACAAGCGGCGCGTTTGTTTCGTGGCCCAGCGGTAAGACCAATTGATTGTAAACCAAGTGCAAACTATACTAAGCCAAATTACAACTATTTAATAGTGAAAATACTAAAAATGACTCTTGGACATTAATGTGATTAACTAAAACTGAGTTCATAAAGTAATCTATTTCTAAACGTAAGTTTTCAGGAAGCTTGATTTTTACTATTTTTTATTGCTTACCAGAAAATACAACCACATTAGTGCGTGCCATAAAAACGCACGACTTAGTTGGTGACTTGCAAAAGTTGGAGTTGAAAAGAATGAAAATTATTCTAAACACAGGTTCCGCACATAGCTTTAAAGTTAACAAATCTGTTACGCGCAGACGTTCATAAAACAAAGTGCATAAAAAGATTTTACAGTCAGTCCAGCAGCAACAGATGCATTCACATTGTTAAAGACTGGAAGTTTACCTTAATCAACGCCACCACTTACGTTGTCACGACAAACCCCGCTACGTGGACGGCATTTTGACACCGAGAATCACATCGTCACATGATACCTGGTGCTTTATTTATTTATTTATTGTGCTTTTTACGGCTATTTTAAATTGTTACAGTAAGTCTACAACTTTACGGCTACGGTTAATCACAACCAAAGCACAACAAGCAACACACTGGACACTTACCGTCTGTGAACAAACTCCAAGTGCTGAAAGTTAGTAAAATCAACATTGACAAGTATGGAAAAAGAAAAAAGAAAAACAACACAACTAAATCTAAAGCTGAACATTACACAAGTACGCGGTAGCCAAAGCAACCGGCAAATACGCAAAACGCAACAGACGCAGTCACGTTGTTAGAGACTAAAGTTTGTTTTAGCTAACTCGGTACCCCTGCAATCAATCTTCTACAAAAGACAACGTTGTCACAACACACCCTAGCGTTGAGAGTCACACCAGTCTAAGGTCACGTTATGAACAAGTTGCAACAAGTATCAACGTCAACTGCTATGCCATTTCACATAACATTTGGTACTCTTTAGAAATAACATACCTGGTGCACATTCTCAATATCAGCACTTAGCACATACAGACTAAAAAACAGTTACAGTAAACTGCATACAGTAGCAACTTTGACTTTTATTACTAAAGTAACCATCCATTAAGCAATTACATTGACTCCTGGACTTGTGACGGTCGGGATTTTTGTTTACTAGTCAATCACTAAAAAATATCATTACGCTGCTATGAACCAATACCACCCATTCTAAGACGTCTAACTAAATCAACAACCTCCACCAAAACTTATTGGAACTTTAAAAGATAAACGCTGCCTTTATCTTTAGAACGCAATTGTCTAGAAGAACACGAACCCCTGCAACTTTTTCTAGTGTTTGTTGCAATTTTCAAAAAGAAACAATAGTCAGAAACCAAACATAATTTCTACAGGTTCAGACATTACCACCAGCTCATAACGTAACGGGCAACACAATCGCATGCAAATAAAAAAGCTATTCTTCTCTCAGTCAGAGAAATATATGTAATTTTGGTTCTTTTTTGTTTCCTTTCTTAATGCAACCGCGCGCCAACTGAGTGCATATCCATGTTTTAGTAATATTTTATTTATATATTTTATTTTTTAACATCTAAAAAGACTGGGTCAACATGTTTGTTATTTGCGGGGGAAAGCATAGTAAGATACAAACTCTCAACACATCAAAATATAAACTAATGGTTCCAAAAGATACCATAAGACTAATCTTAACACAATGTTATCATGACGCAGTAGCTAGTTACTAGGTATATTTTAAGACTATGCTTTTAGTAAGTAATAATATATTAAAGTGTTTGGTATGTGATACCTCAAAAACACATCAATGTAGCTAAAATAAAACATATAAAAAAAATTTTGCTATTCAAAGTTATCTTGTTGGGTTTAAAAAAGCAAATGTAATCTAAAAAAGAAATTTATAGTTATACTGATTGTTTTATTCTATTTGTATTATTCCAACCAATATAAAAAGCCGGAGCACACAATGGTGAAGTGCCCTCGCTGAAGAAGCACCAGAGAAGAGATGCAGCTAAGAGTCGGTAAAGAAATAACCGTAAACAACCTGACCACACTCATGCTTGAAAGTGCATACAACTGGAGGGCCATTGATGATGGCAACAAAAGAGGAAGAGGAGAAAGCAAGAGCAGGAAGCCAAGGATAGTAGGATAAATAGAAGGTGTCCAGACTTTGTGAAGTAATACCACAACGGTAATCTCGCAAGGCTTGGAGGGCTTAGAGGTTAGGGTTTTTAGTGGGTATACGGGTAACCGGGAGCCCCACACAAAGTGCGTAAGGCATTTTCCCCCCTCAATTAAAAAAAAAATATATAAAAAGCTACGGCACCAGAAATAGTAAAGTTTTTGATATTTTTTCATTTGGAGTAAAAAGTCTTTCATTAAACCGAAAATACACAGCCATGAAATTTGAAAAATAGCTTACATGCTCAAAAATGGCATGTGCAAATTAATGGCACAGTAAGGATACATGTGCAAGTAAGATTGCATGCAAGCTGCTCATGGCACGGTTGCTAAGACAAGTAGCTGGCAAGCGGGGATACATATGCCATTTGCTTGTCAATCTTTTTTAGTTACATACGCATTTTTAAAAATGTTTCAAATTTTCACAACTGGCAAAGAACATGGAAAGAATTCATTTCTTCTAAATTGCTCAAATTCCAAAAACATTCAAAATTTTTATATAAACTAATAAACTTAATAGTTTATTTTATCTCTCCTTTAATTCATTTTGAAAATAAAATGTAGAAACAAAAATATAAATTATTACCTCTGTGCCAGCTACTGTCTACTGGCATGCCAGTAACTGTCGTGTGCGTTTATACATGCCTTATGGAATGCTAATGGCCGTCCCCCAACACTTTACTTGCACGTTGCATGCCAAAAAATCAAATGCATGCCAGCTAGAGGCATGGCATTTGACAGAATACACGTGCTAGTGGCTGGCATGTGCAAGTAGCTGGTATGCAAGTGTGCAAGTAACTGGCATGTGTATTCTCGGCTTTAATTTTAATTGTAACTCCGTATTTCAGACATACTTTGAAACTAGTGTAATGCGTTTAAGAAATGTCGTTGTCAAGGTAATGCAATTTAAAAAGAAACAGAAGATATTAATCTTAATACAGAAATATCTAATTTGTCAAAACATATATTGAACACTTCAAATTACATATTTAAAAACTACAATAACTGCTTGTACATATTACTTTTATAATGCTTCAAAATCTTGAAAAAAAACTTGTGCCAGAAATAAAACTTCGTGGTATTTTTTTAAATATTTTGACATGCATATACATATTAACGCAAAATTCACAAAATTTTGTTCTAATTATGAAAATGGTAAAAAGCAAATCAAACTTTTATTAAAAAGTTTATATCAGACAAAGTGCAAATCAGCAGCTTTGTCTACTTAACTTTCTGGATGAATTTCAAAATTATATTTTAAACACTTTGCAAGGCAATGTAGATTATTGTTTTTACATTATCTTATATATATTTTTTTAATTTTGATAAGCAACCTGTAACATTGATAACAAACAGCTTTAATAGACTGTTTACTCTTAATACGTGTTACAATACTGTGTTTAAAAATATGCTGCATACTGAATTTTTATATAAATACGTTTCCATTAAAGTAAAGATTATAATAATCTTAGTAGCATTCTCAATACAATAGTTATTATTTCATTTTTTAGAAAAAACGTTGACCATTTGTATAATGAATAATGCCATTGATCCAATACCAGCAAATAACTAAAAAAAATTGTTTTTAAACTTTATATACAATTAATATCATATAGCAATCTTTACCACGGGAATCAGAGTGCCATCAATTTTGAATAGACCACCTGCAGTAATATTGATGTCATCGTGAAGTATCTGTAAGAGAAACAGCTTCTTCTAAAAATAAAAATTAAATATTATTTATGCTACATTAGTTTTTGAAATGCTTACAACTTCAGCTAGTTTTGCATGTGTGTATGATTTGTCCACTTCGCAAAGAACTCTTCCAATATCCTTAAACTAAACAAATATGTTTAAGAAATAGTTAAGTTTATACAGTACTTGAATAAAGTTTTGGTTATTTAATATAAAGTTGCATATCTATATTATTGAAAAATTGACTAGGTATATTTAATACATAATATAGATACCATTACAAAATAATTTAAATAATGTAATTACAACTTTATAACATATTTTATTTATGTTTTATATTATTATAATAAATTTTTAAACAAAAAATACAAATTTATAACATTTTTTTTACAAAAAAAAATTAAAAAAGAATGTGCGCACAAGTTGATTATTATCAAAAAAACTCTTTCTTAATTGAACTCATGGACATTTTTTTGGCGCAAATTTTTTTACTTTGACTATATTTTATTAAAAAAATTTAAAAAATGTATAAACTTACTTTTTACTTTGACATTAAAAAATCTATTATTATTTAAACAATTAGAATAACAAAAACATTAAAAAGTTAAATAATAACCTCTTACTGTTAACAGTATTAAAACTGTCATAAAAATCTAAATTTGTTGCAGTTAGAGTAGAAAGTTTCAATCAAATATAATTTAAAAATATTTATTTATTTATTTTATCTTTCGGTATAATGCGAGTATTATTAACTTCAGTAATATTATTTGCGTCATTTCTTTCTATTCTTGACTATCTCTTTTATTTCTTCCCAAGTGTTTTCTTTTCTTGTAGTTTTTTTCTTTATTGCGTAGTTTCATTTTTTTCTGGATCTTTTTTTTTGTTAATGTTGTCTCATATATTTTATTGGTGTTCCTTTTTTCACTAATTTTTTAGATATGTCCTTACCACCTTTTTTTTTTATTGGTTATATTTGTAAATTCATCCTATTGTTCCTTATTTTATCTTTTATTGTTTTGTTTTAAATCTTTTTAAGGAATCTTATCTACATTGCATTTATTCTTTCTATTTGTTTTTTGTCATCCTCTATGTTTTGCTACTATATGTTAATGTTGCTCTGATTACTTTTTTAACTATTTCTGTTTCTGTGGTTTTTGATATTTCCATTCTGTTGAAGAAAGTGTATTTTAACATGTCATATAGTTTTGCTGTTTTTTTCTGTTTTGTCCTCTATCTCTTTCTCTAATTTTCTTTGTATTATTGTTCCTAGGTATCTGTATTGTTCAATCTGTTATATTATTCTTCCTTTTATTCTTATTCCATGATTCAGTTTTTCTTTCGCAATTATCATGATCTTTATTTTTTTATAGTTTATTTTCATGTTTATTTTTTAGATGCTTCTCTATTATCTCTATGTTGTGTTGAATTTTTTTTTCTGTTTCTGCAATCACTGCCATATCGTCTGCAAATAGCAGTTTTGCTATTTTTGTTATTTCCATCTTCCAATATCCTATTTTTAGTTTGTTTTATTGCCTTATCTAGAACAAGAGCAATGTACTTAGCAGGCATTTTTACTTCACCCGTTTTTTTGTTGATAGTTCTTTTGATTTCTCGTTGTTTATTCTTACTTGGTTTCTATTTTCTGTGTACATGTTTTTAATTACGTTTATTATTTTATTCTCTCTCTTTTTTAGTTTTTTTCAATATATCCTCTTTTTTAATCCTGTCAATAGCTTTTTTGATGTCAATAAAGTGAACGTGCATTACTCTATTATTTATTATTATTTTCTCAGTTAGCTGTTTTATTATAAATATTAGGTCTTGCGTGCTTCTTTTTCTTCTAAATCCACATTGGTTCTCTATTGTCGTTTCTAATTTGTTTCTCATCCTTCTGCTATTTCTTTTGTTCTTCTGTCCTGTAGCACTCTTTTATCTTTTCTTGTTTTATTTTCTTTTATTTCTTGTTCTGTTATTTGCCTCCATCTTTTCATTATTTTGTCTACTTAAGATATTATTTTTCTATCTTTATCTTTTATGTTTATCATATTATGTTCTTTCTTTTGTTTTAAATATATTTTTAATAAGAAGAAGAAGAAGAAGAAGAAGAAGAAGAAGAAGAAGAAGAAGAAGAAGAAGAAGAAGTAAAATCTAAATAGTTTGTGAGTTAAAAGTAATTTTTTTAAATATTTGTAAAAGAAAAAAAAAGAAAAAAATTGGTTCATCAGCATCTTGAGCATAAAAAACCCCATATCCTTTTTTTGAATAAAATCAAAGTAAATAATAAAGATCGCTTTAGGGCCGGTATTATAAAGACAAAATAAATCACCGAATAACAAATCTCAAATTAAATATATTCGACGAATAAACGTATTTCGGTATTATAAATCTAAATTAACTATTCGTAAAATAAGAAATTGCAACGCCGCATTTATATGTTATTTTAATATTGTAGTTATTGATGTGTTATATTGTAGCCTTTGTTATATTACAATAATCCCCTACAACATATTGAAAGTCAGTTGCATAACATCGTAGAGCAATCAAAAGCTGATTTTCAACAGAAATTGCTCCACATTAAAAATAACCTAAGAAACATGACATATGTCAAGTTATTCATTGAATAAATTTTAATTCCTAGATTTTGGATGATTAATTTACTCCATAGATTTAGTTACCTACTTTTATTATTTGACGTTTATTATACCGAAATCAGCCAATTAAAATAATTTACTGGGTTAGTAAATAAAATCTACAGATTTTAATGGTTTATAATACCGGCCCCAAATCTAGTAAATTACGATTATCATTTGCTGACTAACAGGGTGTTTGTGCCTCCACAAACAACAAGAATATTCCAGATTGACGACGTACAAAATTCAAGGCATTAGTTATAATAGCGTATTTCTTAAACTAAATCGTCCCGAAGATTATTTTTGTAATAGAAATATATCTTCAAATAAGACAGTTCTAAGTTTTAAACTTTTTTGATGACCTTTCAGAAAGTTTTAACAAGCTTTTTTAAGGTAAACATAAACACCCCAAAATAATTTTGCTAGGGGATTTTAATGTACATAATCATCTTCTACAACACTATCCGGACAATTTTTGCTGCTTCTCATAACCTTGCCCAACTTATTCAACAACCCACATATTTTCTGCGTGATGGACTTCTTATTAAACCAATATTATTTCATTTTGTATCTTTTAAATTGATAGAAACAAAGCTAATCGTATTTTTCAGCTTTCTATAAACAACAAATAATTTAAAACAATAAATTCATTGCAAAGTAGTACAAAATCTTCAAAATGATAAAAACAATCTAGTTACTAATCCAAAAAAAAAAACAGATATTTTTGCAAACAAATTTGCATCTAATTCTACTATTATAAATTTTCCTATTGCTGTATCTACAATGACGGCTAGATCTGATTTATTTTAGGCAACGGGTTGTCAAAAGATATTTTCTTAAATTAAACACCTGAAAAGCATCAGGATTAGATGAAGTTTCACCTATTATTTTTAAAACATTTGTAAATAAATTAGCTCTCATTTTGACTAAAATATTTGCCTTATCATACAAAAAAGAAAATGTTCAACTTATACCTAAAAAGGAAGACAAGTCTGATTCTTTAAATTATAGACCAATTGCATTATTGTCCAATCTGTCAAAAGTTTTTACAAAATATATTAAGTTTTACATTGTCAAGTACTTAGAACAAAATAACTTCATCTCAGATACAAAATATATTTTGATCAAAACAATCGACAACAGATCTTCTGACTTATGTTAGTCACAAATAGTATTCTACTTTAGACAAATATAGAGAAAATCTTGTGATAGCTCTAAACTTTTTCAAAGCATTTGACAAGATATGACATCTTAATCTTATCAACAAGCTCCATTGTATAGGTCTTAATCATAAATCTGTAAATCTTATCAATAGTTTTATTGATAATATAAAGTTTATAGTTAGAATTAATGGTTTTAATTTTGACCCCAAAATCATAAATGCTGGTGTTTCTCCTCAAAGTTCTGCTTTTTCACTAACTTTATTTTTAATTTACATTAATAAACTTCTTTAAATAATTAAAGTCCTATTCATAGTTTTGTAGATGATAGCACAATTCATACTTTTTAGACCATTTCGACAAATATGGTAGAACGTTTTAAAATTTCTAGGTTAGAATCTGTAGCATCAATAAACAAAGACCTTTAAAAAAACTCAACTTCTTACTGATTTAAAAAATCTCCCCAAAAATGTAAGAACCCGACTAATGTACATATTTCTATTTTTTTTTAATATAAAAACGGTTTTTTTTAATGTAGAATAATAAATATAATAAACACAGTATGCCTTTTTTAATTACCGATTATAACAAACTTTGGATATAACAAATGTTTTTGTACATTTTTTTAGTTTGTCATAACCTGACTTAACGTATATTAAAAAGTTGAACATCATGAATTTTATAAAAATATTAAAACGTTTAAAAGTATACAGTAAATATTTACCTCTTCAATGACCTGGTAAGCCATACAACATATTGGTATCACAAGCACAAAGTTCAATCCAATAAACTCATACATTTCAACAACTTCAGTTGGGCTATACATACTGACTGATGCTAGAAGCGTAGCTGCTGGTATAGTTGTAGTTAGTAAATTTATAGCAATAGACATACCATAAATTTTAAATAATAGATTAATACTTTCAATTAATTTACGATGACATTCCATCAAACAATTCATGTCATCTACCATTACATTACAATCTTGATTGGACTTGTTAAAATTCAATATTATCTTATTCATAGCTTTCAATTTTTTTAGCACTGCTATGTAGATTAAGGTTACAAAAAACATTGGAAAACTTCTATGTATTGTTACTACTAAATACATAAACATGTGAATTAAATCTAATACTGATCTTTTATATATGACTAAAGATATGTAGACTTCAATAAAAAATAATATATAAGCGCTTGTAACAGTTATATAAAGCAATACGGTTTGTAAAGTATAACTAAAACGAAGTTCAAACCTTTCGTTCATCATGATATCAACAAAGTTTAAATTTTTAAATATATCCAGTAATTTATTTTGTGTAGTAATTATAACCAAAAGACATATAAAACTGATAATTAATATAACGGCAAAATAATATCCGTAAAATGTTTCTATAAACTTCACGTTGTAATTTGTTATACTAATTCTACAATACCATGCTATTAGGGAAAGTACAAAAATAGCTAAAATAAAAAAAAAACTGGTTTGAGAAATTATTATAATAATTTAGAATGTGTGAAAGCTTACCAAATAATCTAAAGTATAAAAAGTATCCTTTAGATATATTAACGTCTGGCCTGCCCTGATGGTTCAAGCCAATATCGTACAAAGGCAATAAAATAGGATATCGTGCAAATCTGGTATCGTAAGCAAACTGGTAAACATTACTATACTTTAACTTCATTATTACACTGTTGAGTTTGATTTAAATTACAGCACAGTTAACACACCACTGCAAGTTTTTTTGTTTATCAATAATGACTAGTAATACTAACTTAATTATTAATAAAGATTATGGTCATAAATGCGCACATGAATATAATAATGTATACTATCAAACAAAGCAGTAAATAATGATCATTAGTATTTTAATAATTAATTATCCATTAAACTTATTTATTATATATGTGATATTAAAAGATGTTTTATTATGCCATCGATTCGGTCATTAAACATATGAAAAATAATATTTCAATTAATAATAAAAATATCAACTTTTTAGATCTATCATTTGCGTGAATATGAAACATGAGTTTACAATGTAGCCCCCTCATACGAATACAATTATTCACTGCACAAAATATAAGATAGTTCAATGTTGTACAAGATACTCGTCTTCTGCATATTAAACGACAGAAAATATGTGACCTTAATAGCTTAATCTTAATTTTTATATCTTTAAATACTTTCGCCATTTTTAAAAATACAGACCTGGTTTTTTCTACCCCACATTTAATTTTAAGTATATAGTCCCACGTTTCATTTAACGTGGCTGAACTTAGCTACGGCTACGGATTCGTTTAAGAAGCGCATTTGTGAATCCGCGCTCTCACCCAAGCATCGCCCAGCTAAATCATCAACATGCGTACCAGCATTGGAATTTAGCGGCGATTTTATATTTGTTTTAGATCAATAACTTAATAATTTAAACAAATTGTTCTGTTATTTAACTTAATGGTATTATTTAGCAATAATTAAATAAATAATAAATTTAATACAACTGCGATGTCAACAAAATATTTAGATATAAATGAGTGTTATTAAATTATAAATATAATATTAAAACGACGTTCAATATTTTTACATGAATAATAATTGGTAGATTTCAAATGTTTTTACAAAGAATTGTTTCTTATTATTTAACAAATAGAAATAAACTTTTAAATTTCTGGAAATCAATAAAAAAACCTTTTTATTTATGAGAGACCTAAATAATTTGGTTAATAATTTAATTTAAGATTGGATAGTCAATGGTTAAGCTAAGAAATATTTAATTAAACAATAATAATAAAATTTTAAACTTCTATTTATCCGAAAAAAAATGTTCAAAAACGGAAAATGTAAAATACAGCTAAACTGATTGGTTATGTTTCTTGGCTAACACAATCTTGTTTAAGAAATTGATCTGCAACATCTTAGCTGATAAATGTTTTTATTTAACTAGCAAATAAAAATAAAATTTCATACTTTTAAATATCTTACCGGAAAATGACTCAAAAACAAAAAATGTGAAAACAGCAAAATTGGTTAATTGAATGTCTCGGCTAACACAATCTTTTTTAAGTTTGAATTACAGAAGAACAACCGCAGCTTGTTTTTGATTTTGAAAATAAATGCTTGTTTTTGATTTTGAAGTTCCGATTAAGCAAACACAAAGTAATTTATTCAAAAAACTCAAGTAAAGAAAGTATTGCTCAACACTTATAAACACAACAATGATTTTTCTTTCAATCTAGGAGCGTATTCAGTATGTAACTGGTCTTGTTGCTCGAGACCCCAGTACCATCAAGAATGCGTATGCATACACTATCTGCTAAAGAGACTAAAATTAAAAAAGCACCAAACATGTAAAAAAGCATAAAACAATTGAAAAAAAAAACAAAAGAATCCAAAACTATAAAATATTTTAAAAAAGGTTTTACACACATTTTAAATAATACAAAAAAACATTTAAATAACTAAAACAAAACTATCCACAAAAACAGGTAATAATTAAATATTGCTCTAAGTGTTCAACTGTAAAATTCTGTCTTTGATCACTTAAAATGTTTTTGAAGAGAAAAAGACTTCTTTCGTCATGCACACTTGTTATTGATGTATCTTGTTTATTATTTGACTAAAATACTCTGAACAATAATAGCTTAATCTCTTCTGAATGTACTGGTAAAAAAATTAATTGGCTATCAAATTATATGTAAAAATAGGAATGACGCCAAAGTAGCTGTTTTCACTACATTACTGGAAATCAATGTAGCGGTTGATATGCTTTTAATGTAGATAAACTTTCATTTTTCAAAAATACATTTACGGATTTTGATTTTACTGTTTGCCCAATACAGCCTGGTACTTTTAAAATTGCATAATTGAAATCTCTAATTATACTTAGACGTTCATTTGACGTATTTTCCTGTTTTTCTAACAATATTATGGCATGATTTACAAAATCGTAATTAGCTTTTAAGAAAGCTAAATTATTTTAAAGTTCCTTATTTTTTAGAACTGCTTGCAGTTTTTCACTGACTTACTTGCAGGATCCGAAAATTGTATTACAACGTTTTCTGATTTGGTTGCACTAAAATACGCTATGAGCTCAGTCATGATTTACAGAATTATATTGAACTTGTCTAAATAATATTTTAAAAAATATGCAAGATGCAATAATTTACGTTTTTTTATGTACATTTCACTCCACTAAATTTGACAAAAGAACTGAATTATAAAAAAATGCACCAAATCAAAAGAAAAAGCATAAAAATAAGCACAAAATCTTAAAATAAAAATCAAATTAAAAAAAAAAATTAAAAAAAAAAAATCAAAAAAAGCGTAAAAAACTTAGTGCCAAATGATTACATTTTTCAAAATTTGTGCATATATTAAGACATATTTTTGATGCTTTAAGTATTTACCGTAAGCATAATAGCTAGGAATCCGCTCTATAGTAATAAGTATGATAACTATACTCAAGGTTAGAGTGACAATTTAATAAATTTAAAGTTAATAATTCCTTAATATTAAATCATTACCCATTAAAAATAATAGCAATAACAATTTAAATAAAATAACTTTTATTGTTCACCGATACGAAATTTCTAATATTGCACAATAATTATATAAAAGTCAAAAAACATAACGTCTGTATGCTCCATCTTATGACAGTTGACAAATTAATTTATAATAAATTTATAATCCAAATATAAATAATAATATCCATACCTTTTGCTAGTAGCGGGTAAATAAAATACACGTATCTTGGCACTACCGTAAACGATCAGTGGGATCACTCTCAAGAAGTTAAGATCCGAATAGAGAAAGCAAGAGCTGTTTTAAGCAGTATGAGATTTCTACTAAAGAGCCACGACTACGATTGCATACAAAGCTAAGAATTTTGCGCTGCTATGAGCAGGAAACTAGAAGCATTTGAAATGTGGAAGGATTGCATAATCAACACTGAGATCTTTCACAGAATGCAGAAAGAGAAAGAGATCCTCAACACCATAAAATGCAAAAAACTTCAATACCTAGAGTATATTATGAGGAATAAAAGGAGATTCCAGCTACTGCAAAAAATACTGCAAGAGAAAGTAGCAGGAAAAAGAGCTGTCAGAAGAAAAAGAATATTATGGCTGAAGAATCTTCGAACATGGTTTGGCATAACCACCACCAAACTTTTCCGAGCAGCAGTAAATAAAGTAATAATTGCAAGAATGGCTACTAACGTCCGGAACGGATAAGGAACTATAAAAAGAAGAGATATTACAAGAATGAGTAGACATTGGTTAAGAGTTTATTTAATAATAATGACGTTAAATCATATATTCCATAAATTCTAATACGCTTTAATAACAATATTGGAGGAGTAGATATAAAAATTTTAGAGGATGAATTGATTAAATTTATAAAATCTTTTAAGAGACTAATTTACAAAAAAATTTAACAATGAGACTACATTTATCCTTACTTTAATAATAAAGTAATAATTACTTTTTTACTTTGTTGATTTTACACTGTTTAACTCAGAAGTGTTGGAATTCTTTTTTTGTAACTAGAATTCTGGTTTCAAGTAGATAAGTTCAACTTTCAAGGTGTAGTGTCTTTGTATATCCAAACTTTCTGACCTTGATCCAAGTTACTTTGTTTCTTTTCATATTTTTTTAACCATGTTATTATTTCTCTCCCAGTCCATCCTTTGATATAAAACTCCGTTGACATCTTGCCAAAATAATTATAAAATAGAAAGAATTAAGCTTATGAAATATTATAATGAACAAAAAAAATACAATTACAAAACAATGAAGAGATACCTCAGTTTCGGTCGGGAGCAGTGGCAATCCGATCGTCATCCAGCAAGAGCCATAAAAGTACATTAGAGTTAAATATGTACAAAAGCGTGAATTGTAAAGCAAGTAACACTAATCTACAAAGCAAACCGCCCACAAGATTAAACATGGTTTATAATACGATTAAATTGGCGGAACAAAGCCTGGCTACCTCCACTAACCAATTTAAGTAACCAAACGCTGACTTAGGTTGTAGCTTAAAAATCAATTTCTTTAATATTTTTGGTCTAAAAAAAAATTATATTTTGTTTATCAGCATCTTGAACAAAATTTGAGTATGGGATCCGTTTTTAACTAAAACCAAAGTAAACAACAAAAATCCTGATTGCATTATCCTTGTAGGTTCCAATTATCACCTTGAACATTTATTTGCTGACCAACAAGGTGTTTGTATCTACATCCACAAACAACAAACATATTCTAGACTAATAGCATATTACTTAAACTCAATCTTTCTAATAAGGCATCTCGAAACTTTTTTGATAACTTTTCTGAAAGTTTTGACAAGCTTCTTTAAGTAATCATAAAAAAGCTGAAATAATTTTGTAAAAAAATTGTCATTTGGACAACAAGCTATAATTTTTGCTGCTTATTATAATCTTACTAAACTTATTTGGCAAAGTACATACTTTTCTTTTGGTAGACTTTTTGGTGAACCAAGATTATTAGATCCGTATCTACTGTTTTGGCTGTTTAATACTTTTATTGTTAAAACTTTTTTCATAAACATAAACCGCACCGCGCTTTATATGTCATTAATTTAAGATTAACAAATTAAAAATTAAAAAAAAAATAATAATTTTGATTTTAATATCACATATTGCAGCATAAAATTTTACAAAAACTATTCAAAATGTCGTTAAAAAAATTCCTTTGTTGTTAAACAAAAAAAAAAAACTAAATTTAGACAGAATAAGCAGTTAATAAAAAGTAAAAAGCATTTATCAAATACATCAGTAGTTGTTTAAATTAAGTTTATAAAAAAGGTTGTAATTTGTACAATCTAATACAATCTGAAAAAGATAAGATTGATATAAACAAAACTAACCAAATTTTTCAGCTTTCCATAAACAACAAAAAAAATTATAAAACAATAAATTCAATGCAAAGTAGTTCAAAACCTTTAAAACTCTCGCTCCAAATTGATTAAAACAATCTTGTTACTAACCCAAAATAAAAATCAAATATTTTTGAAAATTACTGTTGTACTGTTGTGTGTGATGAGTAAAATTCATTTTAAGCAAAGAGTTCTTAAAAAACATTAAATTCTGACTAAAATATTTGCCTTATTATACAAAAAAGAAACATTCCCAAATTGTTAGAAGATTGTAAATGTTTAACTTATACTTAAAAAGAGAGACAAGTCTGATTCTTTAAATTATAAACCATTTGCATTATAATTTACATCATCAATTCTGTTTATAAGCACAGAAATATTTATTCAAATTTGTCTTTTGCTATTATGCAATGCCTTGTCATACAAAGCATACTGACGAGGTTTGTAGAACTAAAACAGTTGTCCATGCTTGATCCTTGGCCGCTGTAATTGTTAGATTGAGTTTGAATAAATCATTAATTCATTTTAAAATTGCATTATTGTCAAATCTATCAAAAAATTTGAAAAATATATTTTTTTCTATGTCAAGTAGATTAACAGATCTTCTGACTTATGTTAGTCACAAACAGATTTTTACATTGAACAAACATAAAGAAAATCATGCAGTAGTTCTAGACATTTTCAAAGTATGACTTTTAATCTCATCAATAAGCTCCATTGTATTAGTCTTCATCACAAATCTGCAAAATAATGTAATAGATTTAGTGTTTTTACGACATGGGCTTAAATTATCTCAACAGATTATTTCATTACATTACATTACAGTATTTAAGCCATTTTTGTATTTTTGGTTGAACTATCCCGGAATTGATGATTAGTTTTAAGTTTATCTATATATTAAAACGACCATGGACTATTAAAAAAAAATTATTTTATTTTATTTCACCATTAAAAATAAAAATAAAACAAGAACGGACGTTTCGGGAAGATTTTCACATACTAAGGTCTAGATCTCCGTAAGCTTTAGTAACTTGTTTTTATGTTACTGAAGCATACTCAAGTAAGATGTGAAGTCATCAGTAAGGTCGCCAAAATACGAGTAAGGTCTAACTGCAACTTACCGAAGGTAACTTTCTCTCGCCAGAAAACGACTAAAGTGTCGGCACGTCTATACCTCTATCGTTAAATGCAAACGTTCTTAATTCTACCTGCATAGGTGATATGGAAAAAAGTTTTTTTTTTCTAGTTCAATAACTTGACAACAATAAATAATTTATAATTAATTAATAATTGTAGAGCGTAAAAAACAAACAATTATATAGTCGAAATTTTTCATAAAACGATGTTTTTACTTTTTCAAGACGGCAGAAAAAGCTCATCAGCTCAGGAAATCTTGGTCGACACTTGACCCTAAGCTTTTCTAACCCTCAAACATTTATTTGCTGTTCTAAACAATTTTCAAAATACAAGATACTGGTTATAATAGAATTTTGCTTAAATACTATAACAAACTTGAATAATCAAAGCTTTTTCAGGCAAATTTGATTGAGTTAAGAAATGTGCAACTGTATTTACATTAAATTTGTTTTCTAATGTTAGTTTTGTTTTCATTTTTCATAATTTAATCTATATTTACTTATTGTTACTACAATATATATATAGATTTGTTAAACCGCCTATACAGACCCAATTTGCTATATACTACCGACGTTCCCAGACCAAATCCGACGTTCTCAGGCCCGGCCTTGGTTCTGACAACGTTTTCATGTGTTTTTTTGTTATTTTTCAGCATAATCTGCTATATTATGTTGAAAAATAACGAGACAAAAGAACACAAAAATTATTTTGGGACTGAAAACGTATATCAAATATGTCAACACATACAAGTTTAGTTTATTAAATATGGCAGACGAGGGCGCGCTCGTCGAATTTGTGTTCACACTGCAAGACGTTATCAGACCAGCCATGCCATACCAACGTTTACAAACCAAACATTGGCAACGTTGTAATAAGCTATAATAGACCTCGCAGCTGACTTGGCTTTGTGCCTGACCAGGTGCCCCGGGTTCGTAAACTTTTTTTTAATTTGCGTACAGTGCATCAAATTACTTACTTGATTTAATTGTTGATGATATGCTTTTTTTTATTTCTATAATAAAACAAATGCGCTGCATTAATGTCCATATATCTGATCAAACACGGGACACCTGTGATTGTATAGAAAATATTGTTTTTTTTAATAGTGCTAGTTTTTGCGTTTTTTATTATAGGTCATAGCCGCTTTTAATTTTCTTTTTATGCAATAACTATTCGTTGGATAGAAAATTAAATAAAACAATTACTAAGTTTTATTTTATTTTTTATAATAAATTAACACGTTGTAGCGGTCAACTCTTTTCATCTTTAGATGTCTATTACTTATAATATAATTTTAAAATAAGAATTTGTTTTTTAGTTTTATCTACATGTTTATTAGAAACTGTTATTAATAGTTATTATATATTTTAATAATAATATACTTGGTTTTGGGCCGCCCGAGTTGGGATTTGAGCCGGGCTCGGATTTTAAGCCTGACATTGGGTTGAGTTTTAGGTCGGATCGGGACTCTTATAAAATTAACAACACTGATGCTTTTTATATTATTATATGCAATCTACATACTTTAAATTTATTATTTCTTTATCCCAACGCGGCTATAGCATTCCGAGTGACAAGGAAGCTGCATTGGTGCCTAAATATCCGATCAAACAAGGAACATCTGTGATTATATAGAAAATATTGTTCCTGTTTCAATAGTTCTGGTTTTTGCATTTTTTATTTTGTCATAACTACTTTTAATTTTTTTAAGCGATAACTGTTCCTTAGATGTTTATTATTTAAATCATTATTACAGGTGTTATTTAACCAAAAAAATAATAATATTAGCTTACAGTAGCATTAATATTTCATTCGTTTGGATTGCATTCAATACTAAATGAAAGTACAAGGAAAAATAATACTATACATAATATATTTACCAACATAAGCAAAGCAAAATACAATATTAAATCCATTAATCTAGGTTTTTCAGATCATTTAGCAATTAGTTTTGCATCAACTTATGTCACAGTTAAAAAAAAACTAATGAACGCATTAATTACAGACCTATTACAGACAAAGGACTGTTAATATTGTACAACATAATGGATACTGTAGACTGGAGTTTTGTTGTCAATTGCAATTTAACTATAGAATCAAAATTTGACGTATTTATAAATACTGTTGCATGTGCTATCTTGAGGCTATTCCAGAAAAAACCAAGATATTAAATAAATTGAACATAGTAAATTGGTTCTCATATGATCTATTCCAAATGAGACAAAAAATTCTAGATCTAAATAACATAAATAATCATGTTCATTCTGATCTTATAACTACTCAATTAAAACTACTCAGAAAAGACTATCAAGTTGCAATACGGTTAGCCAAAAAAAAAAAAACACGTGATGACTTTATTTATAAATCAAATAATCCTCAAAGGGCTATGTGGCAGGTAATCAAATCGCAAAGCAGTAGCCATAGCATTAACAATAATAAATCTTTCACACCGGATCAGTTTAATAATTATTTTGTTGACATATCTCCGACTATTTCTAATAACTTGTCTGCAAGTGCTACCAGTTTTATAAGTTGCTCTAGCAAATCACCGCAATTTTCAAACTAATTTAATTTTAGAGAAGTTACCTTTATTGAACTACGTGATATCGTATCAAATCTAAAAAATTCTAATTGCATGGATTGCTAAAATATTAATAGCAAAATAATAAAATCAATTATAAATATTATTTTGATTCCCCTAACAAAACTTATTAATGAATCAATTATGTCAAATCAATTTCCAAGTGTTTTAAAACTGGCAAAAGTTATTCCAGTATTCAAAAAGGTGAAATTGTCTGTAGTACTAACTAACTAACGCAACATTTGGAAGTAAATAATATTTTATGTGAAAATTAATATGGTTTTCACCGTCATAGACCTACAGTATTTGCAATAAAACATTTAGTTGATAAAACTTCAAATGGATTTGCGGTTGGTAGCCATACTTATGCTCTGTTTTGCAATTTGAGTAAGGCTTTCGATTGTGTATCACATCATATTTTAATTAACAAACTAAGACATAACAACTTTAGTAAATCTAGTATTAATCTTATGTCATCATATTTGAGTGACCGTTTGCAGTATGTAACAGTGAACTCTATACATTCAGAAACGAAAAATGTAAGCATGGATGTTCCACAAGGTTTTGTTTTAGGGCCAATTTCATTCTTAATCTATATTAATGATTTGCCATATTGTGACACCCAAGCTCATTTTACACTATTTGCAGATGATACAACCATTGTAAGATCTAATAAAGATATATTTGAATTAAAAGTAGATGTGTGTAATACACAATCAAATGTAAATCATTGGTTTTTACCACAAGTTAAATCTTAATGACTGTAAGACTGAGCATCTAATTTTCTCACTAAGACAAATTAACACCAACACTGAAGTAGTTAAGTTTTTAGGATTAATTCTAGATTGTAGACTTACTTGGATAGCTCATACCGCCTACGTAAGCTATAAAATTTCTAAGTATATCTATCTATTGAGAAAATTAAAAAGTATTATTTCACAAAAACTATTGCTCACAATTTATTCAGTCAAAAAATACGGAATATTAAACTGGGGTCATTCACCAATCTTAGCAAATGTTTTTTTAAAATACAGAAACAGCAATCAGAATTATAATTAGTCTAGGGCAGGGGTGGCCAACTTCTTTATATATATGATCGACTATTTTTCTTGAAAATGTGTCGCGATCTACCTACTAAAGTCTTGATATATATGACACTTCAAACATGCAGCTGGTGTACTAATGAGTGATGACGGGGAAGGAGGTATTAAACTAACATAATATATATTTAATAATATTTATTAATTGAAAAGTAATCATTTTGTTTTCAAGTTTTATTATTAATGAGAAGTCTGTGTCTGCATGTCTCCAGCCAAGCGTTCAAAATTTGGTGTGTATCCAGATAAAGATAATGCTAATGTATCTTGAGTATGGAAATCCGTAAGTAAGGAACGATGTTTAGTTTTTGTTAACTTTAAATATGAAAAGGCCGATTCACATAAGTATGTGGATCCAAAACAAGAATAGATGTATTTGCTACATTTGGTGATATTGGGATACTTTTCTTGATTGACGTGTTTCCAAAAATCTTAATCAAGTTCTCTGGCTTGTAAAATTAAATCAGTTTGTAGAGTTATAGATTCTTATCTCCTTATTAGGAGTTAGATATTACGGCCCTAAATGAAATTTAATTGCTTTGTATAATTCTAATTCAGCAATTGACGCTCTTTAAAATAGATTAAGTAATTGTTAGATCGGTTTTTTGAGCGCAAACTTTTTAAAGAAATTGTGTTTTAACATGTTAGGGAATATGACAATTTACTTTGATAATAACACTTTCATTCAAGAATTGAACTATTCTTCACTACACAAGTAAACAAGTGAAATACTAACGCTTGCTTAAAATATTCCCGAATTCAGCGCCGGGTAATCACACGATAAGCTCCGGGGAATCCCAAGAGCACACGTTTGCACGCATACTAAAATATTTATAGTTCCAATCATATAAAAAATAATATATTTTTTAGATAAAACTTTTTTTGATTATTTTATAAAAAATCTGACAAACTAAATAATAAAATTATACAAATTATTTAATAATTTTTTTTCGCTCTTTTTAATTTTGTCTCTTGTCAGCAATGATCCACCAAAAATTGCTTCGCGATCGACCGGTCGATCGCGATCGACCTGTTGGCCATCCCTGGTCTAGGGTATAGATATGATTGTAAGCTCAGTTTTATTGCGTTGGGTATTTTAACGATACTTTGTGTTTACATTTACGAATGTCTCTGTATATTAAGAATAATATTAACCAATATACCACACAGAGTTCTTTGCATGATTATGCCACAAGGCAAAACAATCATTTAAGGTATGACTTTAAACGTATGCTTAAAAGTAGAGATGGATTCAATTAGTATGCGATCAAATTTTACAACAAGCTACCTCTATATACCAAAACTTTAGAGTTTAATAAGTTTAAAATATCTATCAAAGATATGCTGATAAGTAATCTATACCTTTACTTATTTTTTTAAGCATAATTTTGAAATAGTTGAATAATCTATGTATTTGTAATAATAACTTGTATTATTCCTATTTTTGACGTGTGTAAATACTTTGTATATAGAACACTAATAAATATTAATATTATTATTATTTAAAACTTTTAAAACATTTGTTTATTTTTTATTTTAATTTATATGCTTATTAGAAACTGTTATTATATATTTTATTAATAATATACTCGTTGAAACGCTAATAACTTTTTAGTAAATTAAAAAAAAACGTAAGTTCAAGTTTAAAAGTTGTATTTGACAAATTGCAACTTGTTTTACTGTACAGTGTCAGCATTAGGCAGCAGATAACCAATAAAAAAAGTTCAAAAACTAATAAGTTAAAAAGTTTAAAACGTTTGAATTGAAAGAATTTTTTTGTTTCTCGACTCAACGCAGAGGAGACGGGATTAGATCGTAATAACACTATATTATATTATCTTCAAAAATTATCCCTGGAGAGTCGGAAGGACCTCCTAAGATACGTTTTCGAGAACGTTTTCTCATATTCTCTAAGGCTAGAACGCAATTTGCATCTCGATCAATGATATGCTCAGGGAGCAAACTAAATTTCGAAATTGAAGCTCAACCGGAGCAAATCCGGTTGACTCATTAGTTACATTATTCAGAAATCCAATTAACTTAGGAATTTCTTTAGCCCAGGCACTGTGATTATCATGGTAGTAAGATCTAAAAAGACGAACAAGCTCTCGCATTACTCTTTCCACGGGATTTCCCTGAGGGTGACGTACAGAGGAAGAAATACCCTGAATCGAGTTATCATTTAGAATGCTTGACCAACGTTTAGATGTAAACTGCCTTCCCTGGTCACAGAGTATGCGCCCGGGTTTCTCAACGCGTTCAAAATAATGTTTCTGCAATCGATTGATGATTGCTGCAGTGGTTGCTTTTTTTACCGGGTATAACGTGACATACTTCAAAAAAACGTCTAGCACAACAAAAATATAAGTTACTCCACCAGTAGAGCGCGGCAAAGGTCCATAAAAATCGACAGAGATCAAGTCATTTGGCTCCCCCGCAAGCCCTGACTCAAATGAATGTTTTGGTAGCGACGAATGCTTTATATATTTTGTATATCCCAAAATGTCCATAGAACTCGTGGTGGTATGGTATCAAGGGACTCACACTATAAACAATAAATAACTACAAATAAAATAAACACATGTTATTTTTTACCTTATCATCATGTAAATGTGAAAATGATTATATAAATATTTAAACAATTAATAAATTAAATCCAATTAGATAATATAAAGTTTATATTTAACTCACCTACGCAGGTAATGACATAAATTGTGTAAATTTATGAAAAGGCCCAGAAAGCGGCAGAATTATTGTCGTAGGCACATGTGTTCTGGATAAAGATCAGCAGTAAAAGAACCAGGAAGGATAAATTCTTTATGACCTTATCAAAAGAATTTGACCTGACCTGATAGGTAAGTATAAATTTATTGTATGTGCGTATTATTTTAAATAAAAATGTACATGGGGTGGCCTAACTTGTCACAACACACACACGAAGCAGTTTAACGAAATCATAAAAAACTCAAATTTAAAACAGTTTGTGGAAGTCCCAACTAGAATTACACAAAAATCCGAAACATTAATTGATTTCATTATTACAAGTAATTTGAAGGTCACACATGTTAAAGTTACTAATATGCATCACTTAATTGATCATTGTCTGATGAATGTAAATTAGATTTCAAATTACAAAAATCTAAAGTGCATCAGTATATGTAGAGATTCTACAAAGATATTGATATGGACAATTTTAACAATGATTTATTTTGTGCTCCGTTTAATGAAATCTTGTATGCACCTAATATAGATAAAAAAGTGCATTTGTTTAACAATTGCATACTGAATCTGTTTGACAAACATGCACCAGTTATTCATATTTCGTACACTAAATTCAAGCCACCGTGGATTACACCAAACATAAAATTATTACAAGAATTAAGAGATTCCGCGTACAAAAAATTCAAAAAACAGAAAAAAAAACGCAATGGGACTCTTACAAGCAGTTAAGAAATTATACACAAATTGCAATAAAAAATGAAAAGAAAACTTATCTAAATTATAAACTAACTCTAATAATAAAAAAAAGTACGATATGGCAAAAATTTTCAAAACTAAATATTCATACTAAAAAAGTTTACCCTACAATTCCAGATAGTCTCAATGACGCTGATTTAATAAATAAACATTTTAACAATTTACCTTCAATTCTTGAACCATTCTCGTTTGGGGAAATAAGTGAAAACAATTTAGTAGATATCATTATTAAAACAAAATCCAAAGCAATTGGTTGTGATAAAATATCAATTGATATGCTGCATATTTGTTGTTCTTTTATACTGCCTTTTTTAGTGCATATAATAAATTACTGCTTTTCTCAATCGGTATTTCCAGACATATGGAAAGAAAGAAAAATCATTCCTTTACCTAAGATAAACAATCCCATTAGTATTGACCAGCTACGTCCAATCACAATTCTCCCATCATTTACAAAAATAATTGAAAAGGTATTTGAAGCACAACTTAAGCAACACCTAAATAAATACAATATTTTACCGGAGTTGCAATCTGGATTTAGATTGAACCACAGCTGTGGCACAGCCATGTTAAAGGTTACTGACGAAATAATTTCATCACTTGATCAAGGACAAAGTACTGTACTTGTGTTACTTGACTACTCGAAAGCATTTGATATGGTCGACCACGATATTTTATTATCAATACTAAAATACATTGGTTTCAATCAAAATGCAATAACTTTTTTCAGAAACTATCTTCATAATCGGACTAGTCGAGTGGTACTCGACGGTATAAGCTCTCAAACAGAAAAAATTGAAATGGGTATTCCACAAGGTAGAGTTTTAGGACCCCTACTCTTTACTATTTATACTGCAAACTTTTGTTAAATTTTTGAAAAAACTAAATTTTATCTGTATGCCGATGACACACAGGTATACTTTTTTTTTAATACAGAAGTTGTTGAATCAAATAATGTCATCAATAATGAACATGAGAGCTTAGTAAATTTATCAGAGCAGCATAACTTAAAATTGAATCTAAAAAATCGACTGTTTTATTATTTTGTCAAAAACTGAAGCGAGCAGAATTATTACTGAAATTGGATATAAAGGTGAAAGGACAGACCTTAAATGTAGTAGATGTAGCTCGTAATCTAGACATAATGTTAGATTCAGATTTAAGGTATAGAAATCACGTAGGGAATCTAATTAGGCGTTCTTATGGGATGCTAAAATCACTGTATGCACATAGATCATACTTGAATCAAAACCTCAAGATTTTATTGTGTGAATCTTTAATTTTATCTAATTTTAATTATTGTGACTATGTCTATGGTCCCAGTCTAGATCAAGTCAGCTCAAATAAAATTCAGTATGTTCAAAATGCGTGTTTAAGATTCATATATAGAGTTCGTAAACGTAATCACATAAGCCATAAATTAAAAACTGCCACGTGGCTTAATATGTCAACCAGGAGAGTACTGCATGCCAGCTGCCTTTATAACAAAATTATTAGTAATAAAACACCGCCTTATCTTTATAATAAAATTAGATTTAGAACTGATGTACATTCGGTAAACATAAGAAGGAAAGACTACTTAACAATACCAGCACACAAAACCACACTCTTTGAACGGTCCTACTCTTACAACGTTTGCAAATGTCTCAATTTTGTTCCTAGCAATCTTCGAAACGTAAGCTGACCAGGTTTCAATAAAAAATATAAACATTTTCTTTTATTACAACAAGATTGAATTTATAGCCAGGAAATGATGTGTAATTTAATTTGATTTATTGTTTGTTTGTTTCTGACTTTTTTTTTAAATTTTTCTTTAATACTTTTCTTTTATATTATTATTTATTTTTGTTTATGTTAGTTATTTTTTATTTTATTTTTATTATTTATTATTATTTGAAAGCTACAAGGGGAAGAATAGATGTCTTGATGTAACCACATCGAGTCAAACTAATCTTGGACCTATTGCGAATAGGAACACAATAAAATTATTATTTGTAATTTTTATGTATTTTATTGTAATGTTATTTCCTATTTGCAATAAATGTATTATTATTATTATTATTATTATTATTATTATTATAAAATCTATTGTAAAAATGTTTAAAATTATTTAATTTAAAAAAAAGTTTTTTACTCGGGGATTGAACACTGGACTTTTAGACTGCTAAGCAACTCCTCTATCACTGTGCTATTACAATACAACAGAATCATTTTAAAATACGGAAACACTTTAGTAAGTGGTTTAGTATGTATTTAATTACGGCGGTTCATATCTCAGTAATTAATTAAATCTGATTTGGGTCATCGATATATGTTTAAGGTACTTGTTTTATCATTCAAAATTGATTTTCAAATTTAAAATAAATTGATAAATAACCAAATTAACACTTGTCTATTTACTTTAATTAGTCTAATCTCGGTAATTAATTATTTTAGAGGACGCTCATTTTGGCGCGTGCAATCTATGTGAAAAAATATTTAAATGCCGTATTCAGAATTAAGATTTGACCTTGGGTAAGAGCTGTGCTAAACAATTACTGTTAATTAATGAAATACTCAATTAGTTAGTTAATGCCCATTAATTATTGCTTGCATTTGCTATAGAAATAAGTGTTTTTTTTTGCCGATCTAACGGTATATATATAATTGACCTAGGTCTCATAATAAAGGAGATAATGTCATTTTTGTGAGAGTATATTTGTTGCTAGGTTTTTTTACAATTTGTTTCCAACTTTGCAGCAGGTAAATAATTTGTTTTGTGGTAATAAGAAAAAAGTTTTAACAACAAAAGTAATAAGTGAGTTATCAAAATTTCCTAAAGCAGCCTAAACAGTAGTTGTTGTAATCTTTGCAATAGTTAAAAGATACGGATCTAATAATTTTGGTTCACCAAGAAATCTGTCAAAAGAAAAATATGTAGGTTGCCAAATAAGTTGAGTTAGATTATAAAAAGCAGCAAAAATCATACCGAAACTAATCTCTCTCTTGTTTCGTAATTGTATTTTTTTTGTTCATTATAATATATTATAAGCTTAGTTCTTTCTATTTTATACTTATTTTTGCAAGATGTTGTCAACTGAGTTCTATATCAAAGAGAGATGGGAGAGAATGAATAAGATGATTAAAAAAATATGAAAAAGAATAAGGTAACTTGGACCAAGGTCAGAGAGTTTGGGTACACAAAGACACTACACCTCGAAAGTTGGACCTATCTACTTGAAACCAAAATCCCAAAATCCCAGTCACAAGAAAAAAGTTCAACACTCCTGAGTTAAACAGTGTCTAAACTGAACAAAGTAAAAAAAGTAATTAATACTTTATTATTTATTAAGTAAGGATAAATGTAGCCTTTTTGTTAACATTTTTTTTAAATTAATTTTTTAACTTGTTATTTTAACGTTAAACTTCTAAAAGTTTTTATAAATTTAATCAATTCATCTTCTAAAATTTTTATATCTATGTCAATACGGCGTATTAGAAATTATGGAATATATGATTTAACTTCATTATTATTAAAAAACTCCTTACCAATGTCTACGCATTTGTGAAATATTTAAGATATTATTATTTATATCTGTAAATTTATTATAAATTAATTTACCAACTGCCATAGGATGGAGCATTCAAATGTTATGTTTTTTGACTTCCATATTAAATATGGGGCAATATTAGGTATTTCGTACCGGTGAATTTTTATCACTTGATTTACACTGTAAACTATATTAACTTGTATTGTTTCGACCTTAATACACAGAAACACGTAAAACACGTCTGATCTCTGATAATATCTAAATACAACAACCATGTCGGACAGCTTCTAGCTAACAACCAACTGATTAAAAAAGTTCAAAAATACTTAAAATTAAATGTCGGATAAAAAGAGCTTGATCTGCATTCTTAAAAATGGCAAAAATATTAAGTTAACGCTGACAGAGGCTACCGAAAACAACCTTAAAGCATATCATAATAACGAAATGACATTCGAGACATCTTTTAACACAAGATCCTAATAAAATTACGTTTGCTACTAGTGGATCTTGAACAAAATTTTGTTGAACTATCTTATATTTTGTGCAGTGAATAGTTGTATCCTTATGATTAGGAACATTTTAATCTTATGTTTCTTATTCACGCAAATGATAGTTAGATCTAAAAAGCTGACATATTTTTCATAACGATAAATGATAAAAAGTTTATGTTTTTAAATATAAACAATTGCAAATTATTTAAATTAATTAAAAAATTTTTTTTTATATGTTTAATGACCGAATCGATAGTAGAATACAACATATCATATAATAAATGCTTTGTTTGATAATTTACAAATTATTATATTTATGTACGCATTTATGAAAATAATCTTTATTAATAATTAAGTTAGTATTACTGGTCATTATTGATAAACAATAAAACGTGCAGTGATCTGTTAACTGTGCTACCATCAACAGTGTAAAAATGAAATTAAAGTATAGCAGTGTTTACCAGTTTATTTACGATAGCAGATTTGCACGATATCCTATTTTATTGCCTATGTTCGATATTGGCTTGAACCATCAGGGCAGGCCAGACATTAATATATCTAAAGGATACTTTTTATACTTTAGATTATTTGGTAAGCTTTCTCACAATCTAAATCATTATAATAATTTCTCAAACCAGTTTATTTTTCTTTTATTTTAGCTATTTTTGTACTCTCTCTAATAGCATGGTATTGTAAAATTAGTATAACAAATTACAACGAAAAATTTCTAGAAATAGTTTACGGATTTTATTTTGCTGTTATACTAATTATCAGTTTTATATGCCTTTTGGTTATAATTAAAACACAAAATAAATTACTGGATATATTTAAAAATTTAAACTTTGTTGATATCGTGATGAACGAAAGGTTTGAACTTCGTTTTAGTTATACTTTACAAACCGTATTGCTTTATATAACTGTTACAAGCGCTTATATATTATTTTTTATTGAAATCTTTATGTCTTTAGTCATATACAAAAGATCAGTATTAGATTTAATTCACATGTTTATGTATTTAGTAGTAACAATACATAGAAGTTTTCCAATGTTTTTTGTAACCTTAATCTACATAGCAGTGCTAAAAAAATTGAAAGCTATAAATAAGATAATATTGAATTTTAACCAGTCCAATAAAGATTGTAATGTAATGGTAGATGACATGAATTGTTTGATGGAATGTCATCGTAAATTAATTGAAAGCATTAATCTATTATTTAAAATTTATGGTATGTCTATTGCTATAAATTTACTAACTACAACTATGCCAGCAGCTGCGATTCTAGCATCAGTCATTATGTATAGTCCAACTGAAGTTGTTGAAATGGCTGAGTTTACTGGATTGAACTTTGTGCTTGTGATACCAGTATGTTGTATGGCTTACCAGGTCATTGAAGAGGTAAATATTTACTTTTTATATTATTTTAATTTTTAATACATTATCATTAGTAATTTTAAACGATATAATATTTTTTTAAAATTTTTTTAATCATTATAACATTTATTATAATGTAACAAATGTGTAATTTGTTATATCCAAAGTTTGTTATAATCGGTAATTAAAAAAAAAGCATACTGTGTTTATTATATTTATTATTGTACATTAAAAGTAACATAGAGACCGTTTTTATAAAAAGAAAAATTAGAAATATCAAGAGGATTTTTTTGTGCACCTTCAGAAAGTGATTTTTATGCAAAAATGTAAGCCATGTCAAATTTCAGCCATTAAGATTCAGTGTATTAGTACAAAAATTGCATAACTATTGACAAAGTTTAGTAGCTGTTTTAATAAAACTATTTTTTAATTTTTTTGCCATATATTATTTACTTGTTTGGTATTTTGCTATATCTGAGGTAAAAAAAATATAATATTAAGTACTGTCCTATTTTTTGCGTTTTTGTACTATCATGCGTAAATACGTATTTTTTGTAACCTATTTTATTCAATTTTCAATTTTTATTATGTAAATATTTATTTATTACCAATTTAGTAATGTAATTTACATGTTAAACGGAATTAACAAAAAAAATTCAGATATTTTATTAAAATTTTCTAGTTTTTAATGTCTCAAAAATGCAGTCTCGCATATGGCACCTTACCGTTAGTGTAACCATATTTCACCTTATCAATTAAGTAGATTATACTAAACTATTAGATTTTTCATACTTTATTATAATATTTTCAAATTTTGAGTTGAGCTACTATTGCTGCCGGTGAACGTAATATATGTACACAGTCTAAATCTAATCAGTTATCTTAGTTGGTACATGAATAAAAAATATACTTCCTATGCACCCTGAGAGCAATACATGCAAGCATGAGGTTATACGTCGTAAACAATGCTGCCAAGAAAATTCCGGGTTAATTCATAATTAAGAAAAGTTTGTTATATTAGAAAATTGTGACAATTTTACATACATTTTGATTTGCTTTATCCGAAAGTATGTTATATGCAGGTTTGCTAAAACCAGTCAAATGAGCATTTTGAAATTAAGTACGCTTATGTGTATGGGTATGTTAATAAAAACAATGCAAAAAGTAGAATATATGTAAGTGAAATACATTAAAAAGAAAAAAAAGCATGTATACAGGGTAATAGATAACATGCGGCAAAAATTTAAGGGGTAATCTTAGGCTTATTCTAAAAATATTTTGTTCTTTAATGATTTCTGAAAAATCTCTTTATTTCGAAAATACAGAGTGAACAAAATTTGCAACAGTTACGACATTTTATTATCAAAAAGTACATGAAAAGTTGCTGAATCTACAATAAATGTTTGAAATGACTTTCTCCAGCCGGGATACAAGCATTCAATTTTTTTGTCATTGACTTTTTCAAACACACAAGAGTTGTTTCTAATTGAGTTACACTCAATTATCCGATTTTGCAAGTCGTCTAAATTCTCCACTAGAGTTTCGTAAACTAATGACTTCAGATAGCCCCATAAGAAATAATTCACGCGGTTTAAGTCTGGGGATTGAGCAGGCCATGCATGTGACCCACCTTGACCAATCCAGCGATCTCTGTATGTTGCAGTTAAATAATCACGAGCAAACAATCTGAAATGTGGTGGTGCATTATCGGGCACATTGCAATTCTTGTTGCCAATTGTACATAACTCAGAAACTAAAGTAGCATGTGTTCCAAAAAGTTGCAATACACCTCGCCGGTAAGTCTTGATGGTAGAAATTAAAATTCTAATCCAAACATTCAAGGAGATCTGATGTTGAAAACGATCTTCACATACCTGATACGGATTTTCATTTGCCTACACATGGTTGTTATGAAAATTTCTTTTTCCATTTTTTGAAAAACTGGCTTTATCAGTGAAAAGAATATGTGAAATACAAACCTAGTATTTTATTGGTTAAAGTTTGCTAAATGCTGAGTGTTCTTTTTAATATGTCGTAACAGTAAATTATGAAGACGCTATTTCTCACTTTTTCTATATCTTTTTATAAGATTACTATTGAGAGTTTCTAAATGCCTTATTTAGATAAAGAAACAAAACACCCGCCTGACCACCTTCTAGGTGAATTGTTTGTATATTGAAAGAAATGATACATAAAGTGTGATTTATAAATTTATTGGTAACAAAACCAAACTAGTGTGTTGGTCTAACATAATTAAATAGCTTGTGGTTAGCATAATTTAAGAATTTTAGCAGTTACCGGAAAGAATGTTATTAGTCTATAGTTTAAAAGGAAGTTTAAACTTGAGTTTTTTTTTAGGCACACATATTACAACTCCGCTCTTAAACTCAGTGAGTACATATTGATAGGATAAGCAAAAGTTAAGCATTTTTATAATATGAATGTTATTATGTTGACGTTTAAAGATTTTCCAAAGAACCTTCAGTCATTAGCATTGTCTGTTTTACCATCAAGATGCACTGATGAGGATTTGTGAAAACCGAAACAATTGTCTGTATTTGGTTGGCCGTTTTGGAATTGGATTGGGTTTGGGATATTGATTTTAAACCTTTGTTTTTCAATCAACTATATTTGATTGTCTACTTCTTTAGACATTGCAATTTGGTTGCCAGCAGTGATACTGAAGTTTTATCGATGATATTTGATTCTTTGGTTGAAGCAACATGATGGAGCTACAACTACTTTACACCACCAATTATTAACTTTTTAATTTTGGTCCAATAGTTACTTCCTTTTTGTGCATTAATTTGGTTGTATGCCTGTGTCTATTTGTTTTGTTTGTAGTCAAAAATCAGTTTATAAATGCATTTAAATCTACATTGAAACAAAAATTTTATTATTTATAGAATCTTTTTCAAACTTTAAACGTGTTTTCCAGAAAGGTCTTTGCGTATCTTAAATATAACTAGTAACACAGTAAAGTGGTTCAACTACAAAATAAGGCAAATGCGCAAAACTTTATTATTAATAAGAGAAGCTATGGTATGGTATGACAAACAACCTTAAAAATATTTTATATGTTATTATCTATTCAATAACTAAACTAGTCGCATTATTGCATAACGCCAGCAAGTTTTCCTAATGTACTAAAACGAGAATGTATTGTACCTGTTTTTGAAAAGGGTGATAAATAGAAAAATTAAACATAAATATTGGTTCCGTAGAAATAAATCCACTAAGAACGCAGTTTTGGCCTTTACAAATCAAGTTCTGCACGGTTTTGATGCTGGTGTCTGCACAGTAGTTTTCTTGATGTTAGTAAGGACTGTCTCATGACATTTTTCTTTTGTATTTCTATATCTTTCATCAGCAAACTTGTCGTTTGTTAAACTCCTACTTGAGTGAGAGGCGCCAGAGTATTGGTTAATAATTGTTTTCTTTTATAATTTTAAAATGTGATATTTAGGAATTACTTAATATGTCACTACAAATAAAAATACCTTTTAATTTTAACGAGTGAAACCATGCTTGTTGAAACTATCACATTAAAGACTAAATTTAAGTAGTAGTCTGTAAGCATTGAACTCGAATATTTGTAGCTTATAAGTCTCAGGAAACACTAAATTTAGAAGTTTATTCCACGTGTCGATAGTAAAAAATTTCTCTTAAAAGTTTTGGTCTTACATCTTTGTCAGTGAATATTTGTTACATGTTCTAGCAAGCCTTGTATTACAAGTAAATATTTGTTTAGTTGTCAATATGTCTTGTATTGTGTTTTAATAATGTTTATCTAAGTATCTAAGTCATTAGTTAATTTTGGGTAAGCATTGATGGAATTAGCTCGTTTTTTAATAGAATTTAGAAGAGATAATGTAGTGTTGGATGCACCTCTCCATACTTGTGAACTATATTTAATACAAGGACAAATATTTGTTTTATATGTATTCAAAAGCTAAACAGAAATAATAAAAAGTTTAACATTTAGTATCTTAAATTTTGATTTTAAAACAGTAGTAGTTAAGTTTTTTTAAAGTTAAAATTGACCATGTCGGGAATACTCTATTCAAATATTGTTTTGAGATTTTTGTATATTGATGCTACAGATTCTAAACTAGAAATTTTAAGAAAAAAGGTGCTATCATCTGTAAAACTATGAGTAGGACTTTTAATTATTTAAAGAAGTGCATTAATGTAAATCAAAAATAAAGTTGGCAAAAAAAGTGAAACACCACCATTTATGATTTTGGGGTCAAAGTTAAAACCATCAATTCTAACTATAATTCTTCTATTATTAAGAAAACTATTGATACAATTTACAGACTTATAATTAAGACCTATGTCCGATAAAATAGAGTTTGTTTATAAAATTAGGATGCCGTACCTTATCAAAAGTTTTTAAATGTCTAGAGCTACTCCATGTTTGTCTAAAGTAAAATTTCGTTTGTAACTAACATAAATCAGAAGATCTGTTGTCAAATGTTTTGATTGAAATCTATATTGAGTATCTGAGATGAAGTTATTTTGTATTTGTAATTACTTGATAATGTAAAAAATTAATATATTTTACAAAAACTTTTGACAGATTAGACAATAATGCAGTTGGTCTATAGTTTAAAGAATCAGACTGTCTTTTTTTTAGGTATAGGTTGAACATTTGCAATTATTTAACAATTTGGGAATGTTTCAATTTTCTATGATAAAGCAAATATTTTAGTCAAAATTCATTTGCAAATGTTTTAAGAATAATAGGTGAAATTTCATCTAAACCATATGCTTTTCTGGTATTTAATTTAAGAAAATATCTTATAACAACCCGTTGCCTAAAATGAATCGGACCCATTATTATACCACTAGCCGTCATTGTAGGTTCAGCAATAGAAAAATTTATATTAGTAGAGTTAGATGCAAATTGGTTTGAAAAAAATATTTGCTTTTTTTTGGATTAGTAACTAGTATGTTTTGATCATTTTGAAGATGAGGTATTGAAGATTAAATTAAATTGTTTGTTGTTTATAGAAAATTGGGAAATTTGATTAGCTTTGTTTCTATCAATCCTATCTATTTCAGATTGTTTTAGATTGTCACAATGTTTACAAGCTTTCTTATAATCCTGTTTAGACTGTTTGCTTCTTATTAACTGGTTGTTTTGTCTGAATGGAAAACAAGTACTTTTGTTTTGGTTTAATAACAGAAAATGGAACAAATTTTTTGATGACTTTCTGAATAGTTTTTGTGCAATTTTTTGCTGCAATATGTGGATTTTCAGAAAATAAACAATGAATGTCAAAATTAAAATTATAAAAAAAAAATCATTTTTATTATGTTCATCTTAGAATAACAATATATAAGGCACGGTTAAAGTTTGGTAGTAATAGAAAGAGAAGTTTTAACAACCAGAGTTATAAGTGAATGATCAGAATTTCCTAAAGCAGCCTCAACAGGGGTGCGTTCCAATTTAGAGAGTGTAGTTTGGGCGAACGACCTGATGTAAGACGTCAGAAGTACGACCTTTCTTCTTTAAAAATGAACGCGTTTGTCAGTTTTTAACGTCTGTCAACTGACTCAACTTATCAAATATATTCGACAATATAAAATTAAATTTATAATAACTATTAAAATAAATTCATTTTAGTATTTTATAATTTTAGTTAATACAGGAAGCTTAATTTTTACAAGTTTACATAATAATATTACTTCATAATACATTCTAAGAAAAGCATAATTTAAATCTCTCGTCGCCGGTAGACTTTACCCATCTCAGAAAGACGGGTAAACTTTTTCTACCCGGGCATCTTTCTCCTGTATTTAAGAACGGATGAGATGTACATTCTAGGGCAAACGTTCTGCATTTATGAACGCGTTAGTGTACAAAAATAACGCCCGGGCGCGTTTCTCCTCTAAATCGGAACGCACCTTTGAGATGCGTTCCGATTTACGGGTTCATAAATGCAGGACGTTCGTCCGAGAATATACGTCCAAGTCGTTTGTAAATACAGGAGAAAGACGCCCGGGTAAAAATAGTTTACCCGTTTCTCGGAGATGAGTAAAGTTCTAGGCGGCGGGAGATTTAAAATATGTTTTTCTTAGAGTATTAGGAAGTAATATTATTATGTAAACCTATAAAAATTATGTTTTCGATGTTAACTAAAATACTAAAATGAAAAATAAATTTATTTTAATAACTATTTTAAAATTTTAAATTTAATTTTATAAAATCGAAATATATGTTTGATTAGGAGGTTAGGATGTGTCAGTTGACAGGAAGAAACTGACAACCGCGTTCTCTTTTAAAAGAGAAAGGACGTACTTCTGACGTCTTACGTCAGAGCGTTTGCCCAAACTACACTCTCTAAATTGGAACGCACCCCTGCAGTTGTAGTCTTTGGAATTGTTAAAAGATATATACAAAATATAATAATCTTGGTTTACCAAGAAGTACATCTCGCGGAAAATATGTGGATTGTTGAATAACTTGAGTAAGGTTATGAGAAATAGTAAAAATTATAGCTTGTTGTCCGGATAGTGTTCTAGAAGATGATATTATGTAAATTAAAATCTATTAGCAAAATTATTTCAAAGTTTTTCTGTTTACCTTGAAGAAGCTTGTTAAAACTTTCAGAAAGATCATCAAAAAAGTTTGGAGTTGCTTTATTTGGAGAACGGTATATTCCTATTACAAAAATAATTTTATCGAAAAGATTTAGTTTAAGAAATATGGTATTATAACTAATGCCTTGAATTTTGTACGTCGTCAGTCTAGAATATGCTTGTTGTTTGTAGCTGTTGGCACAAACACCCTGTTGATCATCAAATGATAATTGGAATTTACTAGATTTATGCAATCTGAATCTTTATTATTTATTTTGGTTTCATACAAAAAAAGGATATGAGGTTTTCTATGTTCAAGATGCTGATGAACCAAATTTAATTTTTTTTTAGTTTACAAATATTTCTTTTAAGACACAAACTAAATCAGTGTTTTGTTGATTAACTTGTGAAACAGGCAAGACTTTGTTTTGTCAAATTAACCGTATTGTTATTCTTCTTAGTCGTTCGTCTAATAATAATAATAATAATAATAATAATAGACTTTATTTCCAATAGGATTATGCCTTATACAGAAAAAATCATACAATTTTAAATACTTGTGGTAAAATTTACAGTGTGGTTAATAAATAAATAAAAATAAAAATAATTATAAAATAAAAATAAAAATAATAGCATATGCAAATATAAGTAATGTAATCTAAACTACAAATTACTAAGACATCTAATTGAATTTTTTTAGACTTGTTTAAAAAATGTAAAAATACCTACGTCGTATTGGATACTGTGATAAGTTTGCAACATTTTTACGAGTGGTGAATTATGATGATAAAGAGTCCTAGGTGTTGCGTAGGTAAACAGTAATCCAATTTACACATAATTAATGATTTGTACAAACACATATATACATTAATATAGCTAAAATCTTTAATTGTTCTCATGATAAATCCTATTAAATTAAAACAATCATTTACAACAGGACTAATATGAGAATCAAAAGTAAGTTTTTCATCAAAAATAACTTCTACATCTTCCTACCTTCTTTGTCGTTCTTTTTCTATGTTGTTGTTTTTCTTCTTCTTTTTCTTCTTCTTCTTACGTCAGTTGTACTTTTGATGATCCGTGCGAAATGTACGGCCCCTGTACATTCAAATGAGAGGCTGTTTTACGTGCAAAATAATTAAATTTAGATCATAATACAAACTTACAATTTACACCTATTGCCAGGTCGGGGTTAATAGTTATTGTTAGTAGTTAGGATAGAGAATAAGTTGTTTTTTAAAAGAATAAAATAGTATAGTGCTAAGGTAAGAAGTTTGGGTACGCAAGGTCAGTAATTCTCGAAAGCTAGATTTAGCTTCTTTGCTTTTTCAAAATAGAAATAAGAGTAGGAATAGGAATAGGGTATTTTGGACCCAAGTCATGCAAAGACACTACTCCGTAAAAACAAGATCTGTCTACTGGAAGCCAATATCCTGATTTTAAATACCAGAATTTTGGTCCCGAGGGACAGGTCCAGTTCTCCTGCAAATATACTAAAAAAAAAACAGAGAGAAAGAAAGTAAACAAAGATATAAAAAATCCAGTTGGTGGGCAGAAGAAGTCAAGAAAACGATAAAGAACAAAAAAGAAATATGGAAAAAATACTCAACTTAAAAGAAAATGCAAAGAAAATAAAAATAAAAATAAAAGAATGAAAGTAATAAAAGAAACAAAGATAAAATCATAGACAAGATTTGGAAAAGAAATAAATGAAAACTTTTAAAACAAAAGAAAGAACATAATATGATAAACATAAAAGATAAAAATAAAAAAATAATATCATAAGAAGACAAAATAATGAAAAGATGAAGGCAATACTTCGAAAAACTAACAGAACAAGAGTGGCAGGTAACAAAACAAAAGAAGATAAAATGAAAGAAATAGCAAAAATTAAAAAAAAGACAATGTAATAGAAGCAATTAATAAATTTATAAACGGGAAGGCACCAGGAACATATAAAATAACACTGGATATAATAACATTTATAAGACAAGAACAAATTGTACAAATAATGGAACTAATAAATGACATAATCAGAAATGGAAAAACCCTGTTGGCGCCGCCAAATTGTATTATTATTTAATACGTTTTATTATATCTAATTATTTTATATTTATGGTTATTGTGACATCCGGTTGTAATTATTTGTTTTATTTGTACAGATGTATTTATTTTTAAGCCTTTATACCTGATTATCCCTTAAATTCCCAGAAATATGAATTTTATTACTCGTTGTTAAAAACTAATCATTGCACCCGTTTTTTCCCCCTGTACACTTTTACCCATTAAGAAATTGTATATATATATTGTATTTTATGTAAAACAGAGTGAGTTATTATTGAACTTGCAATCGAGCAGCAATAAATACATAGAGTAAGAAGACAGCGTTTATTATAAAAACCTACCCAATCTACTGAGACCGCGTGAGGACGTAAATTCAATTATTTCCACGTGGCTAAAACAAACCCATACATAAAAATGGAGATAAAAAATGTGAAAACTACAGAGGAATCACACTAACAAGCATACCAAGCAAAGTATTTACTAGAATTATAGAAAAAAGGATGAGACACAAACTAGAAACGACAATAGAGAACCAATGTGGGTTTAGAAGGAAAAAAAGCATACAGAACCTTATATTTATTATAAGACAGCTAACTGAAAAAAGAATAAAAAAGAATAAAGTACGTATGCTTCGTTGACATTAAAAAAGCATTTGAAAGGATTAAAAGAGAGGATATCTAGAAAAAACTAAAAGTGAAAGAAAAAAGTACTAAACGTAATTAAAAACAGGTACACAAAAAATAGAAATATAGTAAGAGTAAACAACGAGAAATCAAAAAAACTCTCAACAAAGAAACTAGTGAAGCAAAAATATATGAGGTAATAAAACAAGCAAAGAAAAAAAATGTTAAAAATAGGATATTAGAAAATAGAAAAAACAAAAATAGCAAAACTGCTATTTGCAGACAATATGGCAGTGATTGTAGAAACAGAAAAAAAATCTTCAACTTATCATAGAAATAATAAAAAATCATCTAAAAAAAATAAACATGAAAATAAACTGTAAAAAAATAAAAACCATAATAATTGCAAAAGAAAAACTGAATCATAAAATAAAAATTTAAAAAAGATGAATAGAACGAGTTAAATAATACAGATACCTAGAAACAATAATACAAAGCATCAAAAAATTAGAGAAAGAATTAGAAGAACAAATAGAAAAAACACCAAAAACTATATAGCATGTTAAAAACACTTTTTTTAACAGAATGGAAATATCAAAAACTACAAAATCAGTTAAAAAAGAAATCAGAGCAACATATTATCAACATATAACATATAGTAGCAAAACATAGAGGATGACAGGAAAACAAATAGAAATAATAAATGCAATGCAGATGAGATTTCTTAAGAAGATTTAAAACAAAACAAGAATAAAGATAAAATAAAGAATAGGATTAATTTACAAATAAAATTAATACAAAAAAATACGAAAGGCTAAATAGTGAAGAAAGAAATACCAAGAAAATACAAACAAACAAAAAAACACAAAAAAATTAAACAGCGCAATAAAGGAAAAGGCAACAAGAAAAAAGATCATTTGGGAAGAAATAAAAGAGATAGCCAAGGATAGGAAGAAATTGCGCAAATATTATTACACAAATTAATAATATTTGCCAAAACGGCAAAAAAAACTAATAAATAAATATTTTTATATTATATTTGCTCAAATCTACAACTTTCTACAACAGCAACAAATGTAGATTTTTATGACAATTTTGATATTATTAACCGTAAGAGGTTGTAATTATTTAACTTTTTTAAATGTTTTTTTTATCCGAATTGTTAAAATAATGATAGATTTTTTAATATACAATTAATAGTTCATATATTTTTTTTAACTTTTCAAATAAAATATAGTCAAAGTCAAACATTTTGCGCCAAAGAAATGACCATGAGTTCAATTAAGAAATTTTTTTTTTTGAAAATAATTAATTTGTGCGCACATTTCTTTTTTTTAATTTTTTTTTGTAAAAAAACGTTATAAATATGTATTTTTTGTTTAAAAATTTGTTATAATAATATAAAACTAAAATAAAATAAGTTGATATTACATTTTTAAATAATTTTGCAATGATATCTATATTATTGTATATTTGAAGTCAATTTTTCAATAATCTTCTAGATATGCAACTTTTTATTAAATATTCAAAACTTTATTTAAGTACTGTATAAACTTAACTATTTCTTAAACATATTTGTTTAGTTTAAGGATACTGGAAGAGTTCTTTGCGAAGTGGACAAATCATACACACATGCAAAACTAGCTGAAGTTGTAAGAATTTCAAAAACTAATGTAGCATAAATAATATTTAATTTTTATTTTTAGAAAAAGCTGTTTCTCTTACAGATGCTACATGATGACATCAATATTACTGCAGGTGGTCTGTTCAAAATTGATGGCACTCTGATTCCCGTGGTAAAAATTACTATACGGTATAAATTATATATAAAATAATTTTTTTTTTTAGTTATTTGCTGGTATTGGAACAATGGCGTTATTTATTATACAAATGGTGAACGTTTTTTCTAAAAAATGAAATAACATATTGTATTGAGAATGCTACAAGATTATTATAATCTTTACTTTAATACAAATGTATTTTTATAAAAATGCAATACGCAGCATATTTTTTAACACAGTGTTATAACATGATAAACAGTCTATTATTGCTGTTGCATATGTTTTTTATCAATTTTACAGTTTGCTTATCAAAATTAAAAAATATATATATAATATAATGTAAAAAAAAATAATCTTCATTGTCTTGCAGAGTATTTAAAAGAATATTTTGAAATTCTTACAGCATATAGAACAATTTAAGTTAAACAAATTACAGTTCCAGTATGTTGCTTGTCCGATATGAACTTTTTAATAAAAGGTTAATTCACTTTTCACCATTTTCATAATTGGAACAAAACTTTGTAAATTTTATCGTTAATCTGTATATGCACAACATAAATATTTAAAATAATAGCACATGTTTTAATTCTGACACAAGTTTTTTTCCAAGAATTTGAAGCATTATAAAAGTAATAGAAGCAGTTGCTTCAGTTTTTAAATATGTAATTTGAAGTGTTTAATATATGACTTGACAAATTAGATACTTGTGTATTAAAATTAATATCTTGTGTTTTTGGTGCCGTAGCTTTTTGTATTGGTTGGAATAATACAAATTTAGTAAAACAATTGGTAACTATGAATATCCTTTTTTATATTAAGACATCAGCTCTATCAAACTCAACAAGATAACTGAATAGCAATTTTTTTCATTTGTCTTATTTTAGAGTAATTTCACGATAGTTTGGACAATCGTCTCCACATTGATATTTCCGAGTTTGCTCAAATTTTTTACACATGTTTATTGTATCAAAACATGACAATTCCTAAAATTAAAAAAAATACAGTGTAAAATCGGCCATTTAAATTTTTTAGGAATATTTTGTCTCCTTTCAGTGTTTGTGCTGTAATTAAGCAAAAAATAGTCAAAAATCATATTCAATAGAGTGTATCTTATAAGAAATTTTTCATAGGACACAATCCAAAATTTCTCGCGAAAAATGGGAAAATTACTATTTTATCAAAAACTCAATATCTTTGTATTCGCTACGCCTGGAGACTTGAAGTTTGAATATGATACTTCTAAAACATAGTACTTTTGATCCAAAAAATTTAAAAAAAAACTGGATTTGCTTGCTCTAGGATAAAATATAACACATAATTGCAAAAAATGGGATTTATTGTAATTTTAATAACTTTCCTATAAGGTACACCCTTTTAAATATAATTTTTGACTATTTTTTGCTTATTTAAAGCACAGATCTAAAATTAATATATAAAATTAATATAAAATAATTTAAGAATTGTTTTATTTTGTACACTAAATATACAAAAATTGAGCAAAATCGAAGATATTAATGTGGGGCTGATTATCCGAACTATCGTGGAATTACCCTTTAGCTACATTGAAGTGTTTTTGGAGTATCACATACGAAACATTTTAATATATTATTACATACTAAAAGCATAGACTTAAAATATTCATAGAAACTTGCTACTGCGTCATGATGACATTTTGTTAAGATTAGTCTCATGATATCTTTTTGATGTTAAAAATCATAAATATTACTAAAAAACGGATATGCACTCAGCACGCGCTCTTGCATCAAGAATTAAAACAAAAAAAATCAAGATTACATATATTTTTCAGACCAGAATGGGTAGTCTTAGCTCATCGCAGCCTAAAGATATTTTTCAGTGGTTGCCAATTAAATTTAGAAGCTTCAAAACTGAGAGTAGAATTGACTGTGCAGTTCTGGCAAACCGAGTTTTGTTAGCGGAACGAGATTTTATTAAAAAAAAAATCTCAATTTTTACAAGTCCAGCAGTCAATGTGATGCTTGCTAGATGGTAATAAAATATCAAAGTTGCCACTGTATGCAATTTACTGAACTTGTTTTCTAGCCTGTACGTGCTAGGTGGTAGTATTGGTACTTCTGGAAAGCACTAAATGTTATGTGAGATAAGTTGGCAGTCGACGTTAACACTTGTTGCAACTTGACTATAACGTAACCTTAGACTGGTGTGTCTCTCAATGCTGGGGTGCCGTTGACGTAGCAGGGTTTGTTGTGACAACGTTGTCCTTTTGTAGAGAATTGGTTGCAGGAATACCGAATTGGCTAAGACAAACTTTAGTCTCTTACAACTTGATTGCGTTTGTTGCGTTTTCGTGTTTGCCGGTTGCTTTTGCTACTGCGCACTTGTGTAATGTTTAGGTGTTGTGTTGTCTTTTTTTTTTCTTTTTTCATACTTGTCAATTTTGATTTTACTAACTTAAGGTTTGTTCATTGACGGTAAGTGTTCAATGTGTTGCTTGTCTTTAACCTGACAATCTTCTTTTTTATTTACGTCCGTTGTCTCTGCTTCTGTAACGTTTGGTATAGTGAATTTAGCTGTATATAAATATAAATAAATAAAGCAGTTTTCGCTTTGACAATGCAAATTGCATTCTCTATTTCTGTTACTTTTAAGTATAACTCTTCAGTGTGCACCAGGTATCATGTGAAGGTGTAATTATTGGTGCCAAGATGTCGTCGTCCATGTAGTGTAAGGTTTGTCGCAACAACGTGAGTGGTTGCAACGGTACTGCGTTGGTTAAGGCGGACTTTCTGTTTTTAACAACAATGTGAATGCATTTGTTGCTGCTGCGGAACTGATTGCAAAATCTTTTTATGCACTTTGATCAAGCGCGTTGTGCAGTAAGCGTGTTTGATGAATGTCAGGGCGTAACAGTTTTGTTGATTTTAAAGCTACGTCTCTTGCGGAACCTTTGCTTGTAATAATTTCTGTTCTGCTCAACTCCATTTTTGCAAGACACCAACTAGGCCATCACAAGTTGTGCGTCTTTATAGCACGCAATAATGTGGATGTACTTTCTGGTTAACAATAAAAAATAATAAAAGTTAAGCTTCTTGAAAACTTACGTCTAGAAATAGATTACGTTATGAACTTAGTTTTGGTTAATCACATTAATGTACAAGAGTCACAATACTAAATTGTCACTACTGGATAGTTGTAATTTAGCTCAGTAAAGTTTGCACTCGGTTTACAAACACTTGGTCTTAGGGCTTTGCGAACGTAATCATAAATCATAAATCGTAAATCGTAAATCGTAAATCGTAAATCGTAAATCGTAAATTGTAAATCGTAAATCGTAAATCGTAAATTGTAAATTGTAAATCATAAATCATAAATCATAAATCATAAATCATAAATCATAAATCATAAATCATAAATCATAATTCATAAATCATAAATCATAAAACTAAAACAATAAATGAAAAAGAGTAAACATGTCTTAAATCACAAATCATAAATCGTTACAAAAACAGTTAAAATATTTTAAATCACTCGTGATGAATCTAACACTATCACTGTGTTTGACAAAAACTAACAATGTTGTCAACTAAAAAAATGAATGTTGCAACAAAAGGTTTTTAGTAAAGTTTTAAAGTTTTTACATAGAGAAGTGTTTTTCATTTCTACCGGCAACATATTAAATAATTTGGCGCCAGCATTTAACGGAGCTTTCATGAATTTGCTGGTTCTGCATTTAGTTAAGTGTAAATCCTTAAAAGTTCTTGTGGGATAAGAGTGAAAACTACTATTTGATGGTAAATTATTTTTACATTTATAAATGTAGGATAATAAGTTGTAAATATAAATGGACGGAGCGGTAAAAATTGAATTATTCTAAAAAAATTCCCGACAAGAATCTGTGGGATTTAAGTTATACAATAGTCTAATAATTCTTTTTTGACAAATAAAAACGCGGCTAAAATCAGTAGACTCTCCCCAAACTAAAATATTGAAAGACATTGCAGAATACGCATGAGCATAGTAAATGTTTAGCAACATGTAGTTGCTTACATTATGTTTTAAATTTAAAAGCATGTAATATGATTTGTTAAGAGAATTACATACGTTTTTTATATGAAGGCCCATATTTAAATTTGTGTCTAAAGTAGTTTCTAAGTATTTAATGGAATTGTTGTGTAGCAACGTACTACGTAAATTAACATTGTTATGTAAAGAAAAATGAATACATTCAGTTTTGTTTTTGTTAATAATCAGTTGATTGAAATTATACTACTCAGTAAATTTGTTGATAACTGTTGATATTTTAGTTTCTAAAGCTGCAAGATTATTGGCAGTTATAACAATTGCAGTATCATCTGCATATAGAAAAACCAACCTTATGTCAATAAAGTCTGCCAGGTTATTAATATACAGTGAAAACAATATTGGTGCAATTACACAACCTTGTGGTGTACCCAATTCTAAATTACATTGTCAAGATTCTTTTTGATTGTAAATTACTTTATTTTTTTTATCGGATAAAAAAGAACCAATCCACATTGTTATACTTCCTCTTAATCCCATTGCTTCTAATTTATGAATTAATATTGATGGATTGAGACAGTCAAAAGCTTTTTGCAAGTCAAAAAACAAACCTGTGACCATTAGATTATTATCTAAATGCTTTAGTATGCATTGAACTAAATTAGTTGTTGTTTCGACAGATTTATTCTTTCGAAAACCATGTTGAGAAGACGTTAAAATGCTATATTTATCAAAATAATTTACGATATTATTGAGAACACTTATTTTAATTATTTTTGAAAAAATACATGTAATCGATATAGGGCGATGTTTGCAACGTTGGTAGCTTCATTTTTTTTATGCAAAGGAATTACGGATGCTATTTTTTAAAGAATCGGGGAATATACCACAAAGAATTGAGTTGTTTATAAAATTAGCTAAAAAATCAACTAAAACAAATTTACAATGCTTTATTATTTCTGTGGGTATATTATAATTATCAGTTTTATTTTTAGAGTTTATTACGGAAACTATATCTTCAGAATTTACAGGGCGCCAGAAGAAACTATTATTATTGATCTTTTTCATGCAAGTTCCATTTAATAAGATATTGTTTTTAAACGTGGTTTTTACTTCATGTAAATCACATGTTAAAAAATATTCAGCAAAAAAATTGCAACTTCATTGTCATCAATTATCAAACAACCATCGGCTCCAAAAAGTTCAATTTTATTATTATTATTAGATGCTTTTTTACATTCTGAATTATTATTAATAATTGACCAAGCATATTTAGTTTTATTAGGTGCCTCCCTAATTAATTTATCAGTATATGAACGTTTATTTTCACAAATAGTTTTATTTAGTGTTTGTTTTGTGGATTTTTATATTTGTCAATAATTTCTTGTGTACCGTAAAGTTTTTTTAATAAATTTAATTTTTTTAATTCATTGATTGGATTTAGAAAAGATATCTTCAGTTACCCATGGTTTACGTGGTGTCTGGTTATTTACTTTAATTGTTTTAGCAGAGCAATAAAGATATACAGGCTGTTTCCTAAAAAACGCCGGAAGCTATAATTTTCTTATTTTAAATTTTAGACTCAACAAACTATATATATTCTTAAATGGCAAGAAATAAACTATCTTTTGACGTTTTCAGTTTGTAAATATATTTTACTTGTTTCGAGTAACGATATCCATCATCGTTATTTTAAATGGAACACCCTGTATATTTTTATATATTTTGATTCAGGGTAAAATTCTATCTTTTTCGACAGATGTGTTAAATGAGCAGATTATTTCTTCTAAATTATTTTTAAATATATTGATTGAAATATCATTTAGTCACGTTTTATTATCAACTTTTGAACGGGGCGTTCAATATTATTTAAACATTCTATATTAGTTACCTGTGCAAAATGATCGGAAAGGCCAGCTTCAAAAGTGTTATAACTTATTAAATCAGTTGGATGATTAGTAATAAAGTAATCTACACAAGTTTCATAAATGTTTCCATTATTAATAGCTATGCAAGTTGGTTCATTGAAAATCGATTTTAATTAATAAGACTGCAGGATATCACATAACATTCTTTTGTGCAAACTATCAACTAAAAAGTTAATGTTTAAATTTCCGCAAATAAATATACGCTTATATTTTACATAATTTTTTTTCAAAAGTTCATCAAAGTTATTTATAAATGTCTCAAAATTACCACAGGGTGATCTATAAATAACAATTATACAATACAATTTGTTATACATTACTATAGAAAATTCAAAGTCAATTTCAATTATTAAATGATCGTGTTTTGAAATAAGTTGAAAATGATCGGAGATATTATTTTGACAAAACACTATTGTGCCACCACGCAAGTACGACAGAATGCAGTAACTAATTTGTATCCGGCAAGATTAATATTGCTCAATTTTTAGCCAATGTTCTGATAAACAAATAATATTTGCATCTGTAGCGCATAAAAGAGTATTTAAAAAATGTATTTTATTTTGTAGACTTGAATATTTATATGAAGTAGTTTAAACTTACATGACTTTGTTACATTTATTACGGCAAGGTAACACGTGCTTAGTGTAAATTTTTGTAAAAAACATTTTAAGAATGCATTAACTCAAAATATTTATTACAAATAATACTATTTTTCAAATTTTAACTCAAATTGAATCTTTAAAAATGGATAATGTGTAAAATAAACAGCAACATTCTAATAAATACTCTAACAACTAACAGCAGTTCTAATATATGTGTTATTGTATTTAATAGATATTGTGTATCCGGGTCAAGAAAGGTCACGGTCCACAAATTCACCGACCGCGAAGAGAGATATTGTAGTAACTCTTGTTGATTAGGTTGTTCTTGTTATTACAATTATAATTAAAACTTCACCTTAATACTTTAATATTATTTATTAATAATTAATTCTTCACTTGACTTGAGCCTTGCGGCTCAAGCTCAGAGCTACCGCTCTTTTCAATACTTAAAATATAACTGACTTAAAACAATTCCTCTCGCATATTTATATTGGTAGATAGGGATGAAACCGACCCTTGACCATAAACAGATGGTTTATAATCTTAATGGGTTTTTACAGTCATAAAATCGGGATTCCTTCTTTTACTAAATAAACCGTTTAAAAATGTTTGATTCAATTAATTCAACTTTTACAACTTTTTATGTCAATACTACTTCATATAAAAACTTTTTAATTTTTGAATACTTAAATTTGTCTTACTTTGAAACAAATAAATTACAAACATAGACGCCAGTCTTCTTGAATCGCACATAGCTAAATTTTAAGAGCTTGATTTACCCGCCAGCTAACCAGCTAACGTTTAATCAACTAAAACCATTTACAATCTTCAAAGATTTTTGTATTGATTTTCAAAGTTAGAATGTAGAATTATACTTTGTCTCTCATTTTATTATTAAAATTTTGATAAAGAATCGAATCTATTTATAAATTACATAATTAATTTAAAATACATATCTATCTATTTATATATACATGTTTCGTATGTACCTTAATCATTTCATTTATACTGAGGAACGGCGAAGAACGAAAATATCTTCGTGTGAGCCGCAACACGACGGCGACATTTTCTATTCTTCGGACGGCGTGGATGGCATCTTAATCATCTTATGTTATTAGCAGCGGCGTCGTTGTCGATGGCGGCAGAACGGCAAAGGCAACTGGAATCTGTTCGATCCCAGCGCTGTCTCCAAAATGTAACTCTCAATGTTATAGTGATGGTAGATGTTATTATTAAAACTTTGTTCACCACTTTAATACTTTAATATTATTTAAATTAATTCTTCACTTGAGCCTTGCGGCCCAAGCTCAGAGCTACCGCTCTTTACAGTGTTTAAAATATAACTCACTTAAAACTATTCCTCTCGCATATTTATATTGGTAGATAGGGATGAAAACGACCCTTGACCATAAACAGATGGTTTATAATCTTAATGGGTTTTTACAGTCATAAAATCAGGTTGGGACACAACAATATATTTATTTGAAACGATAGCTTGTTGAGAGAAAATTTTATTAATATGTATGCTTCGTTGTAATAAGCTTCTCATTGATAAGAAAGATTGAATATATGCAACTCTGTTAACAATATTTAGTATTACGGGCTCTTATATTGTAAGTAAAAATTATCATATACGCCTAAGTTCTTACTTTTGAACACGGACATGTGGCGACAATTTCTATACGTTCATGAACTGTAGTATCATAAAGTAAGCTTGTAATAGCTTTTGCAGAAAGAAAGCATTATTTTAGACAGCATATACGTATAATCCGCTCTTTATAGTACTACTGTATACAATAAAGTAAGAATTATCTTACTTTCTAAATAAAGCTGTCTTTACTAAACTGAAACAGTAATCAAATCCTCACTTTCATACATATATATCATACAAAGTAAAGCATAGTGCTGTTCATATATCTTCTGCAAAATGTAAATGGTTAATTTTAATTATACAAAAAAAAATTAGTTTAATTAAAAAATAGAAATAACCTTGCACCATTTATATCTTCTACATATTGTGTTTATTGCACAAAATAAGTATCAATTTATTTTATTAAACTATATTCTGAATTTATTTACTAATAGTTTTTACACCAATAAATTATTATCTGACAAATAATAATAATATCTTTTTAAAAGAAAATTTAATATAAAGCTGAAACAGATGTATACTGTCAACCATCTTAATAAATGATATTATATATTATTCAAAAGTTAATAAATTAACTCAATTAAGACCAAACTATAGATTCAATCCAGTCAATATAATTAGAAACCCTTGTGTAGACTCCTGCGCTCTTTGAAATTCCACAAGGTTTCCCAAACGATGTCACTCCACATACCAACCAGCACTGTCGGATTGCTAGCCGTATCTGTAAAGGGCCCCCGGAATCTCCCTAAAACATTTTTTTTAAATCATTTATGTTATCATAACTTATATCTAAAAAATTACCGGACATGTATCAGCGGTTAAATTTGCAGCACAAATTTGCAAATCTTGCACAATACCCATTGGCAACTTTTTTCTATCTTCAAATTTATAATCATTATTACATTGTGCGTTATCAATATTATTTAAAATCACAACCTGTAGATGATCAGCCATTTCTCCATCAAATTCCAACCTACCCCAACCTGTTGCTTTAAATTTGGTTTTTTGTATTGCCATTTTATTTTGAAGACATGCCGGTTTAACGTAATCTGAACTTTTATAATCTCTATCTAATTCCAAGATAGCAATGTCAAAGTATTTAGATGGAGGGCGATAATTTGGGTGTCTTATCTTGTTGACCACTGTAAAATCTTGAGGAGCTGCTAAGTCTGTGTTGATTGCCAGATTTAAGTCTCCCAGACGGATAAATTTTACATCACCACTAAAATTAATTAATTGTTTTTAAAAAACGTACTAATATGTTTAATTATAGCTATATTATATCATTAATCAATTTTATCATTTAATAAATGTACATTTTGACATTTTGTTTTTGTTTTGTTTAACATTTGTAATACGCCCGCAATTAACAAATCTTCTGAATGAGTTTTACAGTGTATTTAATGACATTGTTCCAATAAAACCATCACACACCAGATTAGTCTTGTAAAAAAAAACTCCGGTACGAGCTCCTAAGTATACTTTACAGATCCACATACTTCTGACTAATGGGATAATCAAGAAGAGCAGCACTAGCTACTAGACTAATTTGTAAGATGTTAAAGTGCAAATAAAAAAAAACAGTTTAGAGTACTTAAAACATCAAGTGAGTTCTATGAGTAACAAACCACTACCGCATCATCTGGCTGCATTCAAAGACTATCTGATTCCAAATAATAAAAACCACAACCAATAACACAAAAGGGAAAGGCGCAGTAACTAAAAATAATAAAAGAAAGAAGAAATGTAAAAAAATGAGAACTGACTGCATTATAAGTTTTTTTTTTATAATAATTTCTATTAAGCGTTAGTTTAGTTTTTTCTCTGTATTATACTGAAATTGCATTAAGGGCCCCTTTCAATTATTTTAGTATGTTTTTATTATTGCTCCACACCTTATGCAATTCTGGTTTAATATTTGTATCAGTTTATAAAAATAATAAATTATTCGTTTGTTTTGTTATGCACAACGTGAAACTTTATGAGTAGAAATCTTGTAACTTTTTTGTCCTCAACATATTTATTTTCAGGTCGCTAATTGTTTAATTTGTAAATACATAATTTCATAAATAGTTCTCAATCTTTTTGATTTTAAACACTAAACTGCAAGAACTTCTTGAAAAAGTTTTAGAAGAAAGAAACTATGGTACATAAAACTTTCTATTTGACCATTGTCAATGATTTGACAAGAATTTATGTTTACTGTTAACTAGGGGTGGCCAACCCAAATGAACTTGCGGGCCACTTTGGTAATGCTTCATAACTCCGCGGGCCGCATATAAAACTATATATCCATATATTAGATTTAGACTTACTATAGACATTTTTTGAAGTAATAAATTGAAACAAAATATAATTTAACTGTTCTGCAAACTTTAAGCTCTATACTCTTTGCAACATTAAAAGACTATAAAGAAAAGTAAAAAAAAGCCAAAGACACAAGAATAGGATACAAAAAAATAGAACAAATTGGTATTCAAATCCTAATGATTGCAGATGACATAATATTAATAGCAGACAAAGAAGATAACTACAAAGAAACAAAAGAATATACGAAGAAAAACTAAAAAAGATAGGCATGGAAATAAACACAAGCAAAACAAAGACAATGATAGTAGCAACAAAACATAAGAGGCACAAGATAAAATTGGAACGACAAATAATTGAACAAGTAAAATATTACTATCTTGGTACAATAATAAAAAATACAAAGAATATAGACATGGAAATAGGTGCAAGAACTTGAAAAGGAAGAAGAATATTCAATGCACTCAAAAGACAATTCTTGGTTAAGAAAGAAATAACAAAGACAATAAAAACAAAAATACAAAAGGCAGGCCCTAATATACTCGAGCTAATCTTGGACAACAGAAAAAAATGAAAGCAAAATTAATGCAATGGAGATGAAATTTCTAATGATAATTAAAGAAATAACGAAAAAAGATTAAGTAAAAAACTCGGAAGTAAGAAATAAACAAAAAATTAAACCTATAGAAACATTAATAGAGGAGAGATAGCTACGAAGGCTAGGACACATACACAGACTGGATAAAACCAGAATAACAAAAAAAATACAAAAATTGAGAATACAGGGAAAAACAAGGAGCAGGTCCGAACAGGCTCACAAAGCAGCAGAAAAAAAAAAAGAAATAGAGTAGAGCGAGATAGCGAAAATAGTCCAAGATAGACAAGCTTAGAAAAAAAATAAAAAAATAATAAATTATTTTAAAATTAAAGTTAATTTTTTGTCATAATTTCTACAGTTAATTTTTGAATAAATGGATGCACAAATAATGTATTTTTTTAAATAAATTGGTTTTCACTACTTTGGCCATTATTAAATAAATATATTTTGTAAAAGTGTTATGAATATCGCGGGTCGCAAAAATGTTCCACCCGTGCTGTAGACCATACTCCACCAAAAGCAAGACAAGAAGTTTTAATGTATTTCTACAATGCCATCCTTGACAAAATAAAGCTCATAAGGCAATCTTACGGTTATACCATTAGCCAGAAGTTAGAGCAGACGTAAAAGCTATATCCGCCGTTGCCTAACAAGCTCCCGCAATATATTACATAGCACCTTTTAATGCAACCCAATCAGGAAACAAAATGGCTTTTACTATCATGGATCTATACACTCAATGAGTCAAAGCTATGCCGCTGCTTTCAACGAACAGTAAAGCCAACATCTAAGCCCTTAAAATCCACTTAATCTACAAATGGAAATATTCGAAAATTTTCTTGTCGGGCAGTTCCAATCTCGCAATCCCAATACCAGTGCTTAAGAACACTTTGCAACAATAAAAAGTTAAACAGCATACCACCGCCGCTTACTATCAACAAGTGAATCTAGTCGAGCGTTGTCAAGCTAAATTCAAAAAGTTTATTAGATCATTAATAAAAACACTTGAACAATAAGAATTGGGACGAGTTGTTACCACTCGCGGTATACCACAACAACCGCAAAACCAATGTCGCTACTGGATTGACACCAAGTGAACTTCTATTAGGCCACAACTTGACGGAGCCCCAATTGTTTAACCTGCCGGACTACCCAACGAAATTTACAAGAATGCTGCTGCCGTCGAGGAAATTAGATAAAATTAATACTAAATGAGAAAAGGACACTTTTTATTTGCTATCGGTTTGGCCAATCACATCGATCTGTGGGAGGAGCCTATAGATGGTTTTGTATATAAGGACCGGTTTAGTGTTACGGTTATACCCTGCTCGTAAACACGCTTCAGCCAAAACTCGCGCAACTAAACTCGGGAGTATAAAACTTGTTACTTTCAGTTCACCGTACCGCAGATTCTGAACCAAATTAACACGTCAACATAGAGCTCCCGACAAACAAAACCCAGTGTCCGGAACAACTGGAACTTCATCCGACCGTCACTACCTTTTCCGGTAAAGCACCGAAACGGCTACTAAGGCGAAGAAGTCATAAGACAGGAATTTTCGTCTACTACATTTTCTACTGCTGTCGGCTTGCTAACGACGACCCAACAACGCACCAAGATCTATATTCGGCATCCTGCGTGTGCGTGTTTGTTTAAAGGGTACTCTGGGTGGGTACAAAATGTGAGCCTTCTGAGTAAAGGTGTCTATCAAATAATTCATACTCAGTTACAGAAACATCAGTTATGCAGACACTGACCTTATAGAACACCGTTATCGAGAGCAGCCTTCAATCTTAAACAGGCCGTCACTAACACCTCCAGAAAAGAGACTCTGAATATAGTGTAATAGTAAGCGTAGTAAGTGTGTAGTAAAACTAGATTGGACGTCCGACACTCCCAAATTGACACCTGACAACCTGATGACGGCAGGCAGCTTTTATTCACAACACCGATGCCAGCAAGTTTGCTAAGTATCAGCGGCAACACTTTCTGCAATTATAATCGTGAAAGAAAAGCTAGAAATAAAAAAAAACTAGTAAAAGAAGAAATTAGCAAAAAGAAAGCAAATATAAGACTATGACAATGACTATGATAAAAATAGCAGACAGAGGAAAAAAAAATAACGGACAAAAGAAAATAAACTTGTTATTATAATACAGAAATATTGATCAGGAACACAACCACAGTCAATTTGCAAAAAATAAAAAAAAAATTAAATAATAGAAAAGATGTATATTCTGTCAGAAAGAATCACATGATAATGCAGAATACACTCTAGTAAAAAATATTAAAAACTAGAAAATATAATGAAAAGCAAAGTAGATAAATAATCAATAAGAAATGCCTAAAAAAAAAACAAATAAAGAAAGTTAAAAAACTTTGCAAAAAAAGTACTTACGTAATATGGGAACATACACAAAATAAATGCTAAAGCTAAAGCTAGTGAAAAATAGTTAATTACAAACTATTAAAAAGTTTGTTTTATTATATCGACAAAAGTAGATGCTTAATGTAAAAATAAAGTCATTTGTGGATTTTTTATATTATACTGTACTGTGTACTTACAGTTCTCTGCTCCAGAGACAATGGGCTGCTGTTAAAACATGGCGTGTACTAATAAGGCTTCCTCCACATCCCCATTTAATTTGTTCTTTTGTGCCGTAACCTAAAATTGCCTGCAAATTTGTTTTATTATTATTATATACTGAATAAATAATAAATGACAAAAACAACTTTACTAGTTTAAAAAAGAGAAAAAAACTTATATAGCAATGCCTTACATCGCAAATCTAGATTCTTTGATTACACGCTGTAATGGTAACCGTTTAGGTTCACAATGAATGAATATGTTTAATGTACAAAAATTGTTTACTGAATGATTAAAGTCTTAGGCGTTTTCATACGCATATTAAGTATTTTGGATTCAGGTAATACACACAGTATTTCAACAACTGTGTGACGGTGGTGGGAGTTTTATAGCCAGAATGAAGAATGCATAAACAATACATTTGGAAACACAATGATGTTATTGTACCGCAGTTAGACTGACACGTTTTAAGATTGATCTTCTTATTTTTGTAGTTTAACGCTCTCAGGAGTGACCAGTCAACGCATTCCGAATGCTTACGTTAAAATAAAAACGTTTAACGTTAATGTTATATTCAGACGCGGATACTTTTTATAGACGCTAATGTAATATTTAGTTATATTGTTATTGAAAATATAAAATATAAATTCTTACAATCACAAAAAACTATAAAACAAAAAGATTTATAAGAAATACATGAAGTAAATAAATAAACTAAAGAATTGACACAAATAAATGGATATTTGTTTTCTAAGATAATTAAAAAAAAAACATAACCTAACCTAACCTAACCTAACCACTACACCACCCGGGCGGAGGATATTTAGTTATTTGGTTTAAGCCAAAAATTTATATTTACAAAGAAGAATTTTTTTTTTGTTACTGCTCAAGTTGTCTTTACACTTTGTAGGTATATTAAATTATTATTATTGACAATATTAAATATATGTAGTTTAAATTTTTTTTTTCTCTTACCATATGAGGAAATTCACCTGCTAGTGATTTTTCTCCTCCATAAGCAAGGACACCATATGTGTTATTGGACTCAGGATAGTACATCCATGTCGGTGCGGGATGCCAATAAAGTTTAAAACAAACTGAAATATAATTTATGCTTTGTAAAATAAAAACAATATATTTAATGTAGTAAACGTATTAAACAATTCTTACAAATTTCACTTTTTCTAACCGGGCAACAAATTAACTTTTCGTGTCCTTGGTAGCCACATGTAGTCAGGGAGATATTTTGGGACAACACATTATTAATGGTATCACATTCGGAATGCAATTTACAAGTCTCTTCCATATATTTACAAAAATTTGGATTTGCCGTCGAAGAATCTGTAAGAGCACATAGCCGCTTATTTTACATTGTATAAGAAGATGGTTTATTTAAAATAGTTATTAAGTAATAACAAATACAAATTTTCTCCTAATTAATATTATATAGTTATAAACATAATAAACACAAACGAGTGTTTATGTCTTTTTAAACTTAAGCATTGTAATACTGTACTATTGTATGCTCAGACAACATAATAATAATTATATTTGTTTAGAATTCTAAAAAAAAATATACTAAAATTAGGATAAAAACACAATCAATCTAAACAAAAAACTATGAATTCCTTTCTTTCAGTTTTCTTGGATTTCCGTTTTTTTAATTTAACAGTGCTTTTCTCCTTTTTTTAGAACAATAGTCATATTTTGATTTTGTTTCTTTTCATTAATTATTTTTCAATAAAAAAATCTTTTTTTAATGCATTTTATATATATATCCATACATTAATTTTATTTTTTCTAGTTCTATAACTAGCATTTTCAGTTCTATCCTATCTATCTTATCGATTTTTCCTATTATCCTACACTTATTATCAAACTATTGTTGTCTAACTTTATCCGTTTCTTTTCCGTATCTACATTTCTTTTTTCTTTCTTTTGTGTTGTATGTTCTAAATTATTTTTTTTACTTTAGTTTTGCTTTTTGTGTTACCCATGGCTTTTTTTGTTATACCCAATATTTTTTTCTGTTATTTTTTTAATTTCTGAGTTGATTGTATTCCACTTTTCTTCTACTCTGTGCAATCTTAAATATACTTATTTTGTTTTTATTTTTTATTAAGTCATCTTTGTCTATTTTTTTTAGTTTTTTTTAAGTCCCATTTTCTTGTTATTGTTGCTCTTTTTAGCTTTATATTCAACTTTGCAAATTTGCTTCCTGCATCCGTCTCCATGTACTTTCCAAGTATACAGTCTCCTCATGTGGTTTGTAACTATTAGTCTTTTTTCTTTTTAGAATTCAATTAGTTTTTTGCCTTTTTCTTTTCTCTGTCAAAGTCCATACTTGCCCACCACTTTTTTACACTTTTTACACATTTGTATAAATTTTTACTCACTCACTAGCACTCCCACCTCATTTTATCTGTGTCACTGACTCTTATTATGTCAGTTTATTTCTCAGCATTTCACGTCTTAGGTTTTCTAGTTTTTTATTCTTTAGTAGAGTTCTGACGTTCCAAGTTCTAATTCTCATTGTTGATCTTGGAAAATTAATTTAACTCCGAAATTGACTACTCTGATTACAGAAAACTAAATAACGTCACCAAAACCAAAACAGCACCCTTATCAAAAATCCAGAAGATTTTGAACGATTTTACCAAATTTCATCTAACAACTGGATATTGGCAAATTCTAATAAAAGAAAGCCACAGAAAGCTTTTGCAGCTCCATATGGACTAACCTACTTGTTTACGGTAATGCCATTTGGGTTCAAAAATGAACCAACTACTTTTTAAAAACACAATTCAAAAGTTTTGGATAGTTTTGGTCTACTTAGACAATATTATGGTTAATTCTCAAAATCACAAACAACTCATTAATTATTTTTGCAAAGTACTAGAACTGTTGCAGGAATATGGACAAAAATATAAAATGTTGAAGTGCAAACTTGGCAAAGACAATGTAGACCACTTAAGACATCAAGTGAGTGCCAAAAGAAATAAACCCTTACCACATCATCTGGCTGCAGTCAAAGATTATCAGACTCCTAATAACAAAATAATACTCCGCCGTTTTATGAGAACTTACACCAGCCCACTAATTGAACTGCAATGAGCAAAGAAATCTTTTGTGAGGACGAATGCCAAACAACAGGCGTTTAAAGCCGTAAAGACCCTTTCAGCTAACCAGGCTCAGATCAGGTATACCGTTTGTCTTCCAAACGGATGATTGTAATCTAAGTCTTGGAGCTGTTTTATACCAAGAAGAGAACGACAAAAAGCACGTTTTGTCTTATGCCAGTGCCAAACTAACAGAGTCACAGAAAAAAGTATATTTAAATGAGTTGGAATGTTTGGCAATTGTGTTGGCAGTGAGAAATGTTAAACAGGTCCATCGACGTCAAAGCAAAATTGACTCGATGGTCACTAATTTTACAGGAGTTAACGTTGTTGCTAGAACATACTCCAGAGAGTACCATCATCCTACCCAATGTTTTGTCTAGAAACTCGGGAGACAAGTTAATAGATTCAGCCTTTGAAGCCAATGATCGGTTTTTACCGCTCAAAACCAACTATGAACCAACATTCAGCAACCTTACTAGAATACTTGCCAGCTTTCATCCGTCACACAAGAAAACGCTTTTAGTCAACCTACTCGAAGGTAAAGCCCTTGCGGAAATGGTACTCCAATGCCAAAAGAAATGCCCAAAAACTAGAAACATCATTCAAAAACACCAAGAAGGTCTAGCGAACCCAGATTACTCTAGAGATACAAACATAGGGGTATTGTTTAGGTAATTACAGCAATTTGCTCTGCACCTCCGCCGGAGGAGAACAACTATCTGTACTACCAAAAACAAAACAAAAAGTTTTAATGTACTACTACAATGCCAATACTGCAAGCCATTCCAGACTTTACAAAACTCATAAAGTAAACCTACGGTCATACCATTGGCTTGGAGTTAGAGAATACGTAAAAACCCATATTTGCCGCTGCCTAACGTGCTTATGCACCAAACCTGGCCCCTAACTACCAATAGCTCCGCTACGCAACGCACAGAAAACCTCCTGGGAACACGTGGCAATAGATTACATAAGACCCTTTAACACAACCCAATCAGAAAACAAAGTGGCCGTTACCATCATGGATATGTGCACCCAATGAATTAAAGCTGTGCCACTACCATCAGCAACCAGTAAAGCCACTATCCAATCTTTTAAAAATTATTTAGTCCACAGTTGAAAAAACCCAAAAATTCTCTTGTTGGAAAATGGCCCACAATTCCAAAGCCAAACGTTTAAGAACACCATGCAACGTTGAAAGGTTAAACAACATATTACCGCCACTTACTATCCACAGGCAAATCCAGTCAAGCGGCATCACGCAGAACTCAAAAAATCTATTAGGTCTTTGATGGAGGAACACCTAAGAAATTATTGGGACAAGCTATTACCACTCGCGGTATACCATAACAAACGCAAGGCTAATGCCGCCACAAGACTGACAACATGTTAGCTTTTACTAAGCCACAACTTGATATAGCCAAAAAGCTAAGATGCCTCAGCCAAGCAATTACCTGATCAAGACAAAAGACCAAGACATTGCTAGGCCTTATACCGGAAAAAAAACCGCAAACGGCCAATATACGGACTTACGTTCTAAGAGACCAGGTCATGGTGCAAGGCAAGATCAAAAGTTTTGCAAATAAATAGATAAGCTCAAAGATCTTATAGAACTCCAATCAGTCAATCAACATCAACCATGGTAAAAGCCTATGAATGATCACGGTTCCGTATATAAACCAATTTTTTGACCCAAACTCAATACATCACGGGCTGTTATGTACAAATCTTGAGTAGTCATGAACCGTTACCGCGCAGGAGCACAGGTCATTTTTGAAGCTAAATGACAGTGAGTAGTAAAGTGTTACCGGACATGTCCGGCACCCCTAAGTAGACGCCTGATGACTTCATGACAATCTATGCAAGACCATGAACTTTAATCAGCTCTCACATCATGTCCTCCGTCAAAGAATAGTTCACAACGCAATTTTCGTTAGCTACACCAACGCCAGCACTGCAACTTTTAAACGAATCTGACTCTTGAATTTCTTGTACACGTAGATTCTGATAATGTATGCAATGTTTAAGATTCAGCATTGTATTAAAATTTTATGTGTGAGAGTATTTAAACAATAAAGTTATAAACCATAAGTGTTTTTATAAATTGCCCAAACGTGATATGGTATTATTCATAATGCTTGTTTAATGTAATAAATTATACAATATTTTTTAAATGCTCACTACTTTTAAGCATTAATAGTTACAACATATTCACTTTGCCTATAACATAAAAAAAAATGATTAAACCGTTCATATTGCAAATAAATTCTATGTCTAAATTATAAACAACTTTAGCAAACATTTAGTATTTATTTACAATGCAACCATTGTAATTTAATGCAAGTTTAAAACGGTTGCGATATTTAGTAGTTTTAAACTAGTACAGTAACAAAAAAATTCAAAATAAATTTAAACTAGTGTGATAATCTAAAAATAACTTACATTTTTCATTTTTCCAAATTGGACAGCAAATTAAGTGTTCTTCTTTGTAGCCGCATGAAACCACCGGATTTTCTTTTGATAACAACTCATGTTTAACAGTATTACATTGTGAGTAAAATCTACAAACCTCAGTCGAGTTACAATAATGTGGATTGTATTTTGGCAAATCTAAAAAACACAAAAATTGTGATTGTCAAAAAACAACAAATAGAAATTGTCATATAAAAAAGACAAAACTGGCGACTTATATTTAAACAATAATTAAACATTAAGTCCGCGTTTATATTGTCAGTGCAACGTGTTAATCCGGACTTAGCAATTTAACTTGGGCTTAAATTTTAAGATGTGTCGGTGAGGTCGGCTATTAATAACTTCTGTTTCTAATCTTTTGTTTTACACATTATTAATAAATTTTTTTTTTTCAAAGACGTTGTTCATAATTTGCAAAAAAAGTCAAATATAATTAATATAAATCAATCACTGAATAATAAAAGCTAAACATAATTAAAACAGCTAGAATTGATTCCAGATATTCTACCTTACTGAAGAACATCTACAATAACGCTACATTACAAGTAAAAATTGAAAAGGATATGATCACCAAAATCATACCAATTCTAAGAGGAGTACGGCAGGGTGACCCCATATCACCAAAGTTATTCACCCTCGCAATGAAAGACATTTTCAAGAAAATTAATTGGAAAACAAAAGAAATAAAAATTGATGGAATATACTTGAACCACCTAAGATTTGCAGACGACGTTGTTCTAATTAGTGGTAATAAAGACGACCTAAAATTCATACTAGAAGATGTAAAGAGAGAGTCAGAAAATGTTGGTCTTATGATGAATTTCTCATAAACCAAGATAATGTGCCCTGACAACCGACCAATCACAATTCACAATGAACAAGTACAATCAGTACATCAATATATATACCTAGGCCAGCTCATTACACTGGGCAAAAACAATCAAACGGCAGAAATCACAAGGCGTATTAGACAAAACTGGACTGCATTTGGAAAATTGGGGCATATCCTAAAGAACCCGGAAATACCTCAATCATTAAAACATTCCAAAATACTGACAGTATTACAAAATACTGAATCAGTATTTTGTCCACCATACACGGTCATTCCACACCGCCTGTATTTTCCTCAGTATCATAAGATACACCGGCTAGTATAGAAGTATTTTAGTATGAATAAACAAAAAAAAAAACGTGCCTGCAATAATTCTTGTTTTTTGTCAAAACGCAGGGTAGTGCTCAAACAATGGATAAAAGATTGAAGAAGCTTGACACTCGCACACTAAAATTGCAGAATATTATATTAAACGCTATATAAAATAAGTTTAGGTAACAATTTTGAGTACTCGAAAAAAAAGATTTATCATTTATTTCAAATGGTGGATAAATATAGTTAATATTAAAAATAAGAAATGCTCATATATTCTTACATGCATTGATGTAGCTTATTTTTTCTGAATTTAAGATTATTTGAACAAACGTTACTAAAATTCAGCAACATTTGCATTGGAATTGCAGCCCTGTACTGAAGTACTGATGTAAAATGACCTTACACTATCAGTATTACTGTCAGTATTCCCACCACTTCGTGGGCGTGGCCATGATATTGAAATACCGATGCTTGGATTACGGATTATCCGGAAATACTTCAGTATTTTCATCATTGCATCAGTACTAGACCTTACACGATCAATAATACAGTCAATATTTTAGAATACAGTATTATTGATCGTGTAAGGTGCCTTCTAAAGTGGAACTGGGTAGGACATGTTGCTAGACAAGACTCATCAAGATGGACAATCAGAACAGTTCATTGGCGCCCAAGAACAACTAAAAGAAGCATAGCAAGACCACAAAAAAGACGTTTGGACAATATTAAGAAGATTGCTGGAAAACAATGGCACCAAACAGCACAGAACAAGTCAACATGAAAACAGATGAGGGAGGCCTATGTCCAGCAGTATACTACTACAGGCTGAAAGAAGAAGAAGAAGAAAAAAAATCATAATTTACAATTACCGATAATTATTTGGTATGACAAAAAGGTTTATTTCTAACAATGATAACAGTTTGAAGCAAAGTTTACTATCAATTTTCTAACAATCCCCTGATAACGTAAAAATACAAATAGGTAGAGATTGAAAATCGAAACAAACAACATAAACTGAAAATAAGGCTGGAAAAACCTACAGCTTTTAGAAATTGTAACTCAAGGCCTACTTACATTTGAAAACAAAACTGTTTAATAACGCTTAATTCAGCATCGTTTTCCAACAAAAAAAACGCAATACATGCGCGTATTATAAAAGAGTAGTAACCAATACCAATTTAAACTACCATACTTTGGCGGCAAACCTCACAGAATTAATTATTGTTTTTGCAACAAAAAAAACCAGAACATCACTCACATACAATAATTTAACATTGGAAAAGATCCGATCCAATAAGGCAAATTATTGACATAAAAAAGTCTATCCTTTAGTGAGATTGGTAAAAGGTTAAATTAAAACCACACTTTAGTTGCTAGAATATAGTCTGCATAAACTGAGAAAGATATGTAGCAACATTATCTAGTTTTTCAGAAAAAGTAAGGTTGAACTTAATTGCTACGTGTCAATGGCAAAGTTTACAGAAAAAAAATTTCTTATAATTTTTATTTATACCTATCAATTCAAAAGCTTCCATTAACTGTAGCTCACAAGACTGCCAGGTTTGCATGGTGTCCAAAGCAACTGGATTCACCAGTGTATTAAAATTGTCTTTAGTGCTTAATCAATATTTTGTTTGTGAGTAAATAATAACCATAGATGGGTTTGCCAATATAAACGGGAATGACAAATTTTAAAGTTTGGAAAAAAGATCACTTCTTGTTGTCATTACAGGCATTTTAAATGCAAATTGTCACATCCATAATACGTTAGAAGCAAATTAATGCTTTTCATGCAGACAATATTGAGTGGCTGCCAGTAGCATATTGCAAAACTAACGTTACTAGAAATATTTTTAGTACAGCTCCAAATATTGCTACAGCTTGCAGAACCACCAGACTAAAACTTAGAATAGCCCAAGTTGCCGGATAATTTAGATGACTTGCAACATCACCTCTAATTTTCAGAGAAGAATATTAGAAAGACATCGATCATCTTATATTAAGCATACTATAAAAAGTAAACTCTTGTATTGATGCACGTGGAGATGTCATTCATTATTGATTTTTTTGTGTTAGCTATAATTTTTTTGAGTAGAATAGTTAATTCATTCTTAAAAATAAAGCATTACTATTTGTTTTCAAAATCATAGCACAATGTTTACGGGTGGTACATTTTATTTGAACCATTATAATTAATATGTTTATAAAAATTATCTTACCTTGTTTATTAGATGGGCAACAAATTAAATGTTCATTTCCTTGATAGCCGCATATAGTTGGAGCAACACCTTTCCATAATAAATTTGCTACGTTCGTACATTCAGAATATAATGTACAAGTTTCGTTTGCTGTATTACAAGGATTAACTTCAATTAGTGCACTTGACTTGATTGCTAAAAAATATAATATAAAATTATTTATTTTGAATCAGACTTTGTTGCTATATAAGTTGCCATTTGTGTTGTCATTTGTGTTGCCTCTTGTGTTGCTATTTGTGGCGCCACTTGTGTCGCCACTTGTGTTACCACTTGTCGCCCTACTCTGCTGTCCCGGTAAAGTATTGGTTCTACTGTTAAACAGTGGGCAACATATTATTGGTTCAAATTCAAGGAAACCACATAATGGAAAGTTTGTTTTTTCTTTAAATGAAGTATTGCATTGCTGAAATAGCATGCATTGGCCAAAAAGAGTGTTTGTTATATTACATTGATCTACAAAATAATAAAAATTATTGAAGTAAAAAAAATATATATTTTATTTGTAATAAAATTTGTTGTAAATAAACAAAAATGTTAATTGTTTTTGATTTGATCATTGCTCATTTTTAGGTTAAAAATAAATTAGTTATTAACAATTAAAAAAATAAATAATTTTTTGCATGTACTTTAGTATAATGAAAGTTTCCCATCAATTTGATTGCTAAAAGTAAAAAAATATAATATAGTTTTATCGATGGATTTCAATTCTATGGTTGAAGCAACATGATGGAGCTACAACTACTTTGCACTACCAATTATTATTTAACTTGTGTTTAAGAGCACATAAATCAATTATTTTTCCTAAAAAAAATTATTTGTACTTGATACGAGTTGCTATAAAAATATAATACATTTTATTGTTAACACCCGAGGCAATTGTTTATGAGATATAGCATTTATAAATTTACAAAAAAACTAGACTTCAAAAAACAGTTTTGTTTTATGTAAGAGACAAAGAGATGCTGAGAAAAGTCCATGAGCACCCAACGCGCTTTTTTGTTTGTCCTTGTATAGGCACTCCCGAGTATGGGACAAGCCAAAGTGTATGAGCACTCTGGACACACTCTTATTTGTTCGTGTATGGGTACTTCTCTGTATGGGTATCTTGCAGTCAGCGAGCTTTAACGTGTATTGGAACACACTGACACTGACGCCGCAGATGACTAAACCGAGTATCAAAACGGTGATGATGACCAAAACGAGTATTTGCAACGGTGTATAACCGTCAGACGTCATTTCTTACTCCGTTGCAATGGGCACATTTAAAGCTGCACGTTGAACATTAGAATCACAAGGTAAAAGCTCATCTTAGCTGCTATAAAAAGATATTTTTTTTGTTGCGGCCGCCAGACGTCACAAATCTCTTTTTTACTTAGCTAGTGCAATAGCAAAAGAGTAAAAAAGTATAAAAAAAATTTTGACTGCAGAATCGCGGCACTACACCCTCAATAAAGTCATTGCACAATAACCACATTTTTTTTTCTTTCTCTACGGGTATAATACTTGGACTGGTACAATTACAAGATTCTGCATTAATTTCTCGAACGTTGTTAACCACCAATCACGGGCAAATCTTACGTACTCTCAATACTCGCAATAGGCAAAAACACCAAACATTGCTTACTTTTTAATTGCACCAAAACTAGGTGTAAAAATTGTATTAGGGCGTGCATACTTACACAAAAATAAAGCAAGTTTAGACTAAAAAAAAAACCACTGACATCAATAAAAAATGCACCACTGTTGCTCACTGGTAAAAAAAGATGGTTTATCAGAATTCTGCATAGATTTGCGGCAACACAATGCAGCGACCAAAAATCTACAAAACCTTTGGATGAGCTCAATCTTTAAAAAAAATTATTCAAAAACTGGGCATTGGTAGATTCTCTTGGAAAAACAGCGTTGCTACTACACGACCTTTGCAGCGCCAGATGGCTAGACTTAAAAGTTCCGGGTCAAGTCATTTGGCTTCAAAGACGTTTGTCTCCGCATTGTTTCAAAAATTGATGTCAAGAGTGTTGGAAAAGGAAACAAGCCATTTCAGCACTACTTAATTTTGACCCAAAATACGTGTGAAAGGCAAGACTGCCAAAAAAAAAGCATTCAAGATGATCCAAGCAAGTATGAACAAACCACTTAAACTAGCACCCGACCAGACTTTTGTTACGTTTTGCAAACAAATTCATTAATGAAAAAGAGAGCGGTGCTCTACCAAGAGGAAGAATTCCGGAAGAACAATATTTCTTATACAAATGCCAACTGAGCTACAAACTCAATTCCACTCAAACAAGCTAGAAAGTATGGTCATCATCTAAGCTATTAATAAATACAAACCATGCCAGGAGAATGACATCAAAGCGTTAGTCAGAATACAACGCAAATTTTACGTGATAGTTGATATTACTAGCCGAGTTTACTTACCACATCAAACATGTTCCCGGGTACATTAATCTGCTGCCTGATGCATTGTCCTGCAACCTTAGTGACAAACTCATCAATGACAACATCAAAGGTATGGAGCCAATGCTATTTTTTAAAGCATAACCACCACAAATCCCAAACATGTCCGACTGTGTCAAAAAAGTACCGCCCATCACCAGGTGCTCCAAGGTAGGATAGAATCAGTGATGTTTTACTACAAGCTCAGCGCAGAGTACTAAAAGCAAACTACAATCATCAAGTAACCCGTGAAAAAAAGTAACAATCAATATATTGACCCGTTTGACACTAGAAAAGTGGGGAACAAAGTGGCACTGATCATTATAGACACTTGCGGTTACTATCAAATTGATTATCTGCCTGATAGAGAAGCATTTGTTTTGCCTGTTGGAGAAACTCATGTTTTACCGGTTGTCCTAAAATAGTGTTAAGCAACAATGGTCTTCAATTTAGTAGCAAGCAATTCCAGAAAACCGTAATACGTTAGAAGTTGTTTAACCGCACTACAATAAAATACAACCTGCATGCAAATTTTGTGGAAAAAAAACCTGCGGAATTGAAAAGAGCAACACACACATAGCCCGTAGTATTTCAACACAACTGCCGGACCAACGCTGCCACTGGACAGAGTTCTAGCAAACTGCTTAGGTAATTCGGTAAATAAAACAAACCTGATACCGCCAAACAGCGTCTGGACCTAGACGACCGGCTCCAACACGCTCGACAGCGCCATGACACATATTGACAGCGCCAATACAAACAATATCAACTAAGACACATGACAGACACACAAAAAACTTCTAACAAATTGAGCTCAACATTGCAGCAAATTTACAGGAAATAATCTAAAAAAATAATAATATAATGCATATGTGGTAGTACGTTTACCGCTTAGCATCATCTCTGCGTCTAACGAGCGCACCGTTCCGTGCAGCCAAACCTGACCAAACGCCGCGTCTTTTGCAAAACAAAACGAGTAGTGCAATGCTAATCAACCGCTTGCCCAGTTTGGTTAGCTTGCTCGCCCTCCGGTCCTTCATCATATATAGAAAGTTGTTCTCTGGCGCGTCACATTATTTAATAGCTTTTTTGACCAATCAACATGTAAATGTTAAGAATTTACGACAAAAAAAGAATACTATTAATATTATTAAAGTAAAATAGTTTTCTAGCTACGATCCCTTTAGCTTCTCCACATTATGATAATATTGATTTTAACCATTGTTGATGACAGAACTAATTATTACCAGGTTTGAAAAGTTAGCCTTCTATAGCAAACATAAAAAATTTAACATTTAATTTAAATTGAAAAAGCTTTACATTTGATAGTCAGCAACTCCGTTAAAGTGCATGGTGCTATTGCTGTTTTGGAAAATCAGTATTACCAAATAGTTTAAAGAAAATCTGCAACAATACTTTAAGTACGAGTTATTTCTATAAAATTATCTTTGAATGAAATACTGCATGAAACCAACAATGATTACACAATTGTGATATACATCGTTGATAGAAGATTCTTACTGCATTGTGTAATATACAATAGTATTGTCTGTAGAGTGGCATAGGGCTACAAATAACTAGGTTTTTAAACAAGTAGAAGACTTTTGGGCATAAGGAGCACAAAAGTGCATAGAAAGTTTGCACCCGATGTTTTTGCCTTTTTTTGAATTTGGCTACATCTCGAGCTTCAAAATCTTTAAAATTTTACAAAGCCCGGCTTGTCTACAGAAGAGAAATAAAAAAGGAGAAAGTGCGCTAAAACCAGAAGTTGCACAAAAGTTTTTAGATCACCGAAGCAAAATAGAAAATATAAAACAAGCACTAACAAACCAGAAAAACTAGAAAAAAAAACTATAGAGAATAAAAACAAATGAAGACAAGCTGAAACAAAAATAAAGAGAAGAAACAAGTTTGTAGTAAGAGAAATAAAAGTACAGACAATAAAAAAAACCATAGAAAAAATAATACAAAACAATCTGGACTGGAATAGTTAGTGCATACTTAGTGGAAATTGAATAAAACTAGTCAATAATTGTAAAAACAGAGTCATGGGCTCAAAAGAAAGATATTATGAAAAACAAAAACAAACTTAAGGGCACAAACATATAAACTGAACACAATTTAGCTCTGAAAAAAAAGAGATTAGAAGAAATTAAGAGATATATCGAGTGACAAAAAATCAAATAAAAAAAATTAATTATGAGGGAGAAAGACTTTAAAGCAAAAATTGAAAAGAAAAGAGAAATAATCAATCAATAAGAAGACCGCACAAGAAAAAAAAAATTAAAGGACACTACAGAAAATAGAAAATAAAAGAAACTGATAGAAATGTTAGAAGAGAAGAGATGGGAGATTTTAAATAAAAACAGAAGATGAAGAATTTACTTATTTAGAGACGAGCAATTTGTAATAAACTACGTGGTTGTGAATGAGACAACGTGGGAAGAAGTAGATACATTTAAAGTAAGAATAAGAATATAATTAGACTACCAGCCATTAGAACTGAGATTAACTGGGAAAACTGTAAGAAAACAGAAAAATTTTAATCTAAACTTTAGAGACGAATAAACTGGACTCCGTTTTTAGTTCTTTGAATCAATATATTTCGTGAACTGATGCTCATACAACAAAAAATTCTTATACATTTTTAAAGCAGATTGTCTTAGCTATAAATAAAAAAAGTCACTATTTTTGAAATATTTGCAAAAGACGCAGCAATTAAATTAATGGGAAACTCTCACACATTATTGTAAAAACATTTATTTATAATAAATAGACAAAAACCTTTAAAATAAGTTAAAATATGAATTTGTTAGACATTATTTAAAATCATTAATTATAACCAACCGTGTTTATAAGGATGCGTTCACAATAATATTATCTTTAAATTTGGCTTGTAGATGTATATTAGGAATATAAGATTGCATTGCATTTCTAACAAGTTATAACGTGTAAAAAAAAAACTGACAACATAAACAAAAATAATAAACTTCTTACCTCCGATTTGCAACTTTTCAAATTTGTTATCTGCAGCTCCTAAAAAAAATAAAGTTATATAAGACTCATAGTTAAACTTTAAAAATAAAATCATAGTATTTTTTTAAATTTATTTAACCATACTATAACCAAGTTAAATATTAGCATTGTTTGCAAGTTTTAACATTAGTACAAATAAAAATGTTTATCTTACAACTAAATAGAAAAAATTAGATAGAGGGTATTTGTATTTGCGCATGTCCATGTGACTTCCGGGTAGGAAGAGCTCTATAAGAATTGGTTGTTGCAACTCTTTGGAGATTTATTAGCCATGAACCGCCCGGGTGGTGTAGTGGTTAGCTTAGGTCAGGTTAGGTTAGGTTAAGTCCGGCAGAACACACGCTGTTTGAGTGCCAAGAATGAGAACAAATGAGGAAAGATACAAAAGATAAACTTTACAGCAATGTCACACCAGAAAATATGGTGAAAAAAATGTTAGAAAGTGAGGAACAATGGGTAGCAATAAATTTTCTTATTCAAAATATTATTAAAAAAAAAAAATGAACTAAACCTGCAAAAAGTGGTGAATAGTGAAAAAATAGTGCCATGACTGAAGAAATGTTTTTTAGGCGATTCCGGTCATGTCGCACTACATGTTGCACTACATGTCGGCACTACCGTGCAGCAATGGCTGCCGGTGTCTTAGCTAAAGATTTTCCAGCCTCGCTAAAAAAAAAAGGTTAGGTTAAGTTAGGTTGGGTACATGCTATGCCAGGGGTCTTGGGTTTGAGCTTCAAACCCTGGAGAGTCAATTTTTCTGGTTAAAAAGATGTCCCATGTACTGCTTTGATGTTGCATGCACGTTAAAGAACTCAATAATTTAGGTTTGAATTCCAAAATTTGCGGCAAAATTTTCAGATGTGGTAATCTTAACCTCTGGCGTCGGTGATTAGCCTTGGCAGCAAAAATAGACCGACGTTAAATAAATAAATAAATAAAAAATAATTGGCATGAAAATGTACCCTAGAGACCATCGCGCATTTTGAGTACGCGCCACTATTGCAATGGTGGTTTGAAAATCACAAGTCAACGTTTATATCGTGTTGAATTTCGGTGCGTGTGTACAAATTCTTAATCCAGGTTGCCCACGCTCTGTTCAAAGCCAACAAATCATTAAAGAAGTAAAAGTTTTAGTGCGTGAAAATCAGTCTCAATCATTTTGCAAACGCAGTTAATAACTAAACATTATAAAATTGTTGTTGCACAAGATTCTGTAGCATGATTTACATCTTACAACATACAAAATTCAAATTGTTCAAAAACTGAATGTTGCCAATTATCCTCTCCAACTAAATTTTGCAAATAAAAAGCTTCAACGCTTTTCAATGTTTGAAAACATCTTGTTTAGTGACAAAGCAAACTTACACTTAAATAGTCAAGTAAACAAATAAAACAGCCGCTACTAAACCAACAAAAATCCAAGACAGCAACATGAACAACCACTACATAATCCAAAAGTTATTGTGTGAGCTGCCATGTTTGGTGAAAAAATTATTGGGTCTTATTTATAAACTGAAAGTTGCAACATGCTAAGCAACTTTTTGGTTCCAGAACTGCAAGTGTTTGAAGGTTTCAACAACAATAATAAAAAATTAAAAAAATTGAGTTGTATTTTTCTTTATATTAAATTTACAAATATCCCCTACCCTTTTTGAACATTTTACAATTCTACTTGTTCTGCTAACATACCAATACTTATAACTTAATCTAAGTAACACCACAATGACAAATAAAAAATATGAAGATTAAATAAATTAAAAAGTAAAATGTATTATAAATCGCAATAATAATATAAAAAAAAAAACAGTCAAGAGGCCTTGGTTTGTTACACCATAAAAAGCATGAAAATCATAAGTGGCGGCATAAAAATAATGATAATAATTATTTTTGTAAAGTTAAGTAGATTTAAATCTACACAGATTGGTTTCAAGCGTAATATAGTCAATACTACTATATTAAATAAAATATTAATCAAATAAATAGTTATATTATAAAAAATTAAATAGATTAAATAAATACAAACAACTGACATTGCAGAGATTAGATCAAACTACAACTTACTAGTCTATTAATAGACTTTTTAGACTAATACGCCAACAATCTAAAAACAACTCACTAGTCGCAAAATTTTGAATAAGATTTAAAAGAGATCAGAAAACAAATTAGAAAAACAAATAGACGTTAACTCCTTAAAAAAACCAAAACTTAAAAAAACAAACAACAAAAAAATCTAAAAATGTAAAAAAATCAAAAATGTTGAAGCAAATTATGATTTATTCAACATAGACAAGAGAGCAAAAGAACTCAGTAAAACTCAATAAAAGCAAATAGGCATTTATGTTTAATGACCGACAAGAAAATATTATTGTTAATATAAAAGACAAACTAAAAAACCTTTTTGAAAATGACAGAAATTAATCCCCTCTCAAAAACTTGCTAGAGAAAACTGGTCCAAAAATAACAGAGAATGAAATGATCACGCTATCAAAACATCAAAAAACAAAAAGTTGGTACACTAGTAAATTTGTTTAACAAACAAAAAGTTCGGCAAAAATTTTCTTTAAATATACGATATGTAACTTTTAATCTTATATAAAAATTATATTTGTTTTTGTAGTAAATATTGTTTCTAAGTATGGAGAGGTGCATTGGAAACTATACTATCTTTTATAAATTCTATTCAAAAACAAGTTATTTAAATTATTGCCAGTTTAAATTTATTAAAATTGAAATAGTTAGTTTTTTCGCATAAAGGAATGGCAATAGCTAATCAAACGCAACGTGTGGAATGTCTAGCCACGTGTTTGTGACTTGCGTGAATACCCGTAAGGAAAAATCAGTACTTGGATGTTAAAAGATTTGCAGCGGGCTGCACACTTATTGGTTTGGTGTAAGTCACTTGTTTGTAAATTGCCCACTTTTGGCACTATTTTTCTTTGGTAACCTTAACGATTAATTTTAGAAAACCCCAATTTAGGGGCTCCATGACGTGTAACCGGAGAAATGAATTTTTAGTCTCTCAACTATAAAGAACAAAAATTTTAAAACCAATTTATCAGATAAATCATATCATATCATATCATAAAAACTACAGACTTAGCAAGTGCGTTTACGGATACCTCATTAACGTCCAAAACTGTTCCGCTTTTAAAAACCAACCAAACTTCTAAAAGAAGCAAGGTCCAAAAGTTTTGAGCAAAAAAACACTTTTTTTAAAACCTCAAGATCTCTTCTACAAGAAAAAAAAGGAGAGATTCAGCTACAAAGAGATTGCCTCATTGCATCTTTATGTAGCGTTTACTAGTCTGACTCATTTTTTAGGTAAAACCACCAATAAGTTTTATAATACTATATCTACTCTAAGCAAAAAACTTCCAACCTTTAGTAGGCTGTCACACACAAAAGAGATCCTAAGGAACATTTGTAATGATAATTTCTCACTGGGGTAGGGTGGTTTCAAAAATTGTTTTACGGTCAAAATTACACTAAGTTGGGTATGGTTTCTAGGAAAACAGGATGTCTGATTGATCTACCCGGACAAAAGTAGGATGGAGATACACCATTGTCCCTAAAGTCGACCAATGATGCAACACATTCAAGTTTTCCAATGCAACCTTTATTACTATATATATATATAAAATGGTAATGTTAACTTCATAGTTAGATGTGACGCCAACTTCCATCCTACTGTTCAAGGAAGTAAAAACACAAATGACAAAGGTAAGCAATTTTACAATTTTATTACTAGTACTAACTTAGAAATACTAAGCCAAGGCATTAAACTAAAGTTAGTTACGTCCCGCAACTAGACTCTTAAGATTTTAGCAAAACTCACGACTGGCACGTATCTACGTTCATTTTAATGTCAGATCAGAAGTTGAGCAATAAAGTTGCTTTTTGAGGCAACTTATCGTGGAGTTTAAGTACCTGTGCAAATTTAAGTAAACACATTAGTATAGAAGAAATAGAAAACTATGTAAATAAATAAAAAAATTTGTGCCTACTTAGTAGACTGCATGGTTGCCAAACTCAACAACACCATACCTTAGTATGTCAAGATGTAACTATAACTTTAATCCTTACTGCCAAGCAGCATGCAAGGAAGTACAAATTGGTTTTGTTTAAAATCTTATGGATAAGTATAAAAATTGGCATAAGTAGAATTTCTAATCTAGTGGCAGCGTTTGCTCTTGGCAAAAATGAGAATGTAGAGTTTTGGCAAAATCTGAATAAAATACTGAGAGCCTGGCAAAGAATTATTTTATTAGAGATTTGAATAGTTAGGTTGGTACCTAAAAAGTTGAATCAGGAAGAGTTATAAGAAAGTATGATAAAGATAGAGTGAACAAAAACGGAAAAGAATTGGTGAGTTTGTGCATTAAAAGAGACTATTTATATTAAACACATGGTTTACGTACAAACTTATCTACATGTATACAAGGTATAGGGGTGAGTTCAAAATTATGATTGACTTTGTGTTGTATGATGAAAGATTGAGAAATTTAATTAAAGATACTCGAGCAGTGCGTGGAACTGACCATTATCTTGTCATGTCAAAACTAGACTTTAGTCGTATATTTATTAAGAAATAGCAAAATAAAACAGTTAGATAAACGTAAAAGATCAAAATTACTGTACTAGAAAAAAAAATCAAAGAACTCTTAAACAAAATTTGTTTGACGAGATTAAAAATTAAATGAGAAAATAATAAATGAGAACATTGAAAACGTGTGAAACAGATTTAAAGTGACAATAGTTGATTGTGCAAAATAGGTGTAATAAGGTGACGGTGGTTAGAAATATAAAGAGAAATGCATGGTGGAACAAACAGGTAAAACTAGCAGTGAATAAAAAAAGCATATAAAAATGAATTACAAAGAAAAATGAAGTAAAAAAAATAAGTTGTATAATGTGTAAAAAACTGAATGCAAAAAAGTAGTAAATGAAAAACAAAGAATCGGAAAAAAATCAGAATAACTTCTAAAAAAATAAAAAAAACATTTTAAAAGTGGATAAAGAGCAAAATAAGAGGTGCAAGAAAGTGGCATTCAGAATAACCGGAGAAAAATGATATGGAATGAGAGCGCTGGAGAGAATATGTTGGTATGGGTGTGAATCCTATTTCAGACAAAAGAAAGACTAGGAAAACTGCAGGTGTAAATAGTATTACGGATAAAATGTCAAAGTATGAAAGCATATCACTTATTATAGATTGATTGGCTTATTGAATTTGTGATTTAATCGCGATGCCAGTTTTTTGTATCATTATTTATAATATCAATGTCTATGCTTGACCCTTGGCCGCTGTGAGTAGATTGACTAATTTTGAATAAATTATTAATTCATTTAAAAAAAAAATTGTCAGTGAGAAATAATTAGAAAAATGCTGTGATTGTTCTTTTGTACAAAAGCAAAGGCAGTAAAACTGAATGTAAAAAATACCGTGCTATTAGGAAAAGTGTTTGGAAGAGTATTGATTGAAAGATTGCGTAAAATGACGACTGAATAGCATAGATATAAACCAAATTTGTGCAAGTAATTAAGAAATGTATGGCAGTGAAGAAAAAAGTGTACTCTGTATTAGTTGATCTAGAGAAAGCATACGATCGAGTGTACAGACGTATGATGTGACAAGTTTTAAAATTATTGCAAACTATGATGATAGCAGAGCGTGCGTTAGGGTAGATGATACACTGATTGGTTTAACACCTCTGGTGTCAGACAGGGATGCGTTATGTCCCAGTGGTTGTTTAATATATTTATGAATAAATACGTAAGGAAAGATTGTGAATACATTAACGGTGTACGGATAGATAATGTAAATATAAGAGTGCTGTTGTATGCTGACAATGCTGTGATAATGTGTGAGAATAAAATCTGACCTAAACTTGCCAAAGATAAATTTTATAAACTTTTAGTATGCTATTCATGTCGATGCATTTGATGCATTTATGATTGCGAGTTACCAGCGGCGTAGCTAAGGCCCCGCAGGCCCCGCGGTGCGGGGGGGCCCGACAGGTTTTGGGGCCCCTAAGCCTCAAAAATTAAATAACCAAATTAATTAATATTTAATAAAAGTAATAATACAAAATTTTAAAAAATAAAAAAATAATGTTTAATTTACTGTAAAGGTATTTCAGCCGGGCTGATCGTCGCCGTTGTCGTTGTTTATTTGGCTGCTTTTAATGCTTCTGTTTTTACACGTAAGTTGCGTTGGTTTGTTTGCATACTTCAGCCAATAAAGAACTCGGTTGTTACAGGCACATGCGCTCAATTCTTTAATGAGCTGTTACCATACATATGAAATAGTGACAGTGCAAGTGATGTTATAGCCTAGAATAACATTAGTTTTGCATTTGTGTTGTTCTTCAATCTTCATACTGTCGTTCTCTCGCATTCTCGTGTTTGGTGTATTTTTTCTTGTCGAGAATAATGTTATTTAGTATATTTAAAATAAACGTTAATTGTGCCAACTTATAATTAATCCAATCATTAGAGTACCTACATTTTCAACAATAGACACGATTCTAGTAAAAAACTCCAATAATTATTCTAGCCTCCTCATCAAAAGGATTAAGACATCATTGAGAATTTGGTTTTTGATTCTTTGTCGATGAGGAAGATATTCCCTCAATTTATCAATTTCAAATGCAACAACAACTCTTAACTTCACTCAACGTTTAGTTTTCAATGCAAAAACCTGAAGATGACTACATAGTCAAAACCGGTCGTTAATATATTTAATTAATAAAAAACGAATGTAAGATCTCATTTTATTTTATTAATCCAATATTTGGATTAAAGATTAAAGATTAAAAATTTATCAACACATCAATCAAGTCAAGTAAAAAAAAGTTTTTTTATGTATACGTTTGGTTGCAACCAAAAACAAATGAAACTTTTTCACACATACACGGTCCATATTGGGTTTTGTGTTTTTTTTTGTACGTAGGCTTAGTAGTAATCATAATAAAAAAAAATCAAATTGTTGCCACGTTGATTTTCTACAGAAGAAAAAAAAAACGAAAGAAGAATACTATAATTTATTGGGAGCACCCTCTCATCGCTTTATGGGGGAGTATTTGGTGCTATATTGTATCTATTAGGTACCAAATAAAAACAAAAAAAAAAACGAAAACAAACCAAAAACGAACCGAACCGAATGGAACCCCATACGTGTGAAACGAGTCTAAGGCGTGAAAAATTTATTTTGTAAGTATAATACAAACACGATAGGGGCCCCAAGAAAATTTTTGCGGGGGGGCCCAGAATTTGAAGCTACGCCACTGCGAGTTACACATGTATTGTATTAATCAGTATTAAACTTATACTGTATGTATATAAAATTATTTATAACTTTGCAATTAATCCTGAATAGAACAGAAACAACTAATCAGTTTTAGAAATGTGTTATACTAGAAATATTTAATTAATAATTAGAAATCAATAATTCATACTAAACAAAAATTGCTTATATATCAAAAACATACCTAAGAGCGATACTTAGATAACAGTATTTCTTAAACACAACTGTCATTAATGAAATTATTATTAAAAAAATCATGATTAATAAAATGATTGCCAGCGTTTTAATTATTTGGTTTATAGAAACTATTCACGTAATTAAAAATTTGTATTATTTGCATATTGTTAAGTGTGTTTGTTGGTTTTTATAATAATTATAATAAGCGTAATTAATATTTTAAATTATACTAAAATAACACAATTATTGCACAGAATAAACAAATTTTTCTGAGCACACAATGATAGTTAACAATACATACGCAACTATTGCAATAATTTACAACATACATTTTCACATACAGAGTTTTATAAGATACATCAGAAGATTAAACAAATAAGCAAAGTAAATACTTTAAAATTAATTTTTCTCACCATTTGCAATAACTCTTGTTACGGTTAAAATGTACAAAAGTAACATCATTCAATAAATGCCGACTTTGAAATACTGCATAAAAAATTAATTTTTTTAAATTTAAATGACATAATAATCCCATGACCATGACAAAATTCATGAGATCAACATTTAATGTCTCCAGGCAAGGTTAATTATTATTACTGCTTAGTAAAAGTCTGAAACGCTTCCTTGACCCATAGAAAACATATTTATATAGAAAGGCAACACTGCCATATTTCTGTTGTCATGTTTGCGCTATCTGACGGTGATCCCTATAAAAATTAAGCAAAAATTTGAGCGGCAAATTTAAATCGTATTATATTTATTATTTGTATAATATTAATTATGCTCGTTTGACATTGTCTATAATTATAACTTGAATTATATATGTATATATATATATATATGTATATATAAATATAGATGAAACATTATAAGTCTTTAAAATGAATGATGATCAATTTTATTGTAGATTTAAAAATTAAGAACATAATTAATATTTTCTTTATTTATCTTGTAGAAATTCTTTATATTTAACATATTAATTTATAAATAATAAAATATTCTACTATAAAATTATTTATTTATGGCAAACATGAGCCTCGTTCGGGATGAGTTAACAGTTATTGAGTTTTAGGATGAGTGAAGGATAAACGTAGACTATTACAAAACTATATTATTGTTGAGGTTAGGGTATTTTAATAAAAATTTTATACTTTATTGTGCTGATTTTATTTTTATATATTAAGACCGGTTTCGGCAGTTAGGCCATCATCAGTTTTTTCTTTTCTTTTCACAGGTGTTGTGTGTACCCCGCAACACACAAAATTAATTTTTTTATTAAAATACCCTAACCTCAATTATTTTAAACTATGCAATAATCAGAAACAAATACTATATTATTGTGTTTAATGTTTTATATTAATTTTAATTTTATTTTAAGGTTTGATATATATAATATCTTAAACGTTAAATATTTACACTTAAAGTTAGTGTTTATATAATAAATTTATTTTAATAAGATGTCTAATATTGGAGAGTTATATAAGTCTAATTATTCGTTAATAACTTTATAATTTGGATTTTATAAATGTTTTTTAATTTCTAAGTTTTCCATAAATATTAAATTTTTATCTACTCTACTTTATTGTCACCAACTTACTTTACAAACTTACGTGTCATACAGCAACACTGGAAGTTGTTCTAAATATAGGTTTAAATAAGCGCGCACATTTATTGTTTTCAATGTAAACGTGAAACATGTCTCGTGTCAGACGGCTCTTATGCCCGTACTAATAGTTGGAGATTAAATCTCGGATTGATAATAAATTCATAAATCCGAGTTTTATTTTGCTAATTGTTGATTAGCTCTAAGGCAATTCACCAATACATTCCTCGCTTAATTCTCGGATCGAGTTGAAAACTATGCAGCCGTCAAAATAATCTTATATTCAAATAATTTTGGGTCCACCCAAGATCGTTTATTATTGTGTCATATAATCATTCTGACGTATGGTAATAAATTACATTGGCCGATCGCAATAATACTTACGGTATCCGTGAGTTGGATTAGAGCCAATCAACGATTACCAAGTTGAATCTTGGATTCATAAATCCAACATTTAGAGCCGGTCTTTCCACTTCTCTATAAAGTTGTCAATAAATTTATCTCTTCGATAAGTAGAAATAGTGTTTTTCCATATACCCATAACTCTTATCTTCTCTATAAGTTAGTTTATCTGATTGATAAGTTATTTGACAGATGAAGCAGTCCATAAATATTTATTGACAAAATAACCTATAGTATTGTATAAACTTTTATGAACTTTAACATCATGAAATTGAAGATTTAAAACTTTTACTAGATCATGAATTTATTGATTTAGTTGATATTGTTAATTTTTAACGTAAGCTATATTCTGTAAAACCCGGAGCAGACAATATTAATTTGTGGGATAATAATGAATTTTTATTAGACTATTCAAAGAAAGTGTAAATAATATTTTAGATAATTTAGATCAAATAGTAAATCAACTTATGGCAGAGACAGACGAGCGCGCAGCGGCTGCAACAGGGCAGTGCTGCGGCAGGATTTGAGTTGTGTTTGATCTTTTGGCAGGATCTTTAAACACGTGCTGCGACAACGTACCTCAAACAATTTCAGATGGATAGATGAGTGCTTGGCGCGTGTTCGAGGTAAACAAAATTACCCTGCGGCATTCCAGCAATGCCGCGTTGCAGCCGCTGCGCGGTCGTTTGTCTGCGCCATTATGTACCGTACAGAGAGGTAAAATGATAATTTTATTATGCAATGGCCTGACACCGAAAGGTAAAAAGGCAATTGAATAAATAAATAAATAAATATTATGCAATGGCCTTGGTACAACTCATGACAGTTTTAATAATTCAGTTATTATGATGCGTTTTGAAACAGGTCAAATGAATAATTTAGTATTGTTGGACGATAGTAGCTATCCTCCGTGTTCTTATTTATTGACACTACTAAATAATTCAACTACTAAAAAGTAAAGCACAAGGATTATGTAATAAATCACAAATCAAGACAAGGAATGTAATTAAAAGAACTTTTTGAATTTGAAAAAGGCATTTTGCTATTTTATCAAATAAGATGTCATTTGCTTTAACTAATGTAGGCTTATGGGGTTATGTATACGAGTTCCGACATACGCTCCGCTGGGCCACGAGCCATGACGCTATGAGCGTAAACGCTCGGCGCTGCAAAAAGGAGCGTCAAGCGTCCAATTCAAATACATGGGTTTATACGTACCAGGCCACGAAATAGCGCTGCAAGACGCAGCGTCGTTTGCTTCTAGCGAAACAAACACGAGCGTCCGTTGCGTTTGACGCTCATCTTATAAGCCTCTTAAAAACAAATTAATACAAAAAATCAAGTACGTACACAATAAAATTTGACTGTTTATACCGTTGGAGCGTATTATTTGAGCGTCAGCGTCTGAAACAAATCGGTTTGTTTCAAACGCTCCTAAATATAGACGCCAGAACGTTTTCTTTTTAATTGATAATTTTGTCTAGATTGTAATTATAAAAAAAAAATGTATTTTATCATTATTATGATTTAACTTATTTAACTATATTGAATTAAATAAATTATTATTACATTTTTTTTTTTTGTAAAATTATTAGTTAAGTAAGAAAAACAATGTATAATTTTATGATATGTTTGTATAGGTTTTGCACTATACATACAAAACACATTTTGTCAGTTTTCACAATTATATATTAATAGTTAATAATGAAGAATTTAAACTGGCATAATTTTAGAATGGATGAAACCTATATTGTTTGATAGATTATATTCTATTATTCTAAATTTAGTTTGCCAATGCCAATTCATCCAAGATTTTGGGTTTTTAATTATTAAATTTGAAGAAATAAAATAAAATTTAAAACTATTATTTTTTATCATCATCATGAGAAAAGATGGGAGAACAAAGCTAGATAGTAACAAAAATCACATAGTTTTACATGTCATAGTTCAATAAGTCAAATGACAAATACGCAAATAAAAATATTTTAAAAATTAATTCATTTAGTTTTTAAAATAAATTTTGTTTTCCCGCGTTTTGTAGTTTTCTATTTCTATATGTATATATGTATTTAAAATTTTGTATATACATATTATATTGAAAAGTAAGATTAATATAATTTACCTTTAAATAGTTTATTGGTAGAATAAATAAATTTGAATTAAAAAATAATAAAATGTTTATATAAACAAATATAAATGTATCATAACCTTAAATAGAAATGTCAAATATAATACGAATTGAGTTACTAGTGTTTAAACGCTATAAGCGGCAAGATAATTTTTGTTTTTTTTCCGCATTCTATGATTTTTTGTTTATGTAATTAGTTTACATTTTTAAATTTTTGTATATATTGAAAAGTTACATTAATATAATTTATCTTTAATGAATATATTGGCAGAATGAATATTTAAAAACAAAAAAAAGTGTTAAAAAGTTTATATAAATAAATATAAATGTATCATAACCCTAAATAGAAATGTCAAAATAAACGCTCCAACAAAAATTGACAGGCTCGTGGCCTTGTTTTTGACGCTGCTAAAATACGCTCCCAGCGTCCTTGACGCTACAAGCGGCGCGTTTGTTTCGTGGCCCAGCGGTTAGTGCGTTCTCGCTTCCACGCACGTAAGATTTGCGACATCTCACTCTTTAGATTGCGTAATTTTTCTTCCCCGGATTATTTGCCCTACAACTCTCTCTTTTCCTTAAAAAAGTTGGAAACAGCAATTAACGGTATAGGTATCTCCTTCGCACCGGCACCAGACGACGTGCCTTATCAGGTTATCCGACAGCTTCCCTCCCGCATGACGGAGCGGTTGATGGAAATTTAGAACCTGATATGGGAAAGCGGCGTCTACACGAAATGTTGGAGAGAGGCTATTATCCTGCCGTTGTTAAAGCCGGGCAAAGATCCAAACAACGTCAACAGCTACAGACCAATTTCACTTACTTGCTGTCTCAGTAAACTTAAAAAAAAAAAAATGGTCAACAACCGTCTGGTGTGGATGCAGGAAAGTAACGGTCTTTTAGTTAAACACCAGGCTGGTTTCAGACGAAATCACAGTACCGTTGATCATTTAATTTGTCTTGAAAATTCTATCCAAGACGCCTTCCTAGCAAGAAAGCACCTCGTAGCGGTGTTTTCTGACCTGGAGAAGGCGTATGACATGACTTGGCAATATGGAATTTTGCAGAATCTGCACGCATGAAGATTTAGGGTAGTATGCCTCTTTTTCTTGAATCTTTGATGAGCGATCGCAAATTTAAAGTAAGGGTGGGAACCACTAACTCGAAATCATTATGTCTAGAGAACGGTGTTCCCCAAGGGTCAACTATTAGCGTTACTCTTTTTCAAATGCAAAATTAACAAAAAGGAAAGTGAACAAAAACAGACAGTATAAATACAATAAATGAAGAAACAATCTTATCTATGGAAAAAAGAGAAACTTACAAATACCTAGGCTTTGAACAAACTACCAAAATAGACCATACAAACCTAAAAACTTCTAACAAAAAATTTAAATGCAGAAAATCTTTGTAAAGCTATAAATACATATGCAATACTAATCCTCACCTACTCGTTTGGTATAATTAAGTGGCAAACTACAAATCTTAATGCACTAAATAAAAATACAAGAACTCTTCTAACTAAACACAAAATGCACCATACAAATGCTTGCATAGAAAGAATAAATTTACCAAGATCGGACGGCGGCAGAGGTCTAACAAATGTGCACAGTATACACAACAGTCAGGTTACAAATCTTCAAAATTATTTTTACCTCCGAAATGATAGTGAATTGTAAATATTGATACAAATTATACCCCACTTAAACTGGTTGACAAAGAACAGATACATAAAGACTCCAATACACTACAACAAGAAAATATTCAAAAATGGGCAGCAATACTACATGGCAGATACTAACACCAAAGTCACAAAGAGAACATAGACAGAATAGCTACATTTACATATCTTGAGAAAGGATATTTGTTTCCAAAAACCAAAGGATTTCTACAGGCCATTCAAGACAAGGTAATAAACACAAAAAGCTATAGACTACACATAATTAAAGATCTACAAAACACAAACGATAAATGCAGACGCTGCAAAGACGAACAGGAAACCATTGAGCATATTAGAAACGGCTGTAAAATTCTAGCTCACACACAATATACAGAACGGCACAACTTGGTAGCTAAAATAATTCATCAAGAATTACCACTTAAATACAATTTAATTAGCAAATGGGAACCATACTATAAATATAATCTATCAATTATCCTAGAAAACGACGTTTGCAAATTATACTGGGACAGAGCTATTCTGACAAATAAAACAGTTGCACATAACCGCCCAGACATTACTCTTACTATAAAAAATGTAAATGCTACGTATCTTATAGATGTAGCATGACCAGCAGACCATAACATCAAGATCAAATATATCGAAAAAATTGATAAGTACTTACCTCTAGCGCACAAAATAGAAAAAATATGGAAAAACAAAATGAAAATAATCCCCATAATTATGTCATCAACAGGTATAGTGCCACTAAACCTAAAGGAAAACCTAAATAAAATACAGCTTAAAGAATATGTTATAATACCTATGCAAAAGGCTGTAATATTAAAAACATGTAACATCGTTAGGTCTTTTTTAAAACAATGACAATCTTTACTGGACCTGGTCCCGTACCCGTCCAATAAATAACTCCCAGGATAATACTTGTGAAAAAAAAAAATAATAATAATAATAATAAAAAAAAAAAATTAATTCCCCAAATACCATCAACGGGAAGAGCAGAGGAAGCCTTCAGGCTTACGGGCGTTGACAATCCTGCAGACCTGCAGTCAACCGTTCCGTCATATAGGCTAGCTTCCTATATGATGTGTATTACTTGCTCCTATTACAAGAAGTAAAACAGCCTCGGATGCGTCAGATACGCGGGCTGTACCTGACGCAGCGGACTGTCAGCCCAACGTAGAGACCAATGAAGCAAGTGGCGTCACTCAACGTACTGGTTCCATAAAACAGCAACGACCTAAAAAACGAGCAAATGTGCAAAATGAACCCGGACCTGCACAACTTCAAACAGCCGAACGTGTTTTACGAGATCCTGAACTCGTAACCACTAAAGCTGGATTACCAAGGCAACGCATGAAATAGACAACTGAAATGAATAGCCACATCATGCGATGCTACTACAAAGCCACAAATATTAAAACGGACCTTACCCTATACCGATATAAACTACGAGATCTATTTATAGAAAAGTTTCCAGAGCTAAATAACTTATCTGAACAAAGAATGCAGACCAAATAAGAGCCATAGAAAGAAACAACCTGATTACTGAAGCTGAGTTAGTGAGAATAAAAGCCGAAAAAGGACTCCAAAACGAAGAAAACGCAGATCAACAAGAACAAGAAGAAGTACTAGCTATAGAAGACATTTGCTCACCAGATAATTTTAAAACTATTTTTTTTGAATATCACTTTAAATACAGTGGCATGGACCCAACCGTGGGACCAGCCTTACCTAGGTACCAATACAAAAACAATTCCAACACTATTATCCAGAGTGTTAACTAGCAACTTAGAAGTAAACTACACAACGACATGGACTTAAGTGATATTCACTGTTCTATATACTGCGCAGCTGCAACAGCACTACAGCTAAATGGACAAGAGATTGAACATAAGCAGACTAGGAAAACTGGGCCCATAAAGCAAAAATGGGAAATTAGACTGGAAAAAAGAGTAACAAACCTAAGACCAAGTATTGGAAGAATTCAACAATATGCCAATGGAGGAAGAACTAAAAACCTTATTAAAAATGTTATGCCATACTTCAAAGCTATGGGTACATCAGATAAAGACCCAGAGCATAATGAAAGAGTGAATGAGTATCTAGATCTTCAAAAACAAAAGCTAGCTGCTCTTAGCAAAATATTTAGAAGATACAGAAAAACAACAAAAAGAAAGCAAAAGAACAGGTTTTTTGAGCAGGATGAACAAAGATTCTACAGAACCCTAAAAGCAAATGAAGAGGTAATACCAAATGCACTAACACCTCAAGAACTTGAAACATTCTGGGGCGGTATTTGGTCAACTGAGGCTAAACATACTAGGCAAGCTCCATGGATTCTGGAAGAGAAAATAACACATGCAAACACACAGGTCATGAACTTTACCAACATATCTGTTAGTGACGTATCAATTGCAATTAAACGAAAAAAAAACTGGAGAGCTCCTGGAATGGATAAAATACACAACTTCTGGTACAAGAACTTTAACGCAACGTGGAATTTTCTGGCAAACCAACTATCAGCAAATGTTAGAAAAGCGGCCACTACACCAAATTGTCTAACTAAAGGTGTAACGTACCTTCTCTCAAAAGGTAAAAACCCAAATAATCCCGCCAACTATAGGCCTATAACGTGTCTACCTAATATGTACAAAATATTAACATCTATTATTTGCTCAAAAATATACGAACACGTAGAAGCAGAAGACCTTCTTACAGACGCCCAAAAAGAGTGTAGGAAAGACGCGATGGAATGTAAAAAGCAGCTAACAATTGACGCTGTTATACTAGGACAAGTACGTACAACGCAGAGAAACCTGCATGCTGCATACATAGACTATAAAAAAGCGTTCGATTTGGTACCTCACTCCTGGCTTATCCACACTCTGCACATAGTTAAAATAAACCATCACAAACTTCCTAGCAATCACTATGAAAACCTGGCAAACAACAATTAACCTGAACACTGAAAAAGGTAATATTACTACTAGCGAAGTAATGGTGAAAAGGGGAATATTCCAAGGAGATGCAATAAGCGCACTATGGTTCTGTATGGCCTTGAATCTTCTATCTAGCACCCTATAAAGTATAAGATACGGATATTCAATTAAGCAGAACCGTCAAAACCTTTACAAAGTTAACCACCTTTTATATATGGACGACCTAAAACTATACGCGAGTACACCAAGAGAACTAGAATTGCTAACTAGGATAGTAGGTAACATGAGTCAGGAGATCGGTATGGAATTTGGATACGACAAATGCAGAACGATTACCATAGAAAAAGGGGTAATGGTTAAACCAAGGAAGTTTCAAAATGATGAAGCGCTCATAGATGAAATGGAGCTAACAGAAACGTACAAATATTTGGGCATTATGCAGAACATCAAAATAGATCATACCAAAGTAAAAAAGGATTTTCTTTCCAAATTCTCCCATAGATTAAAGACAATTTTCAAGACGAAGTTTAAACCTAAAAACTTAAGTAAAGTAATAAATACTTACGTGATACCTATACTTACCTATTCTATCGGCATCATCAAATGGTCGGACACGGATTTAAAAGACCTAAACCAAAAAAATTGTACTTACCTTACTCAGTATCTAGGTCATCATACCAAGGCATGTATGGAACGCATTACAATACTTAGGCGCGAAGGAGGTCTTGGCATACTAGACATTTTTAACCTCCAATTCTCTATAGTAGAGAGGCTGCAAAAGTACTTCTACGATAGAATTAACAACCCACTGATAGAAGCTATCACTAAATCAGACAATAACTTCACACTCCTCAACCTAAAAGATACCATATATGCCCCCCCCCCCCCTTGAAAACCTAGTCACTGACAATATGAAGATACAAAGATGGACAGCCAAACAACGTTATAGACGTTTGCAAAGCATGCTGGAATTTGACCACGTCAACAAAGCAGCATCAATAGACTGGCTGGTTTAAGGCGAGATCTACACAGAAACCGATGGAAGCATAATAAGCATTCAAGATCAAGTAGTAAAAACGAGGAACTACCGTAAGTAAATACTTAAAGAAGATCTACAATCAGACCTGTGCTGAAAATGCCATAAACATCGGGAAACCATCGAACATATAATATCGGGAAGCCCAGCCCTTGCTGCTACTAAATACACGCGACAACACAACCTAGTAGCAGGTATAATACACCAGGAAGTGCTAAAGAACTGTAAACTAGCAAAAGGCAACATCCCATATTATAAGTACGAACCCAAAGCAGTTGAAGAAAACGACAGGTTTTATTACGGATGTAAGAACCCCTCACATCAGACCAGACATTGTCATACGAGATAAGGAAAGCCGCAATACCTACTTGATAGATATCTCTATTCCAGAATCCTCAAACCTGCAAAGAAAGCACGACGAAAAGATCAATCAAGGCAAAAATCAGTGCACATCATCCCACTGATTATATCAGCTACTGGAGTCGTACTACAAAACCTAGCTGAAAACCTACAAAAAATAGACTTGAAATTTAACATCTTTAAGAAAATGCAAAAAAGCACTCTGCTAAGTACTGCAAATATCGTAAGGGAAGTAAGAAGCTGTACTTGACGGCAGTCTAAATACCAGGAAACTGTGTGAAAAAAAAAATACATATGAATTCAACAAATTTAGAACAAACAAATAATGAAACTCCAACTAAAACTGATATAGAATTATACTGGTCTAATATTTGGTCAGAAAACGTAATTTATAACAAAAACGCTAGCTGGTTAAAAAATAAAAAAAACTAAATGCAGAAAATATAAATAATATGCAGTTTATACAATTTTCAAAAAATGAAGTTACAGAAGTACCGCATTTTTTCACGCAAGGAGCAACTTCATTAATATATAAAAAAGGAAATGCAAAAGATCCCAGTAATTATAGACCAATAACCTGTCTACCAACTATATATAAAATTACCACAGCATTTCTTAGTCAACTAATATATAATCATTGTGATAGAAACAACATACTTGCAGAACAACAGAAAGGATGCAAAAAATTATCGCTAGGTTGCAAAAATCAACTTATAATTGATTCAGTAATAATGAAACAAGCATACAAAAAGAATAGAAATATTTACACTGCATACATTGACTACTGTAAGGCTTTTGACTCAATACCTCATACATGGCTTGTTAAAATTCTTAAAATTTATAAAATTGATCCTATTATTATAAAGTTTTTAACTGCCACTATGTCTTCTTGGTAAACTATAATAAAATTATACAAAGAAAATAATTACATAATTACTAATCCAATTAAGATAAACAGAGGAATATATCAAGGTGACTCATTAAGTCCACTTTGGTTCTGCTTAGCATTACAACCTCTTTCAAATATGCTTAATAAAACTACTTATGGATTCAATATTAAAAACAACAGAAGAACTATCTGCAATTTTACTCGTCTTATATATATATATATATATATATGGATGACATAAAATTATACAGCAGTACTCAACAAAATCTAGCTCATTTATTAAAAACTGTCGAGGTTTTTAGCATTGACATTCGCATAAAAATGGGTCTTGATAAATGCAGAACACAAAGTATTAACAAAGGTAAACGTGAATTATTAAACTACCAACTAACTACAAAATGACCAAGACAATACAAATATTTAGGAATAAACCAATCAAAATTAATAGATCAAAAACAAACAAAAAAAGACATAACAGAAAAATATCTTAAACGAATTAAAAAAATAACTAAAACTAAGTTAAATGGCAAAAACATTATAAAAGTAATTAATAGTTATTCAATTCCCCATACTTATATATTCTTTTGGTATAATAAATTGGACAAATACAGAAATTAAAAATTTAAAAAGAAAAACTAATAAATTACTAACTTTGGCAAATTTTCATCATCCTAGATCAGCAACAGAAAGATTAACATTACCAAGAAAAAGTGGCATAAGAGGTATAATCGATATACAAAATTAGCATCACAAACAAAAAAATAAAAATTCGAAAATATTTTTATGACAAAATAGAAACATCAGAACTACATCGAATTATAATCAATGCTGACGAAAACTACACACTATTAAATATGGCTAACTTAATAGAATTTAGAATTACAACAATTGATGAAAAAATAGAATCTTGGAATCTTGGTTAATTTGTGGAGCACTCTTCCCAGAAACTGAAGGATTTCTAATAGCTATTCAAGATCAAGTGATTAAAACAAAGCATTATCAAAAATTCATTATCAAAGACGGAACACAAGACGACAAATGTAGAAAAAGCAAAACACATAACGAAAATATTCAGCACATAATATTAAGTTGCTCTATTATTGCAAATACCGACTATAAAAATAGACATGATAATGTAGCTAAAATTATTTACCAAGAGATTGCATTTCAAAATTCTATAGTAACTAATAAAAGACCATATTATAAATATACGCCAGATAAAGTTTTGGAAAATGAAAATTACAAATTATATTGGGATAGAACAGTTTTAACGGACCAATGAATAAGCCACAACCGCTGGGATATAACGTTTGTTGATAAAATTAACAAAATCACATTTTTGATTGATATTACAATTCCGAGTTCAAACAATTTACAAAAGTCTTACACAGAAAAAAATACTAAGTATACAAATTTATCTATAGAAATTGAACAACTTTGGAACATGAAAAAAATACGTATAATTCCTATTGTGATATCTGCTACCGGCATCATTCCATTAACATTACATGATGCCTTAAAAGAATTAAAACTGGATAAAAAAATCTACATTCAATTGCAGCGTGCAGTTATATTAGATAGCTGCAGCACCGTTACAATTTATTTTAAATAATAAGAAATATAATATATTTATTTACTTTAACCGGAAGGTTCGTAAATTAATTTAGCTTCCGTATTATGTAGTACGAGTTTTGAAAAATAATAATAATAATAATAATAATAATAATCCCTCTCGTGGGTACTACCTTGTCGTGGTGAGGGGCTGAGTAACTTCTGCTCGAGCTATGCCGGCGGGAGTTTAATCTCTTTTGCAGGCCACCCATGCCGGATGGGTCAATGAGTAGAAACCAAACCAAATGTACACAAAGCTATTTCTGGCTACTTTTCCAATTTTTCCTATCATTTACATTTTTACCTCTAACCTTCTTTTCTTTTCATTCCCAACCTGGCGGTAGGTAAAACGCAACATTGTCTTATGTTGTCACAACATAAATTACGATCCCAGTTCGTGCCGTCAGTTGAATCTGACAGGGGCTTCAAAATCAGCACGGATTTGGCAACTACCGGAGTGGGAGAACAATGCTCCGGTAGCGCAGTGGTTAATTGATCAAAAGTTGGTGCAACTGATTGCGTTGTGCCAATGGATAATGCTACCCGGTCCTCGTTCGATGACAAATCAATCAAGAAGATCAGAGATGGCCTTCTTGTGGAAACGGTTTCAGACGCTCAGTCTACAAAACTTTTATGATTCTCAAGAATTGGAGATGTGAACGTCAAAATCTTAGCCCATAAAACGCTGGATACAAGTAAGGGCAGAGACTTTTTGAACTGCACGCTTGAGGAAATTGTGGAAAATATGAATGGTCAAGGGGTAATTGATGTACGTCGCATCTCTAACATGCGAGACGACAATCGCGAAGAAACCTCTAACCATATACTGACATTTATCCGTCCACAACTTCCTACTAACGTGAAAGGAGCTTTTTATAATTTTGCAGTCAGGCAGTATATTCCAGCGCCAATTCGCTGCTTTAAATGTCAGAGGTTTGGTCACACAGCTGTTCGTTGCTTTAAGGAGCAGATCTGCGCGTGTGTAAAACCTCTGCATGAAGGTAGCGAATGCCAACTGCCAATTACGTGCGTTAATTGCGGATGAGAACATTCCGCAAAATCACGTAATTGTCCAAAATATAAAAAAAAATTGCTATTAAAGAAATTATGACCAAAAACAAATTATCTTATTTCGATGCTCGTAAATTGGTATCAACGTCTACACCGATTGCCGGATTATCTTAAGCTAAAGCTACAACTACATCAAAGCTCAGTGGACTTAACTGAATTAGTTAACAAGCTCTTACCGCCTCTTGTTGCTGCACTTAGCGGAATCTTTCAAATCGCTGCAAAAAAAGAACTGTCTAAAGTGATAATTAAACCTAATATTCCCCGCCGAAACCTCCAGGGCAGCAACGGTTAAGGATAACTGGCTATGAAACCGACCTGACTAAACTTGTTTTGCCAGATACGCACCTTAAGGCAGAGAACAGCAATTTACTTTTATTGGAAACGTATGTATTTTGTTAGTTATTAAAGTGTCAGCACATCTTGGCAGGAATACTTTTATCGTTGAATATCAAGCGTGGAACTTTGCACATTTCTTAATAGTACCAGCATAGGTGGTGCGGAAAAAAGTTTTTTTTTTCTAGTTCAATATCTCAAAAACGATTAATAATTTTTAATTAATTAATAATTGTAGAAAAATTGTTAAAAAACAAACAAACAGTTATACCTGTGTAGTCACAACTCTTGTATACTGATTATATTTGAAAATTATTACGTTTTAATAAAATATTTTTTTATTATAAATTTCATTTTCACACTGCCATTGACTGTGATTACGAACATCATCAGTGATCCCATTAAGTCAATAGAAATAAATTAATGCAATTTTCACATTATTATTATTATTTTTACATGCGTTAATAAATCTATTATGAATAAGGCTCGTTTGATGATTTATCAAATACATACTTGATAGCTGCGGTTAATGTGCAAACAATGTATCATTATATTAGTTTTCATGAAGTATTTATATTGATATTCTAAATGATTAATCAAGACAAAATTAAATGATAATGATAGTGGAATAATCATTTTAAATGGCACTGCACAAAGTAAAATTATTGATTTGTTACTTCAAGTTGCGTATTTAGAAGAAATTTTTTATTTTAATATTTCTGTTATGAGACTAATAATTTATTTATAATATATTATAAAAAGTATGAAATACATATCACGCCGAGAAGTCGATTGCAATAAAAACGATCTCTTTGCTTTTTCAAGACGCTATAAAAGTTTATCAGTTTAGGAAATCTTGACCGGCACTTCAGTTAAGCTTTTCTGACCCCTCTTACACAATATTAAAGAAATAGCAGTTTTAATTCATTTGCATTTTCAAATCTTCAATGACTGTATTACAACGAAAAACTAACTTTATTTATATTTGTAGTTAAAAAAAAATTAGTTTATAAAAACTTTGATCATAATAAAACTGAATACTATTTTTTTTACTAAAATCAAAGTAAACAATAAATATTCCAAAATTCTTTAATCTGATTTTCTTATAATTATTATCTCAAAGATTTATTAGCTGTTTTAAACGATTTTCAAAATACAAAATACTGGTTATAATAGAATTTTGCTCTTGCTCTTTAAATACAATAACTTGAATCATTAAAATGTTTTCAGGTAAATTTGATTAAGTTAAGAAATGTGCTACTGTATTTTCATTAAATTTGTTTTCTAATGTTAGTTGTGTTTTTATTTTTACTTATTGTTACTATAATATAATATATAAAACAAAGTATAGCATAAAACTGTTCTTCCACCTTCTGTAAAATGTACGTAGTTAATTTTAATTTTACAAATAAATTTTAAAATAAATTTTAAAATAAAAATAAAAATAATCTTACACCATTTATATCTTACACATATTAATTTAATATTTTTAATTATGTTTTTTATTTGCTAATAGTATTCAAATTTATAACGATTAGCTGTCAAGCTGACAAATAATAATAACCTTTTAAAAGCAAATTTAATATAAAACTGAAACAGTTGTATACTGTCAATTATTATGTCTTTATAAATGTTATTATATATTAGTCAAGATATAATAAATAAAAAACTTAATTAAGGCCAAACTATAGATTCAATCCAGTCGATATAATTAGAAACTCTTGTGTAGACTCCTGCGCTCTTTGAAATTCCACAAGGCTTCCCAAACGATGTCACTCCACATACTAACCAGCACCATCGGTTAGCATATAGTATCTGTAAAGGGCCTCCGGAATCTCCCTAAAACATTTTTTTAACCATTTATGTTATCATAACTTATATCCAAAAAATTACCGGACATGTATCAGCGGTTAAACTTCCAGCACAAATTTGCAAATCTTGTACAATACCCATTGGCAACTTACTTCTATCTTCAAATTTATAATCATTATTACATTGTGCGTTATCAATATTATTTAAATTCACAACCTGTAGATGGTCAGCCATTTCTCCATCAAATCCCAGCCTACCCCAACCTGTTGCTTTAAATTTGGTTATTTGTATCTCCATTTTATTTTGAAGACAAGCCGGTTTAACGTAACCTGAACTTTTATAATCTCTATCTAATTCCAGGATAGCAATGTCATGGTATTTAGATGGAGTGCGATAATTTGGGTGTCTTATTTTGTTGACCACTGTAAAATCTTGAGGGTCTGCTAAGTCGGTGGTGATTGCCAGATTTAAGTCTCCCAAACGAACAAATTTTACATCACCACTGAAATTAATTAATTGTATTTAAAAAATATGTACTAATATGTTTAGTTATAGCTAAATTATATCATTAATCAATTTTATCATTTAATAAATGTACATTTTGACATTATGTTTTTGTTTTGTTCAACATTTGTAATCCGTCCGCAATTAACCACCTTTTTGCAAGAATGATATACATTGTAGTTTAATGACATTGTTCCAATAAGACCATCACACATAAGATTGGTCTCGTAAACAAAACTCCGGTACAAGCTTCTATATATATAAAAAATATTAACTAATACAAGGCATAAATTTTTGAACAGATCCACATAATGGAATAATCGAGAAGAGCAGCACCAGATACTTTGTATAAAAACCATAAGCACCTACCAATTTACGGTAATGCCATTTGGGCTTAAGATTAGACCAGCCAGTTTCTAAAACCACATGTCAAAAGTTTTAAATGGAATCACAAACAAACAATCGACCATCTCCGTAAAAAATTGAAACGGTTTTAAGAATAAAGACTGAAATGTAAGATATCAAAGTGCAAATTAACAAAAAAAAAAAAAACAGTTTAGAGCTCTTAAAACATCAAGGGAATGCCAAGGGTAACAAACCACTACTACATCATCTGGCTGCATTCAAAGAATATTTGAATCCAAATAATAAAAAGCAACTCCACCATATTTGCACCTTGCTCAAGAAATATGTCCCTGAATTATTTCATTGCAGTGTGAACGGACGCCAAACAACAGGCGTTTGAAGCCGTATCCACTGGGCCACGAAACAAACGCGCCGCTTGTAGCGTCAAGACGCCACGAGCTTGTCAATTTTTGTTGGAGCGTTTATTTTGACATTGCTATTTAGGGTTATGATTCATTTATATTTGTTTATATAAACTTTTTAACACTTTTTTTTTAATTTAAATATTTATTCTGTCAATATATTCATTAAAGATAAATTATATTAATGTTACTTTTCAAAATATACAAAATTTTAAAAATGTAAGTTATTTACATAAACAAAAAATCATAGAATGCGGAAAAAAACAAAAATAATCTTGCCGCTTATAGCGTCTAAACACAAGTAGCGTCAATTCCGTATTATATTTGACATTTCTATTTAAGGTTATGATACCTTTATATTTGTTTATATAAAAATTTTAATTTTTTTTTTAATTCATAATTTATTCATTCTACCAATAAATCTTTTAAAGGTAAATTATATTAATCTTACTTTTCAATATAAGATGTATGTACAAAATTTTAAATAAATAATAAGTATATTTACAAACAGAAAACTACGAAACGCGGGAAAACTAAATTTATTTTAAAAACTAAATTAATAAACTTTTAAAATAAATTTATTTACTTATTTGTCATTTAGAATATGACATGTAAAACCCTGTGATTTTTGTTATTTAAAGCTTTCTAGCTTTGTTCTTCTAGCTTTTCACGTTATTGATAAAAAATAATAGTTTTAAATTTTATTTCTTCAAATTTAATAATTAAAAACCCAAAATCTTGGCAGAATTGGCTTTGGCAAACTAAACTTGATAATAGAATATAATCTATCAAACATTGTAGGTTTCATCCATTCTAAAATTATGCCAGTTTAAATTCTTCATTATTAACTATTAATATAAAATTTTGAAAACTGACAAAATGTGTTTTATATGTATAGTGCAAAACCTATACAAACATATCATAAAGTTACACATTATTTTTCTTACATAACTAATAATTTTAGAAAAAAAAAAATTAATAATAATTTATTTAATTCAATATACATAGTTAAATAAGTTAAATCATAATAATGATAAAATACATTTTTTTTTATAATTACAATCTAGACAAAATTATCAATTAAAAAGAAAACGTTCTGGCGTCTATATTTAGGAGCGTTTGAAACAAACCGATTTGTTTCAGACACTGACACTCAAATAATAACGCTCCAACGGTATAAACAGTCAAATTTTATTGTGTACGTACTTGATTTTTTGTATTAATTTGTTTTTAAGAGGCTTATAAGATGAGCGTCAAACGCAACGGACGCTCGTGTTTGTTTTGCTAGAAGCAAACGACGCTGCGTCTTGCAGCGCTATTTTGTGGCCTGGTACGTATAAACCCATGTATTTGAATTGGACGCTTGACGCTCCTTTTTGCAGCGCCGAGCATTTACGCTCATAGCGTCATAGCTCGTGGCCCAGCGGTAAAGACCGCACTGGTCCAACTTTTTTAGCTAGCTAGACCCAAGCCAAGTATACCGTTTGTCGTCTAAACGGATGTTTGTAATTTTAGAGCTGTAATATTTTGAGAAGAAAACAACCACAAACACGTTGGGTCTTATGCCAGAGCCAAACTTACAAAACTGCAAATAAAGTTTTATTTGAACAAGTTGGAATATTTGGCAAATGTGTAGGCAGTAAAAATTTTTTAAGCGTACCTAAAAGACAAACCTTTTAAACTAAAAACCAATAATAGGGCCTTACAGGCCAATTTTATAAAACACCGTTCCCAAACTATGATCGTTCCCGAACTATAATCGTTCCCGAACTATAATCGTTCCCGAACTATAATCGTTCCCGAACTAGAATAGTTCAGAACGCATGGCTATTATGCACAAGTTACATTACAATTCTCGTTACGACATCGATTGTTTAATAAACAAACTTTCAGTAATCGTGCGGAGCGATTAATATGATCGTTCGGGAACGGCATCTCTGCTGACAGTCGTTAAGAAAATGTAATTATTTATTTTAATAAATAACTGTATTTTTTTAAGATATAGCGTATATAAATATAAATTTTATAGTCATGTAGTAAAATTTATTTATTTGTAGCAAATAAATAGAAAAGTATTAAATTTAGCATAGTTAAACAACTTTATTCCCGTTATTTTTTAAACTTAAAACTTGTTAATCATAATCAACATTTTGATCATCGTGCTGTAGATAACTCTTTTCTTTTTAATCAGTTGTATCCAAAAATAAATTATTAAAAATTTAGTTTTTGAAAACAAATTCTATTCAAATACTGAATTTTTCTCAAACGTTTAATGCTATTAACAAGTTTTGAATATAAGATATTCATTTTATATAATATGCATTTTACTTAAAAATAATAAAACATAAAATTTTGTTTTTAATAAATTGAGATTTTGTAGCCAACATATTCAACTGTCTACTATAATTTAGAGTAGTACATTAATATATATATATATACGGAGTGAAATAGATAGAATAAAGAGATAAAGGGTCTAGAAGAAGTAAAAAATCCAAAAAACTAATAAGAAAACCAATAAATATAAAAAAAAAACATACCCAACAAGACACGGCAAGAAAATGGTACAAGAAAGAAAATAAACACAACGACAAACAATGAAAAGAAAAAGAACAAAAAAAATAAAAATTCAAATAAGAAAAAGAAGGAAAAAAAATTAAAAAAAAAGAATAAAAACATGGAATATAAGAGGGTACATGAGAAAAAAAGCAGAACTGGCGGAAGAAATGATAAACCCAAAAAATAGAAATACTATAAATAACGAAAACAAAAAAAAAGAACATGGGATAGAAAGAATAGATAGAAGTTACTGGTTAATGGGGACAGATGTGGAGGAAAAGAAATAAAGAAAATGAGGTGTAGGAATGATAAAACTCTGAAAGGGATAAAAGATATAATAAAAGAAAAACACATAAATGAAAGAATTATAACAGTAGAAGTGACGCTAGTAGAGAATGAACCATGAACTATGATAGTAACATACGGACCAAATGAAGATGCAAAGATAGAAGAGAAAAACCGTTTTTATAGTAAATTACAACAAGAAATAGACGAGGGAACAAAAAACAATAATACAAGGAGACCTAAATGGAAGAGTAGAATACCAAAACAACGGAATAGAAGAAACAATAAAACAAATGAAAAAAAAATAAAAAACAACAACAGTAAAAGAATTATTAAGTATGCATCAAAAACAATCTAGTATTAATAAATACCAAATTCAAACACAGAAAAATCCACAAAAACACAACCAACCCAGACACAAGAAGAAAAACAGTTAAGATAAAGATAAAAACACACAAACTAAAAAAAAATCAAACACAAACGGCATACCAAAAGATAAAATATTTAGAGAAAAAGAAAAAAAAAATATGCATAAAAGAAAAATGAAAACCAACAAACAAATTATTCTAGAAGCTGCAGAAGAAAGCTGTGAAACAACAAAAATAGTAAACAGAGATATAAAGAAAAACAATTGATGGACAAAAAAGTAAAAAAAAAGATAAGGGGCAAAAAAAATTATAAAAAAGATACCTACAAACTAAAAAAATACAAAAAAAAAAGCAAAAAGAATAATAAAAGAAGCAAAAATATAATCATAGACAAAAATTGAAATAGAAATTAATGAGAACTTTAACCAAAACCAACTGTTTTACGGACCGTTAAAACATCTAAAAGAAAAGAAAAAACACAATATAATAAACATAAAAGATAAAAATAGAAAATTAATAACGTAAAAAAACAAGATAATGGAAAGAGACAATATTTCCAAGATCCAACAGAACAAGAAATAAAATAAAACACAACAGAAAGAGTGCTTAGAGACAAAAGAACGGAAGAAATAGAAGAACTTAAAAAAGACATAACTATTACATACATTTTAAAACTACATCTACATTTTTACGATCTTTTATTACGCTTTTAAGACCATATCGACCGCTGCATTGATTTCCCGTAATGTAGTGAAAACAGCAACTTTGGCGTCATTCCAATTTTCACATATAATTTGATTAATTTATTTTTTCACCTGTACATTCAGAAAGGATCAAACTATATTTTTTTTTGCAAATAACATTAAAATGCATTTAAAAGTACCTAAAAACGCATTTATTTCAATATTTGAATTCATTTTTTAGTTAATTGACTAAAATATTCTGACCAAATATAGTTTAATCTTTTCTAAATGTACCAGTAAAAAAATATTTGATTATCAAATAGCAATGACGTCAAAGTAGCTGTTTTCACTAAAATACTGGAAATCAAAGTAGCGGTCGGTACGTTCTTAAATTCTAGTCTAACATTTTATTTTTACTAATAAAATTAATAATTTGTTAATAAAATTACTTATCGTCAGTTCAGCTTATCCAAAAGTTTAAAAATAATTTTACGCTTATTTATCACTATCAGTTTCTACAATTTTAACAATATTAAATGTATATTATAAATAATAAATAAAAATATCATATGTCAAATTGACATTTCGCAACAATTGTCAACATCATTAGGTAGCGACTTAATTGTTCCGCAACAATTATCAAACTGTAATCGTTACAAGATATAAAATAGGGGTGTTAGCCAAACTGACTTAGTGGTCACTGATTTGACAGGAATTTACGTTTACTGTGAACCATACTCCACCAAAAGCAAAACAAAAAGTTTTAAAGAAGAACCACAATGCCATTATTGACGAGATAAAGCCCATAAAGCAATCCTACGGTTATCCATTGGCTAGAAGTTAGAGCAACCCGATCAGATAACAAAATGGCTTTTACTATCATGGATCTATGCACTCAATGAGTCAAAGCTATGCCGCTGCTTTCAACGACCAGTGAAGCCAACATCTCAGCTCTAAAAACCCACTTAATTCACAAATGACAATATTTAAAAGTTCTCCTGTCGGACAGTGGACCGCAATCCCAAAACCAAAAGTTTAAGAACACTTTGCAACAATGAAAAGTTAAGTAACATACCACCGCTGTTTACTATCAACAGGCGAACCCAGTCAAGCGTTGTCACTTCGAATTCAAGAAGTTTATTAGATCAATAATAAAAAAACACTCAAAGAAGAAGAATTGTGACAAGTTGTTACCACTCGCGGTATACCACAACAACCGCAAGACCAATGCCGCTACCGGAATGACACCAAGTAAACTTCTACTAGGCCACAACTTGATGGAGCTCGGAAGCTGGAATGCCCCAACTGAGCAATTACCTGACCAATACATAAGACACAAGAGGCAAGACATTGCCAAGCTTCATGCATAAAAAAAATACCCGCAACCGGCTAATGTACGAATCTACGCCCCAGAAGACCAGGTTATAATACGAAGTACAGCCAAAAACTTAAAACTCTAAATAAATGCATGGGCGCTAAAAAAATACCACCACAACAGGCCCCAATTGCTTCACCTGCCGGACCACCCAACAAAATTTACGAAAATGCAGCCGCCGTCAAAGAATTTGGAGAATTACTGAGGAGCCTATGGATGTTATACCCGACTTGTAGCCACGCAGAGCTGTAAGGAATCAAAATGCTTAAATCATTTTTTTGATTTAAATCATTTTGTTGACTTAAATCTTTTGGTTTAAATCATTTTTTTTAATGATGACTTAAGACTTGTGATTTAAATTATTTTATAAATGATAATTTGTATTTTTATACTTATTTAAAATATTCAAAAAACTTAAATCAAAAATAATGATTTAATTCAAAAATATCTATGATTTAAATCAAAAATAATTATTTAAATAAAAAATAATGATTTAAATCAATTAAAATGATTAAATTGGTTAATTACAAAGACTTTCGTTTCATCTCAAAACTTTACTGGTAACAAACAGCGAACGTCAGAATTGGAGACAAACTTACAGAAGCAGTTGACATACAAAGAGGAGTTAGACAAGGATGCGTCCTATCTCCGCTAATATTTAACATCTATGCAAAGCTCTTGAAGAGAGAAGTGAAGAAGACCTATCGATAAATGGAATTCCAATAAATAACCTGCAATACGCAGATGATACAGTACTCATTGCAGAGAGTATAGAAGCAATGCAGAAAATGCTTAACCGGGTACATGTAGTATACGGAAAGTACGGTATAAAACTGAATATAAAAAAGACAAAGTACATGATTGTAAGTAAAGATCCAGTAGGCAACAATAATATCCAGGTCAATGGCGTTCCTCTTGAATACACTAATAAGATAAAATACCTCAGATGCACCCTGAGTGATTACTGGTACCACTCAACGGATGCCGCATTGCGAGGATAGCATTTACACGTATAAAGAAAGTATTATGTGGAAAAGATCTGAACCTAGCACTACGAATAAGAATGCTTAGATGTTATGTGTTCTCAGTCCTTATGTATGGAGTGGAGGCATAGACACTAACTGAAGCAAACCTTAAAAGAATAGAGGCCTTCGAGATGTGGTGCTACAGGAGGATACTCCGTATCAGCTGGACGCAGCACGTTACAAATACCACGGTTATGGAAACACTTAAGAAAGAAACCGAACTAGTACGAACTGTAAAGACCAGAAAGCTTGCATATTTCGCACACGTAATGAGACACCCAGAGACATACAATATCTTACATATAATCATGCAAGGAAAGATCAAGAGAAAGCGAGGTGTGAAAAGACGGAGAACATCCTGGCTAAAGAACCTCCGACAGTGGTTTGGACAGAGCAGCGGCCAATAGAGTGATGATAGCCAACATGATAGCTAACGTTTGCTAAGCTGATAGGGCACTCAAAGAAGAAGAATTACCCCCCTAAAAATTTTTTGCTTATGAACTTTTATTGTTAAAAATTACCGATATTCTATGTTCGAAACAAGTAAAATAACCGGTTAATTTTTCCAACGCTTTATAACGTTAGAAACGGTCTTTTTATGTTGTTTTTTATACTATTAAATATATATATATATATATATATATATATATATATTTTTTAATTATATATATATATATATATATATATATATATACATGGGTAATTCCATTACTTTTCGACACTAATTTGAAAAAGTCGACCTCTTTGATTTTGCTCAAATTTTCAGAGATCAAAATATAGATGAAAAAAATGAGATTTCCAAAATTTTGGACCTTAGAATATTGCCTGTTCAAAATGACACACATTTGAAAGTCAGAAATTTCACAATAAAACGTCTTTTTTAGCTTATTTTGTATCTCAATTTTTGGGCTTCTGGAAAAAGATAAAAAAGTCCACGATGGCTCAAATTATTCCTTATTACATGTACTTTAAAACTCATATTTTTATGTTTAATATTCTAGCAGTCATTTTGATATATTATGCTTTAAACATTATTCCAAAAAAACCCGTAAACTTAGCAAAATCGCAAAACTTTGCTTTCTTTAAACCGTTCTAACTTTGTCAAATCTTAACAAAATTTGATCCACAAGGTCTAGATTTCTTCGTGTTTAATCTCTTTTTAAGGTAATCACAAGACAAGAGAATCAATACGTATACACCACTATTTTGATGCAGGAAGTTGCACATATTTTCGCGATCTTCAAAACTTGTAATTTTCAGATCCCGAAAATGCGCTGTCACCCTTGTCAATGTTAGTCAAAATTTCAGTAAATACTCTTTAGAGCACAAGAAAAAAGGTTATCTATATGAGAAATGGTATATCAGGCATTATCAAGAATTTTTTAATATTCAAAAATTGGCAAAATTGGCATACCGCACATTTTTGTATTTCAATTTTTGGGCCTTTAGAAAAAAATAAAAAGGCTCACAATAGCTTAAAATATTCTATAATACATATTCGTCACTATTTTGATGCAAAAAGTTGCACATGTTTTTGCGATCTTCAAAACTTGTAATTTTAGGTACCGAAAAAACGCTGTCACCTTATGTCGATTTCAGTCAAAATTTCAGTAAATACTTTTCAGATTACAAGAAAAAAGGTTATTTATATGAAAAATGGTATATTGTGTACAGTATAATAAATAAACGAATAAGTGTAATTACACAGAAGTTTTATTTTTTTGTATTATGAAAAGCTTATTTGATAATAAAAATAAAAAATAGAAGGATATAAGTATTATTTACAAATGCACAATAGCTAATTATTAAATTGAATTTTATTTAAATATATCAATTATCAATATCATTTCTGAAATTAATGTTAATTCTAAAATAATAAATGAAATAGACAGTGAGTAAAAAACAACATACTAAGAATAAAGTTGATTTTTTTGTACAGCAGTTATTTTACAGATCAATCTCTAAAAATATATAAAACCCTTATTTTATGTAAAGTTTTCCGTATAATTTAAATATTGCATAAAAAAATTACAATACTTAAAATAATTTAGTCATTATTTTTGTTGTTTTTTTTTTCGATATTTTTCTTGATTACAAAAACGCTGATTTCTTAGAAAGTTCTTTATCGCTCATCCTAAAAATTTCAAAGTATATCAATAACATATAAAAGTATTTTTTTGACCTATTAAACAAAAAATTAAAAATACCCAACATCTTTTTTTTTTAATCTGTTTTTAATAGAATAAAAACATTTTAAAAATTAACGGAAATGTCTCTAACACATTATTTTTAGAATTTTTAATCAATTTTAAGCAATAAATGTCATCTTTAATAATTTGCAAAAAAAATTCCCTAAAAAATTACAGGCGTTTGAAAATTGCAAAAAAGGTAAAAAATTTACATTTTTGAAAGTTGTACCCTAAATATCTCGGCACTGAGTAGCACAAAAAATCTAAAAAAAATCAGGGGACCAGAGTTTATGATAAAGAACCGATTCCTAAAGTTGCGACATAAAAAAAATATTTTTCGTACCACTTCACTCATACATGGCCATATATATATATATATTTTAGTTTTATGTTTAAACTTGTTTGTTTCAATAGATTTAAACTTTTTAAAGAAACTTAAATTATTAAAATAAAACTTAAAACTTAAGATTTAAATCATTGAAAAAAAAAAGAATTAAAACTTAAATCATTTCTATTTCAAAGTAATGTTTGACTTATGATTTAAATCATTTATATTTAAAACTAAAGCTTATGACTTATGATTTAAATCATTTATATTTAGAACTAAAGCTTATGACTTATGATTTAAATCATTTTTACCCAAAAAATAATTTATGACTTATGATTCAAATCTTTTTAAAAACGATTTGTTACAGCTCTGTAGCCACGCCTCCGCCGGAACTCGCGCAATCAATCGCGCGCGGCTCAGGAGTATAAAACTTGTTATTTTCAGTTCACCGTACCGCAGATATGAAGTGTGTAGTAAAACCAGCCCGGTTCAGTGTCAAACATCCGGTCCGACACCCCCAAATTGAGACCTGATAACTTGATAACGACGAAGCAGCTTTTATTTACAACACCGACGCCAGCACCGATTTTTCACGCCGTGAAAACGGCTCAGCACACACCTTACACCATAAATTCTCCAGCTTTCAAGAATATTGCACTATTGACCTTTAACAACACAAAACGGCAACTTAGGCTGACGTTGCGCCGTCTCATCGCCGTTTCCCTACGCAACTCCTGTTTGCACCTGGGAATTCCCGATTCCTGGAGGACTTGACCAGCCAATCTATGCTACTATAGATCAAACCGGGACTTTTCTAGTGTAATTGCACACAATGCCGCAAAATCACACACATAAGCCCCACACCACACCCGGAAAACATTCAAAAAAGTATCGCGCTTGCGGGCAAATACCTATCGGCCGGAGCCGTGCTTTTAAACTGGTCTCTGTGTTTTTGATTTTAACTGACCAAGTGCACAAAAAAATAGCAATAAAAACAATAATATAATAAAAAAATCAACGAGAGCAAGTTTGTTAAGAATCAGCAGGGCCTACAGAACGGTGTCACAGAAGGCAGTGATTGCGGCAACTCTTTCCGCAAATCTAATAGTAAAAGTAAAGCTAGAAATAAAAAAAAACTAGTAAAAGAAGGAACTAGCAAAAATGAAGGAAAGATAAAACCAAGGAAGACTATGATAAAAAATAGCAGACATTGGAGTAGTGGAGCAAAGGAGGAACGAACAAAAGAGTATAAACCCAAGACGTGTTATTATACAACAGAAATACTGACCAGGAATACAACTAAAGTCAGTTCTTGCAAAAAATTAAATTAAATTTAAAAATAGGAAAGATGTATATTCTGTCAGAAAGAATCACATAATAATGTAAAACACACTCTAGTAAAATGCAAAAAAAGTGTCGGTAAAAAATAGAAAATTACTAGAAAATATATTGGAAAGCAAAGTTGATATCATTAAGAAATGCCTGAAAAATAAATCAAATAGAGAACGCTAAGAAACTATGCAATAAAAGTACTTACGTAATATGGGAACATACACAAAATAAATGCTAAAGCTAAAGCTAGTAAAAAATAGTTAATTACAAACTTATAAAAAGTTTGTTTTATTATAACGACAAAAGTAGATGCTTAATGAAAAAATAAAGTCATTTGTGGTTTTTAGTGATTACACTGTACTATGTACTTACAATTCTCTGCTCCAGAGACAATGGGCTGCTGTTAAAACATGGCGTGTACTAATTAGGCTTCCTCCACATCCCCATTTAAAATTTTCTTTTGTGCCGTAACCTAAAATTGCCTACAAATTTGTTTTATTATTATTATATACTGAATAAATAATAAATAACAAAAACAATTTTACCAGTTTAAAAAAGAGAAAGAACTTATAAAGCAATGCCTTACATTGCAAATCTAGAATCTTTGATTACACACTGTAATGGTAACCGTTTAGGTTCACAATTGTTTACAATAAATGAATATTAGTCCGGAAGCTATCGTTACATTTGGGTGAGTCATTTTATACCGGCTGATAATCTTACTAATGCTTATTTTTGTTCTACTGATAATACATCCTATACATACAACCTAACTACACAAAAAACAAGAAACTTTATCTATAATGCTATCATTAGCTCACAAACTAATTACATGATGACCGTATGGTCACAAACCAACTTAAGAAATATAGACAAGCTACAACGACAACAAAACAAGGCAATACTAACTAACTAACATCTACAAATGAAATTCACAAAAATACAAACCAACTTACAATAAAAAACAAAATCTCACAAAAATGTATTATCTTAATAAAAAAGATACAACTTGGTCTAACTAAAACAGAACTAAAACTAACAACTAGAAAAGAAATTCATACACACAACACACAAAGAAAAGGACACTTAAACATGGAAGTAAACCGAACAACATCAAAAACCAAAGTATAACTGTCAATGGCATTAAAGAATTCAATAATATTTAAAATGAAACAAAAAAAATATATTATAAAAAAAACAAATATAAAAGTTAAAACTGAATCTAACACACATCATAACACCAAAAAATAATTTCTAATACCAGGCTCCAGGATTCCTTACGGATGGATGGCGGTACTGCAGGAATGTAATATTTATATAAAAACCTTTTTTTTACAATTTTTTATATATATATATATATATAATGTGACTGGGACAAAAAAATTTATTACCAAAGTGAATCCAAGGAATGATGAATTTATTTTTACCGGAATATTCCGGAAGTACCCGGAACCGGAAGTAACTTTAAAATTTCAAATGGCAACATAGGTCAAGTATGGTATTAATTGATAGGTCTTTAAAAAAAAAACAACTTTTATAAACATGTTTTTTTAATATTTTGCATATTTACAAAAATAAACGAAAAAAAACTAAATTGAAAATTAGTTCAATTATTTATGGTATCTTCAAATTGCCTTCCTTCTTGATCAATTTCACTAAGAGAACGGCAGATATTCCGTATCTTCTCCTTAATATTATTCCTTGTGATTGGAAGTTCTTTATAGACTAGGTCTTTAATACGTCCCCACCAAAAGAAGTCAAGAGGCGTTATGTCAGGAGAACGAGGTGGCCATGGAAATGGTCCTAGCCTTCCAATCCATCGACCAGGGAAAATGCGATCAACGGTTTGACGAGAAACTCTTGCGTAATGAGCTGGACAACCATCTTGTTGCAAATACATTGTTAAACATGTCGCATATGGAACGTCATCTAAAAGGTCAATAAAATTATTTTTTAAAAAATCAGCGTATTTAGCTCCGTTTAATGAACCATCGAAAAAATGCGGACCAGTTATTTGGTTTTCTAAAATACCACACCAAGCATTAAGGGTCCACACGTGTTTATTATCAACTTCTCTTAACCAATGAGGGTTTTCATTACTCCAGTAGTGAGCATTATGTAAATTAACAACTCCGTTGCTTTTGAATGTCGACTCATCTGTCCATAAAATTTTGTGATGGAAATTATAATTTTTAAGAGACAACCATTCATAAAATTCAACCTATCTTGAAAATCCCGCTTTTCAAGTTTCTGGTGTAGAGAGATATGTTATAAATGGAATTTGTTTGTTTTTAAAACTCTCCAAGTAGTGGAGCGACTTATTCCAGCATTAATTTCAATTCTTCTAGTCGAGATGTTTAGGACCAGAGCAGTTGCTGCAAAAATATCTGGTGCTCTTTCATCTTGTACACGTTTTCTGATACTTCGACCTTTGTTGTGGCTGGGCTGTAGCTTACAAGTTGTCTTAACTTGTTCTGCAAGGCGCCGAAAAACAAAAATTTATCAGTGAATTCCTTGGGTTCACTTTGGTAATAAATTTTTCTGTCACATTTGACCAAACGTTTTCGAAATAAAAGGCTGGTACGGGTGGTTTGAGACAGCCGGTATATATATATATAATATATATATATATATATATATATATATATGTATGTATAAATAATTTTAATTATTTATTAACTGCACCAGTAGTGGTGGGTGTGGTAGTTAGGGTAGTCCCTAAGTACTACACCCTAAAGAAGATTTTTGTTTTAATAATTTGGTACTGTTGCTACATTAATTAAAATCATAATAAATGTCAATACTATAAATTGGTAGTTTATGGCAGACGGTGGCTTGATAATATATAATATGATTTAGTTAATTGTTTATTTACTTTACTGGAGTAATTTGTTAATTTAATTTACAATATTATCAAGACACCGTCCGCTATAACCTGTCAATTTATAATATGACTAGATTTATTCATTATGATTTTAATTAATATGGCAGCAGTACCAAAGTGTTAGAAAAATTAAAAACGCGGGAATTTTAAGTTTTACATTTTATCATACATTCACAACTACGATCAGAACTATAACGATTGTTATTTAGAAAAATAACTTATAGCACAACAAAAAGTCTACTAATTTTGAGGTGCAATGAAGTATGACTATTAAAGTTTAAGCAAAAAATTTCATATATTTGATTACACTGGAAATTTCATTCACTACACGTTGCAAAAAAACGATTAAAAAAAGTATAAAATTACTACCAAAAATGCAACGCTAGCTCCCGGACTATATGTTTAATGTACAAAAATTGTTTACTAAATGATTAAAGCGTTAAGCGTTTTTACACGCAGATTCAGTATTTTGGATTCAGGTAATACATACAGTACTCTAACAACTGTGTGACGGTGGTTGACAGAGATAGAAACTTATAGCCAAAATGAAGAATGCATAAACAATACACTCGAAGGCACAATAAAGTTATTGTCCCGCAGTTTAAGTTAGACTGACACTTTTTACGATTGATCTTCCTATTGGTGTAGTTTAACGCTCTCATCGCACTTTAGTGTCAGGAGTGATCAGTCACAGTACTGTTGGTTTACTGTACGTTTAAATAGGAGGTATTTGGGCAACGCATTCCGCCTTTTAGACGCGGATACTTTTTATAGACGCTAATTTATTATTTAGTTATATTGTTATTGCATATATTCTTTGAGGGATCTGGGCGGCAAAATCTGCGTGTAAAAGGGGCGTAATAAAATATAAATTCTTACAAACACAAAAAACTATAAAATACATAAATAAACTAAAGAATTGGCACTAAAAAATGGATATTTGTTTTCTAAGATAATTAAAAAAAAATCATAAGCATAATCGCTGCGTTCTTTATAAGGATTTGTATTATGTCAGAAACTATAATTGTAAACTAACTTATTTTATATACCAAAGTTATTGACAAAAAAAATATTTTAAAAAATAATTTAAAAAGTATAGAAAATGTAGTTAAGGAAGACTTCTGGCGCAAATCAAAAAGAAAAATAAAACGTTTCAAAAATATTGTTTTGCAAAGAAAGCAAACTCTCTACTCAAATTTTACAAAATAAATGAAAAAGAACAGTGTTAATGATAATTAATAGAATTACCGACACTTTTTAACAAATTGGTACCAGAACCGCGCCTTTACTACATCGTTTTCAACAATATCAGAACATTGAATACGGTAAGCTAGCTCTTTAGTAAAGGTATTATTATTCAGAAAACCAAAGCCCTACAAGCTAAAATGATACAATTGCAACGCAAGGGGCTACTACTCCAATACATGTTGACATTTGGAAAGTGTTTTAACGTCAATTATACATGTTTTCATATATGTTTTAACTATTATATTTTGCTGTTTTAAGTTTTATAGGTATATTAAGTTATTATAATTGACAATTTTAAATGTATGTAGTTAATAGTCTTTTTTACTTACCATATGAGGAAATTGAGCCGCTAGTGAATTTGCTCCTCCATAAGCAGGCTGGCTACTTGATGTGCCATTGTTCTCAGGAAAAAACAAATGTGTCGGTGACGGATACGGATAATGTTTAAAACAAACTGAAATATAATTTTTGTATTGAAAAATAAAAACAATATATTTAATGTAGTAAACGTATTAAACAATTCTTACAAACTTCACTTTTTCTAACCGGGCAACAAATTAACTTTTTGTGTCCTTGGTAGCCACATGTAGTCAGAGAGATGTTTTGGGATAAAACATTATTAATGGTATTACATTCGGAATGCAATTTACAAGTCTCTTCTATATATTTACAAAAATTTGGATTTGCCGTCGAAGAATCTGTAAAAGCACTTAGCCACTTATTTTATATTGTATAAGAAGATGGTTTATTTAAAATAGTTATTAAGTAACAACATGGTACAATTTTTTTCCTAATTAATATTATATAGTTATAAACATAATACACACAAACAATTGTTTATGTCTTTTTAAACTTGAGCATTGTGTTACTATACTATTGTATGCTCAGACAACGTAATAATAATTATATTTGTTTAACTAAAAATTAAGATAAAAACACAATAAATCTAAACAAAAAAGTAAACCTACGCTGCGACACAAAACCATGGATATATATCAAAAACAGGACCGTATCTACAAAAAAAATTTAGGCGCGGTTTACAGATAAATATTTATATATGGCCATGTATGAGTCAATTGTACAAAATAAATTTTTTTTTTGCTCAATCCACTAAAAATGCTTTTCTATATGCGAATCCTAATTGTGTAAATTTTTTGCGTTTTTTCACATTTTTTATTGTTTGTAACTTTTCAGGGTTGAATTTTTAGTAAAAAGTTGTAAGAATCCTTTTTCTTTAAAATTTTTAAAAAAATATACTTTTACACCAAAATACATATTTGTTTCTTTAAATTTTGAAAATTTCCCAGAACTTTAAAAAACAGTTCTTATTAAAAAAAAATAACAAGTATTTTTTAATTGTTTTCTCAAATATGGATAAAAACGTGCTTTTATATGAGCAAAATTGCATTGGTTTACGGTTTTTTAACATACGTCTTCTTCGCGGCGGTAAATTTTTAGAATTTGGTTTCAAAAATTACAATTTTTAATAAAATCCGTAACTTTGGTAATTTTGACTGCCAGACTCCAAAACAGTGTTTGAGATAAGCCAGATTTGGATTTGGGCGTTTGCTATCGATCCAATCCAAAATCTTTTAAACAAAATTCATAGTTTTTGTTGCTTTAGACCCCCGGAGATGCGTCAAAATGTTTATCTTAATACGACCAGAAGCCAAAATAGACTTAAAATATAAAACTGTGTCCATACTATATACTAAGGCGCTCCTATTCTCCCGAAACGGCACATAGGCTCCAACAAAAAGTTTTTTGTTTGCACTTTTTCTCTTGTGATTTTTCAGTAGATCAACATTGAAGATTGAAATTTAGCCAGCATGTGACCAAATGCCCTATTTGTGTTTGTTAATTAATTCGGCCGTACGCAAAAAAACGCAAGTATTGGCTAAAAGTTGTTTTACCGACAAAATTATTACTAATTTGCATAAAATTTGTCTTAATTTTGTTTATATATCCATACATTGATTTTATTTTTTCTAGATTTTTAACTACCATTTTCAGTTCTTCTGTACCCTCTGCAGACATTATCATACCAATGGCAAATTAGTCTATCTATCCTATCTATTTTTCCTATTATCCTACACTTATTATCAAACTATTGCTGTCTAACTTTATCCGTTTCACTGGCATTTTAACTTATCACCTATCACAATATTAGAGCAACTTTGGTCTTCTTTCTTCAAGATGTTTTTTACTCTGCTATACATTTCATCTGTAACAGTTAGTTGAGAAACTATTATTATTAGTATCACCGTCGTATATCCTATATAGTCATCACACTTTTGTATAACTTCTTACTCACTAGCACTCCCACCTCATTTTGTCTGTGTCATTAACTCTTATTATGTCAGTTTATTTTTCAGCATTTTACGTCTTAGGTTTTCTAGTTTTTTATTCTTTAGTAGAGTTCCGACGTTCCAAGTTCTAATTCTCATTGTTGATCTTGGAAAATTATTTTAACTCCGGTATTGTCTACCCAGATTACAGAAAATTAAATGACGTCACCAAAACCAAAGCAGCACTCTTACCAAAAATCCAGAAAACTTTAAAAGATTTTACCAAACTTTATCTAACAACTGGATATTAGCAAATTCCAATAGAAGAAAGCCACAAGCCATGCATTGCTTTTGCTCCATATGAAGAAACCTACTCATTTACGGTAATGCTATTTAGGTTTAAAAATAAATCAACCACTTTTCAAAAATACAATTATAAGTTTTGGATAGATTCCTGGATACTATAGTTTTGGTCTACTTAGATAATACTATGGTTTACTCGCAAAATCACAAACAACACATCGACTATTTTTGCAAAGTACTGGAACTGTTGCAGGAATATGGACTAAAATGTAAAATGTTGAGGTGAAAACTTGGCAGACAATGTAGAGCACTTAAGACATCAATTGAGTGCCAAAAGAAATAAACCACTACTACATCATCTGGTTGCAGTCAAAGATTATCAGACTTCCAATAACAAAAAGTAAGTCTGGTGTCACACTATGCGTTAAAAACGCACCGGTGAATCCGGTGCGTTTTCACCGGATGATTTCAACGAGTCACACTATCCCGTCAAAACGCAACCGCAAGTATAAATAAATTAATAAAAATTAGTCAAACTAGAGTCAAAAAATTAATATTTTAAAATTGTATAAATAATAAAATTTTATACTTAAATATTTTTGACATTAATAATTAATATCAAATATATTTTTTATATATTATTATACACTTATACTGATGATGCCTTAAAAGACGAAACTAGTTTATAAAATAAAAATAAAATAAAACTTTTGTTTTAAACTAGTTTAAAACAAAAAGCATTGTTTTGACAATTTTGTTTCAAACAGTTTTAAAGATGTTTAAAACATTGTTTTTTTTAATAGTTGATTATTTATTTCAAGCAGTTGTATAGCATTTTGGTTTGTTTTGATTTGATTTGACAATTTTAGCAATATACATGCTTCAAGCGGCAATAGCAAAACAAGACATTTTCTGCTCGCGGCTTCCTCCGACAAACAATTATAAAAAAATATTACACAACATGTTTTTTATTTATTTTGTTTTAAACTGTTTTAAACAAAATAAAACATTAAAATTTTTTTTATTTAAAATTAAAAAAACGTTTTTTTTTTAACCTTGTTTTTGCTCTACATGCGGTTGTCCGGTTTGCCGCAGCAAACATGCGGTGGCGTCCGGTGGCGTCCGGTGGATGCGTTTTAAATTTACAATTATTTATTTGTTAATATTATTATTTTATAATAAGAGAAATATATATATAATAAGACAAGTATATATTTATAAACATAATTTACATTATAGCATTATAATTTTTATTTATAATGTTATTTTAAAAGTGTAAATATTTTTATTAATTATTAAATTATTATAAGTGTTGAATATTTCATCAGTGATACAAAATAAAAAAATTTAGTTATTTTACATTCATGTTTTTTTTTATATTTTGTGTATTTGCTGTTTTGTCCGAGCTGCGGCAGCTACATGCGGTGGCGTCCGGTGGATGCGTTGAAAACGCACATATGTGTCGCCATTCATTTAAAACAATGCTCGGTCGGCATCCTTCCCACCGGATGCGTTTTTACCGCAGCGTTTTTAACGCATAGTGTGACACCACACTAACTCCGCCATTTTATGAGAATTTGCACCAGCCCACTAATAGAACTGCAATGAGCAAAAAAACCTTTTGTGTAGACAGATGCCAAACAACAGGCGTTTGAAGCCGTAAAGACTCTTCTAGCTAACCAAGCCCAGATCAGGTATACCGTTTGTTCTTTATACGGATGCTTGCAATCTAGGTATTGGAGCTGCCTTACACCAAAACAGAAAACGATAAAAAACACGTTTTGTTTAATGCCACTGCCAAACTATTTGAACTAAAACCAACAATAAACCTTTGGTCTGGTTAAACAGGTCCATCGACGCCAAAGCCAAATTGACTCGACTCGATCACTAATTTTACAGGAGTAAACGTTCTTGCTAGAACATACTCAAGAGAGTACCAACATACTACCCGGTGTTTTGTCTAAAAAGACAAGTTTTTATGTTCAGTCTTTGAAGCCAATGATCGATTTTTACCGTCCAAATTCAACTACCAACCAACATTCAGCAACCTTACCAGAACACTTGCCAGCTTCCATCCGTCACACAAGAAATTGCTCTAAGTCAACCTACTCAAAGGTGAAACCTTAGCGGAAATGATACGCCGATGCCAACTTGCTTGAAACAAAATTATTTTCAATTTAATAATAAATTCTACAAACAAGATACTGGTTTAGCAATGGGTTCTCCATTAAGCCCCCTGTTAGCAGACATATTTATGTCACAAATTGAAAAACACATTTTTGAAAAAGAATTTACTAAAAAACACATTTCATTTTGGTATAGATATGTGGACGACATAATTGCCTGTTTTAATGGTACGGCACGTCAACTTAATCAATTTTTAAATATTATTAACAGCATACACCCAAAAATCAAATTCACTTTAGAAACTGAAGAACACAATCAAATTAACTTTTTAGATCTCACATTAATTCATAAAAATAACAAAATCGAATTTAATATATATAGAAAACCAACAAACACAAATTCTACTATTCCATTCAATTCAAATCATCCAATGTCACACAAATTAGCTGCGTTTCATTCTATGGTACATAGAGCTTTTTCAATACCATTATCATTTAATAACCTTACCATAGAATTAAACACTATTTTATCAATTGGAATAATGAATGGTTTTCCAATAAATCTTATTCAAAATTTAATAAACAAAGAACGTTATCAAAATACAATGATTCAAATTTATCCAAAATCTTCAAATATAAATAAAAATTTATTTTCAACTTTAACTTATTTTGGTAAAACCACAGACAAAATCGCTTACATTCTTCGCAAACAAAATCAACTAATCGCGTTTAGACCAAGTTGTAAATTATCAAACATCCTTTTTAATGCTAAAGATAAAGTTGACCCCTTAAAAAAGTCAGGTGTATATAAAATGTCATGTCCTGAATGTAATAACCTATACATAGGTCAAACGGGCCGTAGTTTTGAAAAAAGATACGCTGAACATTAACGCGCTTTTCGTTTAAATAAAAATTCAAGTTCATTTTCAAATCATTTTTTCGATTGTAATCATTCATTCCCCAACATTAATCAGTTAAAAATTTTACATACCTGTACAAAAGGTACTAAGCTTAATCTTTTAGAAGCCGCCGAAATTTATAAACATTTCCATAATCCGCTCGTTAACCTTTTGAACGAGCAAACCGATCTAATTCAGTATAATCCACCACTTTTTAATATCCTGTAAAATTCCTTGTATTCTCCTGCCAATTCAGCAATTGCTCTGTATATATATATATGTATTGTTTCATTCATTTGTTCCTCACTTAATAATGACCGTAAAACGTTGAAACTTAAGTCGTGAAATGTATTTTGTAAAATTGTATATGCCTTATATATAATTTTACAATAATAAATTAGTGGTAAAAACATAGTAGTTGTTTTATTTACTTATTAAATATGAAGTACCACATAGTAACCGTCGCAACCATCTTGATGATCACATCACCTATTGTTTAGGTAATCACGACAAATTACTCTGCATCTCCGCCGGGCAAGAACAACTATCTAAACTACCAAAAACAAGACAGAAAGTTTTAATGTACCACTACGATGCCGATACTGCAAGCCATTCCAGACAAGACAAAACTCATAATAAAAATCATTGGCTTGAAGTTAGAGAATACGTAAAAGCCCATATTATGCGCTGCCTAACGTGCTCACGTTAGGGGCCAACAACCAAAGGCTCTGCTACTGTTGCAACGCACAGAAAACTCCTGGTAACACGTGGCAATAGATTACATAGGACTCTTTAACACAACCCAATCAGGAAACAAAATGGCCTTTACAATCATAAATATGTGCATCTAATGAGTCAAAGCTGTGCCAGGACATTTTTTCATGCTAAGTGACAGTGCAATAGTGAATAGTGAAGTGTTACCGGACATGTCCGACACCCTCAACTAGGGCTTAATGGTCTAATGACTTCATGACAATCCATGCAAGACCATGAACTTTAATCAGCCCTCACGTCATGTTCTCTGTCAACGCAACTATCGTTAGCTACACCAACGCCAGCACTGCCTCCTCATGCCGTAGAAGCGGCCGAGCACACACCTTACAGTGTCAACCCTCTTGGGCAGACAACGCGCCGTCTCAACGTCGTTTCCCTACGCAACCTCTAGCTGCACAACCTAGGAGTTTCCAATCTCTGGGAAACTCGACCAGACGATCTATGCCACCATAGGGCTTTTCGGGTGTCTACACACACAAACCCCAAGGCTACGCTTCACCCAAAAACCCTTTCCGGTGAGTCGCTCAAGACTCGGTGCACATCATAACCAAACAACAAATAAAAATAAACACCCGAGAAAGTGTCCCGCTTACGAGCAAAAACCCGTCCTAGTATATGATAAATGATTGCCAACAAAAATGATACCGAAAAATCAATTAAAATAAAAGTTGAATAAGCAAAAAACAAAAAGTATTGTAAGTGTACGGTAACAAAAAAAAAATTGTATTAGATGCGTAGATTCTGGTAATGTATGCAATTTTTGAGATTTAGTATTGTATTAAAATTTTATGTGTGAGAGTTTTTAAACAGTTATCGTTTAATAAGTATTTTTATAAATTGCCCAAACGTGATATGGTATTATTTATAATGCCTGTTTAATGTAATAAATTATACAATATTTTCAAAATGCTTACTACTTTTAAGCATCGTTACAACATATTTACTTTGACCATAACATAAAAAAATAATGAAACTATTTATATTGCAAACAAATTCTATAGAATGTGGTTAAACGTATGCCTTTGCTTGTTTTTGCATCTTTCAATCTCACTCATAGAATGTTTAAAATATAAGCGCAAATGAAAAATGTTAAAACAAGCAAAGGCATTAATTTAACCACATTTAACATATTTTTTGTGTATACTAAGTTGCCTATCATACAGGCCACACTATTCGTGTCTAGCTGTATTTATTTACAATGAATCAATGTAAATTAATGCAGGTTTAAAGATGTTGCAAAATTTAGTTGTTTTGAACTAGTAAGTAATGAAAAAATTTCAAAATAAATTTAAACTAGTGTGATAAAATAACTTACATATTTCATTTTTCCAAATCGGACAGCAAATTAATTGTTCATTTCCGTAGCCGCAAGAAACCGCCGGATTTTTCTTTGATACCAACTTAACAGTATTACAATATGAATAATACATACAAACCTCAGTCGAGTTACAATAATGTGGATTGTATAGTGACAAACCTAAAAAAACACAAAAATTGTGATTGTCAATAAAACACCAAATTGAAATTGTCATAAAAAAAGACAAAACTGGCGACTTATACTTAAAAATAATTAAGCATTAAGTCCGCGTTAATATTGTCAGTGCAACGTGTTAATCCGTACTTAGCAATTTAACTTGGGCTAATAACTTCTGTTTCTAATCTAGTTTGTTTTATAAATTATTATATGTTGTTCATATTTTGCAAAAAAAAAGTCAAATATAATTAACATAAATCAATCACTGAATAATAAAAGCTATACATAACTTACAATTATCAATAATTATTTAGTATAACAAAAAGGTTATTTCTAACAATGATAACAATTTGAAACAAAGTTTACTATCAATTTTTTATCAATTTCCTGATAATGTAAAAATACAAATAGGTGGAGATTGCAAACCGGAACAAACAACATAAACTGAAAGTAAGGCTGGATAGACCTACAGATTTTGGAAATTGTAACCCAAGGCTTACTTACATTTGGAAACCAAACTGTTTAATAACGCTTAAATCCACATAGTCTTTCAACAAAAAAACGCAATACATGCGCGTATTATAAAAGAATAGTAACCAATACCAACCTAAACTACCATACTTTGGCGGCAAACCAAACAGAATTAATTATTGTTTTTTCAACAAAATAATGCCAGAACTTCACTCACATACAATAATTTAGCACAGGAAAAGATCAATCTACAAGAAGCAAATTATTGACATAAAAAAGAGTGTATTTTAAATTAAAACCACATTTTAGTTGCTAGAATATAGCATAGACTGGGAAAAGTATGTAGCAACATTGTTTAGCTAAAAGGCGTTTCATAAAAAGTAAGATCGACCGAGTGCACTTAATTGCTACATGTCAATGGCATAGTTTACACAAGATTTTTTTCTTATCATTTTTATTTATACCAACCAAACCAAAAGCTTCTATTAACTGTATCTCATAAGGCTGCCAAGTTTGCATGGTGTCCAAAGCAACTAAACTCACCAGTATAATGAATTTGTCTTTATTGCTTAATCTAGGCTTTGATTGTGAGTAAATAATAACCATAGATGGGTTTGCCGATATAAAAAAGTATGAAAAATTTTACAGTTTTTTAAAATATGCGACACTTTGTGTTTTGGGTACAATATACATTGAAAGAAGATCACCGCTTGTTGTCATTACAGGCATTTTAAATGCAAATTGTCACATCCATAATACGTTAGAAGCATATTAGTTCTTCTCATGCAAACAATACTGAATGGCTGCCAGCAGAAATATCTTTAGTACAGCTCCAAATATTGTTATAGTTTGCACAATTACCAGACTAAAACTGAAAGATGATGAGTTAACAACTTAAAATTGCTCAAATTTCCGGACAATTTAGATGACTTGCGACACCACTTCTTAAGTATCTGAGAACAATATTAGAAAGACATCGATCATCTTATATTAAGCATACTACAAAAATAAACTCTTGTATTGATGCACGGGGAGATGTCATTCAGTATTGATTTTTTTGAGTTAATTATAATTTTTTTGAGAAGATGAGTTAACTCATTCTTAAAAATAAAGCATTATTTTACTAAGTTTTTAAAATCATAGCACAACGTTTACTGGGTGGTACATTTCATTTGAACCATTATAATTAATATGTTTATAAAAATAAAAAGTACCTTACCCTGTTTGTTAGATGGGCAACAAATTAAATGTTCATTTCCTTGATAGCCGCATATAGTTGGAGCAACACCTTTCCAAAGTAAATTAGTTACGTTTGTACATTTAGAATATAATGTACAAGTTTCGTTTGCTGTATTACAAGAATTAACTTCAATTAGTGCACTTGACTTGATTGCTAAAAAATATAGTATAAAATTATTTATTTTGAATCAGACTTCAAAAAACTTGTATTGCCGTTTAAGTTGCCAGTTAGGTTGCTGCTTGTAGCGTCACTTGTAGCTTTACTTGAGTTGTTACTTGTGTTGTTACTTGTGTTGCTAATTAAGTTGCCACTTGTGTTGTCATTTGTGTTCCCATTTGTGTTACCACTTGTGATGTTATTTATGTTGACACTTAAGTCACCACTTGTGTTACCACTTGTTGCCTCACTCTGCTGTCCTCGTAAAGTATTGGTCCTACTATTAAATATCGGGCAACATATTATTGGTTCAAAACCAAGGAAACCACATATTGGAAAGCATGTTTTTTCTTTAAATGAAGTATTGCATTGCTGAAATATCATGCATTGGCCGAAATAAGTGTTTGTAATATTACATTGATCTAGAAAATAATAAAAATGATTTAAGTAAGAAATATATTTGATTTGTAATAACATTTGTTGTAAATAAACAAAAATGTTAATTTAGGTTAAAAATGAAAGTAGTTAATAAAAAATAAAAAAAAATATAATTTTTTGCATTCACTTTAGTATAATGATAATTTCTCATCAATTTGATTGCCGCGTCTTGAGTTACGCAAGGTCAAAAGTAAAAAAAAAATAATATAGTAATTTGAAAATATATCTCTAAAACGACAAACTTACAAAAAGAATTATTTGTTTTTGATACGATTTTCTAAAAAAATGTAATAAAATTTTTTGTTCATGAGACAATTGTTTATGAAGATATATTATTTATAAATTTACAAAAAAACTAAACTTGGAAGAACAGTTTTGTTTTATTTAAGAGACAAAGCGATGCTGAGGAAAGTGTATGAGGACCCAGCGCGCTTTTTTGTTTGATTTTGTATTAGCACCTCTGAGTATGGGAGAAGCCAAAGTGTATGAGCACCCGGCACACCCTCTTATTTGTTTGTAAATGGGTACATTCCTGTATGGGTACCTTGCAGTCAGCGCCTTTTAACAATCCAAAGTGTATGAGCACCCGGCGTGCGTTTTTGTTTGTCCGTGTATAGGAGTCAATGTGTATTGGAACACGCTGACGCAGCCGATAACTAAACCGAGTATCAAAACTCTGATGATGACCAAAACGAGTAGTTGCACCGGTGTATAACGGTCAAACGCCCGTCATTTCTTACTCCGTTGTACCTCCGCTTGTATGGGCTCATATAGGGCTGCACGTTGAACATTAGAACCACAAGTTGCATGCGTATCCTGGCTGCTATAAAAAGATAACTTTTCAGTTGCGGCCGCCAGATGTCACAATTATCTTTTTTACTTGACTAAAGCAATAGCAAATGAGTGAAATGCTATAAAAAAAGTCTTGACTGCGGAATTACAACACTACACTTCTAATAAAGTCATTGCACAAAAACTACAAACTTTTTTTTTTCTTTCTTTACGAGTATAATACTTGAACTCCTGGTACAATCACGGGTTTTTGCATTAATTTTTCAAACGTTGCCAAGCACCGACTATTGGCAAATCTTACGTACCACTCACAATAGGCAAAAACACCAAACATTCTTACTTCTTAATTGCACCAAAACTAGCTGAAACAATTGTATTAGGGCATGCATGGTTACTCAAAAATGAAGCAAGTTTAAACTAAAAAAAAACCGTACCATAAACAGAAATACACCAAACTCCACCAGAAAAATAACTGAAAAACTTTTGCGTCAGTGTTTGCGGTTACAATTTGGTACTCATACAATGTACACAAAAAAACCTATAATCTACAAAATCTTTGGATAGGCCCAATTTTCACAAAAATTGATTTGAAGACTGGGTATTGGCAGATCTTCTTGGAAAAACAGCATTGCTACTACACGACCTTTGCAGCGTCAGATGGCAAAACTTACCAGTTCCATTTGGTTAAAAAAAACTTCCCCGCATTGTTTTATAAATTGATGTCAAAGGTGTTAGTGAGCCTCCTAGGAGAATTTGTGCAGGTTTACCTGGACGATATTTGTGTATACTCAGAAAACTATAGAGACTATTTTAAATACTTTTGCAAAGTCTTAGAACGCCTCCAAGAACATGGCAAATTGCGCAAATGTTGAGTATCTTGGCCACTAGATTACGGTAAAGAGAAACATGCTATTGCAGCACCACTTAACTTTGACCCGGAATACGTGTAAGAGAGGAGACCGTCAAAAATAGCCATCAAGATAATCCAAGCAAATATAAACAAACTGCTTACACTAACTCTTGACCAGGCCTTTGTTACGTCTTGCAAACAAACGCATTAATGGAAAAAGCAAGAGCGGTGTTCTGCCAAAAAAAAAAAACGAAAAAAAAACATCGTTACAACTAAACTCCAGATTCGGTTCCACTCAAACAAGCTAGAAAGTATGACCATCATTTAGTCCATTAATAACTATAGACAGATTACAATGCAAATTGTGATGGTTGCTATTACTAGCCGAGTTTACTTACTACATTAAACTTGCTCTTGGGTACACCAATCTGCTGCCTAATGCATTGTCTCGCAACACTAGTGACAGACTCATTAATGACAACAACAAAGGTATGAAGCCAATGCTAATTTTTAAAGTAAAACAAGCACAACCACCACGGATCCTAAACATGCCTCAACGACTGTGTCAAAAGTACCGTCCATTACCGGGTAGTCCAAAGTAGGATAGAACCAATGGTGTTTTACTACAAGCTTACACACCACTTCAACAAATCTACTAGATACCCAGGCTAAGAAGAGACAATAGCTCGGATGCCCGCACATTTATTCGAGCTTACTTACATTGCATCCGGACAAGAAAGCGCATGTATCTCCAGCGCCACCAAACCAGCAAGCAAGTAACCCATTAAACAAAGTAGCAATTGATTATATTGGCCTGTTTGATACAAAAATAATGGGAAATAAAGTGGAGCTGATCATTATGGACACTTGCGGTCTGTTGGAAAAGCTTCTGTTTTATTAGTTACTCCAAAGTAGTGTTAAGCAACAATTTAGTAGCAAGCAATTTTAGAAAACGGTAAAATGTTGAAAGGTATAGTATGTCTCTAGATATATCTCAACGGATTATTTCATTAGCAACCAATTATGATTGTATTATATACCTGAAACCCAAAGTAATATTTAAGGGTAAAAATATTGTGTATTTATATATTATTTTTGCCATTGAACATTGAAGTGTTATAAGTTATTTATGGTATGTAATACAAATATGATTGTTTCTCCAAAGCGATTAGTAATGAAGTAATTTGCTGAGATAATTTAAGGCCATGTTGTAAAGACACTATATCTGTAGACATACTATAATTCACCTAAAATACAACCTGCAGACAAATTTGGTAGGAAGTAGACACGCGATATTAGAAAGAGTATTTCAACTCAACTGCTGGACAAACGCTGTCATTGAACAGAGTCTCAGCAAATTGTTTTTTAGAAAAGAACTTTAAGCAACCTAGGAAATGAGACAAACCCGATAAAGCCAACTTTTAACAAATAGATAGGCTCAAAATTGTAGTTGATGGAGAGTTCCTACTGCATTGTGTAATATACAATAGTATTGTCTGTTAAGGTTAAATTGAGAGTAAAATAAAAACCAAAATAATAACGTAAAGAACGTTTTTAAGTAAAGCAATTGTTGTTACCCTAAGTCTCCTGGACTATATAGAAAAGTCGAAGGGCTGAAGAGTATGAGTTCGGTACAGAAAATTAAAAATAGATGGAAAAATATACAATTAAAGTGATCAAGATCAAGGAATATCAAAAGAAAGTGAAAAAAGGCAAAAAAGTAAATAATATCACAAATACAAAAAAAAAACTGTAAAAAAACAGACACATTTTCATCTAAACTTTAGAGACTGAAAAATTCTACTATAAAAATAAAGAAAATTAATCAAATTGTTATTGTATCTTAATAAATTAACTAATAAATAAATAAAGACGTTAATTATGAATTTATTAAATAATTCATTATCTATCATTATATTCTAATATCAATCATTATTTGTTTATATAAGTCACTATTTTTAAAATATTTGCAAATATTGACCTTGCATAACTCAGGAAGCAGCAATTAAATTGATGGAAAACACTCACACATTATTGTTAAAACTTTTGTTTAAAATGAATTAACTAAAATATTTCAAATAAGTCAAAATATGATAAAAATTGTTAGATTTACTAAGATATTTTAGAGCTTAGATTAAAGTTTTCAATTATAATTAACCGTGGTTATAAGGATGCGTTAATAATAATATTATCTTTAACTTTGATATGTAGATATATACTAGGAATACTGAAATGTCTTGCATTTTTAACAAATTATAACGTGTAAAAAAACAAACAACAACAAAAACAAAAATAATAAATGCAGTTTCTTACCTCCGATATGCAACTTTTCAAAACTTTTATCAGCAGCTCCTAAAAAAATACAGATTTATGTAAGACACCTTAATTAAATTTTAAAATATAAAATTATAATTAATCTTTAACAAAAATTTAACCATATTCAAGTTAAAGTTGCAAAGGTTAACTTACACCAAAAAAGAACGAATTGACCTATTATATAAAGAATTGGACATATTCTTTAAGTTATGCTATCCAATTATTCAAATATTTTACAATTACTTGTTTTTTACTATATCAAAACTTGTAACTTAACCTAAGTAACTACACAATGACAGATAAAAATTAAAACAAAATAACGTAAAAAAAATGTTTAAATGTTTAAACTATAAATAGCAATAATGATATAGAAAAAAAGCACACAAGAATTACAAAAAGGCGTTGATTTGTTACACCATAAAAAGTCAAAAAAATTATAAATGACTGCATAAAAATAATAATAATTATTATTTTTATAAAGTTAAGTAGACTTAATCAAATTTTAATAACACTTAATTTAAATTATCAATTTACACAGATTGGTTTTAAACGTAATATAGCCAATACTACTATATTAAATAAAATATTAATCAAATCATATTATAACAACCGATTCAAAAATACAATTATGTACATTTGTAAAAATATATTTATATATACATTAAATCAGTTGCCAAATTTTAAATAAGAGTTAAAAAAATTCAGAAAACATACATAAATACAAAGATTAGAAACAAAACACGCAACGCAAAAAAAAAGTATGGCTTGAGGAAAAATTAAAAAAAATCAAAAATTTTAAAGCAAAGTATGATTTAATCAACATGCACAAGAGATAAAAAAAACTTAGTGACAGTAAAAGCAAACAGACATTCATGCTTAAAAATTGACAGGAAAATATTATCGTTGATATAAAAGACAAACTGAAAACTTTGCAAAAATACGTAACAAACATTTTGAAAATGATAAAAATTAACCTCCTTTCAAAAACTAGCAAGTACAAAAACAAGAGAAAAATAACAGAAAAAAGTAATTTATGCTAACAAAACATCAAAGAACAAAAAGTTGCCAGAACCAGTTTTTTTTTTACGTAGTGAGGTGTTGGCTTTAACAAGTGGCCCATAAGAATGACTTACGCATGGCAATACCTTCCGTTTTTTTTTCTGCGTAAATTTTGTCGTTATATGTCTTTGTCAAACTAGTCTAGATTTGGCAGTAGTTCGAAGTACGCTGGTTATTACTTTGAAAATTTTTACACAGAATCTGTAGCACGCATGCTGTCTCCGGCTTCTCTTTTCCTATTGCCCCTACTTTTTCCAGTTTTTTTTTTGTTTTTTTTTTACTTTTTTTATCTGCATTGACATTCAGCTTTACATTCTCTTTTTTCTCCAATCCGTGTATTATTTATTTTAATTATTTGATTTGTCTTTAGATGCGTTTTTAGTTTTCTTAGGTCTTCGTTCACTTCTTCTTCATTGTATCTTCTTTCTTTCATAAATACTTTATGCAGTTTCATTAGCAGTATTCCTTTTGGCAGTCCTAAATTTGTTAGTTTTACCTCCAGTGATATCCTTGCATTTCCATTTGGAATTACTTTTTTGTGTCCTCTCGTTGCCAAGTATATTCTAACCATCTCAAAAGTTGCGTTATCCGTCAACCTCAAGATAGCGTATTTACCATTTGGTATTTGCCTCGTTATTTCTATTATTCTGCATTTCTTCAACATTTCTTTTCTTTTTCTTTTTATCTCTGCAATTTTGTTTGGTATCGTAGCTCTGTAAATGTTTTCCTATTTTCATCTATTTCTTGGTGTGCATAATTCTCCTGACCTTCCTTATTTCTTTTTTTTAGTTTTTTTCTCTGTTTTGATGTTTCTATTTTGCTTCTTTTGTTTCTCTTCTTTCTTTTCTATGACTTCTATTTTGTGTGTTTGTTTCCATTGTTTTTTTTTTCTATATTTTTCTATTGTCAAACTCCTCATTTTTTTTCTTAGTACTCTTGTTGCAAAGTTTCTTAGCGCCATTTCTTTTTATCTTTTATATAAGCATTTCTTAATGATTGTTGTTTTATCCATTTTGCTTTCCAGTATTTTTTCTAGTTCATTTCTATCTTCTTTCCACACTTCGCATTCTACTGCATTATTGTGTGTTTTATTCTGACAGAATGTACATATTTTGTCTTCTTTTATTTTTTTTATTTTTGCAAAAACTTTCCAAAGGCTTCATGTCCGGTCAGTATTTATTTTGTGTTGTAGAATAATACATCTCGGGTTTGTTCTCTACCCACTCTTTTATCTCCGGGATTAGTAATCTTGTCAATTCTCTTTTTTTTTTCTCTATTCCACTGTCTCTGCCATCTTTCTATTGTCTTCTTTCTTGCTCTTAACTTAGCTTCCTTTTTACTGGTTATTTCTTTTATTAGTTTCTTTATTTCTATCTTTTCTGCCACCATCATATTCGTGAGAAGTGTTGCTGCAATCACCTCTACTGCTTCTAGTGATACCGCTCTGTAAGCCCTGCAGATCCTTAACGAACTGGCTGTTGTAGCTTTTCTTACTTCATTTCTGTTTTTTTTGTCTTTATGGCTTCTCCCCATGTTTCTGCGGCGTATAACAATCTGCTTCTTGCTGCTGTAGCTTTCTGGCTTCTTTTATTGGACCTTTGTTGTTTGGCATGAGTCTACCGAGCATTCTCTTTATTTCCTTTGTTCTCATGACCGCTTCTATAATCTGTCCTTTGCTTCAAGTGTCACCCCAAGGTATTTTTTTTCTCTATGGTTATCACTTGATCTTCTACCTGTATCTTACCTGTTCCTCTATGTGGGATTGACGATTGACTGACGATACGAGACAAAGACAACAGATGACCGACGACACGAAAAGAAGATAACAATTGACTGCCGATACGAAACGAATAACTGACGACACGCAACGAACGCAACAAAGGGAAGAAACAACGAGACGGGCAGTTGCAAGCGATGACGAGTCAGTCACCGTAAGACCGGGCGAGCGTAGACATTGACGACGAACATACGACGAACAAAGCATTGTGGCTATTTTCACCAACCTGTTATTATTAAAACGTTCTCAATCAAACTATATTATTAATCATTTATATATTTTCTTAACAACTAAATTAAAACCAAACTAAAACTAAGGAGTGTGCGGTGTTAATTATTTAATAACCCTCCGCATTCCCTACATCTATTAGTTCTTTTAGTCGATAGCCCGGCCGCTTCTGTTTTTTGTGTTGCTAATTTTAAACCCATTATTTTCATCTATAACTGTATCATATCTATTGCCAGCTCTAGTCTTCCTTTTAGGGTATCCATTTCTACGTCCCTACCTACTAGTGTTACTTTGTCCGCAAATGCCGTTATTTTCACGGTTTCCGGAAACCTCAATCAAAGTAACTCATTATAAACAAGGTTCTATAGTTTTGGTCCTAATGCTGAGCCCTGAGGTACCTCTTTCATAAGTTTGAATTTTTCGTTCTTGGTCACTAGGTTCCTACCGTGTAAGTAACTCCATATAATCTTGATTGTTTTCTTGTTTTTTTTTCTTTTCTTTAAAGCTTCTATAATTGCTTCCCATAACACGCTGTTAAATGCGTTCTGTATGTCCAACGCTATCATTACACAGTGTTGTCTTTTCCTCTGCGTTCCGCTGTTTGCTTTTTTTTGCTATTGCTTTTACTTTGTCTATAGCTCCTAAGGTTGTTTTTCTCTTGGTAAATCTGTATTGTTCTTTTTCCCATCCTCCTTTTTCTTCTATTACTTGTTCTATTAATCGTACAATGACTTTTTCCATTATTTTAGCTATTGTGTTTATTAAGCTTATTGGCTTGTATAAAGTCGCTTTTCCTACTTCTTTCTTTTTCTCAATCAGTAGTACTAGGGTGCTTTCTTTCAAACATTTTGGAAAAATTCCGCCTTTCTGGCATCTGTTGATTATTTGAGTTATTTCTACCTCATTCCCGTCTAGAGCTGCTTTAACAATATCTGTTGTTATTTTGTCCGGACTTGGTGTTTTGTTGTTAGGCAATTCTTTTATGATTTTCTTTACCTCTTCCACTATTGCCATAACTGTTTTTTCTTCTTCATTTTCTGGTTTTTCTACCGGTTTTTCCTTGGAAAACAATTTCTTAATTGTGACTTCTTCTCCTTTGTTTTCTTTTAGGTAGACTCTCTTTGCTCTTCCTACCAGTTTGTTCATCACTATTTTGTACGGTTTTTTCCAAGGATTGCCGTCTGTAAATTTCATCATTTGTTTCTAGCATCTTCTTCTGCTATCTCTGAATGCTTTTTTTAAGATTTTTTGTCGATTTTTAGTTCTTTCTCCGTTTCCTCTTTTTTTCTGTTTTTTGACTTTCCTTCCTGTAAGTATTGTTTTTTTTTGCATTCTTTTATTTTCTCGCACCACTAGTATGGTTTTTTTTGTTCCCCTTCTCTGTACCTGGAAATTGCTTTATCCGCTGCTTTTCTTAGCTTTTCTGAGTATCTTTTGCATTTTTTTTCTATGTTTTTGTTTTCTGTAACTTCTTCTGTTTCCATGGCTCTCTTTATCTTCCTTTTGTCCATTCTTCTTACGTTCCATCTACTTTCTCTTGTGTACTCTTTTTTTCTTTTGTATTATATTGTATATGTTTGTGTAGACTCAGTGATTTCTCTTCTGTCACGTTCCATTTATTCACTATATCTGCAATTTTCCATGTTGCTATGGTAATGTATGTAATGCAAATAATAAAGTTTAACCCAGCTATCAAATCCTCTAAAAAATTTCCTCTTAAATTCTTCTTGTATTTTCCTCATCTCGGTGATTTTGCATTGAAATCTTCTTCTACTATGATTTTTTTGCTTTTCTGTTTTCTTAAACTGTTTTCTAATTTTTCTATCTACTCCCGATAATATCCCATTTTACAGTTTGGACTGCTATAATAGCTGCATATTATCATACTTTATACTATCAGAGCTACCTAAGCTAATGCAAAAAAAGACCAGGTCCATGTATTAGTAAATTCTAAATTTACAAATCCGGCAAAATACCGCAAGTCTGTATGTCACTCTCCCAAAAAAATACACGTTTATTGTAATCTTGCCGTGGTTATGAAGCGTGCGTGTTTTTCCTTGGACGTGGTTAATAAGTACAGTTGAGAAGAAAACCTCCTCGTGTTGTACAACAAGCTACTAAGCAACCAAAAGCAAAGTTTCAGACTAATTACGATCATTCTACATCGTAGTAGTGCGTCTACGGATACCTCGTCGTCTAAAATTATTCCGTTTTTAAAAGACTTTCTAAAAAAGGCAAGGTTTAAAAGTTTTGAGCAAAAACACGTTTTCTCTGAAACCACAAAAAATAGGATTTGCTCTTTTACGTCTGAGCCTTCATTTAAACAACCAAACAAAAGATTGAAAGGCACGAAAGGAAAAGAGACTCAGCTACAAAACCTGCCTCACTGCATCTTTATGTGGCGGTTACTAACCTGACTCATTTTTTGGGTAAAACCACCAATGAACATGCTAATTTATTTGTGCATTTACACCGACAAATCAAAAGAGCCAGAAAGCCGACTTCTTGTTCTAGAAATAGATAAGAAAAATGTACGCACACTAAATAGTAAGGAAAATCTGCTAAAATAACAAAAAATGTGTCACCGCAAAAGAAAACAATAGAAACGGAAATTGTAGATATAGCCGGACAAAACCGGTATGGAAATACACCATTGTTTTCAAAGTTGACAAGAAATGCGCCACATTAAAGTTTTTCAATGCAACTTGCATCACTGTCAAAAGGCTGTAGCAATACTATGACGCAAACTCAATGTAATAAAGAGCGCAATAGCCTTAAAAACCATGAATTGATAGATTGTACAAACTAGGGTTTGCAAATTGAGTAAACTAAATGGGATTATGTTTTTAACAGAATTTTTTATGCCACAGTTTTTTTATATTGACTTTACAAAAGTCAGCTTGGCATAACTCGCTCACGACATACTACCTTTAACAATACGGTTAGAAGATTTGGTGCACTATTGTAGTTAGATGTGACGTCAACTCATTCTATTGTCAAAGGAAGTAAAAACACAAATGGCAAAAGTAAGCAATTTTACAATTTTAGTACTAACTTAGAAATACTAAACCAAAGCATTAAACAAACGTATGTTACATCCCGCAAACAGACTTTTAAGATTTCAACCAAAACCCACGACTGGCACGTATTTACGTTGGTCTTAATGTCAGATCAGAGGTTGACCGATAAGGCTTATCGCAAAGTTTAAGTACTTGTTCAGATATAAGTGAACACATTAATGTAAAAGAAATTAAATAAAAAACTATGTAAGTAAGTAGAAAAAAAGGAACTCGTGCCTACTTAAGCTTGTTGCCAAATCCGACAACACCATACCTTAGTATGTCAAGATGTAAGTATAACTTTAATGTCAAGTAACATGCAAGGAAGTACAAATTACTTTCGTCTAGAACAGTGTTTCCCAACCTTTTTTGTGCCATGCCCCACCTAAACCTTTTTAAAATTTTTATGCCCACCCCCCTAAAACATATACATAGTTTTTAATATTAAAAAATTGAATTGTTCACTTAAGAAACTTAACTGATCGGTTTTAAGAAAAAAATCACTAGAAAATTGTTTCAACACTGCGTTGTTTAGCAAGTTTTTAAAACGTCCGGGGTCCCAGCGGAGCCTGCCGTCTACCGCAGGGAGGTTAACTTGATGACGTCAAAAACCCAGTTGATATTTTGGTCTCGTCAAACAAATTTATAATATTTATTGGCCGCAATTATTTAAAAATTTGCCCGGAGCAAAAGAGTTAAACTCGTGTCAAGTCTATTTTCAAATTGCCATTCTGTGGGGCGTAGGCCGCACGTTGGGAAACACCGGTCTAGAATGTTATGAACACGTATAAAAATTGACATCCATAGATATTTTTTTTTAGTGGCAGCGTATGCTTTTGGCAATAATTAGTTTGTAAAGTTTTGGCAAAATCTGAATAAAATATTGAGTGCCTGCAAGGCATTATTTTATTGGGAGATTTGAATAGTTGGGTTGGTACTCAAAGAGTTGAATCAGAAAAAGTTCTAAGAAAGTATGATGATGATAATAAATTGAAGAGTTTGTACGTTGAAAAAGAATTATTTAAATTAAATTATGCACAAAGTTATCCACATATATGTATACAAGGTGAGTCCAAAACTATGATTGACTATGTATTGTATGATAAAAGATTGAGAAATTTAATTGGAGATACTCAAGTGATACGTGGAGCTGAACAAATCGTTATCAAAAGTGGACTTTGGTTGCAAATTTATTAGAAAAGAGCAACAAAAATCCAATCAGTTAAGAGTAAAAGTGAAAAAATTTCAAAACAACATTAGTAGAAAAAAATATAAGAAAAATTAGTTAAACAAAAAAAAGAATTGAATGAGAAAATCATGAACAAAAACATTAAAAATGCCTGGAACAGATGTTAAAGTGACAATAGTTGATTGTGCAAAAGATGTGTGTGGAGTGACGGTGGTTGGAAATATAAAAAAAATGCATGGTAAAACTTTTAAAAAGTGAATTGCAAAGAAAAATGTAGTAAAAAAAGTAGGTTGTGTAAAAAAAGAATAAAACTGAATGCAAAGATGAAGACAATGTAAATTTTATTGCAGACAAAAAAAAGACTAGAAACATGGCAAAAAAAGTGATAAAAACTATAAAATTATTAAGAAATGGTAAAACTGCAGGTGTAGATAAGATTACGGATGAAATGTAAAAGTTATGAGGGCATATAACTTATTATAGATTGATTGGCTTATTCAATTTGTGTTTTGGAAAATCGACAGTGCCATATAATTGAAAGATGATTCCTTTGTACAAAAGCAAAGGTAGTAAGATTGATTGTAAAAAATATGTTATTAGTTTGTTCTGGCTGGGATGCGTTATGTCCCAGTGGTTGTTTAATATATTTATGGATAAATGCGTGTAAAGATATTAACGGTGTACGGATAGATAATGTAAATATAAGAGTGCTGTTGTATGCTGACTATGCTGTGACAATGTGTGAGAATGAAATCTGACCTAAACTTGTCAAAGACAAATTTTATAAACTGTTTTTTTAGTATGCTATTCATGTTTATGCATTTGATGCATTTATGATTGCGAGTTACACATGTATTGTATTAATCAGTATTAAACTTATATATAAAATTATTTATAATTTTGTGATTAATCTTGAATAGAATCAGTTCTTCTAATGTGTTATACTATTGATATTTAATTAATAATTAAAAATCAATAATACATACTAAACAAAAATTGGAATTTAATAATAATAATAATAATATCTTTATTTCACTTTAGCCACACTACATGGATATGAAACGTCATACATTAGAATATAAAAATTAAAAACTATATAATAATACACATTAAAATTTAAATCTATATTGAAATACACTAAAAATTTTAAACTAAAATCTAAATAGACAAGAAACATAGTAAAAACAACATATAAATTATAAACATATTAATTTATTACAGAAAAAAATCATCAATAGAATAGTAACATTTGTCACTTAACAATGAATGCAATTTTTTTTTAAACTTTTATAGTTATTAATATTTTTTAAATTTATAGGCAAATTATTATATAAAGCAACGCCGAAGTACTCAGGGGATTTTTTGTAATGTGTGGAATGAGTTATTGCAGTTTTAAGATAAACACAATGTCTTGTATTATATGAATGATATGCGCTATTAGTTTATTTAAGTATTGATGTTTTTTTTCACATGTGTTACGGATTTAAAAATATAAATGGAAGGCATTGTTAAAATTTTATGTGTCTTAAAAATATCTCTGCATGTAAAAAAAGCTATATGCAAATACGCCAAGGCATAATAAATAGTTAATAAAATATCAGAATTTAATGACTTTTTTAAATGTAAAATTGCAATGAACGCTGTATTCAATTTTTGACAAACATAGTCAATGTGTAAACATTTTGTTGATACAGATAATAAATAATGCTTGCAATCAAATACAATTTTAATATTATTAGACAATTGTCTTCGTTGATGAAAATGCATAATAATAGTTTTATCAGCATTAATAATTAATTTATTATTATGACACCATAGATAAAACTCATTTAAAACTTAATTTTACGTGCAAGTTCAAATTGATTTAAAGCTGATATTGCAATTGTAGTGTCATCAGCAAACATAACTACAGTTGCATTCTGAATAGCCATAGGCAAGTTGTTTATAAATAGCAAGAACAAAAAAGGTCCTAGTACGGAACCCTGAAGCACACCCGTATTTAATGTATATTCTAATGATTCGATATCTTTTATTTTAACCAATATTTTGCGGTTTTTTAAGTAAGATTCAATCCATTTAGAGGCTATTCCTCTAATTCCCATAGCATGTAGTTTATTGATTATAAATTTTGGGCAAACTGTGTCAAACGCCTTTGATAAGTCAAAAAAAAGAGCTACCACATATTTTTCATCGTTATTTTCATTATGTATGAATTTTAATAAGTTAAAAATGGCAGTTTCAACGAAGTAATTAATTCTAAAGCCATGTTGGTTGGTTGTTATTATATGAAATTTGTTAAGAAATTTTAACATTTTATTATATACTAGCTTCTCCAGTAGTTTAGAAAATGAATTGTGGATTGATATGGGTCTATAATTTTCAATATTTAAAGGGTCATTTTTTTTTTGAATATTGGAGTTATTAAAGCAGTTTTTAGAATAGATGGAAAAACACCTAATGATAAAGATAAATTAATAATTTTAATAAGTATTTCAGCTATGGCTGGTATAATAGACTTTAGGGTTATTGAAGATATGCATCAATACTACATGACGTTTTGTTACTTAAATTTGCTACTGTTTCAAATAACTCATGTAAGTCAATTGGTTCCAAAAAGAAAGAATTTGCATTAAAAGAAAGTAGTGTGCAACTGTTAGACATATTGAGCCCAAAATGTGCAGTACTTAAATTTGTTGCAATGTTTGAAAAATAAAGAACAAATTCATTAGCTATAACATCTTCATCTTTAACCGTAATTAAATTAATATTTAATTAAATATTGATTCTAAGTTTTACACGATCTAGACTTTTATTAACATGTTCCCAGGTAGCTTTAGATTTAGTTGAGAAGAATCAAGAATCTATTTTACTGCCCATAAAGTTTTTTTTAGCTAGATCAATACTAAATTTAAGTTGCTTTTTTTTAGTTTTATAGAATATTTCAGTATTAATATCATTAGTATTTTTTACAATCTAGAACAATTTTTTTAATTGAGTACATTCATTTTTAAGAGCAGGAGTAATCCACTTCTTAGTATTATTAACGTTTGTTTAACAAACTAACAAACAAGCACATTGAAAACAATTCCTAACACAATTTAAAAAACTACTAAATACTGAGATTAAGTCTGAGTTTAAGTCAACAGTTACATTCCAGTCAGTAGTTAACAACATTTCTTTAAAACTTTTATTTTTTTATTTGTGATTTTTCTGTAAGTAATTATTTCTTTTTCTTTAGGTATTAAAACTATTCTATAAACTGATAATATTTGCATTAGATGATCTGCTATGCTACCATCAATATTTACAGTATTATATGTTTCACACGGTAAATTTGTTATAGCATAGTCAATAGTGTTTCTGACTTTATACCGTTTATATTTGTAAAGATGCAAGTAGGTTCTCTTAGTCTTATCATTAATTCATATGAATCAAATATATCTAATATAATATTTTGCTGTTCTGTATTAACTAAAAGGTGAACATTAAGATCACCACATAAGATACAATAGTCACATTCTATATAAATATTGTTCAACGCCTCACATATATTATCACTATTTTTTAAAAAGGATATTCCACATAGTTCAATGTTTATTTCACTATTGAAAGCAACTAGCTAAACTTTTTCTACTGTTGTAGTAAAATATTTAGATACAAAAATTGCGAATCCTCCATGTATATGATGCAATCTTATAAAACTAGTTGCCAAATAAAAGTCCGGAATCACTATATCACAAAAATTTATTTGGGTAAGTCAATGTTCAGTAACACATAAAATATTTATATGTTCATTTGCGCACAAACACTCCACTCTATTTATTTTATTTATTAAACTTTGGACATTGACGTGGCCAATTACTATTTTAGTCAATTCAGTAAGCTGAGCTGTACTGTGCTGCACTTTACATTCGTTGACAAGTCTAAAAAATCATCATCGGAATTATATCTGTCTTGTACACTTTTATTACAATCTTTGAAATTAATAGAATTATTGGTGATTATTATTTCATTAAGGACTTTTGATTGCATTGATATGTATTTAGTTATATGATGTATAACAGCTCTTTTTTCAGCACTACTGTATGTATATATCTTCATTTTTAAAGCTATTGTAGATAATATGGTTAGTATCTACAAAATAACATTGCGCTTTAAGACAGATATTGTATAGTTTCTTATTTAACTTATGTATAAACTCATTCGTTTCGGAAGGCTTTGTATTACTAATATAGTACGGGTTTGAAAAGATTATTACATTGGTGTTAATGAGTTGAAACATTACTTTTAGTAACACATTATCAGTCAACAGATTTTTATTGGTAATTTTATATTTTTCTCCAAAAATCAGTACGTAGTCATTTTTTGTGAAACTTTTATTAGTTATCAGCGTTTTCAATAATTTTGTTCAGCGATGCTCCAGGCTTTAATATGGTTTGAATACTATATTTTTAAGTAGGCAGGTAGTCTCTACAAATGTTTCCACAGTTTTCACTATACTTATCAGCAAATATTAAAAGTTCCGAATTAGGTAAGTTATTTATGTAGTTTTCATTTTTTTCTTTTTTTTCTTTATTATTTTCATTATTTATAGCATTTGAAGCCACTTTTGTAATATTTTCCGTTATATTAATATTTTCTACAAACTCTTGAGCAATGTTCAGTTTGAGCAGTTTTGTCTATACCCTTATTTCTAAAGCCATTTGAGTTGATGGCTTTAGTAATTATTTGATCAGTTTGCAAAGCTACATAAATTACATGCCTGCTTTGGATATTTTAATCGTATCAGAAAGTGTTTCTATTATTTTAGTTTTACCAATTAGTTCATTTTCTAAATCTTTAATTTTATTACACAATGCCTCATACTTTTTTTGTACATAGATTATAACTGACATTATCTTTATCCGCTAATTTATTCCTTAAGTCCAAAACTATGTCATTATATTCGTTACTACTACAGTTATTACTTGAAATGATACTTATATTACTAACATTAAATGTATTAGTTTTTTTAATTGGTTCATTTTTAATATTTGTTTTATTTAGTACTTTAGCAAGTTGTTGACTTGATCTTGTTGTAGTGTCGTCCTTCTTAGTCATTGAACACGTTACTAACTTATCCGACATAATTAATAATTATAAAATATTACAAACTATTTCTTAAATTTCTTACAAAAATACTAATGCATTACATGTCAATAATAAATAACTATTTTATTTATTATAAATGATAACATTATTTAACTATAGCTAAAGCAAATAAACATATAATCACTCTTTACACCATAGGGCCTGTTATGGCCTGGAGAAGGTGTATTAACAGGATATTTAAATATTATTAATTATTGCATTATTTTATTAAAAAGCCGTTGGGTAAGCCGAGGTTCGAACCACGACAGAACACCAATATTGTATTGTAGTCGAGCGATTTTTTTTGCGATTTAAAAACTCTTTATTTAATACTATATACATTATTTACATGAAAGCAAATTTACATAAAAAATATTCTAATAAAGCAAACGATTCCAACCAATAAATTCAGTTTACCCGTCTAAAAGAAAAATTATAACTTGCTTACATACACAGTTGTTGTACACAGCAGTTGTACACAGTACAGTTAGCTTAGCTTTGTTTACAAAACACACTTTATAGCAATTAACATTTATTTACAGTTTTATGTATATTACAGAGAAAGCTTTCGTAAAAACCCTGCTTAAAGCAATTGAATATCTGCCTTTATTTACAAAGGCTGGGTGAATATTGACAGCCTTTGATAGGTCAGCCTGTGCTTAGGATTTTTATCTGATGATCGTTGGTCGGTGATTGTCCTTGTTAGTCGGATGTGTCTCAGTTGATTTGTGTAGAATTTTTGTGACTCCGCGTTAATATAGTAACTAATCCGGGGTATGTTTGATAAGCCATGAATTTCTACTATTTTTGTATATCTGTCTTTATTTAAAATAAGTCTTAAAAGTTTATTTTGGTAAACTTGAAGCTTGTTGATATGTGTCTTTGCTGCACCACACCAGACTGGTGCAGCATATGTCATGACTGGTCTTATGAGTGCTGTATATATTAGTTGTTTGTTTGTCTGATTGAGTTTACTGGTTTTACTCATCAGGGGGTATAGTGTCCTTAGTGCGCCGTAACATTTCCGAATGGTGCTGTCTATGTGGTCCTTGTAAGTTAGTCTTTTGTCCAACTTTACGCCTAGATACTTAACGCTAGCAGACTCTTCCACAGCCTGGCCGTGCAGTCTAAGTGGTCTAAACACCGATGTATTTTAAAACTTTCCAGAGAAAGTGATTGCTTCCGCTTTGGCAGCGTTTAGCTTGATCTGCCATCTCTCAAAATATTTTACCAACACATCAGCGTGTATCTGTACTTGTTTGCTTGCTACGCACTGTGTGAGCGAGCGTATATCGCAGTATCGTCGGCGTAAAGAGCTGTCTTTGTTATAAATTTTGTCGGTATGTCATTAATGTAAATGTTAAATAGCTTTGGTCCCAGAATGGAACCCTGAGGTACCCTTGCTGCAATAATGTGATTCTGACAAGCTTTCGTTAACTTTGACAGCAAACGAACGCCCATCAAGATATGAGTTAATGAGTGTGATGATATTGTCAGGGAAATGGTAATAGATGAGTTTGTATATAAGTCCCACCTGCCAGACCTTGTCGAATGCTTTTTCAATGTCAAGTAGCAGCATTGTGGTCACATTATTCATGTTGAAAATCGTAAGAATGTCATGTGCAATGCGTATTACTTGTTAGGTGGTGTTATGTTTCGCTTTAAAGCCAAATTGGTGGTCGATGATAATGTTTTTGTCATACTTGTCCATACGTCCCAGTATGACATTTTGGCTAATTTACCCAGAACATTCAACATGCTTATAGGTCTGTAGTTAATAGGCAGCGTTTTATCTTTGCCAGGCTTTGAAATGGGGATTATGGTTGCTGACTTTCATACTTTTGGAAAGTGTGAGAGTTTTAGCATGTTGTTGATGATGTGTGTCAGCTGTACTATGGCCTTTTTTGTAAGGTTTTTCAGTACAGCGTTAGTGATAGTGTCCGGTCCAGGTGCTTTACGTGAGTTTTGTCTAGTGATTATTGTCCGTACTTCCCTAGGCGTCGTAAATTGTTTATGGCAATCTGTCGGCAAAATGTTAACAGTTTTTAAGTACTCCTGGACAGTGTCTGTTATATGTCTATGTTCGTCGTTGTTAGTCGAGTCTAAATTATGAGCGTCTTTGAATACTTCAGCCAGTGCTTGCGCTTTGTCTTTGTCCGTCAGGGCAGTTATGCCTTGGTGATACAGTGCTGGCATAGGATCAGGTTTAGCTTTCATTGATTTAGTTAATTTCCACAGGGAGTTGTCTCTAGTGGAAAGGTTTTCTAATTTGTGTGTCCATCTGTCATTGTTTAGTCTATTGATTGTCGCCATTATGAGTTTGTTAAGCTCTTTAAGGTTTTGTTTGTCAATCGGGTCTGTTGTCCTTTGCCATCTTTTTCTAGTTCGGTTTCTCTCTCTTATGAGATCCAAAACTTCGCTAGAAATAATGTCTTTGTACGGAAAATCTTTTTTTTTTCGTACCGTTCTGTATCTAGCACTTTTAATAATTTCTGTTAGCTTAACTGTTTCAACGTCAAGTTCGTCTGTCGGTTGAATGTTGTTGTTTATAGAAATATTCATGTCTAATATTTTTCGGAAAAGTGTCCAGTCGGCGTTTTTGTAGTTGTATACTGTTTTCGTCGTGTCATTTTTATTGTGTTTTGTTAAGAAGAACAGTATGGGGTCGTGGTCAGAGTCCAACTCTAGCACAGTTCCTGCCTGGGAGCAGTCTACATTTTTAATTAAAGCCAAGTCAATTGTTGACGGTGTCGTGCTATTTAACGGAAAGTGTGTAGGGTCGTCAGGATGATTGATGATGCAATGATATTGATTCATAAAACGAAACAATGTATTACCGTTGGTGTTGTTAAAGTGGCAATTCCATGTGCTATGGCGAGCGTTATAGTCTCCTACAGCAATAACTTTTTGTCCATTGTCAAGCATGTTGCTTGACCTAGGACACAACATCAGGTTAGGCAAGAGCAACCAGACAGCCGAGATAAGGAGAAGAATCAGCTTATCATGGGCTGCATTTGGAAAACTTGCACATATCCTTAATGAACCGAAGATACCAATAAATCTGAAACGGAAAGTATATGATGCGTGTGTACTACCAGTGATATTGTATGGGCTCGAGACAATCACCCTGACAAAGAAAAGTGCACAACAACTACGGGTTTGTCAACGTGCGATGGAACGTGCGATGCTGGGAATCAGCTTAAGGGATAGGCAAAGAAACGAGGATATCAGGGCGAGACCCAAAGTAAGCGACATCATAGAACAAACGGCAAAAAGTAAGTGGCGCTGGGCAGGGGATGTAGCATGAAATGATGAAAAGTGGACTAAGATTGTTATGCAGTGGAAACCGCGAAGAACAAAAAGAAGCATCGGCAGACCCATGTTAAGATGGCAAGATGACATTCAGCGACGAGCGGGGAAGAACTGGATGCTCCTTACACAAGACCGGAATACATGGAAAAATATGGAAGAGGCCTATGTCTAGGAGTGGATAAATACAGGCTGATGAAGATGAAGATGAAGATTGTACACTGATGTAATGAATGTGTCGTCGGCGAGTTGAATTGTGATGTGTTCTATTGTCGTGTCTATGTTGTGATTAGTAAGTATGAATAGTACAGAGTTTTTGAGGCTACACCTCCTGCTCCGTCAGCTCTATCTTTTCTGACGCAAGAGTATCCACGAATTTTAAACTGTTGGGTGGTTTTTAACTTTGTTTCGCATATGGTCATAATGTCTACACCCATTCTTATTAGAAACTTTGCATTCCAGCCACAAACAAGCAGACTATCCATGGCTTTGTCCTAAATTTGCGTAAAATTCTGCCATAGCGTGGAACTTGTCTGTGACTGTATTACAATGGTCCAAAATAGAGTTAAGTTTGCGTACAGCGTTCAACATAAAATTTAAATTAACTTTTTGATTTAATGCGTTAAATTCGTTTTGTAACTCAAAGAAAGGGTTATTGCTGGATGCTGTACGGTTAACATTAAGTTAAGTATCTGATTTGGTGTTACCCAAGCGGGTGGGGGGCGTGTTGTGGGCCGGAGTTGATGTGATTCAGTAGATCTTGAATTGGTCCAGCGTGGCTCTGGAAATTCTCTTCAGTTGGCTGTGTTAATTCCTCTGGCTTCTCTTGGCTGTGGCTGTGTATGATTCTGCTTCTTCTGGGCAACCTTTTGCAGATACACTGGACATTCACTGTAATTTGCGGGATGTTCGCCTCTACAGTTGGCACATGTTGGTTTTACGTCGATAGTTTTGCTGCATTCGTATGTCCAATGATTTTGTGCACATTTGACGCACTTTGGTGTCATATTGCAGTTTGACGTTGAATGACCCCATTTTGGCAACGTCTATACTGGGTAATTTCTCGTGTGTTTACATACCTTTCCCATTGTTCACGGGTGTGCAGGAGGTATTTGCAGGCCGTGTTTAAAAAAATTTCAGTTACTTCTGGGGTTGTTATTATTAAATAATAGTTTCCAGTTTTAGTGTTCATTTTAAAACCTTTAGTTGCACTGATATTTTTAGTTTGGAGAGCTTGAACTATTTCATCTGCATTCATATCTTTTGCAAACCCTTTAGCAATAAAAGAATGTGTTTTATTTCCTTTGTTAGAATAGCGATAATATAACACATTATTTGCTTTTAAGTCTGCCTTCATAGAGATTTAGTCTTCGTTGCTAGTTGTTTGTATGAGTGTAGAGTTTTTTGTGTGTTTTATATTAAAATCTTGAGTTAAAACACTCTTTATGTTGTTTACCAGATTTTTGTGTAATGTGTTTCCTTCGATAATAATGGGAGGAGGTTTTTTGGGTCTCAAATTGGGGTTAACAGTAGTTTCTGTTGTGGTTTCATTTTCTACTTGTTCTGTTTCCATGTTTAATGTTGCTTCTTCAAGAACCGTGTACCTGTTTGTTGTTGGAATAGTTGGAATAATTTTATTTTAGTTAAGGCTTTGTTGTGCAGTTGTTTTTGGTGCATTAAAAACAAAATTATATTTATTGCAGTCGGATTGTGATGTAAAATCCGCACTCTGAGATCCTGCATAAGAATCCGCACTCTTGTTCGGCATTTTATTATTATTTATTTGTTCTAAAATAGTTTTATCAATTTCGTTTGATTTATTTATTTGTTTTGATGTACTTGCGTTTTCATCATTATCCATGTTTAATTCGTTTTTATCATTTGATTTTAAATTTAAATCTTTATCGGAATTAAATCCATCGGTTTTTGTTAGATTAAGGGCCGATTTATTCACTTTTCTATAAAGTGCTCTGTAGCATTACTGATAAGATTGCCATGCATAAATGTTTATTCATCTGTCAATATTGACAACCTGTCATCAAATTAAATTTACAAGACAGATAAATTATATAGATCACTTTGGCCCGTCAGTAAAAAAATTACTAAAAAAGGCCGTTTTGTTATACATGAATGTAACCACAAACAAATAACAACAAGCAGTAGTACCACAATAGTTTTCTTTTTAGTAAGTCTATCTCTGTCTTTCTTACAGATATGTATATAGATATCTTTTTGATAGACAGAGAGAGTATAGTGAAGAGTTGTTGACATTTACCAAATAACATTAAAAGTGATATGAAAGGGAAATAATATTTAATATTGTATATATAATTGAGAAAATCAAAGAAGGAGATTCAGAGGAAGAAAGCGGTGTGCCGCAAAACGGCAAGGTAGGAGAAAAATCCTAATTTAAAAAATTTAATAAGCAACATAACCTCCATCGTATGTAAAACTGCTGTAAGAATCGCAAGAGAATAAATAAATAGATATACTGAACAAGAATATTTACGCATAGAACACAAAAGAGCGCTTGGTAGCCGAGTGGATAGAGACGTGGATTCTAAACGCAAAGGTTGGCGGTTCGAGGCTCGAGCGGAGGAAAAATATTTTTATTAAATATATAATAAAAATAAATTTAAATAAAATAGAATAATGCCGTCAGACGACGATACAGTATTCAACAGAGGGAATAAAACAGAAAGAACACCCGAACAAGATAAAAAAAAACGACGAAGAGAAATGATGGAAACCAAAGAAGCAAGCGGAAGTGGAATAAATCAAAAAGTAGCTGAAACAATCTTGAAACAATTACAATTAATAAATGAAACGCAAACTGTTATTCTGAAAGAATTAGAAAAATTGAGAGAAGAAAATGAAAAACTAAACAATAAGATCAACGCAATAGAAACAACTAAAATAGATAGTTTACAAAATGATGTAGCCGAACTAAAACAGAAATTAGAAAAACAAGAAAGGAATGAAAGAAAAAATAATGTAATTATTCAGGGATTGAATGAAGGAATAATGGAGGAAATGACGTTAAAAGATAAAGTAGAAAACTGGACTAGAACTAAATTAAAAGAAGGTGTAAATGTGAAAAAAGCATATAAATTGAAAAACAATAGTAAAGTAGAAAGTATCTTTGTACAGTTAGATAATTGGGAAGATAAACAAAAAATTATGAAGAAAAAAAGTGTATTAAAGGGAAGCGATATATTTATTGATAATGACCTTACAAAAAAAGAAAGAGTAATTCAAAAAAAACTTAGAAATATGGCAAAAGAAGAAAAAACAAAAGGCAAGACGGCGATCGTGGGATATATGAAGATTGTGGTAAATGGAGAGAAACGCTGTTACAACGAAAGAAACGGCAGAATAGAAGTATCAAAAAACTAGTAGCAGTAATAAACGGGGGGGGGGGGAGGGAAGTAAAAACAAACAACAAAGAACTAAACCAAACTGCGTTAATGAGAAAAATTGGGAAGAAAAAGCGATTAACAAATTGGAAGCTAACAATGATGGACCAAAAATAGAAGATACCAGCAATAAAATAAATATAGTATTTTGGAATGTAGCAGGATTAAACAACAAAGATGAAGATTTTTGGAAGTATATAAGAAAATTTGATTTAATTGGAATGGTGGAAACGTGGATAGATGAAAAGAGGTGGAGAGACATGGAGGAGCAAATGCCTAAAGAATTTAGTTGGAAATGCCAGCCAGCTATTAAAGAAAAAAAAATGGGAAGAGCAAAAGGAGGTATCATAACAGGAATAAGAAATGAAATACTACAAGAAGATGATGTAAATTTGGAAATGGAAGGGTTAGTGCAACAAAATTTTATACTGAGTGGAACAAAATACAAAATGGTTACGGTATACAGCAGAGGGATAAAAAAAATTAGATCAACGCTCGAAAACTCAATACAAGAAACAGAAGAGAGAAAACTGATAGTAGGAGGAGATTTCAACGCTAGGACCGGAATTAAAGGAGAAAGAATGACAAACGGACAGAAAAGCAAAAGAGAGTCAAAAGATAAACTAGAAAATAAAGAAGGAAAAGAAATTATGGAAATGATTGAAGAGAATGGCTGGGACATATTAAACGGAAACATGGAAGGAGATGAAGAGGGAGAATTTACATACATAGGAACAAAGGGACAATCGGTAATTGATTACGTAATGGTTAATGAAGAAGCGTGGCAAGAGATAGACAAATTTAAGATTTAAGAAAGAGTAGAGTCGGATCATCAGCCACTAGAAGTGTATATAAATGGAAGTATAAACAGAAAACCAAAAAACGAAAAGGAAATAGTAACAAAAACAGTATGGACACAAGAAAGCATAGAAATGTACAAGCAAAATTTAAATAAAATACATTTCCGAGAAAAAGGCGTAGAACAGCAAATAGCAGAATTAGAAAACACAATCGCAGACGCAACAGTAACAAAAACGTTTATACAAACAGAAGAAACATTTGGAAAATGCAAATGGTGGAACACAGAATGCACACAGAAAAAAAGAGAAGCTAGAAAAGTACTACGATATTGGAAAAATGACAAAGCAACTAAACAACAATATCAGAAGGCGCAAAAGGAAAAATGCAAAGAAGTTGACATTGCCTTAATGTATAAGAAAAAAGAGGAATTAGAGATAAAAAAAATACGTACTGAAGAAGAAGCATGGAAATACATAAACAAAGAAAGGAATCGAAAAAGAAGAGAAAACAAACAAATTTCAATGGAAAACTGGAGGATGCACTTTTTAAAATTGTATGAAGGATCGAACAAAAAAACTGATAGACAACTAAGGACAACACATCAAATGAATCAAGGTGTAGATGATATAACGAAAGAAATGATATGGAAGCAAATAAAAAGACTAAAAAAACAAAAAGCGCCAGGTGTAGATGGAATACAAAATGAAGCATGGATGTATGGTACGGAAGATTTGATTGAGAGACTGAGTGAGATAATAAATGAAGTATGGAAGGGAAAAGGGTTTCCTAGTCAATGGAGAGTAGGTCTTGTATGTCCGATACACAAAAAAGGAAATAAAGAGCTTGCAGAAAATTATAGAGGTATAACGTTACTAAGTACGGCATACAAGATCTACGCCATGGTACTAGAAGAAAAACTGAGTGAAGAACTAGAGATGAATGGGATATTGCCAGATGGACAGGCAGGGTTTAGAAAAGGAAGAGGAACCATGGATAATGTATACATACTACACCATATAGTAGAAAAGGAAATAGCAGAAAAGGGAGGAAAGGTGTATGCATTATTCTTGGACCTAAAAGCGGCATTTGACAGTGTGAGTAGAAAGAAATTGTGGATGTATTTAAGAAAAAGAGGAATAAATGAGCATCTAGTAAAAAGAATGGAAGAAGTATACGAGGAAACAGTTAGCAGGGTATGTATGAATGGCAAAATGAGTGATAAATTTTGGACTACGAAAGGTGTGAGACAGGGATGCCCACTCAGCCCTAGTTTGTTTGCGGCATACATTGCAGATGTAGAAGAAATGCTATGTAAGGCGCAGACATGTGGGGTGGTGGTGGGCAGAGAAAAAGTGAGGTCGCTGGCTTATGCAGACGACATGGTGATTGTTGCAAAACAAGCAAATGAAATGAATGAAATGATTAGATGTATGGATAAATATTTTAGAAAAAAAGAGTTGAAAGTAAATGTAAATAAAACAAAAATGATGATTTTTAGAAAGGGGGGAGGAAGACGCAGAGTAGAAAACTGGAAATGGGATGGCACAGAAATTGAAGAAGTAAAATCATTTAAATATCTAGGATATGTTTTTTGTACAAACAACAACGAAAATGAACACATAAATAATATGACAAGAAAGGCTAATAAAGCGGTAGGACAAGTATGGGGAATTGGTGAAAGAAAATTTGAATGTATGAGAATAAAAGTAATGATGTTTGAAAGTTTAGTAAAAAGTATGTTATTGTACGGAGCGGAAATTTGGGGGTGGAAAGAGCAGGAGAAATTAGAGGCAATTCAAACAAAATACTGGAGATGGGTATTAGGAGTAAACAAAGAAACCCCAGCGTACATTGTAATGGAAGAAGTTAAAATAGACAAATTAAGAGTAGAAGCAGGAAAGCGTGCAATGAGGTATGAAGAAAGAGTGAGAGAAAGGAATGAATGTAAAATATTACAAGAATGCCTGAAGGAGAAAATGAAAGGAAAATGTGGAAAAATAGGAGCTTGCAGAGATAAATATTTTAACAAGAATGGATATGCTAGTGAGGAAGTAGATAGATTGAGAATAAATAGAAGTATGTGGAATGAAATTATGATAAGAGATAGAGATATACAAGTGCAAGAGCGTAGAACAAGGATAAATGAATCTAGGTACAATTCAAATTATGTACATATTATAACTGATGCACTACCAAAGTACCTAGAAAGTATAAAGTATGAATAAATAGAAAAAAGAATGATTGCAAGATTCAGATGCGGAAATGAGGAGAAAGTGTGCAAATTTTGGATGGATGAAGAAAAGAAAATGGGTAGAATGTGTGGAGAAGCAAGAGAAAACATAGAACACATGTTAAAATGCAATGAAATGAGAGAAGAGCAAATGAGGAGAAATAAAGTACTGAAAGAAGACGGAAGAAGAATAAAATGGATGATGGCGGTAACAAAAAGAAGAAAACAAATTGAAACGAAAGTAATAAATAATTAATTAAAAACAGGGATTAGGGTAATTAAGATTATATGTTATATTAGAAATGAATTAAGTTTATATGGTAAATGTTATGTTAAGTTGTAGAATTTTCAAGGCCAAAAGGCAAGAAATAAACGTATATATATATATATATATATATATATAGATATCTTTTTCTATAAAGTTGTACTAGCCGTATAAAAACATTATAAGCGGTAAGTAATTACTTGTCATATAAAATGGGACGAATACACCCAAATTTTATTTAAGTGACCTATAAGTTTATTGAACACGTAACTAATCAATAACTTACAGAACAGATGAATAAACCGGCTCTTAAACGTTGTTGTTCCGCTTTTTCTTTTCTTTTCTTTGCATCGAGTGCTCGTTGTATTTTTATTTGATTCTTAGATTTGCGTTACGTCTGAAACAACATCTACCTCTCGCTCACTCTCCGTGGAGTGTTGCCTCTTAGTGGATTTATTTATATTTGCGGGCTTGGTAATATTTTTGTTGTTTTACTTTCATCCATGTAAATTATTTTATAATATAATATAATATAATATAATAAGGGACAAGCTGGGCCTATTCTTGTAATTAATTTGTTTTATTGCAATTAATGCAGCTTATAGCATTTGTTAATTGCAATAATGAAAATGATATTTAAAATAAGAGATTTATTTTAAATGCGGGTTTTAGTCGCGGATCCGTCCACGTCCACACTCTATCGATGCTAAAGCGCGTCTGTAGTCAAGCAGTTTACCACTGGACTATGTAACCTGTACTCGTTAACAATTTTATTATTTTCTTTGATATTTTTAAATGTCACAATTAAAAATCAAATGTGCCTTGTAACAAAACAAAACAAACAAGAATTATTTGTAGGTTATGAATTATAACTATTAATTTAATCAAAGATTTCAATTTATAACTCACAAAACAAACCTGTCCATTAAATCTTTAAATTCCGTCACTATTTGTTAATACGTCACAATCACTAATATTAAAATAAAACTACAGGATTAGTTAATATATGTAACACGATGCACTAGTCGATGTGTAATTAAACAAAACTGTTCTGAGATTGTACTTTGATATCAAAAACCTAAGTTACCTAACTGTATTTCTTGAAAACAACTGCCATCAATGAAAATATTATAAAATAATCATGATTAATAAAATGACTTCTCCTAAAACTGTTGCCAGCTTTTCAACTATTTGGTTTATAAAAACTATTCACTTGATTAAAATTTGATTTATTATTTGCATATTATTTAATAAAATTTATTTTTCTATATCAGCGCTTGTTGGTTTTTATAATAATTATAATAAGCTTAATTAATATTTTAAAATATACCAAAATATCACATTAATTACACAGAATAAACAAATTTTTACTGTGCACACAATGATAATTAACAACACAAACGCAACTAATGCAATAATTTACAATATACACTTTCACATACAGATTTTTAACTGATTCATCAGAAGATTAAATAAATAAGCAATGTAAAATGTAATATAACTCTGATTCCCCACTATCACTAGTAATTGCAAACATAATCTATATAATAATTTCTACTTTAAAATAAGTTTTTCTCACCACTTGCAATAACTCTTGTTACGGTTAAAATATACAAAAGTAACATCATTCAATAAATGCCGACTTTGAAATACTAACTGACTACAGTGTTTGGTTAGTGTTTTAAAGTCTGCATAACAAATTTGTTTTTTTCACATTTACATTACATATAATAATCCCATGACCATGACAAGATTCATGAGATCAACATTTAATGTCTCCAGGCAACGTTCATTAGTGCTATAGTAAAAGTCTTTTATTTATTTGCAATAAGATTGTAAAATAATAAATAAACACAAATTTAATTTTCAAAAAAGTTTGCATAAACGTGTTAATTTTGTAGTTTTGTTTTGTTTATTCTAAAATAAAGTGACCAGACTTTAAAATACTGAAATGGGGACAAATGGGGGAGGGGGAAGTAAAAAATAAGAATTTGATGCACATAGAAAAAAACAATACACAATGCTAAATTTTAGGATTAATTTTGATTTTTTTTGTTGTAAAAATGCATAATTTTTAAGTTATAAGCAACTAATTCAAACTCTTAAACATTTTGATACAAACATTTATTTTAACCAAACGTTTAAAAAGAACATTAACATCAATTTTACATGTTTTAATAATTATTTTGTTTTTGATGTGATTGTTCTTTTTATCTGTTTGGTTAAAAGAAATGTGTATGTGAGAAAACGTTCTATATTTGAAGTTCAGCAGTTTGAATTAAGTGCTTAGTTATAACTCAAAAATGGTGCAGTTTATAAAAAAATATTTCTACAAAAAGACAATCAAAATTAATCTTAAAATAAGAAAATGTAAAAATATGCAAAGTGTGTCAAAAAAAAGTTTACCAAATTTCCACAATAAAACAAACATTTTATCTTAAATGTTAAAAATATATTTAAATAACGGTTTGTTTAAAACCAAATAAACATTTGTTTAAAACTTTTTTGTTTTTTTTTTTAAGTTCGAGAATTATTTAGATGTTTCAGTAATTTTGACTAACCCTGTATATGTAGAACATATTTGTAAACACAAAAATGCATAGTTTTTTTTCCTAATTTTAGAAAGAATATAATTCCTATATTATTTTTTGTATTATTTATTTCGTATTATTCATACAATCGTAAAAGGGAGGGTCGAGGTCTGAGAATAGGTCATTTTAAAAAACATAAATTATGATAATTTATAAATAAATATGAGAGAAATATTAATGACAGTAATAGGTTAAACTGACGACAGATTTTTTAGTTTTTGCTTAGCTGACTTTACACAACAATATAGTATGTAGTAACGACAAAATAAAAGTGTTGCAACGATAAAAAATGCAATGCCCAATCAAATAAGTTGTACGACGCCAAAATAATATATTACACAACAAATAATATACGTTGCACTTCAGTATAATACATAGCACGACAAAAAATTATATATTCTTGTAACGCGCCCTTTCCCCTAAGGTCTCAATTAGGGGTAGCCTAGCCAGCTCTGTGGAGACGGGCCGGGTTCAAGATAACACAACACTAATATCAGCAAACACAATTAAAGACACAAAAAAACAAACTCACCAGTAACAAATCTCGTGTTGGGCTCCAATTGGTTAATATAACATCCACTCCTTTACTTTCCGACTTGGCACTAAACTGTAAACGTTCCAAGGTTCGACGGTAACCAATACCCTGCTGGGATAATTAACAGGGAGAGGATGGCACTAAATCACACAAAGTATTACCGCAATTAATATAATTCACAAAAAAAAACATGAGGTTCCATCAACTCAGGTTGATATGAGGAACAAAAGAAAACATAATACATAAATCAATATGTGTAAAGTAATTAAAATAAATATTATACTAGTTAAATTTCAAGTTCTGTTTGTTTGTTTCATTCATCCAGTCACACCATACTTAAACAAAAGATCTCTCAGAGAGATATATAAAAAAAAAAAAAAAACACAAATTAACCGCAATATAATGAGAAAAAAAAACAACTTAATACGTTTAAATTCGACGGCAATCTCTTCTTAAGTAAAGATTCCAAATGCTAACGTGCAGGAAGATTTGTGGATGATTACGGATTATGTTGGGTGGTACCACGTGCCAATTTACAGCAAAGTAGTAATTTCTTCCCTCCCCGCACGTGGACTGACTGCTTGTGATAGTTAAAGGTTTGGTTTGTTTAATTAATAAAACCCCATGACTCTACCCGACAATTGCATTGTAGCAAAACTGAAGGGAGCAAAATAGCAAGTACAAAAAGGGGGAAAACCTACAAAACAAACCGGGATAAATAAAGGAGCCACTTAATACTTAAAAATTACTTACTTGAGTTGACGAGTCTGAATGATTAATAATATAAACCTTGCTTCTATAACTTAATAAAATTGACAGCACTTTTACTGTATATCCGACCATGCGAATTTTAAGAACGCAGAAGTGACCTATTTAGATCCGCTTAAGCGAGGTGCACTCTGCGAAAGCAAGGGTGAAAGAGGCCGTTTTGACCATGCTCATGCTGGGACTAATAACAAATGTTCCCCTGCGCATGTCAATCTCAAAAGTAATTTTTAAGACTAAGTGATGAGAAAATTAATAAAATAATAAGGAAGAAGAAACAAGATAAAACATGACATCAATTAAACTGAAGCGCATATCCATTAATTAAGTAATTAAAAATTTAAATTAACATAAACGTTCACCCGGCAACCGCGCAATTCGACGAATTTTCGTCGTTACATCGAAAACGCCGCGCAACAAAATATAGTATAACTAAAAGTGACAAGTTGCCGCAAGTGACATTATGTGAAATGGAATTGGATAATAAATGAAATTTAAGGAATATATCAACGCAATCATCATCACACAGTGAGTACCTAATCAATTGAGTTATGCAGGTTATGCTCTTGTTACAAAACAAGAAAACAAAATATAACATCATGTTTACACTTTCAGGTTAGGTAAATATAAACAAAAATCAGTCCACTAAAAGGTTTATCTTGAAGAGAAACAAAAGGAAACAAACAGGAAGGAAAACAAATAGCCAAGAATGTATTGATGGGGAGGAATGACAAATGGCAAAGATAAAAGAAATATTATCAATTAACTTCGAACCTTTTTGGGTGAGTACTACGAATTAAAAACAAAAATAACCATTATTTGATTCCAATTTAATTAACATTAGTCCAATTTTGTTAATAACGCATTTTAATTCATATCTCTAACCACATCCACTGACACCACTATTGTTTACCTGTAGAACCGGCCAATTGAGCTCACCACATCGGCAACCTAACAACCATAGCGACCAACGGAAAACACAACACACATAAGATAAGTACACACAATTAATACAACATTTTTAAACTAAAATATTTTTCTGTTTTTAGCATGGTGGAAAATTGAACCGTAACATTCTACGACAGAATTATATAAAGAGTTTTCCAATAAGAAGTTTCATTTTGAATAGCTGGCTATTTGGGCAGCTGTCAATTTTGAAGCAATTATTATTTGTTATTTGACAAGTAAAAACTACGCCATTATTAAAAATAGAACGATACACGCTTTAACAACAAATTGAAATGATTAAAATTTAATACAAAAATGGTAAAAAAATTCAGTCACAGTTTGCAAAACTAAAGCACTATTTGGTCATCGTAAAGCACCTTCTCGGCCAGCAATACTAAACCTGGTGGAAAAATTTGACCTGTTAGGACAAGTTTGTAATGTGAAGAATTGAAACTGTGTGCATTGCTAATGAACACAAGAGAATATTGCTGATGTAGCCCGTAGTGTTGAAGAAAACCCAGGTTTGTCGATTCTTCGTCGATCTTTGAAATTAAACATTCTACAAACGACATTACACCGTATTATGCATAAAGACTTAAGTCTTAAGGTTTTTAAAGTTCAGTTAACACATGAACTCATTCCGATCGATCACCATAAACGTCGTATCTTTGCTGATTGGGTCCTTCAAATGCATCAACATGATCCGGAATATCATCAAAAAATCATTTTCAGTGATGAGGCACATTATCGGAGACTACGTTAATAAGCAGAATTGTCGCATATGAGACTCAAAAAATCTAAGAATGACTGTTGAAAAGTCTTTGCATTCTCAACGTGTCACTGTTTGCTGCGATTTTTGGGCTGGCGGTGTGATTTTTTTGAAAATAAGGCGCTACCAAGCTATGATTAATGGTTTTTTATGGCCTGAATTAGAAGATATTGATGTGGACAACGCTTATTTTCAGCAAGACGGCGCTACATGTCACACAAGCAACGAATCAATCGCAAGTTTTCAAGAAAAGTTTCCTGACCGTGCTATTTCTCGAAGAAGTGATCACAGTTGTCCACCGAAATCTTGTGATTTAACACTTTTAAAAATTTTCATTGAGGCCACGTGAAAGATAAAGTCTATGCCAATGCTGCACAATCAATTCAAGACCTTAAAGATAGAATTTGTGAAGTTATTGAAGACATACAGCCGCAAATGTGTGAATTGGTCATAAAAAATATCATGAAAAAGATGTGGTACTGCAACCGTAACCGTGGCGGCCATTTGACTGATATCGTTTTTAAATGTTAATGGCATACTCTTTACAATGAAATAAACAATTATTGATTTCTCTTAAAAAATACCCGTTTTTTTTAAATATCAAAACTAAACCTCTTATTGGAAAACCCTATATTTATAATATTAAACGAATAAATAAACTGAATATGCATCCCGTATCCAATACGGCTGGCTTTTTGATAAATTTACAACTTTGCTAATAGATACTAGCTTGGCTATAAACGCTTTGCTAGTGACAAATCTCTAAAGTAAAAAATATCAATGTAATTTATGTAATATTATGCAAAAACAAAAGCAGAAATATTAAAAATAACTGATTTTGCTCATGGCATCATGGCTTTTATATTCTTACTATGCATTCTCTATTTCTGTCGTAAAAAGTATTTAAATGTTGTCAAATATATTTTACTGTCGTTTAATATACTCTTTTCCGTGTGAAATTGGTTTTTGTCGTGTAATATATTTTTCTGCCGTGCAAAACCTTATGTTAAAAAATTGAATCTTCTTTTATGACTTGCGCAAAAGTTCAACCTATCAATCTCTAGATTGCATGACATGATCAGTTATGTAATTTGCTTGTAAAACAATGTAAACGTACTATATAATTTCCCATTTACGACGCAACCAGTCGTACGATGGTACAGTCACCTTAAATTGAATTATATTTTATTTAAAACTAAATCAAAATTATGTTTTGTAGCTTCAAAGAAAGTTAAAATCTGAAGCCAAAAAACTCGTATTCTCAAATAGAATAAATAAACTCATATATGAAATGAAACAATTTGGCTCATCCTTCATTTAAATAAGTCACTGAACAATGCACCGAACATGTCACCAATTAAAAAGTAATTTTTAAAGTTGAATGATACTCTTCTTTCACATAGTCTTTTTGATCAAACACATCTTTTTAGTTTTGTCATAGAATTCTCGGCTTATTAATTAATATTAATATCGGTAGTATTCTCCGAGTAAAAGTGAGCTCCGATTTAAATATAAAAATAAGTGGTTTTTTTATCTATCAAAAATTATAAAATTTAAATATAAGATTCGTAAAGTGTTGTTCTACAGAAGGGAGTAACTGTCTTGCAAAAAAAACAATTTAAAACCGTGTTTTTAATGACTTAAGTGTAATATTCAGTGCAAATAACTTTCCATTGGTTGAAAACATTTACACAAAAAATTAAATAAAATGGTTAAAGTGAAAATAAAATCTTTAAGAGTCGATGAACTCCGTGAAGAATTGCAAAAAACGCGGCCTCGAAACAAAAGAAAGAAAGGATAAATTGATTTTTACGTTAAGAACTGCATTAAATTCTAGTGTATTGTTAGAGGAAGAAGATGTTTTAAAACCTAATGAGTTTCATAAAAAAACTAATAAATATACGTTTAAACTTCAATCAAAGATAGTTGAACTTGAAAAAAAAGTCAATTTTCTTAAAAAACAAAATACAATATTAAAAAAAGTATTAATAAATTAAATAAAAACAACGATACTAGATCACATAATACTGACTCAATAAAAAATCATCATCAAGACAAAGTCAGCAAACTAATTAAATTAAGTAAGCATAGTAATAAGACAAACAAGATAGATGAACGAGATCAAACAGAGAAAAACAAACAAAACAAAGAAACAAGGACAGATAAAGAACAGATAAACGTTGATAATCAAAACAAAAACTCAAACACAAATAGACGTCGAAAAATTTTAATAATTGGTGATCAGAAAAACAAAAGGATTGTCAAGCATATTTTATGATAAAAGTCAACCTGTAGACCTGTAGAATATGATGTAACAAGTATAGTTAAAACAAATGCTTCTATAGAAACTATTTTAGACGACAACATAAATAATATTAGTTTTTTCACAAAAAATAACTATATAATTATAGCTGCTGGAATACATTACGCAACCAAAGAAAAAACCATAGATGATAGTCATACATTATAAATAAATAAGTTGTCCAATCGCAGTAATATTATTATGATATCGGTACCCTTTGGGAATAATCGAATTGTTTTAAATAAATTTATTAATATTATTTGTATTGTTGAGCATTGGGCAAAAGAACACAAAATTGCCAATTATCATTTAAATGGTTATAAATTAATAAATAGTTTTTGTAGAAAACGTTATTTACGTGGTGGAGTAGCTATTTATGCAAAAGATAACATTGCCGACAGCAAATCGTTTGACTTGAGTAAATATGTTGAAGAAAAAAATTTTGAAATAACTTTCACGCTCGGTAAGAAAAATACATTAGTTATTTGTATATATAGATCACCAAAAAGCAAGTTTGACATTTTCTTAAAAAAAAAAGACTGAAATCTTAAACACCTTTTACAATACAGGCATCGATAATTATATGGTGATTTCAACCAAAATTTATTATCTTGTGGTTTAAAATTAAGTAAATTTAAGGACTTAATAAACTCATTTAACTTGTTTATTGTTAATAATGAACCAACACGAGTGTTCACAACACAATGTAACTTCTAGCAGTGTTATTGATTATATGATAACTAATATAAACTTGTGCAACTTATTTTGTGATACTGCTGATGCTGCATTTGGCGATCATTACTCTCTAATTCTATATATCTCTAAAGCAGTTAACACGAAAGTGCTTCCCGTCCCTGAAAACCGTCGCGTTTTTTCAGAAAAAAACATAAGAAAATTTATTCATACAATAAAAACAATTAACATTGTTAATTTATTATACAAACCAAACGCTAGTCTTGATGCTCAATTTGATATATTTATGTTTACGTTAGCAAATGCATTAGAATTGTGTTGTTCCATAGAAATAATAAAAACAAAGCGTGTTAAAAATCATTGTCGCAGTCATTGGATTAATAATGAATTAATTACTGAAAGTAAAAAGCTGAAAGAATTATTTTATCTTACAAAAACATTTCAAGAACTCAAAACTAATTATCATCAATCAAGTCAGCATAAAATAAACGTTGCTAATAGAAAAACTCCCAAAATAAAGTACAAACCACTTGGAAATTAGTTAATGATACAATAGGCAAATCTAAAAGCTGCACAAATATTATGGAATTAAGAATTAACAATGAAATCACAACTAATGTTAACATAATATCTAATGAGTTTTCATCATACTTTTCTAGTTTAGCGCAAAACAAATTAAATCAACATTTTGGTAAATCACTATCGGCATCTTGTACAACCTCAACTAACCTGCCAAATAAATTATTTTTTATGTATCTTATAGAAGAAGTAGAAGCAATTAACACACTTCATAAAATGGCATCTAAGACGTCGTCGGGTTTAGATGATATTTCAACAAAACTTTTAAAAGAAATATTTTCATATATTAGTAGAGTTTTAACTAATCTTTTTAATAAAACTATTCAAGAAAGTATTTATCTATCAGTTTATAAAACCGCTCTTGTGATACCTTTGCACAAAAAGGATTGTAAATTAAATATTAGTAACTACCGACCAATATCTATTCTATCGTCTATATCAAAAATTTTTGATTGCCAAACGAGTTACATTGTTTTTAGAAAAGTATAAACTTCTTCATCCTGCACAGCATATGTATACGGTAGATATGTCAGTAGAAACAGCGTTGATTGAATACTTTCGTTTCATATATAGTAAACTTGATAAAGGTCAATATGTTTACTTTGATATAACAGCTGCATTTGACACTTTAAACTTTGAATTCATCATTAAAAAACTAAACGTTTTAGGTTTTTGTGGTATATTTTCTGAACTAATATTGGCAATCAGTTATCTCAGGAGAAAAGTATTAATTGTGACATACCGCAGGGATAAAATTTGAAGCCTTTAATATTCCTACAATTTGTGAACAACTTTCCAGAAATGTTTTCAAATGACGCTCACTGTAACATTGTTATTTACGCAGACGACATAACAATTTCATATTCTGTTAGTGCGGTGGAAGAAATAAATACAAAAGCTAACTCAATAATAACTAAATTAGAATTGTGGATGAATAAAAATCAGTTAATACTTAATAAAAACAAAACTATTTGTATGAAGTTTGGCAATAGAATAATAAATAAGTTAACTGTTGGTAAATATACTTTTTCCAAAGAAACAAAATTTTTAGGCACCGTTGTAGACGCTAAATTAACATGGCAATCCCATATAGATGCTACATGTAATAAAATTAACAAATCCTACTTTGCAATAATTCAGTTAAAAAATGCTTTAACTAAATCTGCCTTGTTAAACAAATACTACGCTTTGGTCTACTCTCATATGTCATTTAACATAGTATTATGGGGAGCTTCTCATCACGCTCATAGAGTATTTGTTTCTCAAAAAAGAATTATACGTTTAATTTTTGACTTACAATATAGGTGTTCATGCAAAAGCACATTTGTAAACCATAATATTTTAACATTTCCTTCAATTTTTATTTATAAAGCGTTATGTTTCATCAAATTAAATCTGTCATCATTTCAAAATTTATCTCATCATCATAATTACTTCAGAAGAAACGGTAACTCATTAATGATTGATCAACACAAAACAAAGAAGTACGGTGAAAATAATATATATTTAGCTAAAAAAATGTTTAATAAACTACCCGTGGAATTTCAAAATATAAATTATAAACAATTTAAAAACAGAATTAAAAGTTTTGTATGCAATCAAGCATTTTACTCAGTCAACGATTTTATGCAAATGGCTTATCTAATTACCACGTAAATGATAATTATTTATATTTATGTTATACATATATGTATTTAAATGTAAGCATATTGTTTGTATATTTTATTTGACGTTCGTATTCATGTATTTTAATGTGGCAAAGCGAATAAAGTTTTTATTATCATTATTATAATCCAAAAATTCATCTTTCGTCAGTAATTTATAATTTGTAAATTTAATCATTTTTCTTATTTGCATTTCCATCTTACAAATTATTATTACTCTTTTAGCCGGAATATGCAATCTACTTGAAATGATAAATATTAACAATTTGACTGTTACCCAGATAGTAAATCTTACAATATGTTATTAAAAAAACAGGTGCATACTTGCTTTGTACTAAACAGTATATTTCTAGATATTTGTCATTTCAGGTAGATTGCATATTTCGGCTGAAGGTGTAATAATAATTTGTATGAAGATGAAAATGCAAATATGAAAAATTATTAAATTTACAAATTATAAACTACCAACAGAATATAGATTTTTGAATTATTTTATAATATTAATAATGGAAAGAGAGCACGAAACTAAAAAAAAAACTATAAAAGTATAAACACTAGTTTTTTAATATATTATTTGAGTAATGGTCCACAATAACATACTATGCTCAGTCAAGCCCTTGTTGGGTTAGGTGCCTTTTGTAAGTCTTTATAGATGTCATAAATACTGCGGTGATAAAGTGAGTTTATAAATGCTGAAACTTGCACGTTGATTAAATATTACATATAACAAAGAATTATAGTAGTCAGTTAAATGTATGTAGAGACAAGAGTTGGTACGTATGTATAAAAATTAAAAAAAAAAGTGAAGCTGAATGTATATCAGTTTTGACAAACACGTAATCATTTTTTAAATTTGATTATATTTGGAGCTCGACTGATCAACTCTTACCTCTTTACCCCTACATACACATCACTCACTACTATAGTTCTTTATTATATGTAATAAAAACATAAACATAACTTTTAAATGAAATAAACTTATAAACACAAGCATATATCTATAATTATTATATTAATAATAATTCTGGAATAATAATACAATAAATCAATTCCAACCTAAACAAAAGTAAACAACGCAAAGTGCACATTATTTATGAAATACTCACTTCACAGCGAACGTGACGTCAGCCATCGGGCAAAATGGCAGCTTTCATTATTAGAACTTTCGCGCAGCTCTAAGCCCCTTCTCCTATATCTATATCTCTGCATAAAGCTCATAAGTTTTGAATTTATATAAATGATCTAATTAGTATATAAAGCCGCTACTTAACAAATTATAATATATTATCAATATGTAATGTCATTTAATCTCACTTTGAAGTATTATTATTTTTATAATTTTTTATAATCCCATTTATTTATTAATTACTTATATTGCCTTTTTTCTCGATTTTTTTAATAATATGTAAATTTATATGCGCCGATTAACTGCTAAGTTGATTTGTCAGCAAGCAAGCAAACCTAAATGTATGATAAGTAAAATGACAAGAGCTGCCAGCAAACGATGACTTAGCGGTAGTCAGCAACCGCGTTCAGTTTGCATGATGAGTAGTTCTGAACGCAGCCAATAATTTTAACAAGTTTAAAAACATCGTAAATCAAATTTGTTACAAAAACACAAGAGTTGAATCAAATCAGAGCAAGAAATCTAAAACCACAAACAAGTTGGGACATGAATACCTATAGAGCTAAGCAAGTCAGGACAGTCAATAATCCCACGAAGCACTTTAAAAACTAGTGTCACGTCAAAATTAAAACGTCTTTCTTCAAGACTGGTCATGTTAAATGTAGAGACAGTTCCGTGTAAATGCCTGCAATGTTGCATTTATACGTCAAAAAAACGAACAAACTTTTTTTGAATTTGTTCTATTTTTTCTTTACTGACGGCGGTGTATGGTGACCACACATTGGAACAATACTTGAGATAAGGACGTACTAGAGCGTTGTAAAGGATAACTAGAGTACGATGGTCACAAAACTCCTTAAAGTTACGCTTGACAAATCTTAAAAGTTGATAAGCTTTAGCCACAACAGTATCGATATGTAGTGTAAATGAAAGGCTTGAATCAAACGTAATGCCTAAATCACAAATAGTGTTAACAACATTACATTCATGAGAGAATAACCATACATCACCATAGACTGACGTTTAGAAAATGTTATCACTTTGCATTTATTTAAATTAAGTAGTAAGTTATTAGTCTGACACCAACTAGAAAAAATCTGTACTTCTTCATTAAGTAGTACAGCATTATCTAAAGACTGAATTTTCATAAAGATTTATATATTGTCCGCAAATAATAAACAACGCGCATTAGAAAAACAGTGTACCACATTATTGATAAAGGTATTAAACAGTAAAGGTCCAAGATGTGACCCCTGTGGAACACCCGACGTAACATCAATATTACGAGAAGCGCACTGACAAATGCGCACAAATTGAGATTTGTTAGATAAATAGGATTGAATCTACAGTAACAAGGTTCCATTAACTCCAATACTACGTAGTTTCATAACTAGTATCTTGTGGTCAACGGTATCAAAAGCTTTTGAAAAGTCAGTGTAAACTGAATCTACCTGGAATCTGGTTTCGAGCGCATCTGTTATATAAGATTCATACAACAAAAGGTTGGAAGATGTCAATTTGCCAGTTCAAAAACCGTGTTGATTGAGAGCAATTTTAGATTGCAGAATGGCAGTCAGTTGACAGGTAACTAACTTTCAAAAACTTTTGGAATAACTGATAAAATAGATATAGGTCTATAGTTTGTTACATTATTTATAGCACCGGACTTATGAATTGGTATAAGCTTGTTTCCAGCAAGTAGGGAAAGTACCCATAACCAGAGATAAGTTAAATAAAAGCCATAAAGGCCGACAAAGAGCAAACGCACATTTGTTGAGAAAGAAAGCAGTTAATCTATCAGGCCCTGGACAGTTATTGGGTTTTAAAAGTGACAGTTCGTTGACAACTTTAGAAACAAGATGCGATTCATTTATATGGATAGGAACAGATGGTGGAGAATATGTGCTGTGTGGACTCATAGATGCCGTCAGCGAACTGTAAACTGACCCAAAAAAATCAGCAAAAAGATTTACAATGCCATCAATAGTGTCAATTTGAGAATTATCATTTGTAAAAATAAATGGTATTTGATTACTGCTACGTTTAGATTTGACGTGCCCCCAAAAAGCTTTAAAATTAGATTTAATCGAATCTTCCACTTTCTTAATGTGATTAGAATAACACGTATTAGTCAATTGCTTACACTTATCACGTATTGAACTAAGTTTGTGGTAGTCAGCTGCTGATCTAGACAGCACATATGCCTTGTGTAACTTTTTTTTAGAAAACACAAGGCTTTTAGCTCTTTTGTAAACCATATTGGAAATTTATAGGTTTTTTATAACACTTATTTATTTTGGGCACATAATAGTCAATTGTGTCAAAAAGTAAAAAAGTAATGAATAAAAACGGTGACATGCTTCATCAATATTACAATCGACAAACATGTTATTCTACCTGGTGTTGAAAAAAACACCATTTAAGGAAACATAGTCAGCATCTTTGAAATTATATTGCATTACGTTATCTTTTCCACACCATACGTTGTCAGGTGTATCCTGTAAAGAGTCAAGTTTTAAAACTACATCTAAAGCAGGATGTTGAAGATCGCATGGTACAATAGGAAACAGCGATTCTGTAAGGTTCAAGTTTGAAGAAAATGCCAAAGGCGCAAACAATAAATCTAGCAAAACCAAATTTATGTTTAGTATGTAGTTCAATTGATGCGAATTAATATACCCAAACGTGTTAGCAACTAAAGTACCTTTAGGACAAGTAGATTCTGTTCTTACACCAAATTCATCATTAATCCACAACGTTTGTGACAAGTTGTAATCGCCAATAATATAAACAGTGTTGCATTCACTAATTAATTCTACACTTTTACAGTGACGTTGGTAAGTAGAGTAATCCGAACCAGGCAGAATATAAACAGTACCTAAAACTATTTTCATATTGCCGATATCAACACAAACATACAATTCCTCATAGACAGAGCAATGACTAAATTTTTCATATAAATGGTACTTATTGGACACGGCAATAAGTACGTCTCCGGCATGTAATTTTGATGTTGTAATATGGTTACGGTCCCACTTGTACACTTTATAATTAAAAAATCCTAGTTCTAAGTCTGTAATAGAGCTTATAAGCCACGTTTTACTAAGAATAAAAACATCATGCTCCTTTAATGGTAACAAACAATTTTGTTTGTAATCCGCGCACATTTTGATAAAAAAAAATCACATTTTCTAACTTGATACAGCCAGAAATCACATCTAAGGCACGTGCAGACAATGTCGATGAAGATAGACGTTGAAAAGACGCTACATCAATGTCGAAGGTTTGGATGTTGTTGTTGATAAAAAATCAGTTTTTGGCAGTTTATGTTAGCGGCGGCGATTAGTAAATAAACGTACAGATACTTCTTTAGGCCATTTTTCTGCGTTTATTATACAATCATCATCTACGTTGTTAACATCAGCAACAATACCAACTTTAAAAGAACAATAAATGTTATTGTTTGTAAGTGGAATGCAGGCAAGGTCGCTTATTCCCATATTAAGTTCAACATACTTCTTAATATCTTCAACACTGGTAGAAGAAGCACAGTTATTAATATGATAAAAAGTGCGTCGTTTAGCCGCTTATATGCTTTGAATTTCGGCAGTCCCACGTACAATAGTTGGTTGTGTTTGAGTTTTGATTTTACTTTTGGTCATCACAGTTTTGATTTGAGTTGGTAGCTGCTGCGTCAATTGCAATAGTTGGTCGAATTGTAGTGGTATCATTACTTTGGATTTTATCCAAATTTATTTAGTTACTGTAAGCTCTGGTAAGTGTTGAAAAAACAATTTAAATAAAGAATTAAGTTTGGAAGAAATCAATTTATTACTATCAGTACTTTTCTCAACAGCCATCAAGCTTGGCAATGATTTGATATCAATTATATCGCGCTTAAGAGACTGAACCTCTTGTCTCAAAAAACGCAACTCAGTATCAAGAGCGTTGCAATTGGTAGATTTGCAAGATAAAACTTCACACTCATTTGTTATTAAGTTGGGACTTAAAGGAGCAAAACCATTTAAGGATAAATTGTCATTGACATCAGATCGATTACAAATAGGACACATTGAAACAGTGCTTATCTGTAATAAGATCAGCAAAACCTTTGTAGCGCTTTATGCAATATTATTTATTAATTATATAATGCATCAAGCAAAGTTTCACACGACACTCTAGTTTGTACTGAAGATTTACATCTATAACAAATTATGTTTAAAAATGTGTAATATAAAAAAGATTAAAAGATTAAAATTAATATGAGTAGTAAAATATTTGCTTTTAAATAAATATTCACTATTTCTATTTCAGTGTAAAACAAAAAAACACATTAAAAAAAAACACGCTTCACGCCACAGGGTCTTTTGTGACGACTTATAAAACAAACAAGGAAGACCACGGACAAGAATTATTAATTAAAATTTAAATTAGTAAAATAAAATAAAATATAGTAAACAAAAAGATAAATCGTGAGAACTATAAAAAATGACAAATGAATTGAAAAATAAGTTTAAAAATATGTGGAAGGTTTATGGGGTTTGAACTCGTTACCTTCGTTGGAGCATGCTGATGCTGATGCTTTCACCACTGAGCTATTTAATAGAACTTTGTCGAAAATACTATATGCTTTGTTTACAGTTGATATTATACAAAAATAAACAACAATAATAGTTCAACAGTTCATAGGTTATGTTAAATATATAAATAAATTACTTAGTAAAATAATCAATTAAAACGATTTTGCTTACGTAATCGAACAGAATATTAAAAACAATTTTTTACAATGCACTTCACACACATTGACTAGTTTTAAGATCACTTTGAAACAAATATTAACGCAGATAAAAATATGCATATACACGTGTTGACATATGTTTTCTTCACAGCTGATAAAAAAACATACTTTGTTTTTTTTATACGACAAATTAATATTTCAATTACTATAGCTATAAACTATTCTATTCAGATTTTTTTACAATAACTTACACTTTTTCATTAAAATCATTGCAGAGTTAAATAAATATGTTTAATCCTCGCTTAAAAGTATAACAAGTTATAATGTTATTATGACTAGTAAGATATGAAAACAATCTAGAAGTAGTAAGAAACCGACCGCCAATGGGACTAAAACTTTTTGATATTTTTGCTGCCTTTATCTTCAAGACGTAATTTTTTGAAAGAATAACCACTTTTGCAACCATTTTCACTCGTTGTAGCAATTTTTGGAAAAAAATCAACAGTCAGACTAATAAACTCCGCACAAACACCAGAATAATAAACCGATTTTCATCAACACCAGCACAGAATTATTGCTAGCCAACAATTTCAACAAAACTACACCGCAATTGGCACCTAACGTAGAGCGACTAAAAGCGCTCTAACCCTACGGGCCCGTTGCTACACAAAAGTCCCATTACCTAGAAAAGATTCTCCAAGAAATTGGACAAATTTTTAACCAAAAGTTATACCGTTTTAATCTACCGGAATAACTTTCTACCACCTAAAAAACTAAAAAAAAAAAAAGAAAAACTGTCACAGCAAAAAAATGTATATCTAGGTATAAAAATTGTATTGTTAACCTCTACCAGCATTTAATAAAATGACAAATGCTCCTTTCTTTAAAGTTAAATCTGCAAGCGCTTGATCTGATCGCGTTTGATCTAATCAATCTAGATAACAACCCAAAAGAACAGCAGGGAACTGAACTCAAACTTAGTTAAAATTAGCAACCACTACTGACCAACATAGTTTCCTCACTTTTAGACGCGGATTTGGGACCACAATAAAACAGCACCCAAAACCTAGACTCAAACGCGTTACGTAAGCCAGGCGCCCTCAAAGACCTAAAACCAAGTGATTGTAACCCGAGTGCAAACTGTACTGAGCTAAATTATAACTATCCAATAGTGACAATTTAGTATTGTAACTCTTGTACATTAATGTGATTAACCAAAATTAAGTTTATAACGTAATCTATTTTTGGACGTAAGTTTTCAAGAAACTTAATTTTTATTATTTTCTCTTGTTTATCAAAAAGTACAACCACATTAGTGCGTGCTATAAAGACGCACAACTTGTGATGGCTTAGTTGGTGACTTGCAAAAATAGAGTTAAGCAGAACAAAAATGTTGCAAGCAGAGGTTCCGCAAGGGACGTAGCTTTAAAGTCAACTAAACTGTTACGCCCTGACATCTATGAAACACGCTTACTGCGCAACGCATAAAAAGATTTTGCAATCAGTCCCGCAGCTGTCAGTGAACAAACCCTAAGTGCTGAAAGTTAGTAAAATCAAAATTAACAAGTATGGAAAAAAATAAAAAGACAACACAACACCTGAACATTACACAAATGCGCAGTAGCAAAAAGAACCGACAAACACGCAAAACGCAACAGACACAGTCAAATTGTTTGAGACTAAATTTCGTCTTAGCTAACTCGGTATCCCTGCAACCAATTTTCTACAAAAGGACAACGTTATTTAACAAACCTTGCTGCGTCAACGGCATCCTAGCATTGAGAAACACACCAGTCTACATTTACGTTATAGACAAGTTGCAACATTAAGTGCTTTCCAGAAGTATCTTACCTGGTTCACATTTCCGATACCACCACCTAGCGCATACAGGCTAGAAAGCAGGTACAGTAAACTGCATACAGTAGCAACTTTGATTTCTATTACTGAGGTAACCATCCAGCAAGCAATCACCTTAACTGCTGGACTTGTGAAAGTTGGATTTTTTTTTCAATAAAACTTCATTTTGCTATCAAAACTCTGTTTACCAGAACTGCACAGTCAGTTCTACTGTCAGTTTTGAGGCTTCTAAATTTAATTAGCAACTACTGAAAGATATCTTTAAGACTGCGATGAGCCAAGATTACTCATTCTAATCTGAAAAATATATGTAATCTTGATTTTTTTTTTCTTGTTGCAAGCGCGCGTTAACTGAGTGTTGAGTGCATATCCATTTTTTAGTAATATTTATGTTTTTTAACATCAAAAAGATCATGAGATTATTTTTAACAAAATGTCATCATGACGCAGTAGCAAGTTTTTTTGAATATTTTAAGTCTATGCTTTTAGTATGTAATAATATATTAAAATGTTTAATAATAATAATAATAATATCTTTATTTTTTCAAGATGTACAACACAGCTTATACTAAAACAAAACATAGTTGCACATAATAGAAAATTTGTCAAAATACAAAATAAATATCATTGTTACAGATTGGTAAATTGATGGATACTGTAATAATATTTTCTTTATTTCCTTTTTAAAAATGTTTTGTATGTGATACTCCAAAAACACTTCAATGTAGCTTAAAGGTAATTCTACGATAGTTCGGACAGTCGGCCCCACATCAATATTTCCAATTTTGCTCAAATTTTGTACACATGTACCAAATTAAAACAATTAATAAAATTTTAGATTTGTGCTAAGCAAAAAATAGTTAAAAATCATTTTCGAAAAGGTGTATTTTATAGAAAAATTTTCCCTAAAAAAAACCGGAAAATTATTACAGTTACATTTTTAGCAATTATGTGTTATATTTTACTCCAGAGCAAGCAAATCGTATTCAAATTTTAAAATATTAATATAATAGTTTTTTTTCTAATTTTCCGCAGGAAATTTTAGAAAACCAAAAGCGGGATCGTGTCTAACAAATTTTTTTTTATAAGATACATCTTTTTGAATATTATTTTTGACTATTTTTTGCTTATTTACAGCATAAAAACTGAAAGAAGACAATTATTAATAAAAAATTTAAATAGCCGCATTTGCACTGTATTGCATCTAGAGATCTAAAATTTTAGGAATTGTCATGTTTTAATACACCAAACAAATGTACAAAATTTGAGCAAAATCAAAGTTGACAATGCAGGAACGATTGTCCGAACTATCGTGAAATTACCCTAAAATAAAACAAATAAAAAAAAATCGCTATTCAGTTATCTGGTTGGTTTTGAAAGAGCTAATGTCTTAATCTAAAAAAGGAAATTTATAGTTACCAATTGTTTTACTAAATTTGTATTATTCCAACTAATACAAACAGCTACGGCACCAAAAATAGTAAAGTTTTTCATTTTTTTTTTTTTTAATGGAGTAAAAAGTGATTTTTTAATTTTTGCACCGTATCTCAGACATACTTTGAAACTAGTATAATGCGTTTAAGAAATGACGTTGTAAAGGTAATGCAATACAAAAAAACACAAGATATAAATCTTAATACACAAATATCTAATTTGTCAAGTTAAATATTGAACACATATTCAAATTACATATTTAAAAACTACACCAACTGCTTGTATTATTTATATAATGCTTTAAATTCTTGAAAAAAAAAACTTGTGCTATTTTTTTTTAAATATTTGTGACGTGCATATACAGATTAACGATACAATTCACAAAGTTTTGTTCCAATTATGAAAATAGTGAAATGTAAATTAACAATTTATTAAAAAGTTCATATTAGACAAGCAGCTTTGTCGGCTCAACATTCTGGAACGGTAATTTTTTTAACTTAAAATGTTCTATATGCTGTAAGAATTAAAAAAGAAAAAAATTAAATACTTTGCAAGACAATAAAGATGATCTTTTTTACATTATATTTTATATATTTTTTTAATTTTAAAAAGCAAACTGTAAAATTGATAAAAACATATGCAACAGCTTTAATAGACTGTTTACCTCCTAATGCGTGTTACAATACTGTGTTAAAAAACATGTGGCATACTGCATTTTTAAAGAAATACATTTGTATTAAAGTAAAGATTATAATAATCTTAGTAGCCTTCTCAATACAATATGTTATTTCATTTTTTAGAAAAAACGTTCACCATTTGTATAATAAATAACGCCATTGTTCCAATACCAGCAAATAACTAAAAAAAATATATATTTCATATATAATTTATATCGTATAGTAATCTTTACCACGGGAATCAGAGTGCCATCAATTTTAAACAGACCACCTGCAGTAATATTGATGTCATCGTGTAGTATCTGTAAGAGAAACAACTTCTTCTACAAATAAAAATAAAATATTATTTATGCTACATTAGATTTTGAAATGCTTACAACTTCAGCTAGTTTTGCATGTGTGTATGATTTGTCCACTTCGCAAAGAACTCTTCCAGTATCCTTAAACTAAACAAATATGTTTAAGAAATAGATAAGTTTATACAGTACTTGAATAAAGTTTTGAATATTTAATAAAAAGTTGCATATCTAAAAGATTATTGAAAAATTGACTTCAAATATACAATAATATAGATATCATGGCAAAATAATTTAAAAATGTAATGTCAACTTATTTAACATATTTTATTTTTGTTTTATATTATTATAATAAACTTTTAAACAAAAAATACAATATATAACGTTTTTATACAAAAAAATAATTAAAAAAATGAAATGTGCACACAAATTGATTATTTTCAAAAAAATTCTTTCTTAATTGAACTTATAGTCATTTTTTTGGCTCAAAATTTTTGACTTTGACTTTATTTTATTTAAAAAGTTAAAAAAAATATATATGAACTATTAATTGTATATTAAAAAATCTATTATTATTTAAACAACTCGGATAAAAAAACATTAAAAAAAGTTAAATAATTACAACTTCTTACGGTTAATAATATCAAAATTGTCATAAAAATCTACATTTGTTGCTGTTGTAAAAAGTTGTAGATTTGATCAAATATAATATAAAAATATTTATTTATTCATTTTTTTTGCCGTTGTACCAATTGGTGTACGGCAAATATTATTAATTTGTGTATTATTGGCTATCTCTTTTATTTCTTCCCAAATGTTCTTTTTTTTGTAGCTTCTTCCTTTATATCGCTGTTTAATTTTTTTGTGTTTTTTTGTTTGTTTTTCTGTTACTGTTGTCTCATATATTTTCTTGGTGTTTCTTTCTTCACTATTTGGCCTTTTGTATTTTTTTTTTGTATTTTTGTGTTTTATTTGTAAATTAATCCGATTCCTTATTTTATCTTTTCTTGTTTTGTTTTAAATCTTCTTAAGGAATCTCATCTGCATTGCATTTATTTTTTCTATTTGTTTTTCTGTCATCCTCTATGTTTTGCTACTATATGTTATATGTTGATGATATGTTGCTCTGATTTTTTTTCTAACTGTTTTTGTTTTTGTAGTTTTTGATATTTCCATTCTGTTAAAGAAAATGTTTTTAACATGCTATATTTTGGTGTTTTTTCTATTTGGTCTTCTATTTTATTTCTTAATTTTTTGTTGCTTTGTATTATTGTTTTTAAATTTTTATTTTATAATTCAGTTTTTCTCTTGCAGTTATCATGGTTTTTATTTTTTTACAGTTTATTTCATGTTTATTTTTTTTAGATGCTTCTTTATTATTTCTATGATAAGTTGAAGCTTTACTTCTGTCTCTGCAATCACTGCCATATTGTCTGCAAATAGCAGTTTTGCTATTGTTGTTATTTCGAATTTTCCAATATCCTATTTTTGACATTTTTTTTCTTTGGTTGTTTTATTGTTTTATATATTTTTGCTTCACTCGTTTCTTTGTTGAGAATTTTTTTTAATTTTTTGTTACTTATTTTATTTCTATTTTTTGTGTACCTGTTTTTAATTACGTTTATTACTTTTTTCTTTCTTTTTTAGTTTTTTCTATATATCCTTTCTTTTAACCTCTCAAATGCTTTTTTAATGTCAACGAAGCATACGTACTTTATTTTTTTTTATATTTTTTTCAGTTAGCTGTAAATATTAGGTTTTGTGTGCTTTTTTTCCTTCTAAATCCACATTGGTTCTCTATTGTCGTTTCTAGTTTGTGTCTCATTCTTTTTTCTATTTTTATAATTCTAGTAAATACTTTGCTTAGTATGCTCGTTTTGTAGTTTTCACATTTTTTTTATCTCCATTTTATGTATGGGTTTTTCCATTTCTGATTATGTCATTTATTAGTTCTGTTATTTGTACAATTCCTTCTCCTCTTATAAATTTTATTAAATCCAGTGTTATTTTATATGTTCCTGGTGCCTTCCCGTTTATAAATTTTTTAATTGCTTCTTTTACATTGTCTTTTTTTAATGTTTGCTATTTTTTTAGTTTTATCTTATTTTGTTTTGTTACCTGCTGCTTCTTGTTCTGTTAGTTTTTGGAAGTATTGCCTCCATCTTTCCATTATTTTGTCTTTTTATGATATTATTTTTCTATTTTTATCTTTTATGTTTATCATATTATGTTCTTTCTTTTGTTTTAAAAGTTTTCATTTATTTCTTTTTCAAATCTTGTCTATAATTTTATCTTTGTTTCTTTTATTACTTTCTTTGTTTTATTTTTATATATTTTTTTATATTTTCTTTTAAGTTGCAAGTATTTTTTTTATTTTTTTTTTTGTTCTTTACCAACTGTTTTTTTTATATCTTTGTTTACTATTTGGTTGTTCCACAGCTTTCTTTCTCTCTGTTTTTTTAGTATATTTGCAGGAGAACTGGACCTGTCACTCGAGACCAAAATTCTGGTGTTTAAAATCAGGATGTTGGCTTCCAGTAGACATATCTAGTTTTTACGAAGTAGTGTTTTTGCATGACCTGGGTCCAAAATACCCTATTCCTATTCCTACTCCTACTCCTATTTTTATTCCAAAAGCAAAGACGCTAAATCTAGCTTTCGAGAATTACTGACCTTGCAAACCCGAACTTCTTACCTTAGCACTATACTATTTTATCCTTTTAAAAAACAACTTAGTCTCTAACTTAACTACTAACAATAACTACTAACCCCGACCTGGCGATAGGTATAAACCGTAAGTTTATAATCTAAATTTAATTATTTTGCACGTAAAACAGCCTCTCATTTGAATGTACAGGGGCCGTTGATTTGGAACGGATCATCAAAAGTACAACTGACGTAAGAAGAAGAAGAATAAGAAGAAGAAGAACAACAACAAAGAAAAAGAACAACAAAGAAGAATGAGAGCACAAAAAAAAATTGAGATCTAGGAGTTATTTTTGATGAAAAACTTACTTTTAAATCTCATATTAGTCCTGTTGTAAAGGGTTGTTTTGATTTAATAGGATTTATCATGAGAACAACTAAAGATTTTAGCTGTATTGATGTTTATATGTGTTTGTACAAATCATTAATTATGTGGATTACTGTGCACTAATCTGGATTTCATTTGCACAGAATTATCTTAAAGAAATCGAGAACGTTTAAAAAAAGTTTTTAAAAGCTTTGCATTATATAAAATACAAAAATATATCCTGAGAGAGGTTATCCATACAACAATTTATTAGAAGAATTTAATATTTTATCTATAGAAGTCAACATTTTTTAATAACCAATCTGCACAAAATTATACACGGAACATATGATAACTAAAGTATTTTAAACAAAATACGTTTTCATATTTCGCATACAGCTACACGTAATTCGCTTACATTTACCTAGGCAACACCTAAGATTCTTCATCATCATAATTCACCACTCATAAAAATGTTGCAAACTTATCACAGTATCCAATACGACGTAGGTATTTTTACATCTTATAAACATGTAAAAAAAAACTCAATTAGATGTCATAGTAATTTGTAGTTTACATTACATTACTTATATTTGCTTATGCTATTATTTTTATTTTTATTTATTTATTAACCACACTGTAAATTTTACCACAAGTATTTAAAATTGTATGATTTTTTCTGTATAAGGCATGGTCCTGTTGGAAATAAAATTTATTATTATTATTAGAAGAACGACTAAGAAGAATAACAATACGGTTAATTTGACAGAACAAAGTCTTGCCTGTTTCACAAGTTAATCAACAAAACACTGATTTAGTTTGTGACTTAAAAGTAAATTTGGCAAATATTTGTGAACAAAAAAAAAATTTAAATTTGGTTCATCAGCATCTTGAACATAGAAAACCCCATATCTTCTTTTTGTATGAAACCAAAGTAAATAATAAAGATTCAGATTGCTTTAATCTAGTAGATTTCGATTATCATTTGATGCCAACATCCACAAACAACTAAATCTTTTTGATAAAATTATTTTTGTAATAGGAATATACCGTTCTCCAAATAAAGCAACTCCAAACTTTTTTTATGACCTTTCTGAAAGTTTTAACAAGCTTCTTCAAGGTAGACAAAAAAAACTTAAAAACAAAATAATTTTGCTAATAGCTTTTAATGTAGATAAGCTATACAACAAGCTATAATTTTTAATGCTTCTCATAACCTTACCCAACTTATTCAACAATCCACTTATTTTCCGCGAGATGGACTTCTTGGTAAACCAAGATTATTAGATTTGTATCTTTTAACTATTCCAGAGATTACAACTACAGGTGTGCGTTCCGATTTAGAGGAGAAACGCGCCCGGGCGTTATTTTTTTACCCTAACGCGTTCATAAATGCAGAACGTTCGCCCTTGAATGTACATACCATCCGATCGTAAATACAGGAGAAAGACGCTCTGGTAGAAATAGTTTACTCGTCTTTCCGAAATGGGTAAAGTCTACCGGCGACGGGAGATTTAAAAACTGCTGCGAAGTTGGAAACAAATTTTAAAAAACCTAGTAACAAATATACTCTCAGAAAAATGGCATTATCTCCCTTATTATGAGAGCTAGATCAATTATAAATACACCGTTAGATCGGCAAGAAAAAAACACATATTTCTATAGCAAATGCAAGCAATAATTAATAAGCATTAACTAACTAATTGAGTATTTTATTAATTAACAGTAATTGTTTAGCACAGCTCTTACCCAAGGTCAAATCTAAGTTCTGAATACGGCATTTAAATAGTTTTTCACATAGATTGCACGCGCCGAAATGACAGATCTTTAAAATAATTAATTACCGAGATTAGACTAATTCAAGTAAAAAGACAAACAAGTGTTAATTCGGTTATTTATCAATTTATTTTAAATTTGAAAATCAATTTTGAATGATAAAACAAATACCTTAAACATATATCAATGACAGAAATCAGATTTAATTAATTACCGAGATATGAACCGATAAAGTGCTCGCTAATATAAAACAGTCGCTACTTTTGTTGCCAGGTTATTTAAGGGTAATAGAAATTGATAAAATTAAATTTTGAAAACTGCATTCGATAGATAAAACATGTAAAATGATCATATATCAAAGACGCAAATCAGATTTAATTAATTACTGAGATATGAACCGCCGTAATTAAATACATACTAAACCACTTACTAAAGTGTTCCCGTATTTCAAAATTATTCTGCTTTGTTGTAATAGCACAGTGATAGAGCAGTTGCTTCGCAGTCTGGAGGTCCAGTGTTCGATCCCCGAGTAAAACTTTTTTTTTTATTAAAAAATTTAAAACTTTTTTACAATGGATTTTATGTAATTATTTTAACTGTAAAATTAATACAATTAAATTGCATAAATTACTATTAAAATTTAATAATTGATAAAAAATTCACCAAGCGCCATTTTTTGTTGCCAGGTGATTTAAGGGTAGTAGATATTAAAAAAATGGAATTTTGAAAAATGGATTCTATAGATAAAACATGTAAAATGATCATATATCAATAAAACAAATCAAATTTAATTAATTACTGAGATATGAACGGATAAAGTGCGCGCTAATATAAAACAGTCATCGCACGCTCATTTTGTTGCTAGGTGATTTAAGGGTAGTAGATATTAAAAAAATTAAATTTTGATAATTGGATTCCATAGATAAAACATGTAAAATGATCATATATCAATGACAGAAATCAAATTTAATTAATTACTGAGATATGAACGGATAAAGTGCGCGCTAATATAAAACAGTCATCGCACGCTCATTTTGTTGCTAGGTGATTTAAGGGTAGTAGATATTGAAAAAATGGAATTTTGAAAAATGGATTCCATAGATAAAATATGTGAAATGATCATATATCAATGACAGAAATCAAATTTAATTAATTACTGAGATATGAACGGATGAAGTGCGCGCTAATATAAAACAGTCATCGCACGCTCATTTTGTTGCTAGGTGATTTAAGGGAAGTAGATATTTTAAAAAAATGGAATTTTGAAAAATGGATTCCATAGATAAAACATGTGAAATGATCATATATCAATGACAGAAATCAAATTTGATTAATTACTGAGATATGAACGGATAAAGTGCGCGCTAATATAAAACAGTCATCGCACGCTCATTTTGTTGCTAGGTGATTTAAGGGTAGTAGATATTGAAAAAATGAAATTTTGAAAAATGGATTCTATAGATAAAATATGTGAAATGATCATACATCAATGACAGAAATCAAATTTAATTAATTACTCAGATATGAGCGGATGAAGTGCGCGCTTATTAGCGCGCGTCATCCCACGCTCATTTTGTTGCCAGGTGATTTAAGGGTAGTAGATATTAAAAAAATAAAATTTTGAAAAATGGATTGCATAGATATAAGTTGTAAAATGATCATATGTCAATGGCAGATTTCTTATTGAATTAAATACTGAGATATGAACGGATGAAGTGCGCGCTTAATAGCGCGCGTCATCCCACGCTCATTTTGTTGCCAGGTGATTTAAGGGTAGTAAATATTGAAAAAATGGAATTTTGAAAAATGGATTCCATAGATAAAACATGTAAAATGATCATATATCAATGACAGAAATCAAATTTAATTAATTACTGAGATATGATCGGATAAAGTGCGCGCTAATATAAAACAGTCATCGCACGCTCATTTTGTTGCTAGGTGATTTAAGGGTAGTAGATATTGAAAAAATGGAATTTTGAAAAATTGATTCCATAGATAAAATATGTGAAATGATCATATATCAATGACAGAAATCAAATTTAATTAATTACTGAGATATGAGCGGATGAAGTGCGCGCTTATTAGCGCGCGTCATCCCACGCTCATTTTGTTGCTAGGTGATTTAAGGGTAGTAGATATTAAAAAAATGAAATTTTGAAAAATGGATTGCATAGATAAAAGTTGTAAAATGATCATATATCAATGACAGACATCTAATTTAATTAATTACTAAGATATGAACGGATGAAGTGCGCGCTTATTAGCGCGCGTCATCCCTCGCTCATTTTGTTGCCAGGTGATTTAAGGGTAGTAGATATTAAAAAAATGGAATTTTGAAAAATGGATTCCATAGATAAAACATGTAAAATGATCATATATCAATGACAGAAATCAAATTTAATTAATTACTGAGATATAAACGGATAAAGTGCGCGCTAATATAAAACAGTCATCGCACGCTCATTTTGTTGCTAGGTGATTTAAGGGTAGTAGATATTGAAAAAATGGAATTTTGAAAAATGGATTCCATAGATAAAATATGTGAAATGATCATATATCAATGACAGAAATCAAATTTAATTAATTACTGAGATATGAACGGATAAAAAGCGCGCTAATATAAAACAGTCATCGCACGCTCATTTTGTTGCTAGGTGATTTAAGGGTAGTAGATATTGAAAAAATGGAATTTTGAAAAATGGATTCCATAGATAAAACATGTAAAATGATCATATATCAATGACAGAAATCAAATTTAATTAATTACTGAGATATGAACGGATAAAGTGCGCGCTAATATAAAACAGTCATCCCACGCTCATTTTGTTGCTAGGTGATTTAAGGGTATGTAGTAGATATTAAAAAAATGAAATTTTGAAAAATGGATTGCATAGATAATAGTTGTTAAATGATTATATATCAATGACAGACATCTAATTTAATTAATTACTGAGATATGAACGGATGAAGTGCGCGCTTATTAGCGCGCGTCATCCCTCGCTCATTTTGTTGCCAGGTGATTTAAGGGTAATAGATATTAAAAAAATGTAATTTTGAAAATTGGATTCCATAGATAAAACATGTAAAATGATCATATATCAATGACAGAAATCAAATTTAATTAATTACTGAGATATAAACGGATAAAGTGCGCGCTAATATAAAACAGTCATCGCACGCTCATTTTGTTGCTAGGTGATTTAAGGGTAGTAGATATTAAAAAAATGGAATTTTGAAAAATGGATTCCATAGATAAAATATGTGAAATGATCATATATCAATGACAGAAATCAAATTTAATTAATTACTGAGATATGAGCGGATGAAGTGCGCGCTTATTAGCGCGCGTCATCCCACGCTCATTTTGTTGCTAGGTGATTTAAGGGTAGTAGATATTAAAAAAATGAAATTTTGAAAAATGGATTGCATAGATAAAAGTTGTAAAATGATCATATATCAATGACAGACATCTAATTTAATTAATTACTGAGATATGAACGGATGAAGTGCGCGCTTATTAGCGCGCGTCATCCCTCGCTCATTTTGTTGCCAGGTGATTTAAGGGTAGTAGATATTAAAAAAATGGAATTTTGAAAAATGGATTCCATAGATAAAACATGTAAAATGATCATATATCAATGACAGAAATCAAATTTAATTAATTACTGAGATATAAACGGATAAAGTGCGCGCTAATATAAAACAGTCATCGCACGCTCATTTTGTTGCTAGGTGATTTAAGGGTAGTAGATATTAAAAAAATGGAATTTTGAAAAATGGATTCCATAGATAAAATATGTGAAATGATCATATATCAATGACAGAAATCAAATTTAATTAATTACTGAGATATGAGCGGATGAAGTGCGCGCTTATTAGCGCGCGTCATCCCACGCTCATTTTGTTGCTAGGTGATTTAAGGGTAGTAGATATTAAAAAAATGAAATTTTGAAAAATGGATTGCATAGATAAAAGTTGTAAAATGATCATATATCAATGACAGACATCTAATTTAATTAATTACTGAGATATGAACGGATGAAGTGCGCGCTTATTAGCGCGCGTCATCCCTCGCTCATTTTGTTGCCAGGTGATTTAAGGGTAGTAGATATTAAAAAAATGGAATTTTGAAAAATGGATTCCATAGATAAAACATGTAAAATGATCATATATCAATGACAGAAATCAAATTTAATTAATTACTGAGATATAAACGGATAAAGTGCGCGCTAATATAAAACAGTCATCGCACGCTCATTTTGTTGCTAGGTGATTTAAGGGTAGTAGATATTGAAAAAATGAAATTTTGAAAAATGGATTGCATAGATAAAAGTTGTAAAATGATCATATATCAATGACAGACATCTAATTTAATTAATTACTGAGATATGAACGGATGAAGTGCGCGCTTATTAGCGCGCGTCATCCCTCGCTCATTTTGTTGCCAGGTGATTTAAGGGTAGTAGATATTAAAAAAATGGAATTTTGAAAAATGGATTCCATAGATAAAACATGTAAAATGATCATATATCAATGACAGAAATCAAATTTAATTAATTACTGAGATATAAACGGATAAAGTGCGCGCTAATATAAAACAGTCATCGCACGCTCATTTTGTTGCTAGGTGATTTAAGGGTAGTAGATATTGAAAAAATGGAATTTTGAAAAATGGATTCCATAGATAAAATATGTGAAATGATCATATATCAATGACAGAAATCAAATTTATTTAATTACTGAGATATGAACGGATAAAAAGCGCGCTAATATAAAACAGTCATCGCACGCTCATTTTGTTGCTAGGTGATTTAAGGGTAGTAGATATTGAAAAAATGGAATTTTGAAAAATGGATTCCATAGATAAAACATGTAAAATGATCATATATCAATGACAGAAATCAAATTTAATTAATTACTGACATATGAACGGATAAAGTGCGCGCTAATATAAAACAGTCATCCCACGCTCATTTTGTTGCTAGGTGATTTAAGGGTATGTAGTAGATATTAAAAAAATGAAATTTTGAAAAATGGATTGCATAGATAATAGTTGTAAAATGATTATATATCAATGACAGACATCTAATTTAATTAATTACTGAGATATGAACGGATGAAGTGCGCGCTTATTAGCGCGCGTCATCCCTCGCTCATTTTGTTGCCAGGTGATTTAAGGGTAGTAAATATTAAAAAAATGGAATTTTGAAAAATGGATTCCATAGATAAAACATGTAAAATGATCATATATCAATGACAGAAATCAAATTTAATTAATTACTGAGATATAAACGGATAAAGTGCGCGCTAATATAAAACAGTCATCGCACGCTCATTTTGTTGCTAGGTGATTTAAGGGTAGTAGATATTGAAAAAATGGAATTTTGAAAAATGGATTGCATAGATAAAACATGTAAAATGATCATATATCAATGACAGAAATTAAATTTAATTAATTACTGACATATGAACCGCCGTAATTAAATACATACTAAACCACTTACTAAAGTGTTCCCGTATTTCAAAATAATTCTGTTGCATTGTAATAGCACAGTGATAGAGCAGTTGCTTCGCAGTCTGAAGGTCTAGTGTTCGATCCCCGCGTAAAAAACTTTTTTTTTTTAGTTAATCAATTTTAAACATTTTTACAATAGATTTTATGTAATTATTTTAACTGTAAAATTGATACAATTAAATTGCATGATTTACTATTAAAATTTTTTAATTGTTTAAAAATCATAAAACGCCATTTTTTGTTGCCAGGTGATTTAAGGGTAACAGATATTGATAAATTGAATTTTGTAAATTGCATTCTATAGATAAAACATGTAAAATGATCATATATCAATGGCACAAATCAAATTTAATTAATTACTGAGATATGAACTGCCGTAATGAAATACATACTAAACCACTTACTAAAGTGTTCCCGTATTTCAAAATAATTCTGTTGTATTGTAATAGCACAGTGATAGAGCAGTTGCTTCGTAGTCTGAAGGTCTAGTGTTCGATCCCCGCGTAAAAATCTTTTTTTTTTTTTAATTAAATAATTTTAAACATTTTTACAATGGATTTTATGTAATTATTTGAACTATAAAATTAATACAATTTAATTGCATAAATTACTATTAACATTTATTAATTGATAAAAAATTCACCAAGCGCCATTTTTTGTTGCCGGGTGATTTAAGGATAATTAATATCGATAAAAATGAATTTTGAAAAGTGTAATTGATAGCTAACACATGTAGAATGATTTTATATCTAGAATCAAGTTTTTAAAATGTTCTGAGATATCGATCGTTAGATATTTTTGTTCGCCGTGCAATAGTGACCACCAGACAGCTAGATGAGAGGCAACGGCTCTACCACTGTGCTGTCACGCCTATACAAAAATTAATGAAAGTATAACAACACTTAAATAGTATTACTATAAATGACATTGTATGCTGTTAAGTTCGGTTCTATATAGTTGTCACTGCAGATACGAGTAGGTTATAACCACAATTCATCTGCTATTGTTACTTGTGAGTGCGGTGTTTAATTGTTACTCTTATTCGTAAGTGGTATTTAGTGTTTTTAGTGTAGTTATTGTTATTTGGGAGTGGATTATTTTATGTTTCGTTATTTGTGAGTGGTGTAATTATTGTTTGTGAGTAGTTGTTTGTTTTGCTGTTTTTATTTATTTTTTTGGGAGAGAGGTGATACAGTGCGGTGCAGAAATGCCGAATAAACCTATCACCAACATTCCTAAACTAGGATCGTTCTTTTCAGAACGAAATGTAAACACTGAAGTGTTAAAATCTTTTAATCGAGATTCGGTGATGGTACATTTGGCTGCTAGTTATATGTATGGTGATTAAGGAAATAGATGCAAAATTATCCAAATTATAAAGCGAAATTCGGGTGGTTTGTGGTCATATTGTGATGGTACGTCAACAATGTGCGGCAACGATTCACCGACATTGGGGGACGTTTCAAAAGTTGATGCCGTTCTGTCCGTCCAAAAAGAGAATTCGTACGACAACGACGATTTGACGTCACCGGTCGATGTATCCAAAGCCGATGTTACATTGCTTGACATCGATATACCGGATGTTATCCGAAATTGCTACCGACATGCTGGCGATAGAAGAGAACCAGTTCCTTTCGGTGCAAAAAACGTGTATCCCGAGAAGGTAAGAACTGGAATAATGTCATTTAAATGTCCTTATTTAGAAGGTGAGTTACTGTTGTCTAAAGAGAAATTTAATGTAATTTATAATTTAGAAAATTTCAAATTAAATAATGATTATTATACCTTTTTTTTAAAAGAAAAAATTAAATATAAATGCTCACATATAGTATCATATCATATCGTAAATATCGTCAATATCTCTATCAAGCAATTTTTTTGTTTCCGTTTTTACGGTTCTATACACGGCATCGGATTTTGTGTTTCCCAAATTCAATTTTAATATTAAATTTTTAGACGACGATTCCGCGTCATCCAATCGTATTTGCATTGCCGTAGATTTTAGGAGCCGTTCACCTGACAATCTTCGCTCAATTCCTTTGACATGTCTTGTCATTACATATTCGTGACTAAAATGCAGACCCGAACTGAAAAGTTTCAACGAAATAGTATCGCGTATATAAATGATTATCTTAAAAGTTTTGCAGTTGTCATGAGAACAATAACAATAAACTGTAACTTTCTGTTCCAAGTGAGCAACATAACTTTTTTTAAAACTAAATATACATATATTGTTTAATTGTTTAATTTTTTCTGATTTGCGTCTTTGATATATGATCATTTTACATGTTTTATCTATCGAATGCAGTTTTCAAAATTTAATTTTATCAATTTCTATTACCCTTAAATAACCTGGCAACAAAAGTAGCGACTGTTTTATATTAGCGAGCACTTTATCGGTTCATATCTCGGTAATTAATTAAATCTGATTTCTGTCATTGATATATGTTTAAGGTATTTGTTTTATCATTCAAAATTGATTTTCAAATTTAAAATAAATTGATAAATAACCGAATTAACACTTGTTTGTCTTTTTACTTGAATTAGTCTAATCTCGGTAATTAATTATTTTAAAGATCTGTCATTTCGGCGCGTGCAATCTATGTGAAAAACTATTTAAATGCCGTATTCAGAACTTAGATTTGACCTTGGGTAAGAGCTGTGCTAAACAATTACTGTTAATTAATAAAATACTCAATTAGTTAGTTAATGCTTATTAATTATTGCTTGCATTTGCTATAGAAATATGTGTTTTTTTCTTGCCGATCTAACGGTGTATTTATAATTGATCTAGCTCTCATAATAAGGGAGATAATGCCATTTTTCTGAGAGTATATTTGTTACTAGGTTTTTTAAAATTTGTTTCCAACTTCGCAGCAGTGATTTAAAATATGCTTTTCTTAGAATGTATTATAAACTAATATTATTATGTAAACTTATAAAAATTAAACTTCTTGTATTAACTAAAATTATAAAATACTAATTGATTCAGTTGACAGGCGTCAAAAGTTAGAAATTGACAAACGCGTTCTTTTCTAAAGGAGAAAGGTCGTTCTTCTGACGTCTTACGTCGGACGTTCTAAATTGGAACTCACCCCTGTTGAGGCTGCTTTAGGAAAATCTGATCATTCACTTATAACTTTGGTTGTTAAAACTTCTCTTCCTATTACTACTAAACTTTAACCGTGCATTATATATTGTTATTCTAAGATGAACATAATAAAAATGATTTTTTTTTTATAATTTTGATTTTGACATTCATTGTTTATTTTTTGAGAATCTACATATTGCAGCAGAAAATCTTACAAATACTATTCAGAAACTCATCAAAAAATTTGTCCAAAATTAACTAATGACTTAGATACTTAGATACTTAGATAAACATTATTCAAACACAATACAAGACATATTGCCATCTAAACAAATATTTACTTGTAGTACAAGGCTTGCTAGAACATTAACATTTATTCACAGAGAGAGATGTAGGAACAAAACTTAAAAAAAAAATTTTTTACTCTCGACACGTGGAATGAACTTCTAAATTTAGTATTTCCTGAGACTTATAAGCCACAAATATTTGAGTTCAATGTTTACAGACTACTGCTTAAATTTAGTCTTTTATGTGATAGTTTCAACAAGCTTGGTTTTACTCATTAAAATTAAATGGTATTTTTATTTGTTGTGACATATTACGTAATTCATAAATATCACATTTTGAAATTATAAAAAAAAAACAATTATTAACCAATACTCTGGCGCCTCTCACTCAAGTACGAGTTTAACAAACGACAAGTTTGCGGATGAAAGATATAGAAATACAAAAGAAAAATGTCATGAGACAGTTCTTACTACGATCAAGAAAACTACTGTGCAGACACCAGCATCAAAATCGTGCAGGACTTGATTTGTTAGAGCTGCGTTCTTAGTGGACTTATTTCAACGAAACCAATATTTATGTTTAATTTTTCTATTACTTTCAATTTATCACCTTTTTTAAAAGCAGGTACAACACATTCTAGTTTTAGTACATTAGAAAAACTTGCTAGCGTTATGCAATGATTAACTAGTTTAGTTATTGAATAGATAATAACATATAAAATACACTTAAGCAGATTGTTTGTCATACCATACCGTAGCTTCTCTTATTAATAATAAAGTTTTGCGCATTTGCCTTATTTTGTAGTTGAACCACTTTACTGTGTTACTAGTTATATTTGAGGTACGCAGAGACCTTTCTGGAAAACACGTTTAGAGTTTGAAAAACATTCTATAAATAATTAAGGGGGCAGTTTGATGAGTGTTATAAAACTCACGCAACTTAACACCTTTTTAAAATCGGTTTTTTGCAAAGTGTTGAGAATGAAATTTCCAATCTATTGAAATATATAAAAATCCAAAACCTTCAATTGTTTATTAAATTTTGAAATTAATTTGTAATTTTTTTGTCAAAATATTTACTTAAACTTTAGGAGTTATACTTCAATGAACATTAAAGTTAGTAGACTTTTTATTGTGCTATAAATTATTTTTCTAAAATACCAATTGTTACAGTTCTGCTCGTCGTTGTGAATGCATGATAAAATGTGAAATTTGAAATTCCCGCGTGTATTAATTTTTCTAACAGTTTGGTACTGCTGCCACATTAATTAAAATCATAATAAATGTCATATTATAAATTTATAGGTTATAGCAGATGGTGGTTTGATAATATAATATAATTGTAATTACAAGAATATCAAGTTACCGTCCGCCATAATTTGTTAATTTATAATATGACTATATTCATTCATTATGAGTTTAATTAATGTGGCAGCAGTACCAAACTGTTAGAAAAATTAACACAGGCGGGAATTTTAAATTTCACATTTTATCATGCATTTACAACTACGAGCAGAACTGTAGCAATTGTTTTTTAAGAAAAATAACTTATAGCACAATAAAAAGACAACTAAGTTTAATGTTCAATGAAGTATAACTCTTAAAGTGTAAGCAAATTTTTCAACAACAAAATTACAAATTAATTTCAAAATTTAATAAACAATTGAAGGTTTTGGTTTTTTATATATTTCATTAGATTGGAAATTTCATTCTCTACACGTTGCAAAAACCGATTTTAAAAAAGAAGTTAAATTACGTGAGTTCTGCTCGTAGTTTTATGACACTCATCAAACTGCCCCCTTATTGTAGATTTAAATGCATTTATAAACTGATTTTTGACTACAAACAAAACAAATAGACACAGACATACGACCAAATTAATGCACAAAAAGGAAGTAACTATTGGACCAAAATTAAAACGTTAATAATTGGTGGTGTAAAGTAATTGTAGCTCCATCATGTTGCTTCGACCAAAGAATCAAATATCATCGATAAAACTTAAGTATCACAGCTGGCAATCATATTGCAATGTCTAAAGAGGTAGACAATCAAATATAGTTTAACGAAAAACAAATGTTTAAAATCATTTACCCAAACCCAATCCAATTCCAAAGGGGCCAACCAAATACACACAATTATTTCAGTTTTCAAAAATTCTCATCAGTGCATCTTGATGGTAAAACAAACAATGCACTAATGACTAAAGGTTCCTTGGAAAATCTTTAAACGTCAACATAATAACATCCATATTTAAATTATAAAAATGCTTAACTTTTGCTTATCCTATCAATATGTACCTACTAAGTTTAAGAGCGGAGTTGTAATATGTGTGCCTAAAAAAAACACAAGTTTAAACTCCCTTTTAATTTATAGACTATAATAACATTCTTTCCAGTAACTGCTAAAATTCTTAAATTATGTTAAATAAGGCATTTAGAAACTCTCAATAGTAATCTTATAAAAAGATATAGAAAAAGTGAGAAATAGCGTCTCTATAATTTACTGTTACAACATATTAAAAAGAACACTCAGCATTTAGCAAACTTTAACCAATAAAATACTATTTTTAGTTTGTATGACACATCATCTTTCCACTGATAAAGCCAGTTTCTCAAAAAATGGAAAAAGAAATTTTCATAACAACCATGTTTGGGCAAATGAAAATCCGTATCAGGTATGTGAAGATCGTTTTCAACATCAGTTCTCCTTGAATGTTTGGATTAGAATTGTGGGAGACTGTCTAATTGGACCAATATTTCTACTATCAAGACTTACCGGCAAAGTGTATTGCAACTTTCTGGAACACATGCTTCTTCAGTTTCTGAGTTATGTACCATTGGCAACAAGAATTGCAATGTGCCCGATAATGCACCATCACATTTCAGATTGGTTGCTCGTAATTATTTAACTGCAACATACAGAGATCGCTGGATTGGTCAAAGTGGGTCACACGCATGGCCTGCTCAATTTCCAGACTTAAACCCCGTGAATTATTTCTTATGGGGCTATTTGAAGTCATTAGTTTACAAAACTCTAGTGAAGAATTTGGACGACTTGCAAAATTGGATAATTGGGTGTAATTCAATTAGAAACAATTCTTGTGTATTTGAAAGAGTTTGGCACTCAATGACAAAAATATTGAATGTTTGTATCCAGGCTGGAGAAAGTCATTTCAAACATTTATTGTAGATTCAGCAACTTTTTATGTACTTTTGATAATAAAATGTCGCAACTGTTGCAAATTTTGTTCACTCTGTATTTTCAAAATAAAGAGATTTTTCAGAAATCATTATAGAACAAAATATTTTTAGAATAAACCAAAGATTATCCCTTAAAATTTTGCCGCATGTTTATCTATTACCCTGTATACATGCTTTTTTTTCTTTTTAATGTATTTCACTTACATATATTCTACTTTTTGTATCGTTTTTATTAACATACCCATACACATAGGCAGAAAGATTCAGCTTGATAGCTCTTTTCATTGTCATAATAATAACTAAGTTTTTCCCTAAACTACAGTAAAGTTTGGTAATAACAAACCCATTTATAGCAAACTCTCAGATATAACGTACTTAATTTCAAAATGCTCTTTTGACTAGTTTTAGCAAACCTGCATATAACAAACTTTTGGATAAAGCAAATCAAAATGTATTTAAAATTGTCACAATTTCCTATAACAAACTTTTCTTAATCATGAATTAACCCGAAACCTCATGCTTGCATGCATTGCTCTCAGGGTGCATAGGACGAGTCTATTTTTTATTCACGTACAAACTAAGATTTCTGAATAGATTTAGACTGTGTACATATATTACGTTCACCAGCAGCAATAGTAGCTCAACTCAGAATTTGGAAATATTATAATAATCTACTTAATTGATAAAGTAAAATATGGTTACACTAACGGTAAGGTGCCATATGTGAGACTGCATTTTTAAGAGATTAAAAACTAGAAAATTTTGAATTTTTTTTTGTTAATTCAGTTTAACATGTATTTTACATTACTAAATTAGTAATAAATAAATATTTATATAATAAAAATTGAAAGTTGTATAAAGGAGGTTACAAAAAATACGTATTTACGCATAATAGTACAAAAACGCAAAAAATAGGACAGTACTTAATATTATAACTTTTTACCTCAGATATAAAAATACCAAACAAGTAAATAATTTATGGCAAAAAATTTAAAAAAATAGTTTTATTAAAACAGCTCCTAAACTTTGTCAATAGTTATGCAATTTTTGTACTAATACACTGATTTTTTTGCATAAAAATCACTTTCTGAAGGTGCACAAAAAAATCCTCCAAAAATATTTCAAATTTTTTTTTTTATAAAAACGGTCTCTATGTTACTTTTAATGTAGAATAATAAATATAATAAACACAGTATGCTTTTTTTTTAATTACCGATTATAACAAACATTGCATATAACAAATTACACATTTGTTACGTTATAATAAATGTCATAATGATTAAATAAATTTTAAAAAAATATTATAAAGTTTAAAATTACTAATGATAATGTATTAAATAATTAAAATACTATAAAAAGTATACAGTAAATATTTACCTCTTCAATGACCTGGTAAGCCATACAACATACTGGTATCACAAGCACAAAGTTCAATCCAGTAAACTCGGACATTTCAACAACTTCAGTTGGGCTATACATATTAAGTGATGCTAGAAGCGCAGCTGCTGGCATAGTTGTAGTTAGTAAATTTATAGCAATAGACATACCATAAATTTTAAATAATAGATTAATACTTTCAATTAATTTACGATGACATTCCATCAAACAATTCATGTCATCTACCATTACATTACAATCTTTATTGGACTTGTTGAAATTTAATATTATCTTATTCATAGCTTTCAATTTTTTTAGCACTGCTATGTAGATTAAGGTTACAAAAAACATTAGAAAACTTCTATGTATTGTTACTACTAAATACATAAACATGTGAATTAAATCTAATACTGATCTTTTGTATATGACTAAAGACATAAAGATTTCAATAAAAAATAATATATAAGCGCTTGTAACAGTTATATAAAGCAATATGGTTTGTAAAGTATAACTAAAACGATGTTCAAACCTTTCGTTCATCACGATATCAACAAAGTTTAAATTTTTAAATATATCCAGTAGTTTATTTTGTGTTTTAATCATAACCAAAAGGCATATAAAACTGATAATTAGTATAACGGCAAAATAAAATCCGTAAACTGTTTCTAGAAATTTTACGTTGTAATTTGTTATACTAATTTTACAATACCATGCTATTAGAGAGAGTACAAATATAGCTAAAATAAAAGAAAAATAAACTGGTTTGAGAAATTATTATAATGATTTAGAATGTGAGAAAGCTTACCAAATAATCTAAAGTATAAAAAGTATCCTTTAGATATATTAATGTCTGGCCTGCCCTGATGGTTCAAGCCAATATCGAACATAGGCAATAAAATAGGATATCGTACAAATCTGGTATCGTAAACAAACTGGTAAACACTGCTATACTTTAATTTCATTTTTACACTGTTGAGGGTGACACAGTTAACAGATCACTGCACGTTTTATTGTTTATCAATAATGACCAGTAATGCTAACTTAATTATTAATAAAGATTATTTTCATAAATGCGTACATGAATATAATAATTTGTAAATAATCAAACAAAGCAGTGTTTCAGTCAATAATGATCATTAGTGTTTTAATATTTATTTATTATATGATATGTTGTATTATACTATCGATTCGGTCATTAAACATATACAAAATATTTTTTTAATTAATTTAAATAATTTGCAGTTGTTTATATTTAAAAACATAAACTTTTTATCATTTATCGTTATGATCTAACTATCATTTGCGCGAATAAGAAACATAAGATTAAAATGTTCCTACTCATAAGGATACAACTATTCACTGCACAAAATATAAGATAGTTCAACAAAATTTTGTTCAAGATCCACTAGTAGCAAACGTAATTTTATTAGGACCTTGTGTTAAAAGTGTAGCTTTGAATACTTTTGCCTTTTTTAAGAATGCAGATCTAGCTCATTTTATCCGACCTTTAATTTTAAGTATATATTTTTGAACTTTTTTAATCAGTTGGTTGTTAGCTAGAAACTGTCCGGCATGGTTGTTGTATTTAGATATTATCAGAGATCAGACGTGTTTTACGTGTTTCTGTGTATTAGGGTCCAAACAATACAAGTTAATATAGTTTATAGTGTAAATCAAGTGATAAAAATTCACCGGTACAAAATACCTAATATTGCCCCATATTTAATATGGAAGTCAAAAAACATAACATTTGAATGCTCCATCCTATGGTAGTTGATAAATTAATTTATAATAAATTTACAGATATAAATAATAATATCTTAGATATTTCACGAATAAGTAGACATTAGTTAAGTGTTTTTTAATAATAATGAAGTTAAATCATATATTCCATAATTTCTAATACGCCGTAATGACATTATTAGAAGAGTAGATATAAAAATTTTAGACGATGAATTGATTAAATTTATAAAACCTATTAGAAGTTTAACGTTAAAATAACAAGTTAAATAACTAATTTTAAAAAATTGTTAACAATAAGACTACATTTATTCTTACTTAATAAATAATAAAGTATTAATTACTTTTTTTACTTTGTTCAGTTTAGACACTTCTTTTCTCGTGACTGGGATTTTGGTTTTAAGTAGATAGGTCCAACTTTCGAGGTGTAGTGTCTTTGTGTACCCAAACTCTCTAACATTGGTCCAAGTTACCTTGTTCCTTTTCATATTTTTTTAATCATCTTATTTATTCTCTCTCATCTTACCTTTTGATATAGAACTCAGTTGAAAACATCTTGCTAAAATAAGTATAAAATAGAAAGAAGTAAGCTTATAATATATTATAATGAAATATCTTTTGTTCATTATAATATATTATAAGCTTAGTTCTTTCTATTTTATACTTATTTTAGCAAGATGTTTTCAACTGAGTTCTATATCAAAGGGTAATTGTATTCAATTACGAAACAAGAGAGAGATTAGTTTTGGTATAATTTTTGCTGCTTTTTATAATCTTACTCAACTTATTTGGCAACCTACATATTTTTCTTTTGATAGATTTCGTGGTGAATCAAGATTATTAGATCCGTAGCTTTTAACTATTGCAAAGAAATTTTGATAACTCACTTAATACTTTTGTTGTTAAAACCTTTTTTTCGTATTACCACAAAACATAAATTATATAACTGCTGCAAAGTAGGAAACAAATTGGGGCGCCTACCCATCCAAGTGTTGGTTATCTAAAAATTTATATCTCAATTGCCTTTTCTAATATAGAAAAAAGAAACTTAGCAACAAATATACTTTCACAAAAATAACATTATCTCCTTTATTATGAGACCTAGGTCAATTATAAATATACCGTTAGATCGGCAAGAAAAAAACACATATTTCTATAAATAAATTTCATTATTTAACAGTAATTGTTTAGCACAGCTCTTACCCAAGGTCAAATCGTAATTCTGAATACGGCTTTTAAATATTTTTCACATAGATTGCACGCGCCAAAATGAGCGTCCTTTAAAATAATTAATTACCGAGATTAGACTAATTAAAGTAAATAGACAAACAAGTGTTAATTTGATTATTTATCAACTAATTTCAAATTTGAAAATCAATTTTGAATGATAAAACAACCTTAAACATATATCGATGACCCAAATCAGATTTAATTAATTACTGAGATATGAACCGCTGTAATTAAATACATACTAAACCACTTACTAAAATGTTTCCGTATTTTAAAATAATTCTGTTGTATTGTAATAGCACAGTGATAGAGAAGTTGCTTCGCAGTCTAAAAGTTCAGTGTTTGATCCCCGAGTAAAAAACTTTTTTTTAAATTAAATAATGTTAAACATTTTTACAATAGATTTCATGTAATTATTTTAACTGTAAAATTAATACAATTAAATTGCATAAATTACTATTAAAATTTAATAATTGTTAAAAAATCATAAAACGAAATGTTTTGTTGCCAGGTGATTTAAGGGTAACAGATATTGATAAAATTGAATTTTGAAAATTGCATTCTATAGATAAAACATGTAAAATGATCATATATCAATGACCCAAATCAAATTTAATTATTTACTGAGATATGAACCGATAAAGTGCGCGCTAATATAAAACCGTTGATATATTCAACCTTATGGGAATAAACGTCCAAAATAATGAACCTACCACTACGAGGCGCTGCCTGCGCAATGTAAAACTTGGATAACATAACACTTCGTAGCGCTGAACGCATCAAATATTGCTAATGGTTTAATTCCGTGCTAAATTAAGTGTAGAGCACCAGAAATCATGAGACCACGCGATTTAATTTCATGGAAGAAGTGGGCGAATGCGTAAACTTGTTTGCCATATAAAATTATTTAAAAAAATGAAAGAACATGTATCCAAAAAACATATTGAAATTTAATCCTCTAAGCAATTTAATTTAATTTGTTGTTTGTTTTTAATGTTATTATTTTCAAACATATAGTTCTTTAAAAAACATATTGTCGGCCTAATTTTATTTAACCAAATTTTACAGGAGAGCAAAAACTGATTTATTACCAATCAAACGTGTAATAAATAAGTTAAAAAAACTGATGTATGTTGTTATTAAATTATTATTAATATATTAATTTAAAATAAAATACTTAGTTATTTGTTTGCTTAAATAGTAACGGGAGTTACGACTTCTGCTGTAGTGTAATTATCATAAAATAGTGGAGATACAGTTTTTTCTCACAGGGCATATTATTATGATCTCGAGTAATAGTATGATCTTTATTAGAAAAATGTTTTTACCATATTATATTATAAATATAATACGAACTAAGATTGATTTTCTAAATGATTAGTAGCTAGAAGATACAATTTTTTGTCAAAGAACGTCTTTTGCTAGTTGATGCATACCTAAATTTTACACTAGATAATCTATTTTTTGTAGTTTATAGAGTTACAATCTTTGCACATTAGACCGAGGATATGTCTGTGGTAATCAGAGCAGGGCCGTCGCTAGATATTGTGCGGTGTGTGCGCAGCACACGGCGGCCAAATGAATAAAGCGGACAAAAATGTATTTGAATTAATTATTGAGTTAAAATTATTTATAAATTTTTTTTGTAGGTTTGAGTCTGTGACTAAGTTATTGTTTTTTAGGAATAGATAGTAGCTTTATCAAAATATTATTTCTATCATTTTAGTCTCGTTTTGTTGTAGCTCACTGGCTCAATGGTGGTTAGACTTTGAAGTTAGTTTCTTATTTAATGTTTTGTAGTAGAACATTACGAGCACATTTGATAATGTATTTCAAAGAATTAGAGTATAGAAGGTAACAGGGCAAAGTTAGAATCTATAAAACTTGTGTGCGGTCGATCCTAACCTAAACCGCTAAAACCAATGCAAAAACCTTTAAAATTAAAAGACTAATGAGGAGCACTGAAATAAAAAATCTTAAAACAATAAAAGCAGTAAACTACGTAATAATATTAGAAGCAGCGCTATCAAAGAAAAACTAGATATCTAGATTGGTCAAACCACAAAGATGGCAATAGAAAACCTTGTGGATAGAATAAACTACAACAGAATTGCCAAATGAGATAAAAACCAAAGATCCCAAAGTAAAAACCTCTAATAGATGAATAAAAAGTTAGACGTTAGCATCAATGTTAGACTAGAAGACAGATAACAGGACTTAGTTCTTAATTGCGAACAAGAAAAAGAAGAACCTTGAAGCGGATTAGCAAATAAAAAACCACAGCAATGCTTAATGAACTGAACTTGCTTTTGATAACTATAGTAATGCATCTACCAAGAGAGTAACAATCAAAAATGCACAATAGAAAAAAGGGATCGCAGTGCAAAGAATTTAGACGTACCACTTCAAGAAAAAAAACACAATTTTAAAAGATTAAGAAAAATTACATTTTTGACTAAAAACCTTATAGAACATGCTTCTTAAACCAAAAATTAATGAAATAATGTAATAAAGAAAATTCAACAAAAAATACTGTTTAAAAAAAAATTAAACAAAAAAGCAATTTTTAAATTAAATTTTTAGAAAAAAATGTTTTTGACTACAAATTTAATAAAAAATGCTTTCTACACCTAAAAGTAATTAAAAACGTGATTTTATACAAGAAATGTACAAAAAATTAATTAGAAAATACTGTTTTGAACTCAAATTTAAACAAAAAAAAAAGAATTTTGAACTAAAATGTGTAGAAAACGTTATTTTTGACTAAATTACTCAATAGAACATGCTTTATAGACCAAAAATTAATGAAATAATGTAATTTTGCGCTAGAAAGTAAAAAAATAATACAAATTAAAACAAACATAAAAAATACTGTTTTGAATTATAAATTAAACAAAAAAAAACAATTTTGAAATAAAGTGTTCAGAACATGCTGTTTCTAAGTAAAAACTTAACAACAAATGCTTTTTAATAAAAATTAAAAATTAAAAAATGTGATTTTGTGCAAAAAAAGTTATAAAAAATACTGAAAAATGAAACATTTTTGGACTAAAATGTTTTCAGAAATTTTATTCTTAGACTAGAAAGTAATAACTTTTTAGATCAAAAAGTGATAATAATTGTGATTTTGTGCAAATACAGTTACTCAAAACTTATAGAGAAGACTGCTTTTGAACTAAAAATTAAACTAAAAAAAGCAATCTCAACCGATGTAATGGTAACACATTATCTTCATTGATTAGTATTAAATCAAAGTTTTTTATTTGTAATTCATTGTTTTCTTTCCACTTGGTGCTGCCGGATCTGATCGAGATGTTGAAACCTTGAGAAACAGTTCTTGAATGAGTCAAGCGTAGATAAGAAGGTTCTGCTAATGCAGTAGTAGTCTTCAATTAAAGAATAACTTGGGGTTAACAGTTCTTTGTCTGTTAGATCTTCCGTCATTATTGTTAGAGGGCGTGAGTTTAGAATTGCTTCAATTTAATATAATAGAGTTGTCATCTCTTTATACAAAAATAACGTGTTGTCTACAATTTTTGTAAATAAGATTTTACTACATAGTGTTGCAGTTCGTAGATATCATGGATTATTAATTGGGACAATCGGTGGTTCCGTAGAAGTAATATTAAATGCTTTTGATCAAAATGGATCAGTAATTTTTGTAAACGGTCACCTTACTTGTATGATGTTATTCTTGTCTAAGAATAGTTCTAACGCGTATAACTTGCTGCCTTTTTTAACAAAATGTTTTGCCTTTAATGTTATTATTTCATCACTAAATGCTGAGTGATTTTAATAATTGTTTCTAATGACTTGGTTCGTTCCTCAATACTTAGTGGTCCATATGATGCATTGAACATGTACAATTTCTAACAAATTGTAAACAATATACGTAAGCATTTTGTAATCTTTGAACATTAGAAAATTGTTTGAATATTGAGTCAAGTTGTATTCCTTTCCGGTAAAAATTTAGCTTATGCAAAATTTTTTGTAATCCATTGATTTTGGTCTTTGATGAGCCATGCTGGACCAATTTTGCATTAATTTGGCTAATATAAGTGCACCACATAGTTATTGCCGTAAGATGATAGTTGCCTTAATTTTATTAATGATCCTGTCATAGAATAAGATTTGACATATATTGATGCACCATATGCATCATTGCTGGTATCGGAAAATTGATGTACATTAAATTAAGAAACTAGTAGAAGTAATATTTGCCGATACATTTTGGCAATATCTACAGTAACAACATAAGTGTGTTCTCAAAGACTCAATAGGATGTTAAATAGGTATCTTGTAACCGTAGATCAATCAGCAATTTAACGTTAAGTGATATTTCTGAATTGGTTTTAACCGAACCATCAAACACAACTCTTAGTTTAGTAGTTGTGCTTAATTTTGTTTATAACACCGTGGTGTTGAAGATAAAAGTGTTTTCTATCTAATCTTTATATATGATTCATTTTTATGTATTTTTGAATGGATGCAGTTTATTTATCATTATACGTGAAGTCTTTGGCAAATTTCTTTTCCAAATGTTTGAAACTTTTTTCCGCTGTAAATCCAAGTATTTTAAGAATTGGTTTGAATGGTAGTTTTACAATGAATCTGCCGTGCTTGTCTCTATTGGTATGAGTTTTAAAATGTTTTTCACAATATTGTTCAATGATGTAAAGTTGGTCAGATTATGCACTTCTTCTAAATTTTGGAGTTTACACATTGTTTTCTCCATTGATAAATTACAATATGACAATGCTAAAGAATGTTTGGTTTGACAACTTTTAGCAATTATCTATCCAAAGTGTGTTTTTTGCAACCATGGATGTTGATCTGTCGGTGTAATCTGACTGTGACTTTGAAAACCCGACAAGGTTGCATGAAACACTTGTTATCTTCAAGAAAAATTATGGAAGTTGTGAGAAACACATGTGCAGGTTTTATTGGTAGTGATACATAATGAGCATTAGTTGGTTCTTCATATTAGATATGCTTGTTGTGGGATTTTTTGCATGTTTCAGTTCTGCATTGATTTAACTTGTGGTTCGGTTAAAAACAATTACTACAAAGTTTCAATCTTTTAATATCTTAAATTTGTTCTTGTCCACTAAGTTGCAAAAATATTGTACATTGATTAAGAAAGTAACTTTTAAAAAATGATGGACAGTTAATTGGTTTTACTGCTGCTAAGGCATTAATGGTTCTAGGCTGATAAGTTATCTTGGACTGAATGTGTTGTTTTGATGGTGCTCGCCTGATAATTGCAGTGACTCCTAGACTTGGCATTTAATATTAAAAAACTACTTCAATGGAAACCTTGATCCAGTTAATGATTCTTCTCGGTTACGTTTGGTTCAAAAATTTAATTTTGTAGAAATGAAGTAAACTATAATTCAATTTCATTGATTAACTCCAAGATATTTAAAAGTTGCGTGCTTAGTTATTTTGTCAAGAAATTTTTGAAGTTGAAAATTTCAAGATAGTGGTTGTTATTCAAACAAACCACGAACATGGTTTGTTATGATAATTCGCTTATTTTTGAATCTGTTCTTCAAAAGATCCCAAGCAATTGTATAATTATGTGCTGTTTTTTCATTTCCATTCAGGATTGTCTTGGCTTCTTCTTCCAGTGATAAATGAAGACAGTAGATTTTTTGTATTTTTAAAAACTTGTTGATATCATGGACTAATAAACTATCATAAAATGACATTCAATCTTCGCATTTGCCAGAAAATATTGGTAAATAATTGTTGGAATCGGATTGACAATAATAATTGTGCTTCTGGTGCAAAAGTAGATGATATTAAATTTCAATTGGCAGAGTTTTGTTTAATTTCTAACCTTTTTAAGAATGTGTTTGCTTTTATCAATGCATGGAAATATTTGTCCTCAAATGAATTAAATTCAATGTTTTCTTAGTCGGGTTCAAGTTGAAGCTTCTCGAAATCATTTCTTACTGGTTCTATGTTGTTGATTCTTAACTTCAGTTTCTTAAAAACGATTGAGTTGAGATCCGTCATCATGAATGTTTCATACTTGGTTAATCTTGATTTTATGCTGGATTGCATGTTTTTTAATTTATCGGCCATTATTATGGTCGAGCCGAATTTTCAGATTAATTAATATAGATGATTTTGAATTTGATCCGGTTCCGAAAGACCAATGTTATCAAATGTTTTATTAATTGATATACTATATTGCTGCTCGGAGCAATATTAAAGCTATACTGGTTATAGTAACTGAATAATCGTAACTGAATTATTTATACAATATCTAAGGATACGAAAATAACAGGTAAAAACATGTTAACTAGTATCAATAAAATGTAGTAATATGTTATTAAATTATTATTCCATTAGGAATTATTAAATTTAAAGATAGCTACATTTACAGCTATTACTATTACTATTACCTGTGAGTTAGGATTTTGAGACAAAATATTAGCAGAAATAAATAGCACTGGGCACAGTATATAAAAAAAAATTATCCATCATTTTTTGGTGTTATTTTTCACAATTCATCGTAGACTCGCACCTACTTATATATAGTATTTTATTTAGCCGCATGGCAGCACTATACGGTTTCCAACTAGTAATGCGTGGAAGAGAGAACGATGTGCCTGCTCTACTTCCTCCCATTGAGTAATAGCGTGGTCGCGTTTGCACATGTTGGTTGAAATCGCACGCTCATTTTGTTGCCAGGTGATTTAAGGGTAGTAGATATTGATAAAATTGAATTTTGAAAATTGCTTCCCTAAGATAAAACATGTAAAATGATCATATATCAATGACCCAAAACAAATTTAATTAATTACTGAGATATGAACCGATAAAGTGCGCACTAATATAAATCAGTCGTCACACTCTCATTTTGTTGCCAAGTGATTTAAGGGTAGTAGATATTGATAAAATTGAATTTTGAAAATTGCTTCCCTTAGATAAAACATGTAAAATGATCATATATCAATGACCCAAATAAAATTTATTTAATTACTGAAATATGAACCGATAAAGTGCGCGCTAATTAACTAACCGTCATTGCATGTCGCCGGTCGTACAGAGGATCAAATTGATGAAATTTTAAAAATTGAGATTCGACAGTTTAAACAAGCATATGTCATCTTATCTTCAAAACCTACATCAATTGTAAGTAATTAGACAGATATCGATCGATCAAAAGCAGTGATTAAATACGTACTCGTCAATGAAAAAGTGTTACCGTGTTTTAAAACTTCTGTAGGTATGTTCTTTGGAACAGCGCCAGAACGCTTGCTTTGCATTTGGCGGTCCCGTGTTCGATACCCGAATAAACAAACTTTTTTTAAAATTAATTAATTATTAAATAGTTTTATACATTTTAATAATGGATTTTATGTATTTAATTTCACTGTAAAACTAATACAATTAAACTGCATAAATTACTATTAAAATTTATTAATTGATAAAAAAGTCACCAAGCGCCAATTTTGATGCCGGGTGATTTTAGGGTAGTTAATATCGATAAAAATAAATTTTGAAAAGTGTAATTGATAGATAACACATGTAGAATGATTATATATCCAAAATCAAGTTTTTAAATTGTTTTGAGATATCGATCATTAGATATTTTTGTTCGCCGTGCAATAGTGACCACCACCTTTTAACAAACATTTTATCCGTTCATATCTCAGTAATTGAATTAAACTACAAAAAAATACAAAAATTATCAGACCTTGCAGAGCTTTTTACCGAAAAAAATTGATCTTTAGGCGTTTTTATGAACTTTGAAAGATTCCCAAAAATTGAGATCATGTCTTAAAAAGTTGAAAATTTGGGAAAATATGTTTTTTTGATACCTACTATCACATATTTATTTTTGAGCCAGTTTGGAGGTAGACAGTTTTTAAGTTTGGTCTTACTTTTCGACCAAACTTAAAAACTAAGTAATGGAAAAAAAAGCAATGGAATTACCCATATATATATATTTAGTGTCTTTACGACATAGGCATAAACTATCTCAGCGGATTATTTCATTACTAATTGCTTCAGAGTAGCAATTATGTTTGTATTTAATATTTTTACCGATAAAATAAACTTTAGTATGCAAGTGACGCATCAATTCAAATATTTGAATATTGCATTCTGTGGTTTTAACTATTATTTTAGACTGTCTTTCTTTAATAGAAAGTAAAAAATCATAAATATTGTTTAATATTTTATTTATAAAACTTAAATTGGATTTACATAAGAAGTATAAAAAGAAACATTGTGTCCTCTAAAAAAGGAGAACATTTGAGTTTGAAACTGTCAGCAAATGCTCTGGTCTTTCTTTTGATAGAATATTGAAACTCGTTCACACCATATATGACTAGTATTGGGATTTTCTTGTTGCGTAAGGCTTTAGAAATTTTTCACATTAGATTTTTATCCAATGTGATTGATTCCAAGTTTTGTGAACTGTTTTCGTTCATGTATCTCAAGAAAAGAAGCCAATTCGTGTCAATAACAATCCGTCCTCTTCCTTGTTTGATCCATTTTTATAGAGTTTTAGAATTACCGACGTTCTCAAATACGTGAAAGTAATTGATTCAACTCACACACTAGCATGAAGTCGATGTTGTTGTCAAAGAAAAATTCTTCTACTTTGCCCTTCTAGAATGCTGTTTGCAATCCAGAAATATTCTCTCAATAATACGTCCGGTGTATTATCCATGGTTTTTGTTGATGATAAGATTTTTGGCCATAGCCATTATTTTCTTTTAAGAACTGAGGAGCTCGGTTAAAAGATCGGCTATTTGATTGTTAGCAACATCATGTTAGCAAACAACGTGTTTGCCGCTCCCGCGGCTGCAGTTTTGCGGGACCTGAACTTTGGAAACTTGAGTTAGAGTCGACACGGGTTTTGTCGATGGAGTGGCGTTTTTCTTTTGAGCAGCCATTGTTTTGATGTAGGCCCTGCATCCTTAAAAATTGGCTGTATGAAGGCCGGAACATAGAGCACAATTCCAGCACACTTGAGTTGCTCTGAAGCATCTCTTGGAATTTTTGACACTGGGCAATACCTCCGCCTTTTTTTTAGTAAAATTCTGACCGTACGATTTAATATCTCCTTGATATCTTTAATCTCCATTTTCTTTTCCTGGAAAGTTGTACAGAGATTATTGGGAAACGACCAAACTTGTTCCCCATACAATAAACGTTAGATGCCTTGAAGATCATTTCCTACAATGCCTTTCCAACTTTTTTCTTGGTTAGGTATAGCGGCATGTTGCAAATCACCACTTCAATGCATTTCTCTTCAGATAAAGATCAGGTGAAGAAATCGGCAGTGGTGGCTTTTAGATAGGCCGTAGTCTTTCTCTTGGTCGTCGGTAGATGCCGGACTCAAATAATATCGTATGTATGACAAGCCGAGACAATGATTATCTTATTGTTCTTAAAATATTGCAAAAAGCTCAGGAATAGGTTTTTGTTAGCAGTAACAAACGCCGTTGGGCGCAAATGAATTGAAAAAATTTGCAGAGATAAAAAAATTTGACACCAAAATAGTCTTAAATCGGCAAGCTTGAACTTGATCTTATTGAATCTTTTTCCTTCTGTCTTTGCGGGGTCAGCGTTTTTGTGTCTTCTGACCTGATAGGCTGGCAAGAGTAACTGCTGATGTCTTGCGGAAGTTGAAGACTGTCCGGGATTGGAAAATGACGGTTATTATCGGATGGTTTTGACTCACCGAATATCTTCTTGCGCTTCTGGTTGTGGACTACAATATACTCCTTGTTGTTCTCCTCAGTCGGTTTTGTCTACTATACACGTTATATATCACCATTTAATGTTTCAAGAGCTGCATTTTTTAATAATTATTAAGAAGCAAATGCATTTTTAATCAAACTATTTTTGTTGGTAGCGTTTGTTGGTGTCTTTAGATCGGTTTGGATTTCCAGCAATTTATTTTTAGTATTTAGAAACAAATATAATTTTTGTTTTATATAAAATCCAATAAATTTATTAATATTCTTTTATCGCTATAACTTCATTATCAGAAGAATACGTTGTATCAATTTTAATTAATTCATCATTTTATTAATACACATAATAGAAACAAATAAATTACTATTTATATCAATTTTTATTTTTTCTATCCAAACAATTTTATTTTCAAATGGTAGCAAATATACAAAAAAACGTTACATAATAATAATAATGCACAATAAAAACATAGCTAAAATACAAAACACTTTTTTATATTAAAATATTCTTTTGTAAAGCGGCCCCTAGACGTTCAATATTATAATCAATATATTGATATTATACAATAATATTGACCGACTGTAGATCATATTGAAAGATTCCACAATATATTGAGTCAATAAGAAAAAGTTTGATTTTTATAGTACAATCTAAACTAAAAGTATTTATTACATTTTTATTAATTATTCCTTCATCTCTAAATATAACTAAAGCAATGATCACACAACTTGCTTTATTTTATTACATCTGTAAATTGCAGAAGTGTCAGTTACTAACAAAAAGTTTGCGCAATTATATTGCAAGGTGGTTCTTGCAATATATTGTGCAATAGATGGTTCAATATTATTGATGATAATATTGATCGTCTAGAGGCAGAGAACAGCCAGCACGTCTTGGCAAGAATACCTCTATGGTTGAATATCAAGCATATTTCTTAATTCTGCCTTCATAGGTGGTGCGGAAAAGTGTTTTTTTCTAGTTCAATATCTCAAAAACGATCAATAATTTATAATTAATTAATAATTATAGAGCGTTAAAAAAAACACACAGTTATACCTGTGTAGCCGCAATTTTTGTATACTGATATTTGAATATTATTACGTTTTAATATAAACATTTTTATTATGTCCCTATACATTAATAAATTTCATTATCACACTGCCCTTGACTGTAATTACGAACATCATCCTAATAAGTCAATAAAAATTAATGCAATTTACACATTATTATTATTATTTTTACATGCATAATTCCATTATGAATAATATATAGTTTAATGATTTATCAATTACATAGTTGACAGATGCGCTTAATGTGCAAACAATGCATCATTAAATTAGTTTTCATGAAGTATTTAAATTGATATTCAAAATGATTAATCGAGAAAATATTAAATAATAATGATAGTGGAATAATCATTTTAAATTGCACTGCACAAAGTAAAATTATTGATTTGTTACTTAAAACTGCATATTTATAAGAAATTTTCAATTTTAATATTTCTGTTATGAGGCTAATGATTTATTCCAAATTATTGCTAAAATCAGTTTTACAATCTGTCGTTTATTTATTTATTGTTGCGAAGTTGGAAACAAACTTTAAAAAACCTAGCAACAACAAATATACTCAAATACATTTTACTATAAAAAGTATTAAATATATATCACGCCTAGAAGTCGAGTTATTGCAATAAAAACGATGTCTTTGCCTTTTCAAAACGTTATAAAAGCTTATCAGCTGAGGAAATCTTGACCGACACTTGAGGTTTAGCTTTTCTGACCCCTGTTACACAATATTAAAAAAATTGCACTCTTAATTCATTTGCATTTTTAAATCTACAATGGCTGTACTACAACGAAAAATTAATTTTATTTATATTTGTAATTAAAAAAAAAAATAGTTTATAAGAACTATGAACATAAAAAAAAAATTGAATATTAGTTTTTTTTTTACTAAAATCAAAGTAAACAATAAAAATCCCAAAATGTTTTAGTCTGATTTTCTTAATCAATTTTCAAAATACAAAATACTGATTATAATAGAATTTTGCTCTTGCTCTTTAAAAACAATAACAAACTTAAATCATTAAAATGATTTCAGGTAAATTTGATTAAGTCAAGAAATGTGGTACTGTATTTACATTAAATTTGTTTTCTTATGTTAGTTTTGTTTTTATTTTTCATAATTTAATCTATAATTACTTATTTTTACTACAATACAATATATAAAACAAAGTATAGCATAAAGCTGTTCTTCCACCTCTGTAAAATGTAAGTGGTTAATTTTAATTTTACAAATAAATTTTAAAACAAAAATAGAAATAATCTTACATCTTATACATATTTTGCTATTTGCAAAAAATTGGTATTAATTTAATATTTTTATTAAATTATGTTCTATATTTGCTAATAGTATTCAAATTAATAACTAGTCAAGGTGACAAATAATAATAATAATCTTTTAAAAGGAAATTTAATATAAAACTGAAACAGTTGCATACTGTCAATCATTATGTCTTTATAAATGTTATTATATTTTAGTCGAAATATAATAAATAAAAAACTTAATTAAGGCCAAACTATAGATTCAATCCAGTCGATATAATTAGAAACTCTTGTGTAGACTCCTGCGCTCTTTGAAATTCCACAAGGCTTCCCAAACGATGTCACTCCACATACTAACCAGCACATTCGGGTAGCAAATCGTATCTGTAAAGGGCCCCCAGAATCTCCCTAAAACATTTTTTTAATCATTTATGTTATCATTACTTATATTTAAAAAAAGTACCGGACATGTATCCGCGGTTTCATTTCCAGCACAAATTTGTGAATCTTGCATAATTCCCATTTGCAACTTACTTTTATCTTCAGATTTATAATCATTATTACATTGTGCGTTATCAATATTATTTAAAATTACAACCTGTAGATGATCAGCCATTTCTCCATCAAATTCCAGCCTACCCCAACCTGTTGCTTTAAATTTGGTTCCTTGTATTTCCATTATATTTTGAAGACATGCCGGTTTAACGTAATCTGATTGTTTATAATCTCTATCTAATTCCAGGATAGCAATGTCATGGTATTTAGATGGAGGGCGATAATTTGGGTGTCTTATCTTGTTGACCACTGTAAAATCTTGAGGGTCTGCTAAGTCGGTGGTGATTGCCAGATTTAAGTCTCCCAAACGGACAAATTTTACATCACCCCTGAAATTAATTAATTGTATTTAAAAAATATGTACTAATATGTTTAGTTATAGCTAAATTATATCATTAATCAATTTTATCTTTTAATAAATGTACATTTTGACATTATGTTTTTGTTTTGTTCAACATTTATAATCCGCCTGAATTAAGTGTTATGGCATGTTAAAAAAAAAAAACTAAGCAAAAAAAAATTTTTGAACAACAAAATCTTTTATAGTTGTTTTTATTAACTGTATCATTTGTTTGTTTAAATAGTAACCATTTACAATTGTTTATTGCTGCAAACAGCACACTTTGCTTTGCATATAGTGTTGGATGTATTTACAAAGTAGTTTTATAATCTAATTTGACAGTTTGTTAATACAGTTAAACTGTTAAAAATTATCTGAGGGTATTTTTTTTTATTTTTAAGTTTATAAGTAAGTATTGTGCCATTTTTTTGAATATTTTTTTTAAATTTTTTAGCAGTAATAAGTTTTCTTTTTGAAGATTGGTGAGGATTGTAGTAAAAAACCTAACTAATTTGGATACAAAAACCGGTTTAACTGGTGCAAGTAGGCAACAAGACAGTACAGTTTTCCAAAAATCAAAAACCCACAGCGGTTATGGATAGTATTTCCGACCAACAACAGAACAAGTTAAACAAGTCGACTCAACAACCGCAATAAAAATTACGGGTGAAGTGAATGCGACTGTAAAGATAGGCTACCAATCCAGGCCATTCCATTCCTTGTCACACCTAGTGTGTACTCTACGGAAAGGAACGCCGATTCAACATCTACTGGTCGCAACGACAATTGAACTGGCCAAAAAATTAACCAACCTTCTGCAAGAGTTCTACAATGTTTTTAATGACATCATTGTTCCAATAAGACCATCACACACTAGATCAATCTCCTTAAACAAAACTTAGGTACGAGTTCCTAAATATATTTACAATAGATAGCCCAAATTTTTGAACAAATCTACAAACTCTTGACTAATAGAATAATCATGAAGAGCAGCAGCAACTACTGCGTCCCAGTAGTGTTAATTAAAAAAAAAAGATAACAAGCTCAAATTTTGTTTAAACATAATAAGCCGTACACCGCTTTTGCAGCTTCAGATAGAAGCACTTACCAATTTAAAGTGAAGCTATTTGGGCTTAAGAATGATCAAGCCACTTTCTAAAAACACATGCCAAAGGTTTTAAATGAACTCCTGGGTATCATAATACTGGTTTACTTAGATGGAAAATTAAAACTAATATGTAAGATGTTGAAGTGCAAATTAGAAAAAAACAGTTTAGAGTACTTAAAACATCAAAGGAGTGCCAAGGGTAACAAACCACTACCACATCATCTGGCGGCATTTAAAGACAATTTCACCAAACTTGCACCAGGCTCAAGAAATATGTCTCTAAATTCTCCATCATCACCAGCTCCTTATAAAAGTGTAAAAATAAATTTTTTGTGTGGACGGACGCCGAACAACAGGCGTTTGAAGCGAAATGGGACACTTCGGCCGTTTCAGCGCGGCTAATTCGACGTGGCCGACTCAGCGTAAAGACTCCTCGGCGCTGGCCATTTCGGCGCCATAACTTTTCAAATATATATACACTATAATCAAAATTGATTTGTTTTATGAGATATAACAAATAATGTATGATAAATAAAATATAAAATACATATAAATTACATAACATATCAAACAAAAATTACAGATAAATAGCATAATATATGTACGTACATAATTAAATTGTCAAATATACAATATATATTTAATAAATAAACATAATTTTTGCCCGCAAGTAGTTTATGGTTGATTAATTATCACTTTTTAACGATAGGTAATGACCTGAAAAGTATAAAGTAGTCTATTAAAATAAATAACAAAAAAAATTAAAAATATTAAATGTTAAAAAAATTTATGATTATACTATTTATAATATTGGCCAGCGCCGATGTGTCTTTGCGCCTAATTGGACGCGCCAAAATGGCGGCGCCAAAGTGTCCTAAACCCGTTTGAAGCCGTGAAGACCGCTCTGGCCTAACCCCTTTAGCTAGCCAGACCCAGGCCAGGTTTGTATGTTTGTAATCTAGGTCTTGGAGCTGTATTATACTAGAAGTGCCAAACTTACAAAAACGCAGAAAACAGTTTCATTTATAGTTAAAATATCTGGCAAATGTAAAGGCAGTAAAAAAAATTGAGCATACCAAGAAGACAAACTTTCAAACTAAAAACTAATAATAGAGCCTTGGTCTGGCTTAACAACTCCATTGATGCCAAAGCCAAACTACTCATTGGTCACTGATTTTACAAAAAAATACGTTTACTGTGGAACATACTCCACCAAAAGCAAAACAGAAAGTTTTAAAGTACCACCACAATGTTATCCTTGACGAGATAAATTTCATAAGGCAATCCTACGGTTATACCATTGGCCTGAAGTTAGAGCAGGCCCATGTCCGCAGCTGACTAACGTGCTCCCGCAATAGATTAAAATGGCCTTCACTATCATAGATCTATGCACTCAATGAGTCAAAGCTACGCTACTGTTTTTAGCGACCAGTAAAGCCAACATCCATGCCCTCAAAAACTACTTAACACACAAATAGACCCAAAGATTCTCCTGTCAAACAGTGGCCTGCAATCCCAAAACCAAATGATCAAACTTGCAACAATAAAGGTTCAGCAACATACCACTGCCGCTTACTATCAACAAGCAAATACAGTCAAGCGGCGTTACGCTAAACTCAAGAAGACTATTAGGTCATTAATAAAAAACACTCGATAAAGAATTGGGACAAGTTGTTACCACTACAACCGCAGGACCACCAGAATAACACGCAGTGAACTTTTATTAGGCCACAACTTGATGAAGCCCGGAAGTTGGAATGCCTCAACTTAGCAATTACCTGACCAAGACAGAAAACTACAAGAAGCAAGACATTGTTAGGCTGTATACCAAGAAAAATTTACCCGCAACCGGCTAATGTACGAATCTAAGCCCCAGAAGACCAGATCATGATACGAGGCACAGACAAAGACTTTGCAAATAAATGGATAGAAGCTAAGAAAATCATCACCACAACATGCCCCAATTGATACACCTGCCGGACCACCCAACGGAATTTACGAAGATGCTGCGGCCACGGTTCCGTATATCAGGACCGGTTTTGACCAACCGAGTTAGTTACTCATAAACCATAACAGAGCAAGCCCACCGAAAAATTATTATTGCAAGTTTAAATATAGTGTGATAGTGAGCGTAACGTGTGTAGGAAAATCGGACCGGATGTCCGACACCCCCAAACTGACACCTGACAACCTGGTGACGACAAGGCAACTTTTATTCAAAACACCAATGACAGCAGCGATTCCCCCACGCTGTGAAAGTGGATCAGCACATACCTCACGAAGTAAGCTCGTTAGTTCTTGAGAGTATTGCACTATCCACCCTTGCAGCAGCAACCCCCGAAGTCTCCAACTCCTGGACGATTTGACCAGCCAATCTATGCTACTCAAACCGGGACTTTTCCAGTGTTATTTAACTTAATAAAAAAATTACAACTAGCAAAAGGCCAGGCAACAATATTTAAAAGAGGACCAGGGATCACGACAAGATCTCCTTCCGAGACAAGATCTCCTTCCAATATAAAAAAGATAAGAACACCAGAGGGCCAGAAGATGGCTAAAAAACAGAGGCAAAAAGAGCGCAAGATGTAAAAGACAAAGAAGAAGTTAGAGAGATAGCTCACAGGTTGTTTAGCTACACAACAAGGCTGCGGACCAATGAAAGAGTAAATTTTGTAGAAAAAGTGATAGAACGACTGAAAAGGCAAGGTTCCAACATAGACCCACACCCCAAATGTAGCATGGCGGATAAAGCTGAGCAAACGGAGACTGAGGAAAAAAGACAATTCAGGGATAAGATCAAAGAATGCCTAGCACACAAAAAAGGTATTAAAGAAATACAAACTTTGATAGAAATAGACTGACCTGACACAAAATGTGAACAGACAAACGCCACCTTTAGGACAGACAGTAAGGAAGATATAGTCGTAATAGTAAGTAGCAAGAAAGACACAGAGAGCTACCTAACAAGAATAATAACAATGAGACATCAGAAACGTGTAGCCGCTATGACAAAGAAACAACAAGATAAATGGTGGTGTGGAGTCACAAAAAAATCCATCATTGCTTAAAACGGCAAACCAGAAAAGGAGAACAAAAGGCTCACATATGTAGTCAAAACCACAGTATGACTAAGAAAGGAAAATTAAAACTAGCCTGAGGGTCTTAAAATAACAATACACTTCAAAATAAAAACAGTACAGATAAAAAAAATGACTTATCTAAGTAAAAGAACAGATATAAGACCACGATACTAATTAAACCAATCGACGGCTGCAGATATGCAGATGTAATTGCATGAAAAACAAAGTGAAAACAGGAGAAATCATTATTGCAGGAATAATCAAGACAAAAAAATAGCAACATTAAACTAGTAGTCAAAAACAAGAAGAAAAAAGCGACAAAAAATTAAAAAAAAAACACTGAATGAAAAAATTGGTAAAGTAGCCACAATAAAACTTGCAAAAAAGGTTAACCAAAATGGAGTAAAATATGCTTTCGTAAGCATGCAGGAAATGGCAGCAGAACACCTCGCTGCAAAAAAAAGAATAGGTTCAGGCTAGAACAGATGAAGATTTTCTCTCCGCCAAATTGCTACAGATGCCATAAAATAAGCCATAGGGCATTAGAGTGCATGAAAACAGAGAGTGAACTCTGCAGAAATTGTGAGGGTACTGGGCATATATTGAAATAATGCACCAATAAACAAAAGTGCTACTTGTGTAAGGTTGAGGGCCACAAAACAAAAAGCATAAAACGCCTTGTTTTTAGGAAACTAGTGCAAGCACAGAAGGAGAAAGAAATGACTATCAGAGCCAGACAATGAAAGGAACCCATGTTAACCTAAACAGGTGTAGAGCTGCAATAAACCTACTAGAATAAAATTGCCAAAAAACAGGAACAGACTTTGCCTTAGTTTTGGAACCAAACAAGAATATGACATAAAAAGATAGATCACAGACAAAAAAAGAGATGCTGCAATATTTATCCCAGACTGTACAAAATTTCAAGCAACAAAATCAGGAAGCAGTGAGAGATTTACCTGGGTGAATTCACGGGATGCAGTTATGTACTCCTGTTACTTCTCTTCAAACAAAAACACCGAGCAGCTTGAAAAATTACTGGCAGAACTAAGCAAAAACTAGAAAAAACACAGAAAAAACCTTATTATTAACAGGTATTTCAATAACTGAGTGACCACATAAATATACACATAAAAATCGCGTCCAGCAAAGGAAAAACACGAGAAATTTAAAAGAGAAAACAAAAGCTGGGCCTTCTGCAGAAGCCAAGAGAAAACATTCCTAGAAAACCTGGACAAAAACACAAGAGAAACAATTCACAAAACTGATAAACTGAAAGAAACTATAATTAAAACCTGCAAAAAACACTAAACAGAAAAGAAAAAAGAGTAAATTACAAACCAGTGTATTGATGAAGTAAAAACATCGCAGACAAGAAAAAGTGCTGTATAAAAGCTAAAAGGACAATGACAAGAATAAATGACAAAAAACAAGCTAATCTACTGCAACAGGCACAAGGGGCATATGCAAAAAAGAGAAAAACTCTAAAAAAGCAATAATGGACTCCAAAAAGAAGGCATAAAAAAATTTATGCAAAGAACTGAGTTCGGACATATGAGGCAAAGGGTACTAAATTAATGATAAAATAAACTAAAGATCTCTGCTAACATTGACAGAAGATAAAGTAATGGCTGAAGCAAAAAAACTATTTTCCAACCAAGGCAAAACAACATGGAAAGAGCTAAAAGTAGACGTGACTATGATACCGGAATGCACATAAAACGAAATACAGATGGCAAGTAAAAAATAGAACATAATCCCGGAAGTCATCATAACGATAGCAACACAAAGACCGCAGCTCTGTGTGAAAGTATTTGACAAACTGATCAAGCATGGCATCTTTCTCACCTAACCTAACCTAACCTACTAAAAGGGATTAAAGTAAAACATATAGATCCATTTGCCTACTAAACACGCTAGGAAAGCTCTATGAACACATCTTCAACAAAAAATTCATGAAGATTCAACATGGGTTCAGAGAAGGTCACTCTACTCTTGATGCTCTTAGAAATGTCAAAGAAGCCGCCGGCCAAGTAACTGCGCACCCTATACATAAATACGCCATATTGATCACCTATAATATAAAGAACGCCTTCAACTCGGTGCCATAGAAGTGGCTAATAGAAGAACTGAAGAGAAGAGGAATATCAACATATGTCATAAAAATTATATGCCACAAGATAGAAATATAGTGTGCAACTACGGAGAAACTCTTGATATAACTTGTTTGGTGCCACAGTGTTCCGTTATGGAACCCCACCTTGTGGAACATTTACTATGACGGTCTATTAATGGTACAGATGCCACACGGAATTACCTCAATAGCCTATGCGGACAATCTTGCCATGGTGGTCAGGAGCAATAACATAAGAAAAATAGAGGATGGCACAAAACGGGCGTCTTATATGATTAAAAAGTAGATTAAAAAGATGGGCTTAGAGCTGGCAACACAAAAGACGGAAGCCGTAGTCTTGATGGGAAAAAGGAAAAACATCATAGTTAAGATTAATCTAAGGAACACTACAATCTAATACCTAAAGATAAGAATAGAAAAAAACTGGAACATAGAACCTCACATAACTAAGGTCAAACAAAAAGCAGAAAAACTAGTAATGACTTTAACACAAATGATGTCAAATGTGGGAGGTCCGAGAGCGGAGAAACGCAAAGTAATGGAAGCAGTTTTGAACTCGATGCTGCTGTACGCTGCGCCTATATAGAAAAAAAGCTGCAACATTAATAAAATGACTAAGGCTATACAAGCAATAACAGAAACAATCCCCATACACCTCCTTATCTAAGAACAAGACAATGTACTTACAATTCTCTGCTCCAGAGACAATGGGCTGCTGTTAAAACATGGCGTGTACTAATTAGGCTTCCTCCACATCCCCATTTGAGATTTTCTTTTGTGCCGTAACCTAAAATTGCCTGCAAATTTGTTTTATTATTATTATTATTATATACTGGATAAATAATAAATGACAAAATCAACTTTATCAGTTTAAAAAAGAGAAAAAACTTATAAAGCAAAGAATTGAATATCTAGAATCTTTGATTACACACTGTAATGGTAACTGTTTAGGTTCACAACGAATGAATATGTTTAAAGTACTAAAATTGTTTAGTAAATGATTAAAGCCTTAGGGTGTGGCCACAACGGCGATCCGACCATCGAACAGCGCTCCGACCATCGAACAGTGCTCCGAGCATAGAACACTAAAATGTGTTCTAAGCTCAGACCATCGAACAGCGCTCAAGATTTGTATTTATATAAACTAAAACGTTTTTATCGGCGTGAGAGTAAACCTATTTAGTAATTTAAAAATATAATTTTATTTTATAACTGGATTATCAGTCAAGTTATTTTTAAATAATACATAATATATTAAATACCATATATTTCGATTTTGTTTAAAATCTTCTTCAGTGGTGTTTAAAAATAAAACTAAAAATATGAAATTAATATAAAATAATATAAAAGATTAATACTTACAATTAAAATAAAATATTTAACTTTTATAAATGTATAATTATGTAAACGTCTTTTTTGATTGATTTTATATTTAACAAAAAATGAAGTACATAATGTATCTAGATTTTTTTAAATTTTAATGAATATACACAATTCAATATAAAATTTATAATAAAAACTATTTATTCAATAACAAAGTGTATATAGAATTTAGATTGTTTATATCTGTCCTAAATACTCATACTAAATTTATCTCTATCAATGTAAAACATTTCCAAAAATAATCTGTTTTTGACTTTTGATTCATTATCTAAAATTTGAACATTATCAAAATTAATTTGGTGATTTTTGTTAAGTGAATGTTTTGAAAGTGCACTATTATCTTTAGAATTTAGACAATCACGTTTATGTTGATCTAAACGTTTTTTTTAGAAATTGGCTTGTTTGACCAATATAATTTGATTACAATCTGAACATGGAATTTTGTATATAATATTACTATTTAATAAATTGGATGTTTTATCTTTTAATTTACTAAAAAGATTATTAGTAGTTAACGGATTATAAAAGGCAATTTTAATATTCTTTTCATTTTTTAAAACTTTTAAAATTTTGGGAGTAATTTCTTTTATTTATATGTTCGATGGTCGGATCGACGTTGAGGCCACACAGGATTTTTTACTCGCAGATTTAGGATTTTGTATTTACATGATACATACAGTACGCCAACAATTGTGTGACGGTGGTAGGAGTTTCCGCGCATTGAGAGAAAAACAAACTTATAGCCAGAATAAAGAATGCATAAACAATACATTCGGAGACACAAACTGTTATACAATATAAATATATTTATTTCCGAGTACCATCGGTTTTGAAGGTACATAAATAGATGTTATTGTCTCCGCAGTTCAAGTTAGACTGACACGTTTTAAGATTGATCTTCCTATTGATGTAGTTTAACGCTCTTATGGCACGTTTGTGTCAAGAGTGACTATTTACAGTATTGTTGGTTTACTGTACGTTTAAATGGGACGTATCTTTAGCGATTTTAAATCTAAACTTAAGTTATACGCTATGTTATATGCAGCCTTTCAGGCGCGGATGTTTTTTATAGACGCAAATTTATTATTTAGTCATATTGTTATTGCATATATTCTTTGAAGTATATATTCTACGGCGTTGTACTTGCAAAACAATCCGGGTGGCTGTATGAGCATACAGATTTAGAATCTTTCGTTTAGCAACTAGGCTGCTGAATCTGCGTGTGACAAAAACTATAAAATTAAAACATTTATAAAAAAAAACATAAAGTACATAAATAAACTAAAAAAAATGGCACAAAGAAATGAATATTTGTTTTCGAAGATAATAAAAAAAACATAAGCATAAGCGCTACGTTCTTTATAAGGATTTGTATTATGTCAAAACCATAATTCTAAACTAACTTTTTTTTTGTACCAAAGCTATTAACAAGAAATTTATTTAAAAAAAATAATTTGGAAATTATAAAAAAGTAGATAAGGAAAATTTTTGGCGCAAATCAAGAAGAAAAATAAAACGTTTTTGCAAAGAAATCAGACTCTGCTCAATTACCGACACTTATTTACAAATTGGTACTAGAACCAAATGTTATGACATGCCCAAAGTAAGCTATAACTGTTACTATTATATATTATTAGTCACCCAGGCGCCTTTATTACAACAATACCACAACATAGCATACTGTAAGGTAGTTCTTTAGTAGAGGTATCATTATTTAGAAAAACATAGCCCTACAAGCTAAAATGATACAATTGCAACGCAAGAGGCTACTACTCCAATACATTTTAACATCAATTATACATGTTTTCTTAGATGTTTTAACTATTATGTTTTAAGTTCTATGGTTGTTTGGTTATTTAGTTTAAGCCAGGAGTGGCTAACCCAAATGATCTTCCGGGCCACTTTGAAAATGCGGGCCGCATATAAAATGATATATCCATATATTAGATTTAGACTCACTATAGACATTTTTTTTAAGTGAAAAATTGAAACATAGAATATAGTTTAATTATTCTGCGAATTCTTAAGCCCTATACTCTTTGCAACATTAATAGACAAGGCTATAAAGAAAAGTAAAAAAAAGCAAAGACACAAGGATACAGAAAAATGAAACAAAGGATTCAAATCCTAATGTTTGCGGATGACATGATATTAATAACAGACAAAGAAAAGAAACTACAACAAAATAAAAAAATATACAAAGAAAAACTAAAAAAGATAAGCATGGAAATAAACACAAGTAAAACAAAGACAATAGTAGTAGCAACAAAACCTAAGAGGCACAAGATAGAATTGAATCGTCAAATAATTAAACAAGTAAAATATTACTAACTATTATATGAACATATAATATATATTAACTACCTTGGTACAATAATAGAAGAAACAGGGAATATAGACATAGAACTAGATGCAAAAATTAGAAAAAGAAGAAGAATATTCAATGCACTCAAAAGACAATTCTTGGTTAAGAAAGAAATAACAAAGTCAATAAAAACAAAAATACAAAAGGTAGTAAGATCAACCTTAATATACTCGAGGAAATTTTTGACAACAACAAAAAGAAATAAAAGAAATATAACTAATGCAATAGAGATGAGATTTCTAATAAAAATTAAAAGAATAACAAGAAAAGATAAAATGAAGAGCTTGGAAGTAAGAAGTGAACTAAAAATTAAACCTATAGAAACAGTAATAGAGGAGAGACAGCTACGAAAGCTAGGACACATACACAGACTGGATAGAACCAGAATAACAAAGAAAATACATAAATTGAGAATACCGGAGAAAACAAAGAGCAGGTCCAAACAGGCCCACAAAGCAGCAGAAAATAGAGGCATAGAGTAAACAAACTTGAAAAACAGGAATAAAAGAGTTATAAAATAATACAGTCCGACACTCAAAAAGGGTGTTAAGGACTACGGATAAATAATAATACTATTCTGCATATTCATAATTGTAAACTCATAAATAAAACAAGCAATATCTGTCATATGCGCAAGAATATTATTTTAAAATCAAAATTTATTATTTCTCATAATTTTTACAGTTAATTTTTGAATATATGGATGCACAAATAATGTATTTTTTAAATAAATTAGTTTTTACTTTTTTGGCCATTATAAAATAAAAATATTTTGTAAAAGTGTTATAAATCTCGCGGGCCGCAAAAATGTACAAAGCGGGCCGCATGGTGGTTTGCCACCCCTGGTTTAAGCCATCTATTTATATTAACAAAAAAGAAGTTTTTTTTTTGTTACTGCTCACGTTGCCTTTACACTTTGTATATTAAATTATTATTATTTTGCAAAGTTATTGACAATTTTAAATGTATGTAGTTAATAGTCTTTTTTACTTACCATATGAGGAAATTCACCAGCTAGTGAATTTGATCCTCCATAAGATGGCTGGATACTAGATGTGTAATTGAACTCACGAGAGTGGACATATTCCGGTGACGGATGCAGATAATTTTTAAAACAAACTGAAATATAATTTATGCTTTTAAAATAAAAACAATATATTTAATGTAGTAAACGTATTAAACAATTCTTACAAACTTCACTTTTTCTAACCGGGCAACAAATTAACTTTTCGTGTCCTTGGTAGCCACATGTAGTCAGAGAGATGTTTTGGGATAAAACATTATTAATGGTATCACATTCGGAATGCAATTTACAATTCTCTTCTATATGTTTACAAAAATTTGGATTTGCCGTCGAAGAATCTGTAAAAGCACATAGCCACTTATTTTACATTGTATAAGAATATGGTTTATTTAAAATAGTTATTTAGTGATAACATAGTACAAATTTTCTTCTAACTAATATTATATAGTTATAAACATAATAAACACAAACAATGTATATGTCTTTTTAAAACCTATTTACTTTTATATAATATGATTTATATGTTGTAGATAATGTAATTTTTACAAGCAATATTTATACTTCTTGAGCAATATAGTTACATTTTAACAAACTTGAGCATTGTAATACTGTACTATTGTATGCTTAGACAACGTAATAATAATTATATTTGTTTAGCAGTCTAAAAGAAAACTTTTACTAAAAATCAGAAAAAAAAACACAATCAATCTAAACTCAAATATCACAAAACATACAATAAAGGTTTAATGTAAAAGCACTAGTTGTTAAACAAATCCATTTATGATCATCATTATTATTGTTTTGCAAGTCATACGTGCCTTTCTTCCAGTTTTCTTGTTTCTTTGTTTTTTTCCATTTCACAGTACTTTTTTCGTTTTTTTAGAACATTAGTTATGTTTTGTATTTTTTTTTCTTTTCATTCATTATTCTTCTGTCCTATTGATCTTTTTTTTTTTAATTTTTTCTAATTACCAAAATACTTACTTATACCTTTCTACTAGTTCTAATTTATACTTTTTTATGTACATCATTTTTTCTACCTCCTTAATTTGCATAACCTTTGTCTTAATTTTGTTTATATATCATACATTGATTTCATTTTTTTTGTCTGTACTCTCTGCAAACATGATCATATCATTGGCAAATTAGTTTATCTATCCTATCTATCTTATCTATTTTTTAATTTCTGTTTTGATTGTGTTCCACTTTTTATCTACTCAACCTTAAAAATACCTATTTTGTTTTTATTTATTTTTTAAGTCATCTTTGTCTATTTTTTAGTTTTTTCTAATCCTAATTCTTGTTATTGTTGCTTTCTTTACTTTTTTAGTTTTATATCCAACTCAGCCATTTGTTTCCTGTATCCGTCTCCAGGTACTTTCCAAGTCTCCTCATGTAGTTTGTAACTATCAGTCTCTTTTTTTTTAGTTAGTCCTTTGCCTCTACCTATACTGGCATTCTAATTTTCTATCACAATATTGCAGCAACTTTGGTCTTCTTTCTCTAAGATGCTTTTTACTTTGCTATATACTTCATCTTTAACATCTGATTGGTTAAAATGTATTATTAGTATCACAGTCGAATATCATCTATACTCATCACTCTTTTGAATAGCTTCTTACTCACTAGCACTCTCACCTTATTTTGTCTGTGGCACTGACTCTTATTATATCAGTTTATTTCTCAGCATTTTACGTCTTAAGATTTCAAGTTTTTTATTCTTTAATAGAGTTCTGACGTTCTAGGTTCTAATTTTAATTGTTGATCTTGGAAAACTATTTTAACTTCTGTATTGACTACCTAGTTTATAAAAAATTAAATAACGTCACCAAAACCGAAGCAGCACTTTTACCAAAAATCCAGGAGACTTTAAAAGATTTTACCAAACTTTATCTAACAACTGGATATTTGCAAATTAATCAATCAATAAAAAAAACCACAAGCCATACACCGCTTCTGCAGCTCTGTATGGAGGAACCTACTTATTTACGGTAATGCCAATTTAAGAGTTTTGGATGGATTCCTGGGTACTCAAGTTTTGGTCTACTTAGACAATATTATGGTTTACTCCCAAAATCACAAACAAAACATTAACCATTTCTGCAAAGTATTGGAACGACAAAAAGCATGTTTTGTTTTATGCCAGTGCCAAACTAACAAAGCCACAAAAAAAAGTTTATTTAAATAATTTGGATTGTTTGGCAATTGAGTGGGCAGTGAAAAAAAAAACTATTTAAACTAAAAACCGACAATAGAGTTTTGGTTTGGTTGAACATGTCTATCGACGCCAAAGCAAAATTGACTTGATGGTCACTAATCTTACAGGAGTTAACGTTCTTGCTAGAACATACTCCAGAAAGTACCAACATTTTTCACGATGTTTTGTCTAGAAACTTGGGAGACAAGTTAGTACATTTTGTCTTTAAAGCCAATGATTGCTTTTTACCGCCCAAAACCAACAACCAAAAGACATTCAGCAACCATACCAGAACACTTGCCAGCTCCCATCCGTCACGCAAGAAAACGCTCGAAGTCAATCTACTCGAAGGTAAAACCCTAGCAGAAATAGTACGCTGATGCTAAAAGGAATGTCCACAAACCAGAGGCATCATCCAAAAACGTCTAGCAAACTCGGATTACCCTAGAGATACGGCAAATTGCTCTGCTGGATGGAAACAACTATCTGTACCACAAAAAGCAAAACAGAAAGCTTTAACGTACCACCACAATAGCGACATTGCAAGCCGTGGGTCAAAGCTGTGCCACTTTCATCAGCGACCAGTGAAGCCACTATCTAAGCTTTAGAAAACGATTTAGTCCACAGTTGAGAATACCCAATGATCCTCTTGTTGGACAATGACCCACAATTCTAAAGCCAAACGTTCAAGAACACCATGCAACGTTAGAAAGTTAAACAGCATATTACTGCCACTTACCATGCACAGAATTTGCGCGTCGAGCGGCGTCACGTAGAACTCAAGAAATCTATTAGATCTTTAATGGAGAAACATCCGAGGAATCATTGGGACAACAGTAGAGCCAATGCCGTCACCGCAATGACGACAAATTAGCTTCTACTAGGCCACAACTTGATGGAGCCAGGAAACTAGGATGTTTCGACCGAGCAATTACCTGACCAAGACAGAAGACTTTAAAAACCAAGTTTAGGCCTCATACCGCGAAAAAAAATCTGCAAACGGCCAATATACGGACTTACGTTCTAGAAGACCAGGCCATGATGCAAGACAGGGTCAAAGGTTTTGCAAATAAATGAATAGGTCCTAAAAGAATTATCACTACAGCAGGCTCCAACTGCTACTGAGTAGAAGATTAAGCTTATCTTACAGAGCTCACACCAAACTCCACCTTAATGACATCAGACCTGCACCACCTACCGGACTACTAAATAGAATTTACAAGAATGTTGCCTTTCTTAAAGAAAAATTAATACTAAATGAAAAAACAACGTTTCTCTTTAGATATCAGTTCAGTCAATCAACATCAACCATGAGAAGAGTCTATGATATAGCTACGGTTCCGTATATAAACCGTTTTTTTTACCAAAACTCAGTACAGCACGGGCCATTATGTACAAATCTTTAAGAAGTCAATCACTCTCACAGCAGCATTTCAAAATGGCCACTTGGGCATACGCTGCGCCGTTTCAACGCCTTTTCTCTACGCAACCTAGCTGCACACCTAAGGAGTCTACGGTCTCTGGTGGACTTGAGCAAGCAATTTATGCCATCATTGATTAGACAAAGGCTTTCTTGGTGTCTACACACACAAACCCCAAGGCCCGGTAAACCTTTCCAGGGAGTCTTCCAAGCCCCGGTGCACACCATAACCGAGCAACAAGTAAAAACAAACACCCAAGAAAGTGTCTCGCTTACAAGCAAACACCCATCCTAGTATATGATAAATGTTTGTACCGTATAATTTCCAACAAAAATTATACCAAAACTTTATTTAAAATAAAGCAAAAAACAAAATGTATTGTAAGTGTACGGTAACAAGAAAAAATGTATATTACAAGTTTGTGCAACTTTCAAATAAATCTTACTCTTGAAGCTCTTTTACAATTAGATTCCGATAATGTATGCATTGTTTGATATTCAGTATTGTATTAAAATTTTATGTGTGAGAGTATTTAAACAATAAATAGTTATAGTTTAAAAAGTATTTTTACAAACTGCCCAAATGTGATATAGTGTTAATCTTAACGTTTGTTTAATGTAATAAATTATACAATATTTTTAATACGCTCACTACTTTTAAGCATTAATAGTTACAAAGTATTTAGTTTGCTTATAACATAAAAAAAATTGATTAAACCATTTATATTGCAAATAAATTCTATGTCTAAATTATAAGCAACTTTAGCAAACATTTAGTATTTATATACAACTCAACCATTGTAATTTAATGCAAGTTTAAAATTGTTGCGATATTTAGTAGTTTTGAACTAGTACAGTAATAAAAAATTCAAAATAAATTTAAACTAATGTGATAATCTAAAAATAACTTACATTTTTCATTGTTCCTAATCGGACAGCATATTAAAGATTCTTTTCTGTAGCCGCAAGTAACCACCGGATTTTTATATGATAACAACTCATGCTTAACAGTATTACATTGTGAATAATACTTGCACACCTCAGTCGAGTTACAATTATGTGGATAGTAATATTGCTCTAAAAAAAACACAAAAACATTGTTTGTCAATAAAACATCAAATTGTCATAAAATAACAATATTGTACAACTAAGACTACATAAATACTAAATAACTTCTGTTTCTAATCTAGTTTGTTTTATAAATTATCACTAAATTTTGTTTTCAAATATGTTGTTCATAATTAGCAAAAAGAAATGTCAAATATAATTAACATAAATCAATCACTAAATAACAAAAGAGACTGCAAACCGGAACAAATTACAAAAAGCTGAAAGTAAGGCTAGAAAAACCTACAGGTTTTGAAAATTGTAACTTAAGACTTATCTGCATTTGAAAACCAAACTGTTAACGCTTAAATCCACATCGTCTTCTAACCAAAAAAAAAACGCAATACATGCGAGTATTATAAAAAGGTAATAACCAATACCAAAATAAACCACCATACTTTGGCGGCAAACCTCACGGAATTAATTATTGTTTTTTAAACAAACTTGAAAAAATATTTGTCCAAAAGCAAGTAAATTACACTGTTTGCAAATGCAAAACATTACACAATGAGCCAACTATTAAAACAACACCCATCACCAAAAATACTAAAAATCTGTAGAATGCATTTTAGGCGCAAAGCAGTCTTATATCAACAAGTTTGTCTAAAGCTCGAAGCAGGTGATGGCGTATGTATGAAATCTTGTAGAACTAAGGATACAACAATCTCTGGATATAATTAGTTTTTAAATGTTTGATTAGCTACTAGAAACGGATGTAAAAGTTAAAACATATTGTTTGTAGCAAAAAAATAACTTGGCAAAAACCAACGTTTTACAGGCGTTTTTATGTGTCTAACACACATAAAAACGCTTCTAACAACCGCACGCTCTTTTTTACAAACACTACATTAAACTAACCAACACTACAGTTCAAATCGCTTGTTATACAATTACTGCTTTCCTTTCCTCCCGGGGTTTGACGCTCAAAACCGTTCTAATGCAGCGTCATGGGAGGTGGTGCATAAGGGGAGAAGGAAAGGAAACTCTGAACAAGTTGGGGCGTCACGCTCTCTGTGAAAGGTACATGGGGCGTCAAGCACAGAATTGTTCAGAATTGTTCAGAACAGTGAAAGGAAAGTATCTAATAAAGCAATAACGTTTAAACAAATAAAAATTATGTTAACAAACGGCATTTAAAAAAAAAAAACTCAACAGTCGCTGTCTAGCCGTAATCATACTAAAATATAGTTACTGCTTAAAAAATTAGAAAACGCTGAAAGGTTTGGAAGAAATAATTTTGGAGACACTGACAGATACCGAAAAAGAATTGCTGCCTTAGACTAGGTCACATATCAATTAAAAATTATGTTTTTTAGACTAAAGAATGCACCAGCAACTAATAACTTAGCCATAAAACTAAAAAAGTGAGTTCACCTGCTTTTTGTCTAGAGATACCGGCGGCATCCACAGAATTAATAAAGAATAATGGATTTCTTAAAATCCCACGACGGCAACTTATCAGACAATGCTACAAATATTCAACCAACATGAGTATTGTGTAACAAGGGGTGAACACTTTTTACGGGGTGGTTGTTAGATTCTACAACAGTCTACTCATAAAACTGTAGAAATGCGCAGCGTGGCTTAAAAACTATGAGAAGGTGTAGCTTCTTGCAATATAACTTCTGAATAAACGTAGCTTATCAAAGAACAAACAACCGTTTGTATGTAGACAGACATTTGCATTAAAACAGCTTTAGACCAACTACTAATATTTTCCTGACTAAGATACAGTTTGTGGTACAGAAGGAAACATTTACAACGTTGGCGTTAAAACAAATTTATACCAGGAGAAAAGCATAAGTAAATTAATAATTTTGTTTGACAGCGCTAAACCCAGCTCATGTCAGGGCAGATTACATTTTAAAAGACGTTTTATAGCCATTGCCATTGTTGTATGAACAATAAAAAACACAGAATATACTAAGAAAAGAAACAAAATAAGCTAAGACACCTGCCTGCCTAATATAGACAAAAGAACAAAGATTTACTAAAACATTAGTACTGACCAACACTGCAGAGATAAGAAGAAGATGAAAAAAAAAAAAAAAACACTGCTTAAGAAAAGCAAACAGACTGAATTGCAAGCAACTCTTAAAAAATAGATATGCCATCTCAAGCTTGACAGACAATAAAACTTTCAAAATAAGCAAAGTTTATATGCCGGCTAGGAGACACACAAAACTAACCCTAAATGGGGTTTAAGAATCTTACTCAGTAAAACTGGCAATTTTTTTTAATTGTGGTTTTGGAAAAGCTCTACCAGCCTGTGTGTGAGGCTTTCACCCACTAAAGCCCTATTTTCCACTTGACGCTATAGTGCTTATTCTGGTATTAGCTCTAAGCCTATCATCATATTAAGTACGTTTGGACACAATGTATCCGGCCTTATATGTCATACTAGGTGTTGGATCTTGATCTTTGACACTTCTTTCTTTGCTTCGGTGTATTGAAATACTTTTGTTATATATCCGTATATACTGTTCTATTTTTTTTTTTACTTTTTATCATTATTCCAACTGTGTTTTCTTGTGTAATTTCCTCACCCAGTTTTATCTTCCACTTTTCCACCGTCTGCACTCGTAGAATACGTGTTTCGCCGTTTCTACTAGATTACACTTACTGCACTTGTTGTTATCTGTACGTTTAAATCTTTCCAGGTAGTTGATCGATGCTTACTTTAAAATTGCGTTAGAAAGTAGTCCATTTCCCTACGTTTTTGTTTAACCCATGACTATACTTCTAGCGTCTTTCTCCAAATGGATTTGCCAGTATCCATTTGCCAATTCTCTTGCCATTTCTTGATTGTTTTTTTAAGGATTTCCTTCTTCTTCTTTGTCCCCTTTTTTGTTTTGGGATAGCTTCCTGTATTCATTCATGTGTTCGATTGGCATTATTGTCGCTATAACTAAGATCGCATCTATTGAGATGGTTCTGTATCCACTAGCTATTTTCAACAAAAATCTTTTCTGTTGTGATATTATCATTTCCATGCATATGTCCCCAGATTGGAGCAGCGTACAGGATAATCAAGTGTGCAACCAATCTTAGCAGTTTTTTCTAGTTCAATGACAAACCATTTATTTTTGGCATTAGTTTGCTTAGCGGTTTAACTGTTTTTTGGCCTTGTCTGTATTTTTCTGACGTGTTCCTTTATTTCAACGTTACTAATAAAATCTTATTTCATCCATTTGAGATTTCTACTATTTTTTAGTTCTTCTAGGTCTCCCGTAGTACCCATCAACTTTTTTATTTTTGTTTTATTTGTTTTTTTCTTGTTCTTGCTCTGAATTTGTGGTTTTGTTCATTTTTGTTTTCTGTTTACTGTTTACATTCTCTCGACTTTTGCTGAGAGAGCCATGTTTTTTCTTTTTACCTTACTCATCTGGAAATCGAGTCTGTTTATTGCTTCTTTTATTACCGTCTTGGTGCTTACATGTCTTTTTTTAAAAGTGGACAGTATCCCACTTTCTTTTCATATGTTTATTAAGATTTCTTTTATTTTGTTGAAGAAGCTGAAGTCTTATTTCAACTCAGCTAGACCTTTTTTGTCTATTTTGCCGCTTATTCCTGTGTTCATCTTCTTTCTCTTTCTGTTCCCTTCGGTAGCTAGTCCAGGAGCCGTTTTCTTCATCCACTCACTTAAGTCCGTAATTAATTTTCTTTACCAGCTTATGCTTTTCTAGTGTCTCCTCTTTAGTGGGCATTTTGTTTGTTTTATTTTCTTTGCTTCTATCTATCGTCTCCAAATTGTGACAGTGGGGCATCTCATTGCTTTTTTACTTCTCTTAATAAACAAATCTCTAAGTTAGAAAGTTTCTGACCTGGTATATTTTTGCTAGTTTTGAAGATTGTTTAGGTCTAACAGTCTCATCTTCTTCTTTTTCACTACTTGTAGCGTACTCTTTATCATCATTTACCACATCATCTACCTCATCAATCGCTTGTTTCATTTTTTTTTAGAAGAACTTTTTATTTAAGAAGTTTTAACTCTCTGTGCATCATGTTTGGTCCGCGGGAGCTATTTTATTTTACTGCACCACCTTCCATTATTAGAGAAGGTTTAGCTATTTGCTATCTGAAGACGCGCCCGATAAGGGTTACTTAAGGGCCACTTGCTAAGGTCACACCTTACTACGTTCTTAAAAAATACAAACAGACTGCTAATCTTTATCTAGATGGAAATTTACCACTCCTAATCCGACACCAAAAACCAAAATTACAGTCTAAAAAATTTAAAAAAAAATGCCAATACATTACATCACATGCAATAATTTAGCACTGCAAAATCCAATCTACAAGAGGCAAATTATTGGCATAAAAAATCTATTGTTTTGTGAGATTGAAAAAAGGTTAAATTAAAATCACACTTTAGTTGCAAGAATATAGTTTGCATAGACTGGGAAAGGTACATAGTAACATTGTCTAGCTAAAAAGCATTTCAAAAAAAGTATTTTTTGTAAAGATTGACTCATTAGGCAGATTGGTTTTAAAGCAACAAAATCTATTTCTGTAGATTGAATAAGAGCACTTAATTGTTACGTGTCAATGGCAAAGTTTACAGATTTTTTTCTTATAATTTTTATTTATACCAAACAAATCAAAAGCTTTCATTGACTGTAGCTTGGTGTCTAAAGCAACTGGAATCACCAATGTAATAAAATTGTCTTTAGTGTTTAATTTGTTTGTGAGTAACCATAGATAGGTTAGCCAATATAAAAAAGAATGACATATATTACAGTTTGCTAAAATTCGCCACATAGTATTAACACTTTGTGTTTGAGGTGCAATATACATTAAAGAAAAATCACCTCTTGTAGTCATTACAGGCATTTTGAATGCAAATTGTCACATCCATAATATATTAGAAGCATATTAGTGCTTCTTATGCAAATAATACCAAATGGCTTTCAGCAGCATATTGCAAAACTAACGTTACCAGAAATATCTTTAGTACAGCTCCAAATATTGCTTTGGATTGCACAATCACCAGACTAAAACTGAAACATAATGAGTTGGCAACTTAAAATATTGACCTAATTTTCTGTACAGTTGCAACACTACCTCTAAGTTGCATAGAATAATATTAAACAGACATCGATCATCTTATATTAAGCATAATACAAAAAGTAAACTTTTGTATTGATGCACGTGGAGATGTCACTCATTATTGACTTTTTTGTGTTAATTATATTCTTTAAGAGTAGATTGGTTAATTCATTTTTAAAAATAAAACATTATTTTACCAAGTTTTCACAATCATAGCACAATGTTTACGGGTGGTATATTTCATTTGAACCATTATAATGAATATGTTTATAAAAATAAAAAATATCTTACTTTGTGCATTAGATGGGCAACAAATTAAATGTTCATTTCTTTGATAGCCGCATATAGTTGGAGCAACACCTTTCCAGAATAAATTAGCTACGGTCTTACATTCAGAATATAATGTACAAGTTTCGTTTACTGTATTACAAGGATTAACTTTGATTAGTGCACTTGATTTGATTGCTAAAAAATATATTATAAAATTATTTATTTCAAATCAGACTTCAAAAATATATTATAGAAGTATGCTCCATATACTTACATGCATTTAAACTGGTGTCGCCATTTGTGTTGCCACTTGTATTACCATTTAAGTTGCCATTTGTGTTTCTACTTGTAAAGTCGCTTGTGTTGCTACTTGTAGCACCACTTGTGTTGTTACTTGTGTTGCCATTTAAGTCGCCACTTGTGTTGCTATGTGTGTTGCCACTTATACTGCTACTTGTAGCGCCACTTGTGTTGACATTTGAGTTGTCATTTGGTTTGCCACTTTTGTTATTACTTGTGTTGCTACTTGTGATGTTATTTACGTTGACATTTGTGTCGCCACTTGTGTTACCACTTGTGGTGCCACTCTGGTATCCCGGTAAAGTATTAGTCCTACTATTAAAAATTGGGCAACATATTATTGGTTCAAATCCAAGGAAACCACATATTGGAAAGCATGTTTTTTCTTTAAATGAAGTATTGCATTGCTGAAATAGCGTGCACTGACCGAAATAAGTGTTTGTAATATTACATTGATCTAAAAAATAATAAAATTTACTTAAGTAAAATATATATTTTATTTGTAATAAAATTAGTTGTAAATGAACAGAAATGTTCAGTTAATTGTTTTTTTTATCACTGCTTATTTTTAGGTTAAAAATAAAAGTTAGTTAACAAATAAAAAACATATAATTTTTTTCATGCACTTTAGTATAATGAGAGTTTTCCATCAATTTGATTGCCGCGTCTTAAGTTACGCAAGATTAAAGGTAAAAAAATATAATATAGTATTTGCAAATATCTCAAAAACGCCAATCTTTACAAAAAAAATGTACTTGATACGATTTGCTATAAAAATGTAATAAAAACTTTTGTTAACGGGCCAATCGTTTATGAGATATAGCATTTTAAAATTTACAAAAAAACTAGATTGCGCGTTTGTCTTTGTATGGGCACTCCCAAGTATGGGACAAGCCAAAGTGTATGAGCACCCTGCATACGCTATTGTTTGTTTGTGTATGGGTATTCTCTTGTATGGGTACCTTGTAGTCAGCGCATTTCAACAATCCAAAGTGTAAGGGCACCCGGCGTGCGTTTTTGTTTCTCCGTGTATTAGAGTCAACGTGTATTGGAACACACTGGAGCTGACCAAAACGAGTATCAAAACGGTGATAATGACCAAAACAAGTATTTACTCCGGTGTATTATTGTCAAACGCCCGTCGTTTCTTACTCCGTTGCATCCCCGCTTGCGTGTATGATTACATATAGGGCTGCACGTTGAACATTAGAATCACAAGGTGGAAGCTCATCCTGGCTGCTTTAAAAAGATATTTTTTTTGTTGCGGCTGCCAGACGTCACAAATCCTTTCTTTACTTGGCCAAAGCAATAGCAAATGAATGAAAAGGTATAAAAAAAACTGCGGAATTGCGGCACTACACTCTCAATAAAGTCATTGCACAAAAATCACACAATTCCTTCCTCTACTGGTATAATACTTGAATTCTTGGTACAATTACGGGATTTTGCATTAATTTCTGGAACCGACTACGGGCATCTTTAAAAGTCGCTCCGCTCCAGTGACTATTGCTCACTAGTAAAAAAAAGATGATTTATCAAAATTCTGCATAGATTTGCGGCAACACAATGCAGCGACCAAAAATCCACAAAATCTTTGGATATACTCAAGTTTTCACAAAAACTGATTTGAAAACTGAGTATTGGCAGATTTTTCTAAAAAAACAGCACCGCTACTTTACCACCTTTACCTTTACAAATCATGCTATTTTGCTTAAAAAACGTTCCCGCATTGTTTCAGAAATTAATGTCAAGTGTGTTGGAGAGTCTTCTGTGAAAATTTGTGCAGTTTTACCTGGACGATACTTTCGTATATTCAGAAAACTATAAAAATCATTTAAACTATTACCGCAGTCTTAGAACGCCTTCAAGAACATAATTTCGGTAAAGAGAAGAAAGCCATTGCAGCACCACTAAATTTTGATTCATAATATGTGTAAAAGACAAAACCGTCAAAAAAAGCTTTTAAGATGATCTAAGCAAGCGTGGACAAACCACTTAATTTTGACCCGGAATACGTATGAAAGACAAGACCGCCAAAAAATCCTTTAAGATAATCTAAGCAAGCATGGATAAACCACCTAAACTAGCTCCCAACCAGGTTTTTGTTACGTTATAAATGCGTTAATAGAAGGTGCTCTACCTAAAGAAAGCCTTGCGAAAAAATAATATCTCTTATACGAATGCCAAATGAGCTCCAGTTTTAATTTTACTCAAACAATCTAAAAAGTATGGCATCTAGGCCACTAACAAATACAGGGAGTTTATAATTGAATAGGTTTATGTAATCACTTTAAATGTGCCGTCTTTTTTAAATTGTTTACTATAATATTTGTTTTGACAGTTCAACTTTGACAACTGTCAAACAAGCAAGGTTATAAAAATGTATACAAATAAAGAAAATATTTTTATTATTAAATCTTACTTTAGGAATGGGCGGTTTGATAATGGGGAATGACTCTATTCTATTCCGGATTGTGCTCCAAAGTTTCGACTGCATTTTCCGGATTATGAATTTGAATATTCAATGTTGTCAAAACAGTTAGTAATAGCAGTAGCATTTGCTTTTATTGTTTTATTTGTCTTTTCAAATTTAATAATTTAGTAACATCAAATTATTATTTTGTTTACAACTGATAATTATAAACATGTAAACAATGTAAACATATGAAAATATTTTTATTATTGAATCTTAAAATAGGCAACTTTATTTACATATTTTTACTAGAGTGGCACAAACGTACATTAGATGGTTACATAATCAAAAATATTTATAATCACCCTGTACAAGCCGTATCTAGAAAATGGTATTAAAATTTGACAGATTACAATGCAAATTATCCGTGATAGTTTATTATTACTAACCACATCAAACATGCTCCCTGGTACATCAATCTGCTGTCTGATGCATTCTCCCGCAACACTAGTGACAAACTTATCAATGACAACAACATAGGTATGGAACTAACAAGCACAACCACCACAGATCCTAAACATGTCCCAACGACTGTGTCAAAAGTTCTGCCCATAACCGGGTGCTCCAAAATAGGATAGAAATAGTAATGTTTTACTACAAGTTCAACGCAAGGTACTAAAAGCACTCCACTCCACAAAATTCACTAAAAACCCAGGCTGAGAAAAAACAATAGTTTGGATGCCCGCACATTTATTTGGGGTTACTTACTTTGCATTTGGACAAGACAGCGTATGTACACTATGAAACCACAAACATCAAGCAGGTAACACGTAAAAAAATGCGACAATGGTCATAACAAGCAATTCCAGAAAACCGCAAAGCGTTAAAAGGTTTACCACACTACAATAAAATACAGCTTGCAGGCAAATATGGAGGATAGAAACCACGCAGATTTGAAAAGAGCAACACTTACATAACCCGCAGTATTCCAACACAACCGCCAGACCAACGCAGTCACTGGACATAGCTCCAGCAAACTGCTTTTGGAAAAGATCTTTATGCACCTTGGCAAATGGGACAAACTCAATAACGCTAAACAGCGTTTAGACCTAGACGAGCGGCTCCAACACGCTTCATAGAGCTAAGACACATATTGACAGCGTCAATCCAAACAGCACACCAATATCAACTAAGGCACATAGTGATACTGAGAGGTTAAGCAAAAAAACTTTTAACAAATAGATAGGCTTAAAATTGCAGTTTGTTACAGAAAATAATAACAAAAAACAATAATATAATGCAAATGTAAATTATCGTAGACTACGGCTTCTCTGTGATGTTACGCCTCAAAGCGGCAAACACAATTGTGATATACATTGTTGATAAAGGATTCCTACTGCATTGTGTAATATATAATAGTATTGTCTGTAGAATAGTACGGTTGTGTTGAGGTAGACTATAGACGAGGCCCTACAAGTTATCACCGCAACATAAAGGTACAAAAGACGCCATTAGGCGCCGTTTTTGAGCAAGTAGAAGATTTCTGAGTATAAGAAGTACAAAAATGCATAGAAAAATTGCACCCGGCGCTTCTGTTTTTCATTTTTAGCTTTGCTACATTTCGAGTTATAGAAAAAATTAAATGTCTACAGGAACGATATGAAATAGTGAAAGTGCGAAAGAACTAGAAATTTTCAAAGAAACAATAAAAAATATATAAAACAAGTAAGCACTAACAAGCCAGAAAAAGTAGAGAAAAAACTAAAGAGAATAAAAGCAAATGAAGACAAGCTGAAATAAAAGAAGAAGAAAAGAATAAGTAGTAAGAGAAATAAAAGTACAGACAAAAAAAATTAAAAGCTGGACTGAAATAATTATTCCATACTTAGTGGGAATTGAAGAAAACCAGACAATAATTGTAGAAACAGAGTCATGAGCTTAAAAACAAGATATTATAAAGAACAAAAACAAATTTAAAAGCTTAAACATATGCATTGAACATGATTTAGCGTTGGAAGAAAAAAGAGTTCAAAAAGAGTTAAAAATATAGCAAGAAAGAAGTCGAAGAACAGAAGAGTATGAGTAAGGTACTAGAAATAAATGAAGAAATATACAATTGGAGTGATCAAGATCAAGCAGTATCAAAAGAGAGTGAAAGAAAAGCAAAAAAATAATTAGTATTACAAATACAAAAAAAATAGACAACGCGGGCAATGACCAAGAACACTTTTTAAATACACATGATGGAAATAAAAATAGCAAATAATAACAGTAAAAAAACAGACAAGCAGAATTTTGTTTTGGAACGTAGCTGAAATCGACAACAAGGATCATAAGTTCTGAAAATATATACAAACTTTTGAAGAGCCAAATGAAGGACAATTACTGATATAATTAAGAAAATAAGTGAAGAAAATAGAAACTTTACAGAAAATAAGGAAGGAAAATTTACCTATATGGAAACAAATAGGCAATCCGTAATAGATTACGTGGTTATAAATGATAAAGCGTAAACATGTAAAAAAAACAAATGACAACATAAACAAAAATAAAAAAGCAATTTCTTACCTCCAATATGCAACTTTTCAAATGTTTTATCGGCAGCTCCTAAAAACACAAATCTTAAATAAACTGTAGAACATAAAATAATAATAAATCTTTCAAAAAAATTTAACTAAAAGCATTAAGTTGTAAAATTAGTGCAGATGCAGATGTTTAACTTATATATAAAAAAGAAAGAATTGATCTATAATTTAAAGAATTATACATATAATGTTAATTATATTATCAAGTCTTTTAAATATTTTACAATTCTACTTGTTTTTCTACCATACCAAAACTTATAACTTAAACTAAGTAACTACATAATGACAAATAAAAAATATAAAGACATAAAAATTAAAAGAAAAACGTAAATATAGATAAAAAGCAGACAAGAATCACAAAAAGACCTTGATTTGTTACACCACAAAAGCAAAAAAATCATAAATGATGGGCATAATAAAATAATGATAATAATTTTTTTTTTTAAGTTACGTAGATTTAAACAAATTCCAATAAAACTTAATTTAAATTATTAATCTACACAGATTGATTGTTTTTAAACTCACATTAAATAAAATATTATAATAAATAAAAATTAGATAACAACCAACAAACAACCGATAAAAAAATACAATTACATCGGTAAAAATATACTCAGGGACATTCTAATCTCTGGATTTTGAATAAGATTTAAAAAAATTCAAAAGTCAAATCAGAAAAAACTAATAAATGATAGTTGCTTAAAAAGTCAAAACAAAATAAAACAACAAACGGAAATAGAGATCTAATTAAAATTAAAAGAAATAGAAGAAACTAAATCAGAACTTGAAGCATAAGCAAATTGACAAAGAAACACCTAAAAAAGGAAAAGTAATAGATTAAATGATAAAATTATGTCACTTATAAACAAACAAAAAAATGAGTGAAGATGTAAGAAAATCAAACATTTTGAAACAAAATATGATTTATTCATCATGCACAAGAGAGTAAAATAACTCAGTGACAGTAAAACAAAGCAGGCATTTATGCTTAAAGACCGACAGAGAAATTTTATTGTTGATATTAATTTTTTTTTTAATTTAATACGTGAACAAACTTTTTTTAAATAACAGAAATTAACCTCCTTCCAAAAACTTGCAAGAGAATACTAGTCTAAAAATAACAGACGAAGAAGTGATCAAGCTATCAAAACATCAAAAAACAAAATATGCCAGAACTAGATAAAGTGTACCATCAAAGCTACTCAAGCTGATACAAAAAGACCAGGTCCATGTACTAGTAAAATTGTTCAACAAGATCTATAAGTCCGTCAAAATACACACGTTAAAGAGTGCGGTGAGTACCGTACTTTTGAATATATATAAAAATTATATTTGTCTTTGTATTAAATATTGTTTCTAAATATGAAGAGGTGTTTTGGAAACTACACTATCTTTAATAAATTTTATTCAAAAACAAATTATTATAAGATTGTAATCTTGTCGTGGAACTTGCGTGTTTTTACTTGGACGTGGTCACAAGGTCCGATTGAAATGAAAACTTCCTCGTATTAGACAACAAGCTGCTAAGCAATTAAAGGAAAAGTTTAAGACTAATTACGATCACTTCACATCGTAGTAGTCGCGCTGCGGGTCTGTCGAATGTCTAGCCAAGTGTTTGTGACATGCGTGAACACCCGTAAAAGAGAATCAGTTCTAGGAGGTAAAAAGGTGTGCAGCGAGACGCACACTTGTTGTATACAACCCACTTTTGACGCTATGTTTTTTTGGTAACCTTAGCGATTAATTTTGAAAGACCCCAATTGCAAGCTTAATAACGTATAGCCAGAGAAATGAATGTTAAGTCTCTCAACTATGAAGAACAAAAATTTTAAAACCAATTTATCAGGTGAATCATTGGATATCTTATAAACCACAGACTTAGCGAGTGCATTTACAGATACCTCATCGACGATCAAAACTGTTCCGTTTTTAAAAACTAGCCGACCATCTAAAAGAGGCAAGGTCCAAAAGTGTTGAGCAAAAAAACACTTCTTCTAAATTCACCAAAAAAGAGGATTTGCTTTTTCACGTCTGAACTTTTACTTGAAAAAACCAAAAAGAAGGTGAAAGAAACAGAAAAATAGGAAAAACTCTGCTACAAAAAGATTACCTCATTGCATATTTATGTAGCGTTTACTAGTCTGACTCATTTTTTAGGTAAAACCACCAATGAGCTGGCTAATTTAATAAATAATGCTCTTACTCTAAAGTATTATAATACTATATTTACTTCAGACAAAAAACTTCACTGGGGTGGAGTAGCTTCAACCAGTGGCTCAAAGTCAATAATTAGTGCAACTTCTACACCGCAGACTCAAAGAAGCCGGAAGGCCCATTCCTTGTTCTAGGAATAGGTCTGTACGCACACTAAACAGTAAGGGATATCTGCTAAAATAACAAAAAACGTGCTACTGAAGGATAAACAAAATTGATTGATCTACCCGAACAAAACTAAGATAAAAAAACACACCACTGTTCTTAAAGTTGATCGAAGATGCAACACATTAAAGTTTTTCAATACAACCTGCATCATTGTTGAGCGGCCTTAACAAAACAATGACGCAAACCCAATGTGGTGCAGGGTACAATAGCCTTAAGAACCATGTATTGATGGATTGTACAAACTAGAGTTTGCGGATTGAGCAAACTAAGTTGAAATGTATTTTTAAACTGAAATAACGGTAAACTAAAGACGTGTATTTACATATCTAAACACATAACAGGATTTTTTATGCCACAGCTTTCGTATAGTGACCTTTCTTACAATTGTCCGAATTAGCTTGGCAGACAAGCAAAAGCCAGATACTATTGTAGCGTTGGCATAACTCGCTCAAAACATACTACCTTCAATACGCCTAGAAAGTTTGGTACACTATTGTACACGAGGGGATGTAACGTCAACTTCTATCATATTGTCTGAGAAAGTGAAAACACAAATGCAAGGATAAGCAACTTTATAATTTTATTATCAGTTCTAACTTAGAAACACTAAACCAAGGCGTTGAATATATATATATATATATATATATATACAGGGAGTTTATAAATGAATGGGATTATGTAATCACTTTAAATGTGCCGCTTTTGTTAAATTGTTCACTAAACTATTTGTTTTGACAGATCAACTTTGACAGCTGTCAAGCAAACATATGTAGTATAGTGGACGATTTTAAAAAGGCGGCATATTTAAAGTGATTACATAATCCCATTTATTTATAAACTCCCTGTATATATATATATATATATATATATATATAGACGCATTAGTTTTACAAAGCCCGTTTTGGGCTTCCTAAAAATTTTCATGAAACTATCCTGTACTTTTTTAGCAAAATTTATTGAGCTTCCTATGTCGGTATACTATCGCAAATTATACACTTATAATTCATTATATGCAACTATAGAAGGCTTACGTTTTAAACTGCATATACAGTTTATATGTTTTACGGATGTTAGGAGCCAATCATGTTTTATGAATTATATAAAGCCATTAAGTTTGGCATCAGTGCTTTTCTATAAAACAGTCTATTACAATAAAATGTTTGAAAAATATAATTGATGGTTGTGACCTCTACTACGTGATAATTCATGTTTATGAAATAATAGAACAAGTAACTATTTTTTTTATCACAAATTTATTCTTACAAATACAATAATATCTTTGGCTCTACTAGAGCCTTCTACAGATGTAATAAGTTATATAACTATAAGTAGAGCCAAAACTAGTAATGTATTCGAAAAAATCAATTTGGGATAAAAAACATAGTAACTTGTATTATTATTTCATGTTTGAAGAAGTAAATACACAATATATTATTATTATTATTAAATTTGTTTGTATGGTTATGTACTACGTTAAAGTAATTGTTTTTTTTTTTAGTTTTACTATGTTAAATTTTATGCTTGCATTACTTTCTAAACTTATCAATCCGCTTCAAACAAGTTGTAAGACTCTAGTTATAGCAGTTTTTTAATATATTTTAAATTTTTTGTGGCATGTACTATCAAATTCAGTGCCGTAACTAGCTTCTGATGCGCTCGGTGCAAAAGCGTCATTTTGCGCCCTTTAAACTACAAAATTATAAGGTTTAGGTGGTTTTCTGCGCCACAACCAAGCTGCGCCCGATGCGGGAGCACCGACGGCACCGCCCTAATTACGGCAGTGATTAAATTGTCAATTAATAACAACATAATACTGTCCAAAGATGTTGCAATAGTTAGACTTAATATAGTAAACAACTTGTTGTCTATTTGAGCTTTGTTGTGTTGCAAGTAGACTTGTTTGTAGAGAAATAAAATATTAAGCAGGAATTCTTTAACAAAAGGTTGTCTATAATGCTTATTTTAGAATTCCAAACATTTTTCGTACACTGTTACAGGTTTCTCCTTAGATGGTTTTTAAAAGTTGATGCTGATGAGCTACAGTTATAATTTGAAAAAGTGTCGTTTTGATCTTACTCCGTTGTCTTGGCATTTAACTGATGTATGCAAGTACAACGCTTTGAGGGGTCTCTCCTTTGCTGGCCATGTCAAGCCAACAGCTTCCCAACATGGACTTTCTATTGTATGAGAGGGCCGGGCATCTACATAGCATCTGCTCGATTGTCTTGTCATTCATTTCACATTTTCTACATGTTGGATTATCTCCAATACTAATCGAGTGCATGTGTTTTTTTAGTTGGCAGTCACAAATAGTAATCGGCTGTCTTAGCATTTGAGGTAGTCATTGTTTCCTTTTCCTGTCTACAGCCAGAAGTGTCATCCCAGCGTCTTTCCAGTGCGTTATGTGTGTGTAAATTTTTAGGAGGTTATTTAAACTTTTGAGTGTTAAAGAGGTTCATGGTTCAGGTTCACACATCATAAGGGTTGACCCTTTACGCGCTAGGACGTCCGCCTCAATGTTACCTACTTTGTTGGAATGTCTTTATACCCAGAGCAACTTGATGTTATTTCCACAGGCTGCTAAAGAAAAGACACGATGACATTCAAAAATTAGCTTCAATGTGATTTTAGGCTTGTTTATAGCAATTAAGGCCGCTCTACTTTCTGTTACAGTTAAGGCATTCTTGTCAGATATTTTGCGAGTTACTTTTTTTATAACCCCATAAGTTGTACTACTTCTGATTAGAAGATAGATGTGTGCGATACTAATGGTAAAGATATTTTGAGATCCAGATTTTGCGAGAAGGTTCTCGTTTCAGAACTTTTATTGGTTTTTGAACCATCCGTGTAGAATCTAATCGTATCATTGACCTTGTTCTGCTCATCTTGTTTATGTGTGCGCACGTTGTAAGGTTTTTGAAACACAAAGAAGAATGACATGTTATCTGTTTGCGCTTTTAACAGAGATGTTTTTTTAACAGCCTCTTTCAGGAAAGTTTAGCTCTCCCTGCAATGTTATAGTTTAACTGCATTTAGAAGCAAAGCGTATTGGTTGAGTGGTGGCAAGCAGATTGTTGGCAGCAGGTGGCAATGGTTACAGCGGTTGCAATAGATGATCGGGTCGGCGTCTGTGTAGGTAAAGTGTTTATTTGTTGCAAGGTGTTTGTTTTTGTCTTCTCATTTTAAAATTAAGAAAACATTTGGGTATATTTAACAAATTAGTATAAAAATAATTTATTAATTAAGTTTTCTAAATTTTTGCATAAAAATACAAAACTCCGATTTTTTTTGTTGCAAGATTATTTCTGTGGGTTTAAACAAAAAGAGTTTTATACAAAAAATTATTTAGATTTAACTCTAGTTAGTTGAAAGGAGCCCATATCTGAAACCATGTTGATGATTTGGCAATAGGTTTATACCTTCCGTGTGATTTCTGATTTTGTCCAAGGTTATTTTGTGAAAAATGTCTCAAATTTTATTAGAATTTTTTATGAATACAAAAATGAGACGTTAGCATTGTACTTGTAATGTAAGTGGGGAACTTTACAACCTTGTAAGAAAATGCTTTCAAGCTTTGTTTAGAACCTGCTTCTAATTTTGGTTTGAAATGAGAAAACATATTTCTTACTTTAGACGTCCAAACCAATTTAAAAAGTCAAACAGAATTAGTACGTTTCCTACAATATTTTATTTTTTTGTGGATTCTTTTTAAGTGGTCCAAATCTAAGTCTTTGTTGTAAAACGGCGCGCATTAGAGTTGTCAGCAAATAATTTGGCCATGTTTTATAAAGTATATTTAAATCTTCTTTGTCATAAATAAAAAGAAACGGTCTACGCTTATTTTTACACATTAGATTATCTTTGTTGGAGAAATTTAGAACGGATTTTCAGCACTGATTTTTGTACTTTTTTATTGCCTTCTTTATCTCAACATTGAAATAGTTTAAAATTTTGGCTTATCAGCCTAAAAAATAACCTCATCATTCAACTGATTTAGTTTGTTTTGGTCAATTTGGTCATGAAATTTTGTTATTTAAAGTTAGATAAGCTGTCTGGTTTTCTATTGAAACACAATCTATTTTACTTTTGGCAAAACTTGTAGACTTTTTCATTGCTAGCGAGATGAGTCTAGTAAAGTCAAAGATAACGCTGTCAACTCTTTTAATTGTTTGAATATTAGGAAGGGATGTGATGCTCTGTTCTAGAGTGTGAGAAAAACGTCTAATCGGTCTTAACCGACTCTTAACTTTCTGTTAATTCCTCCCATAAAGATTAAAGACTATTGGGCTATGGTCTGAGCTAATGAAATAGTAGTTTAAACTAAGAGGTTGTTGAGTAAAGCAATGTCACAAACATCTTCAAGGACCCTTATTTTTTACTAAACAAATTATAAGTATTGACATTAATAACCAATCAAAAAGCTTTACATACAATAATATAATTTTTTTTAAATATTAATATGTAATATTTAAAAATTAATTAGTGTTTGTCAAGATGTAAGCATAATTTTAGTTCTTACTGCCAAGTAACATGCAAAAAACTATGAGTTGGTTTTGTCTAGACTTTTATGCATACGTATAAAAATTGGCATTTGTGGAATTTTGCTAGTGGCAGCGTATGCGCTTGTCAGTGGTAAAAATGAGAATGTAGAGTTTTGAGTCTAAATGAAATCTTGAGTTCCAGTGAACCTGGCAAAAGAATAATTTTATTTTGAGAATTGAATGGTTGTGTCAGTACCCAAAGAATTAAATTAATTAGAAAAGGTTCTAGGAAAGTATGATGATGATAGAGTGAACAAAAATAGCAAGAAGTTGGTAAGTTGTACGTTGAAAAGGGATGATTTATATCAAACACATAGTTTAAACACAAACTTTTACATGTATACATGGCATAGGGGTGAGCCCAAAAGTATAATTGACTTTATGGTGTATGATAAGATTAAGAAATTTATTTAGAGATACTCGAGCAGTACGTGGAGCTGAATGTAGAACTGATTATTATTTTGTTATATCAAAAGTGGACTTTGGTTGTAAATTTATTAGAAAAGAGCAAAAAAAAACTAAACAAGAAAAATGAGTTAAAAAAAAAATTACAGTACCAGAGAAAAATAAGAAAAAACTCTTAAAAAAAATTAGTTTGACAAAAGAAATAATTGAACAAAGAAATAATAAATGAGAACATTGAAAATGTGTAAAGTGACAATAGTTGATTGTGCAAAAGATATGTGTGGAGTGACGGTGGTTGAAAATATAAAGAAAGATGTATGGTGAAAAATATAAAAAGTAAATTGCAGCAAAAATTAAGGTAGAAAAAAGTAGGTTGCGTAATGTGTAAAAAAAAAACTGAATGCAAAGAAAATAGTAAATAAAAGTAAGAAATAAATAAGAACAAAATAGTCGGAGAGAATTGACTTTTAAGGAAATAAAAAAATATTTTGAAAGTAGGTGAAGAGAGTAAAACAAGGAGTGCAAGAGAAAGTTTGTGACATTCAGAATCGTAGTGAAGAAATAATTTGGAATGAGGACGGTATTAGAGAGCGCTGGAGAGAATATTTTAGGCAATGGTATGGGGACAGTGTAAATCTTACTGCAGACAATAGAGAGACTGCAAAAATGGCGGATAATATAACCGCAGATAAAATGATAGAAGCTATAAAACTGTTATGAAATTGTAAAGTTGCAGGTGTAGATAAGATTACTGGTGGTGGTGTTTGGAAGAGTATTGATTGAAAAAGTGCGTGAAATTATAACTAAACAGATTTGAAGAGTGCAATGTGCATATAATCCAAGTAAAAAAACTTATGATATGAAATGTTTTAAAAGAGTATGGGGTAAATAAATGTTTAGTAAATATAATTATTGCAAACTATGATGGTAGCAGAGCGTGCATTAGGGTAGATGAAATTTATGATTGGTTCAATACCAGGTGTCAGGCAGAAATGCCTTTATGGATAAATGCGCAAAGAATGCTTGTGAAGACATTAACGGTGTACGGATAGTTAATATAAATTTGAGAGTAGTGTTGCATGCTGACGATGCTGTGATAATGTGTGAGAAAAATCTAACATAAATTTGTCAAAGTTAAATTTTATAGACTGTTTTTTTAGTATGCTATTTATGTTAATGCATTTGATGCATTTATAATTGCAAGTTACACATAATATATATTCTATTAATCAGTATTAAACTTATATATAAAATTATTTCCAATTTTGCGATTAATCCTGAATAGAACATAAACAACTAATCAGTTCTAGCAATGTGTTATACTAAAGATACTTAATTAATCATTAGAAATCAATAACTCATACTAAACAAAAATTGGGACTTATACTTTGATATCAAAAACATAAAGTTACTTAAGAGCGGTCTGGTTTATAGAAACTATTCACGTGATTAAAATTTGATTTATTACTTGCATATTGTTGAATAAAATTTATTTTTTTATAATAATTATAATAAGCGTAATTAATATTATAAATTATACTAAAATAACAAAATTATTACATAAAACAAACAAATTTTACTGCGCACACAATGATCATTAACAACACATACGCAACTAATGCAATAATTTACAACATACACTGATTCCCCACTATCACTAGTAATTGCAAACATAATCTATATAATAATTTCTACTTTAAAATTAGGTATTTCTCACCATTTGCAATAACTCTTGTTACTGTTAAAATATACAAAAGTAACATCATTCAATAAATGCCGACTTTGAAATACTAACTGACTACAGTGTTTGGTTAGTGTTTTAAAATCTGCATAACAAAACATAATAATTCCATGACCATGACAAGTTTCATAAGATCAACATTTAATGTCTCCAGGCAACGTTAATTTGCATTAATAATAAAACACAAATAATGTAAAAGTTCAAAAAAAGTTTATTGTTTAATACAATTGTTTCGCGTCACAGTGGCTTCATCAGGTATAATGAACAATGATAAAAAAAAGGGTTACACTAATTACTTATATACTAAAACAAATAAAAATACCATATAATAACATGTGAGGAGGGATAACAGAGGGGGGTGGATCAGTACAACAAACAAATATTAATTAATATTACATTATACAATAGGAATGACAAATAATTATACAATATTTAATAATGGAGAATTATTTACATCTTTTTGATCATTTAACAGAAGTCCGCGTTTGTTATATTTATTAATTTCCATAGATTCTAATAAATTTAGCTTAAGTCCTTTTAAATTTTTATGTAAAATTTGGAAGTTATTGTCGAAAGAATGACTGTGTTCTAATAAATGTTCTGCATATGTTGATTTTATTTCATTGTTACAAAAACTCGCTCTATGTTTTTTGATTCTACTTTCAAAACTTCAACCCGTTTACCCAATATATACGTTGGGGCAATCTCCACATTTTAGTAAATAAACGCCTGATTCTTTACTCGTATCTGTAGAATCTTTAGAATTATTAATAAATTTATACAAAGAGTTATTGGTATTAAAAGACATAGTGAGATTGAAGTTATTTAAAACTTTACCGATTTTAACTGATGTTTGGCCTAAGTAGCCGATAGAAGTATAACATATTGGGTTAGAATTACTTGATTTAGGAAAAATTAGTGAAGTTGTTTTGCGTTTTTGTTTTTGAACAAGTATTTTATTAATTGTTGTTTCCGAAAACCCATTATTTTTAGCTATGACATAAATTCTATTAAGTTCGATATCAAAATTAGTTTTTGAAAGAGGAATATTAATTAATCGATGTAACATTGAGTGAAAAGCTGCCAATTTATGTGACATTGGATGAAAGGATTTTATGTAAATAGTTGTGTCTGTGTGAGTAGGCTTTTGAAAAATATTAAATTCATGTCTCGACTAATACTTAAATCTAAGAAATTAATTGAATGATCAGATTCAACTTCCAAAGTAAATTTAATATTGCTATGGATACTATTAATGTAACTTAAGAAAGTTTGTAATTGTCTACTAGTGCCTGTGAAGCAGACTAAGATATCGTCTACATATCTGTGCCAGTATAAACAATTTTTAAATAATTTATGTTTTTCTATTATAGACTCTAAATTTGCCATAAAGATTTCAGCTAGTAAAGGACTTAACGGATTACCCATTGCTAACCCGTTAGCTTGTTGATAAAATTTATTATTGAATTGAAAATAAATTTGTTTTTTTGCATTCTTCTTTCGGTCACATCTGAAGGGTTAGTGTTGTTTATTTTGAGCGTGTTCTCTATAATATTAATTACCTCGCTAGGGGGTATACTTGTAAATAAATTAACCACATCAAAGGAGATTAGTGAGCAATTTTGTTTTAAAGTAATATTGGAAATTTGATCAATTAGTTGAATAGAATTTTTGACTGAATACTTAGAATTAAATTTAGTAAATTCTAAAATAATATTAATTAAAGATTTAGATAAATTTCTACAAGGGGCCGAAATATATGAAACCACTGGGCGGATTGGTTTATCTATTTTATGAAGTTTAAGTAAACCATATAATTTTGGTGGTCTCGGGTTCATAGTTGATAGAAAAAAAAATTGTTTCTCACTAAAAAGGGCATTATTAACTGAAAGAATAGATTTTAATTGTTTTTGAAATTTATTAGTCGGATCTTTTTTTAAGAAATTAAAGTTATTTGAATCCAGGAAATTAATGACTTTGCTATTGTACTCTGTGTTGGATATCGCTACTACCGTATTGCCTTTATCAGCTTTGGTAAAAGTAATATTACACTATTTGTGTTTTATTATTAATGTTAATGGAGTTCAAACATGTATCAGCCTCAACCATTCAACGTTAATTAGTGCTATAGTAAAAGTCTTATTTATTTGCAACAAAACTACTCTAATAGTGGTATTTGTATATATATTTATATATATATATATATATATATATATATATATATATATGGGTAATTCCATTACTTTTCGACTAATTTAAAAAAGTCGACCTCTTTGATTTTGCTCAAATTTTCAGGGATCAAAATATGGATGAAAAAAATGAGATTCCCAAAAGTTTGGACTTTAGAATACTGCCTGTTTAAAATGAAAAACATTTAAAGGTCAAAAATTTCACAATAAAACGTCTTTTTTAGATTATTTTGTATCTCAATTTTTGGGCTTCTGGAAAAAGATAAAAAGATCCACGATGGCTCAAATGATTCCTTATTACATGTACTTTAAAACCCATGTTTTTATGTTAAATATTGTGGCAGTCATTTTGATATATTAAGCTTCAAACATTATTCCAAAAAAACCGTAAATTTGGCAAAATCGCAAAATTTTGCTTTTTTTATACCGTTCTAACTTTGTCAAATCTTAACAAAATTTGATCCGCAAGATCTAGATTTCTTCGTGTTTATTTTTTTTTTTAAAGTGAACACACAATACTTATAGAATCAATACGTATACACCATTATTTTGATGCAGAAAGTTGCACATGTTTTTGCGATTTTCAAAAATTGTAACTTTTAGGTCTTAAAAAAGCGTGGTCACCCTATGTCGATTTTAGTCAAATTTTGACTAAAATCGACATAAGGGCACAGCGTTTTTTTGGGACTTAAAAATTACAAGATTTGAAGATCGCAAAAACATGTGCAACTTCTTGCATCAAAATAGTGGTGAATATGTATTGATTCTATAAACCGTATGTAATCACTTTAAAGATAGATTGAACACAAAAAAATCTAGACCTTTGGATCATATTTCTTTAAAATTTGACAAAGTTAGAACGGTTTAATCAAAGCATAATTTTGCAGTTTTGTTAAATTTGCGGGTTTTTTGAAATAATGTTTGAAGCTTGATATATCAAAATGACTGCCCCAACATTAAATAAACAAATATGGGTCTTAAAGTACATGTAATAAGGAATATTTTGCGCCATCGTGGACTTTTTTATCTTTTTCAAAAGGCCCAAAAATTGAGATACAAAAATGAGCAGTTTGCAAATTTTGACAATTTTTAAATATTAAAATGTTTTTGATAATGCCTGATATACCATTTCTTATATAGATAACCTTTTTTCTTCTGCTCTTAAGAGTATTTACTAAAATTTTGACTAAAATCGACATAGGGTGACAGCGCTTTTTCGGAACCTGAAAATTACAAGTTTTGAAGATTGCAAAAATATGTACAACTTCCTGCATCAAAATAGTGGTGTATACGTATTAGTTCTATACGTCTGGTGTGATCACTTTAAAAAGAAAATAAACACGAGGAAATTTAGACTTTGTGGATGAAATTTTGTTAAGATTTGACAAAGTTAGAACGGTTTAAAGAAAGCAAAGTTTTGCGATTCTGCTAAATTTGCGGTTTTTTTTTTAGAATAATGTTTGAAGCTTAATATATCAAAATATAAAAATATGGGTTTTAAAGTACATATAATAAAAAATAATTTGAGCCTACGTGGACTTTTTTATCTTTTTCCAGAAGCCCAAAAATTGAGATACAAAATAAGCAAAAAAGGCGTTTTATTGTAAAATTTCTGGTGTGTGTCATTTTGAACAGGCAATATTCTAAGGTCCAAAATTTTGAGAATCTTATTTTTTTCATCCATGTTTTGATTCCTGAAAACTTGTAAAAGTAATAGAATTACCCATATATACAGAGTGTCCGGAAAATACGTGTACAACGTTTGACGACAGACTCCTGACGTCAAAATAGGTCGATCTAAGCCGACTTAGTTATATCCAAAATTGTCTTGTTTAGCCGGTAGAGGGCGTCAAAAATTTGTAAATATTGAAAAGAAATTACCTGTAACAATAATTTTTTAAGTGACCTTGTTGCTATGGCGTTTAATAATTTGACAATTATTGACAAATTGTCACCAGTCTATGAAATTTACTCAAGTATACGATCAACATTCTTGAATTACAAGTTCATTTTACCATTAAAAATGGAAAATTATACAAACTCTCAGAAAATTGACATGCTCTTGGTATACGGGTTTTGTCAAGGAAATGGGCGTCAGAGTGTTAGGGTTTACATGGAGAGGTTTCCTAACCGTCGAATACCAAACCACCAAACATTTGCCAATATTGAGCGTCATCTTCGAGAAACGGGCAGTTTTGAGAAAAAGTTTGAAGGCAGGGGTCGTATGCGAACAACTCGAACTGTGGAAACAGAAGAGATGATTCTGGAAAGAGTTGAAGAAGAACCAAGTACCAGTACCCGTCTCTTAGAACGTGAGTTAAATGTTCCTAAAACGATTGTCAATGAGGTTTTAAGAGAACAGTTGTTACATCCTTACCACATACAAAAAGTCCAGTAACTTTTACCGACTGATCCCCCCATGCGGCTAACATTTTGTCAATTTATTAGAAACAAAAGAATCCTTGTTCCAAATTTTTGTAGAAAAATTATGTTTACTGACGAGGCATGCTTTACAAGATCTGGGGTAACCAATCTGCACAACGAACGAATTTGGGCAGGTATTATTGATCACTACCTTATTGGTCCCATTGTTATTCCAGACAGGTTAGATGGAAATATTTATTTAAATTTTTTGCAAGACACATTACCAATTCTTCTGGAGAATTTGCCCCTTTTACTTCGGAGGGAAATGTGGTATATGCATGATGGTGCCCCGCCCCATTTTTCCGTTGCCGTTCGGCAATACTTACATCATCAATATCCCAACCGATGGATTGGAAGAGGCAATGATGCACCAGTAAAATGGCCACCACGTTCTCCTGAGTTAAATATGTGTGACTTCTTTTTGTGGGGCGCTATTAAAACAGAAGTTTACAAGACTCCGGTAAACACACGCGATGATTTATTGCAGCGGATTTTAAATGCAGGCAACCATTTTAATAATCCCGAGACATTAGATAGGGTCCAATATCATTTTTTAAAGAGTGTTAATAAGTGTATTCAGCAAGATGGCGGTCATTTTACACATTTGCTTAAGTAATGTTTTTGTTTTACTTAGTTTCTTACAATAGATACTTTCAACTTTGTTATACTTTTGTTTTTTTTTTGACGCCCTCTACCGGCTAAACGAGACAATTTTGGATATAACTAAGTCGGCTTAGATCGACCTATTTTGACGTCAGGAGTCTGTCGTCAAACGTTGTACACGTATTTTCCGGACACCCTGTATATATATATATATATATATATATATATATATATAAATATATATTAAAAAAAAGTTCACGGGTTGAAGCCTTTAAAATAATAACTTCATCAGGCTTAAAAAAAATACAAATAATACATTAATGACAAAAATGGACATTAAAAATTAATACTTACAACTATTTGTTTATAAAACTATGATATTATAAAATAACTATCGCAATTAGCCATTATAATTATTATCAAACCTCACTAAACAATTTTTATCAGTTCACGACAATTATATATATTATTAATAAAATTATTTTAAATTTGATTTTTTTTTTTGAGTGAAGTTTTTATAAATAATAAATTAATTAATTTGACAATTTGTAAAATAAGCCATCTTGGAATTGTAAGTTATGAATAATGAGATGTCTGTTAGTAAAAGGTGGTTGTTGACAATATGATATAAGTTTTATTTATTTTTTTTATTAAATATTTATAGGTCATAGTTGTAGGTAGAAAAATGTTGGGGAAATAAATATTTATATAATTCAAATTAAATAAATGTAAAAGTGCAAGATAAAGTATAAAATAAGTAAATAATAAAAATGGTAGATTTAGTTGAAAAGATGGTAGGTTGTAGATTTAGTAGAAAAGGAACAACATTATAAAAAAATATATATAATTATATTTATAACAAATAAAGATTTTGTAAAAGTGGTGGAGTTAAGAGTTATGCGAATTATAAGAGAGTCCAATCACGTCTTTTTTAAAATTTAATACATTATTGTTAGATTGTATGTGACACATTTCTAAAAAGTTTTTTTTAAATTGATTGTGTTCATGTTCAAGGATAGAAGTGTCAGAATAATCTGGTTGGTGTCCGGTAGTGCTTTAATGAACGCTTAAACCAGTAATGTTCGGCTTTAGTTTGGCATCACTTTTGTGTAGTGCCATTCTCTTGCTAAGTTTTTGTGAAGTCTGGCCTATGTATACTTTATTACAATCTTTGTAAGTTTTTGTGAAGTCTGGCCTATGTATACTTTATTACAATCTTAGCGATTCGCGATTTGTCGTCTGTGTCCTTGTTAGTTGATCTATCTTTTAGGATGGATTGCAAATACGTTTCGATATCGGTAATTTCATAAGAACCGGTGGGTATCTCAATTACTTTATCACCGTTATACTTGTAGTAAAACTTATTACAACCGTATTGGGAATAGTGTTGTAAGATTGAAAACCAATCAGACCAAATAATAATTTTTGTTAGGGTCTAATTCAATTGGAGGAGAGCACGCTATTATCACTTTGCAGAGTAAACGTTTGAGACATGACTGGGTGTGATTTTAAAATCTACAATCGTATTTATACTAAAAATTTCAAACACAAATGACCGCAGTTAAATGTATTAAAATCTTGCTATCTATTATGGTTGTATGTTGTTTCACTACCTTAAAAATATTTTAAGAGTTCTTTTGGGGAAGAAAGATCACCAAAAATGTCAAAGTATTTTACGAAATTTCCACGTTTCTTGTATGCAACTCAATGCGTACCGTTCCCTCTCACACGATCGAGATTAACAATACCGGACTCGTTTTTATGTGATCAAATCGGTAAGGTAACACGCATAAAGACTCCTCTAAAATATGATATTTTAGCTTTAAGTGCAAACATGTTTATGTCTTTATCGGTTAGCGGGCGTCGAGGTAGCGAACTTAGAAGTTTTTTGATGTTTGAAGATATAGTCCTAATCCTTTTTTATACGGTTTCAAATAGAGCCCGTTCCCCGCTTTTCCACCAAAAGCAATAGCTTCCATAGTTTTATTATGACGTTGAGATTTAATTAATTTTTTACGATCGTCTGTGGCGTCTTTCACCGCTTTTGCGATACCGGATGCACCACCCGCAAACGCACCCAAAGCGCTGAGACCTGCAAAAATAGGTATCAATGGTATGATACCGCCGACTTTAGGTACTGGAATTATACAAGGTGTTCGAATTTTTTTCTTTCCACCAACTTTGCGTACGGCAAATTTTTCCGCATTAAAGGCTATGTGTGATCCTTCAGTTATACCATTCTTTTGCTTAATTTTATTTTTAAATCCTTTTAGTGCATTTTTTGCTTTCATCATAATTACGTTTTGCAACACAACTTTCTTTACTCTTTTTTTCGCAACTTTCTTTCCTCTTTTTTTCTTTGATGACATACCCATACCCAATTTTCTTTTCACTTTCATTGCTGTCGTCACCGCAAAAGCGCTTGCTTTTTCACCCAACGATGCGTCTGAAAATTTGACTTTTTGCCAAGCGACCTCCGCTAACTGTTTATCCGCTACGTGTCTATCACTTAAATTCTTATGTTGTGAATATGCAATATCGTCTAGTTTACATGCGGCGTCTAACTTGTTTACGCCCGGATCACCTTTTTGCAAACGCTTTTTTAATTTTGTACCCGGTCCACAGTATTGATACCCTGGTAGATGTAATTCAATGGGTAACTTATTTATAAAAAAATTGATAATACCTGCACCGCAATACAAATGCATTTGAAAGATTTACTATGAAGCGCTTCTATTTATAACCTAGATCCAAACCCTATTTTATGTAATTACGATAAAAGTGGTCAAGCAGAAAAAGTCGTTACCGATTGTGAACATGGATGAGTTCGTCTCGGAAATGGGTTTGACGGCGGAGATGCGTCACGGTGAATTATTGCCAAATTCGGTACGAGCCCTAATTTGTGGACCGTCCAATTGTGGAAAATCAAACGCAATGTTAAGTTTATTGTTTAGTGAAAACGGATTACATTTTGAAAACATTTATATTTACTCAAAATCGTTATATCAACCAAAGTATCGTCTATTGGAAAACGCTATGAAGTCAATATGAAAAATAAAATATTTTTAGTTCAAAGAAAATGAGGAAATTATGAGCCCTGAGAATGCCAAACCAAATTCAATCTTTTTTTTTGTTGATGTTGCATGCGACGGTCAAGAGAAAATCAGAGAATATTTCAGCATGGAGAGACACTATAACATCGATTCATTTTATTTATGTCAGACTTATACACGAATACCCAAACACTTGATACGTGATAATGCCAACTTTTTCGTATTATTCAAGCAAGATGAAATGAATTTGAAACACGCGTTTACAGATCTTGTGAGCAGCGACATGGATTTTAAAAAATTTATAAAAATCTGTAGACTGTGTTGGGCCGATAAATACGGATTCATAGTAATAAACAAAGATTGTGATCTGAAGATACCCCAAGCATAGAAAACACACACGTATAGAAAGGCAACTCCGCCCATTTTCTGTCACCTTGATAAGCGCCATCTTACGAAACTCACTACAGAATTTTGTCGGTAAATTAGAAAACTTTAATTACTAAATTTGCCCGCTAAATTTGAAATACTAAATTATTTATTTTGCGCACTAAAATTGAAAAATAAATGTATTTATTTTGCACGTTATTTTTTAGTAATGCACTTACTTACCATTTAAATCCTGAAATACATGTTTTAAAATAAAAATCATTTACATACTTACCATTAAAAACCTGAAATATACGTTTTAAAATTAAAAAACAAATTATTTTTTATTAATTTTATTTATGTATAGGTTATATACTGTAATCAGACTATAATACATATATTATAATATATTACATATATAATACCTATATAATTATAAATATTTTATTATTTGTTATAAATAAATATAATAATTTACAAACTTATACATTATGTACTAACCTTTTTAAGCAATATACAATTGTAAATTAAACTATACACAAAAAGATTTCACAGAAAACACAGTGATAATACCAAACAGGTAGGATGAAGCACAAGATGAACGAAACGAACGAAACGAACAAAAAATGTAATAGATGTAGATGTACAGTGACACTGCCCAACTGACAATCAATCAACAAAACAAGTGTCATAGCTGACTTGACTCATCATATGATCGTAGATTTTACGCTCTCAGCGCCCTCATTAGAAGTTGCTACCACTAATTGACGAATTGGACCAATTACATATAAGTGAACACACCATGACCCCAAGTGTTTTGATCGTTATATAATTGTTGACAGTTGATTATAACAATCAAATGCACGCATGTGATTGAATGAGCATGACAGACAATGCGGTTAAACATCGACTGATCAATATTAAAAAGGCTATAAGAAAAAAACTGTTTACCATAAAAATAAACCGATCAGAAAATGATGAATTTTTGAACCAAACATATAAGCCGTTATTGGAACCACTGAAAAAAATTATTACTCACAGTCTAGCAAATAAATATATAGTTACAGTGCCTGTTCAGCGAAAAAAAAAATTAGCAAAATGGCATGGCATCTCAAAGCGTGAAGAGGGTTATGAAGAAGAGCCTTATGATGAACATGATGCGAACGAATTTCACACACCTCTTCGCAGACCGCATGAGAGTGAAGAGGAATCACATGACGACGAAGAGGTAGCTCATAAACCTCTTCATAAACCTCATAAATCTCTTCATGAGGCTCATAAACTTCTTCATGAGGCTCATAAACCTCTTATCAAACCTCATGAAGACAAAGAGGTAGCGCATGGTGCCGAAAAGGTACCTCATGGATAAAATAAAACAGAATATGTGGATGCGGCTTATTTGGATACCTTTCAGGACTTGCCTAGAAAATATGTCAAAAAGAGATTTTCAGATGATCGAAAACTTGATGAGTCTACCGGTATAAATATCGATATTCATACAAAAAAGTGGACAATTGGAAATTATAATGTTGAGCTGGTCGATGGTAAAAATTTTAAAATTGGTGATTCTGTGTACGTTGGAACTAAAGGCTTGTATGAACTTCTCTTTATGAAAGAACCCGACGATCAAATTTATAACGAAAATAATTTGAAAAACTATAAAACAATAGTAGAAAAAACACATGCATTACACCGCAATTACGATCCAAAGAATCAAAAACAGGGTTCGAAAAGTAAAAAATATACAGAGATTATTAAGCCCATGTTTAAAAATCGATCACCGACATACACAAAACCTCGCAATAATGATTCAACCAGCTCTCATACCTGCGGCAAAGCGAACTTGTTGATAAGTTGTGTTTATTGCACGCATCGAGGAATGCTGGGAATAATTCGCACAATAATAAGATTGCTTCAATCGAGGAGGAATTGCGTGAAGAAGATGTAATTTTTTTAATAAATATAAAGCACGCTCTTCTCTATAGATCACACGCATTATGAGCATCGATAAGTTCGGATGTCATTCATCACAGATTAAAATAAATAAACCATTAACGGCTGTAAGAGGACCGCTAGGTATTGGATTTAAACGTGATGCTGATGGGCATTTCAACCTTGATGGTAAAAGAATAAAATATTTGCAATTACCGATTAATGAAAGCGATGCCGCAAACAAATAATATGTCGATAATGTAAATGCCGTTCAGTTGCAGTATTTGAACACATCATTTAAAAATTAATTTAGTTATTGATAGTGTTCCGCAAATTATAAACTCAAAAATTTTACCCGTAAAAGAGGATCTGGCGGGAAGATTAATAGTTTATCCAGAGATTTCGAAGCGTATAAAAATACATCAAATCATGAAATAGAACTGCTTAACAATAACATGGATATAAAATGGGGACAGTTTAAAATTGATTTAAATACGCTATTATTAAGTCAAACAAATAGCACCAAACTGTTGATTGCTCCATTAAAGAACTCTTCGAGTCAAAATGAGTAAAGAGGATGTAGTGCGAGAGTTACACAAACCGGCGAGAAAAAATTTTGCTCGAAGACGAACGATACTTAAAGGTGTTAACGATCTGTAGCAAATAGATCTTGCCGAGTTTCAATTATTCTCTCGTGAAAATAAAGGATATAAATTTAATATATACTAGTAGTAATTGATTGCTTCTCAAAATACGCCTGGACTGCCCCCATAAAAAATAAAACCGGTGTGATTGTTGCAGAAGCCATGAAGAAAATATTGAAAAATGCCAGCGGACGGACTCCGAAAAATATTCAAAGTGATCATGGAAAAGAATTTTATAATAGTAAATTTTCTGCATTAATGAAAAAATATAATATTAATCATTACTCAACATATACAATAATGAAAGCTGCCATTGTCGAGCGTCTAATTCGCACGCTAAAAGATAAACTATACAGACAATTTAGTTTGCGTGGGCGTTACAGTTGGTATGATATTTTGAACAAGGTTACGCTAGAATACAACAATCAACGTCACCGTACGATAGGAATGCTACCAGCTGATGTACTCCCGGGCGGTGATAAGGAAACCGTGCTCTTGAAAACTGTCTACTCGCATTTAAAAATTGCTGGAAAAGGGAATTTCCGAGTGGGTGATATGGTGCGTCTGAGTAAACAAAAAACGCTCTTCGCAAAAGGATACACACCCAATTGGACAACTGAATTATTTAAAATTATTAAAATTAAAATTACCAAGCCGGTGACGTATTTATTGGAAGATGAAGAAGGAGATCCTATACAAAGAGCTTTTTACTTTGAGGAATTGCAGAAAACATCAAATCCTAAGATATATTTAGTGGAAAAAATATTGCGAAAGAAGGGAAATAAATTATTTGTAAAATGGTTAGGTTTTGATGCTTCGCACAACAGTTGGATTAACAAACAAAATGTATTATAATTCTTTAAATATAAATAATATATTTAAAAAAATATTACCGTGTTTCATTTGCAGTTCCACCCTAAACACATATAAAATGTATTATTTTTTTTTACGTTTTGATAATAACATCTTTGGTTAAAAGTAAAAATTAATCGATTTAAATAATTTATAGCAAATAAATTATTTAAATCGATTTGGATATTTAGATTTACCTGAAAATAATTTGGTATTAAATATTATCTCGGATAATGACGTGGCAGAAAGTCTTGCACTTTTTCAAGAGTATTATAAGCTACCAGTAGATGGAACATTAAATAATCAAACCTTGGAATTAATGAAACGACCGACAATCCTATATCGTACAGTCTTGTCAATACTAAATGAAAAACGTAAACTCGATAAAATGGCATTTCTATTTGGCTAATAGAACGTTAATCAACATCGCCAGCGTTGCATTTAAAGCTTGGGAAAAACATATACCCATTAAATTTGTTCGAAGTATTATAAATTATAACATTGTTATTTCAATCAATAAACAATTTCATTAATGTGTTAATTCGGGTTTGCCTTGTAGAGATCAATTTGATGGTAGAGGTCAAGTTATTGGACATGCATATTATCCAAATAAAAACAAGACGTTAGAGATTCATCTGGATCAAGACAAAGATTGGGATTTAAGTTTGAGAAACTTAAACTTTTCAAGTAAAAGAAGCATGTTAAGAGTTTTAATACAAGAAATTGGACACACTTTGGGTATTGATCACAGTTCTAATCATGATGCAGTCATGAGTTCATTTTATACAAACTTTTCTTTAAACAAAGATATAATTCTTAGTAAAGATGATATATTGGCTGTACAAAGTATTTACGGCAAACCAACTATAGAAAAAACCTCATCTTCAATTAATCCCACAACAACAACAGCAACAACAAATACAACAATAACAAGAACAACTGTTACTCAAAATAAAATAATTACAAAAAAATTAAATGTTAAAACAACTTATCCTACTGCAAATTCTTCATCTGCGATCGAGCCCTTAAATCACCCTGATTTATGTAATGTATCAAAAGATGTGGATACATTTTTAATAGTTAATGATAAAATATATGTATTTAATAACGAATGGTTTTGGGTGAAGGGATTAAATGTTAATTCATACGGGAAACCCTAGTTAATAACAGACTGGTTAAATTTTCTGAAACCAACGTTTAAAAAAATAAATGCAATATATCAGCGACCTAACGGACAGATATAATATACATATTTTTGATTTCCCATCGTTAAAACTTCATGCATCACATTTACAATCTCAATTACATCGTGGAATTGTAACTGCCGCCGTAAATACGTACATTGGACGAACATACGTGTTTTACGAAAGTGGTGTTTACCTAGAAGTAGACGAATGCGGACATTATCTTAAAATACATAAGATTGGATATACCCAAGATTTCTACGGGTTACCAAAATCAATCAGCAGCGCATTCCGTTACACGAATATTATGTTTTTTCAATAAAAATATGTATTATGAATATAATGAATTTACATCATCAATGGTAAAAACTAATAAAAAAGTTCTATCAATGTTTTCAATTAATTGTCCTACTATAGGAATACTTCAACAACTAAAATTACTGATATCGCGTCTAATCTCAAATTTTGATGAAAATTAGTTTAACTTACCTTTTCTCATTTGTGATGTAATTATAACCTGAAAATTGTATGTAAAAAATTCTGATGTAATTGTGATAAAATAAAAAAATAAATAATTATAAATATATTAGTTTTATTTAATAAAGTACTTTTCATATATTTTATATAATACATAAGACAATATAATTATACTAGTTAGTAACAAACATATTCCAAAAGTCAGAGTTAAATTTACGCAATCATTTACATCATTTGTGATTATTAATTGTTTTGGCAAATATTATAATGCATTCATCACATTTGACACTCCCGGGATCGTGCTGGCGTTGATTTTGAACGTTCTTAGATGAGTGGTATTGTCGAGGTGCATCATTTTCCATTCCAAAGGCCCACTATCATTGAATCCTCTATCGATGGCGGTTATGTAGCATTGTCTGGCATCTGTAGGTTTCGTGATGAACAAAGTTCCATTAAGCAAAGTTGATAATAGTATGAATGCGGTGCTATTCATTTTCGGTGCTCTTGACACTTTTTCTAGTTGCTCTGTAATCTTGACACTTTTTGCAGATGCACTTTTCTGCAATGCTTCTAAAACAGTTTTTTTATGGGTGGAGGTCTATGTGGTCTTTATCGGTTGGAAGGTTGTATTGCTTATGACAGGGGAGTCTTATTTGGAAATATAAATCACTCTTACATTTTTCAGGCAGGAAGTCCCACAATCTTTTTAAATTTAGTCCATATTGTCCATAATTCCACTTAGCTTACGATCGTGGAACAATTCGAATAATAATATTCCCTCACTCAACGCTACAACTGAGATGGTGACGGTATCTGCTCCCAATCTTTATTTAATTGTTGAGCTCCTTCCAAGTCCGATAACAACTTGTTATAATTGTATACAATTATTTCACGCATGCGTTCTATGTTTTCATAGTAACAATTCTCGGCAATCGTCGGTAAAATTTTCAAAAGTGTTTCAATGTCTTGTTTGCTTTCTGCAGCAAGTCTCGTCAGACATGTGTTGTAATATTCAAAGAAATGCAGCTTACTTAATCGTTCTAAACAAAATTCAATTCAATCGGTCACATTGAAAAGTTTATCGATTGCGGTTTTATTTAGTAAAATGGCAACACCTTTTCTCTCGATACCAATAACTTATTTTTTTTGCATTGTGTTAAATCTAAATAACAATCTTCAAAAATGTTTATTTTTGGATTAATGTTGTCGGGCTCTTCTTCCTTAACAATGTTTTTGTTTTCTTGACATCTGCATGATAAACAACGCTTTCTTTTCTTATTGTAAGGCTGTTTTTGCAAGCTGGTTTGAAAAATGCTTTTATATTTTAATAACTCATTCCATTCGACGTGTATAAATGAGATATTATTCACTCTGACAGTTGATGATGATATCCTGATGCAATGATAAAATCCACGTGCGGGGCTCAAACCGACACTTTTAAATTTTTCCCCAGTGGATAATGTATTTCGTTGATAAACGAGCTTCATTTGACACTTGTTTTTCATGATCTTCTAACATGTTGTTTATAAAATTGTCTACAAAGTTACTGCTTTCGTCTTCGCTACTACTTTCGATAGAAATGCACGGTACATCAATATCGTTGAACATCATTCTTAATACTGAATTTATGAAAAATGAATTTTATCCAACAATACTTGTATTAACTCGATTATGATTGGTCGATTAAACCTCAATTATGATTGGTCGATTAAAATTGTTAAAATAATTTATATAATATAATAATATTTCTTCAAAGTTGTGTCTAGATCTACATGCATTCTTATGGAAAAGTGTGACTTAATCGTACATTTATGCAAAATAACATTGCTTCTTATGTAAAACGCTCACACATTATATTTTATAATATTAGTAATTTTTTTTATCAAATTGTGCTTCCGCCTTATTTTAATAGTTTAATTATTTCGAGATTGAATAAAAGAAATCGTAAATCATCTCTTTACCTTTTGCTTTGACGGAAGTGTTTCCGTTCCAGCTTTATCAATTATACGTTTCCGCCGAAGCATGTTTATTATTTTTACGATAAAGATTCAAAATTCCTTAAGTGAGTAATTGCAGGATTAAATGTAACCGAACCGCATCGAGTTTTGCACAACACATTTTGCGTCGAGCGATGACTCATCTATTACGTCCCTTACGCTCGAACGCTATCTTCGTTAGGGATGGTCCTAGAGCCGTTCTGATCAGAGATTTGATTTTCCGAGCCCCACGTTTGTCGTAGTCCCGTTTTGGCTTCCCCACCCTTATAGTGCCGTTTTGGCTTTCCCACCCTTATAGTGCCGTTTTGGCTTTCCCACCCTTATGGCTTTACCCTATGGCTCCCCCTTCACCCCACAACCACAAGCATTATGTCATAGTGGTGGGAGGTATTTCGCTCATTCTTACGTCACCATAGGCCAATCTACATATTAAAAAATGAGGTGGAGGGTTCCAGAACCGGTTGTTATACCCTACTGCCTGCACTCTCAAACGCAGGATGATTTTTAGGGCGGTTGTAACAAACCCCGTCATTATTTATTAAATAATTCCAAATGTTTGTTGGTTAGCTTTATGATTGATAGTTTTATGAACGCGCGCTTGTTATGCAGCATTATTCATAGACACTTTTGTCGAACGCACGCATAACAAGCCGCGTGAATTATAACACGTATACTAGGTAACCCTGGTTGCAACTAGCTGTATGCGGGGTGACCTACAACGCTGCAATTAATTAAACATCGTAATTAGCCGTCTACTGACACTTTTCATGACCGCGACATGATGTTTAATTGATGACGCAATACACCTGCGTGTTTGTCGGCTTGCCACTCCTTTGTTTGAGGATGCACGCGGATCTAACCTATCAAACCACGTGCAATCCCATGTATTTAATAGGGCTTTGTTACTCACCTGCGAGAGTTGTAATATCTAGTTTGACACTGCCCTGATGGCACTGTACACTCACGGTACCCTTAATTTTTGCCAAATGTAAATTGCCGCACAGCTGATGTTAGACATCAGCTGTTGCTCGTGTGCTGGGCCCCATAGGCGTCCCATATGGGGTTTGCCATGGGTGAAATAAACCTCCGCCGGAAGTAAGAAGATACTAGAATCTTCTTTTGTGCAGAAATTAGTGATTTGCTATAAATAGGTAAATCACTAATTACTGTATGCAACCCTCCAAACCCGGCGGACGTTTGTCTAAATTGTAAATAGCTTAGTTATTAAGGGAAATTGGGTTTTGGGATTTTTGTGGGGTAATTATATATATTCAGGTTTCATTTTGTACTAATTTATTTTTAATTGTTATTTTGGGATGTATATGCCACCCTCTACGCCCCCTCTATTTGTGTAGGCTACCCTGTTCCCGCTTTTTCCTTTCCACCAAATTCTTTCTGGTTTATCCCCTCTCTTTTCTTTCCCTTTAAATACCGCCGTCCAGTCCTAGTAAAGGTAGTCAGTCTTGCGCTTAGCAAGACACCTAGATCGAGTCTGTCTTGCGCTTAGCAAGACGTCCAGTCAGTCAGTCTGGATATATCGAGATCCCAGTACCAGTTAAAGACAAAACCGTAAGTTGAACCAACGATTTCCCCAGTCCCGTCAAATTACCAAACTTTGTGTATTGAACCCAGAGTGTGCGGCGACCGGAAGGCAAGCCATCTCCAGCGTCCCGATCCAATTCCAGGTCTCCACCAACAACTCCCGATCCTATCCCATCTTTCAGCACCACATCCCTGACCCCTGCTGTTCTTGTAAATTTGTAGATATAAACCCCTTTATTAATAAACTTTGATTTAAATATACCTTGTTTTTATACTTTGTGTCCACATTCCGGTGTGGTGGCGCCTGAGCACCTCCCGTCTCCGGCCAATTAAGTGGGAACCTTGTGATCACGACTGCTGATACCCCCGCACAGGTGTCTCTTCACGTCTATACGGAAGAAACGTCACACGGTGATTGCTTATTGCACAGAGCATAATGTCTTTCACCACACTTATAAATTAGAGTCCAAAAAGATCTTAAAATATGTTATTCGGGGTGTGTTCATCTGCATTAAGGCTGAATTAGTGCAGGCTGAGCTCATCGCTCAGGGGTACACTCCAGTATCGACGACACGCATGGGCAGGGACAGGAATTCCTCAAACATAACACGTGTCAATATCTGACCAATGTCTGTCTGCAGCTTTCTACCAGAAAAAAAAAATATCATTTACAGAAATAATAATATTGCCCAACTGTAGATCATATTGAAAGATTGCACAATATATTGAGACAATAATAAAAAGGTTAATTTTTAATATACAATCTACCCTAAAAGTATTTATTTCTTTTTTATTAACCATTCCTTCATCTGGGCTTTTTTCTCCTTTTTTTAAAGATATATAACTAAAGCAATGATCACACAACTTGCTTTATTTTATTTTACATGTTAACTGCAGAAGAGAAGTGTCAGTAACTAACTAAAAGTTTGAGCAATTATATTACAACGTCTAGGTGGTTTTAGCAACATATTGTGCAATAGATTGTTTAATATTATTGATGATAATATTGATCGTCTAGGGGCAGAGAATAGCAATTTACTTTTATTGAAAACGTATGTATTTTCATAGTTATTACAAAAAGCATTTTGCCGTGAGAAACCCGTATATACCAGCGATCAATTAGCGGTTATATTTCCATCTCTCTCTATTTTTGGTTGTTTGCTGAAACTCACGAAAACGTATCGGTTATAAACTGTTGTGGTAGGATCTGTCAAAACAGTAAATTTTAAATATTTTAACCTAAAAGTTTATAAAAAAATACTTATTTTTGTTGATTGATGTTTATTAATCAATTATATGAGAGGTTCAGAAGTAATTACATAATCAAAATCTTTGATTAAAATTAATAAAAATAAATGTAATATACTACTTAATATTTAATAAAATATTGGTACATATATAATTTGTTTTATAATTTAAACTAATGTCCACCTTGTCCACCTCTTTCAACTCGGTTTTAAATTCACCTCGCTCGATGGTACATTCGGAATCAAAAGTTAATAACCGGTAAGTCGCGACAACGTAACGGTTTAAAACCATTTGATATAACAACATCAACGGTATCACGGCAAAACGATTAAAATCAGCTCGTCTTGGCAAGAATACTACGTGCGGAAAAGAGTTTTTTTCTAGTTCAACATCTCAAAAACGACCAATAATTTATAATTATAGAGCGTTAAAAAAACACACAGTTATACCTGTGTAGTCGCAATTTTTGTATACTGATATTTGAATATTATTATGTTTTAATAAAATATTTTTTTTATTATGTTCCTATACATTAATAAATTTCATTATCACTTTGCCCTTGACTGTAATTACAAACATCATCTTATTAAGTCAATAAAAATTAATGCAACTTACACATTATTATTATTATTTTTTATGCATAATTCCATTATGAATAATAAACAGGGTGTCCGGAAAATACGTGTACAACGTTTGACGACAGACTCCTGACGTCAAAATAGGTCGATCTAAGCCAACTTAGTTATATCCAAAATTGTCTCGTTTAGCCGGTAGAGGGCGTCAAAAAAAACAAAAGTATAACAAAGTTGAAAGTATCTATTGTAAGAAACTAAGTAAAACAAAAACATTACTTAAGCAAATGTGTAAAATGACCGCCATCTTGCTAAATACACTTATTAACACTCTTTAAAAAATGATATTGGACCCTATCTAATGTCTCGGGATTACTAAAATGGTTGCCTGCATTTAAAATCCGCTGCAATAAATCATCGCGTGTGTTTACCGGAGTCTTGTAAACTTCTGTTTTAATAGCGCCCCACAAAAAGAAGTCACACATATTTAACTCAGGAGAACGTGGTGGCCATTTTACTGGTGCATCATTGCCTCTTCCAATCCATCGGTTGGGATATTGATGATGTAAGTATTGCCGAACGGCAACGGAAAAATGGGGCGAGGCACCATCATGCATATACCACATTTCCCTCCGAAGTAAAAGGGGCAAATTCTCCAGAAGAATTGGTAATGTGTCTTGCAAATAATTTAAATAAATATTTCCATCTAACCTGTCTGGAATAACAATGGGATCAATAATACCTGCCCAAATATTAATTTTAAATTGATGCTGATGATGTGCAACTTTAATGGCATGTGGATTTTCATCGGAATAAATATGTTCGTTGTGCAGATTGGTTACCCCAGATCTTGTAAAGCATGCCTCGTCAGTAAACATAATTTTTCTACAAAAATTTAGAACAAGGATTCTTTTGTTTCTAATAAATTGACAAAATGTAAGCCGCATGGGGGGATCAGTCGGTGAAAGTTCCTGGACTTTTTGTATGTGGTAAGGATGTAACAACTGTTCTCTTAAAACCTCATTGACAATCGTTTTAGGAACATTTAACTCACGTTCTAAGAGACGGGTACTGGTACTTGGTTCTTCTTCAACTCTTTCCAGAATCATCTCTTCTGTTTCCACAGTTCGAGTTGTTCGCATACGACCCCTGCCTTCAAACTTTTTCTCAAAACTGCCCGTTTCCCGAAGATGACGCTCAATATTGGCAAATGTTTGGTGGTTTGGTATTCGACGGTTAGGAAACCTCTCCATGTAAACCCTAACACTCTGACGCCCATTTCCTTGACAAAACCCGTATACCAGGAGCATGTCAACTTTCTGAGAGTTTGTATAATTTTCCATTTTTAATGGTAAAATGAACTTGTATATCAAGAATGTTGATCGTATACTTGAGTAAATTTCATAGACTGGTGACAATTTGTCAATAGTTGTCAAATTATTAAACGCCATAGCAACAAGGTCACTTAAAAAATTATTGTTACAGGTAATTTCTTTTTAATATTTACAAATTTTTGACGCCCTCTACCGGCTAAACGAGACAATTTTGGATATAACTAAGTCGGCTTAGATCGACCTATTTTGACGTCAGGAGTCTGTCGTCAAACGTTGTACACGTATTTTCCGGACACCCTGTATAGTTTAATGATTTATCAAATACTTACTTGACACCTGCGGTTAATGTGCAAACAATGTATCATTATATTAGTTTTCAAGTATTTATATTGATATTCAAAATGATTAATCGAGAAAATATTAAATAATAATGATAGTGAAATAATCATTTTAAATTGCACTGCGCAAAGTAAAATTATTGATTTGTTACTTAAAATTGCATATTTATAAGAAATTTTTAATTTTAATATTTCTGTTATGAGGCTAATGATTTATTCCAAATTCTTGCTAAAATCAGATTTACAATCTATCGTTTATTTATTTACTGCTGCAAAGTTGGAAACAAATTTAAAAAAACCTAGAAACAAATATACTCAAATACATTTTACTATAAAAAGTATTAAATATATATCACGCCTAGAAGTCGAGTTATTGCAATAAAAATGATGTCTTTGCCTTTTCAAGACGCTATAAAAGCTTATCAGCTGAGGAAATCTTGACCGACACTTGAGGTTTAGCTTTTCTGACCCCTGTTACACAATATTAAAAAAATTGCACTTTTAATTCATTTGCATTTCCAAATCTACAATGGCTGTACCACAACAAAAAATTAATTTTATTTATATTTGTAATTAAAAAAAAAAAATTTAGTTTATAAGAACTATAAACATAAAAAAAAACTGAATATTAGTTTTTTTACTAAAATCAAAGTAAACAATAAAAATCCCAAAATGTTTTAGTCTGACTTTCTTAATCGATTTTCAAAATACAAAATACTGATTATAATAGAATTTTGCTCTTGCTCTTCAAATACAATAACAAACTTGAATCATTAAAATGATTTTAGGTAAATTTGATTCAAGTCAAGAAATGTGGTACTGTATTTACATTAAATTTTGTTTTCTAATGTTAGTTGTGTTTTTATTTTTCATAATTTAATCTATATTTACTTATTGTTACTACAATATAATATATAAAACAAAGTATAGCATAAAGCTGTTCTTTCACCTTCTGTAAAATGTAAGTGGTTAATTTTAATTTTACAAATAAATTTTAAAATAAAAATAGAAATAATCTTACCTCTTATACATATTTTGCTATTTGCAAGAAATTGGTATTAATTAAATATTTTTCTTAAATTATGTTCTTTATTTGCTAATAGTATTCAAATTAATAACGATTAGCTGTCAAACTGACAAATAATAATCAATAATAATAACCTATTAAAAGCAAATTTAATATAAAACTGAAACAGTTGTATACTGTCAATCATTATGTCTTTATAAATGTTATTATATATTAGTGGAGATATAATAAATAAAAAACCTATTTAAGGCCAAACAATAGATTCAATCCAGTCGATATAATTAGAAACTCTTGTGTAGACTCCTGCGCTCTTTGAAATTCCACAAGGCTTCCCAAACGATGTCACTCCACATACTAACCAGCACATTCGGGTAGCAAATCGTATCTGTAAAGGGCCCCCAGAATCTCCCTAAAACATTTTTTTAATCATTTATGTTATCATTACTTATATTTAAAAAAAGTACCGGACATGTATCCGCGGTTTCATTTCCAGCACAAATTTGTGAATCTTGCATAATTCCCATTTGCAACTTACTTTTATCTTCAGATTTATAATCATTATTACATTGTGCGTTATCAATATTATTTAAAATTACAACCTGTAGATGATCAGCCATTTCTCCATCAAATTCCAGCCTACCCCAACCTGTTGCTTTAAATTTGGTTCCTTGTATTTCCATTATATTTTGAAGACATGCCGGTTCAACGAAACCTGATTGTTTATAATCTCTATCTAATTCCAGGATAGCAATGTCATGGTATTTAGATGGAGGGCGATAATTTGGGTGTCTTATCTTGTTGACCACTGTAAAATCTTGAGGGTCTGCTAAGTCGGTGGTGATTGCCAGATTTAAGTCTCCCAAACGGACAAATTTTACATCACCCCTGAAATTAATTAATTGTATTTTTAAAAAATATGTACTAATATGTTTAGTTATAGCTAAATTATATCATTAATCAATTTTATCTTTTAATAAATGTACATTTTGACATTATGTTTTTGTTTTGTTCAACATTTATAATCCGCCTGAATTAAGTGTTATGGCATGTTAAAAAAAAAAACTAAGCAAAAAAAAATTTTTGAACAACAAAATCTTTTATAGTTGTTTTTATTAACTGTATCATTTGTTTGTTTAAATAGTAACCATTTACAATTGTTTATTGCTGCAAACAGCACACTTTGCTTTGCATATAGTGTTGGATGTATTTACAACGTAGTTTTATAATCTAATTTGACAGTTTGTTAATATAGTTAAACTGTTAAAAATTATCTGAGGGTATTTTTTTTTATTTTTAAGTTTATAAGTAAGTATTGTGCCATTTTTTTGAATATTTTTTTTTACATTTTTTAGCAGTAATAAGTTTTCTTTTTGAAGATTGGTGAGGATTGTAGTAAAAAACCTAACTAATTTGGATACAAAAACCGGTTTAACTGGTGCAAGTAGGCAACAAGACAGTACAGTTTTCCAAAAATCAAAAACCCACAGCGGTCATGGATAGTATTTCCGACCAACAACAGAACAAGTTAAACAAGTCGACTCAACAACCGCAATAAAAATTACGGGTGAAGTGAATGCGACTGTAAAGATAGGCTACCAATCCAGGCCATTCCATTCCTTGTCACACCTAGTGTGTACTCTACGGAAAGGAACGCCGATTCAACATCTACTGGTCGCAACGACAATTGAACTGGCCAAAAAATTAACCAACCTTCTGCAAGAGTTCTACAATGTTTTTAATGACATCATTGTTCCAATAAGACCATCACACACTAGATCAATCTCCTTAAACAAAACTTAGGTACGAGTTCCTAAATATATTTACAATAGATAGCCCAAATTTTTGAACAAATCTACAAACTCTTGACTAATAGAATAATCATGAAGAGCAGCAGCAACTACTGCGTCCCAGTAGTGTTAATTAAAAAAAAAAGATAACAAGCTCAAATTTTGTTTAAACATAATAAGCCGTACACCGCTTTTGCAGCTTCAGATAGAAGCACTTACCAATTTAAAGTGAAGCTATTTGGGCTTAAGAATGATCAAGCCACTTTCTAAAAACACATGCCAAAGGTTTTAAATGAACTCCTGGGTATCATAATACTGGTTTACTTAGATGGAAAATTAAAACTAATATGTAAGATGTTGAAGTGCAAATTAGAAAAAAACAGTTTAGAGTACTTAAAACATCAAAGGAGTGCCAAGGGTAACAAACCACTACCACATCATCTGGCGGCATTTAAAGACAATTCCAGCAAACTTGCACCAGGCTCAAGAAATATGTCTCTAAATTCTCCATCATCACCAGCTCCTTATAAAAGTGTAAAAAACAAATAAATTTTTTGTGTGGACGGACGCCGAACAACAGGCGTTTGAAGCGAAATGGGACACTTCGGCCGTTTCAGCGCGGCTAATTCGGCGTGGCCGACTCAGCGTAAAGACTCCTCGGCGCTGGCCATTTCGGCGCCATAACTTTTCAAATATATATACACTATAATCAAAATTGATTTGTTTTATGAGATATAACAAATAATGTATGATAAATAAAATATAAAATACATATAAATTACATAACATATCAAACAAAAATTACAGATAAATAGCATAATATATGTACGTACATAATTAAATTGTCAAATATACAATATATATTTAATAAATAAACATAATTTTTGCCCGCAAGTAGTTTATGGTTGATTAATTATCACTTTTTAACGATAGGTAATGACCTGAAAAGTATAAAGTAGTCTATTAAAATAAATAACAAAAAAAATTAAAAATATTAAATGTTAAAAAAATTTATGATTATACTATTTATAATATTGGCCAGCGCCGATGTGTCTTTGCGCCTAATTGGACGCGCCAAAATGGCGGCGCCAAAGTGTCCTAAACCCGTTTGAAGCCGTGAAGACCGCTCTGGCCTAACCCCTTTAGCTAGCCAGACCCAGGCCAGGTTTGTATGTTTGTAATCTAGGTCTTGGAGCTGTATTATACTAGAAGTGCCAAACTTACAAAAACGCAGAAAACAGTTTCATTTATAGTTAAAATATCTGGCAAATGTAAAGGCAGTAAAAAAAATTGAGCATACCAAAAAGACAAACTTTCAAACTAAAAACTAATAATAGAGCCTTGGTCTGGCTTAACAACTCCATTGATGCCAAAGCCAAACTACTCATTGGTCACTGATTTTACAAAAAAATACGTTTACTGTGGAACATACTCCACCAAAAGCAAAACAGAAAGTTTTAAAGTACCACCACAATGTTATCCTTGACGAGATAAATTTCATAAGGCAATCCTACGGTTATACCATTGGCCTGAAGTTAGAGCAGGCCCATGTCCGCAGCTGACTAACGTGCTCCCGCAATAGATTAAAATGGCCTTCACTATCATAGATCTATGCACTCAATGAGTCAAAGCTATGCTACTGTTTATAGCAACTAGTGAAGCCAACATCCATGTCCTCAAAAACTACTTAACTCACAAATAGACCCAAAGATTCTCCTGCCAAACAGTGGCCTGCAATCCTAAAACCAAACGTTCAAAAACAACTTGCAACAATGAAAGGTTTAGCAACATACCACCGCCGCTTACTATCAACAAGCAAATCCAGTCGAGCGGCGTCACGCTGAACTCAAGAAGACTATTAGGTCATTAATAAAAAACAATCGATAAAAAATTGGGACAATTTTAAAATCGGACCGGATGTCCGACACTTCCAAATTGACAACTGACAACCTGGTGACGACAAAGCAACTTTGATTTAAAACACCAATGTCAGCACCGATTCCCCACGCTGTGAAAGCGGACCAGCACATACCTCATGAAGTAAGCTCTCTAGTTCTCAAAAATATTGCTCTATGCACCCTTGCTGCAGCAACTCCTGTTTGCACCTAGAAGTCTCCAATTCCTGGACGATTTGACCAGCCAATCTATGCTACTATAGATCAAACTAGGATTTTTCCAGTGTTATTGCACGCAATGCCGCAAAACCACACATATAAGCCTTAAGGCCACACCACATTTTGAAACTTATTTTGAGAAGTCGCACAAGACCCGGTGCACAACGCAACGGGGCAACAAATAAACAAAAACATTTGAAAAATTGTCCCGCTTTTGGGCAAACACTTATTAGCCGGAGCCGTGCTTTTAAACTGGTTTCTATGTGTTTGAGTCCAGCTGACTTGGTCCAAGTGCACAAAAAAAGAAAGAAAAACTACAAAAGCAAGTTTGCTAAGAATCAGTAGGGCCTACAGAACAGTGTCACAAGAGGCAGTAGATGTGATTGCGGTAACACTTCCCGCGGATATAAAAGTGAAAAAAAACTAAATAAAAAAAACTAGTAAAAGAAGGAATTAGCAAAAAGGAAGCAAAAATAAAACCAAAAAAAACTATAATAAAAAATAGCAGACAGAATAAACCCAAGACGTGTTATTATACAACTGAAATACTAACCGGGCACAATTCATAGTCAGTTCTTGCAAAAAAAAAACAGAAAAGATGTCTATTCTGTAGAAAGAACCACATGATGCGGCTGAATACATAAGTCCATGTATTGTCTGAAGAAGGCTGAAGTTATATAAATGGTGATATAAAACATAGTAATTGTTTTATTTAATCTTGTATTATAAATTAACACGTAGTAACAGTCAACTCCATCAACTATACAAAATAAATGCTAAAGCTAAAAGTAGTGAAAAATAGTTAATTACATTAACTTTTAAAAAGTTTGTTTTATTATAACGACAAAAGTAGATACTTAATGTAAAAATTACAACTAGCAAAAAACCATGCGACGACCAGGCAACAATATTTAAAAGAGGACCAGGAATCACGACAAGATCTCCTTCCAAGCCACTATGACGGAGAAACAACAAGATAAATGGTGGTGTGAAGTCACAAAAAAATCCATCTTTGCTTAAAACGGAAAACCAGAAAAGGAGAACGAAAGGCACACCGATGTAGTAAAAACCACAATAGGAAAGGAAAATTAAAACTAGCCTATGTAACAGATGCAGAAGAAAGAATGGCCAAAAAAGTGCTGAAATACTGCCTTAACGAAGAGGGTCTTAAAATGACAATACTCTGTAAAATAAAAATAGTACATATAAAAAAAAAATGACTTGAATGACCTAAAACGCAAAGGAACAGACATAGGGACACAATACTAATTAAACCAAACAACGGCTGCAGTTATGCAGATGTAATTGTATAAAAAACAAAGTGAAAACAAGAGATATCATCATTGCAGGAATAAACATAAAAGACAAAAGATGGCAACGTTAAACTAGCAGTCAAAAGCAAGAAGGAAAAAGCGACAAAGAATAAAAAAAAAAACTGAATGAAAAAATTGGTAAGGTAGCCGTCACAAAACTTAACAAAAGAAAGAAGACAATAATGCTTCTAGACGTAGAGAAAGACCTCACTGAAGACAAAGTAAATGAAGTCATCAACAAGGTATTCCTGAAAGACTACCTCAGTGTCAAGGTAGACACAGTAAAACTAGCAGAAAAGGCTATCCAAAATGGAGTAAAATATGCTTTTGTAAGCATGCAAAAAAAGGCAGCAAAACACCTTGCAGCAAAATGAAAAATAGGTTCAGGCTAGAACAAATAGAGATCTTCTCTCCGCCAAAATGCTACAGATGCCATAAAATAGGCCACAGGACATTAGAGTGCATGAAAACAAAGAATGAACCCTGCAGAAATTGTGAGGGTACTGAGCATACATTGAAAGAATGCACTAATAAACAAGAGTGCTACTTGTGTAAGGTTGTGGGCCACAAAACAAAAAGCATAAAATGACCTGCTTTAAGGAAACTAGTGCAAGCACAGAAGAAGAAAGAAAGGACTATCAGAGCCAGACAATGAAGGGAACCCAAGTTAACCTAAACAGGTGTAGAGCGGCAATAGACCTACTAGAATGAAATTGCCAAAAAACAGGAGCAGACTTTGCCTTAGTTTTGGAACCAAACAAGAATATGACATAAAAAGATAGATCACAGACAAAAAAAAGAGATGCTGCAATATTTATCCCAGACTGTACAAAATTTCAAGCAACAAAATCAGGGAGCGGTGAGAGATTTACCTGGGTGAATTCACGGGATGCAGTTATGTACTCCTGTTACTTCTCTTCAAACAAAAACACCGAGCAGCTTGAAAAATTACTGGCAGAACTAAGCAAAAACCAGAAAAAACATAGAAAAACTTTATTATTAGCAGGGATTTCAATACCTAAGTGACCACATAAACATACACACAAAAATTGCGTCCAGCAAGGGAGAAGCAAGAGAGAAAATAAAGAAAACAAAAGCTGGGCCTTTTGCAGTGGCAAAGAGAAAACATTTCTGGATGACCTTGACAAAAACACAAGAGAAACAATTCACAAAACTGACAAGCTAATAGAAACTATAATTAAAACCTGCAAAAAAACACTAAGCAGAAAAGGAAAAAAGGTAAATTACAAACCAGTGTATTGATGGAGTGAAAACATCGCAAGAGAAAGTGCTGTATTAAAACTGAAATGACAATGACAAGATTAAATGACAAAAAACAAGAGACGCCAGCCAATCTACTGCAACAAGCACGATATGCAAAAAAGAAAAAAACTCTAAAAAAATCAATAATGAACTCCAAAAGGATGGCATAAAAAAAATTATGCAAAGAACTGAGCTGGACATGTGGGGCAAAGGGTACTAAATCACTGATAAAATAAATTAAAGATTCCCTCTAACATTGAAGATAAAGTAATAGCTGAAGCAAAAAAACTTATTACCAACCAAGGCAAAACAACATGGAAAAAGCTAAAAGTAGACGTGACTATGATACCGGAATACACATAAAAAGAAATACAGATGGCAAGTAAGAAAAAAGTCTACGGCACAAACATAATCCCACCCAAAGTCATCATAACGATAGCAACACAAAGACCACAGCTTTGTGTGAAAGTGTTTGACAAACTGATCAAGCATGGCATCTTTCTCACCTAACCTAACCTAACTTACCAAAAGGGATTAAAGCAAAACATATAGATCCATTTGCCTACTAAACACGCTAGGAAAGCTCTATGAGCACATCTTTAACAAGAAATTCATGGAGAATCAGCATGGGTTCAGAAAAGATCACTCTACTCTTGATGCTCTTAGAAATGTTAAAGAAGCCGCCGGCCAAGTAACTGCGCACCCTAAACATAAATACGCCGTATTGATCACCTATGATATAAAGAACGCCTTCAACTCGGTACCATGGAAGTGGCTAATAGAAGAATTGAAGAGAAGAGGAATATCAACATATGTCATAAAAATAATATGCCACAAGATAGAACTATAGTGTGCAACTACGGAGAAACTCTAGATATAACTTGTTTGGTGCCACAGTGTTCCGTTATGGAACCCCACCTTGTGGAACATTTACTATGACGGTCTATTAATGGTACAGATGCCACACGGAATTACCACAATAGCCTATGCGGACGATCTTGGCATGGTGGTCAGGAGCAATAACATAAGAAAAATAGAAGATAGCACAAAACGGGCGTCTTATATAATTAAGAAGTGGATTAAAAAAGATGGGCTTAGAGCTGGCAACACAAAAGACGGAAGCCGTAGTCTTGATGGAAAAATGGAAAAACAACATAGTTAAGATTAATCTAAGGGACACCACAATCTAATACCTAAAGATAAGAATAGAAAAAAACTGGAACATAGAACCTCACATAACTAAGGTCAAACAAAAAGCAGAAAAATTAGTAATGGCTTTTACACAAATCATGTCAAATGTGGGAGATTCAAGAGCGGAGAAACGCAAAGTAATGGAAGCAGCTTTGGACTCGATACTGCTGTACGCTGCGCCTATATGAAAAAAAAAACTGCAACATTAAAAAAATAATTAAGGCTATACAAGCAATAAGAGAAACAATCCCCATACACCTCCTTATCTAAGAACGAGACAATGTACTTACAATTCTCTGCTCCAGAGACAATGGGCTGCTGTTAAAACATGGCGTGTACTAATTAGGCTTCCTCCACATCCCCATTTGAGATTTTCTTTTGTGCCGTAACCTAAAATTGCCTGCAAATTTGTTTTATTATTATTATTATTATTATTATTATTATTATTATTATTATTATTATTATTATATACTGGATAAATAATAAATGACAAAAACAACTTTATCAGTTTAAAAAAGAGAAAAAACTTATAAAGCAATGCACTACATTGAATATCTAGAATCTTTGATTACACACTGTAATGGTAACTGTATAGGTTCACAACGAAAGAATATGTTTAAGGTACAAAAATTGTTTAGTAAATGATTAAAGCCTTAGGGTGTGGCCACAACGGCGATCCGACCATCGAACAGCGCTCCGACCATCGAACAGTGCTCCGAGCATAGAACACTAAAATGTGTTCTAAGCTCAGACCATCGAACACCGCTCAAGATTTGTATTTATATAAACTAAAACTTTTTTATCGGCGTGAGAGTAAAACTATTTAGTAATTAAAAAATATAATTTTATTTTATAACTGGATTATCAGTCAAGTTATTTTTAAATAATACAAAATATATTAAATACCATATATTTCGATTTTGTTTAAAATCTTCTTCAGTGGTGTTTAAAAATAAAACTAAAAATATGAAATTAATATAAAATAATATAAAAAGATTAATACTTACAATTAAAATAAAATATTTAACTTTTATAAATGTATAATTATGTAAACGTCTTTTTTGATTGATTTTATATTTAACAAAAAATGAAGTACATAATGTATCTAGATTTTTTTAAATTTTAATGAATATACACAATTTAATATAAAATTTATAATAAAAATTATTTATTCAATAACAAAGTGTATATAGAATTTAGATTGTTTATATCTGTCCTAAATACTCATACTAAATTTATCTCTATTAATGTAAAACATTTCCAAAAATAATCTGTTTTTGACTTTTCATTCATTATCTAAAATTTGAACATTATCGAAATTAATTTGGTGATTTTTGTTAAGTGAATGTTTTGAAAGTGCACTATTATCTTTAGAATTTAGACAATCACGTTTATGTTGATCTAAACGTTTTTTTAGAAATTGGCTTGTTTGACCAATATAATTTGATTACAATCTGAACATGGAATTTTGTATATAATATTACTATTTAATAAATTGGATGTTTTATCTTTTAATTTACTAAAAAGATTATTAGTAGTTAACGGATTATAAAAGGCAATTTTAATATTCTTTTCATTTTTTAAAACTTTGAAAATTTTGGGAGTAATTTCTTTTATTTATATGTTCGATGGTCGGATCGACGTTGTGGCCACACAGGATTTTTTACTCGCAGATTTACGATTTTGTATTTACGTGATACATACAGTACGCCAACAATTGTGTGACGGTGATAGGAGTTTCCGCGCATTGAGAGAAAAACAAACTTATAGCCAGAATAAAGAATGCATAAACAATACATTCGGAGACACAAACTGTTATACAATATAAATATATTTATTTCCGAGTACCACCGGTTTTGAAGGTACATAAATAGATGTTGTCTCCGCAGTTCAAGTTAGACTGACACGTTTTAAGATTGATCTTCCTATTGATGTAGTTTAACGCTCTCATGGCACTTTTGTCTCAAGAGTGACTATTTACAGTATTGTTGGTTTACTGTACTTTTAAATGGGACGTATCTTTAGCGATTTTGAATCTAGACTTAAGTTATACGCTATGTTATATGCAGCCTTTCAGGCGCGGATGTTTTTTATAGACGCAAATTTATTATTTAGTCATATTGTTATTGCATATATTCTTTGAAGTATATATTCTACGGCGTTGTACTTGCAAAAAAATCCGGGTGGCTGTATGAGCATACAGATTTAGAATCTTTCGTTTAGCAACTAGGCTGCTGAATCTGCGTGTGACAAAAAACTATAAAATTAAAACATTTATAAAAAAAACATAAAGTACATAAATAAACTAAAAAAAATGGCACAAAGAAATGAATATTTGTTTTCGAAGATAATAAAAAAACATAAGCATAAGCGCTACGTTCTTTATAAGGATTTGTATTATGTCAAAACCATAATTCTAAACTAACTTTTTTTTGTACCAAAGCTATTAACAAGAAATTTATTTAAAATAATAATTTGGAAATTATAAAAAAGTAGATAAGGAAGATTTTTGGCGCAAATCAAGAAGAAAAATAAAACGTTTTTGCAAAGAAATCAGACTCTGCTCAATTACCGACACTTATTTACAAATTGGTACTAGAACCAAATGTTATGACATGCCCAAAGTAAGCTATAACTGTTACTATTATATATTATTAGTCACCCAGGCGCCTTTATTACAACAATACCACAACATAGCATACTGTAAGGTAGTTCTTTAGTAGAGGTATCATTATTTAGAAAAACATAGCCCTACAAGCTAAAATGATACAATTGCAACGCAAGAGGCTACTACTCCAATACATTTTAACATCAATTATACATGTTTTCTTAGATGTTTTAACTATTATGTTTTAAGTTCTATGGTTGTTTGGTTATTTAGTTTAAGCCAGGAGTGGCTAACCCAAATGATCTTCCGGGCCACTTTGAAAATGCGGGCCGCATATAAAATGATATATCCATATATTAGATTTAGACTCACTATAGACATTTTTTTAAGTGAAAAATTGAAACATAGAATATAGTTTAATTATTCTGCGAACTCTTAAGCCCTATACTCTTTGCAACATTAATAGACAAGGCTATAAAGAAAAGTAAAAAAAAAGCAAAGACACAAGGATACAGAAAAATGAAACAAAGGATTCAAATCCTAATGTTTGCGGATGACATGATATTAATAACAGACAAAGAAAAGAAACTACAACAAAATAAAAAAATATACAAAGAAAAACTAAAAAAGATAAGAATGGAAATAAACACAAGTAAAACAAAGACAATAGTAGTAGCAACAAAACCTAAGAGGCACAAGATAGAATTGAATCGTCAAATAATTAAACAAGTAAAATATTACTAACTATTATATGAACATATAATATATATTAACTACCTTGGTACAATAATAGAAGAAACAGGGAATATAGACATAGAACTAGATGCAAAAATTAGAAAAAGAAGAAGAATATTCAATGCACTCAAAAGACAATTCTTGGTTAAGAAAGAAATAACAAAGTCAATAAAAACAAAAATACAAAAGGTAGTAAGATCAACCTTAATATACTCGAGAAAATTTTTGACAACAACAAAAAGAAATAAAAGAAATATAACTAATGCAATAGAGATGAGATTTCTAATAAAAATTAAAAGAATAACAAGAAAAGATAAAATGAAGAGCTTGGAAGTAAGAAGTGAACTAAAAATTAAACCTATAGAAACAGTAATAGAGGAGAGACAGCTACGAAAGCTAGGACACATACACAGACTGGATAGAACCAGAATAACAAAGAAAATACATAAATTGAGAATACTGGAGAAAACAAAGAGCAGGTCCAAACAGGCCCACAAAGCAGCAGAAAATAGAGGCATAGAGTAAACAAACTTGAAAAAAAAGGAATAAAAGAGTTATAAAATAATACAGTCCGACACTCAAAAAGGGTGTTAAGGACTACGGATAAATAATAATACTATTCTGCATATTCATAATTGTAAACTCATAAATAAAACAAGCAATATCTGTCATATGCGCAAGAATATTATTTTAAAATCAAAATTTATTATTTCTCATAATTTTTACAGTTAATTTTTGAATATATCTATGCACAAATAATGTATTTTTTAAATAAATTAGTTTTTACTTTTTTGGCCATTATAAAATAAAAATATTTTGTAAAAGTGTTATAAATCTTGCGGGCCGCAAAAATGTACAAAGCGGGCCGCATGGTGGTTTGCCACCCCTGGTTTAAGCCATCTATTTATATTAACAAAAAAGAAGTTTTTTTTTTGTTACTGCTCACGTTGCCTTTACACTTTGTATATTAAATTATTATTATTTTGCAAAGTTATTGACAATTTTAAATGTATGTAGTTAATAGTCTTTTTTACTTACCATATGAGGAAATTCACCAGCTAGTGAATTTGATCCTCCATAAGATGGATGGATACTAGATGTGTAATTGAACTCACGATAGTGGACATATTCCGGTGACGGATGCAGATAATTTTTAAAACAAACTGAAATATAATTTATGCTTTTAAAATAAAAACAATATATTTAATGTAGTAAACGTATTAAACAATTCTTACAAACTTCACTTTTTCTAACCGGGCAACAAATTAACTTTTCGTGTCCTTGGTAGCCACATGTAGTCAGAGAGATGTTTTGGGATAAAACATTATTAATGGTATCACATTCGGAATGCAATTTACAATTCTCTTCTATATGTTTACAAAAATTTGGATTTGCCGTCGAAGAATCTGTAAAAGCACATAGCCACTTATTTTACATTGTATAAGAATATGGTTTATTTAAAATAGTTATTTAGTGATAACATAGTACAAATTTTCTTCTAACTAATATTATATAGTTATAAACATAATAAACACAAACAATTGTAGATGTCTTTTTAAAACCTATTTACTTTTATATAATATGATTTATATGTTGTAGATAATGTAATTTTTACAAGCAATATTTATACTTCTTGAGCAATATAGTTACATTTTAACAAACTTGAGCATTGTAATACTGTACTATTGTATGCTTAGACAACGTAATAATAATTATATTTGTTTAGCAGTCTAAAAGAAAACTTTTACTAAAAATCAGAAAAAAAACACAATCAATCTAAACTCAAATATCACAAAACATACAATAAAGGTTTAATGTAAAAGCACTAGTTGTTAAACAAATCCATTTATGATCATCATTATTATTGTTTTGCAAGTCATACGTGCCTTTCTTCTAGTTTTCTTGTTTCTTTGTTTTTTTCCATTTCACAGTACTTTTTTCGTTTTTTTAGAACATTAGTTATGTTTTGTATTTTTTTTTCTTTTCATTCATTATTCTTCTGTCCTATTGATCTTTTTTTTTTAATTTTTTCTAATTACCAAAATACTTACTTATACCTTTCTACTAGTTCTAATTTATACTTTTTTATGTACATCATTTTTTCTACCTCTTTAATTTGCATAACCTTTGTCTTAATTTTGTTTATATATCATACATTGATTTCATTTTTTTTTGTCTGTACTCTCTGCAAACATGATCATATCATTGGCAAATTAGTTTATCTATCCTATCTATCTTATCTATTTTTTAATTTCTGTTTTGATTGTGTTCCACTTTTTATCTACTCAACCTTAAAAATACCTATTTTGTTTTTATTTATTTTTTAAGTCATCTTTGTCTATTTTTTAGTTTTTTCTAATCCTAATTCTTGTTATTGTTGCTTTCTTTACTTTTTTTAGTTTTATATCCAACTCAGCCATTTGTTTCCTGTATCCGTCTCCAGGTACTTTCCAAGTCTCCTCATGTAGTTTGTAACTATCAGTCTCTTTTTTCTTAGTTAGTCCTTTGCCTTTACCTATACTGGCATTCTAATTTTCTATCACAATATTGCAGCAACTTTGGTCTTCTTTCTCTAAGATGCTTTTTACTTTGCTATATACTTCATCTTTAACATCTGATTGGTTAAAATGTATTATTAGTATCACAGTCGTATATCATCTATACTTATCACTCTTTTGAATAGCTTCTTACTCACTAGCACTCTCACCTTATTTTGTCTGTGGCACTGACTCTTATTATATCAGTTTATTTCTCAGCATTTTACGTCTTAAGATTTCTAGTTTTTTATTCTTTAATAGAGTTCTGACGTTCTAGGTTCTAATTTTAATTGGTGATCTTGGAAAACTATTTTAACTTCTGTATTGACTACCTAGTTTATAAAAAATTAAATAACGTCACCAAAACCGAAGCAGCACTTTTACCAAAAATCCAGGAGACTTTAAAAGATTTTACCAAACTTTATCTAACAACTGGATATTTGCAAATTAATCAATCAATAAAAAAAACCACAAGCCATACACCGCTTCTGCAGCTCTGTATGGAGGAACCTACTTATTTACGGTAATGCCAATTTAAGAGTTTTGGATGGATTCCTGGGTACTCAAGTTTTGGTCTACTTAGACAATATTATGGTTTACTCCCAAAATCACAAACAAAACATTAACCATTTCTGCAAAGTATTGGAACGACAAAAAGCACGTTTTGTTTTATGCCAGTGCCAAACTAACGAAGCCACAGAAAAAAGTTTATTTAAATAATTTGGATTGTTTGGCAATTGTGTGGGCAGTGAAAAAAAATAAACTATTTAAACTAAAAACCGACAATAGAGTTTTGGTTTGGTTGAACATGTCTATTGACGCCAAAGCAAAATTGACTTGATGGTCACTAATCTTACAGGAGTTAACGTTCTTGCTAGAACATACTCCAGAAAGTACCAACATTTTACACAATGTTTTGTCTAGAAACTTGGGAGACAAGTTAGTACATTTAGTCTTTAAAGCCAATGATTGCTTTTTACCGCCCAAAACCAACAACCAAAAGACATTCAGCAACCATACCAGAACACTTGCCAGCTCCCATCCGTCACGCAAGAAAACGCTCCAAGTCAATCTACTCGAAGGTGAAACCCTAGCAGAAATAGTACGCTGATGCCAAAAGGAATGTCCACAAACCAGAGGCCCAGAGGCATCATCCAAAAACGTCTAGCAAACTCGGATTACCCTAGAGATACGGCAAATTGCTCTGCTGGATGGAATCAACTATCTGTACCACAAAAAGCAAAACAGAAAGCTTTAACGTACCACCACAATAGCGACATTGCAAGCCGTGGGTCAAAGCTGTGCCACTTTCATCAGCGACCAGTAAAGCCACTATCTAAGCTTTAGAAAACGATTTAGTCCACAGTTGAGAATACCCAATGATCCTCTTGTTGGACAATGACCCACAATTCTAAAGCCAAACGTTCAAAAACACCTTGCAACGTTAGAAAGTTAAACAGCATATTACTGCCACTTACCATGCACAGAATTTGCCCGTCGAGCGGCGTCACGTAGAACTCAAGAAATCTATTAGATCTTTAATGGAGAAACATCCGAGGAATCATTGGGACAACAGTAGAGCCAATGCCGTCACCGCAATGACGACAAATTAGCTTCTACTAGGCCACAACTTGATGGAGCCAGGAAAGTAGGATGTTTCGACCAAGCAATTACCTGACCAAGACAGAAGACTTTAAAAACCAAGTTTAGGCCTCATACCGCGAAAAAAAATCTGCAAACGGCCAATATACGGACTTACGTTCTAGAAGACCAGGCCATGATGCAAGGCAGGGTCAAAGGTTTTGCCAATAAATGAATAGGTCCTAAAAGAATTATCACTACAGCAGGCTCCAACTGCTACTGAGTAGAAGATTAAGCTTATCTTACAGACCTCACACCAAACTCCACCTTAATGACATCAGACCTACACCACCTACCGGACTACTAAATAGAATTTACTAGAATGTTGCCTTTCTTCAAGAAAAATTAATACTAAATGAAAAAACGACGTTTCTCTTTAGATATCAGTTCAGTCAATCAACATCAACCATGAGAAGAGTCTATGATATAGCTACGGTTTCGTATATAAACCGTTTTTTTTACCAAAACTCAGTACAGCACGGGCCATTATGTACAAATCTTTAAGAAGTCAATCACTCTCACAGCAGCATTTCAAAATGGCCACTTGGGCATACGCTGCGCCGTTTCAACGCCTTTTCTCTACGCAACCTAGCTGCACACCTAAGGAGTCTACGGCCTCTGGTGGACTTGAGCAAGCAATTTATGCCATCATTGATTAGACAAAGGCTTTCTTGGTGTCTACACACACAAACCCCAAGGCCCGGTAAACCTTTCCAGGGAGTCTTCCAAGCCCCGGTGCACACCATAACCGAGCAACAAGTAAAAACAAACACCCAAGAAAGTGTCTCGCTTACAAGCAAACACCCATCCTAGTATATGATAAATGTTTGTACCGTATAATTTCCAACAAAAATTATACCAAAACTTTATTTAAAATAAAGCAAAAAACAAAAAGTATTGTAAGTGTACGGTAACAAGAAAAAATGTATATTACAAGTTTGTGCAACTTGCAAATAAATCTTACTCTTGAAGCTCTTTTACAATTAGATTCCGATAATGTATGCATTGTTTGATATTCAGTATTGTATTAAAATTTTATGTGTGAGAGTATTTAAACAATAAATAGTTATAGTTTAAAAAGTATTTTTATAAATTGCCCAAATGTGATATAGTGTTAATAATAATAATAAGTATTTCGTTTGCCTATAACATAAAAAAAATTGATTAAACCATTTATATTGCAAATAAATTCTATGTCTAAATTATAAGCAACTTTAGCAAACATTTAGTATTTATATACAAGTCAACCATTGTAATTTAATGCAAGTTTAAAATTGTTGCGATATTTAGTAGTTTTAAACTAGTACAGTAATAAAAAATTCAAAATAAATTTAAACTAATGTGATAATCTAAAAATAACTTACATTTTTCATTGTTCCTAATCGGACAGCATATTAAAGATTCTTTTCTGTAGCCGCAAGTAACCACCGGATTTTTATATGATAACAACTCATGCTTAACAGTATTACATTGTGAATAATACTTGCACACCTCAGTCGAGTTACAATTATGTGGATAGTAATATTGCTCTAAAAAAAACACAAAAACATTGTTTGTCAATAAAACATCAAATTGTCATAAAATAACAATATTGTACAACTAAGACTACATAAATACTAAATAACTTCTGTTTCTAATCTAGTTTGTTTTATAAATTATCACTAAATTTTGTTTTCAAATATGTTGTTCTTAATTAGCAAAAAGAAATGTCAAATATAATTAACATAAATCAATCACTAAATAACAAAAACCAAACATAATTTAAAAGGTTTATTTCTAAAAATTTGAAGCTAAATTTACTATCAATTTTTATTAATTCTTTGATAAACTCTGATAATCATTTGGAAACCAAACTGTTTAATAACGCTTAAATCCACATTGTCTTCCAACAAAACAAAAACGCAATACATGCAAGTATTATAAAAGGGTAGTAACCAATACCAACCTAAATCATCATTCTTGTGCGGCAAACCTCACGGAATTAATTATTGTTTCTTTAACAAACTTGCAAAAAAATTGCTCAAAAGCAAGTAAACACTACTAAACTACACAATGAGCCAACTATTAAAACAACACTCAGCATCAAAAGTACTAAAAATCTGTAGAATGCATTTTAGGCGCAAAGCAGTCTTATATCAAAAAGTTTGTCTTAAGTTTGAAGCAGGTGATGGCGGAATGGGACACTTCTGCGACGCCGTTTCGGCGCCGCCGTTTCGGCGCGGCAAAATCAACTAAAAACTTAGCCATAAAACTAAATGAGTGAGTTTACCTGCCCTTTGTCTAGAGATACCGGTGGCATCCACAGAATTGATGTGGAATAATAGATTTCTTAAAATCCCACGACGGCAACTCATCAGACAATGCTACAAATATTTAACCAACATGAGTATTGTGTAACAATAAATTCCACAACAGCCTACTCATAAAACTGTAGAAATGCGCAGCGTGGCTTCTAAACTATAAGCCGGTGTAGCTTGTTGCAGTATAACTTCTGAATGAACGCAGCTTATCAAAGAACACACAACCGTTTGTGTGTGGACAGACACAGAAGGTTAAGCATTTGCATTAAAACAGCTTTTAAAATTTTCTTGACTAAGATACAGTATGTGGTACACTTACAATATTGGCGTTAAAACAAATTGATATAAAAAAAAGCATAACTTAATTAATAATTTTGTTTGACAGCGCTAAACTCAGCTTATGTCGGACCAGATTACATTCTAAAATACGTTTTATAGCCATCGCAATTGTTGTATGAACAATAAAAATACAGAATATACTAAGAAAAGAAACAAAATAAACTAAAACAACTACCCCTGCCAAGTATAGACAAAAGAACAAACATTTACTAAAATATTAGTACTAACCAACACTGCAGAGATAAAAAGAAGAAGAAAAAAGAAAAAAAAAAACACTGCTTAAGAGAAGCAAACTGACAAAATTGACTAAGCAATTTTTAAAAAGTAGACACGCCACAGACAATGCAACTTTCAAAATAAGCAGAGTTTATCTGGAAACTAAGAAACACAAAAAACTAATCCTAAATGGAGTTTAAGAATCTGATTTTTTTAATCTGGTTTCAGAAAAACTACCAGCCTGTGTGTTGGGCTATCATCCACTAAAATCTTATTTTTTACTTGACGCTATAGTGTTTAATTTGGTATTAGCTCTAAGCTTTTTATCAAAATAAGTACGCTTGGATACGCATTCTGCGCACTCTAGATGTATCCAGCCTTCCATGTCATATCATGTGTTAGATCTTGATCCTTGACAGGTCTTTTTTTAACTTTGATGCATTGAACTATCTTTGTTATATATCACTCACTCAGTTTTATCTCAAGTTTTATTTTTGCATATTCTTACCGTCTGCACTCGAAAAATACGTGCTTTACCGTTTTCACTAGAATACACTTACTGCACTTGTTGTTATCTGTACGTTTAAATCTCTCCAAGTAGTTTTTGAAGCATCCGTGTTCACTTAAAAATTGCGTTAAAAAGTAGTCCACTTCCCCATGTTTTTGTTTGACCCATGACTTTACTTCTCTTATTAGCGTCTTTGTCCACATAGATTTGCCAGTATCTATTTGCCAATTGTCCTGTCATTTCTTTATTGATTTTTTAAGGATTTCTTTTTTTTTGTCTTTTCCTTGTTTTGGGATAACTTCCTGTACTCTACCATGTGTTTGATTAGCATTATTGCTGCTATAACTAAGATCGCATCTGTTGAGATGGTACTGTATCCACTTGCTATTTTCAACAAAAGTCTTCTCTGTTGTAATATTATTATTTCCTTGTACTTTTCGTACTTAAACACATGTCCCCAGATTGGAGCAGCGTACAGTATGATCAAGTGACCATTTATTCTTGGCATTAGTCTGCTTAGCGCTTTCACTGTTTTTTTTTACTTTGTCTGTGATTTTTCTGACGTGTTCCTTTATTTCTGCGTTGTGGTCAAACCATACTTCTAAGTATTTTATGGCTCTGTTTAATAAAAACTCAGTTCCGCCTGTTTCCTTGACTCCGTATAGGATCACTGCCTCCGTTTTACTTAATTTGTAATGTTTAGGCCTTTTTCTTTTCATTTCTATCGTTTTATTTGCTTTAGAGACTAGGTTTTTCTCTAACTTAGAGGTTACGATTACTGCAGTGTCATCTGCAAAGCATACTAGTTGCACTCTTTCCAATCTTTGCAATTCCAGCAGGTCGTTGAAACAAATATTCCAGAGTAATGGTCTTAATATGGATCCATGTGGAACTTCACACGTCATGATCATGTGCCCTTTTTCACCAATTTTCAGTTTCCTGTTAGTTAGATAGTTTGTTGTAATCTTCATCATTGTGTTTTCTACTCTCATTTTTTGCAGCGTCTACAGTATACCTTTCCATGGTATAGTGTTAAAAGCATTTTGTATGTCTATAGTTATAAAAAGACAAAATTTTCTGTTTTTAGTTGTTTTGTTTTTAGCCTCTTGAACTATGTTCATGAGCTTCTCTATTGTTTTGATGGTTAATTTCCCCTTCTTGAAGCCGTATTGGTCTTTAGATAGCTTATTTTCAACCTCTTCCTTTAATCTATTAGCAACCATATGTTTGTATAGTTTGACAAAGCTATTTGTTAAGCCCAGCTTTCTGTATTCCATTCGTTTTTTTTTTGGTTTTTCAATCAACACTAGTCTAGATTCCATCCATCTATCAGGAAAGCTTCCTTTTTTAAGTTGTTGATTAAATACCTCCTAAATTGCCTCCGGTACCTTTTTTATTGCTTCCTTTATAATTTTTGGTAAGATTTTATCTAAACCCGACGCCATTTTGAGCTTGGTTTTATTTAGTTCTCTCTCTAGTTTAGCTCTAGTATATTGCTCTACTTTTTTCATCTTTATTTCATTCTATTTAAAGATTGGGTAAGCTGTGAATAGCTTTTCTGCTCATTTCATTTGTTGCTCATTGGTTAGCGTCATTCTATGTTTGAGACAATCTAGTATACCAGTCTTCAAGTATCATTGTCTATTTCTTTGCATAGCACTTGGCACAATTTTTTTGCGTTTAATTTTATATCTTCCACTTAACTTTTTTTTTGTAAGTTATGCTAAAATCAAGGTTCCTACTATCTCTATTAGACTCCCTTTTTGCCTTGCACACTCAATCTTACGTACGTCAAGTATATCATTCCACTATTAGATTTTTTGGTTTCCTGTTATGCCTCTCTTTTTTTGAATGATTTCTTAACCGCTTCGATTTTGTATCTCATAAGTTTATTGAGGTCTATGCTTGATTACAAACGTCTCCTTTTTTAGTATGGTTTTAAAATTTGACATTCCTTTCTTGGTTGTTTTCCAGCCTTTATTTGGCTTTGTTTCTTCCTTTCTTTTATTTTCATTTTCTATTTCATAGTAAATATTTTTGTGTAGGCTTAAGTTTTTTTATCCGCTACCTTCCAATTTCTTGCTCTATTTATGAAAACCTTGCTGCAAATTGTTATGTCTATGATTGATGTCGACTCTCCTTTCACAAAAGTTGGGCTTTTTCCCTAATTTTCCACTACTAGGTCTAGGTTATACATCCATTCTACAGAGTCTCTATAAATGTTTGGGATTATGTAATTACTTTAAATATGCCGCTTTTTTAAAGTTGTGCACCAAATTATTTACTTTGTTTTGACAGTTTAACTTCACTTGTCAAGCAAGTTTATAAATATAAAATCACTATTTTACTAGAGTGACAAAAACGTACATTACATGGTTACATAAACCCAAACTTTTATAATGACCCTGTACTAGTATTGTGCTTTTTTGGTCATCCTGTGCACTTCTCCAGAGTCTTGATTTAGAGTTGAAATTTCCAGCTATGATCACCCTATTTTCCTGTTTCTTTACATCATTGCCAAGTTTTTGAAGATAGCTCTTAAATTTCTTAACTGTTTTGCTTGGTGACCTGTAGCATGAGTAGAAAATCACCTCTTTTAATTTGACACATACAAACCTTTGGTTTTGCAGCCGTATGCTTTGATCTACTTATTGTAAATACGTATGGCCGCATCTCTACCTTTATCTACCATCCACAGGTCTCCTTCTGTCATCTTTTTATTTGGTTTGGCAATTATGCCAATCAATATCTACTCTATTTATGTTGGCATTTTTGTGAAAAAGGTCCGTTGCAGGTTTGTCTCTCCTTACATTGCTTTACAAGCATTTCAGACAGTTATAACATCGTGTTGATGTTAGGAATTCTTTTACCCTCCCCTTTAACCATTTTACTTCAACCTTTTTTATTAGAGCATTGGTATGTTCTATAGGCAGTTTTAGTAGCGCATATCTTAGGTTTTGTTTATTTTTCTTTCCGGATACTTTGATTTTACACTCATTTACATCTAAGTCTATATTGCATTCTTTTTTTTATTGCTTCTAAGGGTGTGGCCACAACGGAACTTCGACCATCGAACAGCGCTCCGAGCATAGAACACTAAAATGTGTTCTAAGCTCGAACCCTCGCACATCGCTCGAGCCTCGTATTTATATGAACTAAAACCGGCGTAAGAGTAAAACTATTTAGTAATTAAAAAATATAATGTATTAATTTTACTCTCACGCCGCTAAAAAAGTTTCAGTTCAATATAAATACGAATGGGCGGAGCACTGTTCGATGGTCGGATCGCCGTTGTGGCCACACACTAATACATCCTTTTTCTCTGTGGTTTTGTGTAAGTCAAGCAATATGCATGATTTTCCACTAATCATGTGTGCAGATGCTCTGCTACCCAGTTTCCTTTTCACCTCTTGTGTAAGTTCTTCATTGTCTTCTTTCTTACTAATTAAGTTGATTTTTACATATCCTTCTTTTGCCCGGGTTATGTTTTTTACCGTTACCCATTCATTTACTTTAATTTTGTTTTTTAGTTTGTTTACCATTTCTGCATACGATCAGTCTTGTTCAGTACCTAGTTTTCCTTTTCTGTGTCTTCATTTGTATTTTTTTGTTTATTCATTTTAACTTGTATTGTTTCTTTCATTACGTAATCCAGGTCAATCCAATTTCAATCTGTAGTTTTTCCGTGATTTTCCTCAAATTATTATGCATACTTTTAATGGTTTTATTTTTATTACCCCCATTTATACCTATTATATATGTATGTCTTTCTGGTCCGGATTTTCCAAACTTAATTTATTCACCTTCATGATGGTACAGATTCTGATAATGGTTAAGCCACCACTTTTAATCTATCCATTTCAGATTACCTTTCATATTTGTGGGTGTCTTTCAAATATTTTCTTTATTATGGCATTCTCTATTGATACGTCTGTTTCAACTAAGGGAATTAGGTTTTTTTCTTTGCTTTCTAATAGACTTATCATAGATACTAGCTTACTAGTAAAATTTTCTTCCATCAATTTGAGATTTGTTCATTTTTTTAGTTGTTCTAGGTCCTCCGCAGTACCCATCAACTTTTTTAATCTTGTTTTATTTGTCTTTTTTTCTTGTTCTTGCTCTACATTTGTGGTTTTGTGTTTTTCTGCTTTCTTTCTACTGTTTATATTTCTTTCTACTTCCGCTAAGAAAGCTTCCATGTTCTTTCTTTTTACCTTACTCATCTGGAAATCAATTCTGTTTATTGCTTCTTTAATTTCCGTCTTGGTGCTTACATGTCTTTTTATAAAAGTAGACAGTGTCCTACTTTCTTTTCATATGTTTATTAAGATTTCTTTTATTTTGTTGAGGTGGCTGACGTCCTGTTTCAGCTCAGCTAAATGTTCATTGTCTATTTTGCTGCTTATTCCTGTGTTCATCTTCTTCCTCTTTCTGTTCTCTTTGGTAGCTAGTCTAGTGGCCGTTTTCTTCATCTACTCATTTAAGTCTAAATACAACCCACGGAGCTTTCCCTACTTCTTGATTCACTTTTTTTTAATTTTCTTTGCCAGCTTTTGCTTTTCTAGTGCCTTTTCTTTAGTGGGTATTTTGAAATGTTTTATTTGCTTTGGTCCCATCTATCGTCTTCGAGTTGTGACTAGTGAGGCTTCTTATTACTCTTTTACTACTTTTACTAAGCAAATCTTTTTTGAAGTCAGAAAGTTCTTGACCTGGTATATTTATGTTAGTTTTGAAGATTGTCTGGATCTAGACAGTCCTATCTTCCTCTTCTTCTTTATCATCATCCACCACATTATCTACCTCATCAATCGATCATCTCTTGTAGTCATTACAGTTATTTTGAATGCAAATTGTCACATCCATAATATATTAGAAGCATATTAGTACTTCTTATGCAGACAATACCGAATGGCTTTCAACAGCAAAATAAGAAAACTAACGTTACCATAACGTTATCAGAAATATCTTTAGTACAGCTTCAAATATTGCTTTGGCTTGCAAAACCACCAGACTAAAACTGAAACATAATGAGTTGGCAACAAATTCCGTACAGTTTAGATTACTTGCCACACCACCTCTAAGTTACATAGAACAATATTAAACAGACATTGATTATCTTATATTAAGCACAATACAAATAGTAAACTTTTGTATTAATGCACGTAGAGATGTTACTCATTATTGACTTTTTTGTGTTAATTATAATTTTTTTGAGTAGATTGGTTAATTCATTCTTAAAAGTAAAGCATTAGTTTTCAAAACCATAGCACAATGTTTACTGGGTGGTACATTTTATTTGAATCATTTTAATTAATATGTTTATAAAAATTAAAAATATCTTACTTGGTGCATTAGATGGGCAACAAATTAAATGTTCATTTTCTTGATACCCGCATATAGTTGGAGCAACACCTTTCCAGAATAAACTAGCTACGGTCTTACATTCTGAATATAATGTACAAGTTTCGTTTGCTGTATTACAAGGATTAACTTCAATTAGTGCACTTGACTTGATTGCTAAAAAATATATTATAAAAATATTTATTTTAAATTAGACTTCAAAAAATATATTATAGAAGTATGCTCCATATACTTACATGCATTTAAACTGGTGTCGCCATTTGTGCTGCCACTTGTATTGCCATTTAAATTGCCACTTGTGTTGCTACTTGTAGCACCACTTGTGTTGTTACTCGTGATGTTAATTGTGTTGTTACTTGTGTTCCCATTTGTGTTGCCACTTGTGATGTTATTTATGTTGACACCTGTGTCGTTACTTGTCGCCCCACTCTGCTGACTCGGTAAAGTATTGGTCCTAATGTTAAACATCGGGCAACATATTATTGGTTCAAATCCAAGGAAACCACATATTGGAAAGCATGTTTTTTCTTTAAATGAAGTATTGCATTGCTGAAATAGCGTGCATTGGCCAAAATGAGTGTTAGTGATATTACATTGATCTAAAAAATAATAAAAATTATTTAGTGAAATACATACAAATATTTTATTTGTAATAAAATTTGTTGTAAGTAAACAAAAATGTTCAGTTAATTGTTTTTGATTTGATCGTTGCTCATTTTTAAGTTAAAAATAAAAGTGTTATTAACAAATAAAAAATATATAATTTTTTGATTGCAATTTAGTATAAAGTTTTCCATCAATTTAATTGCCGCATCATGAGCTACGCAAGGTCAAAGGCAAAAAAGTTTAATATAGTAATTTGCAAATATCTCAAAAACGGCAATCTTTACCAAAAAAAAAATTATACTTGATACGGTTTACTGTAAAAATTTAATAAATTTTTTTGTTAATAAGGCAATTGTTTATGAGATATAGCATTTATAAATTTACTAAAAAACTAGACTTATAAGAACTGTTTTGTTTTATGTAAGAGACAAAGAGATGCTGAGGAACGTGTTTGAGCACCTATCGCGCTTTTTTGTTTGTCTTTGTATAGGCATTCTCAAGTATGGGACAAGCCAAAGTGTATAAGCACCCGGCACACGCTCTTATTTGACCTTGCAGTCAGCGCCCTTCAACAATCCAATGTGTATAAGCACCCGGCGTGCGTTTTTGTTTGTCCGTGTGTGGGAGTTAACGTGTATTGGAACACGCTGACGCCGACGCTAAATAAACTGAGTATCAAAACGGTGATAATGACCAAAACAAGTATTTGCTCTGGTGTATAATAGTCAAACGCCCATCGTTTCTTACTTCATTGCACTCCCGCTTGCGTGTATGGGCACATATAGGGATGCACGTTGAACTTTAGAATTAAAATGGTAGAACCTTATCTTGGCTGCTATAAAAAGATATTTTTTTAGTTGCGGCCGCCAGACGTCTCAAATCTCTTCTTTACTTGGCTAGAGCAATAGCAAATGAGTGAAAAAGTATGAAAGAAATATTGACTACGGAATCGGAATATAATACTCCTGGTACAACCACAAGATTCTGCATTAATTTCTTGAACGTTGCTAACCACCGACCATGGGCAAATCCTACGTACAACTCACAACAGGCAAAAACACCAAACATAGCTTACTTCTTAATTGCACCAAAATTAAGTGAAACAATTGTATTAGAGCATGCATAATTACACAAAAATGAAGCAAGCAAAAAAAAACGCATTATAAGCAGAAATACACCCGATTCCACCAAAAAAATACCAAAAAAACATTTGCGTCAGCGTTTGCAGATAATATCATTCTCATAACCACTCGCTCAAAAACTAAAAGACCACAGGCATCTCGGTACTCATACAATGTACACAAAAAACAAACAAATGGTGGTCACCGGCATCTTTAAAAGACGCATCAGTGACTATTGCTCATTGGTAAAAAAAATAGTTTATCAAAATTCTGCATAGATTTCCGGAAACACAATGCAGCGACCAAAAATCCACAAAACTTTTAGATAGATCCAAATTTTCACAAAAATTTATTAAAAAACTGGGTATTGGCAGATCTTCCTAAAAAAAACAGCACCGTTACTACACGACCTTTGCAGCGCCGGATGGCGGGATTTAAAAGTTCCAGATCATGCAATTTGGCTTAAAAAACGTCCCCGCATTGTTTCAGAAATTGATGTCAAGAGTGTTGAAGAGTCTTCTGTAAAAATTTCTGCATCTATACCTGGACGATATTCTCGTATAGAAAATTATAAAAACCATTTTAACTACCTCCGCAGTCTTAGAACGCTTTCAAGAACATGATTGCGGTAAAAGAAAAAAAGCCATTGCAGCAGCACCTAATTTTGACCCGGAATACGTGTGAAAAACGAGACCGCCAAAAAAAGCCTTTAAGATAATCTAAGCAAGCATAGACAAACCACTTAAACTAGCTCCCGACTAGGTTACTGTTGCTAATAAATGCGTTAATAAAAGGTGCTCTACCAAAAAAAAAGCTTCAGACTTAATTTCACTTAAACACTCTAAAAAGTATAACCATAATTTAAGTCATTATTAAATGACCTGGAAAATGCTATCAAAATTTGACAGATTACAATGCAAATTTTACGTGATAGTTGCTATTACTAACCAAGTTTATTTACACATCAAACATGCTTTCAAATACATCAATCTGCTGCCTGATGCATTGTCCCGCAACACTAGTGACATACTTATCAATGACAACAACAAAGGTATGGAGCTAATGCTACCTTCCAAAGTAGAACAAGCACAACCACCACAAATCCTAAACATGTCCCAACGACTGTGGCAAAGGTATTGCCCATTACCGGGTGCTCCAAGGTAGGATAGAAATAGTAATGTTTTACTACAAGCTCAGCGCAAGGTACTAAAAGCACACTACTCCACCAAATTCACTAGATACCCAGGCTAAGAAGAGACAATAGCCCGGATGCCCGCACGTTTTTTTGGGGTTACTTACTTTGCATTTGGACAAGAAAGCACATGTACACTCCGGTACTGTTGAAACCACAAACAGCAGTTAAGTAACCCGTGAAAAAAAAAATAGCAATCAATTGGCCCGTTTGATACTAAAGTGAGGAACAAAGTGGCGCTGACCATTATGAACACTTGCGACTTGTAGATGAAGCTTTTGTTTTATTGGTTACCCTAAAATAGTGTTAAGCAACAATGATCCTCAATTTAGTAGCAAGCAGTTTCAGAAAACCGTAAAGCTTTGGAAAGTGATTCACCACACTACAATAAAATACAATCTGCAGGCAAATTTGGTAGAAAAAAAACACGCGGAATTAAAAAGAGCAACACCCACATAACCATATTCCAACAAAACCGCCGGATCAACGCTGCCACTGGATAGAGCCCCAACAAACTGCTTTTGGAAAAGAACCTTAAGCAACTTGGCAAATGCACAGTGGCCCATTTCCCAAAAAATCTGAACAAGAGTCAAAAATTATTCCAATTAAAACAGAAGCTGGTTTATAAGAGTTTTCAAAGTCGCTGAATATAAATTTTAGATCTGCCATTTTATTTTTCTAAATTCAAAATGGCGGATTCAAAATAACGGTCAAAATTTTTAAAATAGTCTGATTACAACAAAAATTGGTACAAAATATTTTTTAACGTCTCTGTTTATAAATCTGATTTTTTTTAATCTAAAATGGTGGATCCAAAATTAAATATTTTATTATTTTTCAAAATACAAAATGATTGTTTTTTTTTATATTTTTAAACTGACCCAGAAACTGCAGGGGCACCTTATAGCACAAGCTCTTGAATGAAATTGACAGATAATATTTTAATCTTTCTTAAAAAAAAAAGAAAACCGTTAATCTTGATCGATCTCACTACTATTTTTATAATTGAACAAAATTGATCAAATATACAACATTGGTAAATAAAAATATTTCACGTAAATGTTTAAGCGCGTTATATATGTTAATTACACTTAACAACATACGAAATATATACTTCTTACCTTCGTCAATATTGTCCATTTTGCCGAATTGGAAAGCAACAAATGATATTGTGGTTTTAACTTTTAATCACCACTTGATTTTCGTGATTTTTACGCGATGTTGCACGTGATGCACGAGGGCCCAACTCATTGTAGACCCGCACCGATATACAGTGGCGCAACCTCTACCAGTTTACGGAATAGTAAACATGAAATTACAAACTTTATTTTTATTTTTAGATTTACTAAGGTTAAAATCTTCAATTATAATTGATAAACAAAACGAGTATGTTATAAGGATGCATTTATAATAATATTATCTTTAATTTTGATATGTAGATGTATACTATGAATATTAGATTGACTTGCATTTCTAACAAGTTATAACATGTAATAAAACAAATGAGAACATAAACAAAAACAATAAATGCATCTTCTTACCTCCGATATGCAACTTTTCAAATCTTTTATCGGCAGCTCCTAAAAAAAATAGATTTATATAATAAAAATAAAATAATGATATTTCTTTTAACCATAACCAAGTTAAATATCAGCATTATTTTTAAGTTGTAAAATTAGTGCAGATGCAAATGTTTAACTTATACCTAAAAAGAAAGAAATGACCTATAATTTAAAAAATTTAACATATTTTTTAAATTATACTATCAAATCTTGCAAATATTTTACAATTCTATTTGTTTTTCTACCATAGCAAAACTTATAATTTAATCTAAGTAACTACATATTGACGGATAAAAAATATAGGCATAAAATTAAAACAAAAAAAGTAAAAAAACAAAAAAATAAACACAAATATTAGAAACAAAACACGCAACGCAAAAAATGTATGGCTTGATTTATTCATCATGCACAAGAGAGTCAAATAACTCTGCGACATTAAAAAAAAACAAGCATTCATGCTTAAAGACCGACAGAGAAATATTATTGAAAACGTGGCAGGAATACGTGAACAAACTTTCTTCAAATGGCAGAAATTAACTTCTTTCTAAAAACTTGCAAGAGGAAACTGATCCAAAAATAACAGAAGAAGAAGTGATCAAGCTATCAAAACATCAATAAACAAAAAATTGCAAAAACCAGATAAAGTGTACCATTAGAGCTACTGCTACTCAAGCTAATACAAAAAAACCAGGTCTATGTACTAGTAAAATTGTTCAACAAAATCTACAAGTCCGGCAAAATACCGCAAGTTTGGTTATTATTGTAATTTCCAAAAAATACACACGTTAAAGAATACGGTGAGTACCGTAAGTAAGTACCGTTTAATAAACCACACATTAAGGATCTTTTTTAAAATATATAATGTGTAACTTTTGAATATATAAAAAAATTATATTTGTCTTTGTATTAAATATTGTTTCTAAGTATGAAGAGGTGCATTGGAAACTACACTATCTTTTATAAATTCTATTCAAAAACAAGATTGTAATTTTGTCGTTATAGAGTTTGCGTGATTTTCTTTGGACGTGGTGTCTAGGTCCGATTGAAAAAGAAACCTACTCGTATTAGACAACAAGCTGCTAAGCAACCATGAGCAAAGTTTCAGACTAATTACGATCACTTCACATCGTAGTAGTCCTACTGCGGGTCTGTGGAATGTTTAGCCTCGTGTTTGTGACTTACGTGAACACTTGTAAGGAAGGATCAGTTTTTGAAAGTAAAAAAGGGTGCAGCGAGTTGCATTATATACAATCCATTCTTGACGCTATATTTTTTTGGTAATCTTAGCAATTAATTAATAGACGACTCTAATTTGCAGGTCCTATAACGCATAGCTAGAGAAATGAATTTTTAGTCTTTCAACTACAAAAAAGAAAAATATCAAAACCAATTTATTAGGTAAATCATTTATTTTCAATATCTTGAAAACCACAGACTTAGCAAGAGCGTTTACAGATACCTCATCGACGTTCAAAACTATTCCGCTCTTAAAAACCAACCGACCATCTAAAAGAAGCAAGGTCCAAAAGTTTTGAGCAAAGAAACACTTCTTCTAAATTCACCAAAAAAAAGGATTTGCTTTTTCACGTCTGAGCTTTTACTTGGACAACCCAGAAAAAACCCAGAAAAAACCCAAGATCTCTACAAAAAAAAAGAAAAGACTCAGCTACAAAGAGATTGCCTCATTGCATCTTTATGTAGCGTTTACTAGTCTAACTCATTTTTTAGTTAAAACCACCAATGAGCATGCTAATGTAATAAACAATGCTCTTACCTTAATGTTTTATAATACTATATCTACTTTAGGCAAAAAACATCACTGGGGTGAGGTGGCTTCAAAAAGTGTTTTACGGTTAAATTACAACTAGGCGTTGTGCCACTAAGTTGGTTGTAGTTTTTGGTAAAACAAGATGTTGTAGAGCTAATCATTAATCGCTTAAAAAAGCAGAACCAGGGGCTCAAAGTCAATAATAGATGCATCTTTCACACCGCCGAGTCAAAGAAGCCGGAAGGCCCTCTTCTTGTTCTAGGAATAAGTGTGTACGCACACTAAACAGTACAAGAAATTTGCTAAAATAACAAAAAAATGTGCTACTATAGAAGGAAGCAACAGAAACGGAATTGATTGATCTACCCGGACAAATCCAGGTTGAAGACACACCACTGTCTATAAAGTCGACCAAAGATGCAACACATTAAAGTTTTCCAATACAACCTGTATCATTGTTGAGCGGCCGTAGCAAAACTGTAACGCAAACCTAATGTAGTGCAGGGCACTATAACCTTAAGAACCATGTGTTGATAGATTGTACAAACTAGGGTTTTGCGGATTGAGCAAACTAAATTAGAATGTGTTTTCAAACTTAAATAACGATAAGCTAAAGACGTGTATTTACTTATCTAATTTTTTTATGCCACAGTTTTCCTATAGTAACTTTTCTTACAATTGTCAGGATCAGCTTGGTAGACAAGCGGAAGCCAGGTACCATTGTAGCGTTGGCATAACTCGCTCACAACATACTACCTTCAATAATATGGCTGGAAAAATTTTACGCAAAGAAATGTAACGTCAACTTCCATTATATTGTCTAGGAAAGTGATAACACAAATGCATGGATAAGCAATTTCACAATTTTATTATCAGTATTAAATTAGACACATTAAACTAAGGCGTTGAATATATATAATAGATGTCACACTAGCGACTCTATAGAGGCCGGTACAATCAGGTTAATACTATGATTTACTCTATTAGTTAAGTACTACAAAAAATATATGTGCAATAGCTTTATGTGACCAAAGCAATGGTGAGCAGCTGAGGTCAAAAGAACAGAGTCTATCTGTTGATAACTTGGTAAAAAGATGGATTATTGGTTCTTGGAATGTGAGTAGAGTATTTGGCAAGGAACAAGAATTGTTAATATTGTATGTGTAAGTGAAACAAAAAAGAAAAAGAAAGAAGTGGATATTATGAATAACGGTAGTTTGGTTTTGCAGTCTGGTATAGATGATTGGATGAGTGTTTGTCAAGATGTAAGTATAATTTTAGTTCTTACTGCCCAGGAACATGCAAGAACATATGAATTAGTTTTGTCTAGAATCTTATAGATACGTATAAAAATTGGCATCCGTAGATGCGCTTGTCAATAGTAAAAATGAGAATGTAGAGTTTTAGCAAAGTCTGAATAAAACCTTGAGTTCCAGTAAACCAAGCAAAAAAAAATTATTTTGAGGTTTGAATGGCTGTGTCAGTACCCAAAGAGTTAAATCAGCAAAGGTTTAGGAAAGTATGATGATGATAGAGTGAACAAAAATAGCAAGAAGTTAGTAAGTTGTGCGTTGAAAAGGAATTATTTATACCAAACACATGATTTAAGCGCAAACTTTTACATGTATACACGGCATAGGGGTGAGCCCAAAACGATAACTGACTTTATTGTGTATGATAAGATTAAGAAGTTTTATTAGAGGTACTTGAGCGGTACGTTGAGCTGAGTGTAGAATTGATTATTATTTTGTTATATCAAAAGTGGACTTTGGTCGTAAATTTATTAGAAAAAAGCAGAAGAAAACTAAAGAAGAAGAAAAAAAAATCAAAATTACAGTATTAGAGAAAAATATGAAAAAACTCTTAATGAAAAATTAGTTTGACAAAAAAAAAATTCAATAAAAAAATGATAAAATGAAAACATTAAAAATGTGTGGAATAGATTTAGTGACAATAGTTTATGCAAAAGATGTGTATGGAGTAACGGTGGTTGAAAATATAAAGAAGATGCCTGGTGGAAAATAAAAAAAAGTGAATTGCAGAGAAAATTGAAGTAGAAAAAAGTAGGTGGCGTGATGTGTTAAAAAAGAAATAAACTGAACGCAAAAAATAGTAAATATACGTAAGAAATAAATAAGAACAAAAGAATGAGAGAATGCAGAGGACGGTATTAGAGAGCGCTAGAGAGAATATTTTGAGCAATGGTATGGGGACAGTGTAAATCTTATTGCAGACAAAAGAGAGACAAAAATGGCGGATAATCTAATCGCATATAAAGTGATAAAAGCTATAAAACTGTTTGAAATTGTAAAGCTGCAGGTGTAGATAGGATTACTAGTGAAATGTATCTATGGAAAAGTGTTTGGAAGAGTATTAATTGAGAGAGTGCGTAAAATGACGACTGAAAAGATTTAGAAAGTACAATGTGGTTTTCTGTTAGGTAAGGGCTGTATGGACCAAATGTGTGCACTTCAACAAGTATATGAAAAATGTATGACAATGATGAAGAAAATGCACTGTGCTTTTATTGATTTAGAGAAAGCATATAATCGAGTAAAAAGACTTATGATATGAAATGTTTTATAAGAGTATGGGGTAAATAAATGTTTAGTAAATATTATTATTGCAAACTATGATGGTAGCAGAGCGTGCGTTAGGGTGGAATTATACACTGATTAGTTTAATACCAGGTGTCAGCCAGGAATAGGCAGGAATGTCTTTATGGATAAACGCGTAAGGAATGCTTGTGAAGACATTAACGGTGTACGGAGGATAATATAAATATGAGAGTAGTGTTGCATGCTGACTATGCTGTGATAATGTGCGAGAATAAAATCTGACCTAAATTTGTCAAAGATAAATTTTATAGACTGTTTATTTAAGTATGCTATTCATGTCAATGCATTTGATGCTTTTATAATTGCAAATTACACATATATTCTCTTAATCAGTATTAAACTTATATATAAAATTATTTCCAATTTTGCGATTAATCCTGAATGAAATATAAACAACTAATCAGATCTAGCAATGTGTTATACTAGAAATATTTAATTAATAATTAGAAATCAATAAATAATTTATATTAAACAAAATTTTAAATTGTTAAATTAAATTAAACAACAAATGATAATGCATGTGATATTGCAAATGTGGAAGACATTTTTAGTGTAGTTTTACCCGGTAATGTGCCACCTCACAAACGAGTAATAAGAATGGGTCAATTCAAAACTAATGGAAAGCCTCGTCTATTAAAAGTTGAATTAAACGCATTTTGTAATGTCAAAAATATTTTAACTAAAGCAAGCAAACTGAAGTCTCTCCCACGCTTGAAACATGTAATAATTGGAAACGATCAAACACCTCATCAAAGAGAGTCAGGATAGTGGTGAAGCTAATTTGTATATAAAATATATAAACGGATCTCCAAAAATAATACAACAAAAAAACTAGAAAATACCCAACAAACTTGCAATCTATTAACTATATATCAGAATACACGTGGACTAGCAACTAAAACGGATATTTTTTATAACAATTTATGTACATTTAGTTATGATATTGTAATGCTTATCAAAACTTGGTTAAGAGATGGAATATTAAATAGTGAACTGTTTTCTGATAATTACTGTGTCTACCAAGCCGACCGTACATTCTGTCGTGGAGGAGGAACAGTCATTGTTGTCAATACCAAGTATAACTCGAAGGCTTTGCTGTTAAATTGACTATACGCAGAGTGACACTAAATTTAATTTGCATTTATATTCCACCGGATTGCTCTCATGATGATTACGTCACCACTTTTGAATACTTAGAATCACAGTTAGATTTGACAGAAAATTCTTTGTTAATGGGAAATATCAATATACTAGAACTATATGCATATATGTCGAACGGAAATGGAAATAAACTTACATCAGCTTTTTCAAACTTTTTACAATGATAACATAATAATATCTTAAATCATAAATCTAAACTATTGGATGTTGTTGTATCGTCCAAAAATCTATTATGTACTGTTGATCGTAGTGATGACAGACTAGTTAAAGAAGACTTGTACCATCCTGCCCTTCATGTTGATATTACTATAGATGCTGGCCATAAAGAAAAACCATTTGAGCTTGGAATAGAACAATATTATTTAAAAAAAACTAATTTTTCTGGATTATACCAGGCTATGTTGGAAGTAGATTGGAGTGACATATATAGTGAATCTGATCTTAATGTATGCTGCACTCTTTTCTATAAACACATATATTCTCTTTTTGACATATACGTACCAAAAAAGTTTACTAGGAAAAATAGTAGCCAATATCCGGTGTGGTTTAGCAAAGACACAATAAAATTAATACGTACAAAAAATCATTATTTAAAATTATACAGTAGAAATAAATAACAATTCTACCGTGAACGTGTAAGTCAGCTTCGCAGAAATATTAAAATCAACGTAAGAGAAGACCATAAAAGTTATATATATATATATATATATATATATATATATATATATATATATAATACGCAAAGTAGCATTAAAAATAATCCTAGTTCATTCTGGTCTTCGCATACCGGGAACTTTAGTATACAACAATGTAGAGTTAACAAACCCAAAAGAGATTGTAAATGCATTCGCAAACTATATTTCTAGTGTATATGTCTCTAAAGATTTAGACTTAAATTTGAATTTAATTTCTAACAAAAATGTGAATGATCTGAGAATAACATACATATCTGATGAAGAAATCATTACTGCAGCAAAAAAGCTTAAGTCAAACCTTACTGCCGGACCTGATCACATACCAGCTTTTATAGTTAAAGATTGCATGCAAGCCTTAGTATTACCTTTGTGTTATTTATATAACAAAATTATTACCCCAGTTTTTAAAAATGGTAAATCATCAAACATCTTAAACTACAGATCAATTGCAATCTTAAACAATTTTTCAAAAATGTTTGAATCTGTGCTTGCCAACAACATTTCAAACCATGTAAAAAATTTCCTAACGGATGCACAACATGGTTTTACTAAAGGATCTACTACGTCAAACTTAATTAATTTTACTCATTATATGTCATATTCTTTAGATAGTAGATTGCAAGTGGATGCAGTATACACTGATTTTAGCAAAGAGTTTGACTAAATACAACATAGTGTAGTGCTAAACAAACTTAAAAAAATTGAACTACATGATAATCTCATAATACTATTGCAGTCTTACTTACTTGAAATAAAACAGTTTGTAGAATATTAAGGTGCTAAATCAAATATCTTTGTGGCTTCCAGTGACATTGTTCAGGGTTCAAATCTTGGTCCATTATTATTTTCTATGTTTGTAAATGATGTCACAAATTGTATTAGTTCTGAGTGTTTATTGTATGCAGATGAATTTTTCGTGCAATAAAATGTGTGTCAGACTGTGAATCTCTTCAACATGATATTAATGCACTGTTGGAATGGTGTAACTTAAACAAGCTTTATTTAAATGTTAATAAATGTTATACAATGTGTTACAGCCGTAAAAGGTCTGCTTTATCGTTTGAATACACGTTAAATAATACTATTTTAGTTAAATGTGATAAAGTATGTGATTTAGGTGTGATATTTGATTGTAAATTGTCTTTTGTACATCATATTGATAGTGTTGTTAATTCTTGTCATACATTTTTAGGATTTATTGTTAGATCATGTAAAAACTTTACTTCAATTGAAGCACTAGTGTTATTATATAATGCGTTTATTAGAAGTAAATTGGAATATTGCAGTATTGTATAGTCTCCACATTATGCTAACCATATTAATATACTTAAACAAGTGCAAAAAAAAATTCTAAAATATTCGTATTTTAAAAAACATAATGTATATCCAGATCGTGATACTGTTTCATATAAAGATTTACTTTTAATGTTTAATGTTGACACCTTGCAGTCTCGACGAAGTGTAAGTTCAATTATTTATTTGTATAAGCTAGTAAATAATATCTGAGATAATCCTAAATTACTAAACGAAATTAAGTTTGTAATACCACGTACATATTCAATAAATCATTTGTCTTTTTCGTATAGTAGAACAAACACAAATCAACACATGAACAGCCTTTTGTATGTTATGTTAAGATTGTATAATCAAATCTATTATTCAGTTGACGTATTTGGAGATAATTACTTATATTTTGTTAAGGTTGTCAAGAGTGTTATGTAAATATTATTTTGGTTTTTAGTTTATTTTTCATTGTTTTTTTTTTCTCTTTTAAATTTATGTTTATGTTTACATTTGTTATGTTATATAATTAATAGTAATATACTATTATTGATATATTTTTATCCTGTAATTGGACAATTATGTCTGTTGGGTAAATAAATAAATAATTAAATAAATAAATAAATAAAATTTGGAAATTATACTTTCATATCAAAAACCTACGAGCGGTACTTAGATAACCGTATTTCTTAAACGCAATGGAATTATTATAAAAAAACATGATAAATAAAATGACTTCTTCTAAACTGTTGCCAGCTTTTTAAATATTTGGTTTATAGAAACTATTTATGTTTAAAATTTGATTTATTATTTGCATATTGTTCAATAAAATATTTTTTAATATCAGTGCTTGTTGGTTTTTATAATAATTATAATAAGCGTAATTAATATTTTAAATTATACCAAAATAACACAATTATTACACAGAATAAACAAATTTTTACTGCAGACACAATGATAATTAACAATACATACGCAACTAATGCAATAATTTACAACATACACTTTCACATACAGAGTTTTAAAAGATACATCAGAAGATTAAACAAATAAGCAAAGTAATGTAGGTCTGATGGATTTCCCACTAGCACCAGTCATTGCAAAACATAAAATATATCATAATTTATACTTTAAAATTAGTTTTTCTCACCATTTGCAATAACTCTTGTTACGGTTAAAATATACAAAAGTAACATCATTCAATAAATGCCGTCTTTGAAATACTAACTGACTACAGTGTTTGGTTAGTGTTTTAAAGTCTGCATAACAAAATTGTTTTTTTTTCAAATTTAAATTACATATAATAATCCCATGACCATGGCAAGATTCATGAGATCAACATTTAATGTCTCCAGGCATCGTTAATTACTGCTATAGTAAAAGTTTTATTTATTTGCAATAAAACTACTCTATTTGTATGTATATATGTCATAGATTTTTTGTCTGTTGTTCTGTAAAAATCTGCTTAGTAGATTGTAAAATAATAAATAAACACAAATTTAATTTTATCAGTTTCTTTTTTAATTTAAGTGTGATATTTAGTTTTACTTAATATGGCACAACAACATAAAAATAATTTTAAATTTTAATGAGTGAAACTACATTAGTTTTAAAAAATTAATTGATTTATCGTTTTACAATCTATCAAAATTAACGTTTTATAAAAAGAATAATTTTACATTAAGTCTTCTACATAGACAAGAAATATTTTAAAGAACGATAGTATCAAATTAGTTTACATAAATGTGTTCATCATGTAGTTTTGTTCTGAATATTATTCTAAAAGTACGATTATACACAGCTTCCGAAGGTGCTTCAGGACGCAAACTAGGCTGAGGCGTCCGAATCCTGGTCGGTGTTATTTTTTGAGTTCTACATGCAAAATCAAGAGAGATTTTATATACATTATAAAAACCAGGGTGACCACCAAGTCAAAAAAAGTATACATTTTTTAACTCTAATTTATAATTTCGGAGATGTAAATATCTTTCCAAAATAATTTTTTTGCAATTTTTCCAAAACGTCGACATTTTTATTTTTTTACGAGACACGCATCATTTGTGACGGAAAACAAGTAGTTTGACATGTATGTTGTTTGTTAAAAATAATTTCTTTAGTTTAAAATGTCAAAAATTACCAAGTTTTCTATTTCTATATTTTTTTATTTATTTTGCGTTTTACAGCTATTTTACATTGCCCCAGAAGTCTTACGACTTGTTTGAAGAGTCTTAAATAGCAGTTGTCAAGTCGTCTTTTTTTTTTTACATAGGCAATTTGCCTGTTCTCTTTCAATACGTCCCCTTAAGGTTGTCGTTCCATCGTGTCCTTGGTCTCCCTCAAGATCTCCTTCCTACTGGTGACTTGTCCCTTGCAATCCTTACTATTCTCCTTCTATCCATCCTCTCAATATGTGCATTCCATTCCATTCTCCTGCTTTTTGACTATTCATTGATGTCGTTCACTCCGCATGATCTTCTTATTTCAATTATCAACTGTCAAATATACTTAATCTAAAATGTGAATGTGAATTTTTAATTTTTAACCGCTTTTAGCTGGATTTTGGGTCTATTTGAAAATATTTTAATAAGTCATGACAGAAGTTTGTTGATTGTGAGTTAGTAGTTTCAATTGGAGTGCCTCGCCCAACCACACAAGTGTTAGTGATTCAAAAATTGGATATTTCTCTTTTAATTTGTCATATAATTAAAAGAGAAGATTGATAAATTCAACTTATTGATTGCGAGACAGTAGTTTTAATTGGAGTGCCCCGACCAACCACTCAAGTGTTAGTGATCCAAAATTAAATGTTTTTTCTTTGTAAACGTTATTTGTCATATAATTTAATGAAAAGGTTGATAAACCCTACTTTTTAATAACAAATAGTTGGATAGGTGGGCGGGCACTCAGTTTATTGATTGTGAGTAAATTGTTTCAATTAGTTGCCTCGACTACCCAACCAGGTTATTAGTGGTTCAGAAACTGATTATTTTATTTCTGTGCAAATGTAACTTGTCATTGTTAATTAGGGGAGAAAGCTGTTAAATCCGACTTTTTGATAAAAAAACAGTCGGGTAGGTAAGCGGGCCAGTAGTTTTAATTGGAATGCCCCGACCAATCCAAGTGTTGGTAATCCAAAAAGTATTTTTTTTTTTCTTTACAAATGTAATTTGTCAATAAATTGGGGAAAGAGGTTGGTAAATTTGTGACTCGGCTTTGCACTCAGTTTATTGATTGTAGGAGAGTATTATTAATTGAAATGTCTTATCCACCTATCCAAGCGTTAGTGATCCAGAAATTGTATTTATAGCAAGTATGTTGCTTTATAAATTATAAATTGCTTTATTTTAGCAAAAATATTCATCAAAATTGATTGCTTATTGTTAGCAAAAAATAACAACAAATTTGAAACTAGTTGAATTAAATGCATTTTTAAGTTGTTTTATACTTATTAATTACAATAAAATAGCTACAAACTTAAAACTTGTTAAATTTTTTATTTACTTTAAGCTTGTAGCAAAAAATAAAATATAAATTGATGATTATTAGAATTATTTTATGCAGTTTTTTTTGTTTGCAACTTGGCTATATATAGATTGAAACTGTACAAAATTATTAGAAATAATAAAAAATTGTTGTCAATATTAGTTCGATAAAAAATAAATTGATTTGTGCTCATTAGAATTAGTTTTTGCAATTTTATGGTTTGCTACTTGGTTAAATTTGGTTTAAAACTGTACTAAATTTATAAAAAACAAAAAGAAATTGTTGTCAGTAATAGCTTAATAAAAATGAAATTGATTTGTGTTTTTTAGAATACATTTTAGCAGTATTTTGGTTTGCAACTTGGCTAAATTTAGTTTGAAACTGTACTCATCATTTGTAAAAGCAGTATTTATATCTGTGATCAAATGTGACAAACCGTCATATGTAAAGTATTTTTTTTGAAATACATATTGCGTTTTTGATAGAACTTGATTAGCTTCTGCTCACCATTCCAATTTTGATTTGATTAGTTTTTTATATGTTTTTAACATACATTATGCAAGTGATATTGGTCGAAAAGATTGAACATTGTCGAGTTTTTTATTGGGTTTTGCCAGTGAGTCCATCGACAGTGACCAATGCAAAGTCCCGTGAGGATAACCTCTTTTCTACGCTTCGGACTGCATGACAAACTCCACGGTGTAATGACGCTTTTAGTGCATCGTAGCTTGTTGTCTAGAATAGCAAACTACTTCGTCTGCCAGCTAGACAACATCAATTGTTGTAAAAAATTACAATCATTCCTAACACAAGCTTTGTCTGTAACATTATCAGCGCTAGTTATAGCCAATTTGGCAAACGCATCAATTTTTTTATTGCCACTGATACCTACTGGGAATCTAGACAAAGTAAACAGTGACATTTAATTCAGACACCTGAAGCAAAATCGAGTGAATTTGTCTATATATAGCAAATAATGATCAAGATATTAATAATCAATAGCGTTTAATGCACTCAACGAGTCTGTACATATAACATAAAATGTACCTGCACTTAGTTGGATGTAGAAAAGAGCCTGGTATATAGCATACAGTTCTGCAGTATAAACACTGCTAACACTTTGCAAGCCAACCCACACCGTTGTTACTTTTTGAGCCATCGGTATAAATAAAAAAAGGCATTTACGTGCATTGCTTAAATTTTTGCAAATTCAGTTTGATATTCAACTGGTAAAGTTGAAGCTTTGCTTGTTCTCGATAATGCAATATTTAACCTTGGACGTTGAAAAGTCCAAGGAGGGTCGCGACAGTAAGACAGTTGATATACATCAGGGAGTTGGAAATCCAGTTCTCGAAGTATGCTGCAATTTCTTACAGCAACCGGTTTTTGGGACCGTATTCTGATGTTGTATAGATTGTTGAGACCATTATTGTATACGACAGAAAACGTCAGATGCAAGCGTTTAGCTTTTAATTTTACGGCGTACCTAACACTCAAGATTTTACGTCGAAGACAGAGTGATGGTTCAGCTGCCTCACACAAAACACTAGCAATAAGGCTAGTGTAGATAGCGCCAGTTGCTATACAAATTCCTGTATGGTGGACAAGATCAACAATACGTAATGTGGATGGTGCTGCAGAGGCATAAATTATGGAACCCTAATCTAATTTTGAACGCACCAAAGCGCGATGCAAAAGTAGCATTAATTTCCTATTCGCTCCCCATGACTTTTTACTTAACGACCTGAGCAAGTTTAGTGCCGGAACACATCTTAATCTCTGATTTATTAAAAGGGGACGCCAAGTTAACGCACGGTCAAATGTGACACCTAGGAATCGAACACATTCTTGTACAGGAATAGGTTCTTCCCTAAGATATAATAAAAGGTCACCGTGTAAGGTTTGTTTTTTACAAAAATGAATAAGCAACGTTTTGCTTGTAAAAAAAGTAAATCCATTGCTATTAGCCCAGTTCAAAATGCGGTTGCTAGTTATTTGAAGTTGACGATCCAATGTTGGCATGTTTCTCGAAGCGCAATAGATAGCTACGTCATCAACATACATACATCCGTTCACCAGATGCTTGATGAACTAACTTATGCCGTTAATAGCTATCATAAATAGCGTCACGCTTAAAATAGACTCTTGCAAAATACCATTTTGTTGCTGACGTATGCCCGAGATGCTATCACTTACACGAACCTTAAACAAATGGGAAGTTAAAAAGCTTTGTATAAACAATGCCATGTTTTCGCAAAGACCCCACGAATAAAGCGTTTGTAGAACATTGTATTTGCACGTCATGTCATAGGCTTTTGCAATGTCAAAGAATACAGCGACAAGATGTTGATTTTGCACAAAAGCATTTTTAATTGTTGTATCCAGCCGAACAAAGTGATCATTTGTAGAACGATGACGCCTAGAACCACATTGTATATCAGCAATTAGACCTCTTGAGTCTAATAACCAAGTAGGACGCTTATTAATCATTCTCTCTAATAACTTGCATAAGCATCTAGTTAGAAAGATAAGCCTATAACTTGTCGGGAGCTTTTTATCTTTACCAGGTTTAAGTACTAGTACGATGATAGCCAGCTTCCATAACTCCATGACCCTGCTGACCATACACGGTTATAAACTGCCAAAAGCTAAAGTTTGACAGAGCAACTTAAATGCTTAAGCATAGCATTGTGTATCAAATCGGCACCTGGAGCAGTATTGTGCGCTTCAGATAATGCCGAGTCAAATTCCCAAACACTAAAAAGTGAATTATATATTTCATCATTGTCGGAAACAAATGACAGATGTTTTTCTCCATGTTAGTTTTAATCTTTTGAAAATTTTCATTGTAATTACACACACCAACAAATTTTGGTTTTTTGGAAGTTGATTTTGATCTGACATCTGATTTTGTATAATTTTGATCTGCTGAATTCAAATCCAAGTGTCATTTTGCCCTATCACGTAAGGTTTTTTTATCAATGCTGAAAAAAAATTAATAAACAATTTAGTTAAAATAAACACTAAAGCCTCCAACTATTGAGATTGTATGTGCCTCCAAGTTTGTTTATCAAACTGGAAACGTCGGTGCAATAAATTAGACAACCACTTTTTTCAAAATAGCATAAATACTCGGACTTGCGTTTCTTTAAATACAAGATTTTAACGTTTTCTGCCAGTAAATTTAACTTTCAAGTTTTGATGCTAAAATTTTAGAAAGATCTTTTGGAAGACTTAAGTCTCTAACTAAGTCGTTAAGTTCGGTCTTGGAAAATAACTGCGGTTGCTTAGAAACGCTCGATATTTTACTGGCATTGCTAAAGTTGTTTTCATTAACTTCAAGTTCAGAACCAATTTGTTGGTTTCTCAGGTATTGGCATGTCTGGGCCATGTGACACTGGCCTAATTAAAGACTTGAAGTTCGGATAAATGATGTTTTTTTTTTTTAAATTTTGTGTTATATCTACGTACATTGCACATACAGAAATAATAGTCATCATGGTAATTTGTTGGCTCTCGCCAAATCATTGGTATTACAAAGGGTAGAGATTTCCTTGTTTCATTACTCCAATGTCTTAAACCCTCTTTACATGTCTTACATACAACATGAAGTGCCCAATGCTTGTCTTGATCACCAATCTTTACTTTAATATATCTGTAGTATTAATGTTTCAACAGTGATGTAGTTCTACGTCTAAATTTCTTGACCACAAAATAACCACCCACATCGCAAAAATGATCTGGATTATTTTGACAGAGTCTTGGCATTTTAATTAATGTAACTGCAAAAAGCTCACTAAACTCACTAAACAGCGGCTGCCTAGACCAAACGCAAACAGGCGCTTGTTACAATAAAGACGTTTATTTATATCTTCTTCGCGGACGGTCTGACTGCAAATTAGGGAATTCCAGCAATTAAATTTTACATTAATTTTAATTATTCTATACTATTGTAATGATTTGTACACAAATTAATCTCAGTGGCGTAGCAATTTTTATAATGTCATTTAATTTTTATTCGCAAATATTTAAAAAACCATTAATATGACACTTAGTAAATTTATTAAAAAATGGTGCGTAATGAAAACAAAAAAATGTTGGTTTTTATTAGATTAGCCACCAAAACTTCAAAAAATGAACAAATCCAAATCACAAATTTTTTGTTGGCCTGTTATCATCACTGGAAGCGTCAAAATAAACATCGGCCAGAATATTTGAAATATTGAAAGGATCGGTAATAATTTGATCTCCTGACAAAAACCCACTAACAGGTACAGAGGCAATTTGGCCAGAAATGCTTCTGATTTTTTCCGACACCTTCCCGAAGGGGGTTTTCTAATTTATAGAAGTAACGTATTCTAACCATGATTCTCTTTTAGCTTTTCTGCAAGTTTTTTGCGCAACAGCGTTATACTTTAAATAAACTAACAGGTTTTCTTCAGTTGGAGAGTGATTAAACCGTCAAAAAAAACGGCGTTTGTTTAATTTAGCTTGTTCACAATCAAAATTCCTCTGCGAGGTTTTCCTGAAGACAGAGGAATACTGGCATGAGCTGCTTCTATGATGGAATCGGTGAAAGTTTCAACATTTTCGTCAATAGTAGCTTGGACACTGTCATTATAATAAAATACTTGAACAAAACTATCCCAATAAGCATCTTTTATTTTCCAATTCTGATGACGGTTTTTATGGATTTTATGACCAAGCACGCGAATGAGTATTGGAAAGTGGTCACTATCTTAAAGATGTTCCAAGACTTTCTAATCCAGCAATGCTGCGACACTTGGAGAACAAATAGTAAGGTCAATAGCCGAGAACGATCTATTGGCCACGGAAATGTAGGTATTGTTACCTTTATTTAAGATAACTAAATCCGTTTCTGAAAATAGATTGGATTACTACCTCTGAGATTGGTTTGACTTGAGCCCCACATTGTGTTATGAGCATTAAAATTACCCATAAGGAGGAATGAGAACGGAAGTTGTTTAAGTAATTGATCAATCAAACGAATGTCCAAACTGACGTTCGGCAAAATATAAATTAAGCAAACGATCAGTGTGAAAGAAAGTTGTAATTGAACGGCTACTGCTTCTAATGAAGTGTTGACACGGAGTTCTTTGCTGAAAACCGTATTACGAACCACTAATGCTGCTCCACCCTAATCACGATCAACATTTATACGATCTTTCCGATAAATAGTATAACCACAAAGATTAACTGAACTTCCAACCTTAAAATTAGTTTCCTGTAAGGAAACGCAGATAGGTGAAATTTGATCTAGTAACATTTTAAAAGGTTTGTAATGTGCATTATATCCATTGCAGTTCCATTGTATAATAGTTGAATCCATTTTTAAAGCTACGTTGAAAACGTAATTTTAACTCTTTGCTTATTAGCGTATTTTGGTTTTTCTTCTGAATTATCATCTGGGGGAGTAGAAGAACTTTTATTATTTGACATCATTTCATCTGTCAGAGTAGGTTGTGCGGAAATAACTTCTACATCCATCAACTCTGACCGTAGTCACGTTTGGTTTTGAGCCTGATGGGCCCGCAACCGGTTTTTGACCCTTCACATTAGAGTCATAGTTCTTACTTGAAGAAGTTTCTGCAATAGCAGTAAATGTCATAATTGGTGTTTGTTGAACAATAGGTGTTTCAGCAACTGAAGTAAACGATCTAGAAAAGGTAGGAGCAGTAATTGCTCTATATTTTTTTTTAGCATCAATGTAAGAGAGTTTGTCTGTTACTCTAATCTCGGTTATCTTTCTTTCCTCTTTCAATTTTGGGCAATCTCGGGAATAAACGAGATGCTGACCTTTGCAATTCACACATAAAAGTGTTGCATGGATTAGGGTCATGTTATTCCTTACTGCATTTTGCACATGTTGCAACACCTAACTGCAGTGTGTCCAAAACGTTGGCATTGGAAACACCTTATTGGGTTAGGAATAAACGGGCAAACCGGGCAAGTAACATATGCCACCTTAACTTTATTTGGAAGCTGTTCAGAAATGAATGTTGTTACGGTCCATTTTTCATCTGGAGATCGGCAACCAAATATACATCTTGGACCTGAAACGATTAAGGTAGTTAATAGTTTTCAACTTAATTGGAACTATTTAATTGTTAAATTAATTAATAGTTTAATTATCAGATATGTTAGGGATTAAGTGAAGTTAATTAATTAGTTGCTTACCTGTCGATATTGATGATTAATTGCTGGATTACATCTGATATCGATAGTTAGCCGATCTTGGATTCCGCTAACTTCCTTCTACCAATGTAACATCTGGAAAAATAGAATTGTTATTAGTTGATTATAATTATCATTAGTGGGAATTATAATTAGAAATTGTTTAGTGTCAATAAGTCGGATTATCAACCAATTTTGTTGTTATTATTAGTTTAGGTTATGTGAGTTATTATAAGTTCACATCTTAGTTGAATCTTAGTTATTGGGGGAATTAATTTTATTATTGCTTAATTAATGTCTACTTACCATTATCTGATATTTAATCCGTTATTGTGCACATACACAGGCACTGTCACTTCACTGTCAGTGTTGTTGTCAAACGCCATATTGATTGGGCGGCGTGAAGTTGCTGGGACAGGGCGTGGTTGGCAATCCTGTGTACTGATGAAAGGGTGACAGCTTCACTTGGTTGTTGCGAATAATTAAAATGCGCATCACTTTCTCGCGAATCGTGGTCCGTTAAGCGTGGGTGTCCGTCTTCATATAGAGCAAGTGGAATAAATCCATGGCCATCCGGGCCGATTAACTGCTCTAGAAGATTTTTGTGGGTGCACAATTTATTGTGGAGGATTTGGTTTCCTACCAAATTAATATTTTGTGAAAAGTTTGGTTAAATGCAAATGTGCAACCCAACGCTTGATGCGGATTATTGACCCCACGTGGACCACGCGCGAACACTACGAAGCCGCACAACAACTTAGGTAGGATGAAAGTTTAAGGTAAAGAGACATTAATTAATTTTAGTTTGTGGTTATAGGCTTCGAATTCACATTTATCTTCAGATTAAATGTAAAATCTGATTGCTTCATCCTCCATACTCTATACTGCTGTATGCTTGAGTGAGCTGGTCAAGCAAAAAATGAATAGGAGTGGATAGGAATTATTATCCGACTTGGGAAATGGTTAGAAACAGTCGAGATCTAACGACTATTAATCAGGAGCTGTGACAACTGGATCTGGTTGGAAGGAGCTGTCCGTTCCTTGGATTTGTATTAAGTTATATGTGTATTTTGTCTGTCGAATATCAGGTTCAATGTCAATTAAGTATTAACCAGTTAGCCAGATTTTCTTCACTATTTTACTATTGTATTAACCGTCATATTTTAACTGGCAACTGAAGGTAAATTCATTTATTTCATATTCAAATCGATGATTCAATTCAACATCGGGCAACATAAATAGTTGCTAACATCCATGTTTGTGAATCAAGGTTCACATGAACTTAAGTATAGCTTTAAGCATTTTAAAATTTTAATTCAATTTTAAAAGTAGAATTCTAAAGTACAATTTTATTGTTAAGACATTGAAGTATCTGTGTCGGGTTAAACCATTCTATTACAGGGTCTTGTGCAGGGATAGCCCTATTCCGGACATAACGACAGTGAGTATTAACCATCTTATAATTTACTTTTATGTATACCTTTACCCAGATAATTCAAGTCTGATATTTTGCAAAATTGTGTTGTACTCAACAAATATTGATTTTGAACGGTGTATTATTATATCGAATTTTTTTTGTTTTGAAGCATTATTGGCATTACTTTATTGGTTTTGCAAGTGTGCTTGATTTTGGATCTTTTTGCGATTCGACTATTGTTGACTATTATTATAATGTTTGTGTACGACCTCTCTAACAATATTAATGACATTTAGTCATTGACATAGATTGTTTTTTTATTATCATTGAAGCGGAATCTTTCTAATAATTATATTTATTTTTAATTAGAGTTATAACCTCTAATAAATATACTTTTTTTTGTATTAAAATTAGAGCTATTAATCTCTAATTAATTTACTCTGTTTTAAATTTAGAGTTATAATCTAATAAATATTAGATAACTTGGCCTTTTTTTTTTCTTTTCTTAACATCCATATATGGTATCGGGTTCTACCTATTAGGAGGTGTGATCAATAACATACAGGGTGGACTTCAAAAGAGATCCCGTGGCGCTCACTCTTTACCACCCCCGTCTACACTGAGCTACGGCGGCAAGAGAAGCCCTGTCCTCCTCCTACTCAATAAAGAAGAAAAGAAATATAGTAGGCCAAAGGGAGCGTGACAATTTGGCGCCCAACGTGGGGCCGGCTTGGCTAACACTTGTTAGACAATTTTAGATTAGGAATATTGTTAGTAGAGGTCGTGTTAACAAATAGTCAATTTCAAATTTTGGTGTGAATGTTGTTGGGTATACTTGACTAGATTTTATCGAACGATCATCATGGATTTCAAAATGAGGGTTAATCGTCTGGCGAAAGACGAGATAACGTACGAATTAAAGGTGCGAGGAATTATTGGTATCCCTACTGTAGAGTCGATGCGACCCTTGTTGCGGCCCTTGCTAAAGTTGGAAGAGAAGGAACCAAGTATAAAATATCCATCGCCAATTATGGAGACTAAAGAAGAAATTGGTATTATTACTGGGAAAATAGTGTTTCTGAGAGGTTCGTTGCCCTCAATGGATGAAACCACGTCACCCTCAATATTGGAGAAGTGGGAAACGAGGTTTGTACATGTACGAGGTCGCGCTACACGTTTAGATGCATCTGAGAAAAATTTTGAGACCCGAGAAAAGCTGTTGGCTGAAATTACGACATTAGGTGAGGCATTTGGAAAGGTGAACCAAGCCAACATAACCTATCGAGAAAACGTACCTCTCCATGTTTCGCTACAAGCCGCTTCTATCGCGAATGAGGAAGACGAGGATGGTGGTGAGGAAACCGATGATACCTATAGCAGTGAAGATGAGCTGCCATGTACTTCAACCCCCAGGCGTAGACCGCAACGTTTGCAAAGATCTCTGAGCGTGATGAAATGGAATTTGAAATATTCAGGTGATAACCATCGGATGTCGGTTAGTGCATTTTTGGAGCAAGTCGACGAATTGAGTTTTGCTCGCAACGTCTCTAAACAAGGATTGTTTCACTCGGCCTTGGACCTCTTTTCAGGAAAGGCTTTAATTTGGTACAGGGCGTACCGTAAAAACTTTAGCGATTGGGATGATTTGGTTAAGGCGTTAAGGAAAGAATTTCAGCCTAGTAACTATGAGGATAAACTCCTGGATGAAATTAAATGTAGGACACAAGGACAGAGAGAGTCCAGCGGTTTATATATGGCTGTTATGAAATCTTTGTTTGGGCGACTTACTTATAAGGTTTCTGAAACTATGCAAGTCCGAACGATACGGAGAAACCTATCCCCATTTTACCAACACGGTTTAAGTTTGGTGGATACAAAAACATTGGCTGAGTTGGAAGTTTGCTGTCGGAAGTTGGAAGCATCAAAGGAAGCCAGCGATGAGTATGTACCTCCAACATCATCTCGTCGGAGCCTTGAGCCAGACCTAGCCTACATTGAGGCGCATCCAGTTAGGGAAGTCAGCGAGGTAGTTAGGTCGCAGTATAATAGGTTGTGTTACAGGTGTAATAAGCCTGGTCATTTTGCGAGAAATTGTACACTGCCCCTTGAACTTCGGTGCTACAATTGTGGAAATCGTGGGTTTAAAAAAAATAACTGCCCAAAATGTGCTGTTTCGGGAAACGGCAAAAGGGAGCAGTAAGTAGTCGAATGACTGCTCCCAATGATAAGATGATAACTAACCTCAAAACTCAGGCTGTCTTGGAATATGTGCTGTCCCATAATAAAACCGATCAAAGACCTTTTCTCAAAGTAACAGTTTTGGGAGTAGAAATCCTAGGATTGTTGGATTCTGGAGCCACCCATACCATAGCAAGTAGTGTTGGATGGGATATTTTTAAAAGCGTAGGACTACGGATGTTGTCTGGTAGAAGTGGAAATGTGCAAGTAGCCAACGGTGAGTCGTGTACGGCTATAGGAGTTTGCAATGTGCCCTTTACATTGGAAGGGAAAACTAGATTTGTTGAAGTATGGGTAATACCAAACCTTACTAGTCCGTTAATATTAGGAGCTGATTTTTGGCGAGAAATGGGCATAGTCCCAAATCTTCAACATGACAGTTGGCAGTTTTCAACTGCAGTTCCAACAATTAGCACATGTTTTCTACAGTCAGAAGGCGATCTGGATAGCAGTCAGAGCAGTCGACTGAGTGAGTTGTTAAATGAAGTCAGAGGTCAGATGAATGGAAAAACATTAGGTCGGACCACCTTAGTGGAACATGCCATCATAACTACATCACCACCTTTAAAGCAGCGTTATTATCCTCGTTCTCCCCACATGATGAAGGTTATCGATCGAGAGGTAGAGGAAATGTTAAAATTGGACGTAATCGAACCTTCTAGTAGTCCCTGGAGCAGTCCGGTGGTAATGGTTCCGAAGAAAGACGGTTCAGTACGCTTTTGTGTAGATTATAGGGCTTTGAACGCCGTTACAAAGAAGGATGCTTATCCGATTCCTTACATTGCAGCCATTCTTGATAGGTTAAGAGATGCAAAATACCTGACGTCACTTGATATTAAATCTGCATACTGGCAGATTGGCGTGCAGAAGGAGTCACGGGAATACACAGCATTTACCGTCCCCGGAAGAAGGCTATACCAATTTAAAAGAATGCCGTTTGGGCTTACTAATGCCCCTGCTACTTGGCAGCGACTTATTGATAGAGTATTGGGTGTGGATTTGGAGCCTCACTGTTTTGTTTATTTGGACGACGTTATCCTTATTTCTCCGGATTTCGATCACCATATGGAATTATTGGGCAAAGTATTTAAAAGAATAAAAGATTCTGGCTTGACAATTAGTGTGGATAAATGTCAATTTTGTAGGTCCAGTTTGGTTTATTTGGGATATGTGGTGGACAAGAATGGTCTTAGGGTGGATCCTACTAAAGTTGAAGCAATAGTCCAGGTCCCAACTCCTAAGAATTTGGGTGAGGTGCGTCGTTTTCTTGGCATGGCGGCTTGGTATAAGCGTTTTATTCCGGATTATTCTACCAAAGCAGCCTCGCTGCATGACCTTACGAGGAAAAATAAAAGATTCCTATGGACCAAAGAGACCCAGGCTTCATTTAACACTTTAAAACAACACCTAATCTCGGCACCAATTTTGTATAGCCCAGACTTTGAACGACCCTTTATTGTGCAGACCGACGCATCGGAGTATGGAGTAGGTGCGGTTCTGGCCCAAGAATATGAGGAGGGAGAGAGGGTTATCTCTTATTTATCGAGATCATTAACCAGACAAGAGAGAAACTTCTCAACCACAGAAAGAGAGTGCCTTGCCGTCATTTGGGCGGTGGAAAAGCTTAGGCATTATTTGGAAGGCGTGCATTTTACAGTAGTGACCGACCATCATTCACTATTGTGGCTACATAAGCAAAAGGACCTGACCGGTAGATTGGCGAGGTGGGCGGTTCGCTTACAACCTTTTGATTTCACGATGATACATAGGAAAGGGAAAGAGCATTGTGTGCCAGATTTTCTCTCTAGATCTGTTCCAAGAATTGAGGAGGTTAAGATGGTAGATGAAGAGAAGTTAGACTCCTGGTTTACACAATTGAGACTTAAAATTGTGAGTAACCCCTTACTCTATCCAACGTTCAGAGTAGATGGAGATAGTATTTTTAAACATATCAAGATTAGTATTCCGGAGTTGTATGGAGAATCGGATTCTTGGCGAGAAGTAGTTCCAAAGTATCGACGTATGGGAATACTACGCGAAAATCACTCGGAATTGACGGCTTGTCATCCTGGTATTAGGAAGACGTATGCAAGAATAGCGAGGCGGTATTATTGGCCGAAGCTGAAATCGGACATAACAAAGTTTGTCAAGAGATGTTCTACGTGTGCTGAACAGAAGGTTGAACAGAAACCACCAGCCGGTCTTATGGGTTCAAAACCTAGTTGTCATCATCCTTTTTAGATGATCAGCATGGACCTTATGGGACCACTGCCAAAAACTCGTAGTGGAAATATGAACATCTTAGCCGTCACTGATTACTTTAGTAAGTACGTAAAGCTTCATCCATTACGTAAAGCTACTGCATCTTCTATTTGCAAATACGTCAGGGAGAACATTTTCCTAGAATACCAAGTCCCAGAATTTATTATTTGGGACAATGGTCCTCAATTCCGATCCAAAGATTTTCAAGCCCTTTGTGCTCGTTATCAGGTGAAGATAATATTCAACGCTGCCTATCACCCACAGACTAACCCAACTGAAAGGGTTAATAGAGTTGTGAAAACGATGATATCTGCTTATGTAAAAGATGATCATCGAAAGTGGGACACCATCCTTGCCGATGTTGCGTGTGCGATAAGAACCCAGAAGCACGAAGTAACCGGATATTCGCCTCATCTTGTGGTTTTTGGATGCGAATATAGGTGTTCGGGTGCAAGTTATGCTAGGTCCGAACTGGTGGATCTAGACATTGAGAGAAGGAAGATAGGGTTTGAGAAGATGTACGAGGATGTTAAAACTAGGCTGGCGAAGGCAAACGAAAACATGGTGAGGAGGTACAACCTGCGAAGACGTCCTGTTAAGTTTAAAGTAGGACAGAAGGTTTGGCGTAGAAATTTTGCGTTGTCAGCTGGTGCGGCATATTTTAATGCTAAATTGGCGCCGAAGTATATTGGGCCATTTACAGTAGGGAGACGAACCTCATCTTGGACATATGCGTTGTTGGACGATGACGGACGTGATAAAGGAAATTGGCACGTCAAGGACCTTAAGCCCTTTGAGCAAGATCCATTCGAACTGTCTAGTTGATGATTTTTGGTTGTGTGTATGTAATGTGTGTGAATGTGTTTATGTGTCGTGATGTCCTGACGTTGGCATCTAGCTTTCTTTTTGATGCGTAAAGTATGGGGAGATACCCTGCATACTTTTGACGACGAACTTGGCAAACGAATTTGGATTTTGAGACGGTCATGATAGGGATTTACGTGGTGTCATGGGTACTGTTAGGCTATATTTTGTTTATTCTATTCTTCTTTTTTCCTTTCACCGACCACACACCACCGAGCTTCAGCCCCCGAGGGAAGGGTGTTAAAGAAGTCTCTAGGCTATGGGACTGGTGTGTCGGACTACGGAACCTTCTCTAGGTTATACTTCCTTTCGGCTGCCTTTTAGTCAACTCTTCTCTTTCCTAACTATACTTGCGTGACACGGTGTTTCTTTCTTTAGTTCTTTATCTTTTTTTTGTGGTTGATATGACTTATTTGGGGTGTTTTGGGGTACTTAATACATAGTATCGGTTCCAGATAAAGAAAATTTATTCTAAATTTTCTTATGGTAGTAAAGGGGGAGTTGTTACGGTCCATTTTTCATCTGGAGATCGGCAACCAAATATACATCTTGGACCTGAAACGATTAAGGTAGTTAATAGTTTTCAACTTAATTGGAACTATTTAATTGTTAAATTAATTAATAGTTTAATTATCAGATATGTTAGGGATTAAGTGAAGTTAATTAATTAGTTGCTTACCTGTCGATATTGATGATTAATTGCTGGATTACATCTGATATCGATAGTTAGCCGATCTTGGATTCCGCTAACTTCCTTCTACCAATGTAACATCTGGAAAAATAGAATTGTTATTAGTTGATTATAATTATTATTAGTGGGAATTATAATTAGAAATTGTTTAGTGTCAATAAGTCGGATTATCAACCAATTTTGTTGTTATTATTAGTTTAGGTTATGTGAGTTATTATAAGTTCACATCTTAGTTGAATCTTAGTTATTGGGGGAATTAATTTTATTATTGCTTAATTAATGTCTACTTACCATTATCTGATATTTAATCCGTTATTGTGCACATACACAGGCACTGTCACTTCACTGTCAGTGTTGTTGTCAAACGCCATATTGATTGGGCGGCGTGAAGTTGCTAGGACAGGGCGTGGTTGGCAATCCTGTGTACTGATGAAAGGGTGACAGCATTCACTTGGTTGTTGCGAATAATTAAAATGCGCATCACTTTCTCGCGAATCGTGGTCCGTTAAGCGTGGGTGTCCGTCTTCATATAGAGCAAGTGGAATAAATCCATGGCCATCCGGGCCGATTAACTGCTCTAGAAGATTTTTGTGGGTGCACAATTTATTGTGGAGGATTTGGTTTCCTACCAAATTAATATTTTGTGAAAAGTTTGGTTAAATGCAAATGTGCAACCCAACGCTTGATGCGGATTATTGACCCCACGTGGACCACGCGCGAACACTACGAAGCCGCACAACAACTTAGGTAGGATTAAAGTTTAAGGTAAAGAGACATTAATTAATTTTAGTTTGTGGTTATAGGCTTCGAATTCACATTTATCTTCAGATTAAATGTAAAATCTGATTGCTTCATCCTCCATACTCTATACTGCTGTATGCTTGAGTGAGCTGGTCAAGCAAAAAATGAATAGGAGTGGATAGGAATTATTATCCGACTTGGGAAATGGTTAGAAACAGTCGAGATCTAACGACTATTAATCAGGAGCTGTGACAACTGGATCTGGTTGGAAGGAGCTGTCCGTTCCTTGGATTTGTATTAAGTTATATGTGTATTTTGTCTGTCGAATATCAGGTTCAATGTCAATTAAGTATTAACCAGTTAGCCAGATTTTCTTCACTATTTTACTATTGTATTAACCGTCATATTTTAACTGGCAACTGAAGGTAAATTCATTTATTTCATATTCAAATCGATGATTCAATTCAACATCGGGCAACATAAATAGTTGCTAACATCCATGTTTGTGAATCAAGGTTCACATGAACTTAAGTATAGCTTTAAGCATTTTAAAATTTTAATTCAATTTTAAAAGTAGAATTCTAAAGTACAATTTTATTGTTAAGACATTGAAGTATCTGTGTCGGGTTAAACCATTCTATTACAGGGTCTTGTGCAGGGATAGCCCTATTCCGGACATAACGACAGTGAGTATTAACCATCTTATAATTTACTTTTATGTATACCTTTACCCAGATAATTCAAGTCTGATATTTTGCAAAATTGTGTTGTACTCAACAAATATTGATTTTGAACGGTGTATTATTATATCGAATTTTTTTTGTTTTGAAGCATTATTGGCATTACTTTATTGGTTTTGCAAGTGTGCTTGATTTTGGATCTTTTTGCGATTCGACTATTGTTGACTATTATTATAATGTTTGTGTACGACCTCTCTAACAATATTAATGACATTTAGTCATTGACATAGATTGTTTTTTTATTATCATTGAAGCGGAATCTTTCTAATAATTATATTTATTTTTAATTAGAGTTATAACCTCTAATAAATATACTTTTTTTTGTATTAAAATTAGAGCTATTAATCTCTAATTAATTTACTCTGTTTTAAATTTAGAGTTATAATCTAATAAATATTAGATAACCTGGCCTTTTTTTTTTTCTTTTCTTAACATCCATATATGGTATCGGGTTCTACCTATTAGGAGGTGTGATCAATAACATACAGGGTGGACTTCAAAAGAGATCCCGTGGCGCTCACTCTTTACCACCCCCGTCTACACTGAGCTACGGCGGCAAGAGAAGCCCTGTCCTCCTCCTACTCAATAAAGAAGAAAAGAAATATAGTAGGCCAAAGGGAGCGTGACAATGTTAAAATCATAGATGTTGTATCTCTGATTTCACCATCCTTTCTACGGGTTAGTTTTTTAATATCGATAACGCCTTGCGACGCCAGTTCTTGTTTGCATTCGTCAACAGTTGTGTATAACAACTCATACCTTAAAATTACTCCTTTCGAAATATTTAAGGATTTATGCGGCTTAACTTTCACCGCAATATTACCTAACGACGTGCATTCCTACATTTTACTGCTCTGCAATTTATCTTTTACTTTAATAAGCAAGGTACCGTCTCTCAACTTCTTACGTAAATTTAAAGTTCTATTAATAACATTGGAAATGGTTCTATGAGTTAAAAAAATAGAAACCTCCTTTAGACTCTGGCCATTTTCAGAACATTTAACAATCAAATATCTAACAAACTTTCTACTTGTACTATTTCTATCTTCATTAGCTCTCTTGTCCGTAAACAGACAAGATCGTTTGGTTAGTGGTTTAGAACCTACCATAATAACTCCGTCAACTTCATCGCTTTATTTTCTCACCTACCACGGAGCCACATATGGGACGCTACATCACAAACTGATGCAGTCGCCAGGGCTAATCGAGCAATATAGGTTTCATAAACGTAAATGAAAGATTTCCGCAAACACAAAGAATACTATCGGGCTCCAACCGTAGCACATTGTAAACCTTTTATCGATCACCACATAAATAATTCTTCACCCTTAAGTTAGATAACGAGCCGATTGGTTAAAACTGGGTTAGGTTTAACCTCCCGTTTTACCAGAAGCTAGGGCCAAAGCAGTGTGTTGGAACTAATACTCTTTTAAACCTGAGTATTAGCCTCTCAACTACCAAGATCCCCTTTTTTTGACTTTCGGGTCACCGCGCACGGCATACACGCAGGTGAGTTACACAAGGTGTTATGTGAAAATTCTCAAAAATAAACTCACAATTAAGTTTGACTTGTCTCTGACAAACTGGGGTTTTTTTAACGAGGTTTTCTCCTCGCCTATTGGTCGCCTTTTACGACCCGCGGGGGGGAATATTGAAAGTCTAGGGGCCGCTTTAGAGTTTAATAAAATTTTGTTACAATTTACCTTTTTATCGGTACTACTAACTGCTTACGTTTTCAACAATATGTTAATATTTTATAATTGGAATTTACTGTTTTTGACATTTCATTAAAGAAAATTTGCACTTTTGAACAGTTTATGCCGGAATTTGGTTGTTTCAATATCTTTAATATTTTATAGCTGGACTTGGTTATTTTTAAGATTTTATAAAAATTTGTACACTTTTAACAGTTTGGCCGGATTTTGGTAATTTCTTACAATTTCCAAGTTTAGCTAGCACTTTTTAATAGTTAATGACTAAATGTTTGACATTCTATAAATATATATATACTTTTCAATAGTTTATAGCCGAGTTTTGATGGTTCAAGACCGGATTTTGCTATTTATAAAATATTATAATTGATTTTTTTTTTGTTTTCTACAGTTTATAACAATTTACAAACCGAATTTACAGTTTAGCAGTAGATTAAACACGTTGGTAGTTTTATTTTTAAGGACTTCATTTACAATTTTAAAAACCAAATTTATAGATTTAAATGCTAAATTTATAACTTATATAAAAGTGAAATTAACAAGTTAAAAGTTAAATTTAACACTTTAAAGACCGGATTTATGCCGTTGGCAATTAAAAATAATGTTTTATAAATGATTTGATGGAACAAATAAAATTATACAAAAATTACGGAGATGACATTTGATTATCAATAAACAAAGACGCGATTGCAAGAATAGCTTTTGGATTAGTAGTCAAAAGTTTTTTTTTTTAATGGTACAAAAAAGAACCTTTGAGAGAAAAGATTTCAAGTCGTTTGCAAAGTTGCAGCAATTGTTCGCAAAGACATAAGAACTGCTCTTTAAAAAAAATTACATTTTATTAGACAAATTTTTTAAAAATTTTGAAGCAGTTTTTGTTTGAAAAGATACATTGATAGTAATAATTTTTTTCCACGTTACAGATAAGTGTCGGAGTTTTTCTGTAATTTGGACTAAAAAAATTGTTCTTTTAACTTGTGTTTAGCAATGCAGACCCGACAGTCATAAAAAATATTATGCAATAGGAAGAAAACATTGCGTAACTCTGAATATGCTAAGCAAGCTTGAAATTAAAACATAAATCCGCGGATTTACTTGGATTTACGGAAAATAAAGTTGCTCTGCTTGAATTCCAGAATGGTTTTATTATTTAGATAGATGATTCTATCTAGTGAATTACGGTCGCGCCAGCAAAACCAGACTCTTTCTGATAAGAAAGCGTCTACCGAGAAATGTAACAACACTAGCCACCTGCTGCTTAGCTCAGCAAATTGATTTATATAAATGTAGAAGCACGTATTAGAATTAGTCAGTTAAAAACTAGATCTTCATCGGGTTATGACCTATATTGTCATTTTAAATATTTAATGTTGTTTCAATAATAAATAAAGTATTACATTAAAATTAAAAAGTGTACATTAATTATTGGAAAACCATAATTGGCGCTGCGAGCAGGATTCTTCGACGGTTCAATAAATAAAACGGATTGTTTTTACAATTTACGAAGAATCAAAAGGACATAATTCGAGAAGATTCCATCAGCAAGCCAGATCCGAAAGGGCGTTGGACCGCATTCATTGAGGATAAATCCACCGACACGGAGTACGTTCTGATTGCCAAGGAAGCGATGAAAGTTACCGGAATCCCTTCAACATACCCTTAATTGTATAAGTATAACGATTTACAATTTGATTCTGTATCTTTGTGACGCAATTGATTAATTCAATTCATTATTATGTCCTCTGAATAAGACAAATTTAGATTTGATTTTATAAAAATATAATAATTAAAAAATTATAATTTTATTATCTCTGCTCAAGTGTATGATTTTTTGATGTCAGTTAGTTTTGATAAAGAACAAGAAGTAATATATATTGGTAATTTATTTGATCTTGAAATTGATCATTTAATTAAATCAATAAAAAATATTAGAATTCAAGATTCTTCTGCATCCACATCAAGTTTAAGCAACAATCCTATTAATATTAAATTAAACATGACTGCAATTAGTAATGAAGAACTTAAATTATTCTGCCAAACCATTCCTGAATACAGTCATGATAAAGGTAATCTTACGGATTTTATTACATCCGTCAATAAAATTACACAACTCTTTCCGACGACGTTCGCAATGTGTAATAATGCACAGTTGCATTTATTTAATTTATATATACTTAATAAACTTCGTGGTTTACCAAAGGATATTATTATATCCAACAATCTTGATCAATTTATTCCTGATACATTTGATACTTGGCTAAATATAAAAACACATTTAATTAGTAAATTCGGCGAAACACGTTTGGAAAATACACTTGAACGATTGCTTTGTACTTGTATCCAGAAGCCGAGCGAAACGTATAATGATTATTACATACGTTTAAACATAAAATTAAATGAACTCCTTCAATTTGTTCGTATAAAAAATGAAGGAAAATTTGAATTAATAAACGCTCAAACATGTCTATATACCGAAAATACTTTAATAACATTTAAAACAGGCACTTTGCAACCTTATAGAGATCTTCTTTGCAATAGTTCCCGAAATACACTGGAGGATTGTTTAAAAAAATGTTCCGATTATGACAATTTGATGGCACATCGAAAAAATTTAAATTTAAATAACAATCAATCAAATTTAAATAAACAAAACTTTCAACAACAAAATGTTAATAAGATGACTCATGGATTTAATTATAAATTCATTCCTTTTAATCAGAATCAAAATCGAAACGGAAATTTATTTAACCCTCAAAGACAAAATTTTCAAAATAAACAAAATTTTCAAAATAAACAAAATTTTGCCAATTTTAATAATCAACAACAGAGACCTCAAAATTTCTCTCAACCTACACCCATGTCAACACAAACCATTCAATCTAAAAGATCGAATGGCCCATTTAACCATCATAATATTGAACAAGGTAATTCTAATTATAACACATTTTATAATTATCAAGATACAGATGACTATTCATCTGATTATCAACAACCAGATCAATATTATGCTCAGGCAAGCACGTTTCAAGGTGAATATGATGAACAAAACAATCAATCATTAGAACAAAGTTATGAAAATAGATTGTGAATACGATCAAAATTTTCAGGACACAAGCCTCCACAAACCTGTCACGTAGACTTAAATAACTTGATGAATCTTCCCAAGTTACCATATTTTATAATCCCGGATTTAAATACTAAAATATTAATTGATACTGGTGCCACTGATTCAGTGATTACCCCTAAAGCCGCTTCAATGTTTTCTAATCAATATTTTTTTAGAGAAAAATTCAAAATTCGGTCACTAACTAGGACCTATACTGATGATAGAAATTTATGTTTCCCAATTCTGCAGTCATTTGATATTCCTTTTAAATTTCGATTTAGAGTGATTGATTGGCACTCGCAATATGACGGTTTTGATTTCATCTTCTGATTTAAAATCATTAAATGGAAATATTGACTATAAAACCAATACATTAATCATCAATAATATACCAATAAAATTTAAATATTTCAAACAAAGTGTAACCAAAATTCCAGTTTCTGTTCCTCAAGGAGATGTATTATTACCAGCAATTATAAATAATTATGAAGTTGTAGTTCCTGAATCCATACATACTGCAACTAATGGTTTTGTAGAAATTCCCCATACTAATAATATTGTTTTTTATAAACCTCTTTTAGTAACTCCTCTTGAACTTTATAACTTTGACCATACTCCCATTAACAAAACACCTATGGACATACCACAACTAAGGTTAGAACACCTTAATTTGCAAGAAAAAGGAGCCATCATTAAACTTTACAAATCCTATTCTGAAATTTTTTATAATGAATCTCAAACTTTAACGGCTACAACATCAGTCACTCATAATATTGCAACTACTTCAAATATTCCTACTTATACTCGAACATTTAGACATCCACCTGCTATGCAAAAGGAAATTTCCAGACAAATTCAAAAGTTACTTGATAACGAAATTATTAGACCTTCTATATCTCCATACTCTTCTCCAGTGTGGATTGTACCGAAAAAATTAGATGCTTCCGGTGAACGGAAGTACCGCATGGTAATTGATTACCGTAATTTAAATACTAAAACAATTGAGGACAAATACCCATTGTCCAGAATTGATGAGATTCTTGACAATCTAGGTAGATGTACTTATTTTACTTGTCTTGACTTAGCACAAGGATTTCACCAAATCCCCATGCATAAAGATTCCATTCAAAAAACAGCTTTTTCCGTTAATAATGGTCATTACGAGTACGTTCGTATGCCATTTGGCCTAAAAAATGCTCCATCTACATTCCAACGAATGATGGACGAAATCCTTCGCGAACATCTCTACAAACGTTGTTTTGTATACATGGACGACGTAATCATATTTTCTAAAAGCCTTCAAGAACATATAAATGATGTCAAATTAATTTTTGAATGTCTACGTAAAGCAAAGTTGAAAATTCAACCCGAAAAGTCGGAATTTCTAACAAAGAAGGTAGAATTCTTAGGCCATGTCGTCACTAATAATGGTCTTGAACCAAATCCTAGAAAGATATCAGCGATCCAAAAGTATCCCATTCCAAAGACGGTTAAAGAGATTAAATCTTTCTTAGGACTGATAGGCTACTACAGAAGATTTATCCCTTCTTTTTCAAAAATTACTTACCCAATTTCTAAATGCACAAGAAAAAAACGAAAAAATTGATATAAAGGATCCTAAGTACATTGAAGCGTTTGAAAATTGTAACTTCTAATGACCCACTCTCCCATACTACAATACCCTGACTTTAACAAGCCTTTTTGTCTAACCACAGATGCTTCAGATATTGCTGTTGGTTCTGTCCTTGCCCAAGAAAATAGACCAGTAGCATATTATTCAAGAGTTCTTAACTCCGCCGAACGCAATTACTCCACTATCGAGAAGGAACTCTTAGCCATAATTGCTTCTACAAAATATTTTCGACTATACTTGTTTGGTAAACATTTCACTATTGAAACAGATCACAATCCGCTAGTTTGGCTTTCTAAACTAAAGACACCAAAATCACATTTAATCCGTTGGAAAATAAAACTCGACGAGTTTGATTATACAATTCAGTACAAAAAAGGCAAAGAAAATGTTGTTGCTGATGCACTATCTCGCATTGAAATTAACAACACTGAAGATAGTGACTCTTTGATGCCGCAAGTAGATGAAACCGATGATTTCAACCTTGACGATTGTCAAGATCTTATAGACAACGTTCAGGATTCCGAACAAACTCAAAATTTAGAAATTCCAGAAACAGGTAAAAGTACTGTTCATTCACAAGTCGATAATACTTCTGCTGAACTTCCCATTTCAGATGAACCTATTAACAAATTCAACCAACAGCTTTTTATAAATGTTTCTACAATACAAGCCCATTCTGTTGTTAAAAGATTCAAAAACAAAATTATTCATACTATTTGCATGCAAGAACCAGATTTAGAAATTCAGTTGAAATCTCAACTAAAAGAAACTATTGATCCTAATAAAACGTACCATATTTATTTGTACCAACCTAAGAAAGTACGCCCAATACTTGGAAAAATTCTCAATACTCTCTTTACTATATCACTAAAACTAATCTTATGTAAAGATAAGTTAGAAGATGTTATTGACGAAGATAATCAACAAAAGATTTTAGAAGATTATCATACATCTAATCATAACGGTATTAACGAAACATATGCTCAACTTAAACTAAAGTACTATTGGCAAAATTTAAAAGATTCAATAACGAATTACATCAATAAATGTGAACTATGTCTCACAAACAAATATGATAGGAATCCTTATAAAATTCCATTTCAAGGTCCTATGTTGCCAACACAGCCATTCAAAACCCTTCATATGGACGTATATTCTGTATGTAAACATAGTTTCCTTACTATTATTGATCCATTTACCAAATATGCTCAATGTTATCATCTTTCTTCAAAAATCGCAATTGAGATTCTTTCTAAACTAAGGCATTACTTTTCACATCATAATTACCCACAGACCCTGATCTGCGACCAAGGCACTGAATTCTCAAATAACGGGTACTTTCAGGATGCAATTGGTAACCAACAGGAACTTGATCATTATCATCGAATAATACTTACCATCAATTTACACCTTATAGAAAATACCTTGAATAACGTTCTCTTAAAAAGAAATGATTATCATTCTATATACAATCATTTGGTTAATGAAACTATTCAAAATCTTCATAAATTAATGTCGCAACGTTCGAAACGAGGTCTAGCTAATTTTCTAGGCTCTGCAATAAAATTTGTAACAGGAAATATGGACGAAAATGATCGGCAAATAATTAATCAAAATATTCATCTTATATCAGATACCACCAATGATTTAGTTTTCAAAACGAATCACTTGATTTCTATTGCAAATCAAACCCAAGAACGTTTCAAAACATTTATTACTAACTTTAATAATAATTTTGAAGTTCTTTCAACCGCATTTGATAAAACAGAAGCAAATCTTGAAGCTTTCTTTCAAATTCAATATGCAATGCAAAATATTGAAAATATAAATTCATTCCTTCTTAATCTTATTCGTACCATTAGCTTTGCAAGAATGGAATTAACTAATATTGAATTAATTTCACTATCAGAGATAATTGACATTGAAAAAGAATTATTAAAATATTACAATCTAAAGCAGCTTATCGTTTCAGAAGAACATCCTTATAAGTTATTGCAATACAGTAAATCAATTATCATTTCCACTCATAAGAGAATGATCGTAATGCTTAAAATTTCCGTTTTAAATCAAAAATCATTTCCTTTGTTCAAAATATTGCCTATCCCCAATGCTGATAAACTAATGATAATACCACCTGCAACATTTTGGTCAAATAAGTTATGGTTCAAAGAATGCATACAACATCAACCTGAAAAATATATTTGTGAAAAGCAGATTCAATCCCGATGTACCTTAGCCAAACCTCTACAATGTTTGACTGCCAGGATTCAAGACAACATTAGTTACCAACTTCAAGACAACACTGTCCTTGCAAGTTCTAATCACTTGGAAGTTATCAACTACTGTATCAAAGAGGAAATACATCCAGATTGCAACACCGCCATTTTTACCAACAAATGTCCTTTGCTAATTATGGCAAATTGTACAATGTTAACGAAACCATCAACATTCATGTTCCTAACGTCTTTTTGCATCCCTTGATACCAACCCACCATGCGAGTCTAGAAGTCATAAAACTACCCGAGGATATCGATCTGCAGCCGCTACACTAACATCCTGTTGTAACTGTTATCAATTGGACAATCATCATTATTTTGGTCATCTTGATAATGCCGGCGGTCTACATGATAATCAAGAAGAGGAAACGGGTTCATCACTTCCTGTCCCGACCAAATTTATCGCTGAAAAACCTTGAGAAGATTCTTCAGACTAGCGATGGAGGAATTACGGTCGCGCCAGCGAAACCAGACTCTTCCTGATAAGAAAGCGTCTACCGAGAAATGGAACAACACCAGCCACCTGCTGCTTAGCTCAGCAAATTGATTTATATAAATGTAGAAGCACGTATTAGAATTAGTCAGTTAAAAACTAGATCTTCATCGGGTTATGACCTATATTGTCATTTTAAATATTTAATGTTGTTTCAATAATAAATAAAGTATTACATTAAAATTAAAAAGTGTTCATTAATTATTGGAAAACCATAATTAGTGCAACAATATCAATAGGTACAATACACAAAATAGTAACAAACTCATTCATTAATAATAAATGGACACCTATTGCATTATTCATTAATGAATGTCTAAAATGCAAATTAAAACAAAATCATATTCCTTAGTGCTGTGTATTTTTTATATTGTTTATTTTAAATGTTTACTAAACTCTATTCATCAGGTTTTTATTTACGTTGTTAATTATGTTATTGTCTATAAATTTCTCAACTGGTTCTGACATTTTATTTGTATTCAAATTATTATCATTATGACATATTTTTTGCTTGACTGATTGTGTTTTAATAACGTATATAGTTTAAATTATTCCATTCATCATTGTTTCAAGATGTTTTGAATTACAACTTTGAGAAGAAAGAATAATGATTCGTGTAATTCATTTATAGTAATATTATTTATTTCAAAGAAATTATAATTAAAAACTTCTCAATAAAATTTAATCAAAATTTTGTAGTTTAAATTTAATGTCAGAAAAGAACAAAAACAAAGATTATTTTCAAATGTTTGGAAAACATACAATGTTCTTTGCATTAGCAGATTTACCTATTATATGTATTTAAAAACCCAAAATTTTATTTTTTTAAATATTATATTAAATTTATAAAAACGTTTTATATAAACAATTTATGTTATTAATTTGTGTCTAACTTTTTCAAATATTCTTTTAAAAAATTTGCCTGTTTTGTAATTCATTATTTTTTTAACGCCAATACTTAGAACTGCTGTTAGTTGTTATTTTACACATTATCATATCATTTTTAAAGATTCACTTTGAGTTAAAACTTAAAAGTTAGTATTATTTGTAATATATATTTTGAGTTAATGCATCTTTAAAATATATTTTATATAAATTTACACTAAGCACGCGTTACCTCGGCGTAATACTGATGGCGCGGAAACACTTTTTGGTATGTGCTACAGTAATCTCATAACAGCGTGGCTTATGGAATGTGATGTGTTTTTACTCATTGCAGAATAATAGTTAACACTTTAAAGCACTACACAACAATTCCAATTCTTTACAGCATACACTTTACATATTTTTTAGTTCATATAAAGATCAAATATATAAAACTTGATTAATTCACTACTATCACTAATGATTCCAAATGTATCATATATATATATATTTTTTTTTTAATTTAAGTTTATCTCATCATTTACAATAACTTCTATCAATAAAACTAAAATATACAGACGTAACATCATTCAATAAATGCATGATTTAAAATACTAACCTGAGTCGTTTTAAAATTTGCATAATAACATAATTCAAATTTAATTACATATAATAATTCCATGACCATGACCTGATATGAGATCAACATAATGTATCTAGGCGATGGTTCTTATTGCTATAGTAAACATTATTAAATATTTTTTGTCTTTTTTTTGGTAATGCGTGATTTATGTAGCAATTATTATTAAGGATATGTTGCTATTTCCTTCGTTTTATTATGCATGGCACGCCCCAATCCAACAAAATGAATGATTAAACGTCGACCATATTATTTGATAATATGAATAATTATTACATGTGACGTATTAAGTTTAAAAAAATATATGCATTCTAGGTATTGAAGTCGTAATATACAATTTGCACAAAAACCCATTTATATAAGTTATAGGACTTGCCCAAGCTCGGCGCAATGTTTATACGAGTGGATATTCCTTAGATTCTAAGAATATTACAAGCTAGACGATTGTACATTGAACGGTTTCCTGGCCGCAATATCCCCGACCAAAAAATCTTCGAAAAAATTCATCAACGTCTTTGTGAAACAGGCACATTGAAACAAAATGGAGAGCCAGGAAGATCAATGACAGTAAGAACGGTACAACTGGAACAGAATGTGCTGGACATGATAGAGGAAAATCTAAATAGTTCTACGCAAAAAATTGCCAGTACTTTGAATGTAATATTCATACCATGTTTAGCGTGTTCAGGCACTATCAGGCACTACCACCTGGTGATTTTTCTTTACGTATTGCGTTATGTCAATGGTTTTTGCAAATTAGTTCTAATCCCTTAATTTCTGACACATATTTTTTTTACTGATAAAACTCAAGAAATGCAATAAGAAATTTTTATAACCATGTGTGGGTAGATAAAAATGTGCATCAGGTATGTGAAGATCGTTTTCAACATTAGTTCTCTTTAAATGTTTGGGTTAGAATTGTGGGCAACTGTCTAATTGGACCAGTATTTCTAACAAGAAAACTTACCAACGAGGTGTATTGTAACTTTTTGGAACACATGCTACTTCAGTTTCTAGATGACGTAGCATTAGCAACAAGAATTGCAATGTGGTTTATGCAGGATGGTACACTACCACATTTCAGTTTGGTTGTTTGTGTTTATTTAACAGCAACATACGAAGATTGCTGGATTGGTTGAGATGGGCCACACGCATGTCCTGCTCGATCGCCAGATTTAAACCCCTGGATTATTTTTTATGGGGCTATCTGAAGTCATTAGTTTAGGCTACTCCAGTGGAGAATTTAGACTGACTTGCAAAATCGGATAACTGCTGAGTGTATCTTAATTAGAAATAACCTTACTGTGTTTGAAAGACTTCGGCACTTAATGACGATAAGATTGACTTCTTGTATCTAGGCGTAATAAAATCATTTCAAACATTTATTGTAGATTCAGCTACTTTACATGAACTTTTTGATAATAAAATGTTGTAACTGTTGCAAATTTTGTTTTCAAAACAAATAGATTTTTCAGAAATTATCATAGGACAAAATACTCTTAGAATAAACCAAAGAATAACCCTTTGAATTTTTGCCGCATGTTTACCTAACACCCTGTATATACTAAACTCCCTATAGGGAAAAGGTAGTATTTTATTAATTTTTTTTTTGTCGAGGGTCGTATCTTTGACGTGGTTATGGGGCATGCGTGTTACTCTCAAGGCGTGACCGGTGGTCCTAAGCTGGTAAGCAAATAATTACGATCATCCCGCAATGTAGTAGTCGCGTTGCAAGTCTGTAGAAACCTGTTTTAAACAGGTAGTCAAAACTAACCCACTTTGATCAATTGGCTGCGCCGTCCAGTCAGATGACTGAGAGCAAGCTTTTGGTAGTGGTGGGATGCGCAACAAACTGCTTACTTAATGGTTTTTGTAGTACTTGTTTGTGTACAACCTACTTCTAAAGACTATACATTTCTGGTAGCTCTGCCGATCAATTTTTGACACGTCTCTACGGTTGCAAGCTTTATGAAGGGGGAGAAGCTAAAAAAACCTTATCGCAAACATAGACAACAAAAACTTAAAAAAAAAACTACGTTACCAAGTGCGTCTTCAGATACCTAGGAAAAAATAGCAACAAGCACGTCCAAGTCAAACATAGGATGGCAACCCTTGTTAACCTTACACAGAGAAAACTTCAAAGCCCCAAATCAAAAACCTCTTCAAAAAAGAAAGGTTTTAAGCTTCTGAGCATAAACACTTTTTTTAAAACAAAGAGAGCAACATAAAATTTCTTATTTACTTTAAAGCTCTCACAAAGAAAGAAAGCAAAGTAGTCTGGTCTTTCCTAAAAACTACCCTTCTTTTAACAAAAAAGCTGTACTTACACTTCCAAGTAATTGGCAACAACTTGTCCCAACTTTTTTAGTTAATCAAAGCTGCCCTAACTTAAAAGCTAGTTAAAACCTAGAAACTCAACGTAAATAGCTAGAGTGTGTTCCATACCAGTAAAAAAAACCTAAAAGGTTGATTTGTCGTCTTAGGTATATGAAAGAAAAACGTCAAAAAGTTAAGTAAGAACGACAGCCGAATAAACTATATTTATCAGCACTATGTTAAGAACTAAAAATAACGTAAGTTACAATCGCAATTATCGAAAAACTCTGGATAGTAAAATTCAAGGTTTGTGGATTTGGCAAACTTAAAAGAAATGTTTTTGCAAACTATACAAACAGAATGCTAAGGACGTGCATTTATACACCTAAGCATATAACAGCTTTTCTTATTCCCCACTTTTTTACCAGCGACGTTACAGCTGTGAAGATTAGCTTGGCTATGGAACTAAACGCGTGCCGTCCGCATACCCAGCTCACAATACACAACTTCCAGTAACAGCTATAGAAGAGTTGGTACAGCATTGCATAAGTAGCAACACAAACCTAGTGTGTTGTAAACTCTCATCACATCGTATAAAGAAGCTAAACAATACCAATAACAAAAGTAAGCTTTTAAACAATTCATTATGAGTACTAAGTAAAAATATAAAAACTAAGGCGATGAGGGTGGCGGATGTGGTAATCCTTGCTTTTAGGGATAGTATAAAAGCAAACCTAAGAGTGAACAACAAAGCCGACAGGTGACAAGTGTAAGTAGGCGGTGATAAGATAGATCAAAAAGCTTACATTACACATCTACACCTGTAAGCATGGCTAGAACGGATTTAACGGCTCTAGTTATGTGATAAAAAAAGCAACGGGAAACTACTTCATTATTACTCCCTAAAACAATCATCATGACAGATAACATCAATAATGGCTTTGAGTATCGGCGTTTTTTTAATAAAACAAATGTGCAAAAAATCCCACAAGTCTGTAATGAGTGTTCAAAACAAGAAATCATTAAATAAGCCTACTAAAATATGAGCATAGAGCGCACGTAACCTACATCAAGCAGGCAAACTTTAAAATATAACAGAAATAAATAGATTACAGCTAAGCATCTTTGACCCTATCCTATACTACTCCGAAAATGACAACAGTGGCCACCAATATGAAGTTGCTATAATATTAAACAGAGATTCAAGTAAGTTTGTAATAAATTTTATACCAATCTCCAATAGAGTCATTTTGCTGCAATTACAAACTAATGTGGGTAGAATGAAAATCATTCAACTATACACACTAACAGCAAAAAAAAAACGAGAAAACCAAAGAATTACAACCAAATAAATATAGCTTTGCAGATGACACAATAGTGATTTAATGCAAAAATTGAAAAAGATAGCACAAACAGCTGAACCGGTGAACATAAAACCTATCCTGGAGCAGATATTGCGTAAGACCACAGCTCGGTGGAAGCTGTAATAAAAATCAAACTGAAGAAAGTTAAGCAAAATATGCCGGTTGATCGGATAAACGTACGTAGACTAAAAGAACACAAAATCGGAAAAAAAAAATTAGGTATAAATGACAAATTAGAGAAAGCTAGAGTTAAAGTTATTAAAACATAAAAATAAAAAAAATTCAATACTTCGGTCATGTTATGAGAGGAAAAAATATTTGTTGTTTTAGCTAATTGTTCACGTAGCGTGGCGTGGAAGAAAAAAAAAATTTGGCTTTGGAATCTGAAATCGTTTGGATTGAACATACTTTTTAGAGCAGCGGTTTCAAAATTGTCACAATGATTGCCAACCTCCGGTAAGAGATGGTACCACAAGAAGAAGAAGAAGAAGAAGATGTGTTTACCCAACCCTTAAAACGCACTATCATTAAAGTCTAAACATCATACTAAAAGCAAATACACACAACGCATTTAAAGCACTAGTATAATAACCCGGGTTGTAAACTCGCAAAGAAGATAATGATTGCTCCAAATTCCAAAACGGCCCACTATTACTTAAGACTGTCTAGAAAAAACTTACAAATTATAATAATAATTTTAACAGGGCTTTCTTAATAAAAAACACATGCATACTATAGGTATCGTAGACAGCTCAATATGAAGAAGATGTAAATTGGAAGACAATATGACCGAGCACGTATTATATAAAGAAAACTTCTCCAAGCAATGACTTAGCATACATCAACCACATAGGTTGGCTGTGTGTTGCGATGGAGAAGTGAAGTTTACTACTGGAGAAGGTACAAAAGGTTTAATAAGTGCAGTGAAAACGGTTTCAGCTTCCAACTGAAATTTAGAAACCAAAATCACTAAAGCCTTTCACTAAATATTTATATTTTATTTTATTCGTTTTGCTTAACATTTTGATATTTTGCAAAATACGTCTCTACAGTTAAAAAGAATCCACAGGGGCAAGGTTGACTTGTAAGGTATATTTTGTGTTTTATAAATCCTTCAGTTGTCGTGGAGAATCAGATCTTTTTCAACATAACTAGGATTTTTTTTGTGTAGCCGTTTTTTGGAAAACATTAGCTGTATTAACCTGTTAAATGACAGCCAAAGTACACAAAAGTTAACCAAGAATCCTGTTCACAACAACAGATCAAAACACATTGACATCAAGCATCACTTCCACAGCACTTTATTTGAGAAGCCATATATAACAATTTTGTTAATTTTAGATACCTTTCCACTAAAAAAATTATGGCCGATGCTTTAAACACAGGTTTTAAAACTATGGCTATTTTAGTCTGTTGCAAAACCTCAATCATAGATAAACCTCAAGATGTTTACATCATTTTACCCACAGCGTTTTAATACAAACACTATATTTGCATACTCTAAATTTGACACATTAATCCTACAAACTTAAAAATAAACGGTTATACAATGACACTTTATCAAAACAACAAAGTTATCAAATATTTTTGAGCCTTGAGCATGACATACATTAAACATTTTTAATTACGCTATAACTTAAAAACAATTTTAAAAATCGGGTAACAACATTTAAATTTTTTACATTTTTATACGCATAAGAAAAAAAATTTAGTGTTAATTTACATATTATATGAATTTTTGATAAAAATTGGGTTATGGGTTCTTATTGTTTTTTTTACTTTTGCCGGGTAGAATAAATAACTAGAGAAATCGGAACAATTACGATCACGTACCATAGTGATAGTAGGAGTAGGTGTGTTCAATAAGAAGAGTACGCAAAACGTGTTTGTGTCATTATCCATGGATATATATATATATAACTGCATACCTGACTCTCTATGTTAATCAGTTTCTATAGTGAAACAAATTATTTTATAGCGGCCATTTTATGTGTGACTTTGTAATACAAAGTAAATATTAAAAACATCTTACATTTTATTATTTTAAAGATTTATACATTTAAAACATACATTGTATGTTACTAACAGTAAAAAAAAAACATTTAAATGATTTGAACAATTTTTGGACAACATTATTACACGTGTTACTGACGTTTTATTATCATAGTCAAATTTTGTATACGCAGTAGTTTTTGCAGTGCAATAACTTGAAAAAAAAAAATTTAACGTGGTGAGGTGTTGGCCTCAACAAGTGGCCCTTAAGAATGACTTACGCATGGCAATACTTTCTGGTTTTCTTCTCTGCGTAAATCCTGTTGTTATATGTCCTTGTCAAACTAGTCTAGATTTGGCAGTAGTTTGAGGTAGGCTGGTTATTGTCTCGCGGATTTTCACACAGAATCTGTGGCACGCATGCTGTCTTCGGCCCTTCTTTTTCCTTATAGCCCCTACCTTTTTTTTTGTCTTTTTTGTCTTTTTTTTAATCCTTTTTATCTGCACTGACATCCAGCTTTACATTCTCTTCTTTCTCCAATCCGTGTGTTATTTATTCTAATTATTTGGTTTGTCCTCAGATGCGTTCTTAGTTTTCTTAAGTCTTTGTTCACTTCTTCTTTATTGTATCTTCTTTCCTTCATGAATAGTTTATAAAGTTCCATTAGCTGTATTCCTTTTGGCAGTCCAAATATTGTTAGTTTTACCTTTAGTGATATCCTTGTATCTCTATCTGGGATTACTTCGTCGTGTTCTCTCGTTGCCAGGTAAATTCTAACAATCTCAAAAGTTGCGTTATCCGTAAACCTCGAGATAGCGTATCTACCATTTGGTATTTGCTTCGTTATTTCTGTTATTCTGCATTCCTTCAGCATTTCTTTTCTTCTTCTTCTTATCTCTGCAATTTTGTTTGGTATCGTAGTTTTTGCAAATGTTCTTCTATTTCTTGGTATGCATAATTGGCCTGACCTTCCTTATTTCTTTCTGTTTGATCTTTTTCTCTGTTTTGTTGTTTCCATTTTGCTTATATCGTTTCTCTCCTTTTTTTCTATGGCTTTTATTTTGTGTGTTTGTTTCCATTGTTTGTTTGTTTTCTTTCTATATTCTTCCATTGTCAAACTCCTCATTTTTTTTTCTTAGTACTCTTGTTTCAAAGTTTCTTAGCGCCCTCCATTTATTTTCATCTTTTAGGCATTTCTTAATGATTGTTGTTTTATCCACTTTGGTTTCCAGTATTTTTTTTTCTAGTTCTTTTCAATCTTCTTCCTACGCTTTGCATTCTACTAGAGTGTGTTCTGCATTATTGTGTGTTTTTTCCTGACAGAATATACATCTTTTCTTTACATTACGTTTACAAATAAAAATCTAAATGCTCTACGTAAATGGCTTATGTTTGGTGATGCTTTTGCGATTGTTGACGATATTTTTTTATTGTTTTTTGTAAAAAAACTATGCGGTTTTTTTTTTTCTAAAATTACTGTACCGCAAAATTACTTGTATACACAAAGTTTAACTATGATAGTAAAACGTCAGCAATACGTGTAATAATGTTGATTTAAAATTTGGTTCAAGTTGGTAGACCCGTTTAGAAAATATTAATTTTTGATCACAATCGCGTTATTGGTCTTAAGTTTGGATCCAATGAACCAATTGTTGTCTGGAACATTTCAATAGTTAGTTTACAATGTAAGTAGGATATAATGCTTGTTTTAAATCTTAAAAAAACTAAAATAATAAAATGTAAGATGTTTTTAATACATATTTAGTATTATTAAGTCAACTCACTCACAAAATGGCAGCTGTAATATAATTTGCTTCGCGAGTCAGGTATCCAGTATATCCATGTCATTATCATAGTTTTATTACTAATATATTGATTTAATTATAGACGCTATTTAATTATTTAGTTGGGTAAAACCGAATATTTTCGCAAACAACAGGAAACATGGTTACACTGTATTTTAGTGAAAACTGGCAACATTGCAAAAAATAAAGCATGTATTGAACGCGACATAACCTAATAAAATATTTACCATTTGTTCAGTGACTAAATCTAAATATTCAGATTAATTAATTCATAAAAATGGGGCAAGCAACTAAAGCAATTACAGCCCGAAAGAAAAAAGAGTTTAAAGAGAAAATGAAAGCAAAACAAAAAGACAACAAGAAAGTATTGCAGGAAAAGCGTGCCAGACTGCTTGTGAAAAACCTTCCTTTTACAGTTACAGAAGACAACTTAAAGGAACACTTCACTAAATATGGAGCTATTAAAGAAGTACAATTATTGAAAAAACCTGATGGGAAATTAGTCGGATGTGGCTTTATTCAATTCTTAGCTGTACAGCATGCAGCCAAAGCGAAACATCATACAAACGGGAAACCATTTTTGGGACGAAACATTGTATGTGATTTTGTTCTAGCCAAGAAACAGTTTTTGAAAAAACAAAAGGTTGAACAGAAGAAAAATAAATCGGAAGAAGAAGTTGATCTTTCTATTGTGAAATTAGAGGAGGATGTAGATGTTAAAGTAGAAGATGGTAATAATAAAAATAAAAGTGATGATGAAAGTGATAATGATGATGAAAATGATGAAGATGATGAGGAAGATGATAATGATATTGATGAAGAAGAAACAATTAAAGTTGAAAAAATTAATGAAACTAAAAAACGTGTTATATCCAATGATGTTAATGAAGGTAAAACTGTGTTTGTTAAAAGTATCCCATTTGAAGCGACAGAAGAGGATCTTAAAGAATGCATGTTGCAGTTTGGGCCACTTTTTTATGCAAAGATTTGTATAGATCCGATGACTGAACATTCTAAAGGAACAGGATTTGTTAAATTTAGGGTAAGTTAACTATAAGATACAATTGAGGCGTGCGGTTACAAAACTGTCTAAATCCATATGAAGTGAATTTGCAGGAGAAGCCAAAGACGTGTTACTAGTGTTACAAATGAGACTGTGTTCATAATTGTCATACGTGATTATTTCATGAATGTAACACCTTTTGCTGCAAAATAAATGTACCTATAGATAGCAGGCATATAAAAGAAAGCAGCGCCGTCACTAAGACATTTTTTGAAATAAATGGATTTAGACAGTTTTCTAACTGCACGCTTCAATTTAAATAGATTTTAATTCTTTAAATTTTTAGAATGTAGAAGACGCTGAGAAATGCTTAGAAGCAGGAACTGAGTTACAATTGCTCGGAAATATTTTAGATTGCCATAAAGCTCTTGGAAAAGCTGACATACAGAAAAAATCAATAAAGGATAATAAAATTCAAAATGATAACCGGAATTTGTATTTAATGAAGGAAGGATGTAAGTAATATATTTAAATAACTATAAAATTTTCTTTTTTTTATTGTTGGATTTAAATGAGTTTTCTGTAGTAGCTTTGAGATTGCGATTTTTGGTTGATTTTAGTTAGTTTCTGTCAACTCGCTTATATTTTTTTTAAATTGAGGTTTAGTTCTATCTATATTTTTTCCATATTAATTAGATTTTATGAGACGTACCTGTTAGCCGGGATTGTTGAATATCGATATACTAAATTTATTTCAAAGACATGCATTTTGTTGCTTGTTTTGCTATTAAGAGTTACTTGTGCTTTTTGTTATAATATTTACAAGGTTGTAATTAGGATAATTTTAATTCTTAAAAATCACATTAAGTTATATACGGGTATTTAAACAATTTTGTATTTATATATACAGGCCGTTTCCTAAAAAGCGCCGGAAGCTATAATTTTCTTATTTTATATTTTAGACCCAACAAACTATATATATTCTTAAATGGCAAGAAATAAGCTATCTTTTACGTGTTCTCAGTTTGTAAATATATTTTACCTGTTTCGAGTAATGATATTCATCATCGTTATTTTAAATGGAACACCCTGTATATTTTTACATATTTGATTCAGGGTGAAATTCTGCATACAGCAGTGTATTTTGTTTATTTAAATGTAAACGGAAATATTTAAAAAAAAATTATGAAATGTGCAAGAAAAACAATCGTAAATACTGAATATTTTATTGAAAAAAAAAAACTACAAAACATAATATCTACAAATATTGTTCAAATTGATTCCCACCGTGCTGAATACAGAACTGACATCTTTTAGTTACTCCATTACTGGCATTTAATATCAAATTGGGAGATATTTTGTGGAAAGCATTGATAATCCTAAGCCTTAGTATTTCTTTGTTTTCTGGTTGTGTAAGATAAACATGATGATGATTTGCAATTTCCCTGGTAGATGTTCTTGGATTTTCCTAATGCCTTTAGATTTTTGGTTCTGGGGTTATTTAAAGATCATGTTTATCTGGTCATTTGGTGTTAACATAATTTTTCGATATCATCGCTAGGCACATTGTTAACAAACAGAAAGTTTAATGAAACGATGATGGAAGAGAGAATTATGTTTTATGAACATTATGAAAAGTACTATCAGAAGAAGCTTAATAAGCGACCATGGGACAAAAAAAATATCTTTTTTTCTTATTTATTTTATTTCAATTCATCGTATATTACTGGATACTCTTATCTTTAAGCATTTTTAAAGTTAGGTAAATTCATTACTGACAGCTATTTTTACTACTACAAAATATTATTAATATAAAAAATCTGTTACATTTCTTGATCAAAACTTTTCAATAAAACTTTACATACTTTCAATAATACTCATGGTGCAGGCAATCAATTGAAACATCTTGCACTTATACAGGGTTTATTTGTTTTAAAGTTATAGTGTAATTAAAAATATTTTCTAGTATGCTATGTTGGAGGATCAACATGAAAAATAATCTACTTGTTGTATGGCACATACTTTTTACAGATGAAGCAACATTTATTTGTGGCACCATTAATAATATTTACAACTGTCATGCATTATTTATATATTAATATCTAATTTTGAAATTAAATCGATTAAAAAATCTTTCAATGTTTGGCAAACCGGTATGGATTGCAATTTATACAAATACAGAGATAGAAAATCTTATGATTGTGGTTTCTGGCTATATTCATTGCGTCTAATACACATCAAGTAGGTGATGCATTTAGTGTCAAGATTTGATTGGTGCTGAATGCGATCCTGTCCCTGTAGGCGTGTTTGAGCTGTGAACAACGCGTGTATTTGTTTAATTCTAGTCCAGCATGGATTTGATTTTACTATAGTATCATAACTTGGTTAGCTTTTTACATGTTTTAACGGTGCAATGGCTCAGTTATAAGGGTTTGATCTCCAAAATATGACTATAATAACTTGTTCTGTATCTACCGGGGTGATTCGGAAGTCACCTAATAAGCTGTTGGTCCCATAAACCCCCTTCAAACAAGTTATAAAACTTCTGGGTTGATGTTAAAAGCTGTAAAATGCACAATAAATAAATAAATAAATGTTATACATTAAATATTTGCTAATATATAGCATATTGACATTCTGTTACATATACTGTTGTAATTAATGTAATGTGAATTAAAAATGTATACTCAATTTACTATCCATTTTCTAGGATATTTTTATAAGAATTTGTACTACTTATACTATCTTATTATGAAGTTTAATTGGACATTTTTAGTCAAATTTGAATTTATATTAAGGTCAATAGATTTTAATATAAATTCAAATTTGGTTAAAATAAATTATTTTTTTTAATAAAATTTTATGTGATTTTAAAAAAATGGTACACTTATGGTAGAATGTCTAGGATTTTTTGTTTCTTATTAAAATTATTTTATAATAAGGGTACATTTAGTTGTCTACAACCTAAACCTCAGTTTTTCTTGCTCACCCTGTATATTATAAGTAAAAGTTGGTGTATGAAAAATGTTTATTCAAATTGAATAGTTTGCATGGACTATCCCAACAAGCTGTCATTATTTGACTTTATAGGAGAGCTTGTGTTATGTTACGAGAGGATTTTTTTTATTAATGAAAAATTTGCTGTCAAATGTCTTTGTAGACATTATTGTAGTGTCGTTTGGTATATGCTCAATTAAGAGAATCCTCTCAAGAAAACGGCTTCTTTGTCTTCTTGGCTGTACCCAGGTCTCATCTCTAATTAATAATAATTTTTATTGGTGTTATACACTGCGCGTAGTAATTATTCACCTTTTTAAATATTGCTTATTTTTATTGCAATAAATCTATTGTATATTGATTCGGTAATTCCTTTAGCATACCGTCCGACGTGTTTATGAGATACATGCGAAAACTAAGAAAAAATTGGAGATTTTTCAAATTTATTGAATAAATACACTTACTTACAGTTTACATTACAACAAATTTGACTGAAGAGGCAAGAAGTGATAGTAATCAGTTGTCAATGCGGCATATTGCCACCTCTATTCTGGATGACACTCCTCATTCGATTTTGCATAGAGATCAGCACGTCCTGTATGCTTGCTTGGTGGAAATAATCCTATTCTTTAATAAGGGCTTATCGGAGCTTTTCTTGTGTTGTTGCAGCAGGTATGCTACTACTTACAAGCCTTTTGAGCTGGTTCCAAATATGCTCAATATGATTAAGATCTGGGCTTTGAGCAGGTTAGTCCATTTTTGGAATACCCACTTCTTCAAGGTACTGTGTTACAATCCTTGCCGTGCGTGGTTGTGCATTATTCTGCATTAACAGAAAACCATTGTTAACAAATCCAGTATAAGGCATTACATGCTCTTTTGCGATCTCTGCTATGTATTGTTGTGCTGTTAATGCGCTTCTGTCAATTGGAACGAGATCTGTGTGTGCCTCAAAAGAAATTCCTGCCTGAAGTATTACTGAGCCACCCTCAAATGCAACTCGAGGTGACCGAGTACAGGCAGTATAACATTTGCCAGTTCTCCTGTATACCTTGTTTCGGCTATATTTGCCATTAAGACAGATTTTGAACTCATTTGTGAACAATTCCTATTTCTAGTCGTCTACTGTCCAATTAATGTGTTTTTGGCTAAAAGCAAGTCTACGTCTTTTGTAAGCTGCAGTAAGCAATGGGCTTGTAGCTGGGCTGCAAGCTGTTAAACCACTTTCTTTTAACCTTTGTCAAACAGTGGAAACGATGACTTCTGTTCTTTGAGCTTGCCGAAGGCTGCTTTGGAGTATTCTAACAGTTTGCATTCGATCTCTCAATGCAGAAATCATGACAAAGAGATTGGATCTGGCTGTTGTTTTTGTTTTAGTCAGTTGCAAGAAACTGTTCTTAAGTTTATTGCACAGTCGAAGACTATCGTTTAATTATCTACTTCACTTTCTAGCAATGTCACTATCTGCACAGTTTTTCCATATTTTTTCTTCATTAGAGCAGTCTGACACGATCCTGATTTTGATATTACATTTAATATTAAATGATGGGCGCGCTACTTTAAAGTAAGAATTAGAATTAACTTGGCAGTTGCTGTATCACACGAATGTTTATAAAATAAAAACGTGAGCATGCGCATTAAACTAACCTATCAGTGAAAGTGAAATGTGAAATATCTAAAATAATGTCATAATATTTAAGTTAGCGCACTATTTCTGGCATGCTTATTTTTATAATCGACGTTCTTCACTGCGTATAAGCACGGGCGTGTTTTATACATGTCGATTAGCAATTGAACCTGTACTTTTGACCAGGACATAATTAGGCACTTGCTAATAATATAATAACAAATAAAATTTAGAAATCAACAGAAAGCAACAAAACAAAACATCAAAACACATTAACAGAACAAATCGATAGATAAAATTAAACAAGCGGTGGTAACGAATGTAAACAAACAAACGCTTGTAGTATAAATATATCAACACGTTCATTTTATGCGCACTTTTTCTGAGCATAGAAAGTCATAGTTTGTCCAAGAATTTAAAAGATTTTTTTGCTTCAATAGTATATTAAGTATCGACGGCAGGAAAGCACTGTTTGCAAGTGCTTCAAACGCTTTCTTGCCCGTGGTTCTTACGACTGTTTTTTACCTGACTGTAAGATAACAATAACATGATACAACTTCATTACTATTATTAAAAAAAAAATTGTTTAAAACTTCAACTGTCTAATGGTTTTTTTAAAGGTTAATGTTTAAACTGTCAAATATTGTTATGACGTAACCAAGAAGTCTTGTAATACACTCACTCTACACTAGATGTCAATAGTTCTGTCTTTTGTATATAGGTCTGTTCCAACCTACGATTTGGACAGTTTGCAAACCGTTCAAATTATGCACACAAACAAATTAATGTGTATAAACATTGCCTAAGGATGACAAATATTTGTTTGTGTGCACAGTTTGGACGGTTTGCAAACTGTTGAAGTCGTAGCTTGGAACAGACCTAATATTATCAAATCAAGCAAATATTAAAAAATATCATTACTAAATCAAGTAATTAATTAATTTAATTTTAATTTTTAATTAATAATACTTACTGTTAATTTAGTATAATTAAAATTAAGAATTATATTCAGTAAAAATATTAATTTTTTAACTAGCGCCATCTGACGAGCAAAAAAAATATTAATTTTTTCAAAACACAAAGTAAATTTTTTTTGTCATTTATTAAAATTACTCTATATTAATGTCATAACTACAGTAAAATGTATTTAGTTTTCCATACATTTGCAGCATGTGTGTTTCGTAAAAAGTAAACACATTTGTGGAGTCTTCCATAACAATAATTGTCACCACTAACTTGATTTTTAAAACAAAATCGCGATTGTATTATACAAAAGGTTAAACAATGAATATTTCACTCGAGTAACAGGATTCCAGATTGTATAAGATGTTACAAAAAACTTATAATATATTTTTTATGTAATAAACAAAATGGTTGCTGTAAGAGAAGGTATCCAGTATATCGTACATCCATGTTTTAATTTATAATTTATGTCTTCTAGTGAGCTATGTAGACTTCTCAAAGTGTCATTTTCTAAATAAAAACTATATTTTAAAATTACATTTAATTTAAAACGTGATTTTACAAGGTATTTACTAAAAATGGTCGATGGGAACCCTAGTTTGCTATGGGTTCATTAAAAAGCTTTTTTTTCTGATTTTAATGTGTAAATTGTTATATATGATTTAATTAGTTTTTTAGAATTTGAAAAAAACAAGAATAAATTGCTGAAACAGTTATTACTGCATATTATAAGAGTCCTTTGGAATTAAAAACAAAATAGATCTAATATAATTTTTCATAAAATAATCGCTGCGTGTGACGCATATAGTAAGAGATTGGATGTTGGTATGTTTACTATGTGTTAGTAAATAAAGCTATTTAATATTTTGACAGTCAATCTGTCAAAATGATGAAAACTAATTTCTTCAAATACTTAAAAATTAATTAAACTGTGAAACTGCAAAATTGCAGAGTTAATTTCATTACATATCTTGAAAGCTATGGCAGTTGGACAAAAGTTGATATACAAAAATTGAGAATATACAAGGTGTAGATTAATTGGCGGACAAACGCCAGGTAACTTTGTAGACTGTGCCAAAAGAAAACGAAAATCTTAATTCCAAAATGCTGTGAAACTCTTCGTTTGGCCTCACGAAATCCTCAAAGTTTCGTTACGCTTGGCAACGGAGGAAAATTTCTATTTCTATATTCAAACCTATAATGTAGGCAACTTAATACACACATCAAATGTTATTATTTATTATAAACTAATTTGTAGTTCATATTGGCCACCGTTTACTTCTAAACACTACGGTATCGAATTCATGACATTCTCAAGCATCACCGGCGTAATTTGCATATTCATTCAAAGTAAAAGTCGTAATAAAATAGAAATATCAACTGACATTCATTGCATAGCCTACGTTATAAGTTAAATTTTATTAATAAATTTGCTACGTTGCCAAGGGTATTTTTAATTTAAATTTGATTTATTCTTGGAAAGTAATTTGCACACAGAAAGCAACTTGGTACATAAAATACGCAATTAAAACAATATTTGTATTGACAAAATTGAAACTTTGAGGACTTTGTGAGGCCAAATGAAGAGTTTCTCAGCATTTTGGAATTAAGATTTTTTTTCATTGAAAGACTATTTTCTCAAACTGACGATGTCTATAAAAAAAAAGAAATTGTCTGACCGCAAATCATGGAGAAACATTAATATTCCTATTTTATAATTTAAATATTATTTGATAATTGTAATGATTAATTTAATATTTTAGTTATTATTTATTAATAATATTATATTTATTTTTATTATTATTATTTTTTGTTTACATTTCTATTCTATTTTCATTAGTTTCATTTATTAAAAAAAATTGGATCTGGCCGAATCTGACCGGATAGTTATCAAGATCCTGCCGGCTCCGAATCTTTTAAATATTGGCCGGACCTGCCAGATACCGGTTCTGGATCCGGTTCCGGCGGCATCACTAATCACAATGCAAAAAGCTAATTTCTTTAAATATTTTGAAAGTTATAACAAAAGTTGAAATATAAAAGTTGTGCAGAAGTTACTTACTTTACTGGAACTGAATTCATACTTAACTGTCACTCATTTGATCGTTCCCAGATAACCATTGCCTAATCGAGAATCTAGTCAATAGTTTATACGTCAAATTTGCAAATAGTTGACAGTTGCATTTTTTTATTTGGCAGATTGCAGTTTATACGTCAGGCAGCTCATAAACAGATTTGTGAGATATTTTACAACTGACATAGTTGTTTGTTTTTTGTTACAAAGGTCAATATGCCAAAATACTGTAAACATTAACGATGTCATAAGTCAGATTTATTAAAAGTTGAAAGTTGTTTTGTTGAATTGACAGTCAGATTTGACAATATTAAAGTTTACACTTTATATACAGAGAGTGGCTCAGATGGGTGAAGCGCCTAACTCAAATCTCGGTGTGTTTATGTGTATGCTGGCCATGTCATCAAGCCAGCAATTCCTTAACATAGACTCTCTCGCCGGGCAAGCACATAGTACTTTTGCTTTAAGTATGGTGTTACCTATTGTGTTGAAGTGCCTTTTTAGCTAGAACAGTTCAATGCTATTTATATGTGTTCTTGTGGTAATGGTATTTGAGATCTTGGGAGTAAACTGTTGCTTCAAAGCTTTGATGACTTTTTGAGTCATTGGTCTAAATGTGAAGGAGTTTATTCTTATTTGCTCTTTACTCTTGTTGTTCATGTATGTGTACACTGTAGGGTATTATAAATAAAAATATATTGGCATGGTATCTGTTTGCGCACCTAGCAGTAGTTTCCAAGAGGGAACAGTGATTGCCGACTCTTTTTGCATTGTGTTAAAGTCCGGTTGCCGGGATGCTGATATTGCTACTTGGTTTGTTGGTGTTTTTAGCTTGGTTCTTGGCCACCAGACTAGTGCCTCATAAGGGAGCATAGTCTTATGACTGTATAGTCCTCATGTTTTTTGAGGTAACTGTAAAAGAATCTTTAGGGCTCATGCATTAGGTTGTAGAGTATTTCTTCAAATTTGAAACTTAGCAGAATCGTTTTATCATCTGCGTAGCCAATTGTGTAGAAACCACTGTCATCAACTTTTTACTTTTTTGTCACACTGCAGTTAATCACTTATTATTTGCTACATATTTTTGCCAATCCATATTCTAATAGGATTTTTAATATCTAATATTTTACAGTTAAGCACTTTCAATGATTGTAGTTCTGTTAGGAAGCATTTTTGTTCTTAAGCTTCCAGTCATTGCACACTCTGATTCGAGAATGAAAATCTATTGCCAAGTCTCAGTATTAGTTGATTGCAATCATTTATTTAATTCGAGTACAGTGAAATTTTCTATAAGCGGACATCGACAGTGTCTAAACAGATGAATTTGCAAAATGTATACATGGTGATCCATAGTTAAACCAACAAATGTTTAGCGTTTACTTTTTGTTTATAAATTTATTTCCAAAAATACACTTTGTGTTAGAGTGAAAAGAGGAAATTGAGAAAAATTAGTCTTGTTGACTACAACTTACCATGAAATGCGTTTTTAGTTTTTTGTGTGTCAAACTTTGACATTTCTCCAAGTGAATTGATTAATTGAAATTGTAGTGCATTTTAAGTGTGACATCAGAATTATGTCGTAACATTTATTTACATTGAAGCTGAATACGCGGATTGCCTGATAGATAAGTGTTTTCTAATACTTTTCAACGTCTAACAGAGATAGGATCAACTTTATAGCGGTCGAGTTAAAGAAGAACAGAACATATATTGGAGCACTTTGATGAAACGTCACGCAACACGCAGAGAAGTTTTTTTGTAAATAAGTTTATAGACGAAAAAAGTCTTTTTTTTGTAGTTGTTCTTAAATATTTGAGGCATAGTTTGTTGTACGTTTTTGTGGTTTTTTAACTGAAAGTTAAAGTAGAGACAAATATTTTAACTAAAATGTTACAGTTTAATAAACAATTGAAGATTTTGATTCTCATATATTTTATGTTACTCGAAATTTTATTCTCTACATGTGACAAAAAACCGATTTTATAAAGAGACTCAGAATTTTCTGTCTTTGACATTTCTATTCAACATTAATTTTTTTATCAATTCTAGGACCAAAACGTTTTCTTTAACAGCAGCGCCATCTATACTAGTGTTTATAAAAATAGATTATCTGTGTCAAATAAAAGTTAGTAGTTAATAAAATAGCGTTTACAGATTTAAAATGTTTAGTTGGTAGCTAACAAGTTTGTGGATTATCAAATTTAGTGATCGATGTGAGTTATAATTTTGTAATTAGCAGATTTCGATAATTGTCAAAGTTGAGTAATCGGCAGTTTTCAAGTTTGATGATTGTTTAATATTGATATTAATTTATGGAAATGTATTATAAATTTAATGGTAGGCAGATGTTAAATTTACATATTGATAAGTTCTAAATTTAGTTATTCATTGATAAATGTCAAATATAGCCATTCTTAGCTATCAATTTAGGGATTCAAACATTTATGAGTGACTGGTGTCAATCTTAGTGTATGATGGCTGAAAAGTTGATGACTTACAAAAAAGCTTTAAAACCAGTTACAGACATTTTTCAAATATAGGGGATTTCTGGTAAACACGTTTTGCTCTATTTTCAAATGAAAGGAGATCAAATGTTTAAATGAGGACTAGATTGTAAATGCGAAAAGCACAGATAGCAATGATGGTGCATGAGGGGAGTGGGGTAAGCAACTCAGAACCAGTTGGGACTGAACATGGGGTGTCATACATAGAATACTTCTAAACTGCCCAGAAAGGAAGACAATAATAATGGATTTGAAATAACTAAACAAGCGGTTTTAAAACTTTCTAAAAAAAACGAAATTTATTGGAAAAAGAATTTGAAAAAATGTAATTCAATTATTTTTTTATGTGTGGTACCGCTTCACAGACTAAGCTGTATGTAATAGAAAATTATTGCCATAGCTCACTTGAATACATATTAATCGTGAATGGTACATAAAGTATTATTTCTTTTTGTAGGTTGCTGCTCAAATTATTGCAGCAAAGAGTAGCTCCAAGAAATGTAACTGAGATTACTATTTACTAAGAACTTATGACGTGGTTATGATTGGTGACAAACCATCAGTTATAAAAAATTTCAAAACACTAACTTACAATTCATCATTCCTGAAGAGGAAATATTTGATAAGCTATTAGAAGTTCATGTTGATTGTGGTCATGGTTTACGAGATAAAATGTCAAATATCATACAGCAGACTTCTGTTATACACAGACCTTGCATAGAAATGTTTCTCCTTTGCTATAAAAGTTGCCAGTCAAAGAGAAATTAAATAGTATCTAAAGCGGTAGAAAAACCGATTCTTACTCAAGATTTTATGATTAGAGGGAAGTAGACTTAATAGATCTATTACCGATGGGAATTTCAAATGGATTTTGAATTACCAAGATCATGCAACTAAATTTATCTGTCTAAGGCCATTACATTCAAATCATGCTGCTGAAGTTGGAGAGGAACTTTTAAAAATATTCTTGCAGTTTGGATCACCTGCTGTATTACAAAGTAACAATGGCAGAGAATTTGCTTGTAAGGTTATAGAAGAATTGAAAATCTTTTGGCCTCAATTGAGCATTGTATGCGTAGCACAAAGCCAGAACGGTATAGAGTCTTTAAATAAAGACGTCGAAAACTTATTTCGTACTTGGATGTTGGATAATAAATCAACAAGTTGGTCTCGTGGTTGTTATTTTGTTCAATGGCAGAAAAATAATTCTTTTGATACGGTAATTGGTTGCAGTCCTTATAAAGCTGTTTTTGGTGCTAAATTATGCCTTCAATTGACAAGTTTGCCACATCACTTAAATTCAACGATTACTACAGAGGAGGATTTGGATACAACTATAAAAAATGAGGACTCTGAAGAGGATTTTAAAATAATGGACAATACAAATATTGTATTAGAAGGAAATGCTTATGAAGCAACTTATAATAATGTAAATAATATGAATGACTACTTACAAGTTCAAATGATTGAGGGTGAACAAAATAACATATCTTGTGATAAAGAAACGCATGACTGCAAAATATGCAAAGCTTCTGTACATATCACTGGCCTAAATGAAGTTGATTTGTAACCTTTGTACAACACAAAAATCTATTAGCAATAATCAGAAAAAATGTTACATTGGCGAAAAACAACAAGGAGAACTCATAATTTCAGTTACAAAGAAATCGACCAGGCATTAGTGACTTATCTTGAGTAGTTGAAAAAGTTTATATCTTTTAGATATCAGAAGTTTCAATGAAAACAAAATTGTTGGCAGTAATTGAAGAAAAAAAAGTGTGCAGTTTAAAAAGGCACAAGAGCAACTTTTGTGCAAATAATATTTTGATGATGTATTTCAAGAAATTATATTTAGTTTTAATAGTAACATTTTATTATATTCATATAACATCTGAGTTATCTATATTTATTATTCTTACTCCTAATCTGGAATTATATATATATATTATATTTTTTAAATATTTAATGTGTAGTTTTAGCTATTTTTGATCAAATAAACTAAAACAAAAAAAAAAAAATTATTTATATTCTTTTTATGATTGCATGCTATTGGATCAGAAAGCCGCAATCTTATTAAATTTCCTATTACATCAAAAGATAAATTTGTTAGTTTTTCATGAAAAGCTTGGATAATTGGTGTAGCGTACAAAATTTTACAGTAACTGCCGGCATTACATGAACTACCTAGGCTTTTCATGAAAAGTTTTATTTTTTATGAGCCTACAACATATGCTCTATTTCTCTCAAGTATTTCAGGAAAACATTTCAGGGCAGCTATTGTCAATCTAGTCGCGTAGCCCCCTCATGAATGTTCGCGATAGAATACAAAAAGATTCAGGAGCGAGAAGACCTTTTTTCGCGGTCCTAATTCGAAAGTCTTTAGGTCTCTTCCTCACATAGATTCAGCGTGCCAGATTCTGTATGCGAGAAGACAGCGTCGGATACAGCCGTTGTGTGCAAATCATATTTAATGACTCCTTTTATAAAATGAAAAGTATTTTTTATTTATCTGTATTTACTACTACCTACAAGGGGTGATTAAATGTGAGCATGAGAAAAGGATGATAAAACGCTTGAAGGCATGAGTGCAACAGTGTACACAATACTTTTGTGTTGCTTATTACAGCGGCCAATTCATGTTTGGAGTGAAAATTTCTTAATTAAAAAAAAAAATACATTTGTTTGATATTGAGGTATTTACTCGTAAACATTTTACGATGCTACAACGTCCGCGATTTTGTTTGAAAATTAGGTTTTGGTTAGAATTTGTAGAAATGATTCGTGCTGTAAGTTTATGTTAAAGTAAATGAAAATGGTATTGTTGCGGTTTGAAAATAGATATAATCAATGGCGCAACTAGGAGTGCGCGTAGCAGAAGATTGGTCAGGGGTGTTATGCCCAATATATATATATATATATATATGGCAATTCCATTACTTTTCGACCAATTTGAAAAAGTCGACCTCTTTGATTTTGCTCAAATTTTCAAGGATCAAAATGTTGCCAATTTTTGAATATTAAAAAATTCTTGATAATGCCCGATATACCATTTCTCATATAGATGCCTTTTTTCTAGTGCTTCAAAGAGTATTTACTGAAATTTTGACTAAAATCGACATAGGGCGACAGCGCTGTTTTGGGACCTGAAAATTACATGTTTTGAAGATCGCGAAAATATGTGCAACTTCCTGCATCAAAATAGTGGTGTATACGTATCGATTCTATAAGTCTTGTGTGATCACTTTAAAAAGAGATTAAACACGAAGAAATCTAGACCTTGTGGATTAAAGTTTGTAAAGATTTGACAAAGTTAGAACGGTTTAAAGAAAGCAAAGTTTTGCGATTCTGCTAAATTCACGGGTTTTTTTGGAATAATGTTTGAAGCTTAATATAATAAGAAATAATATGAGACATCGTGGACCTTTTTATCTTTTTCCAGAAGCCCAAAAATTGAGATTCAAAATAATCTAAAAAAGACGTTTTATTGTAAAATTTCTGACCTTCAAATGTGTGTCATTTTGAACAGGCATCATTCTAATGTCCAAAATTTTGGGAATCTCATTTTTTTCATCTATATTTTGATCCCTGAAAATTTGAACAAAATCAAAGAGGTCGACTTTTTCAAATTGGTCGAAAAGTAATGGAATTACCCATATATATGATCGACTATCTGTGTGACAAAACAAAATTGGTAGAGGCTGAGGTGTAAGTGGTGATGGGGTTTTGAAATAAAAGGTTTCCCAAAAGTAGGAGTTGTTTTAGGTTAGGAATAATGTAATTAATTTTGAGAAATACATGAAGGTTAAGTATGAAATATGGTATTTTTGAAATGGACTTCTTGATCCTTATGGCAAATGATCATCTTTTGATCGATGTTTTTTGCACATTTTTGGCTTGGTATCACGAATAACATCCCGAATGTTATCTTTCAATTTCTGAGTTGTTTAGGGATCAATAGCATAGATAGACTATCCCGTTTATTTATTCTTACAGTGTCGTTCGTTGGGGATGCATTGGGTGCTCTAGTATTATCTTCAAGTTTACTAATATGTGCAGTTTTGTTTGTTAATGATGATGATAAGTTCACGACGTTATTTGTGGTCTGCTTGTTTTAATCGTCAAGATGTAGATGCTTTTTGAAATGTTCAATTGAGAACGCCTTGGTATCTGATTTATTGTGGAGGTAGGCGGAGAAACATCCAAATCCCGTTATAAATTGGGTCAAATTGTAGCCAGTCATTTCTTACGGAGTTATTTTTGCTAATATTTTGTCCATTTAGCCGTGTCGTTGTTTTCGCTATTACCATCAGATGTAGAGCCCTGGTAGAATCAGTTCTACGGAATTCGTATTTTCTTTGCGTCTATGCGAGGATTTCTCTGTATTATTATCTATTTACTCTTGCTTTTGACGTTATTTTTTTTTGTCTGCCGGCGTTAGGTGGAAGCTAACCTCTTTTCTGCTATTTAAACATTATGAGGATCCATATTTATATTGTGCTTGAAAGTTATGCACAGATGCTTAGACTACATTGGTTCACTATTATCGAATCACTATCTTGAAAACTGACAGTCTTTAGCTTTTTCCTATCAACTGTAATGATAGCTTCAGTTTTGTGTGCGACAAGTTGTTGACCTTGCTTTGTCATTTACTTCAGTATCATTGACTTCTCATTCAGCGTCATATAATAGTTTTTTCTTGCTGTTTCCCTTATTGTGATTTGCTTACTTTATTAGACAGACTTGCTGCGGCATTGTTAGTCTTAAAACACCATTGCAGCTGACGTTTCATAGGGTTGGCCCTTTAACATAACCTTGCGGTACTGCAAATATAACCATTTGTTTGTCTCTAGTTTCGCTAATAGTTTACTTGTTTGTATAGTGTGCTGACTGAGGCACAGTGGTCTGTAAGATTTATTTTCTATTTTTTTTTTCAAATTTCTCAATTAATGAAAGCTTTCCGGTTTTTTTGTTCTTCTGGGAATATTTCTTTTTTTAGGAGTATATATACATATCTTAATACTTCTTAATGACTTTTGGTGGGATTTTGTTAGTTAAAATTTTTTTTAATGCTTTTTGCTGGTATTTTCAGGTATTTTTTCTGGTTTACATGAAATGTGTGTTTTTAGCTATTCAGGAAAAACTCTTTTGCAAACCGGTGAGCGCATCTCAATCTTGTAACATGTTCTTTCATAAGTCGCTATCCACTTTTTGGTATAATGGGATTCATTTAGAGGTACTTTTATCAGTACGGGTTTTATGTTAGATAATGAGTCAAACTATTATGGTATATTTGTTCAGTAATATTTATATATTAGCTCGGCACAGCGTCTACAAATTATTCAGCTGAATTACGAAAATCAGCGTTCTATGAGGAAAGTGTTTTGTACGCTTAGAGCAACTTATGGTTTACATAATCGGCCACAATTTGCTGTACCATTGAAACTCAATATTATTAAATAGATCACATATAGCACTTAGTGAAGAAAATATAGCTACCGCAGCTGAGTGTACGCGATGGCGAATTTTACGTAAGAATCTTTAAAAACAAACAAAATTTAACTCTTGCACGAATTAAAGCCGGCCGACCTTCCGAATCGTCACCGTGTCAGGCTTTGGGTTCTTGAAAAGTTTTTGACTAAAATTTTGTTCAGCGGTGGGCCTCATTGCTTTTCTGGCTTAATATTTATTGGCTGGCGCAACATTTTTTAAAAATAAGGCCGGCCAGATCGTAACTATGAATGGCGCTTGTTATTGCACAATCATAACAGACTATTTGCTGCCTAAAATTGAAACCGGTAATCTCGACGACATTTGGTTTTAACAAAACGGAGCTACTTACAACATAGTCCGTAAAACCATGGTTAGAACGATTCGGCGAACAGTTAATTTTACGCTTCGGACCGGTGAATTGGCCGCCTAGATCATGTAGTATTGCACTTTTTCTTTTGGGATTACGTTTAGTTCAAAGTCTACATAGATAAGCCGACTAAGATTAGTGAATTGCAGACTAACATTACTTCCGTCATTTACCAAATACCACTCAAAATGTATGAACGCGTCATAAAAAATTGTTTTACTGGAATAGCGCTTGGCGCCGTCACTACATCACAGTTTTTTGTCCTGTTCATTCTTGTGGCAGGAAATAATTTATCATTTAAAATTTGCATTTCAGCCATATTCGTATGTTTGGTATAATTCTTATTGTTCACTGTTCTACTCGTTTTGTGTTGCCCAACCTAGTTTGCTATCAGTTTATTGTTTCCCAATTCTTCTTTTTTTTGTCTGCTTCTGTTGATGAATCTTAGAACAGTCAGTGTTTTTTTTCTTCCACATGCAGATCGATAGGTATTGTTTCTGTTACCACCTGTAAAGCATCCGCTGAGGGAGAGTCTTTTACACGCTACTCTCGTTAGCATTTTTTTCTGTTCTCTGATCAGCCGGTTTCTGTATGTTTTTACTTCCATGGCTTTATGCCATACCGGTGATCTGTAAAGGATTGTTGACTCGGTGACGGAGTTTAGCAATTCTCTTTGCAGCTTGACGGTTAGCCTATGTTGGGAATAAACTTTGATAGATTTGCTGCTCTTTTTTATCCTTTTTACCGTTTTCTTTATGTGTTTTAAAAAAGTTAACTCATTCTCAAGTATTGTTCCCAGGCTTTATTGCTCGCGTTGTGCGTATGGTAATACCTCTACATTCGAAAGTAACTTTGTTTCTTTGAGATTTCTTTTATGGCTTCTTCAGTATCACTACATCTGTTTTTGCGGGGCTAAGTCAAGATTATGTTTGATTGGCCATATGTATATTGTTGGTCTTGTTCACCAGCCTGTAACTGTTCTTGGTTACAACTACTACGGCGAGGTCATCTGCAAAGACTACAGTCTGCCGTTTTCTTTTTAGTTGGCGTTGTATGCATTTCCTAAGACCGACTCTTGGGAAACCCTTGTTATATTGACTTATGTTTTTCTACTTGGAGCTTTTGTTTGTATTTGTAGCTCGAGACGATGTTTTGTAGATATTGCGAAATTGCTCTGCACGGCTTTGAAAGCGTTTTTAATATCTTGAGTAACTAGTGTGCCTTATTTAAGGTTTTGATTACTTCTTCTTAGACCATCTTTACAGTAGATCTTTCTTTCACGAAGATATACTGTTGTTTTGACAGACTTTTTCTTTCAATTTTTTTTTCTAATCTGTCCTTTAACATTGATTTGTAGATCTTAGTAATGGTGTTTAGAAGATATATTGGTCTGAATTTTAGGTTTTCTGTCGATCACTTTTTCTTAAATCAATATTGGTTTTGCCGTTTTCCACTCAACAAGGAAGGTCTGCTTTATTGGTTCAGCATGTTTAGTATCCAGCTTTGTGCTACGTTAATTGCTTTTTTTGGCACACCTAGCGGGATGTAATCTAGGCTAGAAGATTTTCCAGTTTTGAATGCTTAGAGGTTATGATAGGCCTTTTTTTTCGAATAGTTTTATATTTTTTTACTATTCTTCCGGGTTACTCTAGGTTTGTGTATTGAGGAAATATCTGCGGATTTTATACTTATTGTTTGATTTTGACAATCTTGCGTTCTCTTTATCTCTGTCTCTTATTCATTTTTGTGATGTTTGATGCTATTGTGTCGTTCTACCAGTATGGTAATCTTTAGTTTTTGCCAGTACCTGTGCGTAGACTTTTTTATAGCTTCTATTATTGTGGTTGTGTAAGTCTGGAGAGTCACATTGTTGTTTCTATTTTTTGTCAAATGTTCTAGTACAGGAGCCGGCAAACTTTTTTTGAAAAAGGTCAGATCGTAAAAATTTTAATCTTTAAATATGGAAGGGTGCTTCGACTGTATGAGTTAGCTAAAGAATGCGGGTATCTCAGTCATAATAAGACACACATTTGATTCAACGAAACATGAGCTTTGTTGAACGACTACTTTTTTTGGTTCAAGAATTTTGATATGAAAAATGCTATTCTTCATCTACTCTTATCTAGGTTTTATCTAATTGTTTAACGAGGTACGCCATCTTTCGTAACTAAAAATATCGTGCCGTTTGCTTGCCGTTCATTCAAACGTTGCTTCTTGATGTGTAGGCTTTATTTTACGCACCAAATTGTTTATATTAATGTAGACATATTGTTCAATAAATCACTAATATCTTGATTCTTGTCGGATCTTGTATAAGCCTTTCCAGTTTTGTTGTAGCGTGGATATAGCTTGAACTGTAAAGATTTGTTCATGCTGATTGTAAAAAATGCTAAGCAACTTTCTATGTCTCGAGTCGAGTTTTTTTTTTTGGTTTTTTCTGGTAGACGGGGAATTACAAAACCGCTTTTGAAAACGCAATCCGACGACGCGTTTGACCGCGTCGGATGCGTACAGCAATTTTCCAAAAAAGGGAACACGTTGCGGTTCTTAGCTGGCTTTTTGTATAGCGCCGTTACTGGTTTATATTAGGTCTGTTCCAACATACGATTTGGACAGTTTGCAAACCGTTCAAACTATGCACACAAACAAATTACTGTGTATAAAAGATTGCCTAAGTATAACTAATATTTGTGTGTGTGCACAGTTTGGACGGTTTGCAAACTGTTTAAATCGTATGTTGGAACAGACCTAATATAACTGAATTGTTGAACAAAGGGAACCTTGTAGATGGGTTTCAAGAACAATTGTGTGATGTTTGCGAAATTTTTACATTGAAGGGGATAGTTAGAAAGATGATTTGTTTGATCGTTTCATATCTCTGCAGTTTGGAAATCTTGGGACACTTGTTGTTGGTGGTGCTTCATTTAACGCTAGCTATAGTAACTTTTAAGAATTGTTGTGGTTCTTAGTCAGTACCTTTTGAACACTTATAACTAATAACAAACGAGATTGTGTCTAATAAATGATCAGTTTTATCTTTTAACTGAAACAGCTCACTTGTTCAAAAATGTGTGTTTCATATTGAACACTTGATTGGACTAACCAGTCATTGGTTCTTAAGAAATTCGAAGACAGGCTTGCCGCAATTAGCCAGAATGATTGATTTTAAAACCACCAGAACAGCTTTAAACACTTCTCTCATAGAGACACCGAGTGAGAACTCAAACCAACTTTTTATGAAGGAGATCATAATGCGAGTCATGCCGCTGAAGAAATTTGAAGTAATAGTCAACGTTTAACATTTTTAACGTTGTATTTTTGTACGGACGATTGTAAATTTTCGGAAGCAATGATTTCTTGTGCTATATTTAGATGGGAAAACCACATTAGTCTCATTCATCCAACGTATTGTTGATACACGTAGTGTCCATACGACGTGGCCCAGCAAATACTTATGGGACTCTTTTAACTATTATCTCTAGCTTACTATAAATTGATCACTTTTACTTTATTTTAATTTTTTTTTTTTAATTAATAAAAGTATATAAAATTAAATACATTTTATTTATAATTTGATTGTAATTTGTTTTTCTTTTCTTTTCAGTAATATTAGCCGGAAGCCCTGCATCTGAAGGAGTATCAGCACCAGATATGGCAAAACGCTTACAAATCGAACAATACAAATCCCAAATGTTGAGAAAATTAAACATGTTCGTATCGAGAACACGTTTAATCATCCACAATTTATCACGCAACATGAATAACACCAAACTAAAATACCTTATGTTGAAACATGCAGGTCCCAAAGCTGTAATAACGGAAGCTCGAATCATGCGAAACATGTTTAAAGTCGATGACAAAGGGCAAGGTGAATCTAAAGAATATGCTTTCGTAAATTTTACCACACATGAACATGCTTTAAACGCATTACGTTCCCTAAATAACAATCCTGCTATATGGACCCCTAAAAGACGACCTATTGTTGGTTTCTCAATAGAAAATCGTGATATGATTAAAGCACGTGAGAACCGAACATTAGTTTCGAAACGAAAAAATCCTCTATCGAAAGACTATACTCCAATTGAAAAAATGGAAAAGAAACCCAATTTTAAAGTAACGCAAGCTAAAGAATATTCGGGAGTGGCAGCAGAACAGGGTGTTAATAAAATGAGGAGTAAATTCAATCTTAATTCAGAAGCTAAGTTACATCAACAACAGTTGAATCTTGAGAAGTTGAAGAAGAAAAAGGCTAAGAAGAAGAAGACCGATAAATTTGTTATCAAGCAGCCTAGGCAGGTTCATGATGGTAAAAAAGATAATGGGAAGTTGAATGATGATAAGAATTTCTCTAAATTAGTTGATAGTTATAAGAGGAAATTAATGAATGTCGGTGGTAGACAAGATGAAAAGAAAGCTAGATGGTTTGAGTGAAGATAGTGTTTATTTGTAAATTTTATGAAGAAATAAATAATTTTAAATTAAATGTATATAATTTGTTTGAAATATATATTACAATTTAGCATATTTTATTATATCACCAGTGACGAAGTACTATCTATATTATGTGGCAGTGATGAGGTTAGTTTACAGGGTGAGCAATGGTTTGTGTCCGTATGTTAGTAAGTCTGCATATTGTAGGCTTATCATGAGAATTCATGAGGGTTTAACGTTTTGGATGTGAAAGATAAGATGCCATGTGAGTTTGCACATTGTGGGTTTTACGTTTTGGATGTGGAAGAGATGTCAGTTTTGCAACTAGGGCTTATAAAATTGCTCTGCTTTTCAATTATGCAAGTGCATTACTCTTTGAATATTGGTGATGGTTTATTCTGTACAATAAGGTGTCACTTATCTATGAGTCGATTATAAATAAAACTATGTGGACAACCGGTTTGTAGGTAGGCGGTCGGTCTCTAGATGCCGTTGATGAAGCAGCTCCAGTGACTTCCAGTAGACGGGACGTGGCTCATACCGGAGGGCTACAGGATTAACGCTGCAGTAGACCTAGCTGTTGCTACGATACTTCTGGTATGGATCTTTTTCAGTTGTCTTGCATTGCAAGTCTGGACCAAAGACGGCTCCTGTTTTAATTCATGGATGTTTTTTCCCGGGGACTAATACTGTCGGTGTTGTATGCCATGTTTTGTAGTGGGTGGTGCACTTTCGGGACTTGCGATGGAACTATGGGAATTAATTGGGTATACATTTTTGAGGTTGGTTGATTTTTTCTTCTATAGTAAATTGCCATTTCAGTTAATGTGGGGCACGAGCTGGATTTGAATCCGGTGGCATTGGTATATCTTAGCTTTATTGTCAATTTGTTTGGCATCTTTAGTCCTCTCACTGGATGGTACCTTTATAATGAATTTTGACGTATTTGCTGTACCATGCGGTGGTGCTATGTCTGTGCTCCTGTGTTCATTACAAACCAATACTGGTAGAGATCTACAGTTTGTGTACTAAAAGTGGGTTTAGTATTTGCATCTTAATAGTTTGTTTTACGTGGTAGTGTGGTAGTGTTTTCCTGATGCCAATGTTGCTTGGATTTTGGATTTAGTTCTGTCATCCGCAGATTTAGCTCTTTAAAAATTTGATGTTTCTTTGGCCCAGTAAGTTTACGTCGATCTATGGGTTTTTGAGTCATCTGTCTCGTGGAGCAGTTATCGGACTAGTAGAACGTTTCTTATAGAGTTTACACTTCCAGTTGATATTGATCGAATTTTGCGTCATTTCTGATTTGGTCGAGATAGTTACCACTTATTCGGTAGTTATCTGCCGAATAGTCTGTTGTTGTGATTTAATTTTTAGAGTAGATGGGTTTTGTATGGCTTTCTTTTTATGGGACATAGCTTTGTTTTTGAGTTGATGGTTTTGCCAGTTGCTGTGGTTTCTTTGTTTCAGCTTATGTAGAAGTGGTTTATAATCGACGTTTCTTTTCATATGGACGATTTTTTTTAAATAGATTACGTATTTTTTGCATAGGTATTCAAATAGCCTGTTCTGTTTACCATTTGAGGGTTCAGTTAACACCTATCTCGGTGTCTTCTTCGGCTCAGCACTTCTTAGCAAATTTGTTTTATATGGTGTCTATTCTTTTTTGGAAAAGCTTTTAGGGGAATTTGTGGTAAACAGCAAATTTTAGTTGGGTTTTGTATTGTCGCTTCTTTAATTATTTTCGTTGATCTGATATAGAAAATTCTTGGACAGTGAAATTACAGGTATTGTATGATGGACGTTGTGCATAAATATTTTTTTGGTTGTGGAAATGGGCAAGGAGTTGTTTGTGAGGCAGTATGCGAGTATAGTTTAGATGTTTTTCTGGAGTGATTAGAATTGATGTTTGAAAACTTGCAGTTGAATTTTGTTATTTTTATGATAAGTAGTAGTTGCAGGTTGGTTATTATTTCAAAGATGTTTTTTGTGAATCTACATGGCTGATGAAGTGATGAGTTGCTAAGAGATTGTACTTGACGATACGGTGAATGCTTATTTTTGATGTAACATTGGGCGATATTTCTAGTGTTTTAACGAAAATGTTCTTCTTTGATTATGCCATAAGTTTTGATTTTTAGCTGGGCCTGTTATTGGTAAGTGGCGTTTATGTGATAAATATATATATTATTATTGGGCGACTGCGTTATGGAACTGCTAGTTTGGAAATTGGAACTTATTATCGTTGAAGTACCTATATCGGAAGAACACTTGATATTCTAAAACTGCGATTGTTTTTGCTTTAATAGTAGTGGTATTAGTTAAGGGGTTGTGTCTAGTGAGTATACAGTTTACAGCTAGGGATGGGGGGATCTGGCTTTCCGCCATTTTATATAGTAGCAGTGTACCGAAGGATGACTGTGGTTTTGTTATATCCGGTATAGCTAGCGGTTCTGTAATCGTGGTTTTATTAAATAATATTGTTAATTGCTGGTGGCACAACTAATTGTGTTTTGACAGAGTTAGTTCTAACCATAACAGTGCGCGAGTTTTTTTGTATTTTTTTAGCTGGTATCTTGGGCGCTTCTTATAGCAGTTTATAATAGTGCGGGTCCGTCTACAAGTCTACTTGCACCGTTTGATCAAGCTCACTAGGGTATTTGCTTCTGGCGTATAGGTTTTTGGAGTTTTTGCTTAAAGCGAAAGTCTTGTAGGTTTTTCCAGAAAGTGTGGACACTGCAACCATCGATAAAATGATTTCTATGTAAGACATATTTGCTGAAAAGTGCCAGCTAGACTTCCACGTAGGTGATAACTCTCTCATTGAGTTAAACCAGAACTATTATTTTGATACGGACGTGAGAAGTAGATTCGACAAATCTGAATGAAAACTTAAATTATGTAAATAAAATCGAACGTTTGAGAAAACATTTTGAAGACGAATTGAAAGAAAGAAACAGCAGCGACTGGCAAAACTGCCAACTTAAAAACGAAATATAGTCATTGGCGTAAAAAGCACAACCCATCTTGTTTAAAGGTTAGTCTACCCGCAAGTTTAATGGTACCGTTTGATCAAGCCTGTTAAGGTCTCCGCTTCTGGCAGACGGATTTTTTCATGTCTGCTTGGTTTTGTTGCGACGTAATAGTTTATGATACCGTTCTGTAACGTTAATGAAATAGTTGGATGTTTTGAGAGGTACGGGTGGTTCTCTTTAAACTCATCTTTTATGATCTTGGAACTCGGTGATCAGAACAGTCTTGTATTTGATTATTTTTACCAGACATGTACTGTATTCTAAATTTAAATTTCTGTATTAGCAGGGACCATCTACTTTGGGTTCAGTAAAATTCTTTGACCTCTAAATTGCCGCATCATTTTTTGCCGTTTATATTATTGTTAAGCATTATAACTTGTTACTGTAGTAACGATGTTTGGTTTTATTAAGCTGTGCTTTGGTAAAAATGATGCTACGTCTTTGTGGGTTTTCTGTAAAGCTTGTTATAAGCGTTGGTTTGCATTGTGGTCTAGGAGTAGGGTCCAATATCAGTTTGACGACTATGAAGGCCGTTTCTGCGGCTTGGCTTAACTTGAAAAACCGATTGGTCTCTTGGGGGATTGATAGCTAAGTTGCGGCAAATTGCGGTACATATTTTTGATTGTTTTTCAGTAGGACACTTTGGTTTTAGGGTATGTGCTTTTGTTTAAACTTGCACTTATCCAGACTACATCTTGGGCTGTATTCTTGGAGCTTTTCTATTAATAAGCTCAAGTTATTATCAAAATACAATAAAATAAAATCATGTGTCAACACTTTAACTATTAACTTTTGAAAGGTTGCTTGCCCGTTTTTTAGCATAAAGAACAAAGTTTTGGGGTTTTCTAAAAGATCTAAAGATCTTTCAGTCATTAAATTTTTTGTTGTTGCAAAAGGTTGAAGAGTTTTGAAATTTGACAGTGGTTTACACTTGGGGTTTGCTACTTTGAGAGACCGCTATATTGAAAAAAATACTTATATACAGAGTTGTGTCAGTTTAATAAGAGCAAAAAAGCGACAACTAGCGTATCTAAAACAGTTTTATGCAATAAAGTAATAAAACTTGATGCTTTTTTCAACTTGTTTCTACACTATCCATGAAAGTAAAGTAGAGTTGAGCGGCGCGTTTTTTTTTGGTATCCTTACTTCACACTCCAAACGTACATGCACATTTTTTGTTTTTAACTATTATACAGGGTGAGTCGGGAGAAATGGACCAAACATCAGGAATGTATTGTATACATGAAAATAATATTAAAAAAACTCAAATGTTGTTATTTGATTTTTATTTGTTTTTAACGTAATTAAAATAAATAAAATTTCTACATTAATGTTTTGGTAATCATAGCCTTTTTATAATAAATGTTTAAAATCGCCATCATTTACTTCTAAACATTTTTTGCTTTGTCTACAAAGGACGCCTGTTGCTCTCCTGATTGAATTATGTCTTCGTTTAAGATCGGCTGCAACATTTTTAATGCGTTCTATTAGTGCATCTCGAGTGTCTGCTTTTACTGTGTACACTTCATTTTTAAACCCGCCCCATAAACAATAATTTAGTGCTAAGAAGTTTGGAGACATTGGAGACCAAGTGGCATACTAGATAAACATTTTAAATTACACTATAACTTAAAAACAAACAAAAATTGGATAACATTTAAGTTTTTTTACATTATTTTTACGTGTACAATACACTCATGGATTTGGTCCGTTCCTCTCAACTCACCCTGTATATAGAATCTAGTTTGTCTCCCGTTGCACTCAACAAATTAAGGACGCTATCAGCCTCGTCTTTCGGGTCGGAATCCGCTATTATTTTTTTTATGTTTTTGCATGTTGTTCCATTATTGTAAGGCCGAGCAGTTTAACCTATACAAGCTCTTGCAAAAATTTTAAAACTTAAATGTGTATAGATTTTAAAATGGTTTTGAAAGCTGCTTTTGATGTTACGCGAGCAGAATCAAGCAAAGGTTCGATGTTGTTCTTTGTTTAATACTAGTCATATTACTCAGGTTTTGTTTATTGCCACGCCTTATTGCGACTTGGTGGTACGCTCGCTGAGAACGCTATCTTGTGGGTGGCAAGGACTCGAATGTAATTAATGTTTTTGGATACCCACATGTGTTTTTTGAAGACGATCCATTGTACATTGGCAATAAGAACGTATTACCAACTGCAGTAAGAGCATACGTGTCTGTTTTGAGGTCTTGGAAGATTACTACAGTGTCAATCAACGCATAGTTTTTATCCAGGAAATTGAGAAACTTTTTTTTGGTTAAAATATCAAAGGTGGTGTTACAACTACTGATTGCATGTAAGAACAAAATGCGCATCAAATAAAACGCTTCCGCAACTTTAACCAGGAGACAAGTCAACATGGCGTAGTAAGGGCATCACGTGTGTACTAACTAATAAAAGTGTGTTATCTTTGTAGCTAGTGTTTTAAAAGTAATAATATCCCGAATCCTAAACGCAACATGTCTATTTTGCAATCTTTGTCTCATTATTTTGGTCATATTGAATACGAGACGGCCGCAAATCCACATGCCGCTCCATTGTGCTTATTTTGATTGCTTTAAACTTATTTAATCTTACAGATATTGTGCAAATAGATGATTTCTAATGTCCACATGGTTAAGACGGTTTCTGTCACACCCGTCAGTGAATAACCAAAATTTGTTCTATAGTAAAATGATCATCCTTTTGTAGAAAGCATGAATTTAGCAAGATTAATTTTTGCCAGTTCTTTATACGTTTTTTTTTTTTCTATTTTAGCAAGTAAACCTTGTGGAAGTATTGCACTCAAAGCTTTGTTGTTGAATTATTTGCTTTGAGTTGCGCTAAACTTTGTTATCTAGCGACAGAACATAAAGTTTACTCTACACAATATTGGCTAGTGTCTAATGATATAAAATATTAACCCTGGCCGTCCTAGCGTAAGCATGTTTACTGAACTTTTTTACAGAGTATTAGGCGTAGATGGTGGGAAATATATCTTTTAAACCGTTGCTGCTCATTATATAACTGATACACTGTCTACAGCCTGAGTTGTTTAAATGCATTGTGTATATTTGCATTTAGTATGGTGTTGAAGGTTTAGGTCTACACATCTTGAGGGTTGATCTTTTGCGCATTAATTTATTAGCTTTATTTGCACGAGCTATCAATGTGAGGGCTCTACGGCATTCTAGTATTAACCTTTATGTGATTTTAGGCTTTTTTTATACCTAAAATTGTTGTTCCTTTGTTTGTTAGGATTTGCACGTTTTTGCAAGATATTTTTGGGGTTACTATTTTATTACCAGCTATCTCTGTCTGGAAGTTGTAGGAGTTTAGTTTAGTAGACACATCATTGCTTACATTGCTATAGTCGGCGTTGTGTGCATACTTCCTGTTGCACTTAGGCATGCCAATTATTGCAACTGATTTAGATGATTTGCTGACGTTTTTTTCATAGCATAAGAGCATAAGTTTTATAACAGTGTATAACCTTAGTACTATCTTTGGAGACAGTCCTTATGTCTTGCTAACAATCCGTCTATATTGTCAAAACGACATATATACCTTTTTACATCTTATGTTTAGGTGTAGTCTCTATGTGAGCTAGGTGTCAAAAATTACATCCAGGTATTTTACTTAGGTTAGGTTAGGTTACAGCGTTAACACCTCATGTTAAGGAGTTTTGGTAGATTTAGTTGACCAAGTTTATTTTTTCTGTAAAGAGAATTTGTTTTTTTAGGGTTAGCTATAAGAGCCAATTGTATAGAAACCACTGGCAATGAATTGTTAAATTAAGCTGTCTACTACCATATTCCATAATGGTGGTACCCTATTCTGAGGGCAGCATTTATCAACTACTTTTATAATTATTGTGTCGCCTACTGTGATAGTTAGACTTTTTTTTTTCTAGCATGCGTTTTATCTGTTTTTTGTAGTTGGATTAACACCATGTGTTGTTAGTGCTGTTTTTATTTTATGCACATTTGCTGTCTATGATCTGTTACACTGTGTAAAGCCGATTCCGTATATATTTTCTAAAAGTATGCATGTTGGTTCTAATAATAATAATAATTATTATTATTTTTTAAGGGTTACATAATAGTACATTAAGAAAACAAGTCGGCGTGGTAATAAGTGCCGTTTCCCGAATTTATCTTTTACACAGTCTTTCAAATGTCTTCAGAAGAAAAGATGTGATTTATTGGTCAATTTTGCCTGGGTGTATTCACAGCGTCTTGGTTTTGGTATAAATACAACTTTCACTTCTCAGTGTTCTAGTTTTGTTATAAATACAACTATTACTTCTCTCCATGATATAGGGATGTAGAGTCCTATTGCTTTGTATGGTGAGAAGCTTTTGATTGCTTAGGTTATAGGAGTATCTTCTACAAGGTGGTGTGCAGCTACCCCTGATGGGGGTGAGGTTGAGGCATTGGACTACCCTTTTTACGGAGTGATACAGACTGGGAAGTAAGATTCCAAAAGTATCTTTTTGAGAAATTGCTTGGTCCGGAGCAATAGCATCATTTCACACAGTGGATTTCTCCCATGGCGTGGAGAGTGTTAAAACCATTAAACGTGTTTATATTGAAATCCGCATTATTGAAGACTAATTGTGAAAATAGTTCTTTCATTGGTGGCGCATAATAAAGCATATTTTGGAAACGCTCAAGCAGTTTTGAGTTAAATTTTTGTTATAGATATCAACACCGATTTGCAGCGGAAACAAAAATAACCGCGGTTTGACAGCTGATATTATCGTATGAGCTATAGTTGCTGCCGCTCGCATAACTCTTAAGCGTTTTTTTTTTTCATAGTATTTTGGAAGCAGTTGCTATATTTTTTCAATTGCGAAAAAAATAGAAAGAAATTTTTAACGCGCAAAATACCATTGCGTAACATATCATGTAACGATATACAAGTGGTACAAACTAAGCTACTTTAAGTACGCTAATTGGCAGATAATTGGTAATAAGTTGAAAGCAAATACCACGTTTTTGTGATTAAAAAAAAATGTTTTATTGTTTCATCGTGTAACTTGGAAAGTATTGGTCTGACAAAAAATATATACAGGTTGAATTATAAGTGATACATGTGCTCTTGAAATCCGATTCTGTAGGCCAAAACAAATAAAAAATTAAGAGTGATCATTTTTCTAATTGTCACTTTTTAACAAATAGCTAAGAAAACAAGAAAACATTTTATTTTTTATAAAAAAGTAACAATATTATCTATACATTTTTTTTTCAAATTATGTTCAAATAGATTGCATTCTACTTGAAGGTAAGCATTGCTACGATTTAACATTGGAGCACGAACCCTCTGCAGCATCTTTTAGTCAATTAACAATTTGTTATAATATGGTGTGGGTTCATCTTTTCCAATCCATATGTTAGTATTGTTTTTATTCAGGATTTTTTTTACTTGTATTTCATAATGTGACTCTGCGCTATCATATTGGTAACTAACATGTATTTTGTCATGTCATCATTCTTATTTTCGGTTGGTTTTGACATACTGAATCGGATTTCAAAAGCAGGGGCTTCCAATAAAAACTTTTTTCTAAAACTTGGATAGGAAACAGGAATGTAGTTGTTAAGATGGCGGCAGTTCTTTGAGATCGTAAAATTAACTTGTCTTAAGGCTCCCAAATCTACACTCCTGGCAATAAAAAATTCCTTTTCACCAAAACATCTTTTTATGTTTCTAATAAATGAAGTTTTTAATTTTTATATAAAACTTAACATCTTCTAGCTGGTACATACAACGCAAATAAGTATTGTTTTTATGTCGGATATATTAATAATTATTTTGCAGAAAACAATGGAATAATTGTGTCCGATCTGCAAAGGTCACGAATAGTGTTAATTGACATTTTATCACACAATAAACAAACTAATAATTCTCTACTAAACATAATAAACAACATTATTTTAATTGTTTTTTTATTCAAATATTACATCAAAATAATTTATAATTTTTTCACTACGCCTATATTTATATGTATATAATCCTGTAATTAGGAGAACGACCCAGTCCAATGAAATCATAAACTCAATTTATTTGAACTCCAATATCAAGAGAATTAATTTGCGATATGACCTTAAAACTATACACATACACACACTGCGGTAATTACCATTAGAAGTTGTGGCATGTGCGCATGCCAATCAATGAAACACAATAAACAAACAATGCATTTAATTAATAATTCTCAGTATATATATAAAAAACACATATACACATCACTTCTTCTGTTTACTCATACCAAACGGTTTTACTGATTGTATCTTCTTTAACAGACGCTGTAAAAATTATAATACATTATTTTATTTTTTTACATTTTTGAAGGACTTACCAAATTTTCATGTTCAATCTGCTGTTGATGTTTCTTCCGGTTTATTGAACTACTCGACGTTTTTGTAAACATGGGGGCCACTTTATATTGTGACGGACGTTTATTATGGCTCAAAATTTTATTCATGAGGATGCTATTTTTTCGCTCAATATCCCTCAGTTCTAAATCATTGAATGTTTTATTTTCAATACGACGCTGATCTAAAGCGTCCGCAATTATATTAAAATCCTGTACGCATCCATTTTCATCCAATTCTATTACATCTTCATCGTCAGGATTCGATACATCTGAATCCGAATTCGATTCACTATCACTTAGCAATTCGTTAAGTTTTTCGGAGATGCTTTCGTCTTCGTAATCGGATCCTTTCTGTTGTGCGCTTCTGCGCTTTGCAGATTTTCGCACCTTCTGCTTATTCTGCACGTCAACATCCTGCTCTGATTCGCTACTGGCTGTAGACATCCTCTAGTTATAACGGTTTGTAAATAAATGTGTATATTGATTGATTTTTTGTTGTTGACTTTTAGTTTTGTCGGGAATTATTATTATTGGTTGCTATAGGGATGTAATTATGATTCCCCTTGAATTGGCGACAAATATACGGAGTTTTCACCCTAAGGAAATCAATTTATCGATTTGTTGAAATGTGAAAATAATTATATAGTTAATTATAGTTATATTTCATGTAAATATATGTATAGTGGGCGGATGCAATTAATTATAATCAATAATTATGGTTGCCTAACATAAACCGCAAAGAAAATCTTTACTTTTAATATACCTTCTGTAATTTATAAAGGAAGAAAATGCTAGTAGCAGCATATTATTAATTACAAAGCAAACTGTAATTATTACACACACCTAATTCAAATTGATAACTGGTGTGCGTATTTTATTACAATACGCAAAATTTAAAATGGTGATAAAATAATTGTAAAATAAAATATCTACAGCGTCACTATTCTTTAATGTATGTATAGGTTTTGTAGTATTTAATTCTGTTTGCAAGTACATATTCAAAGGCAGCTGTGAAGTGGTCTTAAAATATTGGCTCTTGTAACAAAAAAGAAAGGTTTTAGTTATGAACCGTTTAACATATAAACTGTCAACTTTTATTTTAGACAAATTTATTATATAACTGTCAATTGAACAAAGCAACTTTTAATTGTTTTAAAAGTTTGTCAGATAATCGCTAAATGTCTCACAAATCTGTCATTTAAGCTGTCTGACCTATGACTTACAAACACTAATCTTAATAATAATAGTAATAATAATTATAATTATAATTATACATATACATATTAATTGAACGTATTTCAAAAGTTATGGTTTACATATTCTTCAATATTGTATGGTGCTAATTTCAACAATAACATTTTTACATAGATTAGAAAACGTTTGAATGGCAACATTTTTACATTTGGAGGAAGGACATTAAATAGCTTTGGTCCATAGTAATTATTTAATGTTCTAGATTTAATCAATCTTAAAAAATCAGGTTTAATGTTTTGTTTTTTTTGTGTGTTATATTCATGAAAGCTTTAATTACTATTGTACAGGGAGTTTATAAATGAATGGGATTATGTAATCACTTTAAATATGCCGCCTTTTTAAAATTGTTTACTATACTACATATGTTTTCATATGTTTGCTTGACAGCTGTCAAAGTTGATCTGTCAAAACAAATAGTTTAGTGAACAATTAAAAAAAAGCGGCACATTTAAAGTGATTACATAATCCTATTCATTTATAAACTCCCTGTAGTTGTCTGTGTTTGTTTTCATATATTTTAAACATTCATATATATATATATATATAAATTGCAGACATAGTTAAAAGGCTAAGATTAATGAAAGCATATTTGCAATCCGCTCTATAATCTAAAGCAGATAGTATTCGGATTGCTCTACGCTGAAGTTTAAACAGTCGTTGACTAGCCGAAGAATGATCCCATACTGTAATAGCATATGTAAGTTTTGACATGATATATCCATGGTAAACTGCAAGACTCATATTTAGCGATGTTATTTTTGCAATATTACGTAAGATAAAGATATTCTTACTAACTGAGGAAGCTAAGCTGTCAATATGACCATTCCACGTAAGCCCCGGATCTATTTGAACCCCGAGAAACTTTACTACTTCTACGTTTAGTTCCTTGTCGACTGGTTGCAGCGAAAATATTGTATTGACCGTCTTTGAAGCATTTAGGCTTAAGAGATTAGCTGAAAACCATAACTCGTTCAGTATGTGCTGTTTATTTATACTAGCAGTATCGTCCGCGTAAAGTATTAACTTGGCTTTTGATATTGCATTTGGTAAATCATTAATATAGATCAAAAACAGGATAGGGCTCAGTACGGAACCTTGAGGCACACTATATTTACCGCTTAAACTTTACTCAGTTAATTCACTGTGGTTGGTACAAAACCTAAACTGTCTAGAGGTATAATAGGAATGTTTTTTCATATATTCCGCAATTTTATTCTTCAACACAGCTTCAAAAATTTATATAATGTATTACTGTTTTATATTTAAGTAGTATTAGTATTTATGTATTTAAAGATAAGCCTATGTATTAGTTAGTAAGAATTTATACACGAAAGTAATATTTAAATAAATGATCTATCTATCTATCTAATAGGTATGATACAGATTGGCCTATAGTTTGCTAAATCGTCCACATTTATTATAGCTTTAATAGGTTTTGCACTTAATCTGTACACATCTTTATTAGGTTTGTTTTTTATTTGGTTGACAGCGTTTTTGATTTGGCAATGTGATACGTCACCAAATTTTAATTCTGTGTCGTTATTTATTTGGACGGAGGACATATATTCTGAAGGCGTTTTTGAGCTTTGAGGAATATTAGTCACTATATCGAGTGGAATGTTGTTAAAATAATTGAGGTTAGGGTTGTTAAAATAATTTGCAAACTGTAATGAAGAGAAATGGTTAGGATGTGAACTGCAATTAGTCTTATTTAAATTATTATTTACTATATTCCACATAGCTCTTGGAGTATTTATAGAATCAGTTACTTTCTTACCGTTAAATTGTTTTTTTGTTTATTCGATTTCAGATCTGTAATAGCTTCTGTGATTGTAAAAAGCTGTTTTATTTGCTTCATTGGGATATTGTTGATAAATATCAAGCAGTAAGTTTACATTATCGCGAATATAAGCTAATCTATCGTTAAACCAACCATAAGCAAAACGCGATGAATAAGTTTGATGTTTTTGAGGAAACGCTTTTTTATGTATATCTATTAAAATATTTGTAAAATTGTTCCATTTCTCTTCCACATTAGCAAAATTATTTACAAAACTCCAGTTAATATTTTCAGTTAACTTGAATAAATTATATAAGCCTGATTCAGTTATAGGTCTACTTAATACTTATTCTGATTTGTAATCATTATTTGTACTAATCTGCGCATTTATGATAACAGCTTTATGATCTGAAAGTTTCGTGATTACTGCAAAAGAAGTATAGTGATCAAGATTGGTTAATATGTTGTCTATACAATTGTTAAGACGCGTATTACATTTTTAGTAACACATAAATTAAACATATTTAATAAGTCCATAAAGATGTCTGTTTGAGAATTTCTTTGCCCAAATAGAATGTTAAAATCACCGTTGATTATAATATTTAGTTGAGATGCTTCTACTAGCAACAGAACATTATTAAATGTATTCATAAACTTGGTGAAATCGCCGCGCCGCTTGGCGTTCTATATATTGCTATTACTAAAGAATTATACTTAGATATTTCTACTTTGTAGTGTATTTCCTATGATAAATTCATAATATCATTTCTTACGTTAAATTCAATCGAATGTTTAGGTGCATAGCTTTTCGACCACGTTTCGCTAAAACATAAACCATGAAAATTAATATCTAAAACTTCTAAGCACAACTCAATTTTGCCAATTTTAGGATTTAATGATTGTACATTCTGATGGAATATGTTTAGCATTAAGGGTTTATTTTCTTCTTCATTAGCCAGACACCTGATGGCCAGATAGCCCTCTATCTGGCCTTCATTTTTTCAATATTATTGGCAGTATCTGATATTTGAAAAGAAGAATATTCCGTTGGGTGGTTTGAAGTTTTCTTCTCACATCTTACTGAATTAAAATTCATTTCATTGAGATATTTTTTAATCTCATCAGCTGTCACATTCAGATCAAATCTACTCACATATAAATGACTTAATTAAGGAACACCTTTAATGGTAGAATTATCAGCTTTTCCTATAATCGGTGGGGCTGTTTTCTTCTTTTTTCTATTAATTACTTTAAATCCCTCGGAGTCTACATCTTTTATTTCATCGTTTACGTTTATATTATTATTTATATTATTGTTTAGCGTTTTTGCTATTAATATTTCTTCTTTCTTTTTGTCTTTCTCTGATAATTTCTTCAGTGTCGAACAAAAAGTTTTTGTTGTTTGCGTCTTATCGTCATTTGCATTATTCCGGGATTGTGTTGTATTAGTTATATTAGTATTTGTTGCAACAGATGCCCTCTTTTGGTTGTTGCTATGAGAATCGATTGATATATCTGCAAAAATCTTTGTTCCAGATGAATTATTAATGACCTTCTCTATCATTGTTGTATTTACACAATTACAATTTATGGTTACTAACTGCTTTTGTATCATCTTTATCATATTAAACAGTTCGTTTAGTTTGTTATGCACATTATAATCATTATTTGTAGTATTACCCAGCTGCTTACTGCGTTTTATCGGGTAACCTTCACTGCACTAGTCACATATCCATTTATAGTTTTTGTTTTCAGGAGCAACATCTATTCTCTTTAATACACAAGATATTTAGATAATTGGATTCACAAATGAAGCACGAGATGGTTTCTTTAGAAATATTAATTTCTAGTTTACATAATAATTCTTTATAAAACTTTATTTACGGTATATAAAAAGAATCATTTACATCTACATCATTAAGTACATAAATAATGATGAATTACAAGCAATATTACAATTACAAAACAATGTACAAACGAATATTGAATAATAAACACATAAAAAAAAACATTATTCATCGACAATTTTAAATTGACTCTTAAAACTACATTTTGAATCACAAAATAAATCAATATTATTGGTAGAATGTATAAATTCTCTAAATAATAGAGACTGTCTAGTTTGATTATTGTTGGGGACTTGAAATGAAAGAGTTACTAGTAGCTCTTGGCAATCAATCTCAGACATCATTAGTCTACGTAAAAATGATAAGTCGGCTCTTGTGCGTCTAAGTTCCAGCGATGGAAGATTATATTGTAATGCAATGTGGTTAAAATCGTAGTTTTCAGAGAAAATGCCCAATTTGTTTGACAATAAACAAACAAAAAATTGTTTTGAATACGTTTTATATTGCGTATATGAATGCAGTAAAATGAGCACCAAACTGACGGAGCATACTCTAAATGAGAGCGTACCAAAGGGCAATAAAGTAGTTTTAGTGTGCTTGGAGATAGATTAGTAGATATTCTGTAAACAAATCCTAACATTTTCATAGCACGGTTACACATATAGTTTATATGCTCAAAAAAGTTAATTTTGGGTCAAAAATTACGCCCAAATCCTTTATTTGTGTAACATGTTCCAATATTTTATTGTCAATAGTATAATCATACGATACTTTACTTAAAGTTCTGTTGAAGCTTATAGAAAAATATTTATTTGAATTAAACAAGTTATTAGTAAGACACCATAGATGAACAGAGTCCAAGTCATTTTGCAAACTAATGCAATCATCGATAGATGATATTCTTTGATAAATTTTTAAATTGTCAGCAAATAAAAGAAAAGATAAAGAATTAATAGATAAGAAAGATCGTTAATAAAAAGTAAAAAAAAAATTGGTCCACAATGAGATTCCTGAGGAACACCAAATGGAACAATAATTGGTTGCGATAAAAAGTTATTAATTTTCACACACTGAGTAAGATTTTCTAAAAAGCTTGACAACTATGTAGTAACAAAATTATAAAAACCCAAAACCCGAATCTTTGCAATCAAAATTCTATGGTTAACGCAACCAAAAACTTTTGAAAAATCTGTGTAAATAGAATTAACTTGAATTCTTGATTCAAATGCATTTAAAAGATTATTTTTGTAACAAAGAAGGTTTGTAAGAGTAGAACGACTTTTACGAAACCCATGTTGTTGTTCCACTATACTGCTTTTGCACATCTGTTGTATTTGGCCAGTAACAATTTGATCAAACAACTTAGGAATGGCAGACTGGATGCATATACCTCTGTAATTAGTAATATCCCAGATTTATGCAAAGACATAATGTAGCTTTGTTTCTAAACTTAAGGAAATTTATTTTCATTAAGAGAAGCCACAAACAGTAAATGCAATGGCGTAGAAATGGAATAAATACATTGTTTTAACAGCATAGATGGAACGCCGTCCGGTCCAGTGCTAAAGTTACATTTAAGGTTCTCAATCTTTTTAAATACATCCAACAGACTAATTGAAAATGGTGTATGTACTACGTTTTCCTTAATCTCAAACAATGCAGTTGGATCAATTTGTTTATCGTAAATAGAAGAAAAAAATTCAGCAAATTTATTAACATAGTTATCTCCATTACTGCAAATTTGATGTTTATAATACATTGTAGATGGGAAATCATTGGTTTTTCTAGTGTCACTAACAACTTTCCAAAAGTGTTTTGGGTTAGTTTAAATGTTCATTTCTGTTCGAGTAATATATTGCCTGTATAGACATGCACTGAGATTTTTACATAAACTTTGAATTGATTGCAACTCATTATAATCCGACAAAAGTCTTGAAGATTTATAACGTTTATGAACAGTTTTTTTGTTTCTAGTAAGTGAAACAATTCTTTATTGAACCAAACTGGAAAATTGTTTTCACGCCACAGTTTTTTGGGGACAAAACAATCAATAGCAAAATTCAACACAGAGTAAAATAAGTTGACGCAATTATCAACATCACAATTCTGCTCGTAGTTGTGAACGTGTGATAAAACGTGAAATTTGAAATTCTCGCGTGTATTAATTTTTCTAACAGTTTGGTACTGCTGCTACATTGTTTAAATTATAATAAATGTCATATTATAATTTTAAATTTCACATTTTATTATACATTTACAACTACGAGCAGAACTGTAACAATTGTTACTTAAGAAAAATAACTTATAGCACAATAAAAAGACTACTAAGTTTAATGTTCAATGAAGTATAACTCTTAAAGTTTAAGCAAATATTTCAACAAAAAAATTACAAATTAATTTCAAAATTTAATAAACAATTGAAGGTTTTGGATTTTTATATATTTTATTAGATTGGAAATTTTATTCTCTACACGTTGCAAAAAAACGGTTTTAAAATGGAGTTAAAATACGTAAGTTCTGCTCGTAGTTTTATGACACTCATCAAACTGCCCAAATAAAGCAAGTTTTAGTAGCAATTAAGAGCGATTACATTTGAATAAACTGTAACCATTTAATTGTAACTCAGCATCGCTAATGTCATGCTTAAGGTTTTGATCAGCACAATAATATCGTAGTTAGATACAGATAGCATAAGTTCTTTGAGCTTAGTTTTTATACCTCGACGTTTTGGTAATAGTTGGAGATTTTGCTGGTGTTCTTGGTGACGGGTTTAGACTGTTGGCTGAATCCAGATTCCGAAAATCCACCGAAGATGAAGCAAGGACGTTATGAACTTGACCATAATTAACAAACTTCTTAGTAGCGGCTCGAGTTCGATAGAGTGCGGACGTGATACGCAGCGACGATAGTAGCGAACAATTAATTCGTTTCGCAATCGCGCGATACGTGCTGTGTAAGTAGAGCAGTGACCGGACAAACAGGTGCTGAATAAGCACAATTACGAAAATAAAATAAATAAGTAGGCTACACGTGCGGGGTCAAGAGAAATGATACCATTTCTTAAAAGTGGCAAAATACAACATTTACCACCGGAGGAGAAGATGATCAAAACAGATGAAAAAGATCAAGTAGAGAAGAAAAGAGAGAGAAAGATAAACTCACCAGGAGAGACCCAAGAGACAAAGAGAATAAACGCCCAAACAACAATGCATAAATTGGGGGTAATGCTGAGAGAATTAAAAGAATTAACAGAGTGCGTCAATACAAAAGTTGAAATTAAAAAAATAACAAACCAAATAGTGGCAGTATTTGAAAAATTGGAGTTAGAAGAAAATCAAAAGAGAGAAGAAGAAAATAAAGAAAATAAAATAATGGTAGAAACGTCAATCCAGACAAACCAGTTGGAAACCAATATATTTGTGAACGAACAGGAGATGAGGGAAATTAAATACCAGGAAGATATGGAAAAAATAATTATTAAGGAATGGCGTGAAAAAGATTACGACCATGTAAAAATAGAAAAAAGAAACCCAATGATGGGAAGGGAAACCGACACAGCGGTACTCATCAGTTTAGACGAAATAGGAAAAGAGAGAGGAATTCTAAAACAGGTAAAGGAGAAATATCCGGAGTTGATGAAAGAACAAGAAAAAAATAAAAACAACGAAACACCATACGTAGAAATCATAAAAAACCTAAGCGGAAAAAAGTGGGAAAGGTGCATATAATCAAACAGAAGTACGAAACGGGAGAAAAATATGCTAAACGCTATTGAAAGAGTGCTGAACAAAGCAAATGAGCTGAGGAAATTATATTCCCATACCAAATGGAATTGCACCAAGAGAAGCGAGAAAAATAATGGAAATAGCGGGAAGAAGAACCAAGACAAAAATGAGAATGTGCATACCGCCACAACTACAAACTGCGCAAATAACTGGGGAAAAGAGTCCTGAACCAGGAGCTATAGTGGTGAGCAAAGAAGGTGTAACATATGCAAATCTATTAAAACAGACAAAAATTCATACGACATTTAAAGAAATAAGAGAAACAAAGAAAGGAGAGTTGCTATTAGTAACAAACGCAAATGAGACCGAAAAAGAAATAGAAAAGATAAGAGAAGAAATGGAAGGATTTAATATAAGAAAAGCAAGCTAACAGGAAAACTGGTTATGATTAAAGGTATAAGTCCAGAGATCAGCAGAGAGGAGCTGATTGAAGAAATTAAAGGGAAAGTGGACAATAAAGAAATCGTGATTGTATCTTTAATGAAAGGTTACAGGGAAATACAAACGGCCATAATTAAGATGGACAAAGACGGAAAACATAATAAAAATAGGAAGTACAAACATAGGACTCATAAGATGCAGAACGGAAAGAGCAAAAGCGAATGAGAGCCAATGCTATAAATGTTGGATAAAGGGACACGTAGCGGCGGAATGCAGAAGGGAAGACAGATCGTCGTTGTGCATAAAATGCGGACACAAAATAGCGAACTGCAGGAACAGAAAATATTGCATAGAGTGTAAGGTGTTAGGCCATCGAACTGGAGGGAGAAGATGCCCCGCTACAATTTGAAAAGATTTGTGCTTAGACAATTGTGCGCTAACCAGCCTTGACAAATTTTATATCCATACGTAATGCTATTTCGCTTCGGATAAATATGTATCGTCTTCTTCTTCCTCCGTAAAATATTTATCTTGCACAAGTAATAAGTTCACGTGTCTGTCTCTCTTTAGTTTTGTTATTCTGCTCGGACTGACTACATACTTTTTGCATTTTTTATTAATAACATATACATTCACAGAAATGTTATTTAATTGCTCAAATTTTGATATATCCTCACGCTTTATAAGAAAACTAATGCCGTCCAACTTTAAAACTTGCGAATAATGCGGGTAAGAAGACGTTCGATCTGAATTAATTACGTCTGGATGTAATGCCGATGTTACTGCCCACGCAAAGCATGCGTCATCAGTGTTTTTTACATTAACGCACGCCTGTTTCAATTTAATTTGCGGAGGTAAATCCAAGTATGATGAACCTCTCAGCGGATTATATTTATTAATATTGATGCACAAATTAATAATTGCCGACAATGCCCACCCGCTGTCTCGCTCTTGAAATTCTTCCAACTTACGCAACAGCACGGCAGATATATTCTCTTCAAACCATCCATTTAATTCACAGTCAAGATCAATCACCGCATTTTTTGTGTTTATTACTTGAAATCTTCCACGATTCCGTCTTGACTGTTTTTCACAAATTTACCACAAAATACCGTATTTATTTTATAAAACGGCTCCTTTTTCAACGCTAGTCTTATCCTTCTTACAAACAAAATTTCACAATCTTTTAAATATGCTGCTGGCTCCCTGTGTTTTAGATTAGTTAAAACTCCTGTTCTAATGCTTCTCGTCAAACGCAGATTTTGAATCTTCCCATTTTACTGCCTCACTAGCCCGATTAGCGTGAGTCTGAGCGTTAATAGATATGCTGCCTCCGGCTCTTGCAGGTACTTTCAACAAAGTCCGGTATGTCATCATGTTACTGATTGTCGACAATATCTTTTGCTGTACTCCCATAGACGTCTCCGCCTTTAACGCCGTATTAAAAATACGAATTTGTTTAGAGCAGTGCTTGATCCATTTTTCTATCACACCCATATCAGTCTCTTTTCGCGCCATAAATTGTTCCATTATTCGCACCATACCGTCAGCAACGTTTGAAATTGTAGCCATGATGATAAAGTAGTAGTGTACTCTCGAGAGTTGTACTAGACTGATTTTGAACCCTCCGATTCTCGTATTTATACTATATCATAAACTGCAAAACGTCACGTGACTTGTTTCCTCTAATCAAATACTCCTAAATCCTTACTTTCTAATTATTTCGACACAATTAAAATTTTCGACAATAATTTTAAATTACGTCACCCCAATTAGCATTTTAGACAAGTCTCAACATGCTCAATCTCAATGAACTACTTACGCCCTTGTCTGTATGACGTCATCCCAATAATATTTTTAATTAGCCATTTTCCCACACTTTTAAATTACGTCACCCCAATTAGCATTTTAGACAAGTCACAACACGCTCAACTTTTACAAAAACACTTATCTCTTTTTTCCAAATAAAATTTTTTAATTAGCCATTTTCCCACACTTTTAAACTACGTCAGCCCAATTAACATTTTAGACAAGTCGATACACAACACTTTTCAACAGAATGCACTTCCGGTACACAACTCTTATCTTTCATCGATGACTCACCACAATTAAAATTTTTGACATGTCTCGACACGCAAAATTTCTATTACGTTCCATCCCAACTTACTTTTTCTGCCACCGCGGCGCTGACGTGCACTCATTCTCCATTTCCGAGTTTTCGCACGCACACTCCTCGCACTCACACACTCTTATGGAGGTACTGCACAATTTGCGCACAGAAGGGCGCCACAGGCGGCTCCCACTTCCTTTCACATGCCCAGATAGCCGTCCCCGGCCGGATCCCCAAATCCCAAGGTCACCCCCAGCGCCCACTTCCTTTGGCACGCCCAGATGAACGTGCCCAACCGGATGTCCGAAATCCAAAATGGCGGCCATACGCGGATTTTGGACTCCTTGTAAATGCCCATAAGAAATTGAGTCTGAATCCGCATAGTTCCTCTACTACAAAGAATGGATCAAGCGTGATTAGCTAGAATAGAAACTTTAAAGCAGGTTTTACAGGCAAATCAACGACATCAACCGATATAGTGGGAAAATGAGATTTAATATGATTAATTATATCAGCTTTTTTAATTCCAGGTCTAAGTTTAGAAACGTGTACATAGGAAGTAGGCACATAAGCTTGCAGTTTATCATTAGTTGTGTTCTTGGCTGAGTTATTTGATTAGCTTTTCTCTTAACAAATCTGTCAACTATAAGTTTGAGAACGCAAATATTTTACAAATTTGACATAAACTATTAACTAGATTTTTTACAAGTTTATATTATATGTTAACTGTCAATTTGACAAAGAACTGTTTCACAAATCTGTCATAAAAGACGTCTGTTATATGAACTGTTAAATTTTAATTTGACAAAACTACTGTTAACTGTTTTATACATCTTTTAGATGAACTGCAAACTTTAATCTTGGCCAATCAATTATTTGAACTGGCAAATGTTAATTTGATAAAAAAACTATCTCACAAATCTGCTATATGTACTGTTAATTATTTTACAAGTTTGACATGTAAATTACAATGTCAATTTGAGTAATGACATTTCAATTTAATTTTGGACTAATTTCTCGTATCAACTGCCAACTGTCAATTTGGAAAGCAATTGACAACTGTTTTACAAATTTGTAACTGTAACTGTTTTACATTTTTGTCTAATAGTTTGTCAATTTTTTGTGGACAAATCTTTTAAATTACCATTATTTTTTTTTTTAACAAATCAACTGTTATGACAAAATTAACTGTTATCTTTTATTTTAGAAAATGTTTCAAACTGTCAACTTTTTCTTGACAAATTGGTTGTATGATGTTATTTTTATTTTTTACTTCAAACTTACTTTTCTTTTCATTCCCAACTTGGCGCCTTGAGTGCGCGCGGGCAGTTCAATCTGACAGAAACTTTACAATCTGCATCTGTAATGGCCGATCTCACCGACACATTTTAAAACTTAAGCTCGAGTTAAGTTCGAGTTAGTAGTGCATTGCACCGAGTCCACGTTTATATTGTCAGTGCAACGTGTTAACCCGGACTAAATTTTAAGATGTGTCGGTGAGATCGGCCATAAGTCTCCAAAGTTATGAAGGTAATACTAATTGTTGTAATTGTTTGAAAGTTGGTGTAACTGATTGGGTTCTGACAAAGGATATAACTACCCGATCACAGTTCAAAGACAAATGCTATTTTTGTCATGATTATGCTAGTGATGAGAAAGTGGGAATTGTCTCGGTTTATCCAAGCAAAAAATACACTTTCAGTCAGCTCTATCTTATTAAGCAAAAATTTATACGGACCGATTTGTAAAACTAATCTAATATAAGATTAGGTATAGAGTTGTGAAAACTGTGTCACCTACTCAGTCAACAACAATTTTAAAAGTACAAACAAGAGTATTGTCTATTGCAGGGAGTTTTGACACTCTGACAAAAATGTATGGCATCACCTACATATTTCTTAGAACATTTGTTTATTGTCTTAACACATTTTTTTAATAAATTATAACGAAATTAATATAAAAAAATGTTATTTGCAACTTGTTTTTGAATATTCCTTTTTTGTTTTTGAATTTATGGTAAGAGTAATTTAATATAATAATAATTATTTTAAACTGTGCAATAATCAGAAACAAATACTATAATTTAATATAGTTTTTTTAAAAGATTTAAATAAATATTTGTATAAATATTTTAGTAATTTTGGTTTTAAAATAAACGTATGACAAGGTTGTAAATGAGCAACCACAGCTAGAGAAAACAAATTTATACGTTTAAATATATTGCGACACTGTTGGCTTCAAGGCAGTTAGAAGCTAAACTGTACAATACTTGGTAGTTAGACAATTAGGAATTGGCTTCAAGATGTTGAAATACAATAGTACCAGCAAAAGGTTAGTATGGGAATTAAAGAAAACCGATTGCAAAACTTAAATTAACTAGGATACAGGCAGAATGGATTAACAATGACTAGGCAAGCGGTTTGTTTACGGATGAATTTAGATTCTATTTGTACTATTTCTATATAAAATAAACGGTGAATTTTACAGCCAATGCAATTTTAAAATTAACTATTATACATTTTGATTGTAGATCCGATGTTCTAGTGTGTCATTTCATTGCAGTCTGCAAAACTTGAGCTATTTTCAAACAGAATGTTTTACAATGTTGAGGCACTTTTTAAAACTATCACATTGAATATGTGATAATAATAATAATAATTTATTATCCTAACAGGAAATGCTTAAGTACAGAGTAATGTTACATTAGTCTTAGTACATACAAACAAGTTTTGATATATAAAGTATTAAAAAATATCCCGTTCAGGTGGCAGTTTGTTAATGGTACGCATGATAGTGTTCAATGGTGAATAGAATCCCATATTTGTTTTGTTATTGGAAATGAAGCAGATATCTTTGGACTTTGTCATCTGAGATACCCAAAAAATTATCATTTCTAGCATGGCAGAACATTCTATATCACCAGTAGTAAGCTTGAATCCAAAAACCTCTATTGCTGCTATTCTTCTTGTTTTAAAAGATTAATAATTGAACATGGTAATTAATTCATTGTTGCTAAATTATCTTCTTCTTGGGTAGAAATTATGTTCTTGAAAATATAAGTATTTTAGGAGTTTACGCTGAATAGTTTCAATTTTGCGTTTATGTATTTTGTAGTGAGGCGACTAAACAGATGAACAATATTCTAATTTGCTCCGAACAAAAGAGCAATATAAAAGTTTTAATAACGCTGAATTGCTAAACTCTTTAGCATTTTGTAAAATAAATCTTAATAATTTTAAAGCAACATTAGTCATAGATTTAATGTGATGGTGAAAACGAAGTTGAGTGTCAAAAACAACACCTAAGTCACAGAAATTTGATACTCTAGGAAGATTTTCTAATCCAATTGAGTAGTCATATTCAATTAAGGTTTTCTTTAAGCTTATTGACATTTGCATTTAGAGATATTTAGTAGTAAGCTGTTATTTTTACACCACTGATCCAATTGGTTTAAATCATCTTGTAGGCAAAAGCAATTATTAATATTTCGAAAAAGTTTTAAGTCATCGGCATGTAACGAGTAATGTAATTGAAAACATGTACCTATATTGTTAATAAAAAGCAAGAATAACAATGTTTCTAAATTAGAGCTTTGAGGAACACTTGACGTAGGTAAATAGTTATTGGACCTAACATTTGAGATTTGACCATATTGTGTACGATTTTTTAAATAAGCAGATAAAACTTCAATCAATTTGTTGCTAAATCCAAATAAGTTTAGTTTTAGCAATAAGATATTATGGTCGAGTTTATCAAACGCTTTACTAACATCGGTGTAAATAACGTCGACTTGCTGTTGCAAATATAATGCCTTTGAGGCATATTCAGTAAATGCCATTAAATTTGTTGTTGTTGACCGACCTTTGCAGAAACCGTGTTAGTTAATATCCAATTGATTTTTAACATTGAAGTAAATATGGTCGCATAATATAGTTTCAAATACTTAAGCGATATTATTTGTTAAAATAATTGGGCGATAATTTGCAATCATTGATTTGTCTCTTTTTTGTACAGGATACACTTTTGATATTTACCAAAGTTCTGGAAAACTTTGTGATGACAATATTAAATTGTATATATGAACTAAGGGAGTTGCAAATGTTTGAATACAGTCCTTTACTATAAATTACGGAATTTCATCAGGCCCAGATGTTAATTTAAAACTTAATTTATTTTCAATTGTTTTTGAAATATCAAAGAAATTAATTTGCACTTTGGAATATACAGACTGAGGTGCGTTAGAAGAAATATTATAAACACTACTAAAAGTCTCAGCAAAGCAATTTGCAATATTTTGTGAAATGGATAGAGTCCGATCTTCATGAACAAATAGAGATGGAAAAACAGACGTAATTTTAATACCATGAATGTATGTCTAAAACTGCTTGGGGTCATTTTTTATTTGTCCGTTAGCAAAACTAATATATTTTTTACGATCTTCAGATATTATACTTTTAACAGTTGTGCGTATATCTTTATACTTGTCTAAATACCAATTTAACTTTTTTGATTTATACATCTTATAGTAATGATCTTTTACTCTAATCACACAAATCAAATTATGACTAAATCATATTTGATATTTTTTTCTTTTAGTACCAGTAGTACCAGTTGTATATTTTGGAACATGTCTGTTAAAGGCAGTATTAATATGATCATATAACTTACTACAAGAATCATTTATAACATAACTACTTAGAACATCAGTTCAGTCAATATACTGCTGATCTTGGTATAAGTTTGCTAAATCAGCCCGCCGGAAATTGAATGCTGAAGATTGCATAGGTTTATATGGTGTAGATTGACCAGCAATAATTGTAACATTAACAACTTGAGAAGGATGATAATTGTTTTCTTTTACCAAAAGCAATTTGGATCTGTTAATAGTGCAAATAAATTTGGAAAAAGTTCGTTGTTTAAAATTATTGAAATTACAAAATTTGTTGAATAATGACACAGTTGATTTTATAGAGTTAAAATCAATCAATTCTGGAATATTAAAATCACTTATTATTAATATATTATTATTAAAATCAATATTTTCTTTTAACAAATTTTGAATACTATTGTAAATCTCTGCATTAGAAGATGGAGGTATATACAAAACCACAATTATGAAATGGGTTTTAAGGGGGTAGCGGGATAAGATGACTGTGGCGGCCCCCGCGCGATTTTAGTTGGGAATATTTAAATCTTGTTTGAAATTAAACAAAAAACGAAATTTGTATGCTCATCAACTTTTTTTCTTGACTTGTGCTAAAACTGTGGTAAAAAATGCGATTTTATGTCCCCCTCTTCGCTATATCGCTCTGCTTAGTAAGATATACTTTGGGCTAACTGATAGGTACCAGTAAACAAATTTTTTAAATCTTTCTCTGTCATCTTGGGGAAATCTTGTACGTTTGATGATTTTACAGGTTGGAATGACTTTTTTATTCTGTACCAGTTACCTTCCTCCAGTTCTTTCGCTAATGAATTGTCGTCACTTTGTTTAGTAAGCATGAAAATGGCAACTTCATCTTGCATACTCGCATCGGAGTTCAAGCGTTTTCCGAAAGTATTAACCAGAAAAGAAGCGATTCTGTAGTACACTTGAGCAACGGGTAATAGTTTATTATCTAGTTGGTTGTGCAAAAGTTTAAACTTTGATGCAATGACCCCATGCACTGCTTCTACAACCCATTTAAGTTTTGTCACAAACCGGCTATCATTAGCTGGCATCAGCACAATGTATTGTTTAGATTCCAACTCGTTCTTCACATCTCTAAAGCCTCTATCAAGAATGAAGATGTCACCTTCCCTCAAAAGGTTTGACAATCCATTTTCGTCCTTTAAAATAACTCGCAATATTTTTGCGTCGTTCATAGTACCCAGGTATGGTCCAAATGTATTGACTATAAAACAATCTGTGGTACAAACTGTAAACGTTTTACATAAGGGTGTTTTTTTCTGACTCGAATCGAATCGATATGATTTTTGTTGGTAGTAGTTGTTAGTACTCTTTTCATGTCGCAGATATGTACCATCAGCTATCAAAACTAATTGTTCTTTATAGCCATGCAACTATTTCACGTAGGGCGACGTATGGTTTAATATTAAACCTTCACGAGAACAAGCTAGTACGCCGAGGTGTGTAGGTAAAACATCAACCTTAAAAGACCTCAAAACAAATTCGCAATAATCCGAAACTTGCTGTTTGCATTTCATATCAAAAATCGATGCTGTCACGCTGTTGGAACTTCCAGTTCTTAAGGGTGGGTTGACTTTTTAGTAAAGTTTTATTTTGCCGTAGGTGGCGGTAGTTCCACGCTCCACTTCCATGCGTTTCAATGTATTCCCCTATTTAGACGAAACAGCCAATCTTAGATGAGCGGGGTAGCACGTGCATTGTGTTATAGTCGAAAGGCATAGATATTATAAAAATATGTGTGGTGGGGAGTACGATAGTGAGCTTGCGGATGAAATAGGAAGGCGGAGTGGGGACTTAGAAAATATATTTTTATCAATCTTGGGGCAAGTTCATCTTCATTATTAATGAAAATTAAAAAAAACAAAAAATATATTCGTTTTCCTGATTTTTTTCTCTATATAATGACATAAATTTAAAATTGGTAAAAAAATAATTTACATTTATTTTGTAAAATATTGCGTAAAAATATAAACAAAATATGTCAAGTTATAGAAAATTATATCATTAACAATTTCTGAAAATTTCACCTTTCTGCGTTCAGTAGTTTTCCTAATGAACAAGCCCCCAGTTTATAGCAGAAATTCGCCAGCCTTAACTTAAAAAGGAATACAAAAAGAGCTTGATTCACACTGCAATTTTACAAATTTTGCACCGAAGTGAGCATTGTCGTCAACATTTTTAAATGTTCGGGCGTATAACCAGTTAATGCTTGTATTCGTTCGCTTGATAACTCACATTTTTTTATATAACTTGCAGGTGAATAAACTTTTAGCTTCTAAAGATCGTCGGTATAAAAACGCTGATTAATTAAATGATGTGTACAGCAACGATTTTGTTTCGGTACAAATATTCGACTGTCTACAAAAACTTGCAAACGCGCTTTGAGCGAAACAACGACTAATGAATTCGGCAAACATACACAGCAACATTTATGACTCGAAATCAATCGCTTGAAAGGCATTTCAATCATCTCTACCTCAGGAACGTTTCTGATACGAAGATTATACGATGGGTCCACTGTTGATTGAGATGACTCCGAGGTTGTTACCGATGCTTGTGAATCAGTTTCCGGACTGTCCGTCACCGATAACAGTTGTGATGCAGTATCCAAATCTTCTTCAGGTGCATTTTCTAACACTGCAAAATCTTGATTGGCAGTGCTAGATAAAGGTTCAGGTTGTCTATAGATCAATTTCCATTTAATTCTTGTGATCGATGAACGGCATTGTCCACAAAGTGCATCAGTTACAATGACTGGTTTTTCTAACAAAAGCGAAACCTCTTCTGCTTCATCAGTAGAATTCAATACTTTTAGTTGGTTTTTTGAATATTGCAGCAAACTGTCACAGTTCACACATCTCTTGCTGTGATCAACTTTTTGTTTTTTTGGTGGCATTATTTACTTATAAACTAACAACCTGCAACAATGTCAAACAACATCAAATATGCAACTATTATTGGTTGCGTACAGGAACATATGAGCGGACCGCTCTTTAAGAGCGGTACTTGTTACTCCCGGAAATATACAACAAAATGGCAGCTCACCGTTGCCGATTTGTGACGGAACGTCGCCATTTTAAAGAGCTTCTTTTATTTGCGCTCGATTGGAAACGGCGGGAATTGGCTGTTAATTTAAAATTGACAACAATAATTGACATTCAAATTTGTTTGTTATGAGTTTTTATTACTTATCTTTTATAATACAGATATTTAATACACAACTTACACAAATCACATAAACAGCACAACCAATATGTTATAATTACTGATTATAATCTAACGTCAGATTTTGGAGTTTTATGTTTATGTAGTTGGTGATTGTTTATATGGTTGGTAACTACTGCAACCTAAAAACCGGAAACTGCACATAAAACCGCTCTTTAAGAGCAGTCCGCTCTTAAAGAGCGGTCCGCTCACAATATCCTGTACGCGCTCATTGTCACGTAATTTAAATATATGCAAATAGGCAGTGTATTAATTTGTTTTTTGGCTAATGCAAATATTAATTATTTAAATTAACTCATGTATAAATATTATTTTTTAATCATTAAGAGCTACCTTGATTTGTAGTATTTTAACAAAAACGGCAACTCTGGCTTCATTGCTGCTTCTACAAATAATTTGATAATCGATTTATTTTTTTACGAGTACATTAAGAAAGGATTAAACTATGATATGTCAAAGTTTTTTAGTTAAATAATAGAGAAGAAATAGCCGAAAAAAAACATCAAATATAGAAATAAATGAGTTTTTCTGTATTTTTGAATGCATTTTGTTGCTATTTGCAAATATAATTTCACAAAAAAGACTTAGACATATCATAGTTTAATTCTTTTTATATGTACTGGTAAAAAAATTAATCGATTATCAAATTATTTGTAGAAGCAGCGATGAAGCCAAAGGTGCCGTTTTTGTTAAAATACTACAAATCAAGGTAGCGGTCATTTTAACAACAACGGCAACTTTGCTGTCATTGCTGTTTCTACATATAATTTGATAATCAACTTATTTTTTCATTAGTACATTCAGAAAGGATCAAACTGTGATAGGTCGGAGTGTTAGAAAACAGCCGAAAAAATTTATCAAATATAGGAATAAATGCTTTTTTATGAACTTTTGAATGCATTTTGTTGCTATTTGCAAATATAATTTGACATAAAATACTCCGACATATCATAGTTTAATCCTTTCTAAATGGTCCTGGTAAACAAATAAATTGATTATCAAATTATATGTAGAAACAGCAATGACGCCAAAGTTGCAATTTTTGTTAAAATACTACAATTCAAGTTCGGCATGGTCTTAACGATTGGTAATTATTAATGTCAAATGATTGTTAAACTAAGATACTGAAGAATGAGATTACACAAGAATCAAAAGTTGTACTGTTTACATTACCTGAACAGCTCTTGCAAAAAAAAAAATTATTTCTAAAAAACTCATTTTTTTCATGTTTTTTGACTGTTTGCATACAGTTTTTGGGGTCTCAGGACCTGTAAATAATTTGAAAAAAATACTACGCACTAGTTTTGAGTGTAATACAATCAAATCATTCGAATCCGATCATAATACTAACCAAAAAGAAACACAAAAAAAATAAATAGTGAGATAATTTAAAAAAAAACTCATTTTTTACCACAGTTTTGGCACAAGTCAAGAAAAAAAGTTGATGAGCATACAAATTTCGTTTTTTTTTTTAATTTCAAACAAGATTTAAATATTCCCAACTAAAATCGCGCGGGGGCCGCCACGCATGTTCCGATGTTGTGACATGTTCTGATACACTCCGCGCGCCTCGCCCGCAGCTTGTTATTGCGATGCGTGTTTAATCTTTAGTTACGTTTGTTCCGTTTTTGTTTAATACTAAATTTAACATTATTGTTTATGTTTGCAATAATAATAATAATAATTAATTTTAGTAATATTAATTAATTTTAATAATTTATTTAATATGAATGTATGAAGAATGTATATTGCATATAATATATTTGTATCAGATTAATTTAGCTAGAAATTGTTTTGTAAGTTTTGTTAATCTTATTATAATAACAATATCTAGTTAAATTAAAATATCAGATTATAAATATATTATATCAAATATACATACTAGTTAATTTAACATTATTGTTTACATATGCACTAATAATTATTATTATTATTAATTTTGAATACTTAATTAATCTGAATATTTAAGTATAATTTAATATTATAATTTATCTAGAAATTGTTTTGTGAGTTTTGTTAATCTTATAAGAGAGAGAGAGAGAAATACATACCTAATATTATTGATTTTTTGCTATTTCTTCAAAGTTAAATGTTTAAAAAGTACACCATTTCTTTAGACAGTGAATTAAAAATAGATTATTTTCAATAAAAATAAATTTAATATAATTTATTACATAATTTACATTATTATATACATAAAAACATATACACTTATATACAATGTAAATAGTAATGTTTTATTATTACAAGTTTCATTATTTATTTTTTTTGTTTGTTATTTCCCAGTCCAACGTTGTTTCTTACACATTCGGATAATGAATGTGGAGCCTTTGGTGCAACATTTTTTTTTTTACCTCTTCCTAAATTTCTTCTTTACCACCCATAACTCCTCGGGTTCTTCTTCCAATAGCCGTTGGTTGTACATTAATTTGCTTTCCTTTTCGTTGGGTTCTTCTTGTTCCACTTCGTTTAAACTTTGTTATACAATTATATTTAAACGCAGTATGCAACCCTGTTAAAAATCCATTTGTGTTTGATGCATATTTATTTTTATTTTGTAAAAATTTTTGTATTGCCGGATAAAATTGATTTAAATGATTCATTATATCATTGGTTAAGTTTTGCCATTCTAACTTAATTGCCTCTATTTCTTCTTCACTTGGTATCGTTTCGTTAGTTGCTTCTTCTATGTGTTTATTGTTTACTTGATTATCAAATACGTTTTTATTTAAATTTATGTTTATCTAATCATAATTACTCTGTTGATTTTCTTCACCCGTGTTTAGAAGTGGCAAAAACATATTTTTGTCGGGAATTTTTCCTGTAGCTATTTCATATAACATTATTTTAGAGCCATATGATAATGTGTTACAACTAGTTATTATATTATATTATTTTATAATAGTAGCTTGATGCTTGCAATATTTTCCATTAAATTCTTCGGGACATGTACATTTACACGCAAGCATATCTACATCATAATAAAGATTAGTATTAGAAAAACTTTGAATTTTAAATTCCATATTGCCTTCATTAAATATTTGGGCATCAAAATTGGTGTCAAAGTTTTTAAAATAGCGATTACTTAAAGTTTTTTTATTTCTTTGGAATAATAAATCCAATATACGCTGTTTATAATAACATTGAAAAACTTGTTACAATAAAATCAGCTAATTGTGTAATATTGAAAGCCTTTGTCCTTTCTAAAGGAATGTCTTTCAAAAGACGAAACATAACTTCGCTATAATTATTAGTATCTGTACCGCTAAGCATTAAGTTTTGTCTAAACAATAAACACCAAGTATCTATTATCAAATACATATTATAAACATATTTTGTAAATTGGCTATGCTGACAGTTCTGATCAAATTCTTCTTTAGCATGTTTAAGTGCCTCATCCGTTTTAGCATATAGAATATTACGAAATAATTTATAGTATATCTGTGATGTATTTTTTTCAACACAATTTTTTTTCATAGACAACCATTTCCAACAAGCTTTTAACACATGAAAACTGCACAACAACAGTTTCGAATTTGGCCAAATTTTTCCCAATGCATTTCGTTCCGTCAGATCATTATCGGTTATAATTACTTATGGTTGAATTTTTACAACCATAATATCATAAAGTGCTTCTACAGCTACATTAAATATATCAGCTTTCTGACTACTGCTGATTATACAACCAATTGGTATACCACCAGCCGATGATTGAGTAAGAAAAAAATATACCTTATGGTATTGTGCATCACAATTGCCAGTTGCATCAACAAACATTATTTCATTTGCTTGAAGAAGTGTTAGTGTACGTTGCATGATTGGAGTACACAAAACAACTGCATAATTTGTTCCTTCCGTTTTACTATTTTATATTTGGTTCCATTGCTTTTGTTGTGTATAGATAATAATTCATCCAGTTTTACAAGCATATTTTCACCACATGTTTCTCCATAATGTTTTTTAAAATTAATTTTCCACAATGTAGCAACATCTGTTTTAGTAGGAAAATAATACCTATCATATGCATATTTTTTATAGTCATCTCCATATTCTTCCATTTTTAAACTGCAAAATGTATGATATGCTGATGAAACCGAATGACCTCTGTTAAATAGTTCTAGAATACATGTTTTTGATTCAGCTCCAACAGGTCTTTCTCGTAAAGCTTCAATAACATTTAACTTATGATTATGTTTTTCTTGAAACTCAACAACGCATGGCCAGACTTTCTCAATTTTCATTTCTTTTTTTGACTTAGAGTCAAATATGTACTTTTGTATAGTAATTATCATTTTAGCTGGGCAGTCAATGTTTTTCGATTTTTTCTTGATTACATTTAGAGTCTTACTTCTTCTATGGCTTTTAAAATGGCAATGATAACTTCTTTTATATAAAATCCTTGGAGCGTTAGCAGTTGTATTAAATGTTCTCGTGGTGCGCCAAGTTTCTTTGGTAATATATTCTAATTTTTCCACCCATGTCTGAAATAATTAAAATAATTTTGCATATATCCACTTATAATGAATGCATTGATAAGTATATATAATTTTAGTAAAAATTAGTTTACAGTTTTTAATTGATCTATAAAGTGATGACAAAGATAGTATTTCAATTTAAACCACATTTCAACAATTTTAAACAAATTAAATTAAACTAAAATTCACACATCTTAGATGTTTTATATTACATGTCAACAAAATGTTGTAGTTTTTTATAATGCGTCAATTTCGCTGATTCTTGGCCGTATTCTACATATTTTTAACGATGTTAATTAAAATTTAGAACGTTGTTTGGAAGTAATTAAAAAACTTGATAACCGATTGTTTAAAAACTAATTTTAACTAACATAGATGTTAAAATTTTACAGAATAAGCCCGCCTATGTTTTACAAAATGCTTTAATCACATATCTAACAATAGTTACGTTTAATTATTTTACATACACATTTTTAACTACAGTAAAAACCTGCTTAAATTGATAATCACAGGTGTGATCATTATTTTATAATTTAGCCGTAACTATATACATTAAATCACATTCGTACTACATAGTATTTGTATAGTACAGATATATAATAAATAATTATGATTATTAAAAAGAATATCTAAACAAAGCTGATCAATAAAACAAAAAGTAGGTAATATAAGTTATAAATACAATAATGATATATAACATGTCTGTAATTATGGTGTGATTTATTTTAACCTCCCAAACTAACTTTTTGTTTATTTACATTTAGAAATACAAAACAAAAATAAAATTGAAATTGAGCATTACTTACATCAACATCTTCTTTTGTTTTTATCTGCATTTTATATATATTACTAGCTACTTGTTTGTAGACATAATCTGAAGGAAAATTATCCATATCCATTCTCAGTTCTTACGCACAAAGTAACAGAACAAACCAGAACAAACGCAACTGAAGAACGCGCATCGCAATATTCGCAATAACAGCTGCGTGCGAGGCGCGCGGAGTGTATCCGAACATGTCACAACATCGGAACATGCACGTATGTGTTTTAGTATTCAGACCTTGCGCATTTTGATAATACATGATAAATTTGTTATTAGGATCATTAGACCTGGGATACTTTTAGTTTCTTTCCAACTTTTGTTAAATTAATTTGGAATATTTCCTGTGTTGAATTGTTATACATATATTTGTGTTTTCATTATAAATTAATATATAATTATTTACTATATGCAAATTTATATTAGCACATTTTATGACATGTAAACAAACATTATCATAGTTACATAAACAAAAGTACATTATACATACTATGATATTTATATTATGGAATACATTACAATTATTTAAGTATATTTTATATTTTACTGAAAGAATTTTAAACAGTCTTTGCAGATTAGAAGTCTTGAGAAAAAATGTTGAACTTATTTTATGGGTTAATAGTGCAGTTAAATAAAACTCTGAACTGTCTGTTAATATTTGTTCTAGCAAGCCTTGGACTACTAAATATTTGTTTAGATGGTAATATGTCTTCTATTTTATTTGAACGATGTCTATGAAAATATCTATCAAAAATGCAACATTACGCCGATGTTGTAAAGTACCTAATTCGTTAGTCAATTTTGGGAAGGCAATGATTTGAATACCTTGTTTTTAGATACAATTTTGAAGAGATATTGTAGTTTTAGATGCTATTTTCTATACTTAATAATGTTCAATACATAAACGTATAATAAGTTTTCCATACATATGCAAAAGTTGTTGAGAAGTAAAAACTGTTTACACCTATTAAGAAATTCTAGTTTTCTAGATACTTTTGCTATATTATGTCAACAACATAGTCGTCCCAAAAAAGATTATGTAGGATTTTTAAGTCGGCAAAAAGAAGAATCTTGAAGAACACCAACATTTATATCTTTGCAGTCAAAATTAAAATCGTTAGTTCTAACTATAATCTTTTGTTGTCAAAAAAGCTATTGATAACACTTACAGATTTGTGATCAAGACCTTTACAATAGAGTTTGTTAATAAAATTAGGATTAGGAATATCAAATGCTTTGGAAATTTCTAATGCTACTGCAAAATATTTTTATTTTAAAATAGAATTTTATTTGTGACATATGTCAGAAGATCTGCCTAACGTTTTAATCAAAATCCAAATTGAGTATCTGATTAATATATTTTTTAAAAATTTGTTTTCTTTAAGTATACGATAAACATTTGCAATTTTGTAACAATTTAGAATTTATTTTTTTTTTTTAATTTTTTTTTTTTACTTTTTGTTTAAATATGCTTAGTTAAAGTTAGTCTTGCCTGGAGTTTAACACTTAGATATTCATATTAATTAACAAATTCAATCTGTTGGTTTTCTATAGATGCTCTGTGATTACTTTTGAGTCTTTTGCCGTTCCTGAGTTTTATTACATAATTGATGTTTAACTTATTGGTGATGCACTAGGAGTTTATCAGATTTATTCTTATCTTGGAGGATAAAGATTTTTAGAGAATATGGCCAGAATATCTGCGTACGTTATATATTGCGTTTCTGGTGTTTCTATAAAGTTGTGTATATTTTCTACAACTACTAAAATAGTGTTTTTGAGTAATCATGCTGGATAGTTTTTTGCCATTATTTACCCCCATTTGAAATGTAAATAAAACGAGGAATTGATGAGATATCAAAGATCTGTTTATTGTGGGTTGAAGGTGACACTATACCATTAAGAATGAAACAGAACATCGTTCAGATGGCCACCTCTGGAACGCCGGACTCAATTTTCCATCACTTTTTCACACAAATCTGGCAATATGTCAGCAATGGCTCTTTCAATATTGGTTTGGAGCTCCTCCAATGTTGTTGGTTTGTTGCTGTAGACCACTAACTTAACGTACTCCCAGAGAAAAAAGTCTAGGGGCGTTAAATCGCACAAACGAGGCGGCCAATTGGTTGGGCCGTGTCTTGAAATAACACGGTCTCCAAACTTGGTCTTCAATAAATCGATTGTTTGGTCGGCTGTATGGCATGTGGCCCCGTCTTGTTGGAACTACATATTGTCCACATCGAAATCATCCAATTTGTAACAAAAATAATCGGTTAACATGCCCCGATAGCGATCGTCGTTGACCATGACGGCATTTCCTGCATTGTTGAAAAAGAAATAAGGGCCAATGACTCCGCCGGCATGAAAACCACACCAAACAGTGAGTTATAATGGATACAAAGGTGACAGGTTGATTTCCTGATGGTTTTCTCTTGCCCAAATGCGACAGTTCTGTTTATTAACAAAACCGTTTAGCCAAAAATGAGCCTCGTCACTCAGCATGATTTTTTGATGAAAATTATTATCCATCTCCATCTTGTCTAAGGCTCAATCGGCTTCAATTCTTGGGTTAGAACAATCTTATACGGGTGTAGACCAAGTTCTTTTCGCAAAATCCGCCACAATGTTGTTTGGCTGATCCCCAACTCCTGAGAACGGCGTGAAATTGATTGTTTTGGTTGTTCGGCTACAAAGCTCGTACAGCGGCAATATTTTCTTTGCTCCTAGCTGGTCTTGCTCATTTCGACACGTGAACATCCAATAATGAGTAGGTCGACTCGAATTTAGCCACTAAACGAACCACAGACCGTTTACCCAGACGATTATAACGACCAAAAATCGAAGTCAACGCACGTAAAGTTGCGGTGACCCAACTCGAATGTTCGTAATAAATTTTAATAATTTGCAAACGTTGCGCACACGTGTACTTCACCATGATGAAATGGTATAATGTCTCGAACAAATTGACGTTTATAATATGGAGCTAACTTCACACATGTTCAAATAGCAGCTATTCAAAACAGGGGCGTCCCTATTGGAAAACCCTTTATATATTGTAAATTGCCTTTTCATCCAGTGAGAGACACATACACTTGTGTATCAGGGTCTGCACCCATCATCAGTGTGCCTAGCATCTTACTGGTCGAAGAGACAATTTACATAAAATCACAGTAATTATTAAACAATTTATGTTTACTAATAAAAACTATATCGTTGAACTGGATGTTTTCTAGATGTTCCATATCGTTCGGTTGTTAATTATTTTTGTTAGCAGTTTAAATTGTGTTAGTAGAATTGCTATATCTCTTTTTTTGTACAGTATTATGAAATTTTTAGGTCTCTTAGATTTAAATTAAATTAAATTAAATTAAAATGTCATTTTACCAATTAGTTAAGAAAGTATATACTATAATGTTTTGTTTGTTAGTAACATTGTCTATGTTAGCTGTTTCTTGTTTTCTTAGTTTGTCAAAATTTTGATATATTTTTTGCTCTATTATTTGTTTGTTAATTCAGTGGCTGATTTTGTATCTGTTAGTTTCTCCGGAAGGATAACATATTTGTTTTGATTATTTTGAAGGTATTAAAGACTTTGAATTATCTTTTAATGAGCTATAAGAAAGTTGGTTATTTTTGTTTCTGTCAATACTATCTATTTTCAGATTGTATGAGATCATCATAATGTTTACAAGCTGTTTTATATTTCTGATTAGTTTGATTGCAATGATTATCAATGAATTTGTTAAATGCTTTTTGCTTTTTATTAATCATATGTTTTGTCTGAACAGAGTACAAGTACTTTTGTTTTGGTTTAATAACAGATAATGGAACAACTTTTTTTATGATTTTCTAAATGGTTTTTGTAGGATTTTCTGCTGGAATATGTTAATCTTTAGAATATAAGCAATGATTATCAAAGTTAAAATAATTAAAAAAAAATGTTTTATTGTTTATCTTAGAATAATGATAGATGAACCTAAACGGTTTAGTAGTAACAAAATGAGTTGTTTTAACAAAGGACTTAATAAGTGAATGATTGGTGTTTTCTAAAACAGTTTTAGCAGAAATTGTGTAATTTTTGGAGTAGTTTAAAGGTACAGATCTAATAACCTTAATTTACTATGAAGTTTATTATGAGAAAAATAAGTGGTTTGCTGAATAATTTGGTTAAAATTATGAAAAGCAGCATAATCATAATTTGTTGGCTATACATTAGTGTGTTTGCGCACGTCACTTTTTTGCTTATAAAAGTCTACGTTATACTTATAATTATACCGTATAAGTATAACGTATATTTATAAAATTAGCGGAGCCAATCAAAAAACATAACGAATATAGCCATAAACCACAATTGTAAGATTTTCTTATCTCTGTGTTTGTATAAATTGCAATTGATACTGTTTTGGCAAACATTGAAAGACATTTTAATCAATTCATTTTCAAAATAAAATAATAATATGCAAGTAATTTGATTGCTTCTATGTTATGTTTATTTAGGTTATGTTTATAGTTTGATTTTTTGTCAGTTTTTATTGTAACGTTATATTACACATGCGCAAACACTTTTAAAATTGTTTTCCTTACACTATTTATAACGTTATAATTATAAGCAAAAAAGTGACGTGCGCAAACACACTAGTGTTATAAAAGATGAGTGACTTAATCATTTAGTACATTAAAATCTCCCAACAAAATTATATCAATTTTTTTTAATAATTAGCTTGTAAAAAAATGCAGAAAGGTCATCAAACAAGTTTGGAGTTGCCTTATTTGAAAAACGTTATATGCCTTTATTACAAAAATAATCTTACCGGAAAGAATTGGTTCAAGAAATATGCTATTATAACCAATACCTTGAATATTAAAAAAAAAAACTTTTAAGCCATAAACAAAGTTAATGTTTAGTTGATTACTTTAGTTTGTAGAACAGAATTGACGGACAGATGACGGTCGAGCGGGAGTTATTATGTCGCTATTGCTCTCGACCAGAACTGTAATGATAGTTAGTTGGTTAATAAAATAATAAAAACTTTGACTAAAAGTTAATTTTTTACTTGTGAATATTTTCATCCAAATTATCAACAGGTTATGGACCTAGAATTTTTTAAGAGCGCGCTAAGTTCTTTGTCTATTCTTATGTGGAAGGTTGCGTCTTTGTATATACTTTTAATAATTGTGGAGTACCTAGAGTCGATCCTGGCATCATCCATTGCTCAAGTTTTGTTGTTGTCAAAGGCTTTATGGAAGTCTATATATGCAATGTGTATTGGTATACTATATTCTGTTGTTTTTTCTATCAGAGTTGCTTGTTTCATTGGCTGGTATAGATTGAGTTTGTTTGTTAGTTGATTTGTTATTATCTTTCTAAGAATCTTGTATAGGTAAGACAGTAGGTTGATGGGTCGGTAGTTTTCTATATTGGCGATGTCTCTCTTTTTGTGTTTTAATATTACTTCTGCGTTCTTTCAGGATTGAGATATTTTGCTTTCTAGAAGGCACTAGTTTAATAATTGTCTTATGGCTTCTTCCAAAGTGCTTTCTTCCATTTTCAGCATTTTGATATTAATTTGATCTTCACCGGGTGCCTTTTTGCTATTCATTTTTTGGAGAACCCTACCTAAAATGAAATATATTATTATAGGGTTATTTTAGGCCAATCTTCTGATCCTACTTTTAGAATAGTCTTGGGTTGCTGTTCGAGTTGATTGGGGCTGGGTATAACCGATGTGTATAGTCTTTCGTAAAAAGATTTGATTTCTGTAGCAACTTTTGTATTGTCTGATGTAATATTTTCCTGCTGATTTTTGGTTTTAAAGATCATTTGTTTTCTTTTTGAGTGCTTTGATTTTAAAACTTTTATTTTTGGATGTTCTCAATTGTTTCCAGATTGTTTGGTTTTGTATGCTCTTAAGTCAGTTTGTATTTTCTTTTTTACTAGGTTATTAATATCTCTATACTCTGGTGCGTCCCGATCGGTGTTTCTTCTTTTTTTCATTTGTTTTATTGTCTTTGGTGTTAGTTTTGTTTTTTTAATTTTTCCTTTGTTATCTGTTCTGTCATTTGGTCTATGATCATATTTTGTGATTTTATTAATGGGTTTAGTTTCTTTTCTAGTTCTTTTTGATACAGTTTTTGGTTTAGCAGCAGAGCGTCTGAAGTTGGGAAAATATTGTTGGTCATCATCCTTGATCTTTTTATCTTTTTATCTTTGTATTTATTTTAATAATTGCTCGGACCAATCTATGGTCGCTTCCAGTATTGAATTTGTTAAGTACAGATACGTCTCTACAAATCCTTTTGTCACTAGATAGTATGTAACCTATTTCGTTTTTTGTTCGGCCATCCGGGTGACGCCAGGTCCATCTTTTTTGCTTTTTTTTTGTAGAATGTGTTTAGGTAGATCGCCTACAGTTAGAAAAAAAACGGACTCAACAAGATTGATTCAATCCAGACAAAAAAACCACAAGTACCAAAGCAAAGTTCTTAAATTTATTAAGAAACTTGTAAGTTGAGTAGAATAAAGTAACAAGCTAAAAAGTTTTGCAGCCGTGTGTTAAATATGTGACTTATTGCAAAAATAACTACGGTTGTAATATTTGCAAATAAAAAGGTTATTTTGCCAAAGACTGTTTAGAAAAACATCACAAGAATTACAAATTGATCTTTTATCTATCACTATTAAACTATTAACATTGACCGTTGAGATGTGGGGCATAAAAGTGAGGACTCTTGGTATCAAGACTATACAGCCACATCACATATGATGTTTTAGAGTAAATGGTTGTCCAGTTTTAATGAACTTGAGGAGTGCTCAACTGTGACCTGGAAGCTTTCAATAAGCGGAACTGGGATTAAGTAACAACTGAATTTTAACCTGTTTTCTGTGACACAAATGTTGGATAAAAAATATGATATGATACTTATTTTTAAAGCTTTTTTAAAAGTTACTTGAAATGATGTCAAGTTGAATCTGAAAAATGTCTGCTGTCGACTTCGTTTAAAACTTGGCATGAGAAACTTGCACATCAAAATGTCAAGTATGTCATTATTAACAAGAAAATACACAGATAATTGAAGATTATTGTATGTGAAAGATATAGTAAACAACATCAAAACTATTATCCCAGCATTTTAAAAAGTGTTGAAAAAGCTTTAGATTTAATTTATGTCAATCTTTGCAAAATGAATGTTGCGTCTTTAGAAGGAACCAAGTATTTTTTACTTTACAAAAATGTTTTAAACACTTTTGTACTGTCTATTTTTTAAAGACCAAAGACAAAGCCGCATAAAAGTTGAACATTTTCTTAAAAATAGTAGAAAATCAATTTGACAGAGCGATTGAGTGCTCAATGTAAGATAACAGCACCAAAATAAAAAATGTGAGAACACACAATCTACTGGAGAAATTGGGAGTTTTTTACATCAAACCCAATGCATATACTCCTTAACAAAATGGAAGTGCAAAAAGTTGTGGAGTTAGCACGTTCTATTATATGTGCGCAAAATTTGAATGAAAATGTATGGGCTGAAACTGTGTATTATTCAGTCAGTATGGGTGTGATTGTTATGTATTCATTCCTGACCACAAACAAAGCATGATAGACGGAATGAGAAAATTAGAAAGGGTTGTTGTAGTTGGCTACGACGTGGATTTGCCGTGTTATTAGATAAGTTGCAATAATAAACTTGAAAAAAAAAACATGCAAGTTAACCAAAACTTGATTGTTAACTGAGGGGAAAACCAAGATGAACCTGAATCCTGCAATACACTGCAGAAAAAGGAAAACTTAAGTATCTGCGCATTCATTTTCTGCACGTGAAAAACAGGAAAACATACAACGGACAACTAGTAGTCGAAACTCCAAAAAGGCCAAACCTGCACTTGATTTTTGTTTTTTTTTTAATTTTAGCTTTACAATAGCTGAGCATTATTTTAAGACAAAAAAAATTGCCGGAAAGCTTTCAGTAAAAAGTCATTTTTTGTTTATGTTAAATATTTTTTCAGTTTTTAGTATAACACGCTAAATCACTGACCTGTTAGGTGTTGCTTGAGAAACAAGATGACTTTTTAAAGAGGATTTGAGCAAACATAGGGTATTGACTTTACCGAAACTTTTATTTCTGTGGCACGTTCTGCGACAATTCAATTGATAATTACTATTGCAGTATAAAAATGTTTAAAAAACTATTTTTAATGCTTTCTTGTAAAGAAATCTTAAAAAAAAGTTTACATGGATCAGTTTAAAAGTTTTTATGACGGCTCAAAACAAGTGTGCCAACTGAGGATTCGGTCTTTATGATTTAAAACAAACTTAACAAAATTGGGATGACAAAACTTAAATCTTTTTAAAGATAATCTATGCATTTTTTAATAAAGATAGAAGCACGATCAGCACTTGTTTTGCATCTCTAGAAATAATTTTTGAAAAAAAAATTAAAAATTGTGTTTGATTTTACCTTGAATGCAAATCGACATTAAACCAAAAAAAAAAAGTTTTTTGCAGCCAACCCAAGTACACTAAAAAGATAATTCAACGTTTTAATTTTGATTGCTAGTACCTTACATCAACTCAATTGTAAGCCATTAGTTAAATCTATTTCCTATTGTGAGACAATTGGTAGTCTACTGCATCTGGCAACAATTTTTTGTCCAGTTTTGCAGTGAACTTTTTGAGTTGTTTCTGAAGTAAATTAATAAAAATGTCTATACCAACTCGGCTGTAGAGGGGACAAGCAGTCAGGACGTTCTGCCAATGGACTCATTGTCTAGTATACTCAGAGGCAACCATTGGTAGCTACTTTATTAGCTAAAGCAAATTGTTAGGCCAATATATCTTTAATTGATGACATCAGTTAAATTTGAGTATCAGTGAGGAACTTTATATCTTTTTATGTAAACAACCAATTTGCAATTTTTATGTTGAAGAATGTTTATGATTTTTTTTTAAATTTCAAAATGCAGTATTTAGGAATTACATAATAAGCCAAAACAATATTGAGTTTTATTGAGTTTGTGAACATTGACTTTGAATATTTGTGGCTTATATGTCTTGGAAAATACTAAACTTGAAAGTTTATTTTATTTATTGATAGTACGGTTAATAAAATCTTTTTTTAGTTTCCATCCTGGATGGTAAAAGCATCAAAGAAAAAAAACATATTAAAATCTTGAAGAAGTTCATTTAACAGCACATTGATAATAACATGTAAAGAGTTTTGACTAACTTGCTGATATTTTGACAAAACTGTTAAGTTTTTGTAGAGAACAGAAAAAAAAAATTAATTATGTTTTGCGGTTAGAATATTTTGTTTATGTTTACACAAATATTACATGGCAGTTAGTTGTTTAATTAAATAATAAAAAACTCTTTTTAAAAGTTTAAATTTTGCCTGTGAATATTTTCATCTAGTGCATTCAAATTACCAAATAATTTTTTCTTGTTTCGTAAACTTTTTGTTTTGTTTGTTTATCTTATCATGTTATTTCATAAGCTTAGTCTTTTCTATTTTATACCTGTTTTGACAGGTTGTCATCATTGGAGTTGTATGTCAAAGGATGAGGTAGAGTAGAGAAAGGATAGCATGGATAGGAAAGTAAGTAGGAAATAAGCTTTACATAAGACAAAGTTATATGGTCTCGGAGCAGGGAGTTTGAGTACGCAAGGTCAGCAGTCCTTGAAAGCTAGATTTAACTTTTTTGCTTTTCGAATAGGTAAGAATAAGGTATTTTTCAGACTTTACCAAAACCATCTGTTTTGGCACTAAAATGCAAGCCAAAACGATGCTTAAGCGCTAAAAAATCATTGCAATATTTAATTTTCATTTTAGATGACGTTATATCTTAAAATCTGAGAGTAGTGACAGTTTTTAATAAACTTTGAAGTTTTCAAAAAATTGTTTTTTATTGGGGCAGGCAACAAAATATTAAGTGTAACTTGTGTCAAAATACTTTGCTTAGCAGGCTTCTCTCGCTTTGTCCTTTTCTGCTGTTAAAGGCGGAGGGTTACTAAAGCTTAATTTTGGCCCACTATATACTACTTAGATCCGGGGCACGCAAAAACATACCATTCTTCAAAAGCTAAATCTGTTCAATCGAAGTCAGAATGCCGCAAATACTAAACTGTACAATTAATCAGTTTTGCAGAGAAAAACTCTAATCTGAAAAAAATGCGAACTTTGACAATATCTATAACTATATTTTGAATTATAATACATATATAATTATAATAAAACTTTAATAGTAAATGTAAAATGCACAAATGATCATTAATTTTAAAGTAGATTAAAAAATTAAAAACATAATTTAGTTTTTTTGTATAATCGGCGCAAAAAATGTACGCATTAGCAGTTTTAAGTAAATAGTTTGATTATGTTACAAACACATGCTCACATTTTTTATCTACAATAAAATTGGTGACTATTTGTGCATTTATTTTTTAAGTTTTATCTATAATTATACAGATAATTTAAGATATAATTATACAGTGTCAAACAGACAGTAATCACATGCACTCTATTTCTTGGAAGTATTAAATATGGTGACAATACAGGACAAATAACAAATATTACTGGATGACATTTCTTGGAAAACAAATGATTAAGCAGTGAGTAGTACAGTTTTTCATTTATTGTTTATTACTTCTAAAATAATAACTTTTTGAACGCCAATTTTTATTATTAATAATGTTGAACATTAATTAGTTTGTGTTGTTAAACGTCACATTTTTATTAATTAACTCATAATTTGTCAATAATGTTAATGCAACAACTGAACACTTTTACTGATTGTTAGATGCATGCAACATTTTTGACGTCAAATTACTTTTTACAGTTTACCCATAACGGAGTTAAATGTAAAGTTTGACAGTCATAGCGAGACAGAGATAGCAAAAGAACAATTAAATGTTGTTATTTACAGTTTATAAAATTTATTTTTTAACGCTAGAGAATTGCCAGGTTGGGGTGCCGCTAGTAGTACCGTTATGGAAAAATATTAAATCTTATAACATCTACGAAAATATCGGTGAACCTTTTTTTCTTATAGAACAAAACGTCAACCAACTCAATATCCAAACAATAAGATTTTAGTGATCACTCTTTTGTATATTGAACTACATACAATATTCTATGTCTTCATTTTTTGGGTTAAAGATTTGGAGTTATATTTAACTAGTAAAAAATTAACGATTATTTAATTTTTTTAATTTTTTTTTCATACAATCATTTTACAAGGCTTAAAACTATACTTAAAATTACACTTACACTAGATTAACACATAAAACAACTGTTATGCATCTATGGCACAACAAGCATCAATCTTAAAACGATTTAAAGATGATGCAAAGTTAAGACTGTCGCAGTATTTGTTTATAATATTACAAATTCTTACAAGCGGACTATATAAGAGATACGATGTTTGACTGAACGGAACGTGTAAAAGTAAAGAATAACGTGTTTTATAACTTGGTACGTTTAAAGAAAAGCATTCAAGGTAATTGGATAAATTAATCAAATTATTGAAAATTTTAAAAGCAAAACATATATCATAATATTCTCGCCTTTTTAAAAGATTTACTAAGTTGACGTATACCTCAACTTGTTGCAACGTTAGTATTATATTTTGACATTGCAGTTTGTATTTTATATACTTCAGAAATTTGCGTTGTACAGGCTCAAGCCTATTTACAAAACTTTTAAAGTGTGGTGACCATATCACACAGCAGTACTCCAAAATGTAATAACACGATTAGACTCTGAATGTTTTTAAAATCCTTTATGATACGTTTAATAAAATCAAGCATTTTATTTGTTTTAGAAATAACAATTTCTATATGGTAAGAAAAAGACAACTTTTTGTCAAAATATACACCAAGATCTCAAACAGTGTCTACATAGACTAGTTTGATATTGGCTAAATCATAATCAAATCTGTAGTTATCAAGTTTTTTTACTGAACAGCATTACATGACACTTATCAACATTAAGAATTATATAATTATTAATGCATCAACTGTTAATTGTATTGAGATCTGATTGCAGAATTTTGGAATCATTGAGCGACAAAATTTCTCTAAATAATTTAACGTCGTCTGCAAATAATAGTATTGGGGACCTGAAACCAATATAAATATTGTTTATAAATATGTTAAAAGAAGTGGTCCTAAATGAAATCCCTGAGGGACACCAGATAATACGTAATATATTTCTGAAAAAAAAAACTGTTTATGCGAACTTGTTGCGTGCGATTTGTGAAATAAGATGTTATCCATTTTAAAAGTAATAATAATAATAATAATACTTTATTCACGGTATATACAAAACCATTTACATCTACATCATTATATACATAAATAACGATGAATTACAAACAATATTACAATTACACAAAAATATATAAACGAATATTGAAAAATAAAAGCATGGAAAAAAGTATACATAAATAAAAACAAAATATAAAATTATTCATCAACACATTTTAATTGACACTTAAAACTACATTTTGAAACACAAAATAAATCAACATTATTAGAGAAACTATTTGCAATTCTACACATTCTACCAATTGGATTATTAAATCCATAATTGGTAGAATGTAAAGATTTCCTAAATAATGGAGACTGTCTGGTTCGGCGATTATTGTTGGGGACTTGAAATGGAAGAGTTACTAGTAGCTCTTGGCAATCAATCTCAGACATCAATAGTCCACGTAAAAATGATAAATTGGCTCTTTTGCGACGACTTTTCAGCGGCGGAAGATTATATTGCAATGCAATGAGGTTAAAATCGTAATTTTCGGATAAAATGCCTAATTTGTACGATAATAAACGAAAAAATTTGTTTTGAATACGTTCTATATTGCATATATGAACGCAGTAGAATGGACACCAAACTGACGGAGCGAATTCTAAATGAGAACGTACTAAAGCGCAATAAAGTAATTTGAGTGTGCTAGGAGATAGGTCAGTAGACATTCTGTAAACAAATCCTAACATTTTCATAGCACGGTTGCACATATAGTTTATATGCTCAACAAAAGTTAGTTTTGAATCAAAAATTACGCCCAAATCTTTTATTTGTGTAACATGTTCCAAAACATTATTATCGATAGTATAGTCAAACGATACTTTACTTAAAGTTTTGTTGAAGCTTATCGAAAAACATTTATTTGCGTTAAACAACAAGTTATTAATAAGACACCATGAATGGACAGAATCTAAATCATTTTGCAAACTAATGCAGTCCTCGATAGATGATATTCTTTTATAAATTTTAAGATCGTCAGCAAATAAAAGATAAGACGAAGAATTAATAGAACAAACAAGATCATTAATAAAGAGTAAAATCAGAATTGGTCCACAATGAGATCCTTGAGGAACCCCAGAAGGAACAACAATTGGTTGTGATAAAAAGTTATTAATTTTCACACACTGTGTACGATTTTCCAAAAAGCTCGACAACCACGCAACAACAGATTCATAAAAACCCAAAGCCCGAAGCTTAGCAATCAAAATACTATGATTAACGCGATCAAAAGCCTTTGAAAAATCTGTGTAAATAGAATCTACTTGAACTCTTGATTGAAAGGCATTCAAAAGATCATTTTCGTAACAAAGAAGATTTGTAAGAGTAGAACGACCCTCGCGAAACCCATGTTGCTGTTCCACTAAAATGCTTTTGCACATCCATTGTATTTGACCAGTTACAATTTGATCAAACAACTTAGGAATAGCAGACTGGATGCATATACCTCTATAATTAGTAATATCCTCCTTAGCTCCAGATTTATGTAAAGGCATAATGTAGCTTTGTTTCCAAACTGAGGGAAGCTTGGCTTCATTAAGAGAAGCCTCAAAAAGTAAGTGCAATGGCATAGAAATTGAATAAATACATTGTTTTAACAGCATAGATGGAACACCGTCCGGTCCAGTGCTAAAGTTACATTTAAGGTTTTCAATCCCTTTAAATACATCCAACAAACTAATTGAAAATGATCGATGTAATACGTTTTTCTTAAAGTCAAACAAAGGAGTTGGATGAGTTTGTGTATCGTAAACAGAGGAAAAGAATTCAGCAAAACTATTAACATAGTCATCTCCATTACTGCAAGTTTTTTGTTTATAATACATTGTGGCTGGAAAATCATTAGTTTTTCTAGAGTCGCTAACAAATTTCCAAAAATGTTTAGGGTTACTTTGAATGTTGTTTTCTGTACGAGTAATATATTGCTTGTATAGACATGTACTGAGATTTTTACACGAAGTACGAATTGATTGAAACTTGTTATAATCAGACAATAGTCTTGAAGATTTATAACGTTTATGAACAGTTTTTTTGAGTCTAGTAAGTGAAATCAATTCATTATTAAACCAAACTGGAAAATTGTTTTCTCGCCATTGTTTTTTGGGAACAAAATAGTCAATAGCAAAATGTAACACAGAGTAAAATAAATTAACGCAATTATCAACATCACAATTATAAAAAAGGGCGGACCAATCAACATTCAACAAAAAATTATTGATTGCGTTAAAGTCGGCATATTTAAAATCATTAAAAACATAATTACACATTAAAATATCACGGCTAGTATCACATTTTACATCAATCACATAAGCGATATGATGTTGGCTAAGTTTTAACAAAACATCCACAGCTTTAATCACAAAAATATCACAGATGTTAGAAAAACATAAATCTAAGAACACACCACCATCATTAGGTATAGAAATACATTGAGCTCAGTTTAGAAATCCATAATAGTTGGAAACAAAATGAGCAGAATAAGTATCATTACAAATAACACTTATGCCTAACTCATCATTAACCCATACCGCTGCGGGTAGATTATAATTGCCTAGTGAAATTAGTTTACTGTCTGGATATTTGTCAGCGATAGATTCAACGGAATAACAATGATCTAAATATTTATCACATGCCGAGTTAGGTGGTAAGTAGACTGCACTGATAATATATGATACAAACTTAAACTTAACAATTACAAACAAATGTTCAACACTTAAAAATGTAGGTTGTAATAAAGTACAATTAAAACAAGTTTTAGTAGCAATTAAGACACCTCCTCCGTCAAGCTTAGGGCTTGTTAATGAAGAGCGATCACATCTAAACAAACTGTAACCAATTAATTGTAGCTCCGCATCGCTGATGTCCTGATTTAGCCAGGTTTCGGTCAGTACAATAATATCGTAGTTGGATACAGCTACAGCCAGCATAAGTTCTTTGAGTTTAGTTTTTATACCCCCGACATTCTGGTAATAGATGGAGATACCGCTGGTGTTTCTGGTGACGGGTTTAGATTGTTGGCTGGATCCAGATTTCGAAAATCCACCGAAGATGAAGCAGGAACATTATTAACTCGCCCATAATTTAAAAACTTCTTGACCGCTATATTTGCAGGCCAAAAATCTTTGCAGAGAATAGATCGAGCATGATTAGCTGGAACAGAAACTTTAAAGCTGTTGTAGTTTCCAGATTTTACTTTTAACTCAACAACATCAACTGATATCGTGGAAAACTTAGATTTAATATGATTTACTATATCAGTTTTATTAGTTCCACGTCTAAGTTTAGAAACATGTACGTAAGAATTAGGCACATAAGCCTGCAGTTTGTCATTGGTTGGACCACAACCAAAGATAGTTTGAGTTTTTGGCTGAGTTTTTTGATTAGTTTTCCCCTTAACAACAGAGCTTGCCAAAGAAGGAAAAACTGCAGGTTGAATCAATTGCACCGTATCATTAGTGAGCGGCGCAGTAGTAGGAGCAGTTAGTTGTTTACTGCGAGCTTCGTATTGAAGAATAGTTTTATCTTTTTCGGTGATCTTCTCTTCAAGATAAGTAATTTTATCTAAGAGTAATTTATTGCTCGACCTCAACTCATCACATAAAACTTGGTAAAGAGTAATATTTTCTTTATAAAGTTTAGGAAGTTCGGAATCATCCAATTCAAATAAATTACCGCAATTACATTTCTTGTAACGAATAGCGCAACTGTTATGGAAAATAACGCCACAATTGCTACAGGTTACACCTGATTGTGCAACAGTTTTGCATTTACAGTGCATAATAACAGATGCAGTTACAAAAACAAAAATGACTAGAGCAATAAATAAATAAAAACAGGATAAGGTTGATACAAGGACACAATTCACACCGGTGCGGTCGATCACTGGTGACTGACTAAAAACAAATACAGGTAGACCACGGTAAGGTTACACAAGAGACAGCAGGATTATAAAAATTAATAATAAAATTACACGTTAAAAAATGGAAGTTACGCCACTGGCACGAATAGTTAAAATCACCGCCACGGGAAGCGCGACAAAACAGTAAGCGGGAAACTATAATTCTAGGTTAAATACATTTACAACAATAAAAATAATTAAACCAGTGAATTTTTTAAAATTGTAAAGATGACTGGTTGCTAATATAATTACCAGCCGGAATGACACGAACTTTAGAATTATAGGCACTAAAATCCACACAAAACTTCACAAGTTAAAAATTAATAACATTACACACACAGTGGCGTGGTTCAAGTGACCCGCAAACACCATAACATTCTAGTTTAGCTATCAATAGTTTATTATTAACCTTATCAAAAGTCTTTCTAAAGTCCATATAGAAAGAAAAGATTTCTATCAGTAGATCCTCCACTCATAAATCCATGCTGTTGGGGTATAATAATATGTTTAAACGAGTTTCTCATAATACTTGCAATGAGTGATTCAAAAACTTTAGAAATCAAAGATTACAAATTGGTCTATAGTTTTTAACGTCGTTTTTGTTTCCTGATTTAAAAATAGGTTGTACATAAGACGATTTCCACAATGATGGAAATTTACCTTGAGCTAATAATAAAGAAAATAAAATATGCAATGTTTAGCAGTGCTGTCTGGACCTCAGTAGGAGTAATATTTAATTGAGATAGACAAAAATTTGAATCAATTTTTAAACTGCAAAGAAAATTCCGTTGGCTATTGTAAACTGAAGAAAATTTTGATGCAAATGTATTAGCAATTACGCTACCGCCATTAAGTTGAACTTTATCAAAAAACATAGACAATGGTAGTGTATTTGATCCAGATTTTGACTTTACAAATTTCTAAAAATTACTAAGGTTTTCAAGTACCGATTGTGCAGTTTGTGTTACATAAATATTATAACAAAGCTTGGTAAGAGTCCGACAACGTTTTCTAAGATCTGCAAATATTAAGTAATCAAAGTGCTGGTTTGATAATTAATATTTTTATGAGCATGTCGCTTTTTGGGTAACCATTGTTTAAAACTTTGTATTAAATCAGACAGGAAACTTGGGTTTGTGTATTATTTTTGTTGGTTCAAATTCTTGAAAACAGTCATACATTATATTATAAAATATTGAAGTTGCAGTATCAATATCAGTAGTGTCAGAATAAAACTCTAATCAATTTATTGACATCAAGTAATTATTTATTAAGACAAAAGGCGCATGCTTAAAATCGAATACCACAGATAAGTCGGATTTAAGGTGCTCATCAACTGTGCATAAAGATGGGTGATACGCATCACAATGTATTAAGGAGTTGCATTTTGAAACATTTGTTACCACAAACGACGCAAAACACGCAAGTTCAGTACAACACCATAATCATTAACTTTACTATTAAACTGTGACAAACCATAAGATGCATTACAGTTACAAACTAAACTTTCAATTGCATTTTTTATATTAGAACTATTCTTAACGTTAACTGGATAGATCCTTACGTAATCATCCATATCAATCCAAGAAAGATCCGGAATGTTGAAGACACCCATCACTATAATTTTGGACTCACTATGTTGAGCACAAATTGCAGACATTGATTCTACATTAGATTCATATATTGAAGATTTTGACGGTATATAAACACATAAATATAGTATTCATTATTAATAAATAGTTTTATCCACGTTTCTTCTGTCCTGTTGTTAGTAGGAATGGCATATGATTTCAACGTATTAATGACAGCTATGAAGAACTAAATAAAAACGCTATTTTTTTTTTAATTAATTGCGGAGAAACAACTTGTTGCATCAACTTTCTTCTACAATGTGTGAACATTTTATTCAATTATATTCTGGCATTTTCTTGCCGAGTTTGATTCTGTAAACCTTTATACACGGAGTTTATAAATGAATGGGATTATGTAATCACTTTAAATATGCCGCCTTTTTAAAATTGTTTACTATACTATTTGCTTTGACAGATCAACTTTGACAGCTGTCAAGGAAACATATGAAAACATATGTAGTATAGTGGACAATTTTAAAAAGGCGGTATATTTAAAGTGATTACATAATCCCATTCATTTATAAACTTCCTGTACTAGCACAACTATTCTCCCCCCTTAATAATAAATAACGAGTTGAATTTCTATTATGCGCTTGTTTTAGACGTTTTCAAGTCCAATCCTGCGGTCTATACTTTTTCAACATCAAATTGAGACTAATCAACTTCAAATTGAGACTAATCAACTTCAACTTGCGACTAATCAATTTTAAATTGAGACTACTCAATATCAAACTGTGAATAATCAATTTCAAATTGAGACTAATCAACTTAACAAATTAAACAAAGAATAATTTATCATTAAATTGAGATTAAACATATATTATGTTTATTTTGACATTTATAATTTTTTTGTTGGTCCCTTCAATATGCCTTATATTAAATTTGTGCATTATATAATAATAATGAAGATTGGAGAGCACTCGCAAAAACATCGGGGGTGGCGAAGGCAACAGCATATCGATGGGTAAATACCCAAACAGAAATTGAGAAAAAATGAGGTTAAAAACGAAGAACTAAAATATGTGCTGAACATCGTATTATCATGGAACAATACGTTGAAAAGAATCCAAAAATAACTTTGAAACAAATCACTGAAAAATTTCGAAACGATCATGAAATTAGTGAGAAAACACTTGGATGGGCTGTTTACACTGAAGGATATAAGAAGGAAGCCTGAGAGAGCCAATTGTGAAGAAAATAAAACAAAAAGATATGAATATGTTCGGCTGATAATATCCCAATTGTTTACATGGATGAAACAAATTTTAACTTATTTATTTTACGAACAAAGAAAGGCACACGTTGCATCCATATTGCTGCAGGCAGTAGAGGGTCGAATATTCATGCTATTTGGTGTATTGGAAATATGGGGTTAATTCATTATGAAATTCGAAAAGGAAAAATTAAGAAACCACAGGTAAAAGAGTTTATACGCCGATGTCTTGAAAATAATGGACAATGCTCCTTGTCATTTCACGATTGAGGAAGTATTTCAGGAAAATGACTTCTTACATCACCGTTTATTAAGGCTTTCTCCATACAGTCCTATGTTGAATTCAATTGAACTTGCTTGGTCCAATCTTAAATCGGGTGTTAAACAAGATTTGACTATTCAGATGCCACATATTCTGGCTGGCGAGAATAAAACAAATATTACACAAACTGGGTATCGCATGCAATCGCTAGAAAATATTATACAAGAAAATATTAATAATAAGCTTACTGTCAATAATTGTATCAAATTCATAGCTTATATACAAAGGTTTATACCCGTTTATACATTTGTATTAGCTGTGTAAGAAGTAATTAAATTGTAATTACATTTGTATTTGTAACTGTCTTTATTAGCTGTGTAAGTTAATTTAATAATAAATTATTTTTTGTTCAATTTGTAATGTTCTTATTGGTGAAATGTTATTATTCTCAATTTGAAGTTGTTTAGTCTCAATTTGAAATTGATTAGTTTCAATTTGAAGTTGATTATTCTCAATTTAAAGTTGGTTAGTCTCAATTTGAAGTTGAAAAGGTATAGTTTCAGGATTCTCTGAGCAATAATTGTTTTCTTTCTGTAATCAGATGGTAAATACCGGGGTGTTTTTTTTTTTTGGTTTGGCGATTTATTCTTTTTTTGATATCAATTAGAATTTTTGTGTTTTAACAAAAAAATTCTGTTTTTAACAAAAGTAAGCCACAATATTACAACTTGCAAAAAAAATGCACAATTGTTATTTCTATTTTTGACAGCCAAATGACTGAGAGATAAATGTTAAGTTTGCCAGTTCTTTCAGCATATACTTTTGAAAACTATACAATGTTTCTCTAAATTGTTAAATGCTATTTTTATTAACGATTAGTTTACAATCAGTATTGAAGTAAAAAAGAGTTGCTGGAAATATTAAACTATACTTGACATTTTGTATTACAAAATTGATCTGTTGGTCATGCAAACAATACATAATCTGAGTGTCTCTCGACAACAAAAATTTATCAATTAGCATGAAAAAAATACTTAATCTGACGATGAACGTGGTTGTTTACACACTATTATTTGTGTACCTCCACCTTGGAATTAAATAGACTAGACAATCATTCGTTCCATTATTTGCATTATGATTTTAAGTAAGGACATTATTTGATCTATTTCCATCATGTTTGACATTGCAGATTTGTTCCAGTGTTTTGTTTATAATTAGTAAATTTCCTGCTTAGTTCCTATTAATTTTGATGGTCAATAGTGTTTGTGCTACTAATTTATAATTATAAACAAATCATTGTTTTCTGGTAAAATTAAATTTACTTCTGTAAACAATATTAACAATTCGCAGAATCTATTCCATATAGCTCATTAAATACCTATATTGATTACATAAATAGTCTTCTATAAAAAATAATGCATTATTAGAACACAATTGTATACAATTTCCCATCTATGTATTTTTTTCATCACGGTACTTATCTCCCCACTGCTACACAAAATTTTAAATAATAATAAAAATTCTCAACCGTGTCATTATTATCCTCGGACGATAGTTGGCGTTACCTAATCCATCCAAATATAATTAAAAATAATATATTTAATATTTAAAATAACACCCGGGAGCGTTAATATTATATAATTTCAGTGATTAAGTACTTTGAACAATAATATGTGAATAAACATCAGTGTTGTTCAGCGAAAATGGTAGACCCAGCATAAATTATGAAATCAAAGATAAAAATTTGCATTATTTATGTGTTTGTAAATAATTAGTTAAATTTTATGGTGATGTGACCGCTATTTTATGTTTTTTGAGTGTACTTAAAAAATCATCAATCAGTCGAATGCGGAAAGTTGGGAAGTTCGGTTTTGTTTACTGTTGCGTAATAGTTTTTTGGATAATTCATATTTTACGTGCAGTAAGTAGTTATTTGATTGAATTTAGTGTAGGTTACTTCTGAAGCAATTTTCTTCTTATTGGAATAGTGCATAACTTTTAAAATTAAATTGGCTCCATGTAAGTTTCAGGAAACGCTTTTATTAAATAGTACTTTATTAAATTATATTTTTAATTTTAATAATTAAACCGATTATCATAAAAAATTAATTACATATAACAATAATTATTATTTAACATTGAAAATTAGTATTACGACTACGAGGTCATTCATTAAATGGATATTATCCTAACCGGAATAATAGTGTAACTGATAATAATATTTTCAATATTGAAATTCGATAGATTAATATTATAGATATTTAGAATATTGGTAAGTATATAAACATAAGGAAGAAAATGAGTGCGCAAGCATATAATTGATGAGATAGTACAATATGAAGTTTTTGTGACTCTTCTGCTGTGTAGCGAACTGCACGCACTCCAAAATTCACTGAAGCACGCGCTTAAAACTTTAACGTTACATTTTGTTTGCGCCCGCGCAAGAATTATAAAAAAGTATTTTGTAAATTTGTCTAATAAAATGTTTGTTTATTTAACACGAATTATTAATCAAAATTGCATTAAAAAGTCATCAAAGAATAGATAACTGATGAATATACTGGACACCCAAATCGCGTTTATAAAATTATATAAAACATGTATTAAAAACATCTTACATTTTATTATTTTAATTTTTAAATATTTAAAAGATAGTTTGTAAGCTGTTAACATTGTAAAGTAATTATTAAAATGTTTTGGATAACATTTAGTTAATTGGATCTGAAGTTAAGATCAAAAATGCGTTTGTGATAAACAATTAATATCTTTTAAACGAATCTACCAATTAAAACTAAATTTTAAATCAACATTATTACACGTATTGCTGACGTTTTACAATCATAGTTAAACTTTGTATACGCAAGGGTAATTAAAAAAAAAACTTAAAAGTTATTTAAAAAAATAAAACCCATATAACTTTTTTACAAAAATTGGCAACAATTGTAAAACATCACAAAACATAAGCCATTTACGTAGTGCATTTAGATTTTTACACTGAATTAATTTTTCAATTTTTCCATTATAATTACTAACTAACATAAGTTTTAACATTGAATACACTATATGCATTATCTATATAATGATAACATTGAAGTTTTGTAAAAGTTTCAAAAAAATTTGCTTATAAATAAATCAGTAGCGTAGGGCAGGAAGACGGTTTTTCTTTTCACAATGTATGTATCAATGTATTATATAAAATCATCTTTCTGTATGTAATATGAAATATATATAATTACTACTCAGTGGCGTGCAAAAGAACAAAACAGTATTTAATTTTCAGAATAACAGTTTTTGTTCTTTTGTACGCTTCTGTTTTAATTACAAAACAATTTTCTTTAAATTTTTACAGTATTTCAACGTTGCTGTCATATAAGTAAAGCATATAATATATATAATGTTAAAACTTATTTTAGTTTGTAATTGTACTGGAGGATTTAATTCAGTATGTTGCGCATATAATTTTATTAGACAGAAAGTTTAAGCGGTGAATATAGTGTGCCTCAAGGTTCCGTACTGGGCCCTGTCCTGTTTTTGATCTATATTAATGATTTACCAAATGCAATATTAAAAGCCGAGTTAATACTTTACGCGGACGATACTGCTAGTATAAATAAACACCACATACAGAACGAGTTAGTGCGGGATCTGGTGGATACACAATTGATGCTTTTAGAATGGTTTTCGGTTAATCTCTTAAGCCTAAATGCTTCAAAGACTGTCAATACAATATTTTTGCTGCGACCAGTCGACAAGGAACTAAACATAGAAGTAGTAAAGTTTCTCGGAGTTTAAATAGATCCGGGGCTTACGTGGAATTGTCATATTGACAGCATAGCTTCTTCAGTTAGTTAGAATATCTTTATCTTACGTAATATTGCAAAAATAACATTGCTGAATGTGAGTCTTTCAGTTTACCATGGATATATCATGTCAAAACTTACATATGCTATTACTGTATGGGGTCATTTTTTGGCTAGTCAACGACTTCAGCGTAGAGCAGCCCGAATACTAGCTGCTTCAGATTATAGAGCGGATTGCAAATATGCTTTCATTAATCTTAGCCTCTTAACAATGCCTGCAATTTATATATATATATATATATATATATATATATATATATATATATATATATATATATATATATATATATATATATATATATATATATATATATGAATGTTGAAAATATATGAAAACAAACACAGACAACTACAATAGTAATCAAAGCTTTTATGGATATAATACAAGAAAGAAACAAAACATCAGACCTGATTTTTTGAGATTGATTAAATCTAGAACATTAAATAATCACTATGGACCAAAGCTATTTAATGTCCTTCCTCCAAATGTAAAAATGCTGCCATTCAAACGTTTTCTAATCTATGTAAAAGTGTTATTGTTGAAATTAGCACCATACAATATTGAAAAATAAGTAAATTATAACTTTTTAAATACGTTCAATTAGTTTGTATTGAGACGGATTAATATTGTGACGAATTAATATATTTGTCTTTATTTATTATATTGTTTTTGTGCGCCGCGGTTTTTCCTTCGCGTATTTTCATATCCGCGATAGCGAATATTTTCCAATGTCGCGCAGAATGGATTTACGGTCCTTTTATATTGAACCGTTGTGGCAAACGGGTTAAATTAATTTACTTACCTTTAAGGTTTATGGTGTGTGGCAAATACTTATTTGCACTCTGGGCCTGGTTGTTTTTAGGTAATTATTCTATTATTATGTTATTATAATTTGTTACTGGTTATATAATTATTAGGTTACGTTATTAAATTTATGTTTATTTTTCTTTAAGTTAATGTAATGTTTTTATAATAATTAATTGTTTTTAGTTAACCTATTTGCTACAATAAATTGTATTATTATATTCCAATCCTGTGCCATTTTTTATTGTCCACTACAGTATATTTTAGATCTATGTAATACATTTTTGTAAATGCATCAATGAACATTATTATTAAATAAGCAGGTCCTATTTGCCATTCTATTGGTGTTTGATTTTAAATCCAGTGGATAAACCCAACCAAGAATTACTATCGAAGGACGTTCTAATTTAACATAAAAAATTACTTTTGTCTTCAAATAAAATCCTAATTTTACTATGTTAATAGCTTATGTTTTGTGCTCTTTTACAATTGTTGCCGATTTTTGTACTATTGTTCATAAAAAAGTTGTACAAGTTTATCTTTTTTTTAGAATTTTCTAGATTTTTTTATTTTAGTTTACTGTACTGCAACAAAAATTATTATACTTTTATATTATTATACTATACGAGTAATGATGTTGTTCAAAAATTTGGTTTAAGTTGGTTTTGTAATTTTAGGCTATTTTCACAACGACCTACGATTAAGGAAATACAAAATGGTTGAATTTAAAAAAAAAAAAAAATCAAAAAGAATCAGACCTTGCAGAGCTTTTTCCAATGTTTCTACGCTGAGAAAAAAAAATTGAAAATTACCAAAAAAATTTGATTTTCAGACGTTTTTCTAAACTTTAAGAGACTCCCAAAAATTGAGATTATGGTTAAAAGAGTTGAAAATTTGGGAAATATGTTTTTTTGATGCCTACTATTACACATTTATTATATATAATTTTGAGCCAGTTTGGAAAAAGTCAGTTTTTAAGTCTGGTCAAAAAGTAATGGAATTACCCATATAATACATGGTGTTTCAGACCACCCGTACCAGCCTTTTATTTTGAGAATGCTTTGTCGAATGTCACTGGGACAAAACATTTTATTACCAAAGTGAACCTAAGGAATTCACTGATAAATTTATTTTTTACCGAAATAATTCGGAAGTACCCGGAACCAAAAGTAACTTTAAAATTTCAAATGGCAACAGAGGTCGAGTATGGTATTAATTGATAGGTCTTTTTAAAAGAAACAACTTTTATTAAAATTTTTTTTTTTTTTTAATATTTTTCATATTTACGATAATTAAAAAAATACCAATTGTTTGAAAGTATTTTTTTATTTTTTTTTTTATTGTTATTTATTATAATATATTTACATATTTATAGTTTATATTTTATTTTGTTTTCCTCCCACTTGCAGCTCTACGCCGTCTCCATATGGATGGCTGCAGAGCTTCGTATTTGGGGCACCATTTTATGTTTCAATTCTTCTTATTTGTTGTTTATGTTGTTTGTATTATATACTTTATTCATTTTTTTGTTTTGATCTTATTAATATATAGTGTTCTTTTATTTTTATTTTGAATTCATTATAGCTCTTTATTTTCTTAATACTTTGAGGCAGTTGATTGTACGTGACTAGTCCATTGCCTAGTATTGTTTGTTTTGCCTTTTCTGTCTTTGTTGTGTGTACATGTATATTGCTTCTTCTTCTAGTGTTATGTCCGTGAATTTCTTTGTTGGTATTTATTTGGAAGTTGGTTTTAATTTCTTTATTTTTAATTTTGTATATTAGTTTGCATTTTTCTATTTGTATTTTTTCGTTTATATTTGTTTCGTAAATTATTTTGTATACTTCTTCTGTCGGTGTTAGTTTTGGTAGTTTGTGTATTATTTTTAGAATTTTGTTCTGTTGTCTTTATATTTTTTGTATGTTTGTTTTTGATGTTTCTCCCCATATGTTTATTAAATAATTAATTTTTGCTAAAAATAGTGAATGGTAGATACTTAATGCAGTTTATTTTGTTATGCATTTCCTGGCTCTATATACAGCTCCTATTGTTGCTGCGTTTTTTTTTAATATTTTTTTAATATGTGTACCCCAGGTGTGTTTTTCAGTTAATCTTATTTAAGTATTTTGTCTGTTTTGTTCTAGTAATTGGTATGTTATTTATTTCAATTTTTATGTCAATATCTTTTGTGTTTTTTTGTCTTATTACCATTTAAGTTGTTTTTTCTTCATTTATTGTTTGTATGGTTTTGTCGTATCATTTAGTTAGTTTCTTAATGTCTGCATTTATGTTTCTTTCTATTGCTTCTTTATTTTTCCCGTAATATATAATACATGTGTCATCAGCATATGTATATATTTTACCAGTCAAATTTATATTATATATATCATTTATGTATAATATATATAGTATTGGTGCCAGCACTCCACCTTGTGGTACCCCATATTCTGCTTTCGTTGTTTTACTAAATATGTTGTTTATTTGTGTTCGTTGTGTTCTGCTTTTAATATATGTTTTTAACAGTTTTAAATTTGTGTTTCTTATTTTTAATAACTCCATTTTTTTATTCAGTTTGTTTTTGTCGATGGTATCAAAAGCTTTTCTCATGTCTATAAATATTGGTATAACATACTATTTCTCGTCCAACTTTCCTGCTATATGTTGTATTATATCGGTTGTTATGCCCATAGTGCTTGATTTTTTTTGGAATGCGTATTGCCTTTTATTTATAATATTATGTTTGTTTGTGTGTCATTAGTCTGTTATATATTGCCTTTTCTGTAATTTTGCTAAGAACTGATATAAGTGATATTGGTCTATTTTATTCAACAATTTAAATAAGAGTGTGAAAGTAAAGAAAATGACAATTAAAACAACTATTCAATTATTTATAGTATGTTCAAATTGCCTTCCTTTTTGATCAATGTATCTTTGTAGCCGATTTTGAACGTCGTTGACGGCCCGTAGTATCTCATCTTCACTAAGTGAACGGCAGACATTCCGTATCCTTTGCTTTATATTACCCCTTGTGGTTGGAAGCTTTTTATAGACTAGGTCTTTGATACGTCCCCCCAAGAAGAAGTCAAGAAGTGTTATGTTAGGAGAACAAGGTGGCTATGGAAATGGTCCTAGCTTTCCAATCCAACGACCAGGGAAAAAGCGATCAACGGTTTGACGAGAAACTCTTACGTAATGAGCTGGACAACCATCTTGTTGCAAATACATTGTTAAACGTGTCGCATATGGAACGTCATCTAGAAAGTCAATAAAATTATTTTCTAAAAAATTTAATGAACCATAGAAAAAATGCGGACCAATTATTTGGTATTCTAAAACACCACATCAAACATTAAGGGTCTACACGTGTTGATTATTAACTTTTTTTAACCAATGAGTGTTTTCATTACTCCAGTAGTGAGCATTATGTAAATTAACAACTTCGTTGCTTTTGAATGTTGACTCATCTGTCCATAAAATTTTGTGATGGAAATTATAACTTACATGAGACAACCATTTACAAAAATTTATCTTGAAAAATCCGCTCTTCAAGTTTTTGGTGTAGAAAGATATGGTATGGATAGAATTTGTTTGTTTTTAAAACTCTCCAAGCAGTGGAGCAACTTATTCCAGCATCGATTTCAATTCTTCTAGTCAAGATGTTCGGGTCCAGAGCAATTGCTGCAAGTATATCTGGTGCTCTTTTATCTTGTACATGTTTTCTGATACTTGGACCTTTGTTGTGATTGGGCTGTAGCTTACCAGTTATTTTAACTTGTTCTGCAAGGCGCCGAAAAATAATTTTTGACTGATTGGTTTGTTGAGGGTATTACTCAGCATAAATTCGCTCAGAAGCACGATAGTTTTGGCCGCATTTACCTAATATCATCAGCATATCAAAACCTTTGAAGTTTGTAAAAACCATGTTGACACATTCAATACTTTGACAATAATGATTTATTTTACTTCAACTAATTTTCAATTTAGTTTATTTTTGTTTATTTTTGTAAATATGCAAAATATTAAAAAAAACATTTTAATAAAAGTTGTTTCATTTAAAAAGACCTATCAATTAATACCATACTCGACCTATGTTGAAATTTGAAATTTTAAAGTTACTTCCGGTTCCGGGTACTTCCGGATTATTCCGGTAAAAAATAAATTCATCAGTGGATTCCTTGTGTTCACTTTGGTAATAACTTTTTTTATCCCAGTTACATTTGACCAAGCGTTGTCAAAATAAAAGGCTGGTACGGGTGGTCTGAGACATCCTGTATATACAAGGTATCCTGAGTTAACTAATCATAAAATGAATGCCAGAAACTACAAGCAAATTGAGTAATATTGACCTAATAAAGTATATTATATTTAATAAATTTGGAGCTGTTTCAAGTTTACAGAAATTTTGGTTTTTTTTAATTATCAGCTTTAATTTTTAATATTTTGTAACAAACACAACTGTTAAAGTTTGAATAAAAAACGTCTTTAGGAAGATAGTTTTTTAAAATTCTTTAGAATTTAGATGTTTAACCTTCTGAAATTTTTAAGTAAATCTATTTTTTTTGGTTATTTTTGATAACTTTTCTGTCTTGGTTTTTGAGAAAATCAAGTAAAATCAAAGGTCATTATTTCTTAAAAATAATAAAAAATATAAAAATATTATTAGCCGTGGACGTCAAATTAAATTTCATAAATATCACAAATTATTTGGATGTAATTGAGCTTTCTTTAATTTTTTTTTTTTTTTGTAAATGTATTGGTACAGTAACACCGAGATAAAAGATATGCATCTAGTGTTTAAAAAATGCAGCTGCAGATTGTTTTTAGAATTAAATTCGTGACTGCAGAATAACATTAGGCCGTTGCCCATTTTGTAGGATTAAATTAATAAAAATAAAAATAAAATAAGAAATATTATGTAATTATCAACTCAAAAAACAATAATTGTTTAAAGTGCCCGCCATTTTGATTTATGCATTTTCTTATTTGTTTTTGCGTTGAAGATTGCACGTTTGGAAACACTTCAGTTGAATTTTTGATTTTATTAAAATACCGTAATATTCTTTCTTAAAATTTTTCGATTGTGTTTATAGGGGTAGTATAAACTTTTTGTTTTAAATATCCTCAAAAATAAAAGTCAATTGGATTTAGGTCTTGAGAACAAGGTGGCTAAGCTACAAATGCATCATCACCTCTTCCAATCTACCTTTGGGGATAATTCATAATTCATTGTTAGCCAATTTCTAACGACGCGCGTATAATGTGGCGATGCACCATCGTGTAAATGGCACACGTTCCTTCTTGTAGAAAGAAGTACTTTCTCCAATAAAGCCGATAATATTCTATACCGCTGTTTGGACTGATGTAGCAACTGTATACTATCATACCTCCTATATCAGCCCACACTATTCCTTCTTTGGGAGTCCCCACCTTTCCAGCTTGTCTTTACACTTCCCCCTTGCTAGGATAGCCGCGTCTGATTCTCCATCTTTGATTCATTCTCCGCTTAACTTTTTTTATTTGGTTCGCTCACTATCACTATGTCAATTTTTTCTCTCATCGCAGTTGCTACCAGTAGGTCATTTGCCTCTCTTCCCCTCCCTATATTTGTTTGGATGATGTTATACATTTTTGGTTATAGGTTCTCTTCCGTGTTGATTCCAACTTTCTGGGTTGTTGTCCTCTATATTCTTTCTTGGTCTTCTAGTTTCTCTTCTAATTGTAGCGGGGCATCTTCTCCTTATAGTTAGATGGCCTAACACCTTCTCTCTCCTATTCTCTGTTCTTGCAGTTCGCTATTTTGTGTCCTTCTTTTCCGCATTTTATGCACAACGACGATCTGTCTTCCCCTCTGCATTCCGCCGCTACGTGTCCCTTCATCCAACATTTATAGCATTGGCTCTCATTTGCTTTTGCTCTTTCCGTTCTGCATCTTATGAGTCCTCTTTATAAGTTAATTATTAACAGTTTCCAGCTATGCGTTTTAAATTATGCTTGATGCTTTTAACAGTTGGTTCCTAAATGCTACCAGAATGTGGTGACCGTGTAAGTATGAATTTCTATTTGATGTGTTTATCTGCTAATGCTGTGTTCAACTGATCCTTTTGATTTTTAAAAGTTGTTTTTCCTTTCATGTGCTTACAAAGTTTGTAGCGTTGTCAAAAAAAATTGTTTGTGGAGTTTTTTGAATGCTTTCCAAGTGAGTCCAGTTAGCAGTTCTAAATGAATGGTCTTTGTTGACAGGCATTTGAATACTAAAATGTATCCTTTTTGTGTTGTTGGTGCCCTTGTTCTGAACGGTTTTAATAAAAAAAGACTACAAAAGTCAATTCCACAGTGTTGAAATGGGCGGGATGGTGTAACCCGTGGCCTAAGCAATTGACCCATAATATATTGAACTGCAGATGGGCTTTCTCTACAACATCTCATGCAGTTTTTAATGATTGTTTGACTGCTGATTTTCCGGATATGAGCTAATATTTAGTTCAAAGATTTGATAAGACTAATTGAGCACCGCCGTGCAATGTCTTTAAATGTTTTAAATTGACTATACAATTTGTCAAAGCTTTCAATTTTGGAAGAATTATAGGGTGGCGTTGATTTTCTAGAATGTAAGCAAAATTTAATCTTCCTTTAACTTTTAGCACTCCTTTTGTGTCCAAAAATGGGTTTAATAACATTATGCATGATGAAAGGTTAATTGACTTTACAGCACGTAGTAAAATAAGTTTTTTCTAAAATCTTTCATTTTGAGCTAGTTTAATTAAAGTGGTCATTCCATCATGTAGTTTGCTTGCCAAAAGTGCATCATGTTTCCTTTGTTTCTTTGGAGTTGTTATGTTGTTTAAAAAACGTAGACTGTAGCCAATAATTTTTTGCAGCTTTTTAGTTGATGGCAATTTCTCAAATAACTTATTACATTGCGGCACAGCAACTAATGAAATTTTCGTAGTTGTTTTTTGTATTTGTATATCTTGTTTGTCATGTATATGTTGTATGGGTTGTGACCAACCTACGCCATTTGTTGCTAAGAAACTCATACTATTCTACCACATGGAACAAGTTGACAGCTTCTTTGGGTTTAAACCTCTGGATATGATATCGGCTGGATTGCTAATTGTTGAAACATAGCGCCTGTCCTTTATTTCAGTACAAAATTAGATTTTGCTTATTTGATTTGTAACAATAGTTTTGTAACTACTCGCTTTGTCACTTTAACATGGTGCAAAAATTGGCTGGTTTTTGAAATGTTAGATAGTCTTTGGTAGCATTTTAGTGCATTTTTAATGTCTTTAAAATGGACGCTTTAATAAATGGTTTGTTTATTTGTTTGGCTGCTACTGATCGTTTGCAGCAATTGTGGACAGTTTGTCCTCAAGACGAGACAACCGATTTGCATTATACCGCATAGTTTTTGGTAGAGCTGTTTAACTTCTTGAACCAAATTGCAGCCAGTTATGCAATCGTCTACATAAAAATCTTTGTTTGTTGCAGCTGCTGCAAATGGGTAATCTTTTTTATTGTCACTGGCTAATTGTTATAAACATCTTGTTGCTAAAAACGACGCTGATGCAGTTTTATATGTTATGGTGTTTAGTGTTGTATACCTTCAATGGGTTTGAAGTGTTGTACCTCTATAGTATTTTGTGATAGTTGCGGTCAAATTCCGTTACAAACTTATAAATACATTTTTTTTGTCTTCTGTTATACCGTGTTTGTATCGTCTGAATCTAGTTAAAATTGAACACAGGTTGTCTTGTATTGTAGATCTTACTGTCATTTAATGAGAGTTGGGATGACGTTTTTGCTGACCCATCTAAAACTACTCTTAATTAATACACAATGATGTGGTAAATAATAGCTTTTTTAGATGTTGTTTGGCACTTTTTTTATGTGTCCTAGTTGTTCCTATTTCTTCATAAATTTTGAGTATTCTTCATACAGGTGTTTACTTTTTGTTCTAATAGATGAAATTGTTTTGTTGCATTTTGTAGTAAAGACCCTAATATTTTTTTTATTAGGCTTAAAAGATAAGCTAACAATGTATTGGCCGGAGTTTGTTTGAAAGTCTGCATGAAGTGATGTTCAAATATTTATATAGTAATAAATGTTGGATCTGCCAGTTTTATGTTCCGTGGTGTTTTTACTTAACTGTGTTTACGTACATTGTAGGTTGATGTTGCGTGATAGAAGGTATGACTAAGCAATTTTTACTATCTTCTTGATGTGTGTCAATGGTTTTCCGATGCTATTAAGCGGAATCTTCACATTAGTTTGTTGAAGGTTTAATTTTTTTGCAAGGTATTGTGTAATAAAATTAGACCTTGATTCGTTGTCTAATAATGCACGGCAGTTATGTGACTATTCTTGGTTATCGTATGTTTTTACTAGAGCTGTTACCAATAATGCTAAATGAAAGCTTGGAGTGTATGATGAACTTGGTACCTGTGTGTCGTTTGTTATTGCGGGGACGTTGGACAGAAATAAAATATTTAGTTAAGTCTTCTAACATTGCATTTTGTACGGTATTCAATGTTCTTTTCACTTATCTTTAGTAGTGGCGTCTAATTTGGACGTGGATAAATACATTAGTAATGTATCCGTTGTAGGTTGTTTGATGGTTTGCAACGATGTTTTGTAAATTCATTTACGTGATGAAGAATGGATGATGCAGTCTTGTTCAACTTTGCTCAAACTAAATAGTTTCTTTCTTAATATTCTCGTAATTGTCCATCTCTGTGATATCTTTTAACTCAAGATCTTCTATTTTGTTTTGAACGTTCTGGAATTCAGTCCAAGTGTATTGCAGCTTTGTCAATCTACCCTCTGTTTGTATGACGTCTGTGTCATTAGTGATGTTTTTTAGAAATTTGCATGCGCCGCGTTTCTTTATTAAATTTGCAAGTGCTGAGATGTTGGTGCTAGTTTGCAGATGTGGATTGTTCTATTTGGTTCAAAGGATCATAAATGTTGAATCAAATAGCTGTTGCCGTTCACTCTGCTTTTTCTTGACCGAGAATTAAAAGGTTTGGTTTGTGGTATACAACAACGGATTAGGGCACTAAAGTAAGTAAGTAAGTGACCAACGGAATAAGCGTCTGGTTACTTACTCAGGCTTAAATTAAAAGAAAATTTGGAAAATAAGAGATTTATTTGAATAGAACTAGCTGTTGCAATAGTTTGTACATACATATGTACATGCTCCATAACCGCTTTGAGAATCATTGCTGCCAAAGCCGTGTAACTCTGTTAGTACATGTTTTTTTTACAAATAACTAGTTGTACAATAACAATTAAAAATTTTTACTTTTTTTTGAAAATCTATCTAATCTAATCTTAGTAAGTATCCATAATAAAATTGCTGAATTACTTGCTTAACTATTATGATACATAAAAAAAGTTCTAACAAGTCAAATTTGTACAATCATTAATAATAGATTTGATTTAATTGCCCTACATATAATTATAAACATTTTAATAGATCAACTGCGTAAAGTGTGTTTTTGTCTACAACTGACGTCACATCTGTACAATCATGTTGGTTTTGCTGCATCGGCGAGAGGCCTGTTTATATGATCTAAGATTCACAGACAAATATTGTGCATACAATAATGATTAAGTATGACAAACTTTGTTTGTGTGCACGGTTTGAATTGTTTGTAAACTATCAAAATCATGTGTTGAAACAGATCTAATGGCTTGTTTTTGTTGCGTTTTGGCTTTTAAGCTCTCGGTATCAAAAGTAAACATACCGAACAATCATCGCAACCTTTGTGTTTTAGTTGTTTTATTATTTCCAAATATGTAAGGAATTCAATTATTAGAAATGGTTTATATTGATTTGTATTAAGAAGGCGGTTTGTTGAATGTCATAAAACTATGAGCAGAAAAAAATAACAATTTAATTTGAAATTAATTTTTTGTTGTTGAATTATTTGTTTAAACTTTAACTTCATTGCACCTCAAATTTAGTAGTTATTGTGCTATAAGTTATTATTCCAAAATAACAATTGTTGTAGCTCTGCTTGTAGTTGTGAGTGTAACATTAATTAAAATCATAGTAAATGTCATATTTTAAATTAATTAAAAACTAATGGTATTTTATCTATAAATTAAATTCAGTGTAAGTCATTTTAGTAAAGTTAGTCAAACCAACCGGAACATCTAAATAATTCTCCAACCGTACAAAATTTCAAAAAAAGTTTTAAACAAAAGTTGTTTAGTTTTAAAAAGCTATTGATTAAAAATTTTCAGTATACAAGGTGTTTTTTATTGTTGAATTCTAATAAACTTTCTTTTTTTTCAAATGGAACACTCTATATATTTTTACATTTTTTGATTCTATGACTAATTCTTTTGTAAAAATAACTTTTTCAACGCTAAAAACCGCAAATCCCGTGTGCCACCTTCAATTTTCCGAGTTTTTTGTCTGCTTTGGGACGGATGCCTTACAGTTGTTGCAAAAAAAATTATAAAAATGCTTTGGTCTTGGACTATTTCTTTTTGGCACGGATATTCCAAATAATCGACGGGGTGTCCGCGGTCTTTAAACTGTCAATAAGGTTTTTAAAAGTATAAATGCGACTTTTAAAAAAGTAATTCAGGCTATCAAGGTGTTAAGTATTTAAAAGTGATAATCCGGCCATCAAGTTATAAATGCAGCTTTTTAAACTATACATATGACGTTTTGTAAATTTGGCTTTCAGAACTAGAAATTTAGCTAACAATATTTAGTTTTAATTAAAAAAGGGAGTGTACACTAATTTATTACTAAAGAAAAAGTATTTGTACCTATAAAACTGTAAATTTGCCTTAAACTTTACAGCTAAACTATTAATCAAGCTGTTGGAACTGAAAATCCGGTAATTAAAGTATTAAAATTTACTGCTAAACTATTAATCCAGTCTTCTTTTTATAAATCCGGCCGTTAAAACTGTAAATCCGTTTTTAAAAGTATAAATCCAGATTTCATAGTGTTAAATTTATCTGCCAAATAGTTAATCCGACATTTAAATTATAAATCCGGTAACTAACATGTAAAATTTTGTTGATATTCGGCTTTTAAAAATGTAAATCCGGCTTTAAAAGTGTTAAGTTTTACTGCCAAATGGTTAATCCGGCATACCAACTTTAATCTTACTGCAATATGGTATGTAAAACTGTACACTCGGCATTTGAAACTGTAAATTTTGCATTTGTTTGGCAATTTAGTTAACAATATTTGCTTTGATAAAAAAATAAAAAATCAAGTTTTGTTAATTTATTACCCAAACAAACTGTACTTTTAAAACTGTAAATCCGGTCTGCAAAGTATTGAATTCTACTACCAAATTGTTGATCTTCTATTTAAGTGTAAATCCGGCGTTTAAAGTGTTAAATTTTATTGTCAATTAATAATTTGGTTTTCAAATTATAATCCAAATTTTGAAATTGTAAATTCAACTTTACCAACGGGTTTAAATCTATTGCAAAACTGTGAATCCATCTTTGAAACTACCAACCCGTTTATAAATGTAAATTAGGTTTTTAAAACTGAAAACTTGACAATCCAACAACGTCTTAAACTTTACTATCAAACTGCGAATTTGGTTTTGAAATTGTTAATGCGATCTTTAATTGTAAATCTGGTTTTAAAAAAATAAATTGCGGTAAAAATTAAAATCCGGCTACCAATGTGTTTAGTCTATTGCCAAACTATTAATCCGGCCACTAAATTATAAATAGAGTCTTTAAAGCTGTAAATCCGGTTTTTAAAAATAAAAATCCGGTTTTTAAAAATAAAAATCCGGTTTTTAAAAACTTAATCCGGTCTTTAAAGTAACAAATTTTACTGCTAAATTGTTAATTTGGTCTTCAAAAGGTTAAATTTTACTGTCAAGCTGATAATTGGCTTTTAATTATAGATCTAGTTTTTAAATTTGTAAATCCGATTTTTAAATAATAAATATTGCGTTTAAAATTGTAAATCTCAGATTTAACTGCCATGTTTTTAATTTGGAATACAAACTATAAATCCGGTTTTCAAAGTATTAAATTTTACGGCAAAATTTTTAATCTTACTTCTAAATTATAAATCCAGCCTTTAAACCTGAAATCCGGCTTTTAAAAGTGTGAATGAAGTTTTAAAAAATTAAAGTCTGACAACCAACATGTTTAATTTACTGCTAAAATGTTAATCCAATCTCTAAATTGTCGTGTTCAGTAAAATATAATAGTTGAAACTGTATTTAGGTTTTGTCTATTTTTGTGGAGTTAGTTTGTTGGGTTAGACAGTGCAGCGGAGCAAGTATGTTCCAATGATTTTATTGGTTTGAAGCATTTTTAATATTAATTAGGATTACCGCTACCTATTTCAGCTGTGCACTGTTAGACGGTTTTTGAAAAAAACGTACACAATTATGTTTTTTTTTATTCAGTCATTAAATGAAAAGTGCAAAACTATATAATATCTCCGATTTTGCTCAAATTTTGTACACGTGTTTGGGGTACCAAAATATGACGATTTCTAAAGTTTTAAATCTTTAAGTGCAATACAGTGTAAATTTTATTTTTTTAGAAATATTTTATTTTTTTTAGCTTTTGTGCTGTAAATAAGCAAAAAGTAGTCAAAAATCATATTCAAAAGGGTGTATCTTATAGGAAATTTTTCGTAGAACACTCCCGCTTTTGGTTTTCCAAAATTTTCCGCGTAAAATGAGAAAATAATCATTTTATTGAAAATTTGATATCTTTGATTCCGCTACACCTGGAGACTTGAAATTTAAATATGATACTCCTGAAACATAGTACTTTTGATCTCAAAAATTAAAAAAAAAAACTGAATTCGCTTGCCTTAGTATAAAATATAACTCGTAATTGCTAAAAATGAGTTATTTTTAAAGGATTTTATTGGATTTTCCGTAATTTTACTAATTTTCCAGCTTTTTTAGGAAAATTTAAAAAAACGGATATAAAAAAAAATTCTTTTGATCACACTATTACAATATTTTTTTTGCCTTTTTTGCAAAATTATGAAAGACAAAGAAATATATATGATATATTATAATATCATACTTTTTTGAATTGATTTCTTTTTTATAATTTGGCAAAAAAAAAATTTAAAAAAAATTGAATTAGTGTAATCAAAAAAATTATTTTCCTAGAACGCAATCTTTATGTTCGTTTTTTTAAATTCTCTTAAAAAAACAGAAAATTAGTAAAATTACGAAAAATTCAAGGAAAATCCTTTAAAAGTAACCCATTTCTAGCAATTATGAGTCATATTTTACCGTAGAGCAAGCAAATCTAGTTTTTTTTTTTAATTTTTGCGATCAAAAGTGCTATGTTTCAGAAGTATCATAGTCAAATTGCAAGTCTCCAAATGTAGCGGAATCAAAGATATCAAATTTTCAATAAAATGGCAATTTTCTCATGTTTTGCAAATATTAAGGAAAACCAAGGGCGGAATCGTGTTTTACTGAAAATTTCCTATTTAATTAATTTTCTTATTTACAGCACAAAAACTGAAAAAAGACAAAATATTTCTAAAAAATTAAAATGGCCGCCATTTACACTGTATTGCACCTAGAAATCTAAAATTTTAGGAATTGTTATATTTTGGTACTCCAAACATGTGTACAATTTGAGCAAAATCGGAAATATTAATGTGGGGACAATTTTTTAAATTTCCGTGTAATTAATAAAAAGTCAAAAATAACGAAATCCAACCTTGAAACATAAAAAATGCAAAATTATTTTCATGAAATGTCTAAAATTTAGTTATTAACTGTTAAAAACTGCAAATTTCTATTTATAAAAAAATATCAATAACTAAATCCGGTAATAAAACATTAAAATATTTTCATATAAAATTAAAATCCGTCTAAAAACGATTAAAAAATCCAAAATTATATTTATAAAAAGTCAAAAATAGCAAATATTATTAGAATGCACCAAAATCAAACCATAAACTGTTAAAAATGTATAAAGTATTTGATAAAACTTGAAAAATATCAAAATCTACCTATGTACTATTAAAATATTGTCAGAAAGATTTAAAATCCGGTTATGAACTATAAAAAAGTGCCAATTTCTATTCACAAATTAACTATAAACTTTTAAAAACTGCAACTTTAGCTTAAAAAAAAATCAAAAATAGAAAAAAAAATTTATAAAATATTAAAAAAAACAAAATTTAGACAAAATCGTTAGAAAAATGCACACAATTTTGTATTTTTTCAATTAGTCATTAACTGAAAAGTACAAAACTTTACTTACAAAAATTCAAAAATAACGTAATCCGGCTTTGAAACCTAAAAAGTGCAAAATTCTTTTCATGGAATGTCTAATATTTAATTAATAACTGTTAAAAACAGCAAATTTCTACTTAAATATATTCATAAAAATAGTCATAAAACATCTAAATAATGTTGGAAAACACAAAAATGGTTGGATTTTGGTGCTTTCCAACACCAAAATCCAACCATAAATGTTAAAAAAGTGTAAAATATTTGATGAAACTTGAAAAATACTAAAATTCACTTATGTAATATCAAAATATTGTCAAAAAGATTTAATATCCGGTCATAAACTATCAAAAAGTGCAAATTTTATTAATAAAACGTCAAAAATAGCAAAATGCAAACATAAAGTATAAAAATATTGTTAAAAAATACCAAATTTAATTATAAACTATTAAAAACTGCAACATTCTATTTATAAAAAATTAAAAATAGCAAAATTTTGTTATGAAATATTAAATAAAAAAAACAAAGTTTAGTCAAAAACGGTTGAAAAATGCAAAACTTTGCTCATAATAAATTATAAATAGCTAAACTTAGCTTAAAATTTTTAAACAATATTTGGAAATCACCAAAAACCCAAACATAAACTGTTGTAGAAGTATGCAAATTTTCATAAAACCTTAAGCTATAAAATATTAAAGATATTGTTAGAAAGAACTAAATTATGGCATAAACTTTTGAAAAAAGTATTTTTTTTTTAATAAAATGTCAAAAATAGCAAAATCCATTTATAAAATATTAGTACATTATTGAACAAAACCAAAAGCCGCATTGAAATATCAAAATATTGTCAGAAAGCACGAAAATCCGGTCATAAACTGTTAAAAAGTGCAAAATTCTTTGCATGAAAAAATAGTAAAATTTGACCAAAAACTGTTAAAAAATACAAAATTCTATCATAGAAACTCAAAAATAAATTCGGTAATGAAATTTCCAAAGTTTTATTTATAAAATGTCAAAAATAGCAATTCTGGCAATAAAACATCAAAATTATATATATATATATATATATATATATATATATATATATATATATATATATATATATATATATATACATATATATTATCTTGAAGAAGCTTGTAAAAACATTCAAAAAGGTCATAAAAAAGTTTGGTGTTGCCTTATTTGAAGAACGGTATGTGCTTATTACAAAACTAGTCTTATCGGAAAGATTTAGTTTAAGAAATATTCTATTTAACCCATGCTTTAAATTGTGTACGTCGTTAGTCTAGAATATGCTGGTTGTTTGTGGATGTAGGCACAAACACCTATTGGACAGCAAATAAATGTTTAACATAATAATTGGAGTTTACTAGATTAAAGCTATCTGGATCTTTATTATTTACTTTGGTTTTAGTCAAAAAGAAAATATTGGGGTTTCTATGTTTGTGATGCTGATTAACAAAATTTAATTTTTTTTAGACCACAAATAATAGAGAAATTATCGTTTAAGTTACAAACTAAGCTAATGCTTGGTTCATTAAATGGGTTAGAAGCTTTGTGTTATAATTGTATCATTTTTGTCTAAAAATAATGCCGTTGTGTCATATACTTAGGACTTTACCGAAAGTAGTTTTTTTCTACCGGTATAGTTCATGTTTTTTTCAAGTCAACTAATATAGCTAGAGCACCCGCCTGATCTCCATACAGTATTTTCTGCTGACGGTAAGAATGCAATACCGTCCAATGTTGGCACAATTTAGACAATATACCACAAATGCAACTATTGCTGTCGAGCAAGCTTGCACTATTTCAAAAAAGCTGGTGTTCTTGATAATAAAAGGTGAGCCATGTTTTAGTTAAAATTTGGAATCACATGTTTTTACCGACGCTGAGAATTTTTGCGTCACAATTACATAAGAAAAGTGTGGTTAGATACCTCCGTAGACAGAAGATCTATTGTTTTACTTTGGAACAACGTTTTGAAATACTAAAAATTTATTTTGAAAATGAGTCTCATTTGTCTGCAACAGCGCAAAAATTGCGTACAAAATAAAGCGCCATCGATTGAAAAAATACGAAAATTTGTATAAGCATGCTCATCCAAGGCGTTCTGTGGCATGAAGTGTACGCGAGCACCTAAGAACATCAACTTGGCGCAGAAGTAAGCAACTCGATATTCGGCAAACCATTTCGAGGCGGATTCTTCACAAAGACCTCTGTATGTTTCCGTACAAAGTGCAACTTGTTCAAGAAATTAAAATAGCCGATTTTAGTGCTTGTTTTTGCTTTGCTCAGTGGGTTTTAAACAAATTGAATGTTGACTCTAATTTTAACCGAAAAATTATCGTTTTGGTCGAGATCCATTTCTATCTTGAAGGTTATGTAACAAACAAAACTGCCGTATTTAAAAAAGAGTAAATCCACATGCTATATTTGAGAATAGAGCCAACGTTACTGTTACCGGAGATCGTTACAAAGGCATTATCACTGATTTTATGTAGCCCGAATTAGAGGAACTTCATCTACAGCAGCTCTGGTTTCAACAAGATGGGGCAACACCCCATACTGCATATGCCACAATCAATCTTCTGCGCACCAAATTCAACAACTATACAACTATATAATTAAAATTTCAACAACAACTTTTGAATTGTCGGCCAGCGTACCATTGCCTGTATCATAACCACTAGGAAATAAGGCGATTTATCGGAACACCAGGACACACACTATAAAGATAAAATATTTTAAATTATATTTTTCTTAACTTATTTAAATTAATTTTTCATTACTGATCCTGTGTATTAGTCACTTCAAAGATCACTTAATCACTGATTTTTAACAACCACAATAAGGTAGTTGTTAAATTGTTAAACTCAATAAATTAATACAATTAATTACAATGCCAGTTCAATTTAAAAAATACGAGGATACCATGCAAGGGTGGGTCGCCGTTCTGTCCGCACACTTACAAATAAATATGAGATTCACAAGTTTACTTCAGTTGCGTTTGAAAAACAATATTATGTCTCTTTGCATAATAAGAAACAATAGAAAGATACAAGTATTGTATTCCATAACATGCTCAAGGGAGCTGCAAAAGGCAAATTACTTGAAATAATATATAAAATAGGTTCAGAACTCGCAGAGCTAATATTTTCTAGTGTGCCGCTGTTTTCTAAATATGTGTGACAATACACTGAATACACAAATATGGAAATTTTACATATCTATGCAAATATTGGAAATCAGATTATTAAATAAAAGAAGGTATAGAACGGCAGCAGAGCAAAATCTGATAATAATATTACAATAAATATGGAAATAAGTAACATTTAACTAACTAAATTGTGCATCATGCATCAACAATCTTCGGTTTCAGTGACAGCGTTTAATTTTTTTATTAATACCTAGTGGAGCCACGTTGCGGTTTTGCAGATTCCGTATGGACGAAAAAACGGTCCGTTTTATAAAATATTTATTATAATTAGCTATAGATAAGCAATTGCCGAATAGATATTGATAAATATGGTGACAATGAGTTTTATGTAACAGAATTGTCTAGTAAAATAAAAAATTGAAATTTTTATAAAATTAATTTATTAACTAATTTATAAATTATTGTGTAAATAAATAATTGAGTTTTATATTTTTGTTTAGATTTAGTCATTATTGATTTTGAAAACCGGATATGTCGCACAATATGCATTAAGGATCGGTTGGAAAACCAATTTATGGAATATTTCCAATCCAAATAAATTATATAGTTTTATGTTTTTCGTGAAAAACCGCAACGTGTGTCACAGACTATTAAAAAAACAAACATTTTTTAATTAAAAATGGTACATAGAAGTGGAATAGCCTCGGGTGGCCAAACTATGATGGGCAGCTAATGTTAAAAGAACAAAGCTGAGACCTAAACAGATAGGCCATCTGTTAACGACTCAGCTTTAGTTTTAGACATGAACGATACGATTAAATTGACAAGGCCTTGCTAATTACACTAACTAATATAATTATTCAAACGTTGACTTAGTTTGTGGCAAAAAGTTAATTTTTCTAATATTTTTAGTTTAAAAAAGAAATTCTGTTCATTAGCATCTTGACCATAGAAAACCCCGTATTCTCTTTTTGACTGAAACCAAAATAAACAATATAGATCCAGATTGTTTTAATCTGGTAGATTCCAATTATAATCTTGAACACAAACATTTTTAAAATGACAGTATCAGAGAAAAATATTTAAAAAAACTTTTGAAGAAAAATAATTGAATGACGAAATGATGAATGAAAACATTGAAAATGTGTGGAATAGATTAAAACTGACACCGAAGCCTCGCAAGAGGCGGTGAACCTTGGAAACCTGAGCAACTTCTTTAGAGATGCGGTAACAACCCGTATGGAAAAAATGGTCAGGGTTAACGAGAGCGGTAGAAATGGCACTCTGAAAAAGGGATTGGGCGACAAGTCAACTCCCCGTCACTGTAGAAACCAATTGTTACAAACACTCAACGAAATATAACCGGACTGAAACAACGACAACAAACCAAGCTACAAAACATAGATAAGAGACTGGAAATAAAAATAAGAACATGGAACGTACAAACCATGCTGAGACCCGGAAAGATGCAAGAGATTTTAGAAAAACTTATCAATCAAAAGATAGACTTAACTGGTTTGAAAGAAATCAGATGGAGAAGACATGGCAAAGTACGGAAGAGAGAATACTCACTTTACTATTGTAGTAATAAAGTACAAAGATTATATGAAACCGGATTTATACTGAATAAGGAAAAGAGAAGTGCACTCATACACTTCGAACCAATTAGCGAACGATTGTACAAAATTTGACTAAGTGGTAAATTTACAAATATAACTATATTAAACACCCTACGCACCAACGGAAGAAGCAGACAAAACTATAACCAACAATTTCTATGACATGATACAACAAGAATGCAACAAGGTACCCAATCGTGACATCTTGATAATGATGAGGGATTTTAACGCAAAAATAGGACTAGAAGAGAGATACAGAAATGTCGCTGAACGACACAACCTACACACAACAACAAGTCTGAACGGAGAAAGACTGTACCACCTAGTAGAGATGCAAAATATGATAATAAACAGCACATTCTTTCCGCACAAGCGCATCCACAAAGAAATATGGAAAATCCCGGTAACAAGAAATTGCAAATCAAATCAATCATGTTGTGATATTAAAAAGATGGGCATCAACTATCAGAGATGTACGCTTGTATAGAGGAATCAACTGTGATTTTGAACATTTTTTAGTAGTAACAAAGATAAGGCAGAGAATAAACAATATCCAAAACAAACAAAATAAAATGTGAAAAATATAAGCAATAGAAAGGAGAAAAATGAATATTAAAAAACAATATTAGAGCACCTAAGTAAGCACGCAGCCGGAGATGATATGGAGCAAGAATAAAAGCACATCAAAAATAGTATACTAAAAGAAGCTAAACAATTGGGAGAAAAACAGAGGAAGTGAAACAAAGAATGGTTTAACAAAGAGTACAAGAAGAAAATAAGACTAAAAAATGAAGCAAGACGCAAATGTCTCCAACGTAAATCAAGAAACCTAAGAAAAGGCTACGAGGGAAAAAAATAGATGCGATCAAAACATGTCGAAGAAAGAAAAGAGAAGATTATAACAAGAAAGTAAAAGAAATAGAAGAAAGCAATAGCAACAAACAATACAAAAAGTTCTACCGGAAAATAAACTTACAAGTCTCGGATTATAAAGCAAAAGAAATGACGTGTAACGACAAAAACAAAGCGGTCTTAACAGAAAAAACAGACGTCGTTAAAGAATAGCAGGGATATTTCCAAAAACTTCTTAATTATGAAACAGACCCAGAAGAAGAACCAACTCAATACAAAACGGCTGAACCGGAAATGCAGACGCTGACACTTGAAAAACAATAAAGATTATGCTGCCTGCAAAAATAACAATGCGCCGGATAGCAACAACATAACAACAGAACCAATAAAAGCAGGTGGGCCAGAACTATTGATGCGCATACACGGACTGATCAAACAAATACGAGAGGAGGAATCAATCCCAAAGGAGTGGAATGCGGGTCTTATACACCCCGTTACGTTATTAATTGTAGCATACAAAATCTTCTCAAATATAACTTACAATAAGCTGAATGCCTACTCAGAGGATATCTTAGATGACTATCAGTGTAGATTCCGCCCCAACCGATCGACATTTAACCAAATTTACCAAATGCGACAATTATTTGAGAAAGGATACAAATACAATTCGGACATTTATTGCCTGTTTATTGACTTTTGGCAGGCATTTGACTCAGTCAGTAGAAGTAAGTTATACCAGAACTTAATGGGTATACCAAGGACATTAAATGAGTTCAGACTACATTGTTATCACAGGACGCACAACGATTGAAATAAATAACACTTTTAAGGACCTTGATAAAGATACAAGGAAAGTAGGCCTAACAGTGAATCAGGAAAAAACAAACTATATGTTGATGATCAGAAAATTTTGGGATCTCAACTAAACAACAATAATGAGGAAAGCAAAGAAATAAAAATAATAATAATAGTAACAGGAAACAGAACCTACTGTGCAGGAAACTGCTGATACGACCGGTGGTTACCTACGGTTGCGAGACATGAACTCTTCTTTCAAAAAGTGCAAAAAAAGATTTAAACAAAAACTATTAAAAAAAAATATGGCCCGGTAAAGGAACAGTAGGAGAACAAGTTTATTTTAGGTAACAGCAACATAGTAAAACACATAAAATCACAGAGACTAAGATGCATAGACCACATACAAAGAATGGAGGCAGATCAGAACACCAGGCTTATCACAGAATGGAAATCCACTATCAGCCGGTCGAGGGGGAGACCACGTAAAATATGGAATGATAGCCTGGAAGAAGACATAAGAACAATAAGAGTTAGAAATTAGAAAAAAGTAGCAGAAAATAAAAAAGAATGATCGAAAATCGTGGAAGAAGCCAAAACCCACAAAAGGTTGTAGAGTCAGAGGAAGAAGAAGAAGAAAATTTAAACTGACAATAGTTGATTGTGCAAAATATGTGTGTAAAGTGACGGTTGTTGGAAATATAAAGAGAGTTGCGTTATGGGACAGGTAAAACTAATAATAATAATAATAATGTTTACTAATGTTAAGTATATACAGGATGTTTACACAAGTCAATACATAAGTACAATATAGTTTTATACATTAACAAAATCTGTATTCAAAAATTTGTTATATGTATAAAAGGCATTGGTTATTAAAATGTTCTTAATGTATGTCTTAAATGGTGTTTCATTTAAGTCTTGAATTTGCTTTGGCAGTACGTTAAAAAATTTAATTGCAAATTACTTAGAGCCATCTCGAGATCTATTTAACCTCAAATAATAGGTTCTTAAATGATATGCATGACGAGTTGGATAGTCATGAGATGTTGATTGTGTATTGTATAAAGTTATGTTGTGTTTTATATAAGTAAGACACTCATAAATATATATACAAGAAACGGTAACATTTTTTAGCTCAACAAATTTTGCTTTGCAATCGTTTCTGTAATTTAGTTCACCAATAACTCTGATGGCTCTTTACTGTATTTGAAATATATTACAAACTGTTGCTGCGTGACTCCAATTTAAAATACCTCATTTGAAGTTTAAGGAAAGAAACTTCTCTATTTGCAATAAATATATTTGTTTAGATATTTCATTAGAAACACACTTCTTGTGTTTGTCCCATATTAATTTTGTATCAATTTGGATCCCAAGAAATTTTACACATTCAATAGGATATAAATCTTTAGGTATTTTGCGCATTGAAAATACTAAGTGTTCAGTTTTATTTTCATTTAAAAACAGCTTATTTGCTAGAAACCATTCTTTAGCATTTGACTGTGTATCATTCATATCAGTTTTAAGATTTGCTATGCTAAACTAGCAGTGAATGAAAAGAAAGAAGCATATAAAAAGTAGATTCCCGAAAAAAATGGCCAAAGTAGGTTGCATGATGTGTACAAAGAAAAAAAACTGAATGCAAAGAAAGCAGTAAACAAAAAAAAAAGGAAAAAATGAGAACAAAACAAATTAAATAGAACGCAGAATGACTTTGAAAAAAATAAAAAAATATTTTGGAAGTGAACAAAGAAAGCAAAACAAAGAAGAAAATTAGTGGATTCAGAATAATTGTGGAGAAATAATTTGGAATGAAAACAGTATTAGAGATTGCTGGAAAGAATATTTTGAGCAATGTGAATTCTATTGCAGACAAATTACAGACTGGAAAAATGGCAGATAATCTATCCGCAGACAAAGTGATAAAAGTTATAAAATTTGATAAAAAATAGTAAAGCCGCGAGTATAGATGGGATTACGGGTAAAATGTTAAAGTATAGGAGCATATTATTAACTGATAGATTGATTGGCTTATTCAATTGGTGCTTTAGAAAATGATTGCCAAATGATTCGAAAGATGCTGTAATTGTTTCTTTGCACAAAGGTAAACGCAGTAAAACTGAATGTAAAAATTATTGTGCTATTAGTTTATTGAGTATCCCAAGAAAAGTGTTTGAAAGTGTATTGATTGAAAAAGTGCGTGAAATAACGACTGAGAAGATTTGCACAATGTAGATTTATGCCAGGTAGCCCTTACCTAGCATAGATTTAATTTTAACAAGTGATTGAGAGTTGTATGGCAGTGAAGAAAAAAGTATACTGTGTGCTTGTTGATCTAGAGAAAGCATATAATCAAGTGAATAGGCGTATGTTTTGAAATGTTTTAAAAAAGTATGGGGTAAATAAATGTTTAGTAAATGGCATTATTACTATATATGATGGTAGCAGAGCGTTTGGTGGATGGTACACTGAGCAATTGGTTCAACATAGAGTATAGTGTCAGCCAGGCATGCGTTATGTCTTTGTAGTTGTTTAATATACTTATAAATAAATACTTAAAAAATGTTTGTAAAGACGTTAGCGTTGTACGGATAGATAATGTAAATATAAGAATGTTGTTGTATGCTGAGAATGCTGTAATAGTGTGTAAGAATGAAAATTACCTAGAGAATTTACTAAACCTACTGAATGTTGCAGCAAATAAGGACAAAGTAGGCAGTAATTGTATTGATAGACAAATAAATGCATTGCCAAAAGTAGTTGAAAGAATGTGTATGATTGCAAAGAATGAAGTGTTGTTCAAAAAAACAAAGATGGCAGTTTATAAAAGTTAGTTGACACCAACTCTGCTGTATGAATTTAAAGCATGGGTTTGTCAAAAGAAACACAAAAGTAAAATAAATGTTGGAATGGAGTACTTAAAAAGTGTGTGTAGAAAAACTTGTATAGACAAAGTTAGAAATGATTGTACAATAAACAAATATGGTTTAAAAATAACACCTATAAAACAGTAGTAATAGATTTCTAGGAGTTTGTTTAAACAAAATATAAGATATATTGCTATCAAAACAAATATTTACTCATAGTACTAGGCTTGCTAAAAGTTTTAACAAATAATCACTGACTGTTTATTCGGAGATGTAGGACCAAATCTTTTAAAAGAATTTTTTTAAATATAGTTTTCAATGTAATAGTTTTAACAAGTGAGATTTTACTTGTTGAAATTCAAAGGTGTTTTTATGCTGTTGTGACATAATGTAATTTTTAAATAAACGTTTTGAAATTAAAAAAGAAAGTATTGAAAAATTTTTTTATAATATTTCGTTTATCTATATGTTTTTAAATATATGTTAGTTATTTAAAGCAGTTTTTTTCATAGGTTTGTTGGAGGTCAATTTATATTGTTGAGATTTTTGAAACCGGTCTTGATGTTTTTTAAAGATTTTTTTTAATGTTTTTGTTTTAATTTAAAACTAATTTTAATTAATTTTTTTTTTAATTTTCTTTAATAATAAAAACTTTATTAAAAAAAAATGAAATACATTTTTGTTGATCCATCTCTTATCGGTACCATCAAAGCGGCTTGATCAATCAAATATATATTTTGAAAATTATGAAAGTTACAACAAAACTAAAGCCATTTTGACAAAATTGCAAATATATGTTTTTTGCTTGCCTCTAGCAAAACCATCTGTTTCGGTTCTAAAATGCGAGCCAAAACGACGATTTAGCGGCTCAGAAGAAGTGAGGTCTTTTGTGGTATTTGATTGGGTGTAAATTACAATTTTACATGTTATATTTTAAAATCTAACAGTAGTAACAAATTATAATAATCTTTGTAAACTTTGCTCTATTGTGCTGCTAAAGTCTATTTTTGGCGTTTGATACATTATGTACTTTTTTTACTATTATTGGTATTGTCAATGAAAAATATGCTATTAACGTACTACTACACAAAGAGTTAACTTTTCTACATTGTCTTATTGTACTTACAACAAAATAACTTTATCTCAGATACTTAATATGAATTTTGATCAAAACGTTCGACAACAAATCTTCTGATTTATGTTAGTCACAAATAGATTTTTACTTTAGACAAACATGAAAAAAATCTTGCAGTAAATCTAAACTTATTCAAAGCATTTGATAGGGTATGGCATCCTAATCTTATCAACAAACTCTATTGTATAGGCCTTGATTATAAATCTGTAAATCTTATTAATAGTTTTCTTAACAATAGAAACATATAGTTAGAATTAATGGTTTTAACTTTTACCCCAAAATCATAAATGCTGGTTTCTCAAGGTTCTGCTTTTTTACCAACTAAACAACGCACTAAAAAAGAATTATAAACTGCTTCAAAATTAGTTGTGTTTTGAATGTGAAATGCAGCATTTGAATTTTTTCTTGTAGCAGCTCCACGTTGTTTATTGGCTCCGCATAAAACAATTGTTTTATGTGTTTTTACACATAAAAGTCCAATAGATTTAGATCAGGAGATCCACTTATTATTAAAGTCATCTTATTTAATTGTAGTACAAGACTTGCTAGAAATTCTAACAAATATTCCAGTCAGAGAAGTAAGATCAAAACTTTTAAGAAAGATTTTTTTAACCGTACTGTTGACACATGGAATAAACTTCCAAATTAAGTATCTTATAAAGTCTTATAAGTCTCAAATATTCAAGGTCAATGTTCACAGACTGCTACTAGTCTTCAATGTGATAGTTTTAACAAGTGTGGTTCCACTTATTAAAATTTAAAGTTATTTTTATGTTGTTGTGGCGTATTAAGTAATTTCTAAATATCACATTTTGAAACTAAAAAAAAGTATTTTTTTTTTATATTGTAAGTGCCTGTTTTTTACTTGTTTGAATTACACCAAAACTCGGGTGCAAAGATTTGTATTTCATATCTATATAACGTTTGTGTATAGAATTCGTAGAAATGGGTATCAAGCAGTACTTGTTACTAGGGCTACACAGGACTTGTTGTAGATGTAAAGCATCCGGGCACCGGTTCACAAAAAGCCTTTCAAAATGATTAAAGTGTACATTTTACTATTAATTGTGCATAGCTTGGTGATTGTAATCCAAAATTTAATAATAGATTATTTACTGAGAAAAAATATGTTTGTACTTTTTTGGCCCTTATTGAGGTGTGTTTTTAAAACAACGGTTAAAGTACTCGAACAATAAAATTAGCGTTTTTGTATACAACACCATGTTTGAACAACTGTTATGTACCAGATCACAATGTATGAACTTAACATAGTTAAATAACTAAATAGCTTGTAATAATGTGTTGAAGTACCTGTATAAATAACTAAATTTTAATTTAATAAAATTGTTCAAACAGCCAATGCACTTTAAAAACGCATTAATTTTCTTATTACACCGTCGATCTCGGTGACGCAATGGTTGAGAGACTAGTTACAGTACTGGAGATTATGGGTTCGAATCCCGAGTAAGGCATGGATTTGTTCTGTTACGAGAATTTGTAAAATTTCACATTTGTTGTGACTAAATGAATGTAATGCTCAAGGTAAAAAAAATAATGTATTATACTGGCCAATCTGTTTTTAGGTTACTATAACTGTCAAATATTTCAAAAAGTCTTACAAATTTGTTATGTAAGTTGTCTGACGTACGAATTGCAATCATTAATTTTGACAAATCTTTCAAATTTATTTTACAACATTATATGTTAACTGTCAATTTGACAAATATATGTTTCAAAATTTTGTCATAAAAGTCGTGTATCATATGAACTGTTAACTATTTTACACATCTTTTTGATAAAATTTATATTTTAATTTTTCAAAATCAGTTATTTTAACAGGCAACTGTGCAACTGTTAATTTCACAAACCTGATGTATGTGCCGTGCTAAATGAGCTATCAATTTGACAAAATAACTGTCACTTATTTTAAAAATCTGACATGTTTAAAATATAAACTGGTAATTATTATTTTTTTGTTATTGTTCTTAACAAATCTGTTTTATAAACTGTCTTGACTTATGTTATGCTAACCTTATTTTTGACTAATTTACAAAACTGTCATATTAATTAGTCATTCTATAAAGCAATTATTTCACAACTTGACAAATCTTTTGTATAATCTTTAACATTTACTTTGACAACTCAACTTTTAACTGTCTGACATAAATAAGCTATATTATAAACTGTTAAGTTTTATCTTGAAAAATTATCTGAAACAAATTTGTTCTATAAACTGTCAACTGTCAGTTTGACTATTATTTTTCTGAGATAGCGTTTAACTATCTGACATATAAACTACTTCACATATTAAGCTGTCAACTATATTATTGATCAAATTTCACTTAACGTTTGTATAGTTGACATTTTTTAGTTAGTAGCATAACAATGTTTTGCACCTGGACATTTTTATAGACAAGACCGGTTATGCTTGTTGCATAAATATACTATTCAAGTAATTAAAACAAAAACGTTTATTAAAATATCACAATATTGAACTAATGTTCTCACATTGTGTGTGTAGGGAAAGCCGAATCTATTTATAAACACATGCCAACATTTGGCCTGTAAACTATTTACCTTTACGATTGAAAACATTTGTTCAATATTGTGATGTTTACATAAAAGTTATTTATTTTATTACTTTAGATTTTTGAGAACGGCCTTGTCATTCTCAATTAGACAAACCGTACTTTAAAAGTATAAAAATAATAAATAATTTGGCAATAAAAAACAAAAAAACAACATTAAAAAAAACGACTCAAGTTGTTGATCGGCATCTTTAAACAAGTTATTTCAGAAAAGTTAAAATTAGTTTAATATTAATTAATTCAAAACAGCAAGTGTTTAAGTTATATATATGGGTAATTCCATTACTTTTTGGCTAATTTGAAAAAGTCAACCTCTTTGATTTTGCTCAAATTTTTAGAAATCAAAATATAGATGAAAAAATAAGATTCCCAAAATTTTGGACCTTAGAATATTGCTTGTTCAAAATGACACACATTTAACGGTCAGAAATTTTACAATAAAACTTTTTTTAGCTTATTTTGTATTTTAATTTTTGGGCTTCTGGAAAAAGATAAAAAGGTCCACGATGGCTCAAATTATTCTTTATCACATGTACTTTAAAACCCATATTTTTATGTTTAATATTGTGGCAGTCATTTTGATATATTAAGCTTCAAACATTATTCCAAAACCCCGTAAGTTTAGCAAAATTGGAAAATTTTGCTTCCTTTAAACCGTTCTAACTTTGTCAAATCTTAACAAAATTTGATTCGCAAGGTCTAAATTTTCTCGTGTTTAATCTCTTTTTAAAGTGACCACACAACACTTATGGAATCAATACGTATACACCATTATTTTGATGCAGGAAGTTGCACATTTTTTTGCGATCTTCTAAACTTGCAATTTTTAGATCCCGAAAAAGAGCTGTCACCTTATGTCGATTTTAGTAAAAATTTCAGTAAATACTTTTTAAAACATAAGAAAAAAGATTATCTATATGAGAAATGGTATATCGGCATTATCAAAAAAAATTTTATAATCAAAAATTGTCAAATTTGGCAAACGGCACATTTTTGTATCTCAATTTTTGGGCCTTTGGGAAAAAATAAAAAGGTCTACGGTAGCTCAAAATATTCCTTATTGCATGTACTTTAAAACCCATATTCGTATATTTAATGTTGAGGCTGTCATTATGATATATTAACCTTTAAAGATTATTAAAAAAAAACCGTAAATTTGAAAAATTTTGCAAAATTTAAAAAATTCAAGATAAAAAAATGTTGGTTATAAAAACTTATTTTTTAGACAATTTTGTTTTTTAAATTTATCAAAAAATCTTGTTATAAAAATATATTATTGTTTTACATGGTTGTATTAAAATATCATAAGGGTTAAAAAAAAAATTTATGTTACTATTAATACTAAAAATAAAAGCATACATGTGTGTACCTGCCTTTATAATACACAAAAAACGATTTAAAATTGTTTTTGAATTATATAAAGTTATTCAGCCGTACGTTTTCTGTCTAACACCCTGTATATATCATACTTTTAAAAAAATAATGATAAAAAAATAATTATTTTTTGGTCTTTCATAATTTTGCAAGCAATAGTAAAAAAAATTGAATTTGTGTACTTGGAAAAACGCAATCTTATAAAGCCGGACAATTAGTAAAATTAGGGAAAATCTGAGAAAAATTTCTTTAAAGTAACCTACTTTTAGCAATTATGTGTTATATTTCACCTTAGGACAAGCGAATCTAGTTTCAAGAGTATCATATCCAAATTTTAAGTCTTTAGGTGAAGCGGAATCAAAAATATTGAATTTTCAATAAAATGGTATTTTTTATCATTTTTTGCGCGAAGTTTTGGAAAACCAAGAGAGGGATCGTATTCTACTAAAAATTTTCTACAATATACACTCTTTTGAATATGATTTTTGATTATTTTTTGCTTATTTACAGCACAAAATCTGAAAAGAGACAATATATTCCTAAAAAATTAAAATGGCTTCCAGGCTATTGCACCTAGAGATCTAAAAGTTTAGAAATCGTCAAATTTTGGTGCCCCAAACGTGTACATAATTTGAGAAAAATCGGAAATGTTGATGTGGAGACGTATGTCCGAACTATCGTGGAATTACCCTGTAGCAAGTTATTATTTAATTTATATACGGTAGAGTTATGTTGTTTGAGATAAAGCAAGTGATAACGTAAAATAAAATAGGACAATTGGCCAAAGTTTTGCAATAAAGTATTGCATTATCTATTAAGTTATTGCAGAATATTAATTTCTACATTTTATAAGTTGCTAACAATAATAATTATTATTAGTATTATTGAATAGTGAACAAAATTATTTTCCATATAGCACGTGCGCTTAAAATTACAGCTTTTTGCAAATTCAAAACAATAACATTATATATTATAGGTGAGTTGGGTAAAATAGCATACTAGAGTATCTATTTTATCCAACTCACTTATTTTTACAAAGTATGCAAAAAATGGTTGATCAAAACAATATGTTTTTCATATTATTTATAGCTACAGTTATTGGCACTTTAATATTCCATTGTCTGCAAACTTGTTTTAGTATTGCGTAATCAAATTAGCAAATAGTAGCTGGAGTATTATTAAAAAAATAACAACCCATCATCAATTAATAACATTTTCGATTATTTGTATTTGAACAGGTCGATGTTCTTTGCAAGTTTAGAAGGTCAAATTAACCAATAGGTAATACCTACCTACATGTCTGACAAACGCATTTTAAATATATAGATTTATTTAAACATGTTTTAATTACTTAATTAAATCGTGTTTAATTAAAAATATTAAAATAAGTTATTTTAAAGCACGTACTACTTCGACTTTTTTGTACCTACTTGCCTCGAAATTATCATCTAGGTCACTACCAGGATATAGATATTAATTGAAAAGAACACGACATTTTTAAAAACAGTTTTTGTTAAATATGAAAGAATTGATGTTAATTAATTAACTGCATTTTAATTTTCAACAATTGAATGGTGTTTAATGCGTATAATTAATTGGTTTATTTGTAAAGACAAATTTATATTAATTCTGAACTACTTGTCAATTTAATTTTACTTATTTACAATTCAATATTTACTTAAAAATATTTGCATTCTCGATTAGATGATATTTGAAGTAATGTATATAAAATATTGGTGATTATAAATATTTTGAATACCTGTTAATTTATTTATACCAATTTACTATTATGACAACATACGACTATAAAATTTGTAAATACTAAACTACTAAATATACGTTTAATTGTTTGCAGTTAAATTTTGCATCAATGTGCAATTTATTTTCAATAATACTTGCCAAATGGGATAAATAACTGGAAGTTCATGGTACACTTATTTAATGTATCCTGTTCTTATAGAATTATGTCAGTATTATTCACTGTGCTATAAGCTAGTCGAAATGAAAAAAATAGATAAAACTTTGAATCCAAAAAAAAGTTGCTGAAGTAATTAAAATTTTTATTTATAATCGATAATTGAGTTGTTTATTATATTCCATACACACTTTGATTTGTTATTTGAAGTCTTAAATTGTTTATCGTACATGTTGCGTTTATCATTTGTAAGAGCTGAGTTGTACTCTTTGTTTGTCATTTTTACTTACTGCATAAATAGTATATAATGTATCCATAAAATGTTTAGTTTTATTTCTGTTTGTTATCTGTTTGGGTTTAATCGGAAAACAAGAGTTAAAACATCTATCTCATAGACCTGCTTCCAGTCTTGTTCTTGTAATAACTCAATAAAATTGTTAATATTTTATATCATTGAACGTTCTAACATATATATACCTATCTTGTTTATTTCTGACGTCTATAAATAGCACTGGCTTTTGTGTAGTATAATCAGATATCTGAGAATGTATGACTTTGGAATTAAATTCTAATTTTGTGATATTTGTAAGTATATTATCAATACAACTGCGAGTGTTTACTGTAAACCTAGTATTCCCAAATATGGTTTGTTTAAAATCATATGACATCATACTCCTGCTTTTAATGTTTAAGTTAATATTAAAATCTCCGCAAATTAAGATACAAGTATTTTTACTATAAATAAGTTCTATTACATCTTTAAGTTTACTAAAAAATAAATGTTACCATCTGGACATCTATATGCAACTAAGATAATTATTTTATTTACTCTACATACAAGTTCTGCGGCTGCGCAATCAATGTTTTACTGCAAACTTGTTTAAGTCTTTTTGACACTGTTGCTTTTAAATAAAAGAGTTGTTTATACAGTAAATGGCGGATCTTCCTTGCTCACCAGAATTTTGCAATAACGATCAGGTTGTAGTCCAATAATTGATGTACAATTAACTTATGCTCAGTCTTTTAATGTTCTGTTACATAAAGGAATTTATTTCTTGGGTGTTCTTTCAAAAAAGCATCAAGTTGATTTGCGCTATTCCCTATCGACTGATTATTCTGATGTATTATGCTGATCTCATTGTTTTTTTATAATTTGTTGTGGCGTTTGATAGTTTTATGTACACTGAACATTCTTTATCAAAGTATGGTGACATCCAAATTTAACTTTTAACTTTTATTTGTTTTTGTACAACTTATGCATTTATTTATTTTTTCAATGTTTTTGCATTTGTCAATTTTATGCTCACCATGACATTTAGAACAAGTATCCTTGCTTCAACATTTGTTTGATTTGTGATTAGAATCTAGGCATGTAAAGCAAATGTATATGCTCATATATCATGCATCTGTCTCATTTAACATTTATTTTAGTTTTTTCAAGTAATTGCTTGAATTCGTTTTCATCAATCTCAATGATTGCATTATACTTTACGTAAACTTATGGCGTTTTTGGCTGTATCACTCTTTATGCACTGGGGTGCCCTCGGTGCATATTTTTGTGTTCGGCTGACAACGTTTTTTTTTTTTAACCCCATATTTTTGGATAGACGGATATGCACCGGCAAAGAGCAATATCCTCTTACGTCAAATTTCGGAGCACCTCAAGGCGACCTCAAATGTCACAGCCAAAAACGTCATTAGTTGTGTATTTTTGTTCGTATGTTGATACACATTCAATATTGCAGTCAGCGTTTTTGTTTTCATTTTGCTTTTTTATTTTAAGTTTAAGTTTCTTAATAGCACTAATCTTTACCTCATAATTAGTTCCCATTTTTTCTTTTACAATTTTTGTAACTGTATTTCTAACTTTTTCGTTATTACAGCCAATTGCAACAGTTCTACTTCTATTTTCAGTTAAGCCACTTATTTTTAAATTTGTAGGATCGATCTTTAATTTTTGTTCTTCTTTTAGTTTTATCTGTTTCTTGCTTGTTTATGGTTTAATTATAATTTTTGCTGTTTTAAGGTGTCATGCAGTCTCAAGACTCTCAAGAGAACTTATTGCAGAGAGAGCACGATCTGATCGACGTAAAGAGAAGAGAACAGCGATGGGAGGTTACTGTTATTGATTCCTAGTTAAAAGAAAAAGACAAATACGAACAACCCGTTCTAACACGATAATAAATATATTAACTATGTTTAAATTATTGCCTTAATTGATAATATAATCCGAAAAAAGGTAAAACAGTCGTCAAGCAGAAGTAAATATTATTTATATTTAAAATTACAAGCAACTTGTTTACAATAAATATATCATAGAAATTTTAAAAACTTTGATAAGCTTTTAATAAAATACAATACTTTATTTTAATTAATCATATATTACTACATATAACTTAATTAAAATGTCATGTTTTATTATGTATAATATAATAATAACATAATAATTATTGTTAATATTTTCTCGGGAGTTTTTTGTAAAAAAATGATTCAAATATATAATTATTTATATATAATTAATTAATAAAAATACATAACATACTATGTTATATTTGCTTATAAAAATAAGCACGCGCGTTACCAAATTTAATTTTATATTCAATTTTTATGTATTGCTAAATTGAACGTTTAGTAAATAATAACAATTGTGGTAAAAAATTTAAATTGCTACACATTCTTTTACTGAAGTCTGTATATGAGGCTTATCAATGTCTCCGAATACAAATAATAATTAATTAATATTTTAGTAAATTTATTGGCAACATACAACAATTTCTGGTATTCATACATTTTAAATTTTTTGTTTGACATTTTTTAGCATTTTACAAACGTTTTACAAAAATTCACAAAACTTTCAACCTACCTTGATAATTCTGGTTCTGCCTGCACATAAATATTATTTTGCAGAATTAAGTTTTGGATCGACCAGCTCCGTCAACAAATAATTTTCATAAAATTCTTTTAGCTTTGGAAGCATTTCATCCAAAAAGTTGCATCACGTTCAATCTGAAACATATGATAATATTTTATGTGACATTTGCGTTTATAGATTTTGTATTAATCGTACCTTTTCATATACAAAACCTAGTGGTGACCAATTAAAAAAATAGCAATAATTTTGTTTTGCAATCTGAAGTTTGCCTTGTATTTGGTAATAATATTTATGAGTTGAAGCGCATTATTTTTATCTACAATCCACTGGATGCATTTTTCTTGTTGACAAAGGGCATTTACTTTCTAATAAACCATCACCATCAATTAATCCATCTGGACTTGCTCCCAAATAACTGTAGTCTTCATCCACAAAAAAAACACATTTTTTAACTTTGCAATCAAGTGCACTCTCAAATTCTTTTATGACTATTGCTTCATTTTTTTGTCCATACTTTGTTTATTGCCTGTAAAAGTGAAGTATAATATTGACTTTACTTTATTTTTGCGAGATGTGTTTGCTTTCTTTCTGCAAAGTTTGCCAAACTAGAAAGCAGTTAAACTTTGAGAACGTTCACCAACGGGGGCTACTTCCTTGTTCTCTAGTTTCTTCTTCTAACAGCAAAATCTTCTGTTTATTTTTTTTATGAAACGTAAAAACAATTGTTTTTTATTTTCTAAATTGGTTCTTAAATTGGTTCCTAAACCTATTCTTTGTGTATGTGTTGTCGAGTTTACATCCGGTTCATAGTGGTGATCAGGTGGATCTACTTCTTTAAACCGCTTTCAAAAGATTCCATGTCGTTGAAGAAATTCTATTCTTTGTTTTCTTTCTAACTTGTTTTTAACTATTTTGTTGCTATACCGTGTAGATAAGCGATTTTGTAGCAAATTTAAGAAATTTATAATACACATCAAGAGCGTTATATGATAATGCAGCTGCTTCTGCTCTAATTGCATATGAATTTTTTTGGGAACAATTTATTCTTTTCCCACCCAAAAACTTGCATAACACAGCATTGTAGCTTTCAGCAGCATTGTTGTTCAAATTATAAATTAAACTTGTACAGTTATTAATAACTCTCTGGAGACACTGCATAACATCTATATACAATCCACATGTTTTCATTTCTGTAATCATATTAATTTTGTTGTTTTTAGCAACTCCAAAACAAAAATATCCGATTTCTTTACATCTTTCATGTTCGCCAAAGACATGAGAAATCGAGTTTATAATATCCGCTCGTAGATTATCAATTTTAAGAATGTGTTAACATCCGTGGCGATATGATGTTGTGCAGCTTTATGCACAGCCGTTCTATTTTGTTTTATAGAACTTTGAAGGCGTTTCCTCAAAGATATTGGCACTGGATGATTTAATGTATTACTTTTAGTACGACTAGCAGCACCTTTCAGGCAAGTACACATGTTTCTAGCAGATGATTTCTATATTCAATTTTTTGTACTTTCATATTTTTGTACGGTTTTTCTAAAAGAAGACGTCTATAAACGCTACTGTCTTTATCTCCTACCAATCTGTTATATATTAAACTATGCAAACTAATGCTGTTTTTAAAGCCTTCTAAAACAATATCTGCTTACATTGCTGTTGAAGCACCATTCTAGTTTTTAAAGCAGATATGTTCCACTGTTTATTTTATTAAATGCTGCTATTGTACAAACGGAACAATATTTGTTGCGTATGCCCAAATATATCATCTTTTTTGTTTGATTACTAATAATACAAGACTAAAATATAATTTTTGTTATAGAAAACAATTAAGTTTACAATTTCTATTTATAACAATATAAAATATCTATACTACTACTAAACTTACCACGCTAGATGCAGCATTATAATTTGTCTTGTACGATCTCTTAGACCATCCTTCGTCAAAAATAACTGTTACAGCCATATCTATCATTAAGCAATCAAATGGGTTATGATTACCGCTCCCTAAAATTTGCCCCAGGAAGAAATTTACATCAACTATTCTTTTTAATTGCTTTATTATTATTCAATATTTCTTCTTTTTTGTCACTATTATTGTAAACAATGGAGATTGATTGCTACTGCACTCAGCTGGAGTTTCAACAGCTTGATTTTCTTGAATAGTACTGCATTCTGTCGTACTTTTAACGTGTTTTTGTTTAGCATTTATGCACATGCATTTTTTCATTTTCATTTTCTTGAATGCTGCAGAGTATATTACGACTTCTAAATATATCAAGATTTTTTATTTTTTGTTTAGTAGACAATATATAAAAAATACTACATGAAGCGTTACAAATTTGTATAGTGTGGTACATTCTGTATGCTCTCCAATTTAAAATAATCATGAAATAAGTACTTACGCATTACGAAACTGTGATGCGAGTTTGGCTACAGATTTTCTGCTTTTTCTAAAGGCTGATAAACTTTTTTGTTTGTTATCTGAGTCGTATCATTATTATCAATGCCAGTTAAGGTTTTCAGTTGGCTGTGGTTTTTCTTGATACATGTGTGTTACCAAAAACAGTTTGTTGATAAAAGTTATACTATGATTAACTGCCCAGTTTTGCAATTTTGATTTGCCCAAAAACATATTTATTGGTTGGCAGTTTTTTGATTGCCGTTGTATAATTTCATCTTTGATAAAAAATTTATAACACATCAAGTTTACACAATCGATAGGTGGCGTTCTAGTTTAACTTTGTGGCATTGTCAAAGAAACTGTTTTTATGGCATTTTTATAAGTTAAATATGACTTGATACATATGGGCAGATTTTGGTACCATAGTTTATACGGTTATTAGTCATTACGCAGTTTAGATTTGTCCAAGGAACACTTTTGTGAGTGAGCAATATCTTAATTCTTTTTTTGATGGAAATCTTAGTCAATACTGGCGCAATGTTGCATCTTGGTACGTTTAAGCTAAGGTGTTTAAAAAAAAAAAAATCCGGCAACTATTGAAAGACACCAAATTGACGTTACCGACTATGTGTTGTTTATGTTCAACGTTGTCAATAAAAAGGATTTTATGTTATTTTTGTAAGTTAAATAAAAATTAAGTACAATAGTATTAACCGATAATGAGTGGAAGTCTTATCCGTTGGTAGAGACATAGTACTGGTGTATCGGCAAACACAGAAAATCTGTTCTAGTCTAATGGGTATACGGTAGTTATGCTGATTGAACTGTTTTTTTTTTAGAAAACTGTATGTAAATTTTCTAATTTTTTGTTAGAATAGATATTACTTGTTATTGTAACATAAATTGTCAGGAGTCTTGGTTTGCTTTGGTAGGTGGTGAAAAAAAAGCATTGGAATGCTTTTTTTCTGACGTCGCATATATTGGTTGGTTTTGACATACAAAATCTTGATTCGAGTTTCATAAAAGTTTCAACTTTTTACTTTTTGCATATTTTTATATATAGAGTGCCTTTGAATATGATCCAAATTAAGCTTCTTTGGACTTCGGTTGGTAGAAAATTTTGTAGCAATTGGTGGCTGCTATAGCTGATTCAGCAATATCATTACAGTATGCGCGTGAAAACTGTCGTAGCTTGTTTTATTGATTCTAGAAAAAACTGCTTAAGTTACATACTCATGTTATATTTATCATGATGGACAAACATAACTAAGACTTTGTGATTACTGCTTTGAACATGTACTTTTGTCCATAGACAATAGGATTTTTAGGTACTTTTATGAGAGAGGAAGTTTAGATAGTATATTCAATTCTAAGATAGAGTACTGATAAAGAAGTACATAAAATTAAGAATCTAATTAGTACTTTATATTTTTCTTTATTTATAATTTTATGTATTTCTTTGTTAGTGCTATATCTTAAACATGAAATCTGAAGCTTTCTTAGAAAGTTGACAATTGATCTGTCAAACAGACAATTTACTGTTTATACAATCAATTTTTGAAAAAAAAAATTACAATTTATACGATAAGAAGTTTCTTTAGACAATTGACTTGTTAAACTAATAGTTGACAGTTTATACATGGTGAGTCAAAACTACCGGAACACCTAAATAATTCTCTAACCGTTTAAAATTTCAAAAAAATGCAGTTTAATACGCAAATAATATATAAACTCAAAAATTGCGCAATTGGTTGGTGAACAGTTTTCTTTTTGCATAGCAACGAGTATCTTGTAGCCAAGCTCATGTATAGCTTAAAGTTGATTGTTGCGTTTTGATTCTCAGTGATCCTATACTACACCAAAGAATCTATTGCAAAATAGAAGAACATATAGAACAAAGACAGTTTGGTTTTTTTTAGTTTCCGTAGCAGTCTTAGAACAAGATAAGTTTTATTTGGGCTACAAACAGGAGCGGAGCTACCTGCAAGCAAGGGTCTGCAATGCGAAAGGAGCCACAACCATAGGGGCCCCTACGTTTGTTTCAAAACCTGGGACTTCCCAGAATTCACAAAATAAAGTTTAAATAAATGAAAAATTGTACTTTTTTTTAAATCGTTTCTGAGTGAGCACTTTTTAATATTTTGCGGTCGGGCCCAAAAATTCTAGCTCCGCCACTGGCTACAAGTCATAGTACAGCAATACCAAGATGTAAACCGTAACGTTTTATTGTACTATGTTAACTTAAAAAAACACAATAAAATGATAAAGATATTAAGAGCTATTTGCATTAACGGTAAAGATCTCCGTATAATCGCAAACTTTTACTGACTATATTATGAAGAGTCGTATTTCGATATACAAATACGATATATATACAAACAGACCGTTGATACAGATACTATTATTAATACCTAACTTGAACATAATATTTATCAAAAACAAAATTTTTGAGCCAATATTTATTTTATATGAATACAAATTTGATCAAACTATTAATTTTTTTATAAAATTAAAATATAAAATACTAATAAAAAACTACTTAGATCCTATTATGTTATGAAAATAAAACGGTTTATATTCTATCAACATACGTTAGACATCATTCCCGTCTCAATAATTTTGAGAGAATACAAACACGCTTTGAACTTGACGAAAATCTGTGATTGATAGCTACGTTTGATGTCATAATTTGACGAAACGGCTCAAGCTTGAAAGAAAAAAATTAAAACAATTTCTTATGTGTGCTTTCATAATTTTTTTATTGCATATTTGTTATATTACGTAAGAAATTAATAAGTATTTTCAGTCTTCCAATGCAATTTCTTTTTATAACTGACTAATAACCTATTTTTTAATATTTTTATGTAATCGATGACATTGACATGTTTTTGAATAATATTATTCCACAATTTTAATTAAAAAATAAATATATTTTTCATACTATTTTAACAATAAGTATTATAATAAACGGCTAATTATTTAATTAAATTTTTTACTCACAATAAAACTATGAATGGTTTTATAAATAGTAACAAATCAGTCAAATAACATAATAATATTTACACAAAACATGTCAAATTAAAATTACAGATTATTTCCTATTACACAATGTTTATTTGTTTGATATATATCAACAAGAGTATTAACAAATTAACAAATACAACATTTTTCAAAGGTTAGTGGCAGACTTATTTATCTCACGAGAATGCTATAATTATAGGATCTCTTGCTAAAGTACATAATTCCTTATTTATAACTCCCAAACTAGTTCTAGTCAGTTCGATCAATTACCAACTGTGAAATTTATAACAAAACAATCAAAGATGCACGCGACTATATATTGTATAGAATTTTATGAAGCTATTATCATTTCAGCGATAATAAAAGCTGCACGTATAATTAATTACCATGGAATTTTTTTATATGCAAAGTTGGTGGTGCATGAATAATTGTTGATTGCGAGTTTCAAGGTCGCTCAAAATCATGACATTGCATTGCTGATATTTCCTTGATTTGATTTATCTTATCACCTAATGTTTTTCCAAAATAAAAATGCGTAATTAGAATTTAAATTGATTTATTAATATAGATTTGTTTGATGACTGTTTATATTGAGTTACGCAATCATTTTTAATTACAGGAAATAATTAAATGTTTTTATTTGGTATGTATTAAAAATTTAATAACACAAGTCTATAATAGTTAGAAATTAATAATCATTATTATAATTTTTTATAGAAGAAACATGCTACTCTTTTTATTATGCACCTAATCAGACACTAGTCTTTCGTATATTTTTTTCATACCACTTTTTATAGCAGTATTGATTGCAGAAAATGGAATCAACTCTTAATCTTCATAAGGCACATATATTCTTCATATTGCTGCATTTAAAACTTTTTTGCTTTCTTCAGTCTATGGATTTCTGTATTTGCCAGATGTCAGATATGTGGTAGGAGGCTTAATAGCCTAGACTTCGCCGCCAAGATTGACAGCGCATTTATTTTTGAGCATGTATGGTCAAGTACATGTCCACTACTCAAACTTGAGTTAATTGAGTGGACAACAATTAACTGTCCCTGACCGTAATTGGCCGGTAAACACAAAGCGTCAAAATAGGCCTATCAATGAGCTTTTTTATCAAAAACCTTTATTAATTAATAACAAAGTAAACAAATTTTAAATTTTTTTGTAAAAATTAACCTGGAGTCAAGTAATGTTTACTGGGTCTTTTTATTGTCTGTATTACTAAAAGGTATTTTTTAGATTTTATTGGTCGTACAAATTGTTTGATCTTCAACTTCTGTCACGTTTAGTAGATTGAATTGAGCGGTAAGACCGCTTTTGTTGGTATATCTATGCGTGATGGCGTGGCTTGACTTGTCCGATCTGAAATCAGCAACTTATTTATTACCTTTTGACGTTTAGACTTGTTACCAAATTTTTTAAATGTCTTCATCGCAAAGCTAAGAGTGTGGCGTTGGAGATGACAATGTTTGAAAATGTTTTTTTTTATTTGATTATTGAAGAATTCAGCCAGATCCTTGTGAGCTTTGCCCTCAAAACTGGAAATTTTGTATTTGGTGCTGATCAAAATTATTTTATATTAGTTCAAAGAGTTTAGACGGATATGTGTATGATGGTCTGCTTTCAAAACTAAGAATCTAATGTTTAATGTTGAACAAAATATTTTTTTAAAGAATTCAACCAAATCTGCATTGTAGCCATTTTAGTAGTGAAACGCTGTATCTTCTTTTCTAGTCTATCCTCAGTTTGGTGAATGGCTAGGCATTGCATTTGGCTTTTGAGGGTAGTATTTGTTATTTGTAGCGTAATACTAAGTTGGTGTAGGCATAACCGGCTTGTCTGATCAACAAAGGTTTTTGTGGTGATACACCGCGTGTGCTAGTTGAACATTGTTGTTGTTGTTAATTTTGACATTCTTGTTTGGATGTCTTGAGGTACGTTAGAGCATCATCTTTTATTTTGTCTTACGTTGGGCAATATTTTGTTACCAGCACACCACAGAAGGTGGTCTGGAAGTAACACCAAAGTTGCCTAAAAAAATTGTTCTAGCAAAGATGGTAAAATATTAAAATGAAAAACATAGAACATTTGAAAGTGTTTAAAGTAAATCACAATACAAGTTTATTTGAAAATTATATTATACATTGTAATCATATTTTTTCTAAAATTAATCAAATTAAAACAAAGGTACAAAAAACACTAAGTTATTGCCGCCAAAGTTTACAAAAAAACAAAGTAATTCTTTTGTTAATCTGCTGAATGATCAAAGGACTTACCACAACATAAATCACAATTTTTTTTATTTTTTTAGATCATCAGTAATGAATGCGTTTTATTTTTTCTTTATTTTAATTTTTGTATTTTTGTATACATGTATTTTTTTATTAGTTTGTTCTTACTTAATCTTTAAAAGTCAAAACTTGAATCTTGGTTTTGTTTGTCTTTTTTTTCTTTTTTGCGCGACTGGGATTTTTCCTGTTTGTTTATTTTTTTATCCAGACTCTGTTGTTGTTGACTGTAGGTTGTCTTTCCACCTTTTTGCCGGTCTTCTAACTGGTTTCCTGGTATACGGTTTGTTATTTTTGCACATGTTTGCAATGTGATCTGGACTCATCTTATCTACGTTTTCATTTCATTTTTTTTCCTCATCTTTATCCATTTGTTAACGTCTTGTATGTTGCATTGCTCTTGTATTTGGTTGTTTGTTTATCTGTCTCTTAGAGTCAGTTCTATGATCGGTCTTAGGATTTTCATCTCCACATTATTGATTTTTTGTTTTGTTGTTTTTGTGTCTGCTCTCGTTTCTGCCGCGTATGTTAGGATTTTGTTTGTATTGATATATATATATGTTAGTAATACATATTTATATCAATAAAGTATTTGTAGTTAAAACTTAGTTATCGTTTCTTTGAAAGTGCTTTGTTTTTGTGGAGATAGTCTACTGTAATTAAAATATATATATATATTGAGTGGTCATGCCATAGCAAAAACTACAACGGCAAAGTTTTTAAAATAGTTTGTCTCTGCGGAGATGGTAAACGTCGATCCAAATGAATATATTAAGTTATCAAGCCGTGGTCAGAATTCGGAAAATAGTAATTGCTAAGGTATAAACAGGAGTTTCATCCTAGTGCAAAAGTCGGTGTGATTATTAGAGATTGCGGTTAAATACACCGGCACCATTTGATGCAATGTTGGCGTATTTTTGGTGGCGCTATCTTATTAGAAAGTAGCTTGTATTTACGGAAATGGTGGACGTAAATCTAAATAAATATATTGTTTTGTCAAGAATGTAATGCTGTCAAAGTAAAACCGGAAATTAATACGAGAGGGATTGTGATTATCAAAATTCGTACTTTGGTGTTTGAGCTGGATCTGTTGATAGGTCATGCTAAAAGCGCCTGATAGAATTTTCAATGTGTAATGTAGCATAGTTTGATTGCATATTTGTCTAATTTGTTACCGGTCCGTTTCTGTGACTTGATGGTTAATGCAACGCAGGAAAACTGGATCTGTTATTCAAAACCAAAGTTATAGCATTTAAAACTAGGATTTTGCCATTTAAACAAATATTAGTACAAAGTTTGCTAAGAATTCTAACAAACATTTACAGTTTAGAGATGTAGGACTTTAACTTTTAATAGAGATTTTTTAACTGTACTATTGACACATAGAATAAACTTTTGAATTCAGTATTTTCCAAGATTTATAAGCGTCAAATATTTAAGATTAATTTAGCTTCAACAAGTGTGGATTTACTTATTAAAATTCAAAAATGTTTTAGTTACATTCAAAAAGTTTCAAAAACGGTCAACTCTTCTGGATTACAATTGGCAGAAAAAAGTTATTGGCCGTTTAAATTGCAATGTTTTTAAAATTTGTCAAAAATATTTTTACATCTGTCAAAACATTACTAAAAACTTTACTAAAGTTACTAAAACTGTCAAACAATTTATAACAATGTACTAAAATAAGTACCATAAAAATTACACTTATTCAAAAATGAATAAATCTGTCAAATAGTTTACATGTTTATTTAAATTTATTTTAAGTTGTCATACAAAAAGTGACTACATCTGTAACTTATGTATAAACATTGTAAGTTGGAATAAATTTTATCTATAAAAAAAATAACACAATTTTAAAAAATAAAAGTGTATTGTTTTGCTTAATGTAACTTTATTCGTAATTTTTTGGTGATTTTAATTTTTTTATATACACTGATTGGTCAACAAAATTAACGCACCACTACTATATTTTGAAAAATATTTTTTATTTCATATATATATATATATATATATATATTGATCAAATATTTTTGTTTTAATTAAGTATATTCTTATTTTAACTTAATAAGGGTATTAACAAAAAATAAAACTCCAAAAGAAAGTAAGAAAGAAAAAGAAAAACAACAAGAAATATCAGAAAATAAAAAAAATATTAACTTTAGTTAAAAATAATTAATAATCGGTATTTTTTCCTCTATTTTGAACAGCACGGCAGCGTTTATTTATGCTTAAAATTACGAGCCTTATCTCGTTTTTATCCAAATTATTCCATATTTGAACAATATGGATATTTGGACAATATGGATATTCTGGAAAGAAAGCCCATTCAAAGTGTTAGGATTGTTAGGAAGTTCTTGAAAACTGCGGTAGATCATGTTCCAAGTTTTTTTTAATTAGTTAAGATTAGGACTGTTTGCTGGCCAATCCATAGTTTCAATTCCAACTTTATTAAAATAATTTTGCACAATCTGAGCAACATGCGGTCTAGCATAATCTTGCTGAAACAAAAAAATCTTGCCAATGTAAGGGCCAAATGGTATCACATGTTCTTGCAAAATCTTTTTTATGTACCCATCTGCTGTTAAACTGTCATTATTAATAATCACTAAGTCAGTACGAGCAGTTAAAGAGATTTCTCCCCAAAACATAACTGCTTTTCCACCAAATAATCTGGTGTTTTTGAAGTTACATTAGGCATATTTTTTATTTGGTCTTTGATAAACACTTATACGTTTATCTGAGTTGTAAAGACAAAATCTGTTTTTATTTGACCAAAGAATTCTTTTCCAATTTTTATCAGCCCAATCGATGTGTACTTTAGCAAAATTTAACCTTGCTCTACGATGCTCTGGGGTCAAAGCTGGTCATCGAGCTGGAGTTCTTGGTCTCAGATCAGATTCAGCTAGGCGTCGACAAACAGTATCAGTTGAAATTTGTCCACCTGCTTCTTGTAGCTGTGTCTGCAGCAATTTTCCTGTCACAAACCGTTGTCTTAAAGCAAAGACTCTTAAAATACGGTCTTGAACTTGCGTAGTTATGCAATGTCTGCTTTGACTAGGCCTTTTTAAATGCTGACTTGTCTCTCTATAACGTTCTATTATACGGAAAATGGATGTATGCAACAAATCTCTGTCCAATTCTTTGAAAGCTCCATCCCACTTTTAGTAAAATGACTGCCTGAGCACACTCTTTGCCGGTCAAATTTCTAGATTGGCGTTCCATAATAAACTCTTTACTTCACTGTACCTCACAAATGCAAATTTACAGTGTAATGATAAATTTTAGCAAATCCTTAAAAAAAGAGGTATGTTCATTTAACTTTTATCTGAATTCTAACAAAATAAAGATGAGATAAACAGACTTTGATCAAAAAAACCAACTGTATAAATTTAGAATGTATGTACTATGGCGTACTAAAATAAAAATAAATATTTCCATTTTTATATAAATTTCTAAAAATAATTTGAAATAATTTAGTAGTGCATTAATTTTGCTGGCCAGTGTATATAGTTTTTATAGATTTTGTAACATTTTTGATAATTTTAAAACATTTATGATACGTTTTTGACAATTTTGTGACATTTTTTACAGTTTAAGAACAATTTTGAAATATTTTGACGTTTTTGACACTTTTAAAACATTTTTGATGATTTAATAACATTTTTAACAATGTTAGATCTTATTTTAATGTCATTTATTTTAAAAAAACAATCATGTTTTAATAATTAAGCATTATTTTTAATGTAATGTAATGTATATAAATTTAGTTTGTGGATTAATTTTGACAAGTAATTCTGTAAATAATAATTTTTCTTTTTTTGCAACCCTTGCTGCTTAAACTAAACCTAAGCAGAAAGTTCAGTCTAAAACCCCAACAGTTTTTGGTTGTGGTCCATGTCACGATAAGTTGCAGGCATATTTGATAAACTTATATAGACATTTCTCAAAACTTAAACGAAGATCTAATAAATCCGATGTTATTAACTACATTAAATTAAAATACTCCAATATTTCAATCAACGCTGTAGATCTAGCTGTACAATTTAATAGCTACAGTATCTTTGAAGTCTTGGTTCTAGCCAACCAAACTTGAGTTATTCTTTGCAAAGATTTTTGGCCAGCTAACATTGCTGTCAAAAGATTTGTAAGTTATGGTTGTTTAAAAAATGTTCCTGCTTCATCTCTAATGGGTTTTTGAAGCCTGAATCTTGTCAACAGCTTAGACTCATCTTTAAGAATGATAACCTGGCTTTCTCCGGACATCAGTGACTTTGAATTAAATCTAAAAGGCTATTATTTATTTAGGTGTGATTGCTCGGCCCTAACAAACCCTAAGCAAGGCGGAGGTGATGTTTTAATTGCTATCAAAACTCTTAAACCTTAAATCTGTATTACTGTACTCCACGTTTAATAGTGTTGAACATTTGTTTATAGTTGATAAGTTTAATCTTGTGTTTTATATAATTAGTGCAGTATATTTACCACCTAATTCAACTAACGATAAATATCTTGACCATTGTTATTCCGTTGAATCTATTACCGACGAGTTTCGTTTCCAAGTAAACTAGTTTTATTGAGCAATTACAATCTACCTTCAGCGTCTTGGGTTAACGATGATTTAGGTATAGGAGTAATTTGTAATAATTGGGTGTGTTTTTAGATTTATGTTTTACCAACGATTGTGATATTTCTGTGATAAAAGCTGTATATGTTTTGTTAAATTTAAGCCAATACCATACTGCGTACTTGCTAACTATAAAATGTGATACTTCCTGTGATATTTTAATTCTAATTATGTATTTAATGATTTTAAACTTGCCGACTACAGCGCAATCAATAATTATTTGTTGAATGTAGGTTGGACTGCACTATTTTATAATTGTGATATTGATATGTGTCTTGATTAATTTTACACTCTTTTGTCTCTAAAAAACTGTGGCGTGAAAGCAATTTCCTTATTTGGTTTAACAAAGAATTGATATTACTTACTAAACTCAAGAACACTGAAGATTAACGTTATAAATCTTCAAAACTATTGTTCATAATGAATTTCAATCTATTTGTGCTACGTGCAAAAATCTCAGTGCACATCAATACAAGCAATATATTTTACAAACTGAAAATAAAATTCAAACCAATCCAAAACGTTTTTGGAGATTTGTTAATGAGACCAAAAAAACTAATGGTTTTCCTGCCACAATGTATTATAAGGATCAATCCAGTAATAATAGGAACAACTTTGTCATTAGTTTTGCAGATTTTTTTTTCAGTTTATGATAACAAAACTCATCTAACTCTATAGTTGAATTTTGATAATAACGTAATGCATTCAAATTTTTTTATTAGTTTGTTTGATGTTTTTAAGAGAATTGAAAACTTTAAATGTAATTTAAGCGTTAGACCCGACGGCATTCCTTTTTTACTGTTAAAAACGTGTATGCAAAGACATTATTGCACTTACTTGTCAATGCTTCTTTGGATGAAACTAAATTTCCTTTTGTTTAAATTTGGAGCCAAAGAAAATATCACTAACTTTAGAAGCATATGCATTCAATCTGCTATACCTAAACTGTTTGATAAAATTGTAACTGGTCAGTTACATTGGATGTGCAAAAGCATCTTAGTGGAAGAGCATCATAGATTTTGTGAAGGGCGTTTTACACTTACTAGTTTACTCTGTTATGAAAATTGTGTGAGCCATAATATTTTGATAGTTAAGTTTAGTACTCTGGGTTTTCATCATGATGTAATTTTTTGGTTATTTAGCTTTTTGAAAAATCGCACGCAGTGTGTAAAGATTAATAACTTTTCGTCATAGCCTATTTTTGTTTTATCATGTGTTTTTTAAAGATCTCATTATGGATCAATTTTATTTTTGCTTTTCATTAATTATATCCTACAGTATATCAATTCATCGTCATTTCTTTTATTTGCGGATGATTTAAAAATGTAATGAAGAATATCATTTTTCAATGACTGCTATATTTTACAACTGGACTTAGATTCTATAAACACTTGGTGTTTTATTAATAAGTTATTCTTTAATGCTGGTAAATGTTTTTTAATAAGTTTCTATAGAACTTTAAGTAAATTTTTTTTTAATTATATAATTGACACTAAAGTGTTGGACAAAGTCACTTTAAATAAAAGATTTAGGCATCATTTTTGATCACAAACTTACATTTGTTGAACATATTAACATCATGTGTAATCGTGTCATAAAAATGTTAGGATTTGTATATAGAATGTCCGCAAATTTATCACCCAGTACACAAAAACTTTTATATTGTGCTTTTTGGAGTCTTATTTATAAAATTCATTACCAAACGAATTCAAAAAAAAATTGTGTCGTTTAATGTCTTATAAATCGGGCATATTATCTGTAAATTATGATTACTGTTACATTGCTTCTTCAGTGTACAAACTACCATTGAAGATTCGCCGCAAATGAACTGATTTGTCGTTCTTGCAAAATTTAATTATGTCTGAAATCAATTGTCCAGACCTACTTGGTACTCTTTCATTCCATGTAGCACCTAATAATAGACACAGCAGGCATTCTTTCTTATTCCGTGAGTCTACCCATTCTACAAATTATGGTTTTAATAATCCACTCGGTAGAATGTGTAGATTTGCAAATAATTTACCAACTAATTTTAATGTATTTTGTGACTCTAAATCTACGTTTAGAAGTCAGCTGAGTCAAGCTGACTAATGTTTTGTTTAATATGTGCGCTTTTATGTATATTATTTTTTGTATTCTTTATTTTTTATTGTAAAGCATCATTGTTTATGTATATTTGATGTAGATGTAAATGGTAAGGTTATACCATAAGTAAAGTATTATTATTATTATAAGTAAAAAACATTATTTACAATTCTAAAACATTAAACAATAACTGTGAAACATTTCAACATTTAAAAAAAAGTATAAAATGCTTGTTATTGTAGAATAAAATAAAAGCTCCGACAATGAATTGATAGATAGATAGATAGATAGACCTTGATTTGCAATACTTTGTTAATAAAATAGCCACTTTAGTTTGTTTTACAGTAATTACACTTTAACTTGCTCTATAAAATGTGTAAACAGTAAACGCAAAAGTGCAAATTAAGTTGCCTGTTAATTTTAATCATTCACTCTATAGAAATATGGTTTTACCAAATAGTACCTTTTTTGAGTTCCCTTCATTTACGTTGGTTATTAATAAATAGAAACCGTTTAAAAGTGTATTTTTTTTTTATATTTTATTTTTTTACAATAATAATTGTAGTGTTACCGTTTAAAAAGGTAGTGATAATATTTTTAACACATTTATATATTTTTACATAAACATTAATTAAAAATACCAAAAAAAAAAACAACAAATTTTTATGACTACAGTTTGACGCACGGCACTCATTTAGTATGCTGATTTGCTAACGTTTTCCTACTTGATAAACATATATGGTTTATTACCTAATTTACATGCGGAAAGTTTCGTTTTTGCTAAATTGCCTGCTCTCTTAGACGTATTATTTTTATTACACTAACATCTCAACCGTCGTCATCATCAAGAAAATCTGAGATTGATGTATTATTTGGGGGAGTAGGTCACGTTTCGATTACGTCTGATGCAAAAAATACTGGGTTGGGATAAAAGATAAAGCCGCTAGACAGGCCTGAATAAAAAATTAAAAAATTAAAACATTTTGTTGATGACTGTTGAGCACATATTATACTTACAAACAGTAGAAATAGCTAAGGTAATTACATGGTATTTACTACAAAACCAATCTTCCAATAAGGACGCTAAATTTTTACATGTAAATAAAACAAGTTGTATGTGAGATATCCATTAATTTTTTTGTAAGGATGTATGGCATTAACGCTAGAGAATTGCCGGGTTTAGTCGGGGCGTCTTGTTGTGATGCCACTAGTAGTATTGTTATGGAAAAATATTAAATTTTATCACATCTACGAGAATATCGGTGAACCTTTTTTTCTAGAAAAATATTAACACGTACAACGCCGTTTTTAAATTAAAATTAGTTTTTTAGGACAAAACGCCAACCAACTCAATATCTAAACGATAAGATTTTAGTCATCACTCTTTTAATATGTTGAACTACATACAATATTCTATGTCTTCATGTTTTTGGTTAAAGATTTGAAGTTATATTTAACGAGTAAAAAATTAATAAAGAACTAATTAAAAACGTCATTTTTTAAAAATTAATTGCAAAGAAACGACTTATAGCATCAAATTTCTACAAATTTGAGGACACAGATTGGACTTTCTACTACAATGTGTAAAAATTTTATTCAATTATATTCAGACGTTTTCTTGTTGAGTTGGATGCTGTAAACCCTTAAGTATGGAATATAACGTTGTTTAAATGTCTGCCGTGACTTTGCTTGGTGGCACGTATTTTGGAGGTCTACTTTTTGATGACTTTGTTGTTTAAATCTGGTTAAATTTGCTAGATAACGTTTGTTATGTTGACTTTGAAGGCATAATTGTTTGCGGTTTATTTGCATAGACCTGCGATTTAAGACCAGACCAAAATCCGCACCAAACATTGACTTTCTTGGAATGTTTTTTGTGCTGGTGTATCTCGTGTTTGTTGTTCCAAATCCGACAATTTTGCTTGTTTACATATTTATTTATCCAAAATGAGCCTTGCTGATAAAGATGCTTTTTTAGCTTTCAACTGCTATAGAACACAATCAGCCTTTACTGCCTCGGGTTTTTCCATACACTCTCAGCAATGTTTTCAGCAGACTTTGCACTTTGGTGAAGTACGGGTGTTGGCTGCTTATTAATCAAATCGGATGACTCAAATTTGGCCATCAAACGTAGAATAGTTGTCTCGGCAAGACAGTTGTGGAAAAGATAAAAAGTACGCAATGCGCAGAACAAAGCACTGATTTTGATAATCAAATTTTATGATTTGCACACGTTGTTTAACGCTATAATCTTCCATAGTAAATTGCCATACATTTATGAACAAATCACAACAAATTTGACAGATGTCAAACTGAAACACTAATTTCTTCTGTTTTACGTAAAGAATTTTGCGGGCTTTAAAATATTTTGTTTATTACCGCTTTTCACTAACATAAAAGAGTCACCAATTGCTTATAATTCAACAATATACGTCTGATCACTAGTCCAGATAGATTAAAACGCCACGTTATTTACTTTACTGTTTGCAAAAAATGTTTTTGCCGCATTACAAAAACTTTTATTAACGTAATTTTTAAAACAAATTAAAAACGTTGTCAGAATCTGGGTGTTTTCACACATTTTTCTAATCCTGTATAACGTAGCAATATTACATCACTTACGACATAAATTTTCACCAACATATCTTTTTTCAAAAACAAGACTGCCAACTTTTAATGACTTTTTTTGTAATTTTTTGTTGTTGACTGATAGCTTTCTACTAACTCCTTAGCACGTGTTTTTAGACTACAGCAAATATTAAAATTTGTTCTTCAATACAATATCTATATTAACATAAATTAAAATTGACTCTAAAAGGATAACTATTCTTTTTCTTAAGTTACAGCCAAATTTCTAAAAAAAATCCAGGGTCGACAGTTTAAATTTGCAATTGTTATTGTACTTGTGTTTTTATTATTACTATTGTTTTGAATAAAATTTATTATTGCCTTCCGTAGTTCTCGCCATTTTATTTGACATAGCGCTGTTTTTATCCAATCTACCGGATCATTTTAATATTGTTTTTACATCTTGTTGGTAATTTTCTCTGCTTCTGTTGGCATCCGCTTCCTCTTGTATGGTTAGATATAGTACTCTAAAAAAAATTTTAGCATTGACCCTTTATTTTTTAACGTGTTTTTTAGTTGTTTTAAAGTCTTGGCTGCTTAGGTCAGCACTTCTGGGACATACTGATGGTGGCACAATGGTATGTCTGATCTAAATTACTTTCCAGGTTTTCAAATGCAGTCTACGCCAAACCGATCCTTCTACTTAATATTTGTTGTTTTTAGTAATTTTAAACTTATAGTCTAGATATTTATATGCTACAATTTGTTCATATGCGCATTGTCCACCAATTAATATATGAGGTTTGTTTATAAAGTATCCGACCTTTGATTAAGAAAAAATTATTATTTACATGACGGGATTGGAACTTAAATATCTTTCAGAGTAGCTCCCTTGCTACTCAATACACTTGACCCACTGTTCTTATCACTGCCAAAAACATTTTTAAAAGTCTTCTTTTAGAATAATGATTAACTCTGTCGTTGCGTTTAACATTATCTTTTTTCTACTCTAAAAACGGGTATCAATGCATGTTGCAATGAGCCATGTCTGGAGAATAAGGAGGTTGGCAAACGATTGGAATTCTATGTTTTGCTAAGAAAGTCTGTATCAGATGACGAATGAAAAGCATTGCTGTGATGCAACTGCCACTTTTTTGCCGTCTAGAAATCTGTTTTTTTTTGCGCCAAACTGCATCACAAAGTCAACGGAAACCTTCTTGATAATACTTTTTTGTCACTGTTTGTTCTTCCGGTGCGTATTTGTAAAACAACATTCTACGGATATCAAACACTATAGGTAGTGTGCATCATTTTGATTTTGCTTTTTACTTGTTGCGCTTTTTTCGACTTTGGAGTACACCCATGACTTATCTTCAATTACAACGGTGTCCAGAAACTTAGGTTTAGTTGATAGTAACCAGCAAGTTTTGTGCAGTTCTTTCTGTTCCGCTGACAAAAATTTGGGCACAAAATTTGCAGCCACTTTTTGCATGTTTAAATCTTCACGCATTTGATAACAACAATCATTTCATTATTAGATTTTCTACTCCTGTCAGAACGCTGATCACTCTCTGCGAATGCCTGGTCGTTTTGAAATCGGTTGAACCACTTTTTAATATATGTTACTTCTATAACATTGTTTCTAAACGCTGAATTTTACAAATAGTTTTGCTTTAAGAATCACAGAAGTTTTTGACAAAATTTTATGCAGTACTGTTGTTCAACTCGTTCAGTCATTTAAAAAAAATAAAATCCGACAAAAACGTAGAACAGCAACTCACTTGACGGTTAGGAGGCAACTACAGATGCAGAAACGATGTGCAATACATTATTTTTTTTCAGTGTGCAAAGTGACGCCGGCCTAGCATCAATACTATGCGCGACAAAATTTAAAGTCAGATACCATTTAGACCTTGTATATAAATATTTAATTTATTGAAAGTAGACCTATATTTTTCTGATTAAAAGCTTCTGTCGACTATTATTACAACAATTTTCATTTTGTTTTGAGATTGTTTAAGTCATAATTGCTTGCTTTTAATAGGGTGTTAAACTCATTAGCAAAACGTGTAAAATTAACAGCCGTCTTGTTACGGTCTCTAGGCGTTAATTTAACATTGAAACTCTAAAGTACAACTAACAGTTATATACAAATTCTAGTGATCTGTATGTCATTCCGTTTTTGCTATCTGCACAAGATCATGCTAGCAAATTTATATGTATGCCGCTGAAGAATAGTTGCAGTGTTTTTGTGTAATATATTTGCAAGCACATTCTGACTTCACTGAGCTGCAGGGCAGAAGTTGGTTCTGTTGGCACGCTGGCAGGTAAAAGCTACCCTTGAGTTTACCTGTTAATGTCACCAATATGAGCGTTAGTAATAGACTTTTCAGGACTTGGTTTTATTTGGTTCTTACTCTGGTTTGATTGATGTCTGTTTGGTGTTGTTGTGACCTTGGCTGGTAATTTTTTTTTTTGTGGTTTGGAAAAAGAATCTTTTTAAGACTGTTTAACACATTTTTTGAAGGAGAGTGCTTACAGGCCTTAACCTTCTTCCGGATCTTACTTGGAAGATTAAATCTGTAAGGTTCATATACCGTTTGAAAATGTATTTAAGGAGAAAGTTGGTTAAGACGCCTTATAAACTTTGAGGTAAGCCATTTCAGGAAGTGATGATATTGATCGGTCTCTTATAGTTGTTTTTTAAATTATGGTGAACCGCAAAGTTATTTAAGTACTTTTTGACCAAAATTTTGATATGTTGTTGAAACTATTGACAATGTTGTGGTAATCACTTGGTTCATTTGGTAAACTACAGAGTAGTGCCGTCAAAATCTATGTTGGTGAGCGAGGAGAAAATTGTAGATTCCGTGTAGGCTTGGGTTCTGTCCAAGATTGCTTTTTCTATAACCTTACTTAAGATGCATAAAAAACTGATTGATTGTTAGTTTGAGAAAATTTCTGTTTTTTTCTAAGTTTTTGAATGTTTATAAAGCTTTTGGAAAGTGCTTTGTGCAAAAAATTGCTTTAGCAGTATTAGTGATGGCATTATGCAAGACTGATTTGAGTGCTCAAAACTTTGTCAAGTCCAGAAACAGATTGAATTTTTAGTTTTGAGATATTATTTTTTTATTTGAGTCCGTTATTTGTCGTAACTGCGTAACAAGCAACACAATTTTATACTTTTTTTGTTTTCTTTGCTAAAGCAAACACTGAGTGCATTTATAACTTTAATTAATATAAACTTTTTTACTATTGTTAAATAAATTTAAAAACAAAATAATTTTTGAAGTAATACTTATTTTTTAAACACTTAATAAGACTGGGGCAACATATTTGAAGTTTACAAGAAGCGCTATAGTAGGTAGCATTTTTTAAATTTTTATTTTATATATTTTTTACATAAACATTAATTAACAAGAAAAACAATAAATTTTGCCGATTTACGCCAATAACACACAATAAGTTGCATCTAAAATCTGACATTTTGTGTAACAAATTTTTGGATCTTTTATTTAAATGATACGGTGCTGTTGTCATTTTAATGTTGGATAAGTTGTTTAACCAATAAAGATGATCTATCTATTATTAAATCAAAAGTTTTTATAGAACGTCCATTTCAAAATACTTATTAGTAGTTTGGATTGGACGTTGAGCATATTTTCTTAATTTTAGGAATATAAATCAATTGATACGTTCAGTTTAGAACAACATTTTTGGGAGGTTTTTGGTAATGAAAACAAAAGTGGTAACATCTCTAGTTTGCTATTAATCTCCAATATATTTATTTAAAAATTAAATTAGTTATTAAAAATAAAAAAATGAAAACAATTGTACCGTATGCGGTCACCAAAGATGATGTATAACTTTGAGAGGAGGATATAACCCTTAAAATCTTCTTTACATACGGCCTTGAATACATCCATTAAGGTTAACTATGTATCTAAATTGTTAAAAAAAATATAAATTCTTAAATAGTCTATGTTTTGGTGTACAGAATACCAAAAATCCATGAAAATTAAAGAATACATTTTGTGTATTAATAAAAAAATTGTAAATAAATTTGTTTAAAAGAACAAGATCGCTATCCAATATCTAGTTGTTAATAGACAACCCCGTTTTAGTTTTTGTGTGGCGCCGCCACTGTTACCGGCGCATGACGCAACAGTGAGGTCGTGTTGTCTGACAGCGCGCTGCTGCCGCGCTCAGCTGGTCATAGTGAAGTTCGCCACAGAGTTGACGGAGTGTGTTGTGCACTTGTGTTGTCCGTCTGTCGTCCTCAAAAATAATAATCGGAAGGCAACCTTGAAAAACCAACTGTAGAATATTATCAACTACTACTACACAAGTCTTGTCTGTGAAATGTCAAACGTAAGATAAATAAGTAATTTATTATGGTAAATAACGGTGGCCGGCCCTTACTGACTTACCTCGGCTCTAGTGAAGTGATTCAGTGCGAGTTTAAGGTTATATAGGGGACAACTATATAATGAATTATAGGAGATTCATATTTTGGTTAGTGTTCGCGATTTACTGGTGCGACGGTTGCAGTGATGAAATTGAACTAATCCAGAATGTGAACGATAATAAATACCGGATACGGAGTGATAGTCTCAAGAGCACCTACTCGATGCTCAGCGAGTCTATCACACAAGCCGTCAACAATGAGAGTAAGTGCTCCCTGTTGTGACAACCCTTTACGTGCTAGTGCAACACGGTTTTGTTTTTGTAGATCTCCACGAAACGTGCAATAACGATGATTTTGCCTGTCTTGCCTTGGCTTCCAACGATAAATTGGGATTGGAAGCTATTAGAGCATTGCATCAACAGTTGGATGATGATGCTAATGGAAACATTGATCTGTCTGAAACAGGAGATGTAAGTTTATCGATAATTAATATAGAATGGATACAATAAGTTATTAACTGAAGCTAACAAATATATAATATTTTAATTACTAGGTAGAATTATGCTAGACAATCTATGCCAAGTTTTAATTCAGGTTCATTACAAAACATTATTTCTTTTCTGCAATAAAAATGTGTAAATATTAAGAAATATTTAATTTTCTTCAAAGAAATATTAATCAATTCTCATTCAATTTGATTATTATGTTATCTAAAAATAATTGATTGAGTTAGTGGTTTCTATTATTTCATAGAAAATTGATTGTTTGCATAAATTATTTATGATTGCATTATGTAATATTAGTGCATTAAATGCTGATGCTTTAATTTAAATTTTTAACCATAATATAATTCAAATCAATATAGCTGAGTACAATTAATTTTGAAAACAAATTTTGAAAATTGAGTGCTTAAAAACGAATGTAAACAAAGCCTAATTGACTTAAACTGTTCACTGAGGCTAAATACTATTGTATTTTTATTATTATTAAAAAAACTTAGTAATTTAAATATATTTTTTTAAATGAATTTAAATATGATATTTAAGAATTACTTAATATGTCACAACAAAATTTGTTCTGATCTGATTGAATGTGGATTTATCTAATATAAAATCTCTGGGTAAATTTAGGGTTTCTGGATTTAAGTAGTTAAATTAGGTAATATGAATATCTACAAAAATATATACTAATTTTAGGGACATTTGATTTCAATATAGTTTAAAAAAAACAATTAAACTGTTAAGAACAAACAATGAACAGACATAGTTATTGTTTATAAATATGATAAAAGTTTTTTTATTATACTTTTGTGACTTGAATTTTATATTCTAAAGGTCATTGTGAGGATTATTGTTAAACATTACACAGGGTGAACTAAAATGTTTTAAGGGCTGTGTGGTGTGCAACCAAAAATGCACATTATGCTTTGCTAGACTATATAAATTTAATTTGTAAAAAAAATTAAAACTGAAATTGTTAAAATTTTAAATAAATAAAAATCATACAATTTGTTTCTTTGAAAAAGTGTTATTTATTTCTTGTGAAAATTAAAATTATGAAATTATTCTTTAGTTTTGCAAAAAGCTCTATACTTTTCTAATGTGTTATTTTGTCTGCTTTGCAAAAAACATTTATACTTAATTGTGTATTTTTTTTTTTTTTTAAACCTTTTTATTTTATAAGTGTCAAAAGTTTGTTAACTGCTAGCCGAAATATTGCTCAGTTATGAAACTGTCAAATGTAAAAACTAAGTGTAAACTACTCATAAAATGTTTATAAAATTTGATGAAATATTTTGAATAAAGTTTTGTGAAGTTATGCAAACTTGGATTTTTGTAGAAAATTATTATGTAAGTTTTCATAGCTTTTAAGATATTTAAAAAAAATAGTTTCAAACCAGCATTTTTGCCAGTTTTTAGAGTAACTTATAACATTTGAGATGATTGAATAATTTCTTCAAAAGCCTAGTTTTAGCATTTTTTTAATGTTCTAATGTCAAAATATCTAAAAACGATTTTAATAAATTTTGTAGAATATTTGGTTTTTTACAACTTTTATTTAACAACTTTTTTTCTAACTTTTATAACATTCAATATATTTGAAAAATTAACTCTAAAACAATGTTTTTAGAATGTTGGTATATTGATTATCAAAAGACATTTTTTAAAGGACTAACGTCAAAATATTGCAAAATACTTTTGCAGTTTGTAGACAATATTTTTTTTACTACTTATATTCTTTAACTTTTTTTTCAACTTACTCTAACTTTTGCATGATGACAAAATATTAAAAGTTATTTAAACTTTTTGAAAATAGTTAAATTATTTCCAACTTTTTTATCTAATCTTTTTTCTTATCTTGGAATTTTTAAAAAATAATCAAAGAATTTGTTTTAACTAAACTGTTAAAATATAAAAAAAAACGTATTTTATAATTTCTGCACAATTTTTGTTTTAACTTTTATAACTTAGATATTTTAATAAAACTGGCTCTAAAACATATTTGCAATTTTGACAGATATCGAGTCTGTCAAAATAGTTTTTATAAATTAAGTTTTGTAACTTTCATAATTTTTAAAATGTTTGAAGCTCTAAGAAGTTGTCTGGATTATGACTCTTAATTGTCAAAATATTAAAAAACTTTATATAAACTTTATTAAGATAATTAAAATCAGTTGAACGCAGACATACATGATCATAACCGTATTGCAGTAGCAAGAAAATATGCAAAACATTAATTGGCAGCATTTTCAATATTACACAAAATGAATACAATAGAGAAATATAGTTGAGTTAGAGTTTGAAGTAGATAAAGAAGAAAAATTGCTCAAAATACAGAGTGATGCAGTATTTAAGTCTCACGAACAGTGCCGTATCTGTAAGCAAAGGTCTGCAATGCGGAAGGATCTACAAACAAGGCCTTTTCATGTTAATGTCTAGCATTTTTAGACAGTTTTTAGCCGGATTTTGGTTCTTTTTAACAATATTTTATAGCTGGATTTTGCTATTTTAAAACTTTTTAAAGTAAATAGAATTTTACTCTTTTAACAGTTTATGATCAAATTTTGATGTTTTCTTACAATATTTTTATACTTTATTGCCATATTTTATAACAGGGTTTTGTTAATGTTGACATTATAAAAATAAAATGTTGCATTTTTTAACAGTTTATAGCTGGATTTTAAATCTTTCTGTCGATATTGTACTGTTTTATAACCAAATATTGCAATTTTTGTCTTTTTATAAATAGAATTTTGAACTTTTCAACAGTTTATGACCAAATTTTTGTTATTTTTAACTATATTTTGTTATTTTATGGTCGGCTTTGCTAGTTTTCATGGTTTTTTTACATCTTTCATTAGTTTATGGCCAAACTTTGTTGCTTTTTAACAATGATTTGATATTTATAGACCAGATTTTGCTTTTTTAACATTTTATGAATAAAATTTCGCACATTCAAATTGTTTTTGGCCGGATTTTGATTCTATCTGAAAATATTTTAATATTTATGACCGGGTTTAGTTATTTTTGACTGTTTATTGATAGAAATTTGCATTTTTAACAGTTTAAGACCAATTTTGGTGTTTTTGACATTTCAAGACCAGATTTTGGATTTTTTTGACAATTTTGTACTTTTTAACAGTTTATGGTTGAATTTTGGTGCTTTCTAATAAAATTTTGATCTTTTAAGGCTGGATTTTATAATTTTGACATTTTATATTCAGAGTTTTGCAGTTTTTAATTGTTTTTGATCATATTTTAGTTCTGTTGAAGAATATTTTAATATTTTTGAGCAGATTTAGTTAATTTTTACTTTTTATGAATAATACTTTTCAATAGTTTAAGGCTCAAATCCTAAGTAAGCTACAGTTCATGAAATTTTAGGCAAAGTTATCAGAAAAGCTTTCCTTACTTATTTGTCTGAAGCAAGATTTGTTTTGTTGTCATGACTTTTTCTATAAACTTAACACTTTGTATAAGTCTTCTTTGCTCAAAAATACAACACCAGGATAGTCACTAGTTAATGATGCTATGATATTAAATAACAAACATGTTCATACTAAAAGAATTTTTTTTAATTTTTAATTTCACATTATGGATACAAATTTATTTTGTAGTATAAAATAGTAAGACTTCTGGGGCGATGTAAAATAGCTGTAAAACGCTCAATGAAGAAGAGGTAGAATCGTGGGCTCTTAGTTCGGACAAACGTTCCCACATCGACATCTCCGATTTTGCTCAAATTTGTACGCATGTTGAGGTACCAAAATATGACTATTCTTAAAATTTTAGATTTCTAGGTGCTATACTGTGTAAATGGGGCTATTTTAATTTTTTAGGAATATGTTGTTTCTTTTCAGTTTTTGTGCTGTAAATAAGCAAAAAATAGTCAAAAATCATATTTAAAAAGGTGTATCTTATAGGAAATTTCCGTAGAACACGATCCCGCTCCTGGTTTTCTGAAATTTTCCGCGGATAATGGGAACAATACCATTTTATTGAAAATTTGATATCTTTGGAGACTTGAAATTTGAATATGATACTGCTGAAACATAGTACATTTGATCGCAAAAATTTAAAAAAACTGGATTTGCTTGCTTTAGGGTGAAATATAACAAATAATTGTTAAAAATGGGTTACTTTTAAGAGGTTTTTTTTGGATTTTCCGTAATTTTACTAATTTTTTTGTTTTTTTTGGGAAAATTTAAAAAAGGGACATAAAGATCGCGTTCGTAAATTTCTTTTTGATTACACTAATTCAATATTTTCTTTTATCTTTTTTTGCGAAATTATGAAAAAATTTAAAAAATATATTATTTTTATAATTTTGTACAAATTTTGCTTTCAACTTTTATGATTTTCCAAATATTTGAAGAAATTAGTTTGAAAAAGTTGTTGCATTGTGATAGTTTAATGGTCAAAATATGAAAAAACTTTGTATGAACTTTATTAAGATAATTAAATTCTGCTCAGTTTTTTATTTTTAACCTTTATAACTTTTAAGATATTTGAAGAAAGTAGCTCTGAAATATATGGTGTTTTCTAAGAAATCATTTTAATTATAAAAAAACATTTATTTATTCTTTAATATAACATTTTTTTTAAATTTAAATAAAGTACAAACTCTGTGGTTACTTGTGGAATATGATATCTAGTAAATGCTCACTTCGACTCTGTCTGCAAAGGGCCATTCTTTTGAGGAAGTTTTGCAAGACATTTTTGCACAACTGAGGCTCCATTTGGCGAATAGCAGCTTGAATATTGTTTTTGAGGGCTGGAATTGTTTGCGGGCCATTAGCGTAGACTTTTTCCTTCACGTAATCTCAAAGAAAAAAGTTTAGCGGAGTTAAATCGCACGCCAATTTATGCCAGAGTTTTGCAAAATAATGCACTCCGGAAATTTTGTGTCTGTACTTAAATTGTCCTAGGATTTTTGGAAACCCAGATGCGCAGTTCTGTTTATTGACGAAGTTTAGCGTTGTTTATGATCAGCCGGCATTAATGCGTCAGCTGCACTTAATAATAATAAACGACTTTATTAACAGGAAATATACATATATACAAAAAAAGTACATACTATGCCCTGCTAGCGGCGAAGTTCAGGTTTCCTATACATACGGAAACGACTGTTCTTCCACTTAACCCCATTAACATATTGTTTCATTATTTACACAGTAAAAAATAACACAAAATTAACTAAAACTTAAACAATTGTACTGATTTTACATATCACATTAGTATAAACATGTTACACCTTTTTTAACATACTGAATGCTTGATTAACTAACTACCTTAACGTAGCAATAAATAATTTTTAAATTTTTTTTTTAAATTTTTTTTCACAAATCTAAGATTATCTGGCAAAGAATTTAAAGTTTTTACAATGTTGTATGAAAAGCAACGTGTATAAATAGCTGTTTTATGAAGTGGTGGAGATAAGCGCCCTCTGTAACGAATATTTACATTGTGCACACTTGATCTGTATATAATTTTATTTACTAAATATGCTGGTTTATTCAATTCAATTATTTTTTTATAAAAGCAGGCTGCGTGCAACAGTTGCCTGTTAGCCATATTTAGCCAGTTTAAATCTTACAATTTTACACTTATTCCAGCACGAGCTTTGCACTTTTTGTATACGTTTATTATCTAGCGAGTCAATACAGTTACCGTATACAGAGTTTAAGTAATTAAATTGTGACAATACCATGGTTTCGCACAACCTGACCTTAGTTTTTTTATTGAGATATATACGATTATTATAAATAAGTTTTAAATTTATATATGCTTTTTGAATCTTTGTTACATGAAATTTGCACCTAAGATCTGTATCAAGATGTAACCCAAGATTTTTTTGCATATTGACAACTGGAAGATCACTGGAATTAATGTGTATTTGAAGTTTATTCTGAAACTTTATTTTATCACATTTTCTACCAAATATCATAACTGACGACTTACATGGCTAAGCCATGCTCATTTGAGAATTTTACTAACGCATTAAGATCGTCGTTGATGCATTGATTAGCTGTTTGATATAAGTTGGGGGGAAATGAATAAATCAACTGCGAATCGTCCGCATACATGTGAAGTTTGCAGTTCTTTATTGATTTTGGTAGATTCATGGTATACAATGTAAATAAAAGAGGCCCAAGATTGGAACCTTAAGGAACTCCTTGGCTTAGTGACATAGGCGTAGAAAAGCTGTTATTGATTTTAACTTTTTGTAGTCTTTGTAAAAGAAAACTTTTGACTAAACAGATAGTTGACATATCCAGCCCAATGTATTTTAAAATTGCAAGTAAGATATCATGTTTTACAGTATCAAATGCTCTACTATAATCTATTAATACCAAAACTGTCATTTGTTTGTCAATTGAGCTTACAATATTATCTACTACATCAGCAAGAGTAGTTGTACAACTATGACTTTTTCTAAACCCAGACTGATTTGTTGGGAGTATACCATTATCCTCTATTGTTTAAGTTGCTTTTCCATTATTCTTTCCAAAACTTTCGAAAGTACGGGCAGTATATTAATTGGACGAAGATGTTTAAATTCTTCTGGTTTAGAAATTTTAGGCAAAGGTATAATTATAGATTCTTTCCACTTGGCTGGAAATGTACTTGATTTAATACATTTGTTAATTGTAAATGTAATCATTGGAATAATATAAGGACAACATAATTTTATTATACCAATTCCCAAATCAGATCCTACTGATTTTGATTTTATGTTTGATATGTTAGTCAAAACATCAAGTTCGTTTATTTCTGCAAATTTAAAGAAATTATTTTTATTAATTGCTAAACTGTTATTATAAAATTTAATTTATTGCCAGAATTGATATTTAGTTGTGGAATAGAATTTATAAAAAAACTATTTAACTTATTTGGATTGTTTAGCTCAACCGGAATACTAGCTTTGTTATTATCCATAAGTACATTGTTATTTTTTAAGAATTTCCAATATCCACGTATATCATATAGTTCAAGTTGGTACAATTTTTGATTAAAATAAGCTTTCTTTTCCTGTTATGCTATGTTGCGACATCTCTTATATTCTGCCCAGTCATTCTGGTTTCTTGAATGTTTGAAAATATTTAAAAGACAATCTCTATTTTTGATTAACATTTTAACGTTAGCAGTAATCCACGGTTTATATTGTCTGTTCATTCTAGCTGTTTTAAAAGGCATATGCAAATTTTGCAGAGCAGTTATATTATGACTAATAAATTCTACCATTTCTTCACAAAAATTGCAGTCATATATGTTATCCCATGGAATGCTTTGCAGGTCATTATTAAACTGAACATAATTAAAATCAGAAAAGTTTCGATAACTGTAAAATTTGGGATAATTAGAATTAAATAAATTATATGTTTCCACTGAGAATCTGATTAGATCATGATCTGATACGCCATGCATTGATACAGAATGACAGTCCATAATTTTTATATACTCTGATGAGAGAACAAGGTCAATTGTAATAGAAGTTGTGTCTGTAATTCTTGTTGGAAAATTAACACTGATTTAAGCTCAAAGACTCGCATACCAACTCAAAATCTTTAGTCATTCTACTATTAATATCACTAACATCAATATTAAAATCACCCATGGCAATCAAGTTAGGCGAAGATAAAATTAAATCTGTAACAGTTGATTCAAAGTTTTCTATAAAATTTACATATTGCATAATAGGTGCTTTATAAATCATACCAATACTTGTATAATTATCATTCAATTTTAATTTAATCCATATTTGTTCTATTTCTAAGTTAACATGTATGTGGTTAAAAGGTATATCATCCTTAACATAAACGCTACTCCACCACCTTGTGTATTTCTATCTTGCTTATTAAGCATGTAGGATAAGATTTTTATGCAGTATGCGATGTCTGGATTGTGAGATTTTTAATTGCTGTGAACGTCTTGGGATAGACAAACCTAGGTTTTCTGCGACACTGTTAGCGACAGCGGCAATGTTTCCTTGGCGTCCTATAAATCTTTGTAGTGCTGCGATGAATGCTTTTGACGAATGATCTGTAACCAATTCTATGTGTGCAGCCTTTATTGAGAAGCACACAAATATTGCGACATATGCTTTTATTTTTCTGTTACTTCTTATCTGTACATCTTTTATCCAAAATGGCTCACACTAATCGACACCAATTATTAGAAACGGTCGTGATGATGTTGCTTTAGATTTTTGAAGGTTTTTCATAGTTGGTTGTATCGTTTTTGGCTTATGCTAGAATCCAATAACTTCTCCGTAGTGATGCTAATGTTGATTGCATTCCTGCATGTAGTTGTAATTTATGCTCTAATTTTGTGAAATTGTGTTGGCTGGATAACACAGTTTTTTGCTTTTGATCCAACGGTAGCAAAGCTTTCTGTAGTCTTCCATCAACTCGTATTGTTATCCAAAAATGGATTCAATCAAAGAAGTTTGCTTTTTCTTGGTAACTCCATTTCTGCTTTCAAGCAACTAATTTTCTTATGAATGCAAACCTGCAAGTTTGTAGCCTTTATATATATATTTTTTTTTGCTTGGGACGTTGATTATTATTATAATTTAATGTTTACCTATTTACTAGGGGATAATCCTCTGGACCACAGATTTGCCGGATTTTTGCGTGTTTTGCACACGTCACAACTAATTTTGATCGGTCAAAGAATGTATCTCTCCTACTCTATTGGAACGTCTTCTATTTTTTGCTATCCGATTTTATTCAACCAAGAGTGGTGGTCGAATTTGTATTTTGATATTATATTTATTTACAAGGCCTTTTTTATTTTCTTAACTAGTTTGGATAGTACAACTGCGGTACAAAGCTTTACGCCCGGTTTCTTCAACATGTCTCAAGCCCTAACTTGACCTCAAGCTAGGCGTTAAGCTGAAAGTCGAGCTTATTGCGTTGCACCAAAGCAAAATCTCACCTTATTTGCGTCAAGCAGAGCTCAAATAATAGATGCCGTTTTCGAGCGCTCAAGCTCTGCAACTGTCATCAATATTATTTTGTAGGCTTTAAACAATTATTTACTACTACTTGCTATTATATACTGCAAAGCATATTAGTTTTGATTTTAATATTTAATAAGTTACAGTATAATTGGCTTCAAAATATTCTAATTAATGTGTTCTTTAAAAATTATAATTATTTGACACATAGATAACCATCATGTAACAATTTCTGACATTTATATTTTATAATTAATTAATGTCAGTAAAAATTTTATTAATGCCCGTATGACACTGATCTATAATTCTTTATTGAATTATATATACAGTATTGGCCATAAATATTGGAATTTATTTATAATATTTAAAACGTGCAAGTAAATAAGACAAATGAAAAATGCAAGTGTAGATGTTATTTTTACTTACTTGGAGATAACATTTTTGCTAAAACCAGTCCTCAATTTCTCATCATGCTCTCTCAGCCCCCAAAAAAATATTTTTGTGTTGGACAAAAATATTGCAACATAATAATTATTTAAAAAAAAATTATTAATACATACTAAATAAACATAATCTTAATATTTTGTATAATAGCCTTTAGCTTTAATAACATCTTCCATTCTTTTAGGCATCGAATTAATTAATTTATTGACAATATCCATATCCATCTCGGACCAGGCTTTCAAAAGTTTTTCGAACAATTCTGCAGCATTTTTAACGTTTCTGTTTGGAAATTTTTGATCCAATATCTCCCACAAATTCTCAATAGGATTGAGATCGGGGCTTTGAGATGGCCATTTCATTGTATTAATTTGTTCCTCTTGTAACCAATGTTTTACTAGCTTAGAAGAATGTTTCGGATCGTTGTTCTGTTGAAATATAAACCATAGAGGCATTATTTCATCGATATATGGTTCCAAAACATTGTTCAAAATGTCTAGATACATAAACCGATCCATTTTTCCCTCTATCCTCTGTAATGGTCCTATGCCAAACGATGAAAAACAACCCCATACCATTATTGATCCACCTCCATGCTTCATTGTGGGACAAGCAAACTTAGGATCCAATCTTTTCCCTGCTGGGCGTCTTACGTGAATCACACCATCGCTTCTGAACAAATTAAATTTGGATTCATCACTAAACACCACTTTTTTCCAATCTTTGGGGGTCCAGTTAATATGATCTTAAGCAAACTTTAATCTGGCGACAACATTCGCTTTCCGTAAAAGGGGTTTTTTAGCAGGTCTGTAGCTCCTTAACCCTCCTTCACACAGCCTTCTTCTGATGGTTCTGCTCGAAAGTCCGACTGATCTTGATACATTTATTTTCGACAATATTTTTACCGAAGATGAAAATGGGTTTTGTTTAGCAATATTTATAATTTTTCTATCAAGTCGCCTTGAAGATTTTCTTGGCCTGCTAAAGTTTTTTATTGGTGTTAAGTTTCCAGTAGATGAAAACCGTTTTATTATTCTCGATACTGTTGATCGTGGAACTTGTAATTTGTCAGCAATAACAATTTGTTTTATACCCTTTTTAAAATAATTAATAATACGAGATCTAATCTCGGCGGAATAAGTTTTACTTTGTGGCATTGTTATTTGTTACTCTGCAACACTTATAGTAATAAACTAACGTCTATTCAGTTGAATACTGCCAGGAAACTGAACTGAAAAGTATAAATTTCTTTTGTTGCAATATTTTTGTCCATCGAAAAAACAGCTTTTTGCGAGTTGAGTGAGTATGATAAGAAATATAGGATTTATTTTGGTAAAAACCTTATCTTTAACCACCAATAAATAATGTTGGTACCTGCGTTTTTTGCTACTATTATTTTCTTGCACATGATAAATATTTTGAATAAATTCCAATATTTATGGCCAATACTGTATATAAAAATATTTAAATCTTAAAAAGTCTGTAAAATGCACAAATAATCATCAATCTTATTGTAGATTGAAATTTTAAGAATAATTTTAGTTTTTCTTTAGAATTAACACAAAAAATGTACGAATTAACAGTTTTTAAAAAATAGTTAGGTTATATTATAAATGCTATTACTTACATGTTATGTGTTAATTATAAAGAAAACCTAAAAATATTCTTAAAATTTCAATCTACAATAAGATTGATGATATTTTGTGCATTTTACAAACTTTTTAAGATTTAAATATTTTTATATATGGGTAATTCCATTACTTTTCGACAAATTTGAAAAAGTCGACCTCTTTGATTTTGCTCAAATTTTCAGGGATCAAAATATAGATGAAAAAATTGAGATTTCCAAAATTTTGGACCTTAGAATATTGCGTGTTCAAAATGACACACATTTGAAGGTCAGAAATTTTACAATAAAACGTCTTTTTTAGCTTAATTTGTATCTCAATTTTTGGGCTCCTGGAAAATGATAAAAAGGTCTACGATAGCTCAAATTATTCCTTATTACATGTACTTTAAAACCCTTATTATTATGTTTAATATCGTGGCAGTCATTTTGATATATTAAGCTTTAAACATTATTAGAACAAATGTCCATTAATACATGACACAAGTGATTAAATTTAAATTTAAACATTATTCCAAAAAAAAAAAACGTAAATTTAGCAAAATCGCAAAACTTTGCTTTCTTTAAACCGTTCTAACTTTGTCAAATCTTAACAAAATTTGATTCGCAAGGTCTAGATTTCCTCGTGTTTAATCTCTTTTTGAAGTGATCACACAATACTTATAGAATCAATACGTATACACCATTATTTTGATGCAGGAAGTTGCACATGTTTTCGCGATCTTCAAAACTTATAATTTTCAGGTCCCGAAAAAGCGCTGTCACCCTATGTCGATTTTAGTCAAAATTTCAGTAAATACTCTTTAGAACACAAGAAAAAAGGGTATCTATATGAGAAATGGTATATCGGGCATTATCAAGAAATTTTTAATATTCAAAAATTGTCAAAATCGGCAAACCGCACATTTTTGTATCTCAATTTTTGGGCCTCTGGAAAAAGATACGAAGGTCTACGTTGGCTTAAAATATTCCTTATTGCATGTACTTTAAAACCCATATTTGTATATTTAATGTTGGGGCAGTCATTTTGATATATCAAGCTTTAACCATTAATTAAAAAAAAAACGTAAATTTTGAAAAATTGCTAAATTATGCTTTGTTTAAACCGTTCTAACTTTGTCAAATCTTGAAGAAAATTGATCCACGAGGTCTAGATTTCTTTGTGTTTAATCTTTCTTTAAAGTAATTACACTAGACTTATAGAATCAATTTATATTCACCACTATTTTGATGCAGGAAGTTGCACATGTTTTCGCTATTTTCAAAACTTGTAATTTTCAGGTCCCGAAAAAACGCTGTCACCCTATGTCGATTTTAGTCAAAATTTCAGTAAATACTTTTCAGACTACAAGAAAAAAGGTTATTTATATGAAAAATGGTATATTGGGTATTATCAAGAAACCATTGAGAAATTGCAAGTCGTTGTGCTGCGTCGCCTGGTTGTAGGTGTTTTACTTTTGATAATAATATGGGTGAACATTTTCACTAACAAACGCGTCAAAAAAGTTGTTTTCTGTCAGGAAATCTCAATTGCTAGGGCATTACCATTACAGAATTCGTAAACAAAAATGATATTTGCGTATTCTCTATGTTGAACAGCATTTTTATCAAATTTCACTAACCGAACCAAAGAAAACTATTTTAACAAGTATCAAAAGCTTGCATTAATGCACACTTGTTAAAGTAATGTTGTTTTGTTTGTGTTTTTTTGCTAAATAAAAAGTTTTTTAAAATATTTTGTATTTGTTGACTATCTCAAAAACAAAGCAAGATAGACAAAAAGTGATTTAGATTTTCTGAATTTTGACGATTTTTGAATATAAAAAAATTCTTGATAATGCCCAATATACTATTTTTCATATAAATAACCTTTTATTTGTGGTCTGAAGAGTATTTACTAAAATTTTAACTGAAATCGACATAAGGTGACAGCGGTTTTTTAAGACCTAAAAATTACAAGTTTTGAAGATCGCAAAAACATGTGCAACTTCCTGCATCAAATTAGTGGTGAATATGTATAGATTTTATAAGTCTTATGTAATCATTTTAAAGAAAGATTGAACACAAAGAAATATAGACCTCGTGGATCAAATTTATTTAAAATTTAACAAAGTTAGAACGGTTTAAACAGAGCATAATTTTGCAGTTTTGCTTAATTTACGGTTTTTTTTGGAATGAAGTTTGAAGCTTGATGTATCAAAATGACTGCCCTAACATTAAATAGACAAATATGGGATTTAAAGTACATGTAATAAGGAATATTTTGAGCCTTTGTGGACCTTCTTATCTTTTTCTAAAGGCCCAAAAACTGAGATAAAAAATGTGCGGTTTTCCAATTTTGACAATTTTTGAATATTAAAAAATTCTTGGTAATGCCCGATATACCATTTCTCATATAGATACCCTTTTTTCTTGTGTTCCAAAGAGTATTTACCGAAATTTTGACTAAAATCGACATAGGGTGACAGCGCTTTTTTGGGACCTGAAAATTACAAGTTTTGAAGATCGCATAAATATGTGCAACTTCCTGCATCAAAATAGTGGTGTATACGTATTGATTCTACAAGTCTTGTGTGATCACTTTAAAAAGAGATTAAATACGAAGAAATCTAGACCTTGTGGATTAAATTTTGTAAAGATTTGACAAAGTTAGAACGGTTTAAAGAAAGCAAAGTTTTGCAATTCTGCTAAATTTACGGGTTTTTTTGGAATAATATTTGAAGCTTAATATATCAAAATGACTGCCACGATATTAAACATAAAAATATGGGTTTTAAAGTACATGTAATAAGAAATAATTTGAGACATTGAGGACCTTTTTATCTTTTTCCAGAAGCCCAAAAATTGAGATACAAAATAAGCTAAAAAAGACGTTTTATTGTAAAATTTCTGACCTTCAAATGTGTGTCATTTTGAACAGGCATTATCTAAGGTCCAAAATTTTGGGAATCTCATTTTTTCATCTATATTTTGATCCCTGAAAATTTGAACAAAATCAATGAGGTCGACTTTTTCAAATTGGTCGAAAAGTAATGGAATTACCCATATATAATTCAAGATATAATTATTGACAGTGTAATACGGGCATAAGACAAACACGTTTTTTTTTACCAATTAGAAAACAGCATTGTGAATATTGGCGATGTTGCCAAATCTATCCGGATCCTTGCAAAGTCGTCGTTTCTACATGTATGGTGCACAGAAACTCGATATAAGCTGGGTTTGATTCTGAGCTGAGCTTGGTCAAGTAACGTCTCAAGTGACGTTGGAGAAACCGGGCGTAAATCTTGTAAGTGAAACTTGTTTTATTGGTGCTACTCTGGTTCTTGCGGAAAGTAATTGTACTTGCGGATATTTATTTTCATTCTTAACTGCAGCGTCGTATGCTGACTTGCTGGCGTCCAATCCGAAGATATGTATTGACTCTTTTGGATACTTTTATCACATTTCTCCCGATTTGTATGTTGTTTAATAGTTGTAACTCTTTGCAATACTGCTGCCATTTTGTGTGGATTTACTGATCCATAGATTTGTTCCAATTGGTTTTTGTAACAGGATTCTTGCGGCAATAGTTACGGGCGTTATTAGTTTCAATGGATCAAACAATTTTGATACTTTTGATAATACGAGGGACACTGCCAAAGTTTGCGGAAAATGTAATGCAATACACAAATTACGTTATGTATATTGCTTCATTGCTTTTCAAGTTATTCTCCTTTAAAATCTATACACTTTTGCATCTGATGAAACCAATCTTCAAAACAATTTTGCCACTCTGAGCGAGGTACCTCCAAAACAAGTGATTTAAATACAGGCGATGAAAAACGCTCGCCACGCATTTTATTTTTGATATGTCGAAATAGGAAGAAGTTATTGGGCGATAAATCAGGCGAATATAGGCAATGAGTCATTAATTGGATGTTGTTACTGGTCAAAAACTTTACAGTTCGTCGTGCTGTGTGAGCGCTTGCATTGTCAAAATGAACAATGATTTGCCAGTTTATGTTGTACCTTCTGATTTCAGCGATAACTTCCGGCAATTAAATTGAAGCTTATCAGTCAGCATTAACTGTCCTTCGATCCTCTAATGCAACAGTTGCAACATGATCCGTTTTTTCGAAGAAACAAGCAATCATTCTTTTCGAAACGCTTTGTGAACGCACCACTTTTGTGGGTTTAGGTTTATTTTGAAACACCCATACAGTCGATTGCTGTTTAGTTTCAGGCTCATATGAATATATCTAAGATTTGTCACCTGTTACGATGTTATATACCGAATTTGAACGACTTCCTTCGAATGTCTTTAGCATTTCTTTGCACCACTTGACACGTGCCTGTTTTAGTTTTTCTTTCAAATTGTGTGGGATCCAACTGCAAAGCTTCCTGACATGCAAATGATCGTGCAAAATCGTATGTATTTGTTTCGCTGCAATTCCTAAAGATGCTTCTATCTTACTATACATGCCGATCTGACAAAATCATTTCACGCACAGCATCAATATTTATTGACTATGTGTATTTTTTAAAAATATAGTCACACAAATGATTTGTCCAAAAATAATGGACCAATTATCTGCAAATTAGACAATAAAGATACTAAAAAGAACTATTACTAGTGCCTCTTCTGGAAAAACTAAAATATGGTTTAAGTTCATACACATTTTATCATAAAATTAGTAACAGTTTGAATATTTTGCCTTATTTTGAAAAGAGCCTCTGATATGATAACTCTAATACGCTCTGTTAGGTTGCAACTATAGCCAATAGCGGCAATTTATCTATCAAGGACAGAATTTTATTAATGTATAAAAAACAATTTATTGTCTGGTAAATTGCAATTGGTATGAATTTGTAACTGATTTGCTAATTTGCTATAATAAATTACCAAAAATGTTGCAATTGTCTAGGTCTAGACAAAATATGAAATAGTTGGAAATGCTTCTGTAATTGGCTCAAATTTATTTACGTTGAAGTCTCATAGATCTATTAAATGATTATACAATAATTTATCTATTGAATTATGTTAAATGGTTCAAGTACACATTCTATATAAATATTTTATCTAACTTCATCAGTTTTCAATGTAATAAATAATAATGAATACTACATTATTTTATATTTATTATAATTATACGCGGTATTTATAATATCAAAAGAAATTTGATTTAAATTGAATGTGAAAAATTAATAGAGAAAATTATTTTCCATTGCTTCAAAGCTACCTAATTATAAAATTTTATGATTTTTAGATCAGTTTAATTAAATCTCAATAAACACATATAATGTTGAATTAACCTTGTATTTCTAAACATGTTGACCATCCTCACATCCAGCTTCTAGAATTTTGTATACTTGGGCAGTAAACACTATAATTTTAAATGTTTTTACTTATTTAAAGTGAAAATACTTGGATACTCTGTATAGTTATAATATTACAATAGAAAAAAAATAGAAGTTTTGGATCAGTATTAAAAAACGTTTAATCACATTATTAAATGATTAAGGTTTTTGCTTCTGTACATAATATTTTGATGTTAATTGATGCTTAAAGCTAATTAATGATAATTGCAAATTATTAGTATTGCTAATTTATGCTGATTTTTATACCAATTGAAACTTTCTTTAATAATATTTTTGCTGTAATTGTCTATACAGTTAATGGAAAGTATTGAATGACACAGAATTGATTGCAATGTTGTAAAATCAAGCGTGCATAATTATAAACTCATTTAAAATTTGATTCTAGTAAACATATTGCTGATAAACATACACTTAGGAAAGATTCTGGTTTACTTGCTTGCACATTGATAAACTAATATTAGTCATTATAATTTTATTATACCAGATTTACAACAGTGGAAAGTTTTGGATTTTTATCTATAAATATTTAATTGATTACAAGTTCAGTACACGTTTTTAATTATTAATATTTATCAATCAACACGTAATAATTCATATTTAAATAATAAACTTTGTCCCAACTATTTCATGTTGCACATGACTTCATAAAATTTCAAATAATTTTGAAATTTTTAGTGTCTCAAACATTCCATGAGTTATTGAGTAATTTACAGACAAAATAAACATTTTTTTGCATTTATTGATATTGGAATAGATGCAATAATATCATAATTGTTTTTAATATCGTGTCTACCTTGATATGTCGCGCGAATTTAAATCAGCTGATTCACTTTCAATATAATATACGATTTAACATGATTGCCAATGAATGTTGGTTTAAACTTAATTGTCTGTGCTATAAAATTCTACAAACAATTCAATTCCTCCTTGATATTGATTAATTTTTATGACACTTAACACTTAGCATGTGTGATGAATCATTATATGATATTGACACAAATGTTTGTTCCTTGATAGATTAATTATTTATTTTATTTACTAAGGTTGCTATTATATCTTCTATTGTTCTACATTCACACAAGATAATTGCTACAATGAAAATTTAATTGTTTTTGATACAACATTTCTTTGCCAATTATTTAATTATTTATTTAAATAAGAAATTATTTAATCAAATTTGATATAATTTATAAAATGAATTAATAATTTATTCAAAATCAGTCAATCGAATCACAGCGGCCAAGGGTCAAGCATAGACAATTGTTTCGGTTCTACAAACCTCGTCAGTATGCCTTGTACGACCACGGCATCGCATGATAGCGAAGACAATTTTGAATAAATATTTCTGTGCTTATGTATAATTTATAAACTCAAATTTAATTAAATGTTAGTATTGGGGCGAATGATTTGATTTTCTTTGATATTGCGTTTTTTATTATAATTTATTCAGAATACAACTGCACTTAAAAAGAGTAAATAAATTTACAATGACTTATAAATTAATTCTTAGAAACAATGTGCACTTAATTCTGATAACTCACATTATATACATTTTTTTTAATTGTCTATAGATAACTTGTATTACTATTTTAACATTTGTCCATTAATTGAAAGTTATATAATTGGTTTTCTTTTCTGAATAACACTATTTTAGTTTTTTATACTATGTTTTAATTTGTTGACAGTTTCAACTATTTTTACACTTAATGTTTTTTATTCTGTATTATTATTGTAACTACGTATACTTAAATAAATATTTTATCAAAGTTTTATAGATAGTTGAGAAAACAAGACATGATACAGCGTAGTCATGATTTTTATTTAAAATAAATCTTACTCGCTTTCATACTTGTGGCTTAACATAATAATATTATTACAATATCCAATAGTGAATGTGTTTTTTTTTACTATAACACTGTTGTTAGCTTTTTGTATAATTATTTATGATGTATGTTATCCACATGTTATTTCAAAATAATTTACTCTTTATCATAACCACAAATATGACAAATGTCACCACTGACTTTAAGTTTTTTTCCTTATATGCAGATCTTGTAAAAATTCTGATAAAAACTGATCAGAAGTGACATGAAACTTTTTGATAGGAGAAACAAGAAAATAATTGAAATAAGTAGTCTTTAACACAACTACAAATGTGTAAAGTGATGAATGGAGTTCTTGAAAGAATTGATGTGGTGGATGATGGAAACATGACTACAGAGTTAGCGTGGACAGACGCTAAGGCCTTTTTTAAATTATGTATATAATTTTTTTTAGTTATTATTAAATATTAAGTTTAGTTATTAAAATAGGGTGTTTATGGCAGGGTCGTACCTAGAGCAAAATTTCTGGCTGCTTTTTGAATTTTTGAAGCAGGTTTGAGAGAAGGTATTTTTACGGTCTTTGCGGTTGATTTTTGGAAAACTTAATAAGTGCATATAGCTTTTTTTTTGTGGCCGAAATTTTGCACTTGTGTTTGTCAAAACGTTATTTTGGCGAAAAGTACTTTGTTTTTTTAGATATCTGCGATTTTGTTTGGTTCTAGACCAGGGTGGCATAGAACATTTTTGCGGCCCGCGATATTTATAACACTTTTACAAAATATATTTATTTAATAATGGCCAAATTAATTAAAACCAATTTATTAAAAAAAACATTATTATTTGTGCATCCGTATATTCAAAAATTAACTGTAGAAATTATGACAAAAAAATAACTTTGATTTAAAATTAATATTCTTGCGCATATATGACAGATATGTGTGTCGGACTGTATTATTTTATATTTCTTTTATTCTTTTTTTTTTCAAACTTGACTATCTTGGATCTTTTTCGCTATCTTGCTCCACTCTATTCCTTTTTTTTTACTGCTTTGTGAGCCTGTTTGGACCTGATCTTTGTTTTTTCCTGTATTTTCAATTTGTGTTTTTTTTGTTGGTATCCAGTCTTTGTATGTGTCCTATCTGTCATTCCTCTATTAATGTTTCTATAAGTTTAGTTTTTAGTTTATTTCTCACTTTCGAGCTCTTTACTTAATCTTTTCTTGTTATTTCTTTAATTATCATTAGAAATCTCATCTCCATTGCATTAATTTTGCTTTTATTTCTTTCTGTTGTTGTCCAAGATTTGCTCGAGTATATTAGGGCTGGCCTTACTACATTTTGTATTTCAGTTTTTATTGTCTTTGTTATTGTCTTTCTTAACCAAGAATTGTCTTTTGAGTGCATTGAATATTCTTCTTCCTTTTCCAGTTCTTGCACCTTTTTCCATGTCTTTCTTGTTTTTTCTATTATTGTACCAAGGTAGTTGTAATATTTTACTGGTTTAATTATTTGTCGATCCAATTCTATCTTGTGTTTTGTCGCTACTACCATTGCTTTTGTTTTGCTTGTGTTTATTTCCATGCTTATCTTTTTTAGTTTTTCTTTGTTTATTCTTTTGTTTCTTTGTAGTTTCTCTTCTTTGTCTGTTTTTAATATCATGTTATCTGCAAACATTAAGATTTGAATACCAATTTGTTCCATTTTTCTGTATTCTATCCTCGTATATTTGGCTCTTTTTTGACTTTTCTTTATAGCCTCGTTTATTAATGTTGCAAAGAGTATAGGGCAGAACAGATAAATTATATTCTGTTTCAATATTTCACTTCAAAAAAATGTCTATAGCGAGTCTAAATCTAATAAATGGATATACAATTTTATATGCGGCCCGTGGAATTATGATGCATTTTTAAAGTGGCCCGCAAGATCATTTGGGTTGGCCACCCCTGTTCTAGACCGTACCCGTTTCTTTTGGGAGGAAGCGAATTTGGGCTTTTTGTTTTTCGGGCAGTGGTTTACGCGCGGATTAAATTTTGGTTGCTCAGTTTTTGTTTTTTGCGATCTGAAGACTGATTTGGATTTTTTATGCTTGGTGTGTATGTTACGTTTTTTTTTTTGCAGATATGCCTATAAATATCTGCGCTTGTTTATCGAAAAGAGACCAAAACTGAAAAAAAATGATGAAACGAACACGGTTTTCTGCTCGTCATCAGGACTTTGTGTTGACTGTTTGGTTTTCTGTAGCTTTCATGTTGTGGCAGATCTAATGTCATATCGTTTTTGCGATTTTTTCTTCTAAATTTGCTGTCTAGGGGTTTTTAAATAAGTAAAATCAATAATAATCGGTGGTGTCACTAAAAAAATTGTGTTTATGGTAAAAAATACAATAAAACTGTTTACAATTTTTGATTTAGACTTTTATTTTTATGACGTCTTGTATGTGGCAATTATAAGGATTTTTTGAGAGTACGCCACACGCTTAAGCTTGCACAAGAGATGCAACCTTGATCTACAAATTGTTGTTTTTATCCTTTTTAGATTTTTGTATAAATAAACCAGTGGCAGTTATGTATGCTAAAAACCAAATTGAAGTTACCAGGGTTTGAACGTATTAGGATAGACAGAGTTTAATTAACCGCTCGGTTTGTAGTGGTGAGCGTATTCGATTGCTATATCAGGGGTCTTGGGTTTGAGCCTCAAGGCCTCTATCTGGATTGTCAGTTTTTTTGGGTAAGAAAATATGTGTTGTGATTACGCCTTTTTTCGGATAAGCAAAGAAACTTTAGTAGGTCTTGTGTACTGCTTTTATTTTTACTTATTTCAACGTTTTTCTAACAACGCATATGCTTTTGATTTTTTTTTTGGTAATTATGCAAAATACGACTCTACGGTGTTTTCCAAGAGGTTGCGATTGTAAGGTGGATGTTATGAAAGTTGTGGCCATCACTTTTTGATCAGAAAATTGCGTCTTTACTATCATGGGTGCTGGAGAGCGTTTATGAACTCATTGCATGTACTCTTGTTTTGTTGGAGGATTTTATTTGAGTATCCAGGTTTCATCCCAGTACAATTCTAAAGAAGAAGTTTTCATATTGGGACAAAGCAGTCAAAATCTTCTTGTTTAGGACTGAGCACCTTGGGTATCGTGCCGACATTTTCCTTATTTTCAAATCGTAGAATTAAAAAAAAAAAACCATTTGTTTTTAATATTTCTATTTCTCTAGAAGGGCAATTCCACGTCTAGTGAGCAGTCCATTAAACACGACTCTCTCCGATTTTGCAAAAAATTTGAACACTTGTTTGGGTATCCAAACTATATCTTTATGCAAAATTTCTGACTTCTAGGTCACATACTTCACCTCGTAAAGTTCAACTTCTTTTTTTTAATTATATTTATTTTAATTGCATTTCAGCTTGGGAAAATTTTAGAACAGTCATAATTGATGGTAAATTTCCCAAAAAATCGAATGCAGGGGTCAGATTTTTGATATCTTGTCGTGCATGCGCAGAAAACGCAAAAACAGTTTTTTTTTCAAAAATTTATTTCTCAGATATTACCACCGATTAAGACTTTAAATTTTGGGCAAAGACAGCCAAAAAGTATGTACTTTAGGATGCTTGAATAAAATTTTTTTACACTAGTTGTGGTTTTTGCTATAGAGTCTCTTGAACGCACATTACCATATTTCAATCAAAATTTTTGCACATAATAACTTCTAGGGTTGGTAGAGGGTATCATTTGAGACACTTTTTATTTATAAACTCATAGGCAACCATGTTTACCCTAGAAGCTTGAAGACTAAAATTTTTTCAGGCTGTAATGCAATTAAGAAAAATGTAATTAAAAAAAAATTAAGTTGAACTTAAAAAAACTGCCGTCAAATTTAATTGGCTCTACGAGGCGAACTATGTGACATAGAGATCTGAAATTTGGCATGAAGTTATATTTTGGACCCAAAGAAGTGTACAAAATTTGAGCTAAATCGGAGAGGGTCACGTGAAATGGACTGCTCACTTGACGTGGAATTGTTCAGAAATAACTGAAACTTTTACTTGGCGTTTAATCAACACCAAATCTTTAACTTTATTGATGAGTTTGTAAGTTTGTGCTTTCAGAGGTCTTTCCCGTTTTGGGTTATCATGAATGGATTCTCTGCTTTATTAGCTATTTTATCGGAAGCACGGAGACCTACCTAAATTATTTTTTTGATATGCTTATCTTGTAAAAACTGTTCAGTGTTACTAATTTATTTTGCTCGAAGTCAAAAACCGTGTTTTCTTTCAAATTGCGATTTTGTTTACAACTGATCTAGCAATGACGATTATCTGAGGCAAAAGTTTTTGTTTATAACAAAGGAAATAGCGATATTAAACTATATGAAGGGGTTGAACTCTCAAACGGCATTTGTCTCCATAAATCCGGTATTGATTTACGGATATGAGCGTTTTTTTATGAAAACTTGGCTGTACTCTTTCAAACTTCACACATGTTTTTTAGTAAATATTTACACTTGGGTAAAAAAAATGACAGTATCGGCAATTTGCAACAGTTTTAACGAAACAATATGCATTAATAATATACAATACATACAGTTTACTAATGAGTAAAAAACAGAATAAATTGCACAATATTACATTAAAAGATAATTCAAAGTCTACAGTTCTTCAAATTTGAGATTATCAAAACAAAAATAGTTGTTTTTCAAAATCTAGTGTTATCTCCTTCTCCTTTATCATTTTGCGAAATATTCTTCCTTTTTTTCACACGAGTGCCGTACGAGATCATTTATTGTTTTTTTTTAGCATAATAACGAGACTTTTAACATGTCTGTGTTTAAGTATTTACTTTGCTGAACCGGTCTTGCGTTATTTTGCACCAGAACAAAGTCATCACAAAACCTCTGCAACATATTGAAAAATTAATAAATTTCAGTTCTGCGAGCGTCTATCATTGAAGCACTTTCAGAACTAACACGAGGATTAAAGTATACTTTTAAACTTGTTCTATTTTATCTGATGAATGTAGGCAAAACCTGGACTCATCAGTGAAGAGTATGGTACTCCATTGATCTAAAGTCTAATCGGCGCGGCGTGGTCATGAGCAAACTGCAACCTTGCTTTGCGGCGACGTGGGAGCAATTTTGGTCCAACTGTTAGTTTGCTCTCATATCGGCTTCTATCAATCTCCGAAAAGTTCATACGCTTACACCAGTATCTCGAACTTTATGATGATAATTTGTTGTCTTCATTATATAAATGATGATTTTGTAAAATATTTAGTTTTTCTTGCCAGTTTCTGGTATTTCTGCTCTCGATAAACTGCTAAAGTATTCTTACTTACATTGTGAAATCTGGACACATTACTAACTGTTCAGGTGGTGTAGTGGGTAGCGTACGTACTCGACTGCTATACAGAGGTCTTGAATTTGAGTGTCCTATCTGTAGGGTCAGTTTTTTTAATTAAGATAAAATGTGTTGTGATGAGTAAGTCTTTATTCGGATAAGAAGAGAAACTTTAGTAGGTCCCGTGTACTGCAATGATGTTGCGTGCACAATTAAGAACCTAATAATTTAGGTTGGAATTCCTGAATTTGCGTAGATATGGTAGTCTTAACTTCTGGCGTCGGTGATTAGTCCTGGCAGCAGATTTAGACCGACGTTAAATAAATGAATTAACTAACTAAACTGGACACATGACTTTGTCCATTCTGTAAAGGAGCTACAATTTTTGCACTATCATTAGCACTCTAAAGCACACTAACACACAGCTGTCAAGTCGATATGTCAGTTTAATAATACAACATAATAGAATTGAAATAATTAGGTATCTTGATATGTTTAACCTAGTCTAACATTTACATAGCTTTTAAAAGAAAATGTTCTAATTAAATTTTTTGAAATTGTTTTGCAATAAATATACGAATACGTACTATATATTCTGCCAAGTCTATGCAAATTGCTAGACATGGATATAGTGGATACCCGACTCGCGTTTATAAAGTGACGCAAATTATATTACAGCGGCCATTTTGTGTGTGACTTGATAGTAATAAACATGTATTAAAAACATGTTACATTTTATCATTTTAGTTGAGCGTTTTTTATCAAAATAACTTGTACAAGTTATTTACATTAAACACGCGCTCAATTATAATTGCACAAACGGTTGTGCAAGTTTAATTGTCAATTATGCAGTTACGTGTATGGCCAGCATTAATGTAATGTTGTTTTGTTTGTTTGTTTTTGCTAAATAAAAAGTTTTCTAAATAATGTGTATTTTTTATTATCTTGGAAACGAAGTCAGATAGACAAAAAAGTTATTTAGATTTTCTGTTTGAAATTAAAAATTGTACCTTAAGTTTCATTGTTTGTCTCCAGTTAGGAAACATCTGGTATATATATCCATTTTGCTAGATAACAATATTGTTATCGAAAAAGGTCGCCAAGCAATTTTAAAGTTTAATAAACATTTATTTTGAAAATTTTGGATTTTTATATAATAAGTTAACTGAGCAATTGCCTGTCGCAATTTGCAATCTATGAATGTGTGAAAGTACCGCCCTCTTATCATTATGCATGTTAAATTATAAATGTATATTGAAATTATAGATAATGATAGTAGTAAGTATCATTTTAATTTTCTCTATTATACGGTCAAAGTTTCCTTCTAATTAGATGTCATTTGATTAAATTAATTAATAATTTATTTTAAAAAATACTGTTATATGCATTATAAATTTGTAAAAAATCAACCATTTTTGGTAATGTTTTATCTTTAAAAAATTATGTAACGATCACACAAATTTTCATTAATAATTCGTACATTTTTATTTTACAATCTGTGTAAACTAGTTAAAACCGATTTGTTCTAATTCAGTTTATTAAAAATTAATTTGGCATAAACATTGAGAAATAGTTGGGAGTTAAATGAGACTATTCACACATGTTTTAGTTCATTGTGCCAATAAAAACCTTATTAATTTAAATATTAATCAGTAAGCATTCAAATCGGAAAGTATAGAATATAATAGTCCACATTATTCAACGTTCAATTTTAATAAATTTCAGTATTATTCTAATATATAAAGACAAAATAGAATATTATAAACATAGTTAGAATATAAATTTATTCTATAAAATCAAAAAAGAAAATTATTAAATCTTTTTTTATATTTTAAATATTTTTACTTCAGGGTGAACCTAGACTAATAATTATAATTATTTGTTTTTTAAATAGTTATTTTAAAGTGTAGTAGTGTATTTTTATTTTTATTGTAAAGAGAATTTAGACTGATATCTACATTATATTATACTTTTGTTATTTTACCTACCATGTACCTGACTTGTGCAAACTGTATTGTATTAGCATGTTAAATAAAATGAATTGAATTGAGGGAGTAGTATTCTCTGGTCTGCTCTCTTGATGCTTGCGGCGAGCATCTTTTCTAATTTTTGGAATATAACATTCTTTTTTTGGTGTTTGTAGGAGTGTCGTGGTACTTCACTGGAGTTTGGTTTGTTAATTTGGTTTGCGCCTGTGGTAGTAGTGATAAGTTTATCTTACTTGTGGTTTCTATTGTTTTGTGCCGATTGGCTTGTGATATTATGTTTTTATACTTGATGTGATTATGCGTGTGAAATCAATAAAGGCTACCATACTGTAATCCTGAGTAATTGATTTGGGATCTGAATTGTAGCGTCAAAACTACGCAGCTGTTGTATTTAAATACTTTTTTGCCGAAATTGTAGTTTTATAAACAGGAAAACTTCTAGTCTTAGCTGCAGATGTTTTAGGTGACATTTTCAATTGTTTAATGGTATTTGTTTTATTATAACCATGCACTAGTGACAACGCTAAATGGAACTAATCAGTAATTTATGAAGAAGGAGGCCACGGCTTTCTACGTATGGTTGAAACATTGTAGCTTCTGCATGTTACACTAATTCTTTTAGTGATGCTTGCATTCTAATGGTCTGAATTGACGTAAGTTGCAACACGAATCATTACGATTTTATAAGCATGTAAGGATAGTCAATTTAACTGTATTTGAGCTAAGTAGGCTTGCTTGTGATGGTAGATTCCTATCAGGGAGGTATTATATTATTGGTGAGGAGCTACTATCTTATTGGTTTCTTTGTAGTTTGTCTCTATTGAACTGGTTTTGACAGAAGTATTGTTTGGATGTCGCTGCTGTACCAGAGAATGTAACTTAATTTTACGGTAAGTCTGCGGTTACTTTGACACAATATTTTTGCTAGTTACCGATGTTGGTAATGTACTAAAGATTCAACTACCAAAATGTGTGGACCTGAATCTTGGGACGCATCATCTCTCAAAAGCCTTACCATTCTACTAAAAGCAAAAAGTTTAATACCACCGGCAAAGGAAACAATGAATGTCTTTTGACTTTTTAGAAAGAATTTGCAAATTATAACAGAGGTCTTGACATGAAATTGTCTAAGCACATGCATACGTTGTGCATTAAAATAACTTAACATTTAGAGGATGTGAAACTGATGATCGAGCATGCACATGCACAGTCCTCTCCCAAGCACGAAGATAGTTTATGCCCCCAACATAAACTATCTTGCTTGCTCAAACGGTGAGATAGTTCAGTGATAGAGCGCTAGCTTATCAAACTAACAGTCCAGGGATTGATCTTATTATGACGGAATAAAAACTTTGTCGTTGGTCTCAAGCCGTAAGATTTTTGGTGCGATGTAAAATAACTGTAAAACGCACAATAGAACATGGCTAGCATAAAGAAAATCTTAAAAGATTTACATCAACTATATAGGTTGCCTATTGAGACCTAAGTATAGTGAATTTAGTCGCATTCTCTACTCGAAATCCAGAAGACTGTTGACAACACTTTTCTTGTAGTTAATCGAGATTTGGGTTTAAGTTTTAGCACGTTTATGGTCTTGATTGACCTTGTTGCATCAAACTTTTACCTCCTTCCATCTATTCTAAACTGGGAATGCAACAATTATGCATTGCACAGCAGAGATGTTTTTTTTTTCTTACTAAACGAAGCATGGGAAATGCCGGTTGAGCTGGTTTTCCCACTTTGGACATTCCCACTTAACGACTTCAACTACGCTGTCTTTTTTGAAGTACGGTTGATGGAGGCTCTTTTATACTTGATTACCGTATTACGTTTCCGTAATTGAAAAGGATTTTTTGCGGCTGTTTTTTTCAATGTCCTAGTGGTGTTTGCCATTGAGCGTCCCTGAGTTTTATGGATATTTAATTTTAAGGTTTGAGGTGAGGTTTGAGAGGCTAGTAGAGGATCAACACTGATTGTTTCAAATGTTAGCAAAGCAACAATAATGCCAAAGAGAATTTACAGGAGCAATGGAATTGCTGCTGAGTTCTTTGTGACAATGTGGAAGCTATGTTTACAAGCTAGTGCAGGGTCTGGCGTTGCTGTCGATGCATTGTCGTAGCCGTTTTCTGAAATTGATGTGGACTCTTTCGAGCATTGCAAGCGGTATATTGGCTTTCTCGTGACGAATATTGTTTTTCAATTCTTCCACAGTTGCATCGCTAAAAAACACAACTGCTTCAGGGGGCAAATTATCAAGGAGCGTTTTGCATGCCCCTTGTCGTGAAACAAAATCACGTTTGGAAAGTTCTTGTGCGACTACCATTTTGTAGGGGTGAAAGTGAAGATCGTTATAAAGAATTCGGCGAGTTGAACGCTCCGACAATCGCAGGGCAGCTGCATGTTTTGAAGCAGAGCGCCTAGGAGATCACAAAACCGACTCTCGGACTGCCTTGATGTTTGCGGGTGTTCTAACGGTTTGTGTTGCTTCTGGTCTCCTGCGGAACACATTTCCAACTGTTCTAAAAGCCTCCACCCTGGATAAGATGGATCTCCGGGCAGGAACAGCTCGAGGGGGAATATTGTACCGTAAACAGAACGCACGCTGCACCGCAACTATTGAGCGGCCTCGTGAAAAGAACGTTTCTATTGCAAACACGCGTTGCTCTCTCGCCCAAAGCATTTTAACGACTGACGATGGTTCGGAATAAATCTCCCCTCCAACGTTCTTCGTTAAGAGCACTGCCGCAACGCAATTCACTCCAGTAGCGTCCTTACGTCTCATTGAAAACAGAAAGTTTCAGTGCCGGACCCTGTATGAGAGAGTATGTGGCCTTATGTCTTATGTAAACAGAGTACATGAATGTAACATATTCTTACATTTATGTTGACATATTACTATATTTAACGTTTGGGCGCAGTTTGGAGGAATCTACATCATATGTACTCGTTTAGGTTAAGACTGTGGAAATGCCTAGCGTGTGGGGGCCCAATAAGTGAAAAGAGTGTGCTAGTCTGTTGCGAAACTCATAATTTCAAAATTTTTCTTCCGTGAAAGTTCAAAGTCAATTGAAATTTGCTTTAGGCTGCAGGCTCAGTTGAGAAAGATGTATTTTATGGCCAATGGTGAAAATTTGGTACATCGAATTTAAGAAGGGCTGTGAACTGTAATTGTCCCAGATTTATCTGTTCACCACTGTACAATTAAAATGTTTTGAAAGCCATCTTACTACCGGATAAATTTTTCACATCCACAGCGCAATATGCCCAGTTTTGCAATTTAAAATGAGAGCCAAGCTATACTTTTGTATTATGTGCATTATAACTTATATTTAAATTACAATTGAGTTAGTGGGAATTTTTGTTATTCTATGTTTGCATCATTGCGTCATCAGGGAAGTTCTGCATAGCTTCTGTAATTTCCTTTGCTATTCACACAATTTTTTTAATTATATATTATGGATAGTGTAAGTACTGAAAACGTAGACTTTAAATAAGATAAAAATTATTACCCACAGATAAATAAATAATCATTACGTGCTATCTTTCCATTTTACTTGAACTCGTGTAATTTCCGCGACTGAAAATAAATATAAATACTTGACTTTTTTTGGACTTTTTAAACTGTGTTAAGTGATAGATTACTAATACTTTGCAAGTAGGTATCTTAATGTTGAGATTGAGAGTATCTTACTGACTAATCAAAATATTGTCGATGTGTAGCATATTGATTGAAATGTTTTATAAAAGGTGCTATCAATTTTGTTTATTCCTACTTTGACTGTAATGTTTTACTGACCACATTGTCTATTCATATCAGTGTAATGCACACTTAATGTACAACGCCATTGCTTCCTTTCGATTAAACTATTACTATAAACCATATTTGCATATGCATTACGTGATACCACTAAATAAACACCTACCTGCTGTGTACGCTTTTAAGCCGTTGTTGACATTGATTAATCAAACCCACATGAAATTTTATTATTTTACAATGGCTGTTATTAATAATCAACATAATACGTTTTGCAAACTAACATTGGCTTAACACTGTGGTTTTTTTAAATTTCATCCTGTTTGGAGAATTTGATGTTGATTGATTCACTATAAACAATATTACGTATCATTTCTTATTATAAGTATCCTATGAATGTTATCGTTACTCAAATATGATAGTACGATGTTTACAAAATGTAATTTGATTATTCGTTTTGAAACTTATTATCTATCTTTAATTCTAAATATTATTTAAATTGAAATAACATTTTTGTTTCAATCTTGAAGCGTGTTTAGGAATGTGTAATACAATAACATAACAAATATCATTGAATGAAACTACATTTACTTTTAAATATTGTTTTTACAGGTCAGGCTGCAACATTTTGTGTGCCGCATTGTTGTCTTGGTTTTCGGACGTTTTTAACAACCTTCTGGACAACTTTAATTTGTTTATGTTATTACATGTTGTACAAAGTATTCGAAAATGCTGGTTACCAAACAAAACTGAAGTTTATCTCTTTTGCTGAACAGAAATGTGGTATTACAACCAATGTTGAGTTTCGTACGTTGTCAGTCTAGAATATATTTTTTGTTTATAAATGTGGCACAAATACTCTGCTGGTCAGCAAATGAATGTTTGCGATGATAATTGCAATTTACTAGATTAAAGCTATCTGGATCTTTATTGTTTACTTTGGTTTTAGTCAAAAAGACTATATGAGTTTTTCAATGTTTAAGATGCTGAACAGAATTTAAATTCTTTTTTAGGCCACAAGTATTAGAGAAATTTATTTTTAAACCATAAATTAAGTCATGTTTGGTTGTTTAAATTGGTTTGTGGAACAGACTAGGCCTTGTTCCTTGTTTAATTTAATTGAATTATAAAACATGTTTGACCTTGTTGGCGTTTTGATTATAGCTACTTACTCCACTATCCACGATAGGCTGAGCTTTGTACTTATTAGATTAAGTTCAAGCATCTAATGAAACTTTTACGTTAATAGTATTTTTGACTCTACCTTTAGTCTCTTTTACATTTGGAATTATTAGATCCAGAACCAGCCATTATTTTATACCTACTGCCAGTTTGGGGTTAGTAGTTATTGTTAATAAGTGGTTAGGATGCTAAGTTTTTTAAATGACAAAGTGTTATAGTTTCGGGGCAGTAGGTTCGGTAGGCGAGGTCACTAGATTTAGCTTCCTTGCATTTGGAATAGGTAGGATTAAGGTATTCTGGAGTTTGGTGACGCGAGGACATTACTCTTTGAAAACTGGATCTGTCTTTCACTTGAAACTAGAATCCTGGCTTTGAATGTCAGATCCAGCTACCCTGCTACACATTGTTTTGTTTTTAATTAGTTTATCTTGTTTCTTGATTAACTTACCGTCCAATTGTATTTTATTGAAGGAAATGTCTCCGAGTTAAAAATATATATATAGTTGCTTATACTTACTTTATAAAAGTGTCGTTTATTTGTTTTGCTAAACACACAGTATATCAGTCAAAGTAACTGCCACTGGAAACGTGTACAAAAATGGATTAACTGTAAATTACGATGTTTATAAATATTCTCGAAATTGTTGTTTAGCTGTTAGAGGGACGTTTAACTGCCAGTTATTTGTCTATCAAGAAATTGGTTATCTCTTAAAACTGATATTTTACAACTCAAACTAATAAACATGTATTTATTATATTGCATACTTTGCATTTTTTTTTTTCAGAAAACGTCAAAACTGAAGTTTTTAAAAGTTTAAACTTATTTTTTTTTTTATATTATATTAATTTTAGGCTTACAAAACTACAACTAAGACTAGTAACGCTTATGATTTCCACGAAATTAAATGGTGGCTTGATATGTTGGTCTTTTTTCTGAACAAGCTAACAAAAACTGTTAAAGGGATCACGTGTTTTCTGATCTTATCTAGCTGATCTTATAAGTGTTCAATAGGATGGAGATGACTAAGAGCTAGCCAGTTCATAACAAGGATTTGTCGTTCTTCCAGGAAGTGTCGTATCTGATTTTCTACGTGTGGACTTGCATTATTATGCTGGATTAGATATCTGGTGCTTATAAAAGTTCTAGCAGGCACCACGGAAGATCTATTTGACTATTAAAAGAGATGCCAGATCTTCTTTCTACCTCCCGAACCAATACTTTATGATGAGGTTTACCTGCCACCCAATTTGTATATTGTTGAGCAAATGTTAGTTTCATTGTGAACCATAGGTAACCTTGGCTTGCAGACTGGCCTCTTGGTTCTTGGATTGTTAATTTGAAACTTTTTTCTTATGGATCCTGTACGAACTTGAACTTAACTAGCTTTTTTTAGGTCATTTGGAAGGTCTCTAGTAGTAGATGTGCGCACAATTTTGCAAAAATCTGTCTGTTGAAGGGTGGTCACACGTTTTTGACCTTTACTAGCTTGTCTACAACAACTTTCTGTCTCTTACGTAGTGATTCCAAACTTCAGGTACAGGTGATAATACAAATATGGAGAACTATTGCCCAATAAGTCTGCTCTCGCTCCTGTATAAGCTCCTGACTTGCTTCAAAACTGGATTTGTATCAACCAGTAGAGCACCTAGATTGAGCAGTACTAAAACTCAGAATGATAACTTTATTTGTCAAATATTTTGCCGTTACTTGTTTTTGCAATCCTACTAATAAAATGAGAGTTTGGACAACATGACATTCAACAGCAAATTTAGCCTTTTAAAAATGTGTAGAAGCTCAATAGCATAGCCAATATTTTGAGAATCAAAGCGGTTAATCTGTGTTGATTTTATGTCAATTATACTAACCACAATCTAAGGACGTCGCTGGTCTTGGTAACTGCACTATCTACAGAGTGGCACAGGCTATTACGTCGACGATCGGCACACCCGGTTCAAACTGTATTATGGCATGATCTGTATTCCACGATAAAGGAGCGTATATGAAGTACGTTGGAGATGGATGAAAAAACCAAACGGGATCTAAAAGAAAATAGCATCACTTATTCATCGGTAGTTGCACACAGATTTTTGTTACTCCTTGCATAGGTTGCTGGAATATGGACCACGAAGAAGGCTACTACGAGGGTTGCTATTTATGTATTGAGAACTGGCAACACTGGTATTGTCAGGTGAAATCTGACATTGCTATCGTAAAGTTTGACATTTTTGACTCCTTACGTACTAAGAACGTTTTGACGTGCGAGCACTATTTGTGTTGTTAACAGTAAGTTGAAAATTTCATCTCGGCCAAAAGATGGAATTAAGTTGCGAAAATGTTCGAGCTATGATTTATTATGACTTTTGACGTGGTCTAACTCAAGAACACTGCTTCAATCAACTGAATTCAACTTTTGGCGATGAAGCGCCATCCACAGCCACTGTATATCGCTGGTACACTGAATTCAAACGTGGTCTTAGTTTGCTCACGGACGAAGTTAAAGAAGGTTGTTCAAAATTGGTCGTTGTTCCATAAAATATTGATGCTGTTGCTAATTCAAGAAAATTGTCATGCGACATATCGCGAAATCGAGACATGTTAAAGCATTAGTATGACCAGCATACCCTAAGATTTTGCACGAACATTTGGGTGTTTGGAAGCTGTGTGCACGTCGGGTTCCACATTTGTAGACAGATGCTCAAAAAATGCTTGTGTGGCTTTTGAAAATCAAAAGACGGTTAATTCAGCGTGGTATACGACCATTGTTTGTCTGAAGTTTTTGGTAAATTAAGATACAACAACTCAAAACGACGAATTATTTTGCATCACGACAATGCGAGCTCAAACACATCACATGAAACAAACCTATATTTGGACATCAAAAAATCGAATTGATGGGTCATCCGTCTTACAGCTCCGACCTGGCACCTAATGACTTTTTTTTCGTTCCCAGTAATTAAAGATAAACTGCGTGGACAACGATTTTCATCGCCCGAAGAAGCGGTTGAGGCCTTCAAAACGCATGTTTTAGAGCTATTATTTTCTGACTGGACAAAGTACTTTAAAGGGTGGTTCAATCGCATGCAAAAGTGTATACATCTTAAAGGCGATTATTTTAAAAAGCAATAAAAATATTTTTTATAAAATTTATTTATTTGTTCTTTCTATTCTAAATACATAAATAGCAACCCTAGTACCAATGGGTGATCCAATTAATGCTTTAGGATTTTAAAGTGAAATGTAGACAATGTACATGTGACAATTAACCATTATTTCACAGTTTTGTATTTTCCGTTATTACAAAACAATATGGAACAATTATTCCCCAAGAATGCTGCGAAGTTATTATAATTTACTTGAGAGAATCTGTAAACTTGGGTTACTTGCCACATCATCAACCCAGTGAACAAACAATTCGTATGTTGTGAAGAAATTTGATTGTGAGTTTAGGTTATTTGATAATCCAAGAAGAAATGCAGCCAATGTTGAAGCTGTAAGACATACTGTTTGTGATAATCCAAAGCTGTCTGTTAGACGTCGTGTTCAGCTATTGGACCTTACATATGGATTAACTTGGAGAATGTTACGTACGGATTTAGATTTGTATCCGTACAAAATCTAACTGGTTCAAAAATTGAAGCTAACAAGCTTGGTTGTTTGAACAGCTGGCTGCAGATCTATTGTGTAATATTCATCGATGAGGTTCATTTTTGGATAAACGGCTTTGTTAACAAGCAGAAGTATACGATTTGGAGCTGGGACAATCTTTATGAGACTTCTTCTTGTGGAGTTATGTGAAGTCGAAGTTCTACTTCCAATAAAAATTGAGTTACAGGCCTCAAATTGTGAAAATGAAAAATTGTATTGATGGAATGCGCTATTGTCAACAAAGTCTTGGTGCACATTTGAATGGTGCTCTTTCGAATAAAAACAAAACATTTTAAAATTTTAAAATTTTAAACTACTAATTGAATCACTGACACACACTAACATCATCAGGCTTTACTTGCAAAGAGCAACTTATTCTTTTTCATTCCGATACTAACAGCCACTGGATCGTTTTATGATACCTCAAAGTCAGTGCTTAGATGCAGTCTAAAGCCACATTTTTTTGTTTACCATTCTAGCCATTGAAACAGCTGTCGGTTTGAACACATTCTTTAGAAACAAGTGACAGATATACTCTTACATTACAAATAATTGATCAACACCAGTCTATTGCAAAATGACAACTTTTAAAACAAATAATGGGTTAGAAGCAATATTAAGCAATTTTGGCGTACACTAGATGGCTATCACACGAACAAACCACTTCAAAGCATTTATCATTTCTCTTATTGCTTACACAGAATACCACCATTACTAGAACTAACAAGGATATAATGTTTTATATAACAACAGAAAAATGTTAACAGCTTCTCTGGACAATTGTTAAAAGATATTAAAAGCGTAAAGAAGCGTTTGAGATGTGGTTTTGGAGGAGACTATTAAATATTAAATGGTCAACAAAAATTAAAAATAACGAAGTGTTAAGAAGAACAAAGAAGGACGGAACATACGTTGAGAAGGGATTGCTTATTAAACGTTATGGAAGGAAAGGCCAAAATAGAAATGAGAACGCAGGTACAGCTATATGAAAAGATGGACAGCGAATCGTTAAAAATGGAAGATTTAACCTGTAAGACATGCAAAAAGCAAAAAAAAAAAACGAATGACGACTTTCATTTCAAGAAGACGAAACTTATCTTAAATGTTTTGAATAAATGAACAAATGCACACCTCAGTATCAACATTGCTGCGACAATAACTGATATCAAAAGTATTTCTTTCACAACATTTTACTTCCCGAAGCAACCTTGAATCGTAGCTATTTAAAATTGCTAGATTTTTTGTTTATTTGTGGAAGAGTTTGATGATAAAATTGTTTACTGCTTAGGTTATATTTTGTTTGGGCAGCATGTGCAGGAATCTCTATGAGACGCACATTTTTTTATTTTTTATGACTGCTCATGTGGTTAGCGTACTCGACTGCTATACTGGGGGTCTTGGGTTTGAGTCACCTATCTGGATGGTCAGTTTTTCTGGTTAAGAAAAAATGTGTTGTGATGAGTACGCTTTTTTTCGGATAAGAAGAAAATCTTTAGTAGGTCCCGTGTACTGCTTCGATTTTGCGTGCACGTTAAAGAACCCAATAATTAAGGTTAGAATTCTTGAATTTGCGGGAAAATTTCCATATGTGGTAATTTTAATCTCTGACGTCTGTGATTAGCCCTGCAGCAGAAATAGACCGACGCTAAATAAATGAATAAACCAAATGAGAACACTGACAGTATAGAGCACGAATGGGTTTGCACACTAAGAGATAAAGAAATTCATATCTTTTGCTGGAGAGACGTAATGCTAGAGATGATTAAAATCTAGGACCCAAAAAGGCGAGCTCTTGGCTTGTAATTTGCCGTTACTGCGACAAATTTTACCTATTTCAAAACAGAAACGTGTTGTTCAAAAAGTTTTATTTACGAAGGCTGAGTTTGCGAGTGTTCCAACTACTCAAGTGATTACACCATTACACGCGAGTAGAATACTATACTTTATCAATGACTGTTTCATAATAATATCTAACAATTTATACTTTCTACTTCTACAAAACTTTGAAGTGAAGCACTGATTGATGACTATTTTATAATATGTAGCAAAACACGGAAACACTGACAGGTGAAGGACAATGCGCACTTCAAACTTTATTGAGTAGATTTGATTGGTGTAACATTTCTATAATTTGCCGTCGATAGCTAACATGTTTCGGAGTAATGCATTATCATTATTTTCCTTATTTAATAGTAATAAATAAATCATAATATGCCAATCTATACGCTTATTACTGCACAAAGTCGATGTTATTACGTTTCGCGTAATAATGAAACATTTGATTCAACATAATAAATTATTGCAAACATAATTCTGTTTACTGATAATCGCAAACTGCTACCGTATCATAAAAAAAGTATATACAAATTTATTATTATTATTAGAGGTTTAAATACAAAATCACATAACAATAATCTGATACCGCACACGTATTTTTTACTAATCCCCGAAGGCACACGTAATGATATGTAATTATTATTTACCTTGTGCAAGCTAGCCCTGACGTAAATATAACAATTGTAAAGTTTGAATACTTCTAAATCAATAAACTATTAAAAATGGATTTTAATTGAAATAAGGAATTTCATTCAACTCATATAAACCAATTTGAATTAACATTATTGACCTTTGTATTCGTATTCATGTATACAACACTAATTAAAAAATGTATTACCATTACAATAAAAATGTAAATTGCATCATCAAAATAAAATAAATTGCTTATATTTAAAAAAAATGTATTTGCACAATACTTTGAAGAGATTTTTGGCACACCTGTGTAGAATCACACTGTAAATCATGTTTTCAATTAAAGCGTTTCAGGTCGTCCTACTTTTGAACGATGTTAAATATAATGACATAGTATTTAATAACTAAATTTATATTAATATAATTAATCTTGACTATTATTATGTGATAATTCATTCTAATCTCATCTTTTTATATTTGCGATTTTTTAAATCCTTCAGGTCGTTAGTCTTAATCACAATACTGCTGGCGAATAAATTTTAAAGTGTGATATTGTGCTATTTGTGGTTTGAGTTGGAGGAGAATGAGAACTTTCATATTGTTTTTGAACTTTTATGTAAAAATGTTCTCACTGCACAAATTTGTCGTTTTATTTTAAATTATGAGGGTAGTTTTACGTAAATTTTAATATTGACTTAAAAACTATATAAAAAATCTTTTATTTATAGCCACGAACTGGCTTGAATGAACGAGTTGAATCAAGGCATATGTACATTTATATCTGGACGTGTCATTCTAAACTTTGTCTATAACTTATAGAAAATACGGAAATTACTTTAGCAATTTATAATGGTTTAAAAGAACGATTAACTAACTAAACTATTTTTTTTTCTAACTCTCTAACACAGTTTGATATAGATTGGCAGGCAAAGGACCAATCTCCGTTTATAATGTTGGTTCAAGTTTTTTCAATCCTTGATCAATGTCGTACGTTCTATGAAGTCATATTTCGGGGAGCGTTGTTATGTGCATAGCTGTTCCCTTTCTAATGAAGTTTATTAAATGGCGTGTTCGGCCAAATGTTTTGGATATAAATATCAGCAGCGACAGTACTTCTATCTAGCATGGTCATGACTGTACGCAATCTGATATTATCATAATAGACTCATCTAAAAAATGTTGCGCGAAAAGCATGCTTGCGATTTGTTTGTAAAATAATCTGCCCAATCATCAATAACAAAATTGAAGCAAACCATAATGTTCTCTATCGAGCCGGGCAGAGACTCTGTCTTTGATTTCAGGTTGACTTAAAATATTTTTGACAATTAACAAATTGAGGAATTTTTTCTAAGTTAGAGGTTTGAAGGCGATTTGTCAACGTTTCTCCTATGACTTGATGGGCAGTTTGGGGAAAGTATGGTTGCAAAGCTGATACTTTTAGCTGTATCTCTAACCAAGTGGGTTGCTTTGTGCAAGTGCGGTTTGCCAATTTTGCCAATTACAAATATACAGGGTGTCCGGAAAATACGTGTACAACGTTTGACGACAGACTCCTGACGTCAAAATAGGTCGATCTAAGCCGACTTAGTTATATCCAAAATTGTCTCGTTTAGCCGGTAGAGGGCGTCAAAAAAAACAAAAGTATAACAAAGTTGAAAGTATCTATTGTAAGTAACTAAGTAAAACAAAAACATTACTTAAGCAAATGTGTAAAATGACCGCCATCTTGCTGAATACACTTATTAACACTCTTTAAAAAATGATATTGGACCCTATCTAATGTCTCGGGGTTATTAAAATGGTTGCCTGCATTTAAAATTCGCTGCAATAAATCATCGCGTGTGTTTACCGGAGTCTTGTAAACTTCTGTTTTAATAGCGCCCCACAAAAAGAAGTCACACATATTTAACTCAGGAGAACGTGGTGGCCATTTTACTGGTGCATCATTGCCTCTTCCAATCTATCGGTTGGGATATTGATGATGTAAGTATTGCCGAACGGCAACGGAAAAATGGAGCGGGGCACCATCATGCATATACCACATTTCCCTCCGAAGTAAAAGGGGCAAATTCTCCAGAAGAATTGGTAATGTGTCTTGCAAAAAATTTAAATAAATATTTCCATCTAACCTGTCTGGAATAACAATGGGACCAATAAGGTAGTGATCAATAATACCTGCCCAAATATTAATTTTAAATTGATGCTGATGATGTGCAACTTTAATGGCATGTGGATTTTCATCGGAATAAATATGTTCGTTGTGCAGATTGGTTACCCCAGATCTTGTAAAGCATGCCTCGTCAGTAAACATAATTTTTCTACAAAAATTTGGAACAAGGATTCTTTTGTTTCTAATAAATTGACAAAATGTAAGCCGCATGGGGGGATCAGTCGGTAAAAGTTCCTGGACTTTTTGTATGTGGTAAGGATGTAACAACTGTTATTTTAAAACCTCATTGACAATCGTTTTAGGAACATTTAACTCACGGTCTAAGAAACGGGTACTGGTACTTGGTTCTTCTTCAACTCTTTCCAGAATCATCTCTTCTGTTTCCACAGTTCGAGTTGTTCGCATACGACCCCTGCCTTCAAACTTTTTCTCAAAACTGCCCGTTTCCCGAAGATGACGCTCAATATTGGCAAATGTTTGGTGGTTTGGTATTCGACGGTTAGGAAACCTCTCCATGTAAACCCTAACACTCTGACGCCCATTTCCTTGACAAAACCCGTATACCAGGAGCATGTCAACTTTCTGAGAGTTTGTATAATTTTCCATTTTTAATGGTAAAATGAACTTGTAATTCAAGAATGTTGATCGTATACTTGAGTAAATTTCATAGGCTGGTGACAATTTGTCAATAATTGTCAAATTATTAAACGCCATAGCAACAAGGTCACTTAAAAAATTATTGTTACAGGTAATTTCTTTTTAATATTTACAAATTTTTGACGCCCTCTACCGGCTAAACGAGACAATTTTGGATATAACTAAGTCGGCTTAGATCGACCTATTTTGACGTCAGGAGTCTGTCGTCAAACGTTGTACACGTATTTTCCGGACACCCTGTATAAATAGGTTTATTAACCATTCTCTTATGAAACAATAGGAAGTGACTGCACATCTTGATGGAGGATGTGGTTTGCATTTTGGTGGAGGTAATGGTCCACTGGCTTTGATAATCTTAAGTGGTGCAATGGTTAACCTCAAGAATGTATTTATTTTTTGTTTTTGGTAGAGTAAAAACGACGATCTAAAAAGATTAACTTTGTGGTTTCTTGAAAGGTTCTAGCGATATGGTAGCTTCAGCTGTTGGTTTGATATTCTGTAGATTGCATCAATCTACGGGCACAATTGACTCTTGGTTTCTGAATGCTGCGGGAAGGTTTTATAGGGATACAAATAAATCTTGCCGTTGGAACTACATTAATGACGTGATGTTGAAGCTTCTGCTGGATTTGAAATGCCAGTGTTTTGCAGGGATTAGCTTTGAGGATGCGCTTGTTGTTTCTTTTGGAATTAGCAACTAGCGCAGTCTTTGCATTTTGTTTGTTTTTTTAAGTATGTCTAAAAGGATTGGCTTTGGGCGTTTGCAAAGGTTGAAGTGGGAGGATGTAGTTTTAGCCCGAAGACTGCAAGAACAAGTGGGAGAGGGTTCTGATAAGTGCAAATCTTGATGTTGCTTTTGGTGATGTTAATTTAGATTGCTTTGATTGCGGGACGATTGACGGTAGACAACTGGAGGCTTTTTTGTTGGTATCTGACAACTTGCTGATGACTTGGAGTTGTTTATGGCTGGATTTTAACGTGGCGGGCAGCAATACGGCGAGTGGTGGCTGCAGCTGCTAATTTAGAGTTGATCTTGTCTAGACGGGTCTAGTTTTGCGTCTTACTTTTGTGAATTGAAATATGAATTTTGTTTATTGTTGTGCATAGAACGGCGAGTAAGAGTGCCTTAGGTAGTGTAAGAGTTGCTGACTAAATATATTCTTGGGCGCTCCATTGCGTCCGGAACAACTGTCACGGTCTAGTTTTGTCGGCGTTGCTTAGCGACGGTTTTTGGGCTAGTGTCGATGCCTAAGAAAGGGTATTAAAGTAGGGTTTGTACTTCAGCTTTGGCTTTTTTTGTTGGGAATTGCCGCGAGGGTGTCCTTTCAGGAAATTGCGTCCAGGAGATGTGTATTCATTACTTTCCAGGTTATTACGAGGTCTTGGTGGAAGTCGCTCATTGCGGTTGGTAGATGTTCTCAGTGGTCCGTACTCTTCAGATATTCTCTATGGAATGACAGTTTTGTTCTTGTGTTTCTGGAAGCAGAGTTGATGTTGTGGCCCGGCGGGGTTTTGTTAATCTTCTGGTCACCCACTTGCGAATCATATGCTTGATAGATTAACCTTGTATGTACAGTTTGGGTAGTTGACTTTTGAGACGTTCTTTAGGAGGTAGGCGTCTGTAAGTCGTTCCGGTTGTGTAGAACGGGATGGTTGATTTTTTTGCGGAAAATCCTTTCTCAGATATTAAGAGTTTCTTGTGGTGACGGGTTCAACTTTAAGTTGCCCCTAGTTGAGCATCAATTGTTACAGTCTAATCTTGTTGTATGCGGTGGTTAGGTTAGGTTGGGTAGATCGGCACAGGGGACTTAAGTTGGACAATCTAGTTTATGGTGGCACTGTAGTCTTGACGATGGCTTGGACTTGACTGAGTGAAATCATGAAAGTTGGACCTTTTAAAAGGAAGGAAAGGGAACACGATGTGATTGGCCGATGTTGTCCGCCTACGGGCTGCGACAGGGCCGGTGGGGTTTTATTAACATTAAGGCCATGCTTCTTGTGTATTGCGTGTCTACAGCGAATGTGTGTTTTGTACAGAGCGCACGGACCGCGTACTAAACTACACGAGCTACGGCGCCGAATGAGTTATGTCTTTGAGGCTGAACACTTATTTTGTTACGGGTTCTTTTCTAATTGAAATTAGAGAAAAGTTTGCTGACGGTTCTACGTTGCTGGTGAGATTCCGTTTTGAGGTTTTTGGCTTAGGACATAGAGAGTTTTGTACGTGTACGAAAAGATCGACTATTGCGTGACTTGAAAAAGTCTTTTTTCAAACAAGTGGTTTTTGCGAAGTTTGCTTGTTCTGTAAGCAGGGATGAATCCTACTATGTGATGGTGATCTTGTCTTCTGGCTGAAGGGCGCAACGCGATGTCCCTTCAAAGGCGGGTTTGTCCAAGTCTGTGCGGACCTTGAGTTCTTCAATATTTCTGCTTGGACATTTTGATGAATGAATCCGTGTAGATAGTTTGAAGTTTTATCAGGTGTGCACTTGATGGAGGAGCATGATATGCGGGTAATTAATAATTATCTTGGATGGAGCTTCTATGTTTGCAATAATTTGTACGGGGTTAATTAGTTACGTTGCGTAAATGGCTGCTTTATGATTGGGTCGATGCAATCAGAAGTTTGTTACAAATTGTTTCCTAAAATTGTTGTTTATGTGCGGATTGTAGTAACTTGTTTGTATAAGTTGGGGAATTGGTTTGCTAAGTTGAGTAGCTTGTGTAAACTTGAGTTTAAATAGTCTTTTAGACTAGACGTTTAGTTTATTTAATTGACAATAATATAATCTTACTTTATTATTTGCTGATTGATTGATTTATTAATTGATAGGTATTTTTTTAGTAATATAACTGAACTTGGCAATTCGCGACGGGATCACCAGCATCTAAGTTGTGTTTGTCTTGTTAATTAGAGCGCTACTGACTAAAAATCTGTATGCATCGTCCAATCTTTACAACGACAATAATATATTGGGTAGTACATTTGGTGAAGGTGGTGAAGTTTGTTTGTTTGCAACCATAGAAAAAAATGTTGGTCAATGATTGGTGAAATCAAAATGAAGTTGGCTGCCGTCGATGACTACCATTAGAGATTGGTTTGTTGAATTTCTTTACGTGACTATTTTGAAAAAAAAAATAGTTCGACTCTTGTCATTTATTTAACCTTTATTTTGTAAATTTTGTGGGTCCCAGGTTTTGAAATAAACGTTGAGGGGCCTCTTATGCTTGTGGGCTCTTCCGCATTGCAGACCCTTGTGGAACAAAAATGAAAATGTATGACAACTTTGGAATACATGTTTAAGCGCAATTTGAAAGAGTTTCTGCGGCGTTTTGTGAATGTTGTCGAAACATTGATCTACAACTACATGCTAGAAATGGAAGAACAATCATCTGACAAACTTGCTCCAATGAAGGCTAAAATAATTTTTATCAACCTGAAAGATTATTGGGCCTTATTTTTTTAGATTCACCAGACATCTTAAAAAAATAGTGACAATAATATTCTAATAAATTCTAATAGAAAAGTTAGAATAAAAAAACAGAAACGGTAGATGAATTATTTGTTTTTTTCTGTAAAATTGTATATTTCTCCCATGGAAGTTAAGAGTTACATGAATTTTGCAAAGAAGGTTGTATCTTTTTAAAGAAAGAAACTACCCAACTTTTTAAATTGGATTGGATTGTTCTATCTACTGTGACAATTTTAAGATGGTCGTAAATGCAGTTTGCAAGATAATGGAGTTTTAAATTTATCTTTCTCTGTAACAAACTAATTTGAAATGATTTATTAACTGAACAAATAACGAAATTTTGAATCTGTCAACGGGATTTGGACGAGTGAGAAATGATCTTTGTCAAATTTTAACTTTAGATTTACCACGACCCGCAAAACGTCAAATCATGAAGAACATTTGACGTTATAATAGAAATTTATAAAATGGCAAGCGATATTTTTTAGAATCAAACACTTATTTTTTGGCTAGTAACCAAATTTTGTATTAATTTTAATAATTATAACAAAATTATAAAATCGAATTTGTATGTGACATTGATAAGTGATACCACGAACGAATATTCATACGTATATATTATATTAAATAAATTTACAATAAAACTTTTTGAGGTCTGGAGATAACTAGTTACCAAATATATACATAATCTGCTTACTTTGTAAAGTTTATTAATTGAACATCATAAAACAGTTTTAAATATTTGCTCACTATAAGCAAGCATGGGATCATATGACGAGGGCAGTTTTTTTGTCGAACACACAAGGTGGCTAGGCTAATGGTGCACCGACAACTCTTGCAGCAGCATATACGATTACAAATCGCAAATTATTTTATGATATTTCAAGGGCAATCTATGATCAAAGGGAAGATCAAGGATAGGGATTTTGTTAAATAAACCAGTCATTAAAATTAATCTACTAGGCATACATTGTTATCGTTCTAATCTAAGAGTCGGCTTTAAAAAAACATTTTTATTGTTTAACTAAATATGAATAAACACTAAGGTAGTAAAAAAATAATGAAGCAACTAAATATTATCAAATTTTAACCATTTAAATGGTAATTTTGATATCACATTAAATATCAGCAATAATTTCTATTTATTGTTAAGAAATTATATAACAAAAACATATTGATCATATTTTAATAAAGATGTTTTTCTGTGTCAATTAATGAATATATTTTCTGTAAGTTTTATGTCACTGATGAACATGGTAGTTCTCGTTTTCTCTGTAAAATAGATAGTCCATATATGGCATTAATGCATTTGTAAACATATTATAAAATTATAATTTTTTTAATGTTTGATAAAAATTTAAAAACATTAATAAATCAGTGTCGTACAATACAGACGACGTTATCTTATCAAAATAATTTTAGCTGTTGTAATTTAGCAAGATTAATAAAACCTGTGATGACTCATATAAATGCAATTTTCACTTTTAAGTACATGCGGTTTCTTGGGAAATAATGTAGCCATTAAAAAAAGCGATTGTTGCTGCTTGATTGTAATATTCATATGCAAACACTTGTTTTATATGTCGCGTTGCCGTTAACTGCTATTTGTTATTTATATTAGTTGCTGATACTCTTGTTACGTTATAATTAATATTTAGGTAACAAATAAGAGCAACTAGATACAGGGAGTTTGTGTGAATGTGGTGTTCCATGAGATCTCGAATAGATTGAATAAAATATTTGAAGCGGCTTTCTGGGCATGTCTGATTTATATCATTAGCCAACATGGAATCATTCGACGCGGCAGTTTACAAGGTTTTATAAGAAGCGTGGTTTTAATAGTTGGGCAAACTTGGGTTGAAGCATTTTTCAAATCACTTCTGTATAATATAATTATGAAATAAATAAATAATTTATTCAAACTTGATCCAACGATCACATCGGCCAAGAGCAGACAATTGTTTCGGTTCTATAAACCTTTTAGTGTATATAATGAAAAAAAAACTAACATAACAAAAAGTAGAGTGTGGTGTGGTTCGATTAAGTTGAGAATTTCTGGTAGAATAATCAAATCATCAAACTTTGAAACTGTTGCTTCTCAACGAAGTGTGACTAGCTAGTGCTGAGGCCTGAGGATAGTCACCTAGTGAAAACAAGTGATTCTCTGGGTCATTGAATTAATTTAATGAGAATGAATTTGGTATTGTAATACTTTGAGACGACTCAAGACCAACAACACGTCTCCTTGTCTTATGTTCACAATGGTTATAAGGACAGATTTACGCTTGAGGTAGTGAAGCCTGTTGGTGAAAATACCAGGAGGCAACTCTACGAGCGTGATAGTTTTTTGAGGAATTAAAAGGGACTAGATTTGTTTTCACATCCAAATCAATCGAGACTATACTTTCTATACCTCTAGATGTTTTCTACGTTTTTCTCAATGTTGGGTAGAAAGATTTACTCTTTTTACTGCACCATCGTCACCAATTATCACCGTTTGCCACTAACTACCAAAATGTACTACGGGTTCAATGCAGCCACTGGAGACCGCCAAATATTTAAATTTTTCACTCATTTTTTGTTAGTAAAAGAGTTTTGCCAACATAATTTTTATTTGGTTGTGACATACGTTATGTTTGTTAAATTTTTATATAAACTTCTTAAAATAAATCACTGTCTTCATGAAAATTTACGTAATTTAATAGCGTTTTCTACTGGTATTATATCGGCTCGAGCTGGTACCGAGCAAGCTCGAACTAGCATTCGCACGGTTTTCCGTTGTTGGGCTTGGAGCAGTGGAACAAGTGAAATAGTGTTTTGTGCTGTTTTGCTATGAAAAAGACCGCGATAAATTGAATAAAGTAAAAGTTGGCAAATAAATTAATTATATGATCGGCAGTGTCTCTGTTTACTCTAAAGTTTGCTTTAAACTAAAAATGAAGTATAAATTTAATTATTTTATATATGAATAATATATTAACACCATTTTACCTTCTTATCTGTATCAAAAACTTTTAATTTTAGGTATATTGTGTTTTTCATTTAAATGTTTTCAATTAATTCATCGTTGCTACTATCTGACGATTCAGAAATGATCTCAGCGACAATAGCTGATAAAATACTGCAATCCATTATTACAGAATATATCAAAATAATCAAATGTCAATATAGGTTATGTCAAGTTGCACCATAGTATGATCAAGGTTCTAAAAATTCGAGCTCTCAGGGAGCAATAGCAAGAATTTTGCATCAGTGGAAAACGACCAGCTTGAGCTTAAAATCGTCGGTGCTACCCAGTGGAACACGCACGGCTCGAGCTAACTCGCACCAGGGCAGCGATTCTCGAGTTCACTCGAATGCATTGCGTATACGCATATGTCAAAATATGCGAATGATATGCAAAATTTGTATTCTCGGTTTGAACGCATCGTGCGAGTACGCAAATTTGCGAGGGAAACGATGCGACTGGGTAATACCACTCGCAATTATAGTTACGAGTGAAAATGCACTCAACATAACCTCGATATTATTTAATTGAATGTCATGTTTATAATTTTTCAATATATTACAAATATGAACAATATATTAATATATATTTTAATTATTTGTTATTTTATGAGATTATTTTTTTAAATATTTATTAGAGTAAAAATCCAATTAAAAATAAAAACCATACATTTTGAAGATTCAAAACATTATTTTCTTTTTCAGGAGTAATATAAAATAATTTTAATTGGTAATAGTTAAATAAATAAAATAATTTTAATAATTTTATTTATTAACCAAAAATTAATATTTTTAATCTTCAAAATATATGGTTTTTAGTTTCACTTGGGTTTTTATTTTATAAGTAGACTGATTTACCTTTATAAATACTTTAAAATAATAATAATAATAATATGTATACCTATTCGTTACTAGAAATAAAGCATAATTCCTTATATAAAATATCAAATAGAAACAAAGAAAATTTGTTATAGAAAATGATGGTTTTTTTTAACAGTGTCCAACTAATATATAAAAGAAATTTGAGGTACACTATATAATAGAATGATATCTTCAATGCATCTAAATATATATAAGACAATAAATTATACGGCATAAAATAAACCAAAATATGTTTCTCTGTGAACAAAGTTTGAGTTTTATTTATTATTTAACAATTATTTACAATCTTACCTGTGAACAAAGAAACGACAATTAAAGTTTTCTATTACCGCTTCTCTATGCACTACTTAAATTAATTACAATATATCTTTTTATTATAATTACGTCGTGACTTCTGTCAATTAAAAGTCAGAAGCACGGCCAACTTAAATCAAAGAAAGTATACTTTCGTTACATCTCCCCCCCCCCCCCCCCTCTCATGGTAAGATTTCTTGGACATATTTTCTCTATAAATCATCTATATCATCTTCTTCTGTTGGTATTAGTTTTGATATATGGAATAAACTTGTTTCTGACTTTTTCTTGTTAGTCTTGACTTTGTATAGAGTGTTTGATATTTTTTCTATTATTTCGAATGGTCCTATTCTAAGATGGTCTAGCTTTTTTCTATTTAGTCTGTTGCCATTTTCGATATATACCATGTCTCCTGCACTGTACTCATGATGTTTTCTATTTTTATCATAAAGTTTTTTATTGTAATTATGTGATTTTATTGATCTCTCTAACGCTAATTTTTTATCATTAGACCAATCATCTTTGTTTTTTTTTCCTTTTTAATTCTTCTGGTATGACACTTGTGTCCGTGCCATTTAATAAATACTCTGGTGCAAAACTAGTGACTGAGTGTTCTATCTTATTATATCTATCTACACATTCTCTAGCAACCGTTGTCCAAGCTCTTTTGTTTTCTTTTTCATTTATTTTACATCTTATTTTATTGACTAGAGTCTGGTTTAGTCTCTCGTTTAAGCCATTTGAAAATGGTGCATTAACTGCTGTAAATGTCAGTTTAACGTTCTTTTTTTCTAGGAATTCTTTAAATTCTTTTGAGTTTATTCCCGGATATTGATCCGTTAGTATCATTCCAATTTTTTCCGTTTCTAACACGTTTTGAGCTAACTTTATAAAATCTGTGGCGTTTTGTGTCTTTGAGGTTGAAACAAATGCGTATCTCGTGTAGTGGTCGACGAGTAAGTGAAGGTATTTTTTTGTTGATCTTTGTCCTCCAAATCCTCCAATGGTATCTATAGACATTATTTCATATGGTTCAGTGGCTGGTCCTAAGTGAGACATTAATCCAAATTTGCTTTGGCCTCTTGTTTTATTTTTTATGCATATGTCACAATCTTTACATATTTTCTTAATGTTTTCTATTAAATTCTTTGATGTATAGTAGGGACATATTCTGTATATAGTTTGTCTAATGCCTGTATGGCACCATTCCCTATGTATGTCTTTTATTAATTTGATGCTAAATTCTTCTGATAAGATTATTTTCTCCTTATTTCTAACTTTCTTATAAAATATTCCGTTATTTCTTATTAGTTTTGATTTCATCTTTCGAATTATTTCGTTTTTTTCTTGATCCGTTCTTATTTCATCTGTTTGTGTCAGGTTTACTATTGTTAGAACCTCTTCAGTGTTTTCAGACGGTTCTAGTACTGGATTTCGGCTTAAGCAGTCCGCTTCAGCGTTATCTTTACCAGGTACATATTTTATTTGGAAGTTATATTGTGACAAATAATAGGTTAACTCACCTAATTCTTCGTCTGTTCTTGCTTTTATGTTCAAATTTTCAAGCGGTTTGTGATCTGAGTATACCTCAAACCATCTTCCAATCAACCAATGTTGCCAATATTTTACTGCTTCTTTGATTGCCAAGCACTCCAGATATATTGCTTTCTTTCTTTTTTGTACCTCATTCAATTTTTTTGAGAAATATGCTACAGGTTTTTCTCGTCCATCTATTTGTAATTGCTTTAGTATTGCCCCAATTCCTTCTAGCGATGCATCTGTGTAAATTTTTATTGGCAAATCCTTATCAAATATTTCTAATACCGGTTGAGAACATAATAATTTCTTCATTTCTGTAAAAGCCTTCTCACATTCTTCTGACCATATAAATTTTGTTTCTTTTCTTAATAATTTATGTAATGGATCCAACGTTATTGAGCTATTTGGTATGTATTCATGGTAAAAATTAATCTTTCCTAAAAATTGTCTAATATTTTTTTGAGTTTTGGGAGTTGGAAAATTTTGAATTGAAATTAGATTGTCTTTTATTGGTCTTACTGTGTTATTTTCTATGATATGGCCCAGGTATTTTACAGAGTTTGCTGCAAATGAGCATTTTTTGAATTTTAATCTAAATCCTTCTCTTATAATTGCTGCTAATACCTGTTCTATATGTCTGATATGTTCTTCAAAAGTTTGTGAATAAATTAATATATCGTCAATATAATTTTCTGTAAATTCTCTCAATTTATTTTTTCTTAATATGCTACTCAAAATCCTTTGGAATATTGCTGGTGCCGTTTTTAGACCAAATGGTAAACACGTCCATTGATATTGTCCTTCTTGCGTTACGAAACCAGTCTTTTTTTTGTCCTCGATTCGGAGTGGAATTGACCAAAAGGCAGAGTTTATATCCAGTGTTGTAAAATATTTGCAGTTTCTAGTTTTAATTATTAGGTCATCTATAAGTGGAAATGGTTGAGCTTGTGGTACAATATTCTTGTTTAGATCTCTAAAATCAATACACAGGCGATTTTTCCTTCCTTCGTCTCTTTTATACGCCAGTGTTACAGGTGCGGCAAATGGACTGTAGGATTCTTCAATCAAATTCTTTTCTAATAGCATTGCCACTTGTGTTTCTATTTCTTTTTTATCTTCTATTGTACACCTGTATGGTCTTTTACTACAATATTTGTCTACTATTAATTCGATTCTTGCCTCATAATCTTTTACCGTGCCAATATCGTATTTGTCTTTTGCAAATACACTTTTATATTTTTCAATAATTTTTTCTATTTTATTTTTTTTTGTATTATCTAGATGTTCTAGTCTTATCTGAAAGTCATCTTTCTCTATGTGTTCATTAAAATTAACTGAATATTGTTCAATTTTATTATCCAATTTTTTTTGTAATATTTGTAGATTCTCATTTTGAATTAATCTGAATTTCTTTATCATATCTAATCCTACGAGGAAATCTTCAACATCGTCTCTCTCTGTAATGAATACATCAATGTATTCCTCTATGTCAAAGATTTTTACTTTCATAGTTATTAAACCTTTTGTTTGTGTCACACCATTGACTGTTTTTAAAAATATTTTATTTACATCTTTTGCCTTCCTCTTTATTCTAACTAATTTTGGATTTATTAGGGAGACTTGGGAACCTGAATCATATGTTCCGTTTACCTCTAATTTATCTTCTAATAATATTTTTAGTTTAATCAATGGTGTGATTATTCGTTTTTTGATTCTGTATTTAGATTTACTTCTATGACTGAGTTACTCTCTATTACTCCACCTTCTTTTCTTTCTTTATTCTTGAACCAACATGAGTTTTCAGGATGATATCTAACACCTTTATTTAAGTTTTCACAATTTTTACATGGCTGTTTTCCTTCAAATCTTTTCTTGTTATCATATTTATCATCTTTCTTTTTCGTAAAACTATTTTTATTTACTAAATTTTCACATTTTCTGATGTCATGCAATAATTCAGTTGACTTTTTACAATTTTCTTTATCTATCTTATTTCTAACCAACTCAGGTAATCCTGCTGCTATAAGCAACACTAGAGTCTTTGAACTAATATCATTGTCCATATCTAGTAGTAGCTTCTCTTTTCTTATAGCATATTCAATCAATGAACCTTCTTTATACCTATAATATATAGCGTACATTCCTGTACTCCATCCATTGTCTGCAAATGACTCCAGAAATCTCTCTTTCCATTCAGACCATCGAGCTTCCATTGTCAATATTGTGAGAGTTGCTGAGTGCCAATCTGAACATGACTTATCCAAGACTAGCCTTAATATCTCAATCTTTATATTATCTTCATTGATTTCAAACCTTTTACATTCTTTTTCAAATGTTTCTAGCCATTGTTTTGCATTTGAATTTTTACATGTAAATTTTTCAATCATAAACTTTTCTGTTATGTGTTTTAAATTAAGTTGACTTTCTTTCTTCTGAGTTGATTCTACTACGTCTGTTTTTATTATTTGTTCTAAATATAAGTTATTAAACATTATATTACTATCTTCATCAAAATATTTCTGTTCCATTTCCTTTGTTAGTGTGATCCACACTGTTCTGTTTTGACCTCTTTGAGTAAGACTTTTTTTAACTCTTTTATAAACGTCTGTGTTCATCAGTTCTTCATGTTCGCTTATAAATCCCATTTCCTGTGGCAACACATATTCCTTCTTTTCCTCTGTTGTAATTGAAGTTATGGCAACAATACTTGTCTTCTTGTCCCTCGGCGATACCACATATTGGAATGCAAACTGCAATTTTCTTGTCATTATAAACAAAAATTGTCGTTTTATAAGACAATAAATTATACGGCATAAAATAAACCAAAATATGTTTCTCTGTGAACAAAGTTTGAGTTTTATTTATTATTTAACAATTATTTACAATCTTACCTGTGAACAAAGAAACGACAATTAAAGTTTTCTATTACCGCTTCTCTATGCACTACTTAAATTAATTACAATATATCTTTTTATTATAATTACGTCGTGACTTCTGTCAATTAAAAGTCAGAAGCACGGCCAACTTAAATCAAAGAAAGTATACTTTCGTTACATATATATGTAACAAAATTATTACACAATACTTTATTACATAAATATAATACAAAGGTTATATTTCAACAATATTTTAATTGTTTATAATGTCACCAAATGTCATGGAAGACGTCAAGTCCTACTTCATATCAGCTGTTCATGTCTAAATAACAGAGGTGCGATTCCGATAGAACGGTGCTAAAATTGTAGCAAGTTTGTTCAAATAAGCTTAAATTCAGAGAAAAAAGCGACAAAAAATGTTAAACCAATGTGTAAGAATATATACGACGATTTAGGAAGTGCGAGAGAGATGCTTTAAATCACTTTAAATGCCGTAAAAATTGGTGGTGGGGGAAGCGAAAATTTAGTCGTCAATTCATCTAAATCGTGATTTACTTTTTGATGACATTCATTATTTTTAGGTTATCTACTTGTCAAAGTGACTTTTGTGTTGTGTACCAATTAAAGTGTTGTGGATGTTGTGTTGTATCTATTGTGTTAAATGTAATGCTAGTGTTAAATGTGAATTGTGTTTGTAATACATAAATATTTTATATTAATTGTATATTTTGCTTATTTGAATATATTTATTATTAATAAGTAATCTATAGTTTATTTTTTATTACTATTTATTTAGGTTTATAATTTATTAAAAGAAAAATTAAGATAAGTAGAAAAGGTTTGTTCTTATTGTATAATATTACAATTTTAATGAAGCCCAATTTGGAAAAATTAAAATTTTGTGATGCTCGACAAACTACATATTTCAAACGCAATTAACGCAGCATGTTGGAAAAATATCTGCCAGATAAATTTGAGTCAGTTTTGCAGAGTAAAGAGAGGAAAAGCTTCATAAATTTGTAATAGAAGCCAAAGCAGTTTCAAAGAAACACCAATATATTCATTGATGCTGTCTACCGTTCATAGCAATCTTGTGGTTATTCTTATTGTTTAGTTTAACATAGTACATTCTTTAATATATTTATTATAAATATTGTTATTATATTCTAGGTTTTTATTAGTGAGAAAAAAATGTTTTTTTTTAATAGTTTATTAAATATATTTATTTTGTAGCAAGAACCTATGATTTTTACCAACATTTTACTGATTTTTTATACGTTTTATGTTTTCATTTAGTTTTTGCATTTTTTATTAAACATTTACTCTTTCTATGAAACATATAAAGTATAATATGTATCAAATGTTTATAAATTTTATCAAGCGTTCCTTATTTTTAAAACGCATTAACAGTTACTTAGCATTTAAAATTATTTATGAACCATTTAAGACTATTAGTTTCTTTTTTGCAGGCAAACATTTTTAACTAAAATTTGTTTTTAATAAGCATTTAATAATCTGCAATTACAATTTTTAATCGAAATAATGTATCGTACAAATTGATAAACATTTTGTAGCTTAAAAACAACATGAAATCTAAGAATTCAAATGTTTGTTATTTAAATGGCAAGTTATTATTTTAATAATATAGTAGAAAAATAGCAGCTAGATAAATTTGCACTAGAAGCCTTAGAAACACCAATTACTTTATCGATGCTGTTTACCGTACATAGCATAGCATTCTTATTATAATTATTATTGCTTAGTTTAACATAGTTCTTTAATATATTTATTATAATTATTATTACTGTTACCGATATCTTGCTAGGCATTTATTAGTTAGAAAATATGATTTTATATTTTTTAATCGTTCATCTAGTATATTTATACTGTTTTTGTTTTATTCATCATTTTATAGGAAGAATCTATTATTTTAAACCTTGCATTTACTAGTTTTATTAAACGATTCATATTTTTAATAAGCATTTGCACATTTTATTGAACTTTTACTTTTTATCGAACAATTACTTTTTTTATCAAACGTTTATAAATTTTATCAAGCGTTTCTTATTTTTAAAACTATATTTATCCAGCGTTTGAAATAAGTTATGTCTATTTATGATTATTAGCATTTATCTTTTTTGTGCAAGTTATATTTTTATCGACCATTTTAAATTGTTCTATCTACCAATTATTTAATTTGTAGGTTAAAATAAACATCAAATATATCACACATAATTATTTCAAAATCATCATATTTATAATAACAAAGAAGCTGTGTTAATATGGAGTAATTATTTATAGGGTTAATTTTTAATTAATATTTATATTTTAATTATTGTTTTGTTTTTTTTTACATTAAGTTTTGCTCAAATTCAAAATTCCCGCGTTTACAGTTTGTGGACGCCTACGCATAAATACGATGTGATTGGTTACTACTATAATAGAATGATGTGTGAACGCCACCATTAAAAAGCAAACATTTTTCGAATCGGCGGCCGGTTGACAGCTATCGGAATCCCAACTCAGATTATAAACAACGTGAAGCTGGCAACTTATTAAATCACACGCATTTTTACAGTGTTGACAAGTTGTCATCGCAATTGCGTGCGATTCACTTGCGTGTCCACTTGGAGAATACCTATTTTAGTTTTCGCTCGTAACTTTTTGTTCGCATTCGCTATCGCACGTATATTTTCGAGTGAACTCGAGAATCGCAGCCCGAGCGTCGAGTGGAAAACGCTATAAGTTATCAATATGATATTGATAACTTATAGCGTTTTCCACTCGACGCTCGGAGCAGAACATCTTCGAATCTGTAATTTTATTGAAATTATAACAAAAATAATATATAAAATAGGTTAACATTTTATGTTCATATAATTTTATAGTATTACAATGTTGGTATATTTCAAACACCAATCAGCTGTTTTTGAGCGCTTCCGCCATGCTTACCACCTCCGTAGAAATTGGAACAAATTCCAAATTATAAAACCATGGTTACCAAGTCACGGATTAGTAGTGAATCAGTCAGACTGTCGCCATTTGACGTGTTCGAATTTTAGTTGGTGGCGGTGGGTGGTGCAGTGAGACTGCAGTCTTTTTCTGTCTTCTTTTTTTATCTTAACGATGCCTGAATGGCGTTTTATGTGTCTGTATTTTTAATCATTATATTTATATTTCTCTCTTATTTTGAGGTTTAGACTTGTATCTATCATACTCCGAGATCATGTGTTTGTGTGTTTCCTTTGCCTCTGTGAGTGCATTAATTAGAATCTGTTTGGATATTCCTTAAAGCAGTAGTGGCCGCTTAGGAATGTTGATTTGTAAAACTAGTTACTTTGTTGGGTGGTGATCATTTAAATGTTATTGCTTTTTAAATTTTTGCTCTGTAAAGTATTATTGCGTGCGCTACCGATCCTAGTATTTTCTTCTTGAGGATGGACCGTTTATTGGCGTCATTAATTTGGTTAGTGCCACAATTGTTTTTTTTTGTGCATTTTAATATGTGCGTTTTTATCTCTCAAGTTGAAATCGAACCATACACCTAAGTATTGGATCGTTGTTTTCTCAGTTTTAAACACTAATTCTAAAAGAATCAGAATTAGAACTTTTTGCCTTCTTTAGTTTTAGTTCTATTTTTTTTGCAAATAGCGTTTTTCTTCAATTTTGTTTTTTAATCTGTTTAGATTTGTCTTTGCTAATGTTAGCAGATTTGTTTTCTGTTTGGAAGTTTCAGTTATTAATGCTGCGAAGCAGACTGTGTTGGTTTTCTTGGTTGGGCGTTTGCCTTTTGTTATAGTAATTATTTCACAATAGGGTGGATAAGATGGTGCCGCGCAGTCTGCATTTTTTTCTTTCTCTTCTCAGAAGATTTGTTCTCTATGTAGCTTGATTTCTTCAGCGCTTTGCTAACTTTTATTTAAATAAATGAATTTTATCAAAAATAGTTTTATTGTTTTTCAAAATAATTGCCTTTAAGATGTATACACTTTTGCATGCGATTGAACCACCCTTCAAAGCACTTTGTCCAGCCAGAAGATGATAGCTCTAAAACATGCGTTTTGAAGGCCTCAACCGCTTCTTCTGGTGATGAAAATTGTTGTCTACGCAGTTTATCTTTAATTACTGGGAATAAAAAAAAGTCATTAGTTGCCAGTGTGTCCAAATACTCGTTTGTTTCATGTGATGTGTGTGAGCTCGCATTGTTGTGATGCAAAATAATTTGTTGTTTTGGGTTGTTGTCTCTCAAATTGCCGATTGGCCTTTTCTTTCTGGCTCATATACATAAATCCACGACTCGTCACCTGTGACGACGATACGGCTTTGGATGTATCACAGTTGTATTTTGTAATCATTTTACGGCACCAATCGACACGAGCATTTTTTTGAGCATCTGTTAAAAATGTGGAATCCAACGTGCACACAGCTTCCGTACACCTAAATGTTCGTGCAAAATCCTATGTATGCTGGTCATACTAATGCTTAAACATGTCTCGATTTCGCGATATGTCACATGGCGATTTTTTTCAATTAGATTTCGCACAGCATCGATATTTTTCGGCACATTTTTGCGACTTAATTCCACATTTTGGCCGAGATAAAATTTTCAACTTACTGTAAACAACACAAATAATGCTCGCACGTCAAAACGTTCTGAGTACGTATAATGTCAAAAATGTCAAACTTTACGATGGCAATGTCAGATTTCACCTGGCAATACCAGTGTTGCCAATTCTCAATACATTAATAGCAACCCTTGTATTGCCTTACCCAGAAGCATTTTTATGTCAAATGTGATTCTTCTATCAATTTTATGATCTTTTCTATGGCGCCTATTGATTTTTTTACGGTACGTACAGTCATGAACAAATAAATCTGGAACAGTTTGATTTTTCTGGTTTAAAATAGATAAAAATCGAGCATCTCATGCTGACAGATAACTTGGCAGAGTTAATTTAGTTGCCAATGTTGAAATTTTCTTTTTTAATTGTATTTTAAATATGTCGAGTAATTAACAATGATTGAAAAAGCACCCATTATGTAAGGTTTGTAATATAGTGGCTAATAAAATTCAAAAAGCTTTAATTACAACCAAACAACTAACGAAAAACGTTGTCAATTACAATATACAATTTAAAGAAAAGTTATACCAGATTTTTTGCTCACAATTGTAGTTGTGCAAGACTTTGGTTTCTTCGTTAATAGTCTTATTAGGCTGATACGCCAAAAATCTAAACTTTGGTTTCTTACATGGTGTTTAATTTTTTTTAGGGTTAGACACGTTTGTGTTTTGTTCACATCACAAGGTGGTTGTAATTGGTATATGGCTTCTGGTTCACCTGATGTCGGTGGACATGTTAGTGCTGTTTTCCTGAGGTAAGAACGCAGGGTGGTCATGGATAGATAGTTTTTCCATATATTGCAGGGGTTGGTGCGACTAGGCTGCAGCCAGGTGTGTGCACGCTTCAGGGTGTCACTAATCTTAGTGTTCTTTAGGGTTTAGTAATTGACCCACGGCGGCGGAGTCTGCTATACTGTAAGTGCACATGGTTTCTAAAGGCAGGTTAGTAACCTCCAGGGCGTTTGTCGGCGTTGGTCCATGTCCAGGGAGTACAAGGCGGGATGCAAAATTATGAGCTTGTTAAGGTTTCTGGTACGGACGGTTAACTCCAGTCTATAGGCCTGTAGGTTTTTGTTGCTTGTTAGTTACTGGTCTCTGCAGCGTGAACGTTTGATCTTTATACGTTTTGCCGGAGCTGGTAGTGCTTTGATTGGCCAGCTGATGCTCCGCTCATAAAGCTACATCAATGATAAATGTATTAAAAATTGCACAGATTACAAATTCACTGCGTAGAATTTATCAAAGTTTGCAGAAAATTTATTTGATTGCTCAAGTACTTGAGTTTGCGTCAAATGAGTTACGTAACTCATTTGACGCATGACAAGTTTGTTAAGCTTAAAACGCTAACTTATTACATGACATTTATCAAAAATGCAGCAGAAAACCTGTTTAATGGAAGAAAGATGGCAAAAACCGCCTAAAAAAAATTGTTGCAGTAATATTGATAAAATATAGCTTACAATATCAATTTATTGAGGGAAATTGATTAAAAATTATTTGCGGCTGACAGTTTGTCTTTTTTATGATCTCATATAAATGCTAGCGTTAGTCTGGCTCATCAATGCAGCTATTATGGTTTGTTTACTGCGGCGAATGCTTTCTGTACTGCAGGGTTACAACAAAATTGTTTTTTTTTTGTGGCTTTAGAGGTTGTCATATGTAGGTAAAACATATTTCCGTAATCAGGTGAAAACCACAATGAAATTTTGTAGTTGTTTTTGGTCGGATTATTTTGGAATGAACTTAGAAAAGTATGTATTCTTCGGCGGTAGTTTGTTGTTCCAGAGAGCGTTTTCAAATTTGCATTTTTACAGTGATTCTAAAGTCGTGTTTCCGTAATCTCTCTAGTACTTCTCCAATGATGTATTCATTGTAGTTTCTCTAAAAGACTATGATATTGAGATATACAAACGCGACTTTTCCTAGTATCTCGGCCAAAACCTTGATCAGCTATTAATTTTCGGAAGTATTTTAGCTCGATTAAATCTTTGTGAAAACGGTTGATCTTTCTAAACTCTCTCAGAGTTTTGTGTAGTGATGCGGATTTATCTCGGGTAATCTCGCAGTAATTGGGAATAGTACTAAAGTCTATTCAAATTACTTACAGGTACAGCATGTAAACAAAACACATTTATCCTTGCATGCAATTGGTCGTTTGCTGGGGGCTTGATTGCTTGATCCAAATTTCTATAACAGTATTGGAGCTGTGCACGTGAACACCGCGTGTATTTGTGTATTTTGACTATAGCCCAGTTATGCATAGACTATAGTAAGGTTTACTTTTTATACTAATTTAAGTTGAGTTCTTCTTCTTAATAGTTTATTTGTATTAATTAAAAAAAGTTATGTACAACTGTACATAATATACGAAAAATTTATATGTAGATATTGATAGACACGTTTTTAAAAATTGTTGAGCAGTGAGTAAATGAGGCGACCGTATCGCAATGCTATAGTGCGAGGGCTATTAAGCAGGCATTCTGGGTTCCATTCCCACCAGTTTCAATAGCTAATTATCTAAATTTTTAATGCGGTCGTCTCTTTTACAAGGCAATGACAAACCACCGAAGTATCTGCCTAGTAAACCCTTCTAGTGGTGTGGTTTGAATTTTACGTTAAACTGTAGGTCTCGCATGTTTGTGTAGAACTATTATCGCTCACCACAAACTCGTAGCGAGCACGGCGTTATAAGAAGATGAGAGCGAATAAATATAAATATACTATTTTTTGCGCGCGCTTGCGATGTCTACCATTACCATTATTCTTTAGGAGGGGCTATTTGTGTACTATGTGTTGGAATGATTTTGACAATCTACTCTCAAACTGAGTTTCATCACTCAGTTTGAGAGTAGATTATAACTTTATTATAAAATTTGTAGTGTGGGACATTGAGCTCATGAACGACTGTATCACAAACTATTAAAAAAAGCAAAATCTCAGGATTTGTATAAGTCAAACGTTTGACAATGCTTTTTTGTCACATTAAAACTTAATAGACGAATATCAAAAAAAATCATTGTTGAAATTAAGATGGTTGTTTAAGAATTAAGAAACTATTGAGTAATTTTTAAAACTTATTTATTTTGGCTGTCGACAATAATTTAATTGAAAGAAAATGAATTATTTAATTTGACATGAGATATTTCAAGATTCTTTACTCAACTCAAGATTATTTCTCAACCTAACCTTTCTGATTCATAAAAATAAAATACTTATAAATTATCGAACAAACTACATAAATAAATCAAACATTTGCAATTTTAATAAATGAGTAATGCTTTAAAATAGTATTTAATAAAACTAAATTTTTATACAATAAAATTGTTAAATTAATTGACATGCATTTACTGATTACAATATGTTCTCTATGTTTATAAAAACTGCTATTAGAACAGTAAATATTTAGTTTGAATAAACAAACAAATCTCCTTGAATAATGTGATGAATTTTTATGTACATTATTATTATACACATTGAATATTAAGAAAATCATAAAATAATTTCATTTATATTACATCATCATTTCAAAAAATTATCCACACCTACATATATGAAATTATTTGCTGAATAATATCCTAAACGTATTAAATATACATTAAATAATGTGTTCATTTTTTTTCCACCAGAGCACATGCATATAATTACTCGCTATATTATTGTTTATGAAACAGCTTTGAATCAGTGTTAAGTAAATTTGAAGCCATATAAGTATACACTGTGCTGCTGTGCTATTGAGTGTTTGCTCATTGTAAATATTATTCAGAGTTAAACAAAAGGTAATTATTATCTCTATGTAATCATATAATAAATTGTATTAAAAGTTAGGTACATTTGAAGGTTGTTTATTTTTTTATTTGTTTTAATAATTTGTTGAAACATTGTAAAATATTAAAAGCAAGCAGGTTTATTTGGTTACGTACTTAACGTGTATATGATGTTGATTAAAATATTTTTGCAAATTATTAACCAATCAAACTATTTTAGTATCAATTTATTTGATTAATTAAGGTAATTGTTATGTTGAATGAAAATACTTTATGATATTTAACACCAAAACAATTCTTGGCAACGTAAGCAGATTTATATATACGGTGACACATGCATATGTGGATGAATTACATTTTTTATATGATTTAAGCTAGTGGTTAATAACATTGCCCAAATGATTATTATTTAACTAATTGTATGATCTTCTTTACAGTTTCTTCGAGAAGACTTAAAATTAGATTCTGGTTACGAGAAGAGACAAAAGATATTCCATTACAACGATGACATGCATATATCAGTGAAAGAATTGTGGGAAGCATGGTTAAGATCTGAAGTGCACAATTGGACTGTTGAACAAACTACTGAGTGGCTTACGACGTGTGTGGAATTGCCTCAATATGCAGAAAATTTCATTAAACATAGAGTTACGGGCGCTAACTTGCCCAGGTATTGTTAATCAGCATATTAATGTTTAAGTTTTATTGACATATTGCATTTTCAGATTGGCTGTTAATAATATGCACTATTTGAGCATCCTTGGTATTAAGGATCCTATTCACAAACAAAAAATTTCATTGAAGGCCATGGATGTTGTGTTGTTTGGTCCTCCAAAAGGTAATTGATTAATTAATCAATTAATATTTTGAAGTTATTTTTTTATTGTTATAGATAGCACAAATCATTGGAAAGATCTGACACTTATTGTATTAATTATTGGCGGAGGTATTGGTTTGTGGTACGCTCTTCAGCAAAATAAAAAGTTTAAAAGTCATCTGAATCGTATGAACAGAGACATGGAAGGTTTGCAGAGTGCTGAGAAGGCACTGGAAAATTTACAAAAGGAATTGGAACAAGCTAAATTAGCTCAGGAAAACGTTGCTAGTGAGAAGGAGGATTTGGAGAAACAATTGCAAAAGTCTTTTGCTGATTCGAATGGTATACATAATTCTTATTCGGATTTGGAAGTTTCTCAGTTGAAAGCTGAAATAGAGGTGAGTGATCTTTGATTAAATAAAAATTATTTTATAGTGTAATTTGAACTCTTATTAAAATTCACGTATCGAAGACTAATTACTTTGCTTGATTGTATTATATTTTTAATTAAAGATTTTCAACATTTGGTCATATACAGGGCATTTAAAAAAATGCTTCATAGTTGAAGAAAAAATATTGCACTTGTCATATGCATATAGTTTGTCTTGATTGATGTTTGAGCGAGCTGTAGCTCACATAATTTATTTTTTTTTAAATTATTTCTTTGAAATTGTGTCACAGCACACAAATGATTTAAAAAACCTGTTGCTTAACTATTTTTGAAATTACATAATACAGTATGACTTAAATGTTGCTTTCTGATAGTTGTGTCACTCTACTCTAAAATTAGTATTACATCACATTGACAGTTACAGTATGCACCTAAATTAATGCATTTAATCTGGAACTTGGCATGATTGCTGTGTTATTTGTTGCATTGCTTGTGGTAGTTGTATAATGGTATGTAGTTAACTCAAAAACATTACATCTAATATGTTGATTAGTGATTAATAGTTGTGCAATATAATATAATTTAACTTTCAACTTGTTCTACCCTACTTTTCCAGTGTGCAACTCTCGTGTGGGTGATGTAAATCATGCTTTACTACTGAATTGTCTCATCTTCAGGGTATCTTCAGGTTTTGGAATTACCATATGGGTATAACTTCAACTTCATTTTCCAAACCATAAATTGATTGCGGTTCTTTCCGATGCTCACAAATAGATGGGGCCCAAGGCATGTCAAGGCTTGGTTCGAAAAGGAGTCCATTCATTCTTTTAAATTGCTCTAGCCAATTTCTCTCGTTTGGTATGAGTCGCTTGGTTTATTGTGTGATGATTCATGGGGTATTTCTTCTCCTCCTGTGTAGTGTTTGATGTATATGCATCTATTCTTTTGTAGAGTCTTTTTCTTTCTTCTGCTACCAGATTGTTTGGTATTTTACCGACTACCATCTGAAGGTTTTCCGCCAAGACTGTCTTGTATGCGCTTGTTACCAACAGAAGCTTTTTACTCTGTACACCGATCAGTGATTTTTTAAGTTTTATATGTTTTTGGCTCCGTACCATATCGGTGCGCCGTAAAAAAATTGTTGGCTTGGTATCGAAGTTCAACAGCAGCTTCTTCAAGCTTGTCGGTCCGCCAATGATGGGCATAATTCTGGCTAGGTACGTCGCTCGCTTTTTAGTTTTTTCACCACTTTTTTTTTATATGTTTTTATAAAAGCATTGTCGATCAGTATACTAAAGTATTCAATTATTCTTGTTCTATATTGTCTTGCCTTTATAGTCAAAGGTAACTGCGCTTCTGAGACATCTCTTCCATGGGCCTTTTAGTATGATCTTTTCTGTTTTTTGGAGGGCTGGTTCCGGCTGATATTTGGTTAACCATTTGTATACCACGGCATCGTTTGTACTCGTCCGTTGCTACGATTATTGGTGGAAAATCGGCCATTTTCTTCTTAATAACACGTCGTATATCAGGTTCCAAAGTAGTTGCTTTAAATTTGACTTTTGAAGGACCCCTGGTACGTCGATCACGAGACCTTTTTTCACTTAAAGCTTCTTTCCGCTCAAATAACTTGAGATCATGTTTTATAAATACTGTGAGATTCTTCTTTTGACGTTCACACATAATTTGCAAGTAGCGCACTCTGCGGCATTTGAAGTGGATCTGCTTTATTGGAAGCCGTACTTCTTCGCTTTTATCGATGATGAATCTTTGAATCTGCTCATAATATGGAACTCGTAGAAGCTTCCGATGAGGGGTTTCTTTGCGGTATGAATATCAACTTTGCCTTTTTCTAGTTTTTGGTGGGAAAAGTTTGTTCTTTGGCAGCTCGTTAAGCATGTTTAGCAATCACTCTTTTGGCTACGTTTAGCAACTACTCACGTTTCCGACTTTTTTTAAGGCCTCTGATGGAATATTGTCTAGCCTGTGCGATTTTCCTTCTTTTATCGCGTATATGGCTCGTTCTAGTTCCTTCTTGTCTAATAGCGTTACGATTTTTCACTAATTCTTCGGTTCTTTTTGGTAATGCCGTTGAGGGAAGAGTTCTTCCGCTACTTGTCCTTTCATTTATAAGGTACAAAGCTTTTTATTTTTTGTTCCATTCTCATTCTAGTGAATTTTTGTTTCAATTTGAGACGATCTTTTTTATTGTCGGCTATTGATTTGTTCAATATTGTTTGTGGCGACCGTATTATAATGATACGAGTACGAGGGCTGTTGACCAGGCAGCGGCTATATCTAATGTGTCGAATATATTTCGATGCCGTCGTTTTCTTCACAAGTCAATGGCAACCCAACGAAATTAATCTTTCTAGTGTTCTTGTTTGGTTTTTATGTTAAACTACGTCCCGCATGTTTGTCTAGAACAATAATTTGCACACGCCCACAAACATATGAGAGTGGCGCTTACGCTCGCAACGTACACGTCGTCAAAAGAAGATTTGTTTCACCAGTATGGTAAACTTTAACATCTGCTTTCTTCTGCACGTTTAAATGCTTCTTTTATTGAATATATGTATGCATCAAGCATCACCTTCTCGTTTCTATTTCTGTATATTCTCTAAGTTATTTGTTTTTTGAAGGTCTCCCTGTCGTTCTTCTTCTGTGCTTTCTATCTTCTTTTCCATTCTAGCTGGTTTCTTATTTTGAAGAATTTCTTCTCATCAGTTGACCAATTGCTTGCTTCGAGTACGTCACATCTATAAAAGATATGGAATTTTCCATGACAATGATTGGACGATTGTCGTTGTTGCTCACAATCATCTCCAGGGTTGCAAGTTAATCTACAAAGTATGTCGCCAAGAATAATTTATTTCTTTCGGGCTATATGGACATTTTTGCATTATTTTTACGTTCATTTTGCAGTCTTTCTAAAATAAATTGTATTTGGAGATAGTTAGCAAAAGTAGATGAAGAAGGTCTCTAACTGTATAACCAAGTATCCTTTTTTTTTTTAATTTTGTTTTTTTAAATTTGAAGAACACGGCCACGTTTATTCTTTTATCTGCTATCCAGCCCGAATTTTTATTTTTAGTTTTTTTTTTTTTTTTGGTTCACTAATAGTTTTTCTAATGCAGTGGCGGAGGCGACGTCGTGTGCAAGCACAACTCTGGACTCCTATTCTGGCATTCATTGCGATGTCGCGCCACGTCATAGATTTCCTCTACCGGAGGAGAAGTGTGACATTTAAATCATAAATTTGGAATTAATTGACGTTTAAAAATGCAATTAACATGAAGCTTGGTATTGAATTTATATTTCTAGATGGTCCTGAAGTACGAAAAGTGATCACCGGCAGATTTTTTTAATTAATGATGACATTATCATTAATTGCGATCAGCGATATGCGATATATGCCAGAATATTCCCTCCTGTCTACATAAGTTTGTAGCATTGTCAGTGGTCTTTTGGTTTCTTTCTGCACGGGTAACGATTTTTGTTGTTGCAGCCCTACTTTTCAGTAATCTTCTATATTATGGACATTTTGTCTTCTCCCACGTTGCATGCTATACGCATTCTAAACATAATTTGGTTCTGTCTACGCCTGTACTCTCTTCCCTCCTATGGCAAAACAGATTCCATCTGCAGCATCTCGTGAGGTCGAGTCTCTTTTTATTTGCCGTCCTTCGATTGTGCGTTTGGCTACGTCTCGTTTTATAGCGACTGTGGTGGTTTGATTGTCTTTATATGTATTTTATAATTTCTCTTTTAAGTTTGTCCTTGTCGATACTGGTGTATATATATGTTATGTGTACGCTCGTGTCGTCTGTTTATATTACTACTTTGGTATTGTTGCTTTTGCTCTGAATGCTTTGATCAGATTTACGGCTTTGACCTTTTTTCCCGTTATTTTGTTTTTTTTTTTTTTAATTTTTACCGTTATTCTGGTCTCCTATATTGACAGCTCTTGTCCTCTTATGTCTTTATTTTCTCGGCTTTAGGTCTTGTTTTTCTAGGTATACATTGTAGGTTTCTTGTTTTCCGTCGTAATTCTGTCTTTTTCACTTCTAAATTTGCGTGAATAGCTTATACACGGTTGCTACGTTATCGACTCCGCTGCCATCTATCTGGTGTTTGTATGCTGGGTCTGCTGGTTTGTTGTTATCTGTTTGGCACTTCAGTGTGCACCTTTATCAATTTTAGATTGTCTACATTCAGACCTTCTTCTGCCTGTGAAACAATCTAAGGACATTTGTTTTAATCATCCAAAGCTGTTTTGGTTTTTAACCTCCGTGACGATGAACACATATTGCTCAATCTGTCTCTGCAGCTTTGCCTAATATTGTGTCTTGCTCTAGTTTCTTTGCACAGTAGATTTCTTTTCACCATTCTGCATCAATGATTTTGATTAGTTATCAAAGTATACTCCCGCGTTTAGTGTTGATTTGATTACTTTTTTGATTGATTTTGTTGCACTATGATCGCATTTGTGCTCACTTGAGTTTCATAGGATTTGGTTTGTAGGGTGGAAGACGCGGTGTTTATGTTCTCGGGCGCTACTTCCACTAACTTCTTTTTTAGGTGTTCGAACTCCGAGCGCAGTTAGTCTTCTGTGCTCTGCCTTTCATTTATGGTTAAACATTTGTGTAGTCACTTCATATCTTTCTTTTTAATCTATTTGGCGTGGTATTTCAGTTTGGAGCTTATCTCTGATTGAACATATTTTCGGATTGTTGTAGGCTTTGGCAACAAACGTTTTCAGTGCATTGACTTGTCGAAGTATGCAGTTAAGTTGGTTTTTAAACGCCTTGTCTTCCAGGGTTTTCCATTTTTGGCTGTTTGCGTCAAATCTTGTGGCTTTCATTTATAAGTGCTATATCTATCTATCTATTCCGTTGGATTGGTTCTTCTTGGTGGGCGTTTTGCTGTTGGTCATATAATGCTTGTCCAAATCCGACTAGGACATCGTTCTTTGGTTTGCACGACTTATAGCAAGTTGCGCCCGGCGTACACACATCAGATTTTGCTGGAGGGAGTCGCTGCATCCCGCAACGTTTAAACGGCCCAGTAAACACAGTTACGTTTAAGATACGTTTATTTTTGGTATTACACCTAAGTGTAATATTTGTTTATTTGTTAAGTATATTATTCGGAAAAATGTCCGGCGACTAAACGGATATACCTCGTATATTTAGTGTGTAATATACGTATAGGTTATATGTATTTTAAACGTGTAATTTACACGTATTATCAACGTAAAAAAATGCGTTCAAATATAATAAATCTATTTGTAATTTTTTCAATTGAAATACACGTTGTTTATTATAGGTTAAACTTTATGACATGTGTATGTTTGGATGCCTATACGAGATAACGGACTTATATTGGAAAGAATTGGGTCACCCATCCAAGTCGTGACCGGAGCGGACGTTGCTTAACTTTTGTTAACGCTGGTATTTGTACATGCCCTCTCTGCTGTACTGCCTACTTTCTCGGATATATAATAATGTAAAATATGTATATCATTTTAACATAAAATACAAAGTATTACATCTAAATAAATAAAACATTATAATATTTAACATAGATATTAAAGAACATTACAATTAAATTAAAGATTCATTTTGATTTTTCAACCAGTCTTTTGGTGACATCTGAAAAATATACTGTGTGTATTTCCACAACCTCATATGACACACATATGGTAATCTTTATTTTAAATAACTTGACTAGATTGCTATTTGTATTTATAATACTATATATAACAATAGCAATTAATATTATTAAATTTAAATTAAAAAAAAAAAAAAAAAATCGATGAATTGATATTAATGTTACTGTAATGGCTATAAAAACAAGTTATTTGAAACAAAAATGTCATTGCATATTTTCAGACTTAGCACAAATTAAGTATTTCATATTAGTACTCCTAAACCTGCGCTTCCAGTTCAATTAAACAACACTTCAGCACTGTTGTGTAACATCAAACAACTTAAAACTGTATCGGATATTGCAACTAATAGCAAGTTTATTATGGTTAATAAAAAATTTAAAAAAAAAAGATAAATCATGCATCTCAACATACACTTTGCAAACTATATTCACGCGCTCGGGTAGCCTCGGACGTACGAATATCCAAGACAACATTGATCGGCAAACTAAACCCAGAAATAATAAACGTTAAATATACGTAGATATATTATGCATGTTATTTATACAAGTATTCTAATGGATAATATACGTATATTAATCAACGGTAGAAAAAAAGGAAAATATTAACGTATAATATACAGATATACCTATCTTACGTGTACAAGAAATGTATATTATACGAATACACATATACCATATACGCTTTTTACACCATATATACGTGTAATAAACTTATATTATCTAAACTTGTGTTTACTGGGGGGTTTTCTATCTGATTATAATTATTCTCTGTTCCAGTGGTAACCTGTCTGTCAGTTTGGTTCGCCACTTTTTTATTTATTCTTCCAGTCAAGTTACTAGAAATTCTGGCCAGATTATTGACAATTTTGTTTTGTTTGTTCTGTGGAGGATTTTTCGTTTCTAGAACCTTTTTTGGGGAAATTTATTTTTTATCTGGTATATCCATTTTTAGTTTTTTCTTTTTTTTCCGGGACAGGTATAAGCTAAATATCAGCATCTACTGGGATCTGCATCAAGCCACAGGATGGACTGTATCTAACTGACGCAATAAATCGAAAAAAAAATTATTGTGTGCATAGTTTGACAATTGTTAATAAGTAACTGTTTCTGATATCTCTATATCATGTGCCTTTTATTTCCTTAAGACGCATGTTTAGGTCTGCTAATTTTATAAATAAACATGTACTTTCAATTTTATACCCACATTAAATATTTAATGCATATTGTACGTCAAATAGATAAAATTTCAATTACATGTAATATCTTGAACAAACAAGGCTATATTGTTTCAAACTTTTTAAATACACATAAAATTTTAACGGTGATAATCCATCTGTTATAAGAAAACTTATTTTAATTTAATTTTATTTTTAGATGTTAAGAAGTGAACTTCAGATAGCAGAAGGAGAGCTTAAAGACAGATGTTGGTCTGCACCTCCTGGACTTCAGCAATGGTTGCAATTAACTCATGAGATTGAAAATAAAGCTTATATTAAGAAGAAAAATGGGGCCGAGCAACAATTGCAACAAGCCAGAGAAGCAGTAAGTCTGATTTTTTTAACAAAATATTTTTAATTTTATAATGAATTGCAAACTTATGAAATATTTTAAAATTTATTTTTTATTTATGGTTTCTAACGTGTAAATATCAATTTAATTTGTTTTATATGGAAATTAATTAATTTGCAGAATATATTATAATTACAAGCAAAGTTATTTACAATATGACTAGTAACAATAATGTAATTTTTTTATACATAGTGTGAGAAATTAAGGAAGAAACGCTCTAGTTTGGTGGGTGCATTTGTGTCGACCCATGGTAAATCAATAGACGATGTAGATAGAAGTATAGTGGAGGCGAGAACATCATTAAATGAAGTAACTCAAGAATTACAAGAACGTGTCCACAGATGGAAGCAAATTGAAATGTTGTGTGGTTTCAATATCATTAACAATAATGGTTTGCAATCGCTTGAAAATACTTTATATAGGAACATAAACGGACGAGCGTTTGGTTTGCGAGGTATTGTAAATGCTAAGTTATTCTTGAGAAAATACTCTTCTCTAAATCAATTCAACCAAATTGGAAGCTAGCGACCCAAACGATCATTCAATTTTTTTTTTGCTTTTATTTTTCTTTATTCTTTTAATTTATTATTAAATTATTTTATTTTTTTTCACAGACAATTTTGTACATTTTTTTTCATTACCGTTTTGTGTTTGCTTGTTTTTTTAGGGCGTATGAGTAGTCAAGATGATCTAGACGATGAATCAAGTTCGATTTATACCCCAAGTGCAGGTAAGAACCAATCTTTTGATGATGATTCTCACGATAATTCCGAGTGATTCTGTGGCACGTTTTGTTAATTGACTCATTTTGGAAGATATACGACTATCTTCACGCACCTTTTTGTGGATTTTCAATATAATATATATGCATATTAATTTCCGGTTTGATGGTCTTTGTAGTATAGTTACTATTTTTTATTATTATATCATTCCCATCCAGTAGTTTTCTCACTAATCTAGTCTTAAGTTTCTTTTAACTTAAAAAACTCATTTTATTTATGAAGGGTATGTTCTGTTTTATATGAGATTATTTCTTTTATTCTTTTATTTGATCTTTAACTTCAGAATTATCCTCAAAACTTAATTCTTTACTATTTATATTTTATAACAATGAAAACCGGAAAATATTGATGTTTTACAGAAAAAATATTTTAATATAGTTATCAAACTTACTTTGCTTGCGATTACTAGTCACTGATGAAGATGGTGCTTAGAAGCATATCATTAACAGCTATAATGAATATGCATAATATTTTAAAAAAATATTTGCAGCTACTAACCCATAAAATTATGTCATATAAAAACATAATACAGGGTATAAAAATAATGCCTATGTACAAGTGAATATGTTTGGTTTGGCTGAGACATAAAGTGAAGGTAGTTTTGATAAAGGACATTAGATTAAGTTAGATAGGGTTTGATAAGATGGAGTTAGGTTAAGTGAAGTATGATGAGCTTTGTTCAGATCATTTCACATTTGAGCAAGTAAGGTACTACCAGGAGGTCAATTCTGAATATTATCATAGAAATTAGGTGTTTTTAGTGAAATCTAAGTAGCATTGCATTACATTAAATCATAGCGATCGGAATCTTACCCCAGATTACATCAAGTCAAGTGAGATGTTCTATTCTATTATATTAGTAGAATAAGAATGCATTACCATACAATTGGGTGGATAGAGTATCAACCAATTAGCATTGGCCTTCTTTATAAGGCGTGTTCAGGTGCAAATCATTTTTTGGGGCTTATATACAAACAAGAGGGTGATTCATAAAAAAAGTTGGTAATATATACGTAAAGCAGTTTATATGTTCACAGTCAAAAAGTTGCGAATTGGTTTGGTTGGTTGGTTTGGTCAAATTGACAATTTACTGAAATTTTTTTTAAGAAAAGTTGCACACTTTCTTAGAAAGATTTGTTACACTGATAGTAGACTTTTCATACTACAAATTTGTGGAAAAGTTTAACAGTATATGTAAGGCAGCTAATTTCAGATAGGTGATTTGTTAAACTAACAGTTGACAGTTTATAAAGAAAGAAATTGACAATTTATACGTCAGATGGTTCATATGTATAAGTCATATAACTTGTATGTTAGACAGTTGAAAGTTGAATTATATAAAAGAATTGACAACAAAAAAATTGACAATTTTAGATGGCAGATTTGTGAAACACTTGATGGATGCTTTGTAAAATTGAATGGTTATGATATATTTGTCGAAAAATATTATCAGTGTTACAGAAATGGAAATGTTTTGCCATAGGTAAACATTAGAAACAAAACAAAATCTATTTTATAAAATACTTTAAATTGCTTAACTAAATATGCTTGTAAATTAATGTAAACTTTAGAAAAAGAACTATGCCTTTATAAGTTGCAATAAGTCTGCTTTGATTCCGAAAAGATATTGTAAGTTCACAGTTTAGTCTCAAAAAGATGCGAATAAAATGCATGAGTTACTTCAAAAAACAAAGTCGTAAAACTTTAAATCTTTTGTAGCTGGCCTTTGTTGATACTACATTGATGAAGTGAAGAAAAGTCAGATTTAGTTAGGTTAGATTAAAATAGGAACAGTATGTAATGAGGTAGATCAATTGAGGCTAGGTTATTAAAATTAGGAAAGATAGTTTTGAATTTAATAGCAAATTTAATTTTAACTTGAGATAGGCTTGGTACTGTTGAGTTAGATTTAATTGTTTTCAGTAATAAGGTTAGCATCTTAATACTTTTTAGTTAGTTAGTGAAATATAATTTAAACTTGGGTTAGGTCTAAAATTGAATTGAATTGTTTTTTAAAAATAAAAGATTGACATAGCTTGTTGAATTTCCTGGAGATCCTAAAAGTCTGTTTATATTAGCAGCTACAACAAAATGTATATGCCTAAGCTTACTAATAAAATTAGTAAAGTGAATGTGAACTATGCTCTGTTAGTAAATTTAACATTAACAAAAATTATAACTGCTAATCAAGAGCCTTTATTATTACATCAAAATAAAATATTATAAAAAATGAATTTTAGTGAGTTGGCTTTAGTTTCAATCAGATTAGCTTTTTTGGTGCTTCTGTACTTCATAATTTTTTACTATAAGTGGTGGTCCAGAAATACTTGGCCGAGAGTTCCTACAAATGTGAATGATAATAAATACCTTCAGTGTTGTGACTTAAATAATTTTTATAAAATTTGTACATATTCGAAAGGTTTGCAGTTAGAATTCTAGCTACTACAGTCACTTCTCCTCTACTGCTTGCTGGATACTGTTCTGTAGGCAATACATATTATTCTTATCATTACCTTCTTTTGTTCATGCCCAACCTGTACTGGTCTTCAAAATTGGTGTTTTGTGAGTAAGATTGAGTGCTCATAAGATCTGTGTGTTTGGTTTGTTTTACGGGACACGTAATTTTCACTTTTCCCAGATATTTTACTTCTACCCTCGATATTTTTTCAAATTTAATGAAACGAACGAACTGTTACTAACAATGCAAAGAACAATTAAAATAATCCATGATAACAATTGGTTTATTGGATTCAAAGTTAACACAAAAACTGATTTTTGAGAAGCAATTATTAACTTCTAAATGCAATGATGTTAAGGTCGGACAGAAACAAGTTTTCAATCGTGTTGACATACTGTAATTGCACTAACGTTTTCTTCTTAAACGTAAGGACTAATATTCCTTAAACGTTCTGAATGAAGTTCTCTGGAATTGTTAGCACCTTAGTCCATATACACCTTTTCCGACGCGACGTAGCTAACATAATCGGTACGTTTGAAGTCAGTTGTGGGCAAACACGCGCATATATCAAGAGTTTTTTTTAATATCTTGGCAATCATGCTGTCACAATGCAGAAAACATGGTTTTAGAACTAATTTCTTATAATATCACAAAGTTACAATAAAGTTTGAAATGTAAAAGTTATGTAGAATTTACTTATCTTGATAAAGTTTCAGTAGCTTTCTATTATATTTTGACAGCTAAAGTATCAAAATTCAGAAAGCATGGTTTTAACTAATTTCTTTAAATATCTTTAAAGTTATGAAAGTTAGAACAAAAGTTGAAGTATAAAAATTATGCAAAATTTAATTATCTTAATAAAGAAAAATAAAATATTGGTAATAGTTTGACAATTATGCTTTCAAAATGCTTGGATTTAGATCTAATTTCTTCAAATACTTTGAAAATTTTGAAAGATTTTTGACAATTAAACTGTGAAACTACAAATTTTTTTGTTATAGAGTTAATTTAAAAATCTCAAAAGCTATGTTCAATAAAAGTTGTAAAGACTAGCAATAACTTGCTCAACAATTATCTTAATCAAATTCAATTAATGTTTATTAATATTTTGACTTAATTGTCATAATGCTAAAAACTTGGTTTTAGAGCTCATTTTTTAGATATCTTGAAAGTTAGAACAACAGTTGAAATATAAAAGTGCGGAATTACTTATCTTAATAAATTTTGATTAACTTTCTTTATTGTTTTGACAATTAAACTGTTAAAATGCAGAAAAGGTGGTTTTAGAATTAATTTCTTTAAATATGTCGAAAGTTTAAATAAAATTTTGAAAGGAAACAAGGAATTAAATTTACTACAAAGTTTATAAAAAGTGTTTTTGAATATTTTGAAGTTAAAGCTGTCAAAAATGTTAAATGATTGGTTTTGAAGCTAATTTCTTTAAACATTTATAATGTTATGAAAGTTGAATCAAAAGTTTTTGTATAAAAGTTAAGAGTAGTTATATTGTTTTAATTTTTTTTATAATTTGACAATTAAACTATCAAAATGATTAACAACCGGTTTGGCAGTTTTAGAAGTCGCAAAGTTGCTTGAAAGTTATGTCATTTATCTAATTTAAACGCTTATTTTTATAACATGTGTGTGACGTCAATTGTTGGCATAGAACGGGAAATATTACAACGCGCCTCTATAAGAGTATACGGTCTTTTCTTTATTCACCCACCGAGATAGGTGAAAGTGTCACTAAAGAATACAGCCGCGTCATAAGGTTTTTAAGAAACGTTTAGTGAGTTTGCTAACTTGTGTATAAAAATGGCTGTCATGTCAGATTAACTCTCTTACTGCCTTGATGTTTTATGGAGTTCTCACAGGCCGGCTCTATATTCTTCTTTCAACATCTTCAGTTTTCCTGATGCAGTGCACCTATGTTTCGTAGTCGATTGCCAACCAGGACGATCGACCAGTTGTTAAAAAAGTAGGCCTCTACAGCAAACGCGCATAGCTTTTTTGGCCTATGCATTTTTGCTACTAGCCTCCTTTAACTGCGATTTGTTCAAATCAGCAAGTTTTGTTACCCTGTACAAAAATATAGTTTTTGTTTTTAGTTGCGAACCAATTGACGGATAGTTTTAATTTGTTCTCTGCATTGTGAATTATATGCAAGGTATGTTTTAAAAGTTTTGAAATAAGACAATAAAGCATGTTTTCAGTAATTATTATATTTTTTTTTTGCATAAACAACCGGGCCGTAATATAAGTTGCGTCACTTCTTAAATCTTAAAAAGCTTAGAATTAGAAATCCATTTATATATCTATGGTCTAAAATCACAATAATCTCCTACATTGATTTGAAAAGTATGTAAAACTGACATTGAAGAAAAATACTGAATAATTGACCTAAGGGTTTACTATAACTATTGATTTAAATGGTGTGACAATAATAATCAATTAAATCAAACAATTTATTAATCTAATATGATAATACAAAACTAACTATAGTAGAAAAACTACGGCTACAAAAACTGTTTGAAAAATTAACTTTAAAGCACTAGTAATCTATTGATATATTCATAATCCACTCTAATGTATAACATAATAAGTCCATTAGTACCCCATACATTTATTTATTTTTCTTCAGAAGGTGTACTGTTACTAATTCATCTATTCCTACTAATTTATTTAAATTTAAACCATTTGACTCCTATTACAATATAAATATGATTTACTATATGATACCAAACCATGAATTAACTTGCCAAAATGACTAAGACTAAAATATAATTAAATATTAATCATTTGTAAAAGAATAGTTAATAATATGTCAGAAAATTGCCTGTTCATGCAATAAATTGCTTGATGAACTATACAATCTATTGTAACATATAGTATAGGGATTCCTTAATATCTAAGAAGATTAGTAGACAACAATTAAAAATTAAAAATAAATAATGTTTTTGATGATCTTTTACATGTCTAAACAAATATCAATTATTAGGACTTTTAGGAGTTAATAAGATGGACCTACTAACAAAACTGTTTAGACTCAAAAGACTTAACTAAAATATTTTATCAAACAAAATTTGGTTAGCAAGACTTTTCAACAGTTACATAAATTATACTTGATAACTTTAAATGAGAAATTGTAAATTAATAATTATTAAATAAAGCTCCAAAGATTGATCAAGGTTGTTTTCAAATTGTCATTTACATTAACATTATAGATAATTTTTATTACAATTTTTTTTTTCATATTCTAGCTGCCTCTAGAATTTGCAGTTCGAGTTAACTAATACTATAAAAACAGCAAACAATTGTTTTCCGGTTTTCATGAAAATATCCTATTAGATTTAATAAAAGAGGAACTGCAACTATGCATTTTTCTTAATCATAATTATTGACCTAAAATAAAAAATATAGGAATGTCTTTTACAGGTGATACTTCATAAAACTGATGTAGACGGATGTAAAATAATCTCATATCTATCGCAAGATCATTTTAAGGTAGATAGATATTCTTAATTTAAGAGGATATATCTTATATTTAAAATGCGCTTAATTGAGATCAATTTCATATCATACAGAACAACTACTCTCATTCTAATGTATTAAAAAATACGTGTGTGTATACTCATCTCCTATTTCTACTTAAACTAGATACTTAATTTAAATTTATCGAACAAAAAGGAAATTTATATTTATAGATCTTTATAGCTTTAAGGTCGGCCTTGCTCATGTAATAAAGAAATTGCCTTATCCATAGGTCGACCCATTTTTTATATGAATATATATATATAGTAGGGGTGTTAATATTAGCTTTTTTGCTTGTAATTATGATATCTTATTAAATCTTATATATTTATAATTAATATTTTACCTTCCATATACACCCAGATCACGCTTAGTTTTTTTTTTATTTGTGCGATTTGATTTGATTTTTTTTGTTTGAAAGGTAAGCACAAATATATTATGGCTAGTTTATACACAGCTATTAATTAGCACGCTTTTAGTGATCTGTTTTAAACAATTGGAGACGGAAGTGCTTTATTGCTTTTTTTTGTAGATTTAATTAATAAAAGCTTTATTATAAATCTAACTAATCGTACATTGAATTGAATATTATCTCAGTCTTCCATATAAATTTCAATTGAGACTTTTAGTTTGTATGTTTTTACTCATAGTTGCGCCATCTATATTTCCCTAAAAGTCTCAATAGCTTATAATTAATCATTAACGATTGCAAATATATGTATGTAATTAAAATAACTAATAATATCCTCTTAAATTTTGATATATTACTGTTTAATATGAATGATTTAATGAATATGTAAATGTACTACTACTAATTTATTGGTACAATATGGTGTATACAATTATATTCTTTAGGACATTTGGATTCAATGCAATCTCATTGGAAAGAAATGGACTCATCGGGAAGTGAAGCCAGTAAACACGATGAAGATATTGGGGATCCTGTTAAATCGACTCCCAATGTTCATTTTCTTGTTGGTGGAGAAACGTAAGTTATATTTTTTAACTTTAATAACTGTGTGTGATGTGGATGGGATTTATTCAACACTAGTCAAATAATTATCAATAAAATCTTATAGAATATGTGAGGCATTCATTTTAAAATCAGGTTAATTTTCTAGTTCTTTTCTGTTCCTTACTGTTTGGAGGTGTCAGGTTAGGATTACCCAGATGAATACCAAACTGGGCTAGGTAGTAGTCGCTTCTATGCTTTGTATATTTTATGATGAAATATCTTCAGCGTTCTTTTCATTTATGTTGTTGGCTGAGTCAGCCACAAGGGGGGTGGTGTGGATGCAAGTGATCCAGGAAAATTTTGAAGATATTTTGAAAATTGCAAATTGAAATTTTGTTTTAAATTTACTAAAACTTTTGTGGATATTTTGTGAATTGAAAATATTTTGAAATTACCAGATTCATTTTTTTTCAACTTCATTCATAATTTTGTTTATATCTATTTGTGAATTTTTGAAAGTATCTTGAAATTTGCAAAATGAATATTTTTTAAATTTTCTAAAACTGACATAGTTGGCTTAGATTTCAAGCTAAGTTTTTCAAACTTTCTTGAAAATATTTTGAAATTTACAAATGAAGTATTTTTTTAAATTTACTAAACCTTAACTTAGTTGACTTAGTTTTCAAGTACATATAACGTTATATTGGCAAAAAATTTCATTCATAAATCTTTTTGATAGCTCTTTAAAGTTTTGAAAATATTTTGAAATTTGCAAATTAAATTATTCTTTTATTTTACTAATGCTTGTATTCATAAACATTTTTATAACGATTCATTATCAAACGGATAATTATAATTTAATGAACATTAAATATAAAATGATATTCATAAATAAATTGTCATAGTTAAATTATTTAGTAACTATTTACTTATTTTTGTTTTTTATGAGTTATTAATATGTTAACCTTTATTATCTAACCTCAAATACTGTGAATTAATACAGATAATTAGACATTTTCAAGTCAAATAGATGTGTCAATTTAATGAGTGTTTATGAATACGAAAATTTGTTAATTTCCGTTATGTTTTTAACGAATCATTATATGTTTAATGACGTTTTATGAATACGGGCATTAAACTAACGCTTAGTTTTTTAAGCTAAGTTTTTCAAATGTTCTAATTAACTAGAACGTCATATTGCAAAGAGTTACATTTATTATTTTTTTTGTTTGCATTTGGAGCATCACAAAACGTTTTGTTTTGTTTTCTGGTTGTTGGAATATTTACTGTTGGTTGCTCTGCTGCATGATTTACAGGGTTGTTGATATTTATTAGCTTTCTCTTTTATAGGGTAGTTTTTTATCAATAGTTTTATTCATTCTTTGATGGTAGGCATTTCTCCATTTGGTGGAGAATGCTTGCATGGTACAAGCAAATTTTAGCATGATTTGGTGTTGATATTCATGGTGATGGCATTAAGTATGTTGCAGTGTTCTCTCTCTCTCTCACTTCTACTATGATAAAGTTTAGTTAATAAATACCTGAGGTTGTTGTATGCTCCACATCACTACTGGTTCTGCATTTTGCTTTGTTTTCAATTGGTTTTTAGGTTGATGTTTTTTTCTTCTTCATCCTTTCGACGAGTTACGCCTGGCGTCTCTTGGTCTGTTAATTGTTTATTTGGTTGTTAAAATTATTTTAATTATAATTCTGCATTGTCCAGAGGGATTTGGGGAATTGATCAGAGATTTTTTTTTATTACTTTACCAATTTTTATTTTAACATTTTGTGCTTGTGTCATATATGTTGTTGAAAGTTTGCTAAGTCAATGTGGGTTACAATGCAATATAGTGGTAATGGCTACCTACAACATTGTTGCTGTCTCTTAGATGCACATTTTGTGGCAATAACTGCATAATCCAGGAATGGTTGAAGTTTATTTACTGCTTTGTTTGCTTCTTACGAAATTTAACCTTAAGCTACCACTTCACTGGAGAGTAAATTTAGGTGAGCGCAAAAATACCCGCTCCACAGCTTGGAGGAAACTTATGGTTGGTTAGCTGTAGTTTGCTATTTTTTACTGTTGGGACACTTTAACTTAATCAAATCAAACTGAGACTAACCCAACCAAACTACAATTAACCTAACCTACACCTTTCCAATTGTGCGTTGAATTGTTTCCATGATGACAGTGGGACACTTTTTAGTATCTATACTATTATGTATTTCTACGCATACGTTTCTGCGACCTGTCTTGTTTGCTTTAATTTTTTTGAGTAAGATGTTTTTGGGGTGTCTACCATCTCGCTGTACATGTAGAGGCTCGTCCGCAGTTGTTTCGATTTCTCTTCTTCTATGGGATATCTCTTCCACTTGCAAGTGGTTGGGTATCGTACTGCCTACAACCACCTGTATTGTCCTCGTGAATGTCTTTTGATACGTGCTCGCTTTGCCTATTGCAGATCAATGCATACATCACAGAAGAATCGAATTTGTTACCGAGCACATATTCTGTTTTGTCTGAACTGGCTCCGCTCATATTCGGCGTTAGTTTGCTTAACGCCTTTGCTGCTTTCTTTGTTATAGCGTTGATGAGGGTGCCAAAGCGTATATTTTCCTTGAAGACGAGTCCTATGTACTTGATTTTGTTTTGGCTTGTTACCTCAAAGTTCCTATTTTGGTTTTGCGGTGTTTTCCGTACCAGCACCGCCATTTTGGTCTTGTTGTGTGCAGCTGTAGGCCGTTTTCTGCCATCCACTCTTCAATTCTGGCTGCTGACCATGTACATTTAGATTCCACGCTACATTTATAATGTTTCATAACGCAAGCCTTTTGTAGATCTTTGGGATACATTAGTAATGTATATTCATATTTTCATTATAATCACAAGGGTATAAAAGATTTTTGCAAACTGCTTTTAAGGTATAGTTGCGAGATGCTTTAAATGTTCCTTTACAAGTAGGGCAGGATGTCAATTGGGCTTTACAAGTATCGCGTACGCTGTGTCTAGTTTTGCTTAAGGAAATTAATGGTTTTATATAGATATATATATATACGTTAGTGCAACCAATACATTATATTCAATGTTCTCTTCGATGGCTCGTCTTTATTTCTCACAGACCACTATTGTCAGGTTGTCCTCGAATTCAACTAGGTGAGTTTCTTTTGGGAATTTTATCTTCAGTAGCCCTCGTGCAGAACGTTTCATAGTGTTGGTCCGATGATGGAGCCCTGTGGCTGTGGCGATCAAGATCTCTGTCTTGAAAATAGCTTCTTATGTATTCATATACTTTTCAAGGCGTCCACCGTGGACCGTTTTTCTTGGAATCCAAACTGTATGTTGACCAGTCTTTCCTTCTTTGGTTTCTCTTATGATCTACTCTATTAATTTGTTCATGACGTTTAGCAGACCCGTTGGTCTGAAGGCCATTGTCTTTAGGGGTTTTGTCGGCTTCTCGTTCTAGGTTAGTTTGCGATTTTTTACTGTGGTGGGAATACTCTCCACTTCCATGTTCTTCAGGGGTCTGGTCTGCAATTGCTTTGGGAACATCCGGTGGATTGCCGTTTGGGCCCGCTTGGGTTTTATCCTACTACCTGCCGCCGTTGCTTTTTCTAGTGTGCATGAGACTATCTGTTCTGGAGTCTTATCACTAGTTTCGGGCATATCTCAGATTTGTGGTTGCGGAAGTTTATTTCACACTAGCAACTCTTATACCTGCCTTCCATAATGGTTTTTCTACTAATTTTCTTGTCATGCATGGACTTATCATATAAAGGCATTATGGAGTTTCTTGTAATTGAATTTGTTATGCCTGAACTCATACTATACAGAAGCATTATGGAGTTTGTTACGCAAATAGTACCTTCCTACGTCTTCTGGCTTCTCTTAGTTTGGGTATCAGTCAGCTGAGCACTCTGCGTTTTGACATGTGTAATGGGCGAGCGTGCCCATGTTTCAAGTTTTATATTCTTTTTACTCAATATTATTTGATTTCCCACTCTTATTTGGCCTAATAGTGCTATCCGTCAAGAATGACAGCTTCTGATTTCTGGGCATATTCTTCTCTTTTTCAACCAGAAGTTTATTCTAGCTTTCAATTTTTTTTTTGTTAACTGCTTAGTACTACCGTCAAGATAATTTGCATAACCTATCACCAAGACCCTTTTTTGGGCATTTCAATTCTTATGGCATATGTTTCACAAGGTGGGCTATAGTACCAAACCTTGTGGTACATCTCACATCATAGACGTTTTGTGTCTATCTATAGCCCTTTTATATCGTCCAGTATCTGTCTTTCTAGGAGACTGAATTAATTCCGACATATAATATTACCAGGCTGCAAATTTCTTTTTGCGGTTCCTGTGTGCTTTTACTTTTTCGATTGCATCTATAGATTGCTTCTTTCTGAAACATATTATACTGTTTAGTTGAATAACTTAACCTAACCTAGTTTAACCTGACCCAACTTTTTCTAATTTAACTTCAGCTGGTGGTCTATACTTTTTTAAGAATCTGATAACTTGTTTTGCATGAAAATCATATCAGAATCAAGTTTCTACAAGCTCTATCTTGCTTAATAAGTAACTGAGAGGCTTATTTGTCATATTCTTTTAAAACAGAATGACCGAGTATTATTCAAGATGAACTGAATCAATTTATATATTGTTTCAAAGAAGAATTTTGAAATTTTGTAGGTTTTTGTAGATTGTGAAACCTTGCAATATGCTATTGTAGTTATTATGTTGTTCACTCGATAGATATTTTACGTATGGGATAGCGCCTTCAAAGATAGTGGGAGTGGCTTGATATCAGTTGATAAGTCTTGGGTGTTTTGGTAAAAATTGGCTGGTCGATGAAGGAGGAGGTCAGTAGTGTGCGCAACTGAAAAAAGTGACGGCTTGTGAAAACTTTTGACATTGATGGTGGCTTGTCTTCAACTGCAGTAAGAGAGCTTTTAGTATTAGAGGAGGTCTTCTACTTTTTAGTATACCGTACTTGCTACGAACGTAGGCGCCCTTCTTGTATGTTTGTGGTGCGGAACCTACAGTTTAACGTGGAATCCGAACCACACCACTAAAGGGGTTTACTAGGCAGATACTTTGCTGGTTTGTCATTGCTTTGCGAAGGAGAGGATTGCATTGACATTTATTCGACCTAGCCGCTGCTGGGAATCGAACTCCGTCTGCCTGCTCAGCAGTCCTCGCACTAAACCATTGTGCTACGGTCGCCATTAGAGGAGGTACTAAAGGTCTAATGAACTATTAGTGTCAATAGAGGTTTACCTGAATTTGGGAATCTCATTTTGTGAGTTTGAATTTATTTATAACTTAAGGCAGGCTGATAGTTTTGTTAGAAAATGTCATTGAGGTTTACTTGAATCATTTTCATTTGAGAATATCTTGTTTAACTTTTGTGCTTTATTTAATGGCTGCCTTAGTGTGACTAACGTTGTAATTATTTATGAGGTAGTTGCTGTAAATATTTGTCATCCTGTGTATATTGTGCGTAAGTGTATGTACGCATTATGACGGTAAATGATTGCGCGCATATACGTAAACGCAACTGAGCGTCCTTAACGGAAAAAGAAGATGAGTGATGTTACAACATTGAAGAGGAGCAGACGACGGGTGTTTGTTTCTGTGATTAATAAATCCAGACTCTTCTGTCTCTCTAATACTTACGACTGACTCTGAACACTCATAGTATGTGTTCGAGCATTCGAGGCTATCGCATTCCATGTGTTTCCTTATCTTACAGTTAGCAATTTAGGTTTTTATATTATATAATTTTAATTATTATAGACATTTATGGCAAAATATTTATATTGTGTTTAATTTTAGTTGGTGTCTAATTGTATGTAAGTTCATTTTTAAACATGAAGTGATTTACACTATTTTTTATCAACTGTATAGCACTTGCAATATCTTTCTATTAATTATCTCAATGCATGTATTTATGTACACTCACAGACAGAAAAATGGTACAATTATTTATAAATTATATTTTCTGGTTTAATATTTATATACTACAACCTAACCTTTCTTTTAAAATACATTAGTTCAGACGTAACTTCTGTTGTGAATAACTTTTTGGACGAGAAGTCTGAACTGAACAAGATGCAGTCTCGACTTCAATATAATCATAATTCCACTAATAATGGTAGTCTTTTGTGAATTGTCAGCTTTTGTAATTACAGCCAATCTTATTTTTATGGAAACATAATGAACGTAGTAGGAGCAATCACTTTTTTTCCTAGAGGGGGAAATTAGCCCAATTACTAAGCCTAGCTGGTTTCTGTGATGTCGTACTTTGTTTAGTAGACTTCACGATGAACGAGGAGAGTGTGCCAATAGCAACGCAGCGCATAATCATAGTTTTTCACGGAAAACTGTAAAACTGGCCATTGATGGCTTGAGGTTTATCTAAAAAACAGTTGAGTTTGACTTTCAGTAGACTGTAGTCATCGGCTGGTTTCGAGAAACTGTATGTGCAATATAGACAGACACACTTTTTTTTTGCTTATGGTTATGACGGGACTACTCACCAAAGCAAGAAAGCCGGACTTCACGCTCGGCTCATATAGCCGTAGGCATATACACACTGACCCGACTTAAAGATTGTTTTTGTATTTTCTTTTGGCAACAAAGCTTATTAATGAAAGTAAAAATTAAATTTGAGGGTTCCATAAATTTGTTTCAATGTTGTACCTCATTTTCTTCAAAAAATGGGGCTATAATGTGCAATCTCGGCACACTAAATGGTGACACGTGGTGAATGCAAAGGCTTTTGATGGAGTTCTCGGGTGTTGTCGGAAGCACAGTAGTGCATATTTTGCTTATATTATGACATATCCGGTCAACTTAAAATGAACTTCGTTCCTGAATAAAACCCGCGGGGACGAGTTTAAGAAGTGCTTCACACGCACACTAAAACCCTTACTGCTTCAATGTTCTGATGGGACGTACGTCTCCAGTTTTTTTTTCTGCACAAAATCGAATGGCGCAATATTGAAACGATTACGGATGCGCGGAATTAGGCACGCTGCTCGTTACTCAGCTTCAGAACGCTTATTTCAAATAAGGAATTAATCTTGCCGCACCGTGTACTAAAATATACCAAAAATCTAAACTAACTAACCGTGTACTAAGATGATGTAAAGGCAGGATTTTTATTGTTCAGAAGCGATAATTTTGAATTTTTGTATATTCAAACAGTTGACATTATGCTTCTTTACTCATTGTAATTTTTTATAGCAAGTAGCTGAATGAAGCACTATCTGGATTTTATAAGGAATCGAGATCACTAATGTTATTGTATTTTTTTCTTGATGTTCTCGGTTCTTTCTAAACACACAAACTTAATACTTTAGAGTAAATAGATTATTGTTGTCAGTGATTGCTTTATAGTTTGTAGTTTCTTGAACTACATGCGAATTGATTCTGTTATAAAATTAGGCGTCTTTGGATTAGCTATTGAAACAACATGGGGTTAGGTTTAGTTGTAGAACATTTATTCTAAAGACATTTGCTGAAAATTGATTTAGAATAAATGTCCTAGTTCTAGAACTATAATAAAGTTGTGCTTCTTGGCCACCTAACCCCGTTTTTCAATATTGTTTTGCGTTTTATATGAGCTTATTTCTCCATCATTTATTGTTGTGAATTGTGTGTCTTTCTGCTATATAATTGTGAATATTTGCCCAAATGATTGCTTAATTTTATTATATCATACATTTTGCGACACCTTGTAAATGCTGCTTAAAGCAATAAAAAAAATTGTCTGATATCTAATTTAGCATATTTTTTCTTTCTCAGGAGTAACTGGTCTGAAGAACCAAAACCAACTCGTGTTCAGGCTCCTACCTCTTATAGAAGTATTAGTAATAATAATATTGTGATCAATGCTAAGCCTGCGCTTCCAATGACGCGATCACAATCACATGACACTAACATAACTGAGGTCGTTTCTAACAAACCAAAAGCCTCTTACTCAGATACAGCTTTGGAGACATCGTCGAGACCAACAAAATCCGTCCTTCCAAAAACCATTAAGGAACAATCAGTTGGTTTAGAAGATGACGTTTATTCAACGGACTCCTCAGTTGTAGATGATGATGTGAAGAAAAAGAAACGGAAATTATTCGGTTTCGGTAAAAAGGGAAAAGCTAAAGAATAACAAGAGTCAATACTAGGCAATAACTTAATTGATTTTTTTTCTATTTTTACCCTCATTATTATTTAGTGATTATCACAAAAAGGTTGTACCAAGATAGATTATTTTACAAACGATGAATTTAGTGTGTATTGTCTTCCAATTTTTATTAAGCGCATATCAATTTATTATTATTTTTGTGATTATTCAAACTTATCCCGAATTTTATATGGATTGAAATTTAATTAATGCTTTATTTACTTACAAAATTATTATTTATATATTTTTATTTATTAGTTAATTGAGTTTTTAAATAAAGTGGGAATGTTAATGTCCCCAATTTGATATTTTTAAGTGGGTGATCTGTATTCCAATTGTACTTAAGTTTTTTATGTCTTATGTAGAAAAAAACTTAATATGACAGACTGAGATGTATTCAATACCGAAAGTGTACTTTTTAATCAGTAGGCCCCATTGTTAAAAAGAAACTGTATCGTTCCTCTAGATGCAATAATATATGTAGCCAATTTTACACTTTGTTGTTTTTAAACAATGCCTTCTTAATTAACAAATATTTTTATTTAAGTGATTTTAATAAAATTGTATTTTAAAACAAGCAATTAAATGGTACCTGCACATTTTATTATATACAATATAATATAATACTCAAAGTACAAATGCTGTAGGTATCATAGGCATTTTCAGATCTGCATGCTGGAACCGAGCAAATGGTAACATATTTTTATCATTAGTATTATGTAATATATATTCAACAAGAAATGAAATATATTTATATAAATTATTTTTTTATTATAATTATGATATGCTTTCCAGTTGTAATACTCCTGCTTACACGTTTTTTTAACAGTAATTATGTTCCGGATTATTTTAGTTTCATGAAAGGTTTTCTTGTCAATTTTGGTGATGCTGCGATGAATGTTTTGTTAACTTTGGAAATGTTAAATGCTTTGGAAGTACAGATTATGTGAAAGTGAAGTGTAACAGGGTAAGTAAATTTACTTAATATTTGACATTGCGAGTTTTAAAAATTTCTAATTTTTTAAAAAGAACAATTTTAATTTATTTGTAAACATTTGAAATAAATAAAAACATTTATAGTTTTTGGTTTTAAAATTTAATGTATAAAAAAATGACCGAAAATTTATATAAGCACGAACATTTAATAATATGTAAGTATGTAACTAATTTTGAAATGAATCAAATTTAAAATGTTGGGACCATAAAATTAATTCTATATTTATTTTTTTAAATTGCCTCTGCACTATACTCTATGTATGGAGGTGAACATTTAAATCATAGATTTAATTAATATTTTATACTTCTTAGTAGAACTATTCAAATAAAAAGTGAACAATTCAATGCCGCAAACTCTATATAATTTATTTTAGATCTCTGTAATTAGACATTCAGCTGGAATGTCAGTTGCACTTTATTAAGAATCAGTTATAGAACCAAGTATAAAAATTGATGCAGGGCTTTAATTTTTTTCATTAACTTTATTTTGATAATTATTATTAATGATGCCGTTTTGTGGGCGGAGCCACACTCTACCATTAGCATCTCAGTCCCCTGTAGAGATGCAAATAAAATAATTATTCGTTACTTAGTAATCGGTACTTGACGAGATCCGAAATAACGAATAACCAAATAAACAAATAATCGTTACTTTTTACAAACAGTTACTCCGTGTCCGCCCGTATTCCATTCGATATATTTTACCCGCGCATGGAACCGGAGTAACTGTTTGATATTTTGTATTCGAAAGAATCGAAAGTACCTAGTACCTATACTATCTATAGTAGTCGGAGTAGTCGGACACACGCATCAAGCTGGCAGTGCTGGCAGTGGCCATGCACCCGGCTCTGCTATATATTATGAAACACAAAACTTAAATTTATTTAGTTCTTTTTTTTTAATTCCTTAATCATTATTATATTGATTTAATTAATTAAATAATTTATATAACAATATTAACAATACATTTACTAAGTTTTAGCATTATTAATGTAAGATATAAAATTTAGTAATTGCTTCAATAAATTTTTATATCAAATAGTAATAGTCAACATCAATTACATTTAATTCTTAACACAGTAGTCAGTAGGCTAGTTAATTAAGTAGTAAGTAGTCTCTAAGAGCAGTATATGTTATTAGCATTGGTAATTATAATTATAAAACTTATATATAATAATTTATATTTTGTACTATTTGTAGTATTTTGTAGTTACACTAGCAAATAAATAGGATATAAATTTGATTCTGTTGCGTTTTTTTTATACCTTCTTATTGCTAACAAAATAAAAATGATAATCATTATAATGAGTTTTTGTTACATTTTTATATAATGGTTTTCTTATGTCACGATTATTACGTAATTGACGTAAAATAAACGATTACTTGTAACGAGTATTAAGTAACGAGTATTGTACCGAAAGTAACGAATAGTTACAAGTATCGAAAAGTAACGAAAACTTGCATCTCTAGTCCCCTGCTTCTATAAATACTCGACTTTCATGTTACAATTCAATATTTCCAGGGGCCAGGGCACGAGACTTCGGTTCCCCAGGAGTCCGCCTCGTCCCTCTACTTCTCTTCCTCCCAGAGGATGTCTTTTGTTGTGTAGGACGTGATCCTGCGCTAACAAGATCAGTGGCCCTACTGACTCACTTACGAGCTACACAAGCCTCGGTTAATGATAATTAATCAATCACTCACACGTATTATTATTCCAGTTCTGCTAATTCACTTTCTAATTCGCAGTGTGGCCGTCTTGCCGTGCCCTGTTTCACTGTTAATAGTAAATAGAATGAACCCGCTTGTATTCAGCAAACTCGAGCTTGAAAATAGTGCCTCGGTTACTATTCATGAAATGCATGTTGGATGGTATGTGTGCGACCCCGGGTGGATTGGGGAGCGGGCAGCGTGTGGCACGCCCGCCTCGTGGAACGCTGTTGCTGATTTTTCCTGCTCGTCTGTTACCGGAGCACATTGACCTAATTAATTAATTAATTAATAAAACATAATTAATTACTAATTAGAAAGAACAACATACGTACGCAAAGGTTAATAATGGAAGGAACAAATGAAATGAAGAGAATAATAATAATTCATAATTTTGATTGATAATTCGTAATTATAATTATTCATAATAATTATAATTAATTATAATTATTATTATTAACCAATTGTTAATTATAATAATTATTATTAACCAATTGTTAATAATAATAATCAATATAAAACTCTCAACCATGAATTATTATTAACTTTTAACTACTCGCGCAGTTAACCATAACGTAACTACGCGCGTGGTGTATTCCAGGCACTAGCTCTAAAATGGCACTATAGGATCGCTGTTTCAGGCTATCGTAACCGCGTCCTCTGGTCTGCACCTTCATCAGAGGACACCACAAACAAACCTAGAACCGATATGGACCAAAAGCTTGAGAGCCTCTTTCACAGTAGTACCACGAGTTTGGTAGATAATCCAAAGCTCTCGAGGGCACACACGGTCACACCCCTACCACCCGAGGGAATGCAGCCGGTGACATAATATTTTAAAAGTCTATTATTTGATTTAATTGATAATTGGCAGATTGCATGCTAGTAATATGGGCTGTTTTTTGTGTCATTGCATTTTGCTTATTTAATCCAAGAGCGTTTATGGATGCATTTTATTTAATATTAATAAAAAAAATAGGGTACGCCACTGTTTATGTAAAATACATTTTTTTTGTTCGTCAACCTTTTTGCTTTGTCTTACTATGATTTAGAGATAAAAATAGCATTTGCTCTGCATTTATTGGTTTTACGTTAGTAAGAGCAGAATTGTGTAAAAGTCTCACTTAGTTTTGTGCTTTGAAATTGACAGTTTCTTTCCAAAAATGAATTACACAAACTGTGAAATGAGCAATATGCATTTTGTATATGGTCTTGCCAATGGTAATGCATTAGCATTATTCAATGTTTGTTCGTCTCCATCACCGACTTGGTGAAACTGACTTAGCAACAATTTTTAGAATATTGATATTACCTTGTGGGATACCACAGTCACTATATTTTTTGTATCCATATCATATCTAACTTGTTCTGGGACTTTAACTATGCGATTTTTATTAAAATGTTGATGGATGTTCAAAAAAGTCTACAAAATCCTCAGTTTTTGGCAGAAATACTTTGTCAATATTTGTATGAAGTTTACCCACATGGTTGGATAGGCCAAGGAGGCCCATAACACTGGCTTTCACGGTCTCCTGATCTTAATTCATTAGATTTTTTCTTTGGGTTTGTCTGAAACAACTGGTTTATACCACTCCAATAGAAAATGTATACCAATTAAAGAATCGCATCATGTGAAACAATTTGGCACACCCCTGGTATTACAAACGTGTTTAGCATTCAATGCGTCGAACGATCTTATAACTTTATTTTATTTTTTTGTTATTTTATTTTTCTTGAAAACGTAGAGGTATTTTGGTAATTAAACGTTTCCGGACATGTTTATGAGATTTTTTTACTTCAAACTACAATAATAATAATAATAGTCTTTATTTATACAGAGTGTTGAAAAAAGAATGTAAAATATTTAAGAGGTAGTACGAATCACAACAAACAAAAAAGTCTTAATAATAATAATAATAATAATAATAATAATAATAATATTTATTTCCCAACAGACAAAATACATATCCAATAACAGGGAAATATCTACAAAATAAAATATAATTGTCGTATATAATAAAATATACTGTAATAAACACGGGTTGTCATAGCAATGGTTTTGGAGATATGGAACATTATTTATTTTTGTTTTTTTTTTCCTTCATTGTTTATTATGCAAAAAAGAATGTAAAATGTTTAAGAGGGTAGTAGTACGAACCACAACAAACAAAAAAAGTCTTGATAATCACGGATTGTCATAGCAACGGTTTCGGAGATATGGAACATTATTTATTTTTATTATTCTTTTTTCTCCATTTTTTTATTTTGCAAAAACGTGCATTTTCTTATCATAGTTGGCAGATGTTTTGTGAAATAAACATTTAGTATTTGACAGTTGCAGAACTAGCCGACATGCATTTTATGTATGGTTGTGTTAATGGGATTGCCAAGAAAGCGCGACGTCTTTATGTAGAAGCTTATTCAAATTTCCAGATTCCTTCACATCGTATGTTTGGAAGAATTTACTAGAGATTGAGAGATACCTGTTCACTTCGAAAACAGTGCTATCTTTCCAGCAGACCAAGGTCGGTATCTACCTTCTAAAGCAGAACAAGAAATTATAGCACGGATAGAGCATAATCCAGGAACGAGTGTGCGGAGAATATCAGCCGAGGTAGAAATTGGTGCTGCTCTTGTTTGGAGAACTCTCCACGAGCAGCTGCTCTATCCATACCATGTACATTAAATTTAAGGCCTGTACTCGGGCCTTAAATTTAACTGATCATCAGGCACGTTTGGTTTTTTGTCGTTTGTTTCTACGCAAGAATGCTGAAGACCCGCAGTTTCTTGCCAAAATTCTTTTTACGAATGAAGACGAGTTTACACGAAATGGAGTTGTCAATTTTTATAATGCACATTGGGCCGACGAAAATTTTTATGCTGTAATTGAATGTGAACATCAACATTGTAGGCAAAATACAAGAGCAATATCAAAAGATACTAAAGAAGAAACTAAGAGAAAAGAAAGGAAATTAGACATTAAAGGAAAATAGGAAATATTCAAAAACAATTTATTAGATGCGGCTAAAGAAACTTGTGGAACAACAAAAATAGGAAACAAAGACATAAAGAAAACCGAATGGTGGTCAAAATGGAAGACATTAAAAAAAGATAAAAAAGAAAAATGGAAACAATACCTTAATACAAGTAAGATAGAAGACTACGAAGTATACAAAATAAAAAGAAATGAAGTAAAACAAAAAATTAAAAAACCAAACAATAATATTGGATTAAATTTGGTACATCGATGAATGAGAACTATAGAGAAAGCCAAAAGTTGTTTTATGGAACATTAAAACAACTTAAACAAAAAAAAGAACACAATATGATGAATATGAAAGACTAACAAGGAAATATAATAACAAACGAAGAAAACATCATGCAAGGATGGAGACAACACTTTAAAGAACTGACAGACAATACTACAGGAGAGATCGAGACCGTGGAGAACAAAAAACACAAACAAGGGGAGTCAGACACAGAAGGAGTGGGGGAAATAACAGTAGGTGAAATAATAGAGGCATTAAAAAAACTGAAAAATAGAAAGGCAGCAGGAATATACAAATTATCACCAGAGATGATCAAACACATGGGAAAAAAAGGAATAACACAATTAAAAGAGCTATTAAACGAAATAAATAAGAACGAAAAAAACCCAAGGGAATGGAATATAAGAATCATACTTCCAATACACATGAAGGGTGACAAGAGAAATTGCAACAACTACAGAGGAATAACCAAGTGTTATCAACGAAACCTTAGCTAAAATTCTAGAAAAAAAAATGAGGAATAAACTTGAAAAGACAATAGAAGATAGTCAATGAGGATTTAGAAAAAGAAGAAGCGCCCAAGACCTGATATTTATTATACGTCAAATAAGCGAAAAACTAATAAAGAAGAAAAAGGCATACACATCTGTTTTGTAGATCTCGAAAAGGCTTTTGAAAGAATTTTTAGAGAAGATATATGGAAAGAACTGGAAAACAGAATGATTAAAAATACAACAATTAACTAATAAAGAACATGTATAAGGAAAATTCAAACATAATGAGGAATCGAAAGAATTTTCTACAACGATGTGTGTTGAGCTCACTATTACTTACAATAGTACTAGACAAGGCAATTAAAAACGCAAAAAATAAGATGAAAGCACTAAAGATTGGACACTGGAAATTGAAAACAACCCAAACTACTATTTGCAGACGATATGGTAATTGTAACAGAATGGGAAGAAGACCTACAGCACAATATGGATATATTAATAAAGGAACTGACAAAAATAAACATAAAAAAAACGAAAAGCATGATAATAGCAAAAGAAATAAGAACAATTCAAATATCTAGGAACAATAATACAGAGCAACGGTAAAATAGATAATGAAATAGAAGACAAAATAGAAAAATCAGGAAAAATATTTAACATGCTTAAAAACACCTTTTTTAACAAAAAAGAAATAGAAAAAAGTACAAAAATAGAAATTCTTAAAAGAGTAATACGGCCCACGCTAACATACAGCAGTGAAACGTGGACCATGAGGGGGTTTTAGAAAGAGTATGCATGTCTTTTAGACAAAGATGTTTTACCTGTTTGGAAATGGAAGGAAGGCATTATGAACATCTTCTATAACTTTGTTCTTTAAAAAATATATAAAAATAAATAATGTTTTATATATCTTCAAAACTGTTGCTATGACAACCCATGTTCATTAAAACTTTTTGTTTGTTGTGGTTTGTACTACCACTCCCTTAAATATTTTACATTCATTTTTGTATATTACTAAAGTACCTCTAGATTTCAATATGTTTTTTTTATTTTTGTGGTTTTTCATAATGTTTATTCTTTAACATAAGAATTGTCTACATACAAAGTAGTTGGTTCCTTGACATCTAGGATATGAAGTTCCTCACTGATACGCCTAATCCAACTGATTAATTGAAGATACGGCGGCCCAATACTCTGCTTTAGCTTATGAAGTAGCTATCAATTTTTGCTTTTAAGTATAGCAAACAATGGATTCACCGCGAATGATCAGTAATTTACTGGTAGAATGTTTTGATTGCTTGTCCCTTTCATAGTCCGAATCGGTATAGATATAAAGTTGATCTCTATCAAAGAAAAAGAATTTTGTTATTTTTAAATAGTTAAAGAATCGGTCAGTAATGTTTTAATAGTTTTTCATTGATTTACAGCAGAAGCGACTCAAGTAGTTCACACAAGAAATTGTTGCCAGGTATAGTAGACTACCAATTGTCTTATGATAGGGAATAGATTTATCATTAAAACGTTGAATAATTGTCTTCTTGGTGTAGTTGGAGGCAACAAAAACTTCCTCTGGCTTAATATCGATTTGCACATCTAAGATAATTTAAGTAAATTCTACATTCTTTTGAAAATGGTTTTAAAGTTACTGTTGACTTCATCTATAATTCTGATACCTCACTTTCACAATAAGTCCGTCATTTACAAAAAGAGCAATGATAATGCTTTTGTCTTTATTATAAAAAAAGCATGGATCATCATCTGTGTTAACCGAGTCAGTGTCTTTAAAAAAATTAAAATCTTGTCATTCTAATTTTTTGAAACTTGTTTTAGACTACAGCGATTTTTTCTTAGTTTGCACATTTGCTTTGAACCATCATGGAAACCTTTAGGCTGATGCATATAGACTTTTTTATGAGATTTTTGATTTGATGTTGCTTGTCATATACACATCTTATACATACATAGTTTCTCCAATTATCTGTGTACTCAATGCCATTCTTGTCAAGAATATTTTTGACATACTTGACATGTGCGAGTCATGCCAAGTTTTAATCAAAGTCGACAGCAGGCATCTTTTATAGTCGACTCGATGAAACATCATTTCATACAACTTTCCGTTTTGCTTGGACATCAGCAGACTCTACATATCTTGTATCCAACATTTGTGTCACAAAAACAGGTTAAAAGTCAGTTTTGGTACATATAAAACATTTTTCAATGTTACTCGATCGCAGTCCCGTTCATTGAAAGCTTCCAGATGTACATTGCCCACACCAATTTCATTAAACTTGCTTGCATCTGATCATGATCGTTGAGCACTCCTCGAGTTTAACAAAGTTGAACTGCCATTATTTCTAAAACGTCATATGTAGCTGCACAGTCGGTTTGTAGTTTTTCTGTTGTTTTTCCGATCCGGTTTTTCAGTGTTATCACGATTCGAGTTGTCTTGCGGACAGTCTTTTGGTAAAATAACCTTTTAGTTTGCAAATATAACGACTGTGGTTATTTTTGCAATAAATCACATATTTAGCACATGGATTATTTGCATAACTTTTTATTATGTCCTTTCACTCCACATTTGCCGTACTCAACTACTTCAAAAATTAGCACTGAACTTTTAATGTGGTTTAAATATATTTTGAATTGTGGAATGGGACCATTAAAATAATAAAAATAGGGGTTGCTTTTAGTTTTTAAACGCAAATTTAATAACATAGTACATTTTAGACCAAAAAAATACTGGATGTTTCAATAAGTAGATAAAAAACTAAAAAAAATTGAAAACTTGTTTGCTTTTGCTTATACTTATCCTTAATGTTATATCATTATTGGGATGACTGCAAATGTGAATTTATCAATGTGTAAATACTTGCACTGTTATGAGTTAATAAAATAAATACACTAAACTTTTTATATTAATTATCTAACAACATCCCGGTCGATATTTATCTAAGTTGTTTCAACTATGTATGGCACAAACAGAAGTAAAAATTAAAAAAAGATTGCAAGATGTTAAGTGCCATAAAATAACATTTAATTAAAAAAGCTATTTATAGTTATCAGGAAAGTATAATAATTTTATTGATTTTTAATATGAATTTTTAATATGGTTGTAAAATATATCGATTAAAATGAACTATTTTATACTAAACTTTATTAGTTTTTTTTATTATGATTCTATATTTTAACTAGTGTAAACAATGATTTGACACGTGAAAACTTACCGCGATTTGTCGACCTTAGGTATTTCAAAGTTGTTAAAAAAACATAAAATAATAATTCTAAACTAAAAAGAAAACTGGGAGCGTGGCGCAATAGTATAGGTATCTGACTGCTGCACCAAAGTTTATGGGTTTGACCTCACAACTGAAATCATTTCAAACGCGCTCCCACTCCCCAAACCGTTTTGTCAGCGTGGGGTTTTATGGCTAAAATATTTCTCTGATCCGGAGTAGATAAATAATTTCTACAGTCGTTTGGAATCTACTCGAAACACACAGATCATACAATACCTTAAAACTATAGGTCCACCAGTATTGTAAGTTGGCAACAATACGGGCAGAGAAGAAGCTGCTGCAACAATGGCGTGTACACGGCTGAAACGAGAAAAACATTTACTTCAGAGGTCGTATAGTGGTATGTGGGAAAAATTGAATTTTTATGATATGACTCGTTTTCTTTACATTTGCTTCATAGGCTGAGGAAAGTTTCTTGTCTCAATGACAAACTGCTTTGGATTGCTAGACTGATGGGCAATATAATACATTTAAAAATTTAAAGAAAAGACTAGATTTGGTTTACAAATAATTATAACAAAAAATAAAAAATCAATTCAAAATGTAAAATAAAAATAAAAAAAGTTAGGGCGCTACCTAGAGAACATATAGGAATTCTTATATACTCTACAATTTACTTTAGTAGATTTATTTCTGTGCAACTATATGCATATAACTACACGTACAATTTTTATACACAACAAAATTGCTAGCAAATTGTCTGGCCTATTCAGTTTCCCATAATTAATTTAACCGGAAAAGGCCATCCTGATAACCAATTAGTATTTGCCCTTAACTTAAGAGTTTGGAGGGCATTAAAGCCACATCTTATACTTTGAAATTTGCTTTGTACAAAGCAACAATGGCCTTTGTTATTGAATTGGGTTGATATTATCAATAATGGTAACTTTAGTGAAGAAGTTTTGCAAGCTGAATGGAAATTACAAATTTGATTGGTATTGTGACAGAAAGAAAAAAATGTTGAAAAGAAATAATAAGCTATTAATGATGTGAATAATTCTTCAAACGGCAAACAGTAAAACAATTGTATTTTATTTGATTTTTTACTACAGTTACTACTGATTGTTAATCATAAATTGAGGTGACCCACCCACCCATCAAAAAAAGTTTTGGTTACTGAGAGATAGGATGCATCATGCCTTCTTCTAACGCTTGCAAAAAGAAGAAACTTTCAACTCTTGATAACAAACACTCAACAACAACTACTTGCTGGTAATCATAATGTAGAGTGATACACCAACCCGCCCAAGTGTTTGTCATCAAAAGATTGGATATCACCTTTTTTCTTGTTGACAAACTTTTGAGCAGGTAGGTGAGTTCAAACTACTCAATAGTAATCATAATCTAAAGTGATGCACCCACCCGCCCAAGTGTTGATAATCAAAAAATTATATAACACTATTTTTTACCTTTATTTTTAATTTCTTGTTAATGAACTCTTGGAAAGGTAAATGATTACCCGAGTTCAATCTACTCAAAGTATTGAGCATTAAAAGATTAGATATTACCTTTACCTTTTTGAACAAATAAACTTCTAACGTTTGCAAAGAGGAGGAGAAACTTCCAATTTATGGTTGACAAACTCTTGAACGGGCGGGTGAGCACTCCAGTTTAAACTACTCGATGGTAATCATAATCTGGAGTGACCCACTCACTTGACAAAGTGATAGTCATTAAAAAATTGGATATCTTCTTTACTCTCATTTTGAATTTTTTGGAAGGTTGAATACTCCAGTTTAAATTAGTCGATGGTGATCATGATCTGGAGTGACTTACCAACTCACATACGGTTTGGTCATTAAGAGATTGGATTCATCATCCCTTCCTCTAACATAGAAATTTATAACGCTAGCAAAAAAAAGAAACTTTTTATTACTTACCACCCAAGTGTTGATTATCAAAAAATTATATGTCACCTTCTTCTTTACCTTTACTTCTATTTTTTTGTTAACATGGGTGAATGGATACCCTAGTTCAATCTACTCGATGGTAATCACAATCTGGAGTAATCCATCTACCCGCCCAAATGTTGATCATTAAAAGATTGGATGTTTCCTTTTCCTTTTTAGACAAAGATACTTCAAACACTGGCAAAGAGGAAAAACTTTTAATTTCTAATAACAAACACTTGAGCAAGTAATCCCAGAGCATGATTGCAAGCAAATAGTTGTTTTGCATCCACTTACCTAAGTGTCAATCATCAAGAGATTGGATACCACTTCTTCCTCTTGTGACATAGTGATTACTGACGTTTATAAAAATGAGAAGTATCTAATTTTGTAGTTTGAAGGGTAAATTGATTATTTAGACAGTATCAATAAGTGGATTCATATGTAGAATTGTCTTTCAAAAACGTTTTATATTTTCTTTTGGTATCGATATGTTGATGATATCAACAATAGTATTCATCCCAATATTAAGTTTACAGTAGAGACTAAAACTGTTTAGACCTAATGATGTGTCACGATAATAATAATCTCATTTGGTATTTTTTGTAAACCAACTGAACCATTTATTATGACTATGTGCACTCTAACAATCACAAACTTGCAGCCTATCATGCAATGCTCCATAGAGCGTTCAACCTACTATTAACACCAAATTATTGCTAAAAGGAGCTTATTAAAATCATATCAATAGGTCCATAACAAAAGATTTTCAAGAAACACAATTAAATAAATTATTACTATTTATAAGAAAGAGTATAGCCTCACTATACAGTCAATTTATCCTAAGATAAAAGATATACAACTCATGAAATACATTTCAATAAACATATTTTGGTAACTTATCCGAGAAAATAGGAAATATTCTCAGTAAGTTTAATTATAAAGTAGCGTTTAAAATTCAAAATAGGTTATCAAACATTATTCAAAGCTAATGACCGTACAGATACAATTTTAACATAAGGAGTGTATGAGGTTTTCCCACATCTAATGCACGATATATAAGGCAAACAAGAAAAAAATTCGAAACTAGATTGATTTAAAGAACATTACTGCTCTTGCAGATGACGCCATTCAGATAGTACTTTTTATAACTATATATTTTAAAACAGTCGCACATTCCCAGATATTGATAAACTTAAAATCATTTACAACTGTTCTAAAAGCAGAAAATTAAATTTGTTAGAAGCTCTTAAAATCTTTTGTTTGAAATAATCTAAACTTTCCTCTTTTTGAGGAATATTCTGTGTTATAATTACCTTTAAGTAAAAACCGCCATTCATTAATCCTTTCTCTAGCCACTTTCAATAAAATAATTTCAATGTAATTTTCTGTTTTACTGTCGTAAATTTTCTTGATGATGGACTTGTACAAGTTGGAACTATCTACGGGTTTTTAGTTGATCAAATCGAGAAGACAGAACTGAGACTATAAACACAAATACTAATTAATAAATATTATGTCATATTAATAATTGTGATTATAGAATATTATATTAAAATAAATAAATCTAATCAAATTAGATTAAATTAACTATCGTAAATAATTATAGTAAAGATAAGATTGCACTATTTAGTTTATAAATATCATTAATCAACTAAGATGTATAAGCTTTATTTTTATGTTTTATTATATTTAATTACTATAAATTTAGTGAAAGGATGGAGTAAGTATTTTATGTACTACTTATAAAATAATATAAAATTAATTTTAGGCCCTGTAAATGATAACAAATTAAGCATTTTCAACGCAAGCCATATTCGTCTAAGTTGGAGATATCCATCTAAACTGCGATTACATTATTACTTTAATGTGTCAATACATTCGGAGCAAATGATAGAACCATTCATAAAAAATCCACCAATATATTTTATAAAAGATAAAAGTACTTTTGAGGCAAGTGTTTTTTTTTTAATTAATAATTAAGGTTCAATACTTGTAATAGATGTATAATGTTTTAGGAATACATTGAGTACAATGAAGGTACAAAATACTTTACCGAAATAAAAACTTGTCATGAATCCGTATGTGTTTACCCCAAAACTAATAACTTGTATACACCAATTAAGATAGTATTAAATATAACCGGCTGTGATAAGAATAAGTTGAGAGTTATAATAAACGATAAAAAAAATATTAAAGGGTAAGACAGTATTACATAATATTAGTATAAGATTTAAATAATTTATCATAAAGCAAGTATCCATAAATCTCCTGACACAAATCAGCTGTTCACTGAAAAACATCAACTACTAGAATAATCAATTATTCTACAAGTTATTGAGCAAAGAAAATATTTAGACTAAACTATATAGAATCTAGCACTCGAGGTTAGTTTTTGCTTTAGTTAACAGACCCAGTTTTGAAACTAACACACTTGTTCCTACGTTTTTTTAGTAACGCCATAACTACAACTCTTTTGTTAATTCTGCAATATACAACTTTTTTTCAAAGTCGCCATTCAAAAGCGACGTTTTTTTTAAGTATTTTTTGATCTTTGGAAAAGATAATAGTTACAGGGGTCAACGTCGGGATTGGATGTTGTATTTTCTTAAAACTGCATTGATTGAGTACTTCTTGAACAATTTGTGTTTTATGCACTTTGCAGTTGTTTTGCAAAAGCAGAGTTTTCATAGCATAATTGTTGTTTTTTTTTTTTGTGTACGACCGCTTTCCTGTTTTTAATCTTGTATATAGACATTCCCCGTCATTAGTTTTTTTTTTGGCTCATACTAATAATGTAGTAGTAGCTTCATCGTGTTACTTTAACCAAAGAAACAAAATATTATTAATAAACTTTAGCATTACAACTAGCAATTAAATTGCAATGTCTAAAGAGGTAGTAGACAATCAAATATAGTCTCATAAAAAACAAAAGTTTAAAACCAATTGCGCAAACCTAATCCAACTTTGTTGTGTTATGGTGCTGAAATTTATCGATGATATTTGGTTTCTTTGGTTAAAGCAAACACAATGGAGCTACTTTGCACTAATTATTAACTTAAATCAATTATTCAAATTTATCCTTTGCTATCAAGCAATGCCGTACCATCAAGATAAAGATTTGTGAAAACCAAAACAATTGTCTGTATTTGGTTGGCCGCTTTGAAGTTGAATTGGGTTTGAGTAATTGATTTCAAACTTTTGTTTTTCATTAAACCTTTTTTTTTGTTTTTTTTTTCTATTGGCTACAAATCGAATAATATTTAATTTTGTTGCAGTGAATTATATCTATGTATTTCAAAAACAGCTTTAACCTCTGACAAAGTAACAAATCCAGATTTATATCCAGTTCAAGAAAATGGATTAATCAAACCGTGCATTATTCCAGAAAATTATATAGAATGCACAAATCCTCATGTTAACAAAAATGCTTATGGATTTGTTCTTTTTGAAGACACCGAAGATATATTTGAACTAAAAATTACTTTGATGCAATTTGCCTCTGAAGTAGTAGAACCCACTATTGAATCGTCTACTAATATTGACTATTACGACTATAAAATTGTAACTGCTTTTGGAACATTTGGAACTATTTTTGTACTATCAGTTATATGCATATTAGTTTATTTATATATTTCCAAATACGAGTAAGTAATGTTAGTTATGTAATTTTTAAACATTAATAATTGTAATTAATTGTAGGACAAACAACGCATACAAAACCGTTGATAATAAATAAAGGTATGTAGTATTTTTTAATTAATTATAATTACTAATAGTAAAATATTGAACAATTAATAATAATTTTTATTTGCAAGGGTAAAGCTTTCAACAAGAGCCAGATGCAGTTATTATAACTACTGATACAATGATCCACTACATAACAGTAACATATCACATTTTATCTATGACTATTTTATAATAATAAATTTGATTACTCATGATCTTAAAATTTTTATTACTCATTTTATATCATCTCTTTTTTGTTTTAATTTTTTTTTATAATTTCATCCATGACGATATTAAATAGCAGAAGGCGTAGGAAGTCTCTTTGACTAATTCCCAATTTGTACTTAATTGGTTTTGCAATTTCTTCTGTTAATCTTGCGACTACTTTATTCTCTTAGTATATATTCTTGATGGTTTTGATAAAATTTGGTAATTGTTTGCTGTATTTTTTCTTATTTTGCATTTGTCTACTGCTAGACGTAGGCATCCTTTAAATTTTTCCATAACTATCTTTCTTTCGCTATTTAGAGTCACTTGTTTTTTGTGATCTTTTTGTTGTTGTCAACTTATCTCTTTTGTGGTCTGTTAATTTTTTTTTTATAGTTTTTGGTCTCTAGTGTGTTATTCTGTTTGTCTATTTATTGGTATAACCTCTGGCTACGTGTCTTACCTAGCTTTATCTTAACTCTGCAATTTGTTCTATCACGTCTTTTACTTTACTTTGACGTCTGATTTCCTTGTTCTATTTTTTGTCATAGTCTCCAGACCGTATTTTGTGACTGGCAGTATGCAGTAAGATTTTTTATTTAAGGTAGTTTGGGAGTGTGTGTGTATTAGTTTGCTAAATGCTGCCCAGCTTTGTGTTATTCTTCTGGTAACTTCTGTCTCGTGGTTTTTTTTCTAGTGTTATTTAGAGCCTGAAACATGTATATTTCTTAACGTTGTTGTTGTCTATTTGGTGCGAACATCAAGTTCGGAGATCATGATTTTGTTTTTGTTTTCATATTTAATTTCAGACCCACCGACTTGGATGCTATATTTAGTTTTTTCAACATGTTAGTTCTTTGAGGTCTGAGCTGATCAAGACTATGTCGTTGGCAAAATGCATTACGGGCAGAGAAGAAGCTAATGCGCCTGTAATGGAGTAAAAAGAGGTTGATGATGACGAAGGTGTTTGTTGTCTATATTTATTTCTTTTGTATGCCATTTCATATTTTTAAAGATATCTTTTATGGCGAGTGTAAATACTTTGAGTGAGATTGAATCTCCTTGTCTAATTCCTCCGCTTATTTTTTTTTTGTATTTAAGTTATATTCTGTGCACTTTTCAATTTATGTACTTATGGTTTGTATGTGGTCTGTTGTGCTATACTTTTTGTAAAACCCGTGCGTTGGCGGTTGTGGTAGTTTATACATATGTGAAAGCTAATTTATAGGTTTGTAGTTTTCAATGTCAAAATATGTCTATGGGTAATCAAATAGTACGAGAAATGTTAACAAATGACTAAATTAGTCAAACAAATGTCTAAAAATGCCATACAAAGTGTTAAATAAATTTAAAAAATTTCTACAAAAATGTCAAACATTTTGACAAAATATCAAATTTCTGTAGCGGTGTTTGACGCACGGGTTGCATTACAAATTTGGTAATCGGATGACACAGCGAAAGAATCATATTTCAGGTACTTTTTGTTTGTCTGAACTTTAAAAGCAGGTCCAAGAGAAATGAAAAGTTATTTCTATCTCTTTGGCTCGATCCTCTTGATTTCTGCACACATCAAGGTAGTCGAATAAAGATACAGTGTATACCTACGGAACGAGAAACCGATATCCTACTCACTTAATATTGTTGCGCAATTATACCTGCCACTCAAACAGTTATCACAGTGCATACGTTTTTACTGTGAATCTGTCAGAGTTTGTGAATGAGAGCAATGTATATTCATCATCACACCCTCGAAAAGCATACAAGGATGTTATCTGTGAATGGGAGCGTTAACACTGATACTTTTAGATGTTTTTAATTAATTCTAAAGCTTTTTAAATTAATGAAAAAAAAACAATGAGGAAATATGAATTTAATAGAACAGTGGATGAGCTACATATAAATTGATAATATATAAAACATAGTTCAAGATTTAAATTTCAGAATAACAAGTTTTGTTCGTTTGCAAGTTTTATTTGCAAAACAATTGTTTTGAAATTTTCACAGAACTTTAAAGTTATTACCATATACGTAATGCATATAATGTATACAATGTTATATATATTATATAATGACATCATGTAAATGGCTTATATTTTGTGTCAGTAATACGTGTACAGTCTGACACGAATAGTGTGGCTTCTATAATAGACAACTTAGTATACACAAAAATTATGTTGAATAAGATTAAACTTATGCCTGTGCCCGTTTTAGATCTTTCAATCCCAGAACAACGTCGCCCATGAAATGGAAATGAAAAACAGGCAAAGCCATTAGTTTAACTACATTTAACATAATTTTTGTGTATACTAAGTTGCCTATTATAGAGGCCAAACTATTTGTGTCTGGCTGTAATAATGTTGTCCAAAAATTTACCTTAAGTTGGTAAGTCAATTTAAAAAATATTAATTATTTATTAAAAACACATTTTTTGTCTTAACTTCGAATTCAATTAACCAATTTTTGTCCGGATCATTTAAATGGTTTCTTGTTACTGTTAGTGACATATAACGTATAAAACCCTAAAATAATAAAATGTAAGATGTTTTTAATACTTACTTTGTATTAGTAAGTCACACATAAAATGGCCGCCGTAATATAATTTGCTTTACTATAGAAACGCATCAACATAGAGAGTCAGGTATTCAGTTATATATATCCATGGGTTGGACACAGTTCCTTCTCTATATCAAGAATTTTTTGTCAAACAAATTAACTGCTTTGCCTTCTAAAATAGAATAGTTTGCCCCCGTGCCTATCAATGCTAAAAATTCAATTCCCAAAATTTTACGGTTACGTTTCATCATATTTAAGTTTGATAAAAGTGAGAGCAATGTCTTTTTAGTTTGAGTTGGGTTAGATGACTCAAAAATCTTTGTTTCTAGAACTTTATTACGGCTTGCGAGAAATTGTTAACAAGTTAAATCCATTTACTCCATTCTTCTTGACTGACCTTGAGTGAGAAATGCGTAGCATTTGATTTTTCAACACTTTGTACAAATTTGATAAATCTCCCCTTTAGTTCCATGCCTGAAACAATATTTTCCTGTTTTATGAGCTGTACATAATTTTAAGCTATGCTCATCTTTGTTACAATTCTAGCATTTTCTTGAAAATTTTATCAAACTTCTTTGAGGCGTGTTTTAGTAAAGTATTTGAGAAATTGATGCCGATAAGGTTGAAAAGTTACCTCTTGTATTTTTTATTTTGCGACACAATGATATTAATTGTTTAATAGTTGTAATATTAACCAGACAGTCGTGCAACATAAACTGGAGATAAGTTTTTCTTGTATAATAATAATTCTTTATTAACGGCATATAAAAAAACCATTTACATCATCCTGCACATAAAAGAATATAAAAAATACAAAATAAACACAGAAAATGTATACATATAAAGACAAAATATAAAATATAAAATTATTCAATAACACATTTTAAACGATTTTTAAATGTACATTTAGAATCGCAAAACAAATCGATGTTATTAGAAAAGCTATTTGCAATTCTACACATTCTGCCAATTGGATTGTTGAATCCATAGTTGGTAAAAAACATGGGCCAGTTGGCTACGGCTGACAGCACCCATTAAAGGCCCTGCCTAGGGATACAGGTGAAAACCGGTCAACGGTTCCAAAAGCGGAAGAAGACGCGAGGGTCTCAACGATAGAGGAGGCGGAAGAACTACAAAACTCGCCAACACGCTCGGCAAGCGCGGCGTTTTAAAACCAAAACCTTCTAATTATGACTATGTCAAATTCTAAAACAATACCCCAGTTGAGTAGAGCTCATAGCTCAGAACCTCAAATTGAGAAATCAGTGGACTTCATGGATTATGGGGTGGCAAAAATTCGACAAAATCAAATAAACAACCAAACAAACTAAAAATACTTTTCATTGTGACCTACAACATCAGGACCATGAGAACGAAAGAAAACCTGGAAGAGCTAGAACAAGAACTGTCACATATCAAATGGAACATCGCTAGAATATGTGAAACACCGAAAGGGTGAGAATGCTACGATACTCAAGTCAGGACATGTTCTATATCAAAACAACTTGGACACAAGGCACCACATTGGAGGCGTAGCCATTATTGTCAACAAAAATATCAAACATCTAGTAAATAAATACCAAGCAATATCAAACAGAGTAATCTATATATTGATCAGAATATCAGAAAGATACACACTACAGGTTATCCAAATATATGCACCAACCAGCGAATCCGAGGGTGAAGAAGCCGAAACACTATACGAAGACATAAGAAATGCCAAACAAATCAAAAATTTACAATACACACTAGTCATCGGAGATTTTAACGCAAAGATTGGTCAACAATTACCAGGAGACACAGAATATATTGGAAAGCTTGGATTGGGTGAAAGCATGTACTGCATGAACACTTTCTTTGATAAACCAACGCAGAGGAAGTGGACATGAAAAAGCCCAATAGGTGTCAAAAACGAAATAGACTACATCATTTCAAACAACAAAAGAATATGCAAAGACGTGACAATACTAAACAGATTCAAGACAAGAAGCGACCACAGGTTGGTAAGGGCAAGAATACAAATCAAAACTAGAATAGAAAGGAGTAAATTTATAAAAAACACTAGATTTCTTACTGGCAAAGTTCTAAGACTAAAAGAAGTGGAGTACCAAAATGACATGACAAAATGACTAGGAGATACAGAACATTTAAATAGTATGAGCATAAACCAACTGGTAGACAAACTCAAAACCGATATCCAAACGGCTGCAAGAAAAACATGCACAAAAGGAAAAATACAGAAAAACACTAAATTAAGCATTACAACTTTAAAACTACTAGAGAAATGAAGGAAACACCACGACCGCATTGACCACAGAGTATAAACACTTGAACAGGAACATAAAAAAGCACATTCGTAAAAGCACACGCGCCTATAATACCAAGATGATAACGAACACAATAGAGGGTAACACAAACATAAAAGTTTTGAGATCCAAAATGTCAAAAGAAAAACGAACAATTTCCAAATTAAAAAATTCCGAAGGGACTATTGTTTCGGACAAGAAAGCAATAGTAGAAGTGATCAAAAACTTCTATAAAAAAACTGTACACATGAAAAGTAAAAGATCCCGGACTACTTGACAGGGATAACATTTGCAATGTAAGATCCGAAGATATAATGGTCTCAGAAATTAAAGAAGCATTAGGGAAAATAAAAAATAAGAAATGTTCTGGAGTAAATCAATTAACATAGGCGGCAAACCAATAAAAGAAGCAATAAAAATTCTTTTAAACAAATGCATGCATAAAGGAATAAGTCCCGAGAAATGGCAGAACGCTGAAGTCATTATCCTGCACAAAAAAGGCAACATAACAAATGTAGAGAATTACCGCCTATTAGCCTATTATCACAATTATGTATAAACTATACACGAGAATAATTATGAACCGTCTAACAAACAAATTAGACTCTTACCAGCCGGTAGAACAAACAGTATTCCGGAAAGGTTACAGCACAACGGATCATTTACAAACACTACGACTATTAATAGAAAAAACTACTGAGTATAACGTCCCCCTACATCTGGTCTTTGTCAACAAAGCGTTTGACTCGATAGATACTTGGCCATTCTTAAGATCAACGGACTCTAGATATTCCAAGGTCATAGAAAACATCTATGAAAACGCAACCTTCTACGTTAAAATAGATGAAGACATGAAAACAAACAAAATCCCAGTACACCGAGCTGTAAGACAAGGAGACCTTATATCTCCAAAATTGTTCACTCTAGCGTTGGAAGATGTGTTTAAACAACTGACATGTTGAAATAACGGCATTAAGATAGATGGTAGATATTTAAATCACCTTAAATTAGCAGTGACATTACAAAACTTAAAACTATGCTCAAACAACTAAACAACGATCGAAAGCCATAAAACTAAAAATGAACCTGGACAAAACAACAATTATGAGTGGAAGCGAAACAGAGGTTAAAGTGGATCTCTAAAGTATTGAACAAGTGGATAAATATGTCTACCTGGGACACAGCATCATGTTAAGGAAGGATAACCAAACTTCAGAAATCATAAGACGTACTGGCTTAGCTTGGGCAGCATTTGGGAACCTAAATTACATAATAGAAGACCCGAACATCCTAATCAACTTAAAAAAAAGGTATATGAAGCATGCATTTTACCAGTAGCCGGCGTTGAGACATTAGCACTAACAAAGAAGAGCACGAATAAACTAAAAACAACTCAAAGAGCAATGGAGAGAGCAATGTTAGGAATCACATTGAGGGACAAAATACGCAACGACGAGATCAGACGACAAACTAAAGTCACAGACATCATGACACGCGTGGCAAAACTTAAATCGCAATGGGTAGGGCACGTTGCAAGACAGCACAACTATAGATGGACGAAAAAAATAACAACTTGGCGCCCAAGGGAAACTAAAAGAAGCTCAGGAAGACCCCAAAAGAGATGGATTGACGATGTCAAACCAGTAGCAGGAAAGGAGTGGATTCGGAAAGCACAAGACAGAGACAAATGGAAAAAATTAGAAAAGGTTTATGTCCAGGAATGGACAGTAAATGGCTGACGAAGAAGATAAATTCTCTAAACAATAGCGATTGTCTAGTTTGGCGATTATTGTTGAATACTTTAAACGGAAGAGATATAAGTAGCTCTTTGCAATCAATCTCAGACATCATAAGTCCACGTAAAAATGTTAGTCGGCTCTTTTCCAGAGATGGAAGATTATATTGCAATGCAATGTTGTTGAAATCGTAGTTTTCAGAAAAAATGCCCAATAAGTATGACAATAAACAAAAAAAATTGTTTTAAATGCGTTCTATGATGCGTATATGAATGCTGTAGAATGGGCACTAAACTGACGGAGCTTTCTCTAAATGGGAGCGTATCAACGCGCATTAAAGTAGTTTGAGTGTGCTTGGAGATAGGTCAGTAGACATTCAGTAAAATCCTAACATTTTTATAGCACGGTTACACATATAGTTTATATGCTCTACAAAAGTTAGTTTGTTGTCAAAGTTTACGCCCAAATCCTTTATTTGTGTAACATGTTTCAATACTATATTGTCAATAGTATAATCATACGATACTTTACTTAACGTTATGTTGAAGCTTATAGAAAAACATTTATTTGGATTAAACAACAGCTTATTAGTAAGACACCATAAATGAACAGAATCCAAGTCGTTTTGCAAACTAATGCAATCATCGATAGATGATATTCTTCAATAAATTTTTAGATTGTCAGCAATGAGATCCCCGAGGAATACCAGATGGAACAATATTTAGTTGTGATAAAAAGTTATTAATTTTCACACACTGAGTACGACTTTCCAAAAAGCTCTAAAACCATGCTATAACTGAATTATGAAAACTTAAAGCCTTTGCAATCAAAACTCTATGTTCGAAAAATCTGTATAAATAGAATATACTTGAACTCTTGATTCAAAAGCATTTAAAAGATCAAACCTTAGCTGTTTCTGCAATCTGCAAACTAAACCTGGAAAATAATATTTTCATTACAGCTATAAAAATACATAACTTTTTGTTACTGGTTTGTTTTTTTTTCTTAGCTCTTTTAAAATTATTGTCAAAATGTATAAGAAATTTTGTCTTAAAGCTCAAACTAACTCACCCCAATTGTTTACTCTACCCTTGGCAAAACTGTACCACGCCACCGCATAATTTAAACAAGATTTACCGCTGAAGTAAAAAGATTAGCCTTTAAGACACTTTTTACTTATCTTAGTTTCTCGAAATTTTCAAAGAATGTTAACAGCTTTTTTGATCTAGATTTTCCACCAAATTTGATAACCCACTTATAAACAGAAACAAAAAAACTTTTCCTAATTGTGTCACCGGCGGACGGTCTTATGAGATCAACCATTGCTTCTTCACTTAACTCACTGGAATAAGAGGTGGTCATTATTCTTTTCACTCTCAAAGTTTTTTTTATGGGAATTTGTTCAATGTTCTAGAAACGTGCTGGCTATTGATTTAATTAAAGTTGCTACCTTTATATTTAACTTGATTTGGAGACTGGTACAGGGGTATTTTTTTACTTTCTTAAGTTTTTCCACTGGCTTGGAATACTTTTTCAATCAACCAGTTCCGTGGAGTATGTGGTTATTTATTCAACGCTGTGGCCTCTTAGCATCATCTCCCGGATATAACTTAATTAGCTTGCTAATATCACCTATAGTTTCTTTTACTTTTTTTTTGTCTGTCCATTCCTGGCCTTTTTCAGTTCTGTCGCTTTCTTAGTACTTGACTTTTAAAGTCCCTATTTTTACTTTATAAAGAAGCTCACTCTTTTTTTATTATTTTTTTGGATCAACACTACCAAAAAGTACCAAAAATCTGAAACTTAATTTGCAAAATTTGTATAAAAAACACTACTTGATACCGAAAACTCTTGAATTTAAAAACCGTGCAACCAATAAGTTAAAAAAAAAAACAATATTTGGTATTAAAACTGTTTTAACTACTTTTTGTCCATAAAAATTTTAATTTGTTATATGGTTTGTTCTATAATAATAATATAAAACTTGTTTGCCAACACAAATATCAATTAGATACAATTCAGATTTTCCTAAAGTGGTAACAAATATAAGAGTGCACTATAGATCAAGTAATGAACAAAAATATACATAAATACTTTGTGTCTTTTACAAAAAAATGATTTGTTTTTTTCTAATTCTTTAACTGATTAAATGATTTAATTAATTTTACTTTTTATATAAAAAAAATTATAATTATATTATTATAATTAAAAGTGTCATTTGTATTTCTAAATTATTGCAAGTTGTCTTCATTACAACTGAGAAAGTGCGTTTTTAAGATAGGGTTGCAATAATGCTAATGACGCTTAGGTATAACGCAAACTAACTATATTTTTTAATAATTTATAATACAAATATTTAATTCAATTTTAAAATTAGTATATTATTCAAGGTCACTATTAATATTATTTATTTTATCTGAAAATATAAAATTAATTCCCCCGTTTCTAAATAACGATGTGTTCCTCCTATAAGCTTACAGTTGAAAAAAAAAGAAGTATTATAACCTATAAATTTATTTACATTAATTATTCTTTCATGTATGTTTCTTTTATCACTAAACACTAAAATATAACGACATACAATACAATTTTACATTGTGCACGTAAAAACAAGAAAAATTGGTTTTTTAATTTAACGGGGTTTCCAAGATTTGGATTTCCAGCTCTGAATATACAGGGTGTCCGGAAAATACGTGTACAACGTTTGACGACAGACTCCTGACGTCAAAATGGGTCGATCTAAGCCGACTTAGTTATATCCAAAATTGTCTCGTTTAGCCGGTAGAGGGCGTCAAAAATTTGTAAATATTAAAAAGAAATTACCTGTAACAATAATTTCTTAAGTGACCTTGTTGCTATGGCGTTTAATAATTTGACAATTATTGACAAATTGTCACCAGCCTATGAAATTTACTCAAGTATACGATCAACATTCTTGAATTACAAGTTCATTTTACCATTAAAAATGGAAAATTATACAAACTCTCAGAAAGTTGACATGCTCCTGGTATACGGGTTTTGTCAAGGAAATGGGCGTCAGAGTGTTAGGGTTTACATGGAGAGGTTTCCTAACCGTCGAATACCAAACCATCAAACATTTGCCAATATTGAGCGTCATCTTCGGGAAACGGGCAGTTTTGAGAAAAAGATTGAAGGCAGGGGTTGTATGCGAACAACTCGAACTGTGGAAACAGAAAAGATGATTCTGGAAAGAGTTGAAGAAGAACCAAGTACCAGTACCCGTCTCTTAGAACGTGAGTTAAATGTTCCTAAAACGATTGTCAATGAGGTTTTAAGAGAACAGTTGTTACATCCTTACCACATACAAAAAGTCCAGGAACTTTTACCGACTGATCCCTCCATGCGGCTTACATTTTGTCAATTTATTAGAAACAAAAGAATCCTTGTTCCAAATTTTTGTAGAAAAATTATGTTTACTGACGAGGCATGCTTTACAAGATCTGGGGTAACCAAACTGCACAACGAACATATTTATTCCGATGAAAATCCACATGCCATTAAAGTTGCACATCATCAGCATCAATTTAAAATTAATATTTGGGCAGGTATTATTGATCACTACCTTATTGGTCCCATTGTTATGCCAGACAGGTTAGATGGAAATATTTATTTAAATTTTTTGCAAGACACATTACCAATTCTTTTGGAGAATTTGCTTCTTTTACTTCGGAGGGAAATGTGGTATATGCATGATGGTGCCCCGCCCCATTTTTCCGTTGCCGTTCGGCAATACTTACATCATCAATATCCCAACCGATGGATTGGAAGAGGCAATGATGCACCAGTAAAATGGCCACCACGTTCTCCTGAGTTAAATATGTGTGACTTCTTTTTGTGGGGCGCTATTAAAACAGAAGTTTACAAGACTCCGGCAAACACACGCGATGATTTATTGCAGCGGATTTTAAATGCAGGCAACCATTTTAATAATCTCGAGACATTAGATAGGGTCCAATATCATTTTTTAAAGAGTGTTAATAAGTGTATTCAGCAAGATGGCGGTCATTTTACACATTTGCTTAAGTAATGTTTTTGTTTTACTTAGTTTCTTACAATAGATACTTTCAACTTTGTTATACTTTTGTTTTTTTTGACGCCCTCTACCGGCTAAACGAGACAATTTTGGATATAACTAAGTCGGCTTAGATCGACCTATTTTGACGTCAGGAGTCTGTCGTCAAACGTTGTACACGTATTTTCCGTACACCCTGTATAGTAACATTTTTTTAAATTTTTAGATAACGTTTTGTAGAGGCCGGTTTTCTATTGAAGGCACTTTATAAATAGCATGTTTTATATTAAGTAGTAAAGATTAGATAAATAAATAATTTATTTAGTTTTAGAAATAATAATTTATTATTAATCAAACAAAGCAAGTAAACTAACTATGAACAGTGAAAATGTTAACAAAATTTATATATATTTTTATAATAACATGCAATTTAATAAGTGTATTGTGTTTAAGTAAAGTAAATAATTATTGATTGATATAATAATAACAAAATTAATTTTAGACCAAGTAACTGATTTTCAATTGAGTAAATACAATAACACTCATTTAGAAGTCAGCTGGAAATACCAAAGAAATTTAAAATTAGTGCGTTACTTTAATATATCAGTTAACAACAAAGAAATGGTTCTTCATACAACAAAAACTTATTCAGATATTATTGAAGCTTACTCTAATCAAACCAATAATTATAAGGTAATTATTTTATTTTTAAAATTAACTTCTAATTATATTTAATTTTAGGTATACATAGAATATGATGAAGGAATTGCTTATCAAATACAAATTAATGTATGCTTCGAAAATAAGCAAACAGGATTAAAATGCGATGTTCCAAGTTATGAATATATAAATACTTCAATCAGTTTAGATGTAAATATAACTAAATGTCAAGATAATAAGTGGTCTGCAATTATGAACAATTTGAATATAATTAATGGGTAATTAATCAATTTTATTGAATTAAAATAATACTGTGTTTGTTAAATTTTAGCAAATTGTGTTTGTGCATTTCAAAAAATGATTACTCAGTAGAATTAGATGACATTATATTTCCAACCCAAATTCCAGGCTTATTAAAGCCTTGTAAAATCCATGAAAATATATCATGCAATGATCAATTTATAATTATTGGAGTTATTGAGTTAACTAATGGCCATGGTTACTTTCCAATTAAAATTACTCAGCATTTTATTAGTAACAATACAATGCAACAAAGAATTAGTGTTGCTGATACAACTATAAATGATATTGAGGAAATAACATTGATAATAGTTGGGGTACTTTCCATTTGTATATTGCTGACATTGTTAATAACAATGGTATTAATTTTAAAACGAAATAACTTGGTCAAAGATATAGATGGTCATACTAATATGGAAATGGTAAGTTGTAAAATTTTTGCTTTTTTATAAACATAAAATTTATAACCAAATTTTTGGATCTTTGGATAAAAAAATCATAATCTAGCAACATTTCAATTTTGAAATGTTTATTTCTGTCAATTGCATTAATTTAATGTACAAGAACGATGTAGTAAGTCAAAACTATTTTCCTTAAATAGAGTCGAATATTTCTAATAATCTTAATATTTTTAAAACGTTATTAATAATAATATATGTATATTTTTCTTCTCTTTTAGCCTTAAGAGTTAACATAACACTTCACACTTTCTTCGTACTGTATTGCACGCTTTCCTGCTTTTAGTTTGAATTTATCCATTACAATGTATGCTAGAGTCTCTTTGTTTACCCCTAATACCCATCTCCAGTATATGGTTTGAATAGCTTCTAATTGCTTTGCTCATTCTATCACCAAATTTCCGCTTTGCAAAATAACATACTTCTTACTAAACTATCAAACATCATTTTTATTTTAAATTTTCTTTCACTAATTTCCAATACTTGTTCTACTACTTTATTTGCCTTTTTGTCATAATTTTTATGTGTTATATTCATTATTGTTTGTACAAAAAACATATTCTAAATATTGTTTTCTTTTGTTTTTTTCCATCTTATTTTCAGTTTTCTACTCTACGTCTTCTCAATGTTTTATTTTCATTTACATTTACCCTTTTTTTCTAAAACATTTTTTCAGGCATCTAATCATTTTGTTTATTTTATTTGCTTGTTTTCCTACAATTATCATCTTGTCAGCGTAAGCATAAGTTTGCGCCTTACATAGCATCTCTTCTACATCTGAAATGTATGTCGTAAACACAATAGGGCTGAGTGAACATCAATGTCTCACACTTTTTGTTGTCCAAACTTATCACTCATTTTGCCATTTATACAGGCTCTGCTAACTGTTTCCACATATACTTTTTCTATTCTTTTTACTATTTGCTCACTTAATCTTCTTTTTCTCAAATTTATTTATAATTTCTTTCTATTTACACAAATGTTGCTTTTAGAACGAAGAATAATGCAAAAAACTTGTAATGTAAAAACATACAATGTGTTCTATTTAAAAAAAATCTAAGTTTCTATAATAAAATGAACACTTTCTTTATTAAAAATATATTTATACAATAGCTTGTTTAAAACCAACAAACTTTCTTCTTCACGATTGGTGAATTCTTCTCTATTGCGCGTTTTACAGCTATTTTATATCGCCCTAAAAGTCTTACAACTTGTTTGAAGGTAGTTGATTATTTAGATGTTTTGGTAATTTTGACTAACCTTGTATACTACAGTATAAGGCAATTCAAAAATGTCATTTAAATTTTTTTGCAAAAAATTCATTTTGAAGTGACAATACTGTTGTCAATTTTAAATGGCGACTCTCCGTCACAAATCGGTAAAGGTGAGGAGACATTTTGTTGTTTATTTCCGATAGCAACAAATACCGCTCTAAAAGTAGCGGTCCCCTTCTGCTATTCTGTACGCACTCTTTGTAGTGTTTTTTGTCGGTATAAACTACCTTCCCGCAAAGCCATTGTAAAGCTAATCGCAAAAAAAATAATTTACTGATGTAAAATTGCCAATTTAAACTTGTACTGTCAGGTCAGCCCAAAACATTGAAGTTGTTGCTAACAGTGTCGCGGAAACCCCAAGTTTGTCTATCCCAAGACTTTTACAGCAGTTAAAGATCTCACAGTCCAGCCTTCATTGCATACTGCATAAAAATCTTAGCGTACATGCTCACAGCTGGCGCAGGAATTGAAACCGGCTGATCATAAACAACCCCAAACTTTTGATTTTCGGCTGCTGAAAATGTGGCAGGAAATTTTGATTTTTTTATAAAAATCATTGTTACCAACGAAGCCCGTTTTCATTTCAGTGAGTTTGTCAATAGACAAAACTGCCTCATCTGGGGTTATTTATTATTTATTTAAACAAGCTCCCAGCTACAAACAATATAAAAAAAAATTATATCCATTTATCTTAAAATGTGAACATTATAATATAGAAGAATTTGTTGATTATTGTGAACAAATTTAATATTTAAACTTTTGACGTATTTCACTTTACTCTAACTTATGTATGTAAAAATATGTAATGTACAGTCCTTTTGAAATAAAATTATTATTATTATTATTATTAATAGTTGAAAAACTTCTCTATCTCCAATGAGTTACTGTTTGGTCCAGTTTTTGGGTTGGCGGAATCATGGGACTTTATTTTTTTTAGGACGACAAAGGTGCTGCGATTACAGTTAATGCGGATTGCTACTGTAGAATACTAACTGACTTTTTTTGCTTATATGGACACACAAACCTGAAATAATTGCAGTGCCGCACTAGAAATTTTTTGAAAACTGCTTTCTAGATTGTGCAATTTATTCGCCAGATAAAGCCTTAGTTGTGTCTTTTGCAAAACTTTATCAAAAGAATGGCTTTTTGCGGACAAAAGCACGCTGCTTAACGCTTTTGTTGAGATTAAAGAAAGAATATACGGATAATGAGCACTAGTTAGTTCAAATTTTTGTGCAACTTCTTTAGTCAGACCTTTCTAAAAATTAATTAGTAAGTGTCTATAATATTTTGTACGTCTTGTTGATAATTTATTTTATATAATTAATGCAACAAACGCTTAACCACCCGCCCACCACACAATAAAATAATAATAATAATTATTATTATTATTTTATTTTCAAAAATGTTTACAATTACAAGAATTGATAAAATAAAAATAAAATGAAAGCAGGTTGAAAAGGGTCCTAGTAATGGCTAATATACAGGGTGAGTCGAGAGAAATGGACCAAACTTCAGAAATGTATTGTATACATAAAAATAATATAAAAAAACTCAAATGTTGTTATTCGATTTTTATTTGTTTTTAGTTTTTGGCGTAATTAAAATAAATAAAAATTTTATATTAACGTTTTGGTGATCATAGCTTTCTTATAATAAATGTTCAAAAACACCATCATTTGCCTCTAAACATTTTTTGCTTTGTCTAGAAAGGGTGCTTGTTGCTCTCCTGATTGAATTATATACATTTTTCATGCGTTCTATTAGTGCATCTCGAGTGTCTGCTTTTAGTACACTTCATCTTTAAACCCGCCCCATAAACAATAATTTAGTGCTAAGAAATCAACCCGCTCCATAAACAATAATTTAGTGCTAAGAAATCTGGAAACTTTGGAGACCAAGTAATAAGACCACCGCAACCAATCCTACCCTTTAAAAAGTTTTTGTGACATACTAGATAAACATTTTTAATTACACTATAACTTGAAAACAAATGAAAATCGGATAACAACATTTAAGTTTTTTACATTATTTTCACGTGTACAATACACTCCTGAAGTTTGGTCCGTTTTTCCCAACTTACTCTGTATAATTAAAAAACATCAAAAAACTCTGAAATAGTGTACGGTTCAATTTGTACAAGCAAATTTTGTAGCTGACGTTTAAATGTAAAATATATTGTTTTTTATTTTAATTATCTGGTAAGGCATTAAAACATCGAATGCGATCCCAATTGTGACGAAGTCAGGCGGTATCTTGAATACATATAATTTGTATGTCTCGTGTTATAGAGATGTACGTATTCATTCCTGGTAAAATAAGATTTGTGTTTAAATATAAATAAGCAACAACTAAAATATATAATCCTGTTAAAGTTAATATATTGTTATCTTGAAAATTTTCTCGACAGGACTTGTTATATTTCATGCTCAGTATTGCTCTAACAGTTTTCTTTTGGATAATAAACAGTGATTCAATATCTGCGTATAGTCCCCAAAACATTAGTCCAAATCTTAGAATACAACAAAAATTTGCATTATAGTTTTTTTTTTAAACTTTTTGATGTTACGAGTATTGTATAACATACACTATTTAACAACACAGTGCGCCAACGCACCGTATGCGTCGGTAGCAGCGAATGTGTTAATCTTTGAGATAAATATTTAACATGCTTTTTCTAGCTAAGTATTTCATCAATAAAAATTCTAAGAAATTTTACGTTAGGTGTAAATTTGTAGTTTATATTATTGATTTTGATATTTACAGGTGTCTCAAAATGACTTTTACATGTTTTAAATAACACCAGATTTGTTTTATCTTCGTTTAATAAAAGACGATTTCTGGTAAACCAATGTGTGCATTCTTTCATAACTTTGTTAAATTTTAGCAACGACAAAGGATAGTTTTTTGCTATGACAAGAAATCATCAGCGTAACTGACTATTTCATCGTCATTTTGACCCACAGATAAATAAATATTGTTTGTGTAAATGATAAATAGCAATGACCCTACCAAGCTACTTTGAGGAATACCAACATTTACATTCAAAATTTTTGATTCAAATTTATTATGTTCTTGTAAAATACAAACTTTTTGGAGGCGGAAATTAAGATAAGATTCAATCCATTTTAAAGCTATTCTTCTGACTCCATATTTTTCTAGTTTTGTTAGCAAAATTCTATGGTCAATATTGTAATAAGCTTTAAATAAATCTAAAAATATTCCTACACAAATAAATTTTTCTGCTAAAGCAGCTTTTACATATATTGAAATATGGCAGTATCAATCGATTTATATTTTTAATATGCGTGTTGAGATGTATGAAACCTTTTATGCTTTCCATATAATGAGTTATTTTTTTATGCATTACTGACTGAAATATTTTTGAAAAAGCAGTTAACAATCTGATTGGATATTCCCTTTTTTATGTATCGGACGCTATTTTTAACTGCTGCGGAAATATTCCTTATTTTAAGAGTTATTAATAATATAAGTCAGTGGATATAATATAAAGTTTACGCATGCTTTTACTGTAATAACTGGAATATTATCTATTCCCGCACTCTTTTTATTTTTAAGGTTGTTGGTGATATCACCAATCTCGAGCGTTGTGACCGGTTTTATGAATAAAGAATTTTGTCTACTGTTTATAATGTCAGCGTATGGTATGTAACTAAGCTGATTTAAAGCATTCGATGCAGCATTTACAAAGTGCTTATTTAGGTTACTTGCTAGATTTACCGATGATTCCAAAAATAGTTTAGAAGATCTTGCATTGTTTTTGCCTGTTATTGTGTTTATTATATTCTATACACACTTTGATTTGTTATTTGAAGCATTAAATTGTTTATCGTACATGTTGCGTTTATCATTTGTAAGAGCTAAGTTGTACTATTTTTGTTTCAAGTTACACTTCCTCCACTGCTTTCCGTTTGAGTCGGTCCGGTGTATGGAATATCTTTCTAGCTTAAGGTGAAAAAGTTGTGATGACAAATTTTTTTTCTTCCATAACATCAACTAGGCACCTAATTAGTTGGTATATTCTAATACCAGTTTGTCCTTTCTAATGTAATGTGCCTTGCATACAACTTTATGGCCTAGCCGGTTTATGTAAGCTTAATTTTTTTTTTTGCAGTTATAGTGCAGTTCCAAGGCCGTCTTAATTGCCAGTGCACAACATGCCCTTGGCTGTTACTTATATGGCTTCAATTCCAAATACGATGTTTGCACATAACTTAAATGTCTCAACTACTAGTGCAAAAATAAAAATCTTTAAGCATGTTACAGCTGCCAAGTACCTCAATGACGTCAATGTATTTGTTGTATACCTACAAGATTCTCTCGTTTTATGTGTGAATATTTTCTGAAAGCTAATTTTCACCCTTAAAAGCTTCATAGCCATTGAGTACTTATTCTTTTTTATTTGTAAAGTAAAAATTTACTAATAGTTTCTATTGACAAATAATATAATTTATTTATTTCTTATCTACCCTTAACACAATCTCAGACACTCTACCAGTACACAAATAACAATGTATATGTTACTTTCACTGTAATTTTGTGCTTACTTATTATTCTAGTAACACGCAAGGTTTTTATAAAATTAAAAAAATGTTATGATAGTACAATTATCTAAAAAAAAATATAAAAACTGTATTTACATAACTCGGTGATTGGTCTGATATAGTATGTACGACATGGGCTTGAATTATCTCAGCGGATTACTTCATTACTAATCGCCTTGGGGAGACAATTATGTTTGTATTATATACCATAAACAGCTTAAACACTTTGATGTTCAAGGGTAAAAGCTCAACTGTCTTCAGTATTAAATAAAAATAAAAATATTAAAATACTTTTCTTTTTTCTTTCTTTGATGAAATAATTTTGTTATAGCTGAAATTATCTGGCTGTTGTATTGCTGGTTGAAAAAAGTCTAAACAAGTTTAAGCGTTTAAAATATTAACATACATTGTAAGTAACTATTTGCGCACACACTAGAGCACTAAAAGTTAACCTTTTTTAAAATTTGTTCTGTTGTAGGTTATAAGTTAGTAATGACAAATTTAAGTCGTCATACTTGGGTTTCTAGCAGTGTTTCCAAGGTTGTCGGTTTCTTAAAAAGCACTTTTACACGTTAGTTGTGAGATGCTAACATTGATTTGTGTAGTCGGATTTTAGTAATTTATACCATTATTTTGGATAATGCAAAATAATATTTAGTAACATTTATTTTTTAGATTCAATGTTGAATCGGATGTATGCGTGGCCATTTAACAATGGTTTGTCTGATACGTGCTTTACTGGTCAGTGTTATAACTTTACTCTACTGAACGTGGATAAGTTATTTTTATTCAAAGTAAATGTTAGTTTTTAAAATATATTTTAAATTTTTTAAACCTCTTGGGTTGGGTTGGGTTGGGTTGATGTTGGTGCGCTTCTATGCAATGTGGTATGCATTAGCATTGTATTCTAAGGTTAGCGGTATGTTGTTCCCTTTAAAAATCAGAATTTCTGGATTTCTTTTTTTATAAAACTCACATCTTAACCACTTAGTAACAATAACTACTAATCTTGACCGGGCGGTAGGTATAAAACCTATATATTATACCATGATCTAATAATTCCGCACTTAAAATGACTGCACAAATTAGTTTAAAAAAATAAATTTTGTTTATCAACATCATGAACATAAAAAACCCATTTTTTTTTTAGTAAAACAATTTTGATTATATAATCAAAAAAGGAAAATAATTTTAACATTAAAAACTATCGACCAGTAAGTCTACTTTCTCACACCTACAAACTACTTTTTAAAATAATTACCAACCGTTTAACAAAAAAGTTTGAATTTTATCAAAGAGTGGCGGGATTTTGCAAGAACTATAGTACAATTGACCACTTACAAACATGTTGCATTACACCATTATAGAAAAAAGTACTGAATACAAAATTGCTTTGTATCTGGCCTTTGTTGACTATAAATAGATTCAAGATACTTCTGAAAAATATGTACAACAATGGTAGTTAGGATATAACAATGTTTATTATTTATATTATTTTTAACGTTAATTTTTTAGAATCTCAAGGCCGGATTTTACTATTTTGACATTTTATGAACAGAATATTACAGTTTTTTATCGTTTTTTACTTATTTTAAAGTCTGGGTTTGACTTTTGATAAAAAGAATTTTGCACTTTTCAAATGTTTTTAGCTGGATTTTGGTTTTTATGACATAGTTTTAATATTTTATGAGTGGTTTTTGCTATTTTTGACATTTTAAAAATATAATTTTTTATTTTTAGAGTTTATGGCTAGATTTTTGGATCTTTTTGACAATATTGTAAAATGCTAGTATTACGATTATATTAAATTTTTTACATTTTTCAACTGTTTATGACCAAACTTGTGCTTTATAACAATGTTTTGATGTGATCAGCGTCGTTTAGTTACTTAGATGCTTGCCTTTCATGCTCGGGGTACCGAGTTCAAATCCTACTCTTGTGTATAATATTTGTGAATTTGTTTAACGCTTTAACCGCTTTAGCATTCATGGTTTCAGCAACAAACAAATTTACAAACATTAGTCTTGCCTCATTTCATACTCATACTCGGAAGAATTTTTGGCTTGCTAGAACCAAGTTGTTGAGGTCGATAGAGTTTAAAAACGTCAATTTTATTTTTTTATTTATGTTTTGCACTTTTAAACTGTTTTTTTGTTGGATGTTGATTCTATCTAAAAATATCATGACCGGATTTAGTTATTTTTGGCTTTTTATGAATAGATTTTAGTGTTTTTTGACAGTTTTGCAATTTTCAGTTTTTCTACTGATTTTGGTTCTTTCTCACATAATTTTAATATTTTATTACCGGATTTTGTTATTTTTGATAAAATTAACACTTTTTAACAGTTTATAGCCGAATTTTGGTCTTTCCTAACAATATTTTAATGTTTCAAGCCCGGATTACTACTAGAAAGTTTTGACATTTTAATTTTATGTATTTTTTAACAGCTCCTACCAATTTGTGCTATTAAAAAAAAAATCAAAAAATGTTCCCCTTGAAGTTTTTCTTTAATAGCACACAATCGGTAGGAGCTACATTGAAACATTTTATTTGGTGAAAAAGCGCAATTGAATGGCCTTTAATTTTAGATTCTAAAATTTTAGCATGATTTTTAACAAAAATAACAATAAAAAAATCATTTTTTGGTTTATGGCATGAGTGCGGTTAGAGGTAGATCTAGGTTTGCTGTTCAAAAAAGATTTTAGAAAATTTTAGAATTTAATTGCCTATAATTTTTATATCTTATTATTTTTTTTTATTTAGATTTTTAAAAAAGATATTTCAAATATTGTATAAAAAACAAAAAAGTTTTTTACGTGCAGCTTCTACTGTAAACATGGTTGCCTATAAGTTTATAAATAAAAAGTGTCTTAAATGAACCTCCCTACCCTAGAAATTTGCTACCCTTATTTATTAACACCCTGTATACCATAAACTAAAACAGTTAAAGTCGTGAGCTTTAAGCATATTTCTACTTTGGTGGGTCACCAACCAAAAAAGTTAAGTATTGCTGGTCTAATATTGATCAATTTAGCAAAATACTGTTTTTTTATTAGTATTGCATAAATGATTAATATAACCTTCAGTGTGACAATTATTTAGATTTAACAATTTGTCTAAATAGTTAATATAACCTCCAAAATATCAATTTCTTAGGTTTAACAAAAATAGGGAGTACAGATGTTTTAAAGTAATTTTTTCTCAAGTTTTCTTTCTATGAATCAATGTGTTTCTTCATATACAATTTTGTATAGAAGACAATTCTACATTCAAATTGCCATAACAAAGACGAAGGCTGTCAAATAAATAAATCTACTTATTAGTATTGTCTAAATAATTAATTTAACCTCCAAACTAAAGAATTAAGACATTTCTCATTTCTGCAAACGCCAGTAGTCACTATGTCACAAGAAAAAGAAGTAAGTGGGAAAAATCTCCTGTTAAAACTACTCGTTTGTAATCACGCTCTGGGACTCCTGCCTTAGTGTTTGATGTTAAGAAATTAGAAGTTTCTTTTATTTACAAACGTTAGAAGTCTTTTAAGAAGAAAGTGATTTCTAATTTTTTGATGACCAACACTTGAGTGAATAGGTCACTCCAGGTAAAGATTATTAGTGAGTAGTTTGAACTGGAGTGTCCACTTAAGTATTTCTTATCAAAGAATTGAAAGTTTCTACTTTTTGCAAGTATTAGAAGTCCCTTGGCAAAAGGAGAAAGAAATGATATCTAATTTTTGAACACTCAAGCAAATGGTTGGGTCATTTATCATAATTTTTTTTCCGAACGTTTAAAGTTTCTTTGTCTAAGAAGGAGGAGCTAATAATCAATCTTTTGATGACCAACACTGGGGCGGTAAGTTGGGTCATTTTAGATCATAATTACCAGATAGTCTTTTGAACTGGAGTGCTTACCAAGCTCTCCAAGAATTTGTTATCAAAAAAGTTTTTTATTTTTGCAAGCGTTAGAATTCTTTACTTTTTGTTCAGAAAGTAGAAGGTAATATCAAATCTTTTGATTACTAATAGTTGGTTGGGTGGGTTGATTACTTCAGATTATAATTACCAGCAAATAATTTGAATTAACATTTTCCCGCCCGAGTGTTTGTTATTAAAATTTTGAAAGTTTTTTTTCTCTGTATCTCAAGTCTCTGACTCAATGTCACTCCAGATTATGATTACTGTCTGATTACCATCGATTAGTTTGAACTGAAGCCACAACCTACTTGCCCAAGAGTTTTGTTAACAAGAAATTGGAAGTTTTTTCTCTTTGCATGTGTTAGAAGTCTAAGTCAGATGAAGGAATGGTGAATTCAATCTTTTGATAATCAACACTTGGGTTGGCTTGGAGAGGGGGAAGGGTTATACACCTTGTGAAAAAAAATCAACGCATCAATAAAAAAGTTTGTAAAATAATTCTGGATTCTGGATTTAGAGTTGGAAGGTAAACCAAAATTTAAAGCCTCATTAGGTTTTTTGTACCTCCTCCTGGTGACATCCTCTGTTCTCTTGACATTTGATCACTCTGTGTACGCTTAGAGGAGTCTTCCTTATACTGGCCATGTCAAGCCAGCAGCTTTCTAACATGGACTCTCTATCATATGGGTATGATTACTAACAAGTAGTTTGAATTAGAGTAAAAAAAGGAATAAAATACAATTAAATTATCGTTTTACTTTTGAAGAATTATATATGTACATCATTAACATCTTTTTTTTACATTTCCATTTTTCTGTTGTTCTTCAGAATATGCAACCAGTCAAATCTTCATTCTTAATTTCCTTTAAATCACGTACAACTTGCAAAACTTCTTTACTAAATCACCACCGTTGGTAATATCAACATCTATTTTAACAACAAAAGCCATTGTTGCACAAAGCAAATATTGTAGTTCTTTGAGATGCGGCTTTAAAGTCCCGCAAAATTGAAAAATGTTTAACCAAACGTGAAGATTTGCGTTTGTTGAAACTCAAAACCCGGATTGTTAAGCGCTAATTCTAATTGGTTATTAGGATGGATTTTTGCCTTCTCTCAGTTAGTAATGAAGAATTGCATACATTTGAAGATATATTGATGTACTATAATGATATCTTCTGATAGAGAAAAGAAATTTTTATACAATTCCTAGCTAAAGTATCTGATATTTGGTTCATTACGGTTGAACTGTTCAATTTTCAAGTGACTACATTCAATTGGCATGTTACAAAGATGACTGACTATGTAGCTAAATCGTCATTTGGTGGTGAGATGGTAATCTTATTTTGTCATCTACCTCAAAATTTTATTATTTCAATGAATATTTTGAAAATTGCAATTTGCAGACCTATAAAACCAATATCATTGTAATTGTAAAACATCCTTTTTCTGAAGAATAAAAAAATTATGATAATGGCGTCATCATAATCTACAAAAACTTTTTTCAACTGGAATATCGACACACCCAATATAATAATATTATCCAATATAATAAAATAATCCAAATTCATAATTTCCTGAGACTAAAAATCAGCAAATATGCAAGGTCAATGTTCACAGACTGCTCGAATCTCGTCTTCAATATAATAGTTTTAGTGTGGTTTTACTTGTTGAAACTCAAAAAATATTTATATTGTGACGTATTGAGTAATTCTTAATCATCACATTTCAAACTTTGACAAGTTTTGATTATATTTGTTTAAATATAGATTTTTCAAAAACTAAATTTGTTGTTTTAGCAGACAGTACCATTAAATCAGTTTGAACCAACTACAGATAGAAATAATAGAGTGTCTAGAATAAGAAGTCAATTGAAACAGCATCCGCTTAGTTTAGCACAACTAGAAAGTTTTATATTAAACTACAATCATATTGAAGATATTATAATTAAAGAACATCAGGTAATAAACTAACTATTTTTAACATTAAATACATGTTTTTTGATGCAGGATATTCCAAAGAAACCAATACTAAAAATGTGCAATAGTAATGAAAAAAATAGATACCTAGATGCTAAGCCATGTAAGTTGTTTAATAATATTTTATAGATTTATGTTTATTAAGACTTTTTTGTCAATTTTTGTTTATACTGCTACATCTTTAAATATTTTATAATCTATTTTTAACACCCTGTATATAAATAAAATATAACTATATATTTTCATAGATGAACACAACAGGGTAACATTTGATGATGCCGAACGTTACATAAATGCTAGTTACATTGAGGTAATTTATATTATTGTTAATATTATTTATATATAATTAAAAAAAATAAATAGGGTTTTACTGGAAGCATTAAATATATCGCCACTCAAGGTCCAATGAGCACAACAATAGATGATTTTTGGGCTATGGTATGGCAAAAGAATGTTGAAGCCATTGTTATGATTACTGGATTAATTGAAAGCAGCACAGTAATTAACTAATATATTTAAATTTTTTCAAACTAAAATCATAACATTTTAGGAAAAATGCACAAAATATTGGCCTGAACATAAAAAAACATATGATCAAAACCTTACAATATATAATAAAAAAACAACAGAATTTGTAGGGTATGTAGTAAGAGAGTTTGAATTAAGTAGAATGGAGGAACAAAGAATTATCAAACAGTTGCATTTTACGTCATGGTTAGATAATGAGATTCCACACAGTCCACATGTTTTAGTCAATTTTATGCGATATTTTAGAGAACAAGACTTTAGAACACCAAGTGTAGTGCATAGCAGGTAAATTATTATATTTATGTTATAATACATTAATATCAAAAATTCTAGCGCTGGATTGGGTAGAACCGGAAGTTTTTTGCTTTTTGATTATTTAATAGATCAGGTTGAAAGTATGCAGTCTGTTGATTTTCCATTGGCTTTACATACTTTAAGAAATAATAGAAGTGGATTAATTAATATAGTTGTAAGTGATTTAAATTTAAATTATAACCATATCTAACTAATTTTAATTGTAGACACAATATAAATTAATTTACTGTGCAGTATTAGGATATTTTAAAGATATGGAAAAAACAATTTTAATCAAAGATTATATAAATGAAGTTGATACATACACAGCAGAAGAATATTGCAATCAGGATATTAATTTTATAAAAAAAACTGAATATTGGACTAATATGCTTTTACCTAAAAAACCGCATCCTTTCTATAAAAATAATGATCATAAGAATAGATCATCTAGAATGGTTAAAAGTAAGTTTATTTAATTTTTTTTTCAAAAAAACACATTTTTGTTGAATAAGCAATAGTTATTACATTTTGACATCCATTATCCGGTATAAAAATTATTATCGGGACAGAGAAGCTCTTTTTTATTGAATGTGCAATAGTTGAAACTGTTTTGGAATTTTTTATCAATTGTTTTTTTATACAGCGTCAAATACCGAAAAGTTTGTTGGGAGTAAAAAATATAGAGTTTGGGATTTTGGGACAGTACGGGGATTGGAGTAGGGGTGATAAATACTATAAGTCGTGTTCAGTTAATTATAGTATCAATAGTTGAGACGGTATTCAAGTTTTATGTCAATTATTTTCTAATAAAAGGTTGCATATTGGTAGTGTTTTTTGCCTGTCCTTGCGGGGTTGGAATGTTGAGAGAGGGCGAAGTGATGCGTCCAACAAATCGTTTAGGCTCAGGTTTAGGCATCCAATAAAGTTAATTTTAGTTTTTACTCTAAAAATAGTGGTTAGATTCTTTTTAATATTAAAGAGATGACACTTTTCTGAAGATAATAGAATTTGTTTGGTGTTACTACTACCAACTATTTTAAAGTTTTTGATTTTTTGATTTTTTTTTTGCTCCCAAAATTGTCACAAAACTTTGACGGCATGTATGGTTGGTGTTTTTGATTGTCACCAGTTGTGATGAAAATCATTTTATTGACTAATTTTGTTACTAAAAACACAAATCTGACATTTAAAGTTTTTATAAAAATTGTTTTATGTAAAAAAAATTGTTAACTTTGAAAGATAATAAAACAGATTATGAGCATAAATTTAAAAATTTAGTAAAGCGATTGATTCAGAATTTCATTTTTTGAGACTATACTCAGATTTCTATTTCAAAAACTAAGGGAGGAGTAGGCTTTTGAGCAACACTACTTTATGACAAAAAACGCGTTGTTCTCAGCTTTGACAAACCGTCACTGGTTTATATGTACATATATCTAAAAATTATAAGATTTATAATTTTTAGACAAAGAATGTATCTTTCATTTTTGGCAAAATTTATTTCTTGCTTGGGTTTACCAGTGCGCACTCTGAAAATGTGTGTTTAACTGTTTAACTTTTGCATATTATTATATTAACTTATATACGTCTTTGTATTGAATATTGTTTCCAACTATAGGTAAGAGCATCTAAAGTTGCACTATTTCAAAAATGAGCTATTCGGATTATTGCCAATCCAAAAACTTAGATATTTAACAACATCGACATGAACACTGTTAATTGTTGTAACATATTAGTAAATTCCAAAATATTATATTAAAAAAAAAACGCGTCTGCTAAAAAACCTAACTCAAAAACATTACCAAATATAAAATGTTAAGAGTTTTTCAGTTTATATTCATTATTTACCCAAAATAAATTTTACGGGTTGATTGATATTTTTTGCATTTCTCAAAATTTTAAATTTCAAAAACAAATTTTTGAGGATGCACTGTAATATTATAATACTTTTGGAAAAGAAAATAATCTCCATCAAATTCTAAACAATTTGACAACAAATGATAATCAAAAATTTTAACTCATGGCGGTGGGGAGTTTTAAAATAATTTACCAGATAGGAGGCAAAAATTCTTAATTGATGATTGAGGAAACCAAAAGTTGCCTTTGTGTCCAGAGTGATAAATTATTAAAAATTGTTAAAAAAAACGCATTTTTTAATTTACAGCAACCTTATCCATTAAAATAAAACTCTCACTTCACTGGCCGTAAATTTGCACATTAGAAATACTCTTTGAAATTCGTTAAGTACTCGTGGTGTATCCGCTGCAAATGGTTCGTTGAAATTGACTTGGTGGTAAAAAAGTAACGGTTATCGTTTATTTTTCTTTAATTGCAAAAAAATTATTTTGAAAATATTTCTAAAACAATATCAACAACCTAAAATTTTCAAAAATTTCTATGGTAAAAATTTCATATAAATCTATAGTGTCAGTTTTGAGTTGTTGAAGTGCAATTTTAACCAAACACATTTAATAATATGAAATAAGTCACAGAATACATTTTTAGTGCAAGAAGTTGGAAGTTTATCATTACTTTTTTTATTAAAATAATAAAATCCGGCTATAAAATATAAAAAAATGACTTATAATGCTGATAAAGTAAAATTTGGCTTAAATGTCAAAATCTAAGTTTGAATATTTTTAATTCATTGATTGTAGGCAAATAACTACAATTGGACTGCACCATCTACCCATCTAAGTGTTAGTGATCCTAAAAGTAGATATTTTTCTTCTCTGCAAATGATGATGGACTGAGCACCTAGTTTATGGGTTGTGGGCCAGTAGTTTCAATTGTACCCCGCCTACTCACCCAAGTGTTAGTGATCCAGAAATTAAACTTTTTTTTTTGCAAATGTACATTGTCATTAAATTAGGGGAGAAAGTTGATAAATCTAACATTTTAATAACAAAAATTAGGGAAAATTAAATTGTAGACGAATAGCTTCAATTGGAGTGCCAAGTGTTAGTATTTATGTATATAGTAGTAAATTAAGGGAAGAGGTTGATAAATCTAAATTTTTGATAACATACTGTTGGTTAGGTGATTGAACACTGCTCATTGATTGTGGCTCATCAGTTTCAATTGGAGTGCTTACACACTCATGTGTTAGTAATCCATAATATTTCACTTCTTTACAAATGTAATATGTCATTAAATTAAAGAAAGAGGTTTGTAAATCCAACTATTTGTTAACAAACAGTTATGTGGGTGGTTGCAGCACTTTGTTCATTGCTTGTGGGACAGTACTTTTAATTAGAATGTCCTGTTTATCCACCTAAGTGTTAGTAATTCAGAAACTAGATTTTGATTTGCAAATGTACTTTGTCATTCAATTAAGGAAGGAAGTTGGTAAATCTATTTTTTTTTTAATTTTGGGCCAGTAGTTTTTAATTGGAGTGCCCCTCTCAATCACTAAACGGTTAGTAACCCAGAAATTAGATATTTCTCTTTTTTGCAAACGTAATTTGGGTAAAAGGTTTATAAATCTAACGTTTTAATAACAAACATTGAAGTAGATGGGGGAAACTTAGTTTATTTATTGTGAGCAAGTAGTTTTAATTAGAAAATTCCGCCTACCAACCCAATTGTTAGTTTTCCAGAAATTGGATGTCACCTTTCTTTGTAATGGCAATTCTTATTAATTTATAAAAAAAGGTGACAGATCCAATTACTTGGTAAGTGGGTTATGCAGTACAGTGATTGCAAGCAAGTAGTCTGTCTTAATTGGAGTGCCACAACCACCTACTTAAGTGTTACTTACCCAAATATTGGATAATTCTCCTCTCTGTAAATGTCGATTGTTACCAAATTAGAGAAAAAGAGTAAAAAGAAACAGATTGCGGGCAAGTAATTTTAACTGAAATGCCCCGCCCACCCACTCAAGTGTTAGTTATTCAAACTTTTTTTTTTACTTTAGCATTACAGATTATGTGTCTACGGCAAAAGGTCTGTTGAGTTTGTTGACATTGCAGAAAGAGTACCCACAAGGCCAAAACAAAGCCCCGGTGCAAAATATTTTTGAGGCCTTGGTGAATTACATTTTTGCCTCGCCCCGCTCTTCCAAATTTCAACTTTTTTAATAATTTCATGAAAATATTGTATTTTAAAATTTGAAATGTGTTTCAAGCTTGACCAAGTTTTTTATTTTAGGAGCCCCTTACAGACCGGTGCCCGGATGCCAAACACATTAACACAGTAAATTAAAAAATATATATTTGAATAAAATTGCACTAAATGCAGCTAGTGCTGTCATCCAAAAACTTATTAGTTAATGTCAAACAAAAGCGGTGAATACAGAGTATTATTTTTACTTTTTGTTAAGTCAAGCATAATACAAGATTAAATAAAACAATTACTATGTTTTTATATCATCATTTATTTTGTCACAGCAGTTTTGGCGTAGTTTCGGCTGAACCTCAGCCTTCTTTAAACAATACATGTATTGTCTGAAGAAGGCTAAGGTTTAGCCGAAACTGCAGTCACAATGTGACAAAATAAATGGTGATATATAAACATAGTAATTGTTTTATTTAATCTTGTATTAAGTTTTGAAATTAAAACAAACAAAAAAAACCTACAAACATTCAATTAAATTTTTTTTTATTTGGTTTAATGGTCGAAGGTTTTGTCTTCTTAATCATCATCAAAACATTACAAAACTCTCCTCTCTCCATACCCTTGCTTGTGTGCCAATAAACAAAAGAGCGTTTGACTTAAATATCAAATTATTATTGGACACTAATCCACAAATCTAACATTGCTTTTAGTTTTCATTTAAACTATAGATGCGCTTAAACCTTTAAGCACAATATCACCACCTCGATATAACCCCTAGAGTCATGAAATATCTGGTTACTAGATTCAAATAATTTTAGGTGCAATACAGTGTAAATGGCGGCCATTTAAATTTTTTAGGAATATTTTGTTTTTTTTCAGTTTTTGCGCTGTAAATTAGCAAAAAATAGTCAAAATTCATATTGGAAAGCATGTATCTTGTAAGAAATTTTCTGTAGAACTTGATTCTGCATTTGGTTTTCCGAAATTTTACGCGGAAAATTGGAAAAATACTATATTATGAAAAATTCGATTTCTTTGATTCCGCTACACCTGGAGACTTGAAATTTGAATATGATACTCCTGAAACATAGTACTTTTGATAACAAAAATTTTAAAAACTGGATTCGTTTACCCTAGGGTGAAATATAATACAAAATTGCTAAAAATGGGTTACTTTTAAGGGATTTTCCTCGGATTTTCCGTAATTTTACTAATTTTCCGGCTTTTTTGGAAAAATTTAAAAAAACGGACATAAAGAAAAAAATTATTATTTTTTATCATATTTTTTTTCAAAAAAGTATAGTAGTAAATAAATCTTACTTTTCAAAAGTTATGATAAAAAATAATTATTTTTTGATCTTCCATAATTTTGCAAAAAACGGCCACAAAAAAATTGAATTAGAGTAATCGAAAGGAAATTTCACGTAGAAAGCGATTTTTATGTCCGTTTGTTTAAATTATTCTGAAAAAACCGGAAATTACGGAAAATCCCTTAAAATTAATTTAATTTTTTAGCAATTATGTATTATATTTTACCCTAGAGCAAGCGAATTCAGTTTTTTTATTTTTGCGATCAAAAGTACTATGTTTCAAAAGTATCATACTCAAATTTTAAGTTTCTAGGTGTAGCGGAATCAAAAATATAAACTTTTTAACAAAATAGTAATTTTCTCATTTTCCGCGGAAAAATTCGGAAAACCAAAATCGGGATCGTGTTCTACGGAAAATTTCCTATAAGATACATTTTTTTCAATTAAATTTTGAAAAAAAACTGAAAAAACCAAAATTAAAAATTAAAATGGCCGACATTTACACTCTATTGCACCTAGAGATCTAAAATTTTAGGAATTGACATATTTTAGTACCCCAAACATGTGTACAAAATTTGAACAAAATCGGAGATATCAATGTGAGGACGATTGTCTGAATTTCAGTGGAATTACCCAAGAGCAATAAGTAAATTATTCTTTCTGAAATGAGATTTGCAAAAAATGAATAATTTTTGTAAGGGGAAACATGTCATCTCCAGAACACAATGCGATACCGAAAAATGGAGATAAAATTTGCAGTGTACGCCATTCTCAGTACTTCAAATGACAAATTTTGTTTTAATACTCTTAATTGATAGCATATTTTGCTAAGTTTGGTTGACATATACTTTACATGCTCGGTTCACTTTAGCTTGTCATCTATTTGTATACCTAAAATTTTTGTACACTTCTGAAATTTTACCTCATTTTTATCCAGTTTAATACTAAATGAGGTCTCAGTATTTTTATTGGTTTTAAAAGGAATGCAGTTAGTTTTGTTAACACATAATACCAATTCGTTGTTAAAAACCCATTTCTTAATTAGTACTATAACTACTGAGCTACTATCGGCTAGATCAACAAAATTAGGCTCAGAGATTAAAAGATTTGTGTCATCAGCGTAACTTATGATATATGAATAGACTTTTATGCTATTTTGAAAATGTCATTGATATAGATATTAAAAAGTAATGGGCCCAGAACACTTCCTTGTGGCACCCCCAGATAAACTTCTAATGGTTCCGACAACACTTTACCATTAACTCCGTTAAGAACTACTATCTGATTTATATTGTGAAGGTATGAGGTAAACCATTTGTACGCCTTTCCGCAAATTCCATATTTATGCATTTTTGACAGTAATATTTTATTATTAATGGTGTCAAATGCCTTAGAGAGATCTAAGAATACGCTACAGGGAAGTGCTCCTTTTTTTTAAATTTTTTAAAACTAGCTGATTAAATTCAAAAAGAGCAGCATCAGTATTCTTCTTTTTGATAAAACCATGCAAAAAAAATCCTGTTGAATGGCAGGCGATATAAACATGGTATATGAGTTGGTCTCTATATTAATGATGCAGTTGTTTATATTAATGTCACAACTAGAAGTATTCGAATACGTGTCTTTTAATAAGTTAGCTGCTGCGTTTATAATTATTAATTACTCTGGATGATAAAGCTGTCATCATTTCGTCTACTACAGTTGGTTCAAAATCTACCATAATTGCTCTGGGAATTTTAGCATTACTGTATGTAGTAGACAAAGAGAATTGGATATCAACTTTAATGCCTTGTTTCAAACAATAAAGTTCCCAAGTAGAACATGTACTGATAAGCGTTTCCTCATTTTAAAATAAACAAAAATGTTAGGCTTTTATCAAGATTTTGATACTTATTTGCTTCTGATTTTAATAATTTGGTTAGATTCGTGTTTGTCATGATATGATAAAACATATTTATTACAGATTTGAAAAAAATGTTGTTTTTGGTTGCAACTTTGTATAATTTGAGATGAAAATTTGATCATAATTAGAGTTACATTTTATCAACAAACAACGACTTATGAAGTTTCCTATAACTCGGTTTAATTTTTTTTTATTGTATTCATGTTTGAAATATTCTCTAATAACAATAACTAATATTTTCTTTAATACAAATTTATGGTGTAATTGCGGTATTTACATTAGAAGATTAATATGGAGTACATGGGAACAATCTAATACAAGATGCATCTTCAATATGGCTATACTGCAAAAGGTTTATGTTTATAAATTAATAAAATTATTGTAAAATTTAAATGGTTATGTGGAAGAGCAGCAATTTGCTGAACATCTCGTTTTTCTGATATGTACTAAATATATCTAAGAAATAAAGTTTAATACAATACAATACTGTTTACTAAAAAAACAACAATCTATAAAAATAAACACAATTAAAAATTTATTGTTATTGACATTATCATAATTATTTTTAATTTATTGTTTAAATAGGTTCTATTGGATTTTTAAAAACAGATAATTATCCGTTTGACGATACCAATTACATCAACGCTAATAAAATAAGCAATTTTTATAAAGATAAAACATTCATTAGCACTCAAACACCATTACCAACAACAGTAGGTGATTTCTGGATGTTAATCGATAAAGAAGAAACAGAACTAATTATAATTCTACAAACAATTAATTCAAATCAAGTAATTACATTAATAACTTAATTAATAAATCAAAATTACATTAAAATATTTTAGAACAATCCAATATTTTGGCCCACAAATAACACAATAATGAATCCTGTTGATTATATTCAGTTACAAAGTATTTCAATTGAACAAAATAATAGTTATGAAGAAATTGGTTTGGAATTAAGAAATGAAAAGGTAATTTATTATTTATTGTTTAAAAAATATAAAAATATAAAAATATAAAAATATTGCTTTTAGATATGCAGAAAAGTTGAATTAAAGTATTTCAAAGAATGGAACAATGATGAATTTTCAGATGAAAGCAGTTTTGTTAATTTTTTATTTGAATCTATCAATAATACACATAATAAAGTTGCAGTTGTTTGCTAGTAATCATACTATTAGAATTTTGCTTAAAAAAGTTTAATTATTTTTATTTTAGTGATGGAAGCTATGTTTGCGGAATTTATTTGACTCTGCTGAAAGTTATGGAGCAAATACAAAATGAAAAAGCTTTTGACATATGCAGTATTGTTAGAACTCTTCGTTTATATAGAGATGATTTCATGATTGATTCGGTTATTATTTAAATGTTTTTTTTGTTTGGTTTTTATATACTAATTGATTGTAATTTCAGAAACAGTTTGCTTTTGTTTATAAAGCAATTGGAATAGATCAAAATCAAGATGGTTTTTATTCAACAATATTATAAAAGAATATACATTTTTTGTTAATAATATAATATATTTGTTGATATAAGTTGAAATCTAAGCTGTGGTATTCATGCTGAATGTCTGGGCTATGCTTGTAAACTACACGTTACTCTTAGTTCTTTACTATTACTCAAGATTGTAGAGCACATTTTGTAACTGCTAGATTTTATTTTTTTATTTTGTAATATCCGTCCAATTTATTATAGGTAGAAAATATTGGTTCTAAAACCGTTCCATTAAAATTCTTTTGATATTTAATTTATTATTTATTTGAAAACATGCTTTTTTTAATTCTAATGCCTGTTATCTTCACTGTTACATACATAAAATATATATTTTTAGATTATATTACGTGATAACAAATATTTGCAATTGAATTAAAAAAAAAAAAACGTGAATGCTTGCTTAATGTTTTTATTATAATAATATAATCAAAATATTTCAATTAAAATTTTTGCGGGATATTTAGTGGAGTTTAGGTGGCTGTTCACGAATCAATCTGTTGAAGTATAAGACGAATCTAAATTATTATTTTTATTATAATTGTGACCTCTACTACGTGATAACTCACTTTATGAAAAAGTATACAGGGTTGGGTAAATGTATGGAAACGCTCGATTATTAGCTGCATGACCTTAATAAAAGTTTTTGTAGAAATTTTAATCTACATAGTGATGTATTTTGATTTTTAATACAAGTCCTGTTTTAGGAGATATAACGTCATTATCAGTTTTTTTTAAATAGAACAGTCTGTGTTTTCATTGTATTTTTAAAAAGAGAATTTTTCAACAGTTACAATGTTATAAGGTTTTATGGGTCTACGACTTACGGTTTTCGAAATATTCATTAAATGATTAAATTAAGAAATTAGTTCTTATTTACATTAACTACTGCTGGCAAGAAATAATTAAGTTCTTTAAATATTTTTCAGAAAAAAGTGTTTTAGTGTTTACCGGTTTCTTAACTAGTTTTCCTTGAGCAAAATAATCCTAATCCCGACAAAGTTTGTAAAACTGAAATAATTGTCTTTGCTGTACTCTTGGCTGATGTGATAGTTAGATTGAATTGAAATTAATAATTTATATCATAATTAATTCATTGACGATTCAAAATAGTTTAAAACACGAGAAATAGCTTCACCAATTAATGCCGATATTTAGTACTTATTTAATTACGCTCCATTTGAAACTATTCGCGCGTAATCTTAAACTGGAGTTTTCGCCCAACATCCCAAGTGTTAGTCATCCATTTTTGCTCAAGCTTCCAAGTGTTAGTCATCTTTTGATAACAAACACTTAGGTGGGTGGGCTACTCCAATTGAATCTACTCGCACATAATCATAAACTGGAGTTACCGCCCACCCACACAAATGTTTATTATCCAATCTTTTCAATAACAAACACTTGGGTGGATGGGCGAGCTAATTCAATTAAAACTACTCGCGCGTAATTATAAACTGAAGTTTTCGCCTACCCTTCTCAGTTATTAGTCATTCATTCCCTTGATAACGACACTTGGGCGGGTACTCCAATTGAAGCTACTCTAGCGTAATCTTAAACTGGGGTTTCCGCCAACCCACAGAAGTGTTAATGATCCAATCTTTTGATAACAAACACTTAGGTGGGTGGGCAAGCTACTCCAATTGAAACTACTTGCGGTAATAATAAACTGGAGTTTTTACCCACTTTCCTAAGTTTTGTTATTAAGCAAATGGATAACAAACATATTCCAATTGAAGCTAGTCACGCGTAATCTTAAACTGCAATCGAAACAACTTTCGCGTAATCTTAAACTGGAGTTCCCGCCCACCCACGTAAGTGTTAGTCATCCAATCTTTTATTTGTTACTTGTTCCCAGGGTTTGCCCAAAAGGTGAAGAAAGGCTTTTATTTGTTGTGGACAATCTTTTGTGGGAAAGCATCTCAAGCAAATGTGGTATTTGCAAAAACACGAATAAATTGACAATTACATATTATAAACAAAAACATAAAATTGAGCTGACAATAATTAAAACCGAGCCAAAAGATTCATTTGCTAACTTTGAAATGATTCGGATCAATCGGTTCACTAAAATGATTTCTTCAAATCAAACAAATCAATCACGAACGACACGGCACTTTTGGATTATAAGATACAAGACAATTTATACCAAGAAGCAAAAAATAAAATATATGTCAACGTTCAAACTTTTGAAAAAAATAATAGTAGGTTATATAAAAGTTTTATTCAAATACCATTACTTTAATTTACAATTAGCAACGCAAAACCACTGAATAATAATAATAAAAATAATATAAACTGCAGCAAAATCTTGGTAACTTTTAGTTTGAAATGCAGCGTTCATAATTATGTCTTGTAATTGTTCTTTTTTTATTGTAAATTTTTCTCTGCATAAACGTGGCCCAAGAAATAAAAATTCAGTGGATTTAGATCTGTCGACTTATCAGGCTACCAAACTGGACTGCGCCTACTCATTCATATCTATTTAAATGGTTGGCTAGCCATTCTACAACAACATAGAACATCTGCTAATAGCTCAGCTTAAACGATGCGGCAGAATTTGTATTGGCAGTAAACGCCCGTTGAAAACTCCACAGCACGTGTTAATAGAAAATCTGTGTTAAAAACAATGTCTACTGACCACACATGCTCATTGTTGCAGGTTCGAACACCAACTCCTCAATTTTTTAAGAAATTATTGTTTTTATTAATTTAAGACGTTGGCCTAATATATGATTAGTGTTCATTTAACCATAATTACATTTAATTTGAGAGAGTAGGTGGACCAGATACTACACCTCGTCAGTATCTATAGCGCCTCCATTCTCTCAATTAACGGGTGCGATAGTATTATCAGGTATGTAATAATAATAATAAGTGCTTTTTATTGTCGATTTCTTATACATATACACATAATTTAATATAAAAATACAGTCGACAATAGGGTACCTAATCAGGTGGGTTAAATATAATCATTTACCCTCTGGTCTTCCTAAGGAACCGTTGAAATTTTTAATAATTGGCATTTATTAGATATGGCCTGTTTCTTTCTATCTTCATTCCCCAAATTTAAAGGCAGCTTGTGTGGTAGTAGCATAAGCGTAAGCCCCAAAAACCCAAAACCTTGAACAGAAAAAAAAATTGTGACAGGTATTGATACCATCTCTGGTGAAAGTAGCTTCGTCGGAGTAGAAAATGGAAGGAATAAAATTAGCATCATGCTTGTGCTGTTCTAGAATTCATCACTAAAATGCTAATTTTTGTACTTGATCTCTTAGTTGCAAGCTTGTACGTCTGTTTGCAAAACAAGTTGCACCCACATATTTACGTTTAATTAAATGAATTCTGTAAAAACTATCACAATTGGAAAAATCAAATTGTATTGTTAGAAACTGGGACTGTTATTGAATACAATGTTCGTTTATATTTTGTCAGTTTTTTAATTTTTTGGAAATACTTTTTTCCCTTATTGTCTTTAATTTTGTTGCATGTTGATATGTGTTTGTCTTGTCTGTACAGAAGAACTCATGTATGTTTTATTCAAATCATTAAATGGCGTTTTTGGCTGTGACATTCTTTATGCACTGGGGTGGGGGTGCCTTTGGTGCATATGTTTGTGTTCGGCTGACAACGCTCTTTTTTAGAACGCCATATTGCAAGTTAGACGCATATGCACCGGCAAAAAGCAATATCTTTTTACGCCAAACTTCGGGGCGCCCCAGGACGACCTTAAATGTTGCAGCCAAAAATGCCAAAATTGTTTCTTCGCTGTTCTGTTATTTGTAATTTTGAATTCGCGATATAATTTTCTTTTTATTAAATATAAGCTTTAAAGTGAATAGAAGCAGTGAAAAATTATATGATTTTAATGTTTTAGGGGCAATGGTAAGCAATACAATTAGATGTCAATACTGAATTTAATTGCTATATGATTCAAATAGAGATCAAGGATAACAAGAATATTAGATGTTGTACTCTGATTATTGTTTATAACTTTGGTGGAGTGTCTATTCTAGAAATGACGGGATTTTCTTGGATTAAGGTTGAAAACACTCACAATAATAGAATGAAAATATAGGAAAGCTTTAACTAAGATATTATCTTTGATAATATAAATTGGATAAATTTAAACAACACATAAAGTCTTTCCTGCAATAATATTGAAAAGTAGATGCAGTCATTTGGCGGATTATTAATGCTTATATAGATTTCTTTTCTCATTCTAATAGATAACTGTATCATAGACAGAAGGCCACTTTTACAGATTTGATTAATTATGTTATCAGAGTTTTGAATAGTTGATCAATTTTGGAATAAAATGGGGTTTGAGGATTTGTTTTCAACAAACATAGCACAGGAAATGTTATTACTAAGTGGGCAACTCCATTTCAAACGGACCAGAGCTGGGTCGTTTTTTAACTTAATCGCATTTTTTGTTTAAGAACCGCAATTTTAACTTAAAATAAATAAATTTACTAATGAAATCAATCAGAAATTTTTCGTAAAATCCAAATCTGGTGCCATTTCAAGTCTATACCCTGTCAATAAGCCGCAAAAGCCATAAAACCATGTTTTTGTTCTCAGTGGGCTGGGCAAAAAGGAGCATTTTTTAAATTTTTTTTAACCGCCAAAGTTAGTCAATTATTAGAAAAGAATACAATTTTGTCTATGTTGTAAGATTTATTAAATCTACTTTTTATTTGTCAATAATTTTGTGGGAATTGATTTTATGTACGTAATTTGATTTTATGTACGATAATATGATCTTGAACAGTTACTGATAAATAAATTCTTAAAGACTGCGTTACTTGATGGTCTATTTCTTCTAATCTCTTGTTTGCCGATTTCATCTTGATATTTGAAATTCCATCAATCGAAGCCGTTAGGCCTACGATTCTTGCATTTAAGGGACCATGCTTTGTGACTTTCTTTATTGCATAAAGTGCATCTTGGGGGGTTGGTAGTTGTGCAGCTAGATGTTTTATGGCTCCTTCTACATTTAATTTGCTGCATTTTGGAGCTGAGCATTTGTCCGTATTATGTTTAAAAAAAACTGCATACGCCACATGGAACATAACTATTATAAAAATTAAGAAACATCGGAAAGTGGAGCAACAAATGTAAGATTATAAATTACACAATATTAACGCTATAATATATAGCTTAAATGAAATGAATTATAAAAAAAGAATCAAAATAATTAGTGGCGTAGCTAGGATTTAGGAGTTATTACCGCAAAATATTGAAAAATGCAACTGTTAAAAAAAAACGTACACAATTTTCATAAACTAATAAAAAGTGCAAAAATAAAAAGTCAAAAATAACAAAGTTCAGTCGTAAATATTAAATTTTTTTTATAAAAAACTAAAATCCAACCAAAAAACCGCCTTAAAAAAGCAAAATTCTATACATATAAAAGAATAAAATTTTTTAGAAAATTTCAAAAACTGCTAAATCCGGCTATAAAATAGCATAATATTGTTAGAAATAGCAAAATTCCGACCATAAAAAATGTTGATTAGTAAAAATTTTATTCATAAAATGTTAAAAATAGCAAAATCCCGTCTTTAATAATAATTCTTTATTTATAGTATAAGTAAAACCATTTACATCTACATAAAAATACAATGAATATAAACAATATAATACATATATAAAATAATCAATATAAAAAACCAAAGCAAAAGATCGACATAATAACATAATATAAAATACATAACATTTAATTAATGTGACTCAATTGAATCTTAAACATAGATTTAGAAAAAAAAATTAAAATTGTTTGTTAAACAGTTTGCAAATCTATAAACTCTACCAATAGGGTTGTGAAATCCATAATTAGTAGAATGTGTAAATTCTCTAAATAATAAAGTCTGCCTGGTACGTCGTTCACTAATAGGAATGTAGAATGGAAAAGATACAAGTAACTCAGAATAGTCAACTTCAGACATCACTAGACCACGCAAAATGAGAGATCCGATTTTTTGCGCCGAAGTTTTAGTGACGGTAAATTGTATAGTAAAAAATGTAATTGCTAACAAAATTAATCGACAATATACCAGATCTATAGGACAACAGACGAAAAAAATTGTTTTGAACACGTTCAATATTCTGACTACGGATTTCATAGAAAGGGCACCAGACTGACGGAACGTACTCTAAATGAGAGCGCACCAAGGCACAGTATAGTAATTTAAGAGTACTTGGAGAAAGATCAGATGACATCCTATATACAAACCCCAGCATTTTTATAGCACAATTACACATGTAGCTGATATGCTTAACAAACGTAAGTTTAAAATAAAAAAATTACAGCCAAGTCTTTAATTTGTGTCACTTGTTGTAGCACTTTGTTATCGATAATATAATCGTACGAAATTTTGCTTAGCGTTCTATTAAAACTGATTGCAAAACATTTATTAACATTAAACAAAAGGTTATTAATAAAACACCAAACATTAACAGAGTCTAAATCTTGTTGTAAAAGATTATAATCATCGATAGATAAAATACTTCTATAAATTTTTAAATCGTCTGCAAATAATAGAAATGATGATGAACAAATACAGTCAGAAAGATCATTGATAAAAAGTAAAAATAAAATTGGTCCGCAGTGAGATCCCTGAGGAACACCTGATGGAACTAAAATAGGTTGTGAAAGAAAGTTATTAATTTTTACACACTGCGTTCGGTTTTTCAAAAAGCAAGATAACCAAGAAACCACTGCATTATGAAAACCCAAGGCACAAAGCTTAGCAATCTAAATATTGTGGCTCACACGATCAAAAGCCTTTGAAAAGTCGGTGTAAATAGAGTCAACTTAAGTTTTGCTTGCAAATGCGTTTAAAATGTAATTTTAGTAAGAAAGTAGATTGGTAAGTGTAGATCGACCCTCACAAAACCCATGCCGTTCTTCTACTAAAACACTTTTGCACATCCAATGTATTTGACCAGTTATAATTTGATCAAATAATTTCGAGATAGCAGATTGAATGCAAATGCCTTTATAGTTTCTAATATTTTCTTTAGCACCAGATTTATGCAATGGCATAATATAAGTTTCTTTCCATACATCAGGAAATTTAGTTTCATTTAATAAAGCGTTGAAAAGTAAATGTAATAATTTTGAAATTGAATAAACACAATTCTTTAAGAACATAGAAGGAATACCGTCAGGTCCAGTGCTAAAATTAGATTTAAGGCCTGTAGTTCCATTCAAAGTATCTAGTAAACTGACTGAGAAATTTGTATGAATTACATTTTTATCAAACTTAAACAATGGAGTTGGATGAATTTGAGAATTATAAACGGAAGAGAAAAAAACTGCAAATTTGTTTACAAGATCGTCACCATTAATACAGGTTTGATCACCATAATACATTGTAGCTGGAAAAGCATTCGTTTTCCTAGCTTCATTTACAAATGTCCAAAAATGTTTTGGATTAGGCCGAATGTTATTCTCGGTGCGTAAAATGTACTGCTTGTAAATTTGTATTCAGATTTTTACATGAAGTCCGAAGAGAATCAAATTCATTGTAATCAGAAAAAAGTTCTGAAGATTTAAATCGTTTATGTGCTATTTTTTTAGTTTAGTAAGTGAAATTATTTCCTAAACCAAATAGGAAAGTTGTTGTCATGCCACATTCTTTTAGGTACATAACAATCAATTATTTAAACATTAAAATATTTTTAGAAAACTTTAAAATACTGCTATGGTGTATAAAAATATTGTTAGAAAGCACCAAAATGTAAAATTACATTCATAAAATATCAAAAATAGCAACATTTTGGCCGTGAAACATAACATATTGTTAAGAACAATATAGCAAAATCCGGCCTGAAAACATTAGCCATAAACTGTTGAAAATTATAAATTATTTCATAAAATTTCAAAAATTTGGTTATAGAAAAAAACATTTAGCAAACAAAATATAGTAAAAATGTACCAAAAATTTGTAAAACTGTAAAAAACGCAAAATTATATTTCTAAAAAGTCAAAAATGCAAAATTCTGTTCATAAAATAGCAAATCTGTTTTTTTTTAGTTTTAAACAATTGTCAGAAAGCATTAAAATCCAGCTATATACTGTGTAAAAATCTTTATGAAATCTCAAAAATAGCAAAATACCAGAAATATTGTTAGAGAAAACCAAAATCCAGCTATAAACTTTCAAAAGGTACAATATTAGTAGAATCTCAAAAATAGCATAATCTGACTATAAAGTACAGGGTGTCCGGAAAATACGTGTACAACGTTTGACGACAGACTCCTGACGTCAAAATAGGTCGATCTAAGCCGACTTAGTTATATCCAAAATTGTCTCGTTTAGCCGGTAGAGGGCGTCAAAAAAAAACAAAAGTATATCAAAGTTGAAAGTATCTATTGTAAGAAACTAAGTAAAACAAAAACATTACTTAAGCAAATGTGTAAAATGACCGCCATCTTGCTGAATACACTTATTAACACTCTTTAAAAAATAATATTTCGCAAATAGCAACATTTTAAGTAATTAAAATAATGTTATAGTTCAGATCGAAGTTTTAGATTTTTGGCGTATTAGCCTAATAAGACTATTAACGATCGAAATTGTGAATGTATGATAAAAAAATTGTTATTACTGCTTGAACCAATTTATATAACGCTTTAGTACTGATACACTTTGAATCTTAAGGGTTTTTTTTGTTTCTAAACTATTGCACTGCTAACCCTAATCGAGTTATCTTCAGTGATGCTTTGAACTGGTATACATTACATTCTTACTACATACTAGAATAGAAATGTAAGGATCATTCACGTTTCAAAAATTTGGTATTGGATAATGTTCAATGTTAAGCATCTTTTAATCAATAAGTTTAATTCTATTTAAAATGTAAAACTATTAAAAATTGTTGTCTATTTGATTCTTTGATTCCGAATTTTTAATTAAATGTATTGTTTATACAAAATAAGTACTAATAATAATATATTTATTTCCATAATTGACTACATACATAATAAATATACAATAATGCATAGTTCCTCTATATTAAAGGTGCGAATAAATATGCAAGCCGAGCGGTTCGCAAGCCGCTTGTGAGCCGCTCGGCTCGCATATTGGGACGGCTTTTGTAGAGTTACACGAGCTGCTTGCGAGCCGTTTTTGTTGAGCCAACTGTTTTCGAATTTTCTGCGAACACAAAAAGTATATACATAAATATGTGAGTCAAGCGGTTTGCAAGCCGCTCGGCTTGAATATTGGGACGGCTTTTAAAGCGCGACACGAGCTGCTTGCGAGCCGTTTCTGTCGAGCCAACTATTTTCGGTTTTTCTTTTTATTTTGAAATAATAATTTTACAATGATAATTTAAGTTATGCTTTATCAAAATAAATTCATTTTTTACAACATAATTTTTATTAAAAATTAAACTATTATTTTTTTCCGCGCATCTTCTTTTTTTAAAATGTTTTTTTTATGTTTTGGATCCCATAAAAATGATTTAGTTAATATCAATGAGTTTAATATGTGTTTCACTCTATAATTAAAATAATAAAAATTGAATAAACTCGCGAGTACACAAAACACCGTCTCAATATAAACTGAAAATGCATTTGTGTTCGCAGAAAAACCGACAATATTTGGCTCGACAAAAGCGGCTCGCAAGCAGCTCGTGTCGCGCTTCAAAAGGCGTCCCAATATTTATACGCACCAGTGTAGGATTCGTCAAAATATTAGAGTTTACTTTGTAAATATTACTTAAAAAAATCATCAATAGTGTAACATGTTTTCAACAAAAATAATTTTAGTTTGTGAGTTATAATTTTTACACAATTTTAAAATCTGTGGAAGAGTATGTACTACAAAAATAATATTATATACACGTATAAAATAATTATATTTACTACTACTAAATAATAATAATGATAATACTTGATTGTTACAAATAGAGTAAACACAACAGTTTTACATAAAATAACAAAAGTTTAAAAAAATCTTAACGAGTATAAAATTATGTACAACTTAAAAAAGTATTATTTAACATTTATCAATCCTTCTTATCATAATCCATAATAAGAATTAGCTCCTGTATGTTGTTTCCCTTAAAAAAATAATTAACAATTATTGTAACTTAAATTATTAATAAAAAAATAAAACAAATTAATATAGTATTATAAGAATCAATGCAGACATCAAATGCTTTCTTCCCGGTGTCCTCGTAAATATGATAGAAATAAATTTTGTTTGCTAATGCTTAACAAAATCTATTTCAGCATTTGCAACACTTCGATTTATAAAAAAAAAAACGTATGATGATGACGTGCGTCCTAACGCTCAATCTTGGCTCCCCTACTACGCATATAAAATAAACATTTGAAGATGCAAAAGGTAAATTTAGTACAAATGCTTCGCAGAAAACACTGCGATAGTTAATACCTCTAAATCTAAAGAAGATCTGGTAACATAATGCAAATAAAGTGCTAAATGCATTAAAAGGAAGATTGAAGAAAAGAGGATAACTGCAAATAAAACTGTCAGTTATTCTGTACGATGGAAGAAGGTTACAAGAGGTGACAATGGCAATAGGCGGAATGCAAATAAAATCAAAACCTACAATAAAATACCTAGAAATTTAAAAAAAAACATATAAGAAAAACCACGTAGAAAGCTGAAAAAATGATTACAGCAGTTAGCAAGTTAGTGCCAGAAATAAAAAATCAGCTTCAAGCAAGAGGAAAATACTGGGATCTGTAACACATTTGGTAATCCTATACGGTGCCCTAATCTGGTAAAAGTCTTTCAGATATAAAAAATATAGAAAGATGATAACCACTTAACAAAGAAGACTAGCAATCAAAATTACAAGCGTATATAGAACTATATTAAGAGATGCAAATTGATAATATCATGCCCATAAAACATATAGTAGAATATAGGGTGAAGATCCAAAAGAAACATGAAACACAAAAGAAGGAGGCATACGAAAAAGTAATAAACCAATAGCAAAATAATTACAAAAATGTCAAAATGAACTAAGACACTTATAAAAGACCACGGATAAAAAGAAAACATGTTAATAAGATAAACTACCATTTAACTCAGTACTTGAGTACACATGGACTATCTAACAAGATTTAAACGAACGGAAAATCGCATGTGCATAAATTGCCAATCAATAGAAACATCTAGACACGTATTCTATAAATGCAGCTTATGGGATCAACCAATAAGGAAATGTGAAGATGACTTGGAAGTGAAACTAACAACGAAAAATACAGTAGAAATTATGATGGGAAGTGAACGCAACTAAATTTTAATTCAAAAGTAGCATAACAGAGATTATCTAAAAAATAGTTCCAAAATAAAGCCAAATAAAATCTAGGGTTGTGGGTGAAGCATGCTTGGAGCTGCGCTACAAAAAAATGTTATTCACACACTGGTAGTTGAGACGTTATGGTTGTGCTGATAGATATTTATGCCTATTCTGTAAGCAAATCTTTAGGAGTTAATGATGTATGAAGTTGTTAACTCAAGGACAATTGTTAAGTTAACAACATCAAAAAGAATCCGTATTCAGTAACGCGTCCGCTAAATATTTTGATTGTCAAATTAAAGATTTGTGGTTATGGATAGTCTTTAAGTTAACAATCGCGCTCACTGTGGTTGTTAAGCCGTAAAGATATTCTTAACCTAACAATTTATTTCTATAAATGTTCAAAATAAGAATTATTATAATATATTTTATATATTTCAAGTGGGAAACATGCTTATATTAATATTTTCTCGTGTTGTAAATCAGTAAAAAAATATTACGCAATAAAATTAATACTTTCAATCAAATCTAATAAAATTTGTGTATGATTTTACATATAATTAAACTTGTAATATAATTATTAAATTAATATAAACATAATTATAATTAAATAATTTCATGTATCTGACTTTATGCATTTATAATTTTATGTAAAATAATTTCTACATTTAATTAAATTTAATAATTTTATTACAACAATTTTAATTCACTAATTCTCTCATGAATCAGCTTCTGAAACTTCTAAGTATTTTTATGATTTAATTTCTATATGAATTTTATATTTAGCCAATATTTTTATAAGGTTGGGAACACGTTAAGAATTCGTAAACATTAAAAAGAAAAACATCGTCAAAATGCAACAAATGCATGCACGCACCAAACTCACGCTTGCAAAGCAGTGATCAAATGCTAGCTTCATGTAGTTTATGTAAAGATAAATTGTTACGGAAATAATTAACGATGTTGTCCTTAGTGAATAGGAATATTGAATATTATTGTTAAGAAAATCGTTACGAGTTTCACCATAACGATGTTGTTACTGAACAATATCGTTAACTAGAAAAGTTACAGAATAGGCCTGACTGTATCTAGTGTTGAGGCTTAAACGTAACAGCCAAGTGCATGCTGAGCGCACTGGCAATTAGCCGTGAGGTTGCACAATAACTGCAAACAATTGCCAAGCTTACGCATAGTAGATTGGGGATTAAGGTTGTATGCTGGGCACAATACATTGATAAAGAGCAATTATAAACACACAGGTAGTACAGGAAGGGCTGGGTTTAAAAATTTGCAAGAAGTCTGTTGACGCCAATCTATTAAATACTGCTGCAAAATAATGCAATTAAAGCATATAATAAGTGTGTTTAATAATAAAATTGTAATGTATTGTTATAGATAATTATTTTAATAAAAGCTTGCTCTGGAAATAATTAATAAATACTAATTGTTATAAAATAAATTTGAAAAAATAAAAAATATATTATACTTGCTATATTTTACATCTTAGTCTATAAACAAGAATCTAAGAAAGTATTTTTTGCCTGATAAGATTAATTTAGTTTAGATTTTTGGCGTATCAGCCTAATAAGACTATTAACGGATTTGCCTGATAAGAGGCGAGCGTCTTACAAACGCTCGATCAAGTGAAACAATTTCTTTAGAGCTGCATCATACAACGTCACAGCATAAAACAAAGACAAAAAATAACATTTTTTTTCTTGCCAGAAGTGGATTCACTTTGCGGACGTCGTGTAGAACTACTTTTCTTATACAAGACCATTGGAGTTTACCTAAGCATTCCGTGTGACGTATTTATAGAAAATCACAATAGCAATAGCAATGTGATGCAAAAAAAACAAGGCAAAGCGGACAAACTCAAACGGAGAGCAGTAAGGCAAGTGATTGAAAACGAGAATTTAGAGGAAAGATGCAAAAGGTACTCGGAAAAATTGAGGAAGGCAGCGGAAGAATTAATTCCCAGATACAGAGAAGGAGGAAGAAGAGGACCATATTGGTGGTGCAAAGAAGTCAAGGAAAGCAGGAAGAAGAGGACCATATTGGTGGTGCAAAGAAGTCAAGGAAAGCAGGAAGAAAACAATACAAACAGTAAGAAAAATTAAAAGACAAAAAAGAAGAACTGAAAAATGACAAAAAAGCTTTAAAGAAAGCGATCAAGGACAGTAAGAAAAGATGCTAGGAAGAAATGTTATAATCCATAGACAAGGATCCTTGGGGCAAACCATACAAAATAGTAATGAATAAATTAGGAGGAATGAAAGCAGTGTGCTTAAAAGAAGAAGAAAATGAAGTAGTAATTATTGAAAAATTGTTTCTCACTAGAGGAATGGTAGAAGAACCAGCAGGAATAGCGGACGAAACAGAAGCAGTCCCTGCAACAGTGGAGGAGATAAAACAGATTATAAGGGAACTACCTAATAATAAAGCACCAGGTCCAGACAAGATAACAACGGAGATAGTGAATGCAGCACTAGAAGGAAATGAGATAGAAATAACATAAATAATAAACAGATGTCTGAAGGATGAAATTTTTCCGGCTTGCTGGAAAGATGCAAAGCTAGTACTAATTGAGAAAAAGAAGGAAGCAGGTAAAACAACGACGTATAGACCGATATGCCTGATCAACACATTAGCGAAAATTATAGAAAAAGTTATCGTGAGGAGAATTGAACAGGAAATAGAAGAAAAAGGAGGATGGGAACAAGAACAATACGGACTTACAAAGAGAAGAACGACTCTAGAAGCCGTTGAAAAGGTAAAAAAAAGCAAAAGAAACAAACAGTGGACCATACAGAAAAAGACAACACTGTGTCATAGTAGCGTTAGATATACAAAATGCATTCAACAGCATACTATGGGAAGCAATTATAGAAGCAGCAAAAAAAAATGAACTAACAAATAAAACTACTAAGATAATATGGAGCTACCTTCAGGAGAGAAATCTACTGACCAAAAATGGAAAATTTAGGCTGACTAGAGAAGTACTACAGGGTTCTGCACTAGATCCTAAATTATGGAATTTAGTTTATAATCAGCTACTCAGAATGCGGCTGCCGGAAGGAGTGACAATAACGGCATTTGCGGATGACGTAGCTCTGATAGATTGGAATATAGACATAGAAGTACTAAATGAAAGGTTAGAGTTTTCAATAGAGATGATCAAGAGATGGATGAGAAACAAAGAGTTAGATCTGGCTCCACAGAAAACCGAGGCGGCATGGCTATCGACAAAGAGGACAAACAGAGGAAATGGAAAAATACAGGTAGGTGAACAAATAATAACCATAGACAAAAAAATTAAATACCTTGGAGTAACACTTGAAGCAAAGGAATGGGATGAACAGGTTAAGAAAGCGGTAAAAGGAACAAAAAATGGAAGGAATGCTTATTAGGCTTATGCCGAACAAGGTAGGACCAGGAGAAAGAGCAAGAAGGCTAATAGCAACTGCGGCTAGAAGTAAACTATTGTATGCCGCGGAAACATGGGGAGAAGCTTTGAAGACAAAAAAACAGAAAAGAAGTAAGAAGAGCTATGAGAGCAAGTTTGTTAAGGATATGCAGGGCTTACAGGACGGTGTCGCAAGAGGCACTAGAAGTAATTGCGGCAACACTACCCACAGATTTGATGGTGGAAGAAAGATTAGGTATAAAAAAAATGGTAAATGAAAGTACTAGTAAGCAAGAAGCAAAGAGACAAGCAAGAGAGAATATGATGGAAAGATGGCAAAGACAGTGGAAAAAGGAGAAAAGGGAGAATGAACAAGGGAACTAATACGAGAAATAAAAGAATGGGTAGAAAAAAAACCGGAAACATGTTACTATACAACACAACTACTTACCGGACATGGAGTGTTTGGAAAGTACTTACAAAAAATAAATAAGATGGAGAAAGAGGAAAAATGTATATTTTGTCTAGAAGACACGCTGACGACGTAGAATATACGCTAGTAGAGTGCGAAGCGTGGGAGGAAGATAGGAAAACGCTAGAAAAGATATTAGAAAACAAAGTAGACAAATCTACAATTATTAAAATATGCCTGAGTGGCGAAAACAAATGGAGAACAATAAGAAACTATGCAACAACAGTACTGAAAAAAAAAAGATAGAGGAGTTAGAAGCTTTGAGATTTAGGTAAACCAAAATGGAATTTCTTCCATTTTGGTTTACCTAGTGTTTTCACACTCAAATTAAAAGCCACAGAAGACAAAAGAATGAAAAGCGAGAAGCTAAATAGAAGCAAAAAAATATGGAAAAAAGTAATAAAGAGGAAAGAAACAAAGAAGGTCAAAACAACTATGCCTGCCAAGCAATGGAAGATGAACAGAAAGACAAGAGAAGAACATATACTGAAACCCTAATACCAACAGAAATTGCAGTAATAAGAAGGAACAAGAAAGAACTGTCCAAAGAAAATAAATTGATGGAATTGACTAAACAATTTCCAAACGGAAGATCGCCATCTTGAGGTTGACAAAAAATGCAACTTTTGAAATGGTCAGAGTATATCTGGCAACTAGGGGACACGAAAAACTAATCCCAAATGGAGATTCAAGAATCTCACTAAAAGTTAAACTGTGAAATATAGGACTACCAAAAGGGATGCATTTAATAAAGCTGCACAAAATATTTATGAAAGAAAGAGGATACAACAAGGAAGAAGTTAATGAAGATATAGAAAAACTAAAAAGATACTTAAGGACAATGCAAATATCTAGGCTAAATAAAACAAGAATGGGAGAAAAGAGAGAAGAATGCTAGTGTAGAAAGTAGGACAGAAAAATAGGGTATAGGGAGAGATGGGCCGGGGACAGCATGTGTTGCCGAAGCAGACTGCGTGAATTCCGCAAAGCCAAAACCAGCTCACCTCAAACTAGTACCACATTCGAGACAAGGACTAGGACAAATTAACAGCAAGACTTACGCAGCCAAAAAAACAGAAAGGTATTGCCATGCGTTAGTTGTTCTCAAGGGCCACTTGTTGAGGCCAACACCTCAATAAAAAAAAGAAGGCAAATCTAAGTTAAAATGGGACAAAGAAAGGAGTCCAAATGTCTATTTCACAGCAACGTAATAAAGTTGGATAAACTAGCAGCAAACAATTCAAAGTAAATTAGTGATTAATTATATAATATACTACGTAAACGCACGGTGTGGTAAATGGGTGGTTAATCGTCAGTTATATAAAAAACAATTGGACTCAATAAAAACTACCTGCAATAATTAAAATCATTAACACACACACTTTAAAAAATGGTGAATTATTATTGAGATCAAGAATTGATGTGAAGGATTTGTACCAACTCACATAAAATTGTAAACTTTAACAACATTGTTATTTTTGTAAAATTTACCACCAATTCTTTTATAATACGTCATTAAATAGATTAATTTAAGCTTAAAGCAGTAAACTATGACAAACAACACTTTTATATAAAGGGTTTTCCAATAAAAAGTTTTATTTTAAATAGCAGGCTATTTGGACAGCTGTCAATTTTGAAGCTATTATCTTTTAAAATTTGACAAGTAAAAACTACGCCATTATTAAAAATGGAACGATACACGCTTTAACAACGCTTTGAAATTATTAAAATTCACTACAAAAATGGTGAACATTTTTCAGTTACAATTCGCAAAACTAAAGCACTTTTTGGTCGTTGTAAAGCACCTTCTCGGCTGGCAATAGTAAGCCTAGAGAAAAAATTTGAGGTGTTGGGACAAGTTTGTGATGTGAAGAATCGAAACCGTGTGCATCGCTCAAGAACACATGAGAATATTTCTGATGTAGCCCGTAGTGTTGAAGAAAACCCAGATTTGTCAATTCCTTATCGATTTTTGGAATTAGATATTCCACAAACGACATTACACCGTATTTTGCATAAAGACTTAAGTCTTAAGGCTTTTAAAGTTCAGTTAACACAAGAACTCAAGCCGGTCGATTACCATAAACGTCGTATATATGCTTCAAATGCATCAAAATAATCTGGAATTTCATAAAAAATCATCTTCAGTGATAAGGCCCATTTTTACCTCTAAGGCTACGTTAATAAGCAGAATTGTCGCATACGGTGCTCAGAAAATCCAAGAATGATTGTTGAAAAGTCTTTACATCCTCAACGTGTTACTGTTTGGTGCGGTTTTTGAGCTAGCGGTGTGATTGGACCCTACTTTTTCGAAAATAAGGCTGGTGCAACTGTTACGGTGAATGGATGGCGCTACCGAGCTATAATTAATGATTTTTTATGGCCGGAAGATTGGAAGATATTGATGTGGACGACGTTTATTTTTAGCAAGACGGCGCTACGTGCCACATAAGCAACAAAACAATCGCAATTTTGCAAGTAAAGTTTCCTGACCATGTTATTTCTTAAAGAGGTGATCACAATTGGCCACCGAGATCTTATGATTTAACACCTTTAGACTTTTTTCCTTGGGGCCACGTAAAAGATAAGGTCTATGCCAATGCTCCACAATCGATTCAAGACCTTAAAGATGGAATTCGTGAAGTTATCGAGGACATACAGCCGCAAATGTGCGAATTGGTAATGGAAAATTTCATGAAAAGAACGTGGTACTGCAACCGTAACCGTGGCGGCCATTTGACTGATATCGTTTTCAAATGTTAATGGCATACCTTCCCCTTTACAATGAAATAAACATTTATTGATTTCTCTTAAAAAATACCCGTTTTTTTTTAATATCAAAATGAAACTTCTTATTGGAAAACCCTATAGTTTAATCAAATAATTTTAAAAAAATTACCAATTCAACTTCATCTTCTTGGTATAGTTCTTTATTGTTTCTGCAGCACCTATAAGAATAATTGTTATATATGTTGTAGGCTCATAGTACATAGATACGTTAGATACGATATAATTTAGTAAACTATGTTGGGTTAGGTAAGGTTCATTTAAATGAGAGCAAACGAATTCGTTCAATTCTTGTTCGCGTTAGTTTGAATTACAAATATAGCATATTTGGTACAAAAACACAGCATATTTGGTACAAAAATGATTAAAAATCAATTCGTCCGTTCTCTCTAATTTAAATGCATCTTAATACTACAACATAATAATATATACTTTTTACTTACATGATACAACCCCTGATTGAGCATATCATAATAAATATTAGTACAACTAATAAAGCAATTGCTTCCTTGCGTATTCTTTCTAGATACAAAGATTGATGATTAATATCCAATAAAAAAATGTCTTCAGATTTTAATACTTCAACAAAACCAAATATTTTATACAATTCTGAATCGCATGTAAAGGTATTGCTTGAAATGTTACATGGTTCTATAATTCCAGGAATTTGAAAAGGAAATACATCTAAATTTATGTTCTGCAATGATTCATGATTCAAAATGCAATAATATTTATTTCTAAAAAATAATTTAAATGAAATATTGTAACATAATTTTGAATTATACTCACCCTTCAATTATTTTCTGATCGTTTACTGTAATATGAAATTTATCATCCACGCAATCAGTTATATTCAAATCCAATTTAACTGGCGTGTTTATGTAAACAAAATTTGGACTTTTACAAATGTATTGTAAATTATTTTCTTTGAAAACATTATTTAAACATACATTAATTTCAAGTTGATATTTTTTACCTTCTTCAAATTCAATATATTCCTAAAAAACAATAAATGCAACAATATTTATATGTAATTTGTTTCACTACATACTGTATAATTATCTGTGTTTGCATTATACTTGGTTAGTATATTTGTGTATGTTTTTTTCGACATTATTATCATTGATGGAGTTGATATTGTTATATTAAAATATCGAATTAATCGAAGATTGCTTGGATATGTCCAGCTTACTTTTAAATGAGTATCATTAAATGATTTCAATTGTGGATCAACCACCGCTTCTAAAATCATATAATAATAATATAAGTTATTTTTTGTCTTATATTGTATGAAAACAAAAAACGTTCAGCGCATTGCTGGTCTTCCAGCTAACCTATTATTAGTTAATAACATATTTTGGTAGAGATTCTAATTATTCATTTACTTAATTAATAAATGTCAAAAAGTATCAACATCTTTTCTTAAAAAGCCAAAAATATGAAGAAGATTAATAATGGTTTAGACCTTTACAATGTAGTAACACATATTAATAAGGAAACAAAATAATTACTAAGTTTTTACCACAAATAATGTGTTGTTATTACTAATGCTAATAATATTAATACAAATAAAAAATTACAATTTAAGTTTGGACTGGATGTTTTTTATTACAACTACCTACAGATATCAAAAACAGTTTATGCTTTACTGTGTGGTTTAGAACCATACAATATAAATTATTATTTAAACCATCAATTGTAGATTTTTGTGACTTGTTTTCATTACACCCTTTATATTAATGTTTTTATTGTACATGTAGTTTATTTTATGAAAATAAATATGCTTATTATTATTAAATTTTGTTACCACCACCAATTTTCATTAATAAATTAAGAAACTCACCCCAAGCATTCACTATTAAAAAATATGTAAATAAATTAACAATATATTTAGTGAACATATTGTGATCATATCTATTTATTTAATATGATCACATTTTACTTGGAAAGTAATTATTTAAAAAAAAAGTTAGTATCTTATCAATTTATAAGTAAAAAAATCTAATTTATCAATTTATCTTTATTTGTGGGGAATTTACAAATTAAATGTTTAACAATTTATCATATTGCAAAATAGATTAGTTTGGTTTTTAAAACGCTGTTGATAATCATAAAATGTATAAGAATTGAATATTGAGTTAAGATTGTTTATTAAAAAAATTGCAAAATTTATAAACCTGCAAATTTTGCAAATTAAGAAGAGTGCGCCAATAAAAAATACTTTTTTTTAAACCTACTTTAACTCTTTCAGACTACTTGTACACGAACATGTACATAATATTCTAATCAATTTTAATCAAAAATTATAATAGATAAAACCACTGAAACCGAATGTACATGTCCATGTATACTACTAATATTGTAAAAATGTGTTCCTTGTAAAAAAGTAAAAAGATCGAAATTGTTTTGCTAAACTTCATAGAAAATAATATTTTCATTTCAAGTTTATTTTTTTCATTTATATATAAATATATGTTTATTTTAATATTTAATGTTCGCAAAAGCAAATAAATTATATTATTTTTTTATTTTTATGATTTTTGTTTTAATCTGTACTTTGAAACCACATGTACAACTCCTAATTTTTAAATTATAAATAATTGCAATACCAATCAATAATTAATATTGTTTGAAAACACGCAAAAATATATTCGATTATGCCCTAGCAACTTATACTTAGTAAACATATTTTTTTATTGATGATGTTAAATTCAGGTTTGAATGGGTTAAGGGGGGGCCTCTCAATATTTTTAGGTAGTGCCCAAAAACCTTAGCTACGATTTGACCACACGCGCTACTAGTTTCTTTAAATTGCTGTTCATTTAATTCCGCCTTGGATAGTGTTGTAGAAGAAGGGTTTGTCCAAATACCAGTTGAAGCCCGTGCTGAATCTTATTGTTATTAATTAATCTTTGATTTCTTTGAAGGAAATCATGTTGACAATCAAAGTTGTAAGGTTCGTGAGCTTACTAACAAAGTGTTTTTTTGCATTATTGTGGCATTCCAAAGAAATGAGACTGTTTCTTAGTACTCTAAACCAATTCTGCCTATGTTCTCAAACTGGTTTTTGTCGACATTCTTGAAGACTTATGGTGTTGCGTATGTCGTATAAAGCACTATCCTTTTTGGCTCTATAGTATCGTCTTTTTAGGTTGAACATTAGGAGCACATTTGGGTCAAAGGTGGCTCGATAGTGGTATGGAAACTGACACATTGAGATAACGTCGTATCGTAGGTTTCTTCAACTGTCGCTACTGTTTTTGTTAAACTCATCATTCAATACTGTGATTAGTTGCTACACTATGTACTTTAAACAGAAACATTTGACTCTTGTTGGACATTTCAGTTTTTGATAGACATTATATCTAATACAGTTTAGTTATGTACTTCTTATATTAGCTAAAAACAATATTGCGCAAAAGTTCTTTTTTGATTTGTTATTTGAAGGAAATCATAAAGAAGACGCGGTAGGTAGATGAAAAATTCAACTAAATTCTTGATACGTTCAAGCTGACATTCTTCGATTTGTTTGTTAATTGTGTTTGAAATAAAAATCAAAATGGCGCAGTTGGTAGGTAAAAAAACCATTTCATAATGAACAGCTTTGGGCAAGCTATGCCATCGGAGTTTTGGTTTTACCACCTTGAAAACTCTCGGGGCAGAAAAGCTGTGATTGCTCTTGTTTTTGAACCCATGGTGGTTAGACATTGTTGCAGGTTTCTTGTTTGCTATACGAGTCGTACCAAACATTAAGAACACTATCAGTTAAGGTTTTCACTTGACTTCGGTTCTTTTTAATGTTTTTTTTTAAGAAAATATACGGCACATTTTTATAAGACACATAAGCGTTTACTGTATCTCACATCTTGGTAGAATTGTCAATACGGTGATTGATCTTTCTTTGATAAAAAAATCCGATACTGGCACAGTGTGGCATCCTGGTACGTGTAAGTAAATATCAGTCAAATATCTTGTAAGACACCAAATTGGCGCTAACTATGTGTTATTTTCATGTCATTTTAGTTAAATAAAAGTTAAGGACAATGGCATTAACCGATGAGTGGAAGTCTTATCCGTTACACAGAAAGATCGTTCCAGTCTAATGAATGCGCGGTAGTCATGCTGATTGAATTGCGTATCCCAGGAAACAATATGTAGGTTCTCTAAAGGAAAAAATAAACTACGATTGGCCATCACCAACAGCATAGCAACCACCGGATGTCCATAGAAAAACAAATAATGATACTACTTTTTCCATATTAATGTCAGTTCAATTCGAAATAAAGAAATAGATTTGAAAAATTATCTCAAAGAAAACCGTACCATTAAAATTATTTCAATTAATGAACACTGGCTGAAAGAAGAAGTAGTCGACTTAATAAACATTGAGGGATTTGTCATTGCCAATTGTTTTTGTAGGAAAAATAATGAACGTGGCGGAGCAATGCTTATAGTAAAAAGAGGAAGTTTGAAAAATTAACTGATATTGATATTCTAGCAAAAGAAGTTACATGTGAACTTTGTGCTATTGTTTTAAAACAATTTGATTGAATTTTTGTATCGCACGCCCTTGGGTGATTTTAATGAATTTATTATTGTATTGTCTCAGGTTTTAAACAAACTGGATAAGTACAAAGAATCGGTTTTTATTAGTGGTAATTTTAATGTTAATCTTAATTTAACTAACTTAATGAAACAGAATTTGTGATACAATTGTAAGCTTTAATTTCAAACATACTGTAGAGAGTAATACACAAGTTACCGCTACATCTGCTACGTGTATTGATAATATTTTAGTTAATACAGTCGTTCCTTATGAAGTGAGCGCAGTTGAACCTTACTTATCCGACCATTATGGCATTATAATGAATTTATTTATTATGAAAAAGAAATCTTTTTCGTATAAAAACATAACTAAATTTAAAGAAACTCTAAAACAAATAAAGTGGATAGACGTAATTAACAATTTACACTCAGAAACGTCGTTTGAAATGTTCCATACAGTTTTATAAATTTGAAATCTGTTTTCCGTTGTGCTCCAAAAAATATCCAAATAAAAACAGCAACCGTTGGTATTCAAGTGAATTGAGACAACAAAAAACCATAATAAATGGTATATGTATAATGCGAAAACATATAAACACGATTGAATTAAAAACACTGCAAAAAGACTTAAAAAACTAAAATAGATGTGGCAAAAAAAGATTTTTATGCTACAAAAATTTTAAATTCTCTTAATAAACCTAAGAAGATGTGAGATTGGCAACAAACCCAAAAACTAAAAGTGCAATAAATACCACTCTACCTTCAGATACATATCAAAAATACTTTCTTAACATTGTTGAGTCAGTCACAGCAAATGTGCCTGAAGATAGTGATCATTCAATGAGTCTACTTTGTGAAGGTTAACCTACATCGGTCGATTCGTTTTTTTGGAACCCGTTACGAGTACGGAAATTGTTCAAATAATAAATTCATTAAGTAATACTAGATGTGGAGATGCTTATGAGCTAAATTTATTTTTGCTCAACAGTATTTCAATCGAATTACGTGAAGTTTTAGCACATTTGGTAAATTTATCATTTGAACAAGGAATATATCTTCAGGAACTAAAACTGGTTAAAGTGGTACTTATTTAAAAAAAATAGAAATACAAACGAAGTGACAAATTACAGACCTATCTCTATTATTCCTGTAATTTCTAAAATATGGGAAAAAGCAATATGTAATAGGTTGAACAACAATATTGAAAAAAAAATTATGTAATGCTCAGTTTGGGGTTAGAAGGCAGACCCACAATGAACGCAATTTACTCACTTGTTCATGATATATATATGACGCATTTAAAAATGGGAAAACTGTGAACGCCGCATTTATTGACCTGAGTAAGGCTTTTGACTGTGTCTCACACTCAATATTACTGGATAAACTTGGAACACTATAGAATCCGAGGAAACACTCTGAAATTAATGGAATCATATTTATTGAACAAAAAACAATATGTCATTAAAAATAACGTACCGTCTTTTAAAGAACATGTTAAAATAGGTGTCCCACAGGGTTCAATTCTGGGTCCCATACTTTTTTTGATTTATATAAACGACCTCGAAAATAACATAAAAGCTGCCTCAACATTTCTCTACGCGGATGATACTACTCTGTTAGAAAGTCCAACTATTTCAAATTCAAGCGTAATCCAAGATCTCCAAGAAGCCGAATACTGGTTTAAATCTAACGGATTAGTATTAAATAAATCCAAAACTATTCATATTAAATTTTCTTTAAATGATACTGATAAAATGGAAAGCGTGACATTTTTAGGGGTGTACTTACAACCTAAATTAACATGGGAAGTACATATAGATATGCTGGCTAATAAACTAAACAAAAATTTATACTTGCTAAGAAGAATTGCTCAAAACACGGATCAAAATATTACCACAACCTGTTACTTCGCATACACTCGATTCTGAGCTGCGGTATATTACTCTGGGGTAATTCGGCAATGTCTAATCGCATTTTTATAATGCAAAAAAAGAAAATAAGAATTATCGCTGCTATATCGCAACTAACTAGTTGTCGTGAATATTTTAAATCTTTAAACATACTAACTGTATCATCTGTGTTTGTCCTTCATTGTCTACTATTTGCAAAAGACAATGTGTCAAACAAAACAAAACAGAGTGATTTACATAGTTACAACACAAGATCAAATGCTAATATAGTTCTTCCATCTATTAGACTTAGCAAAGTTCAAAAAAGCTATGAATATCTCTCTACTAAAATGTATAATCATTTGCCAAGTATCAGGGAAATGCCTAAAAATATATTTAAATCTGTGATAGAAAAAAGACTGCGTCAAGAAGTGTTATATACCTATGAACCCTTTTTTAGCATACAATTTTAATTATTTATTATTATTTTAATATGTAGTGATGTGCTATTTGATATTGTCATCTTTTTTAATTAGCTCACTGTTCTTGTACTTATCCAGGATTTATCTTTTATTGTAATTTATTATCTAATATGTATATTCAAATGTAATATTGACATGATTTATACCATTTAGATGGTCTGTAAAATCTAATAAATTCTATTCTATTCTATTCTAACTTTTGTTAATATAGATCATACACATTTTCCTAATAACTGTTAACTAGGCATTAATACACTTACCTGTTATTATATTATGGTTTTACTCGTGGGATATTAACAAGCCAATATTGAACTTAATAGAACAACCACAAAATCAAAGCTTGGCTGTTAAAGAAATCTAGGAATACAATAAAATAAAAAATCGAAGTAGCTCGTTTCATCGATGATAATTTAAATAGAAGTGAGAAATGAATTCAGAATTGTCCACGTCATTGCCAATTGTTTATATAGAGCTCTTTCTTAAAATTAAGTGTACTATAGTAAGCATTTTCTCTTAAATAGAATGTTACCTAAAAGCACGGGCTCGCAATGAAGAAAGACCCACAAGCAATAAGTTAAAAAAAATAAAAAAATTGTACGCTTTTTTACAAATCCGTCTCTGAAAAGTCCTTTCTCAATATTTCGCGGTGGCAAAGCTAGGCTACTTTTTTGAATTTCTTGCTAGCAACATCTTAATGTTTTTCTTTGACGTTTGCAAACTCCAAAGTTATCTGCGCTCCAACCAATCTGTGCTTAGTGAGGGGCTCTAGTTACGGCAGTGACAAAAAAAAAGAAAAAAGCGCTTACCTAAAAAAAAAAACGCATTTTCCAGACGGAACGAGCAGCAGCCAGCCAGCAACCGACCAAAAAACTTCTCTCTCTTCTCCGTTACCAACTGCCAGCGCACTTCATCAGCGTCAAAAACAAAAAATCAAAGAAGGGATGGATAACTTCTAAAATTCAATGCCGCTTCCAAACATCAAACATCACCATAAAACACCCACACATTTCAAGATAGGCTCTTATAGAGAAAAAACCACGTTGCAACGCACTCGTATATCCAAAAAATTGAAAAAGCCATAGTTAGTAAAATGTTTCCTCCACACGGTCTCAAAGTACAGATGGAACGGACCGCACACAAACACGGGTAAGTGGAAAGTCAAAAAAGATTCTATAAGAGAGAGCAACTACCAACTTAACTTAAGTGCTCTCATTACACTCTACACACAACACAACCAACACTCACTTACACCGCATCTACACCAAGCAACCAACCAACCTCATCATTGTGGTCAACTCTCAAACACAACCTCACACCCCTATGATAGAGCAATTTTGTCCCCTCCGTCTACTTTACTCTTCAATGAGTTCTCCCAAACAAAGAAAAACTATTACCTGAATAAGTTTGGACTTCCAAGTGCAGCCATGCGGAAAGCGAAGAAGAGTAGGAGAGTTTAGTCTGTAGGCCCATTTCCCGATGACCAAACTGGGTCAAATTTAACATTCCGTCTATAAGACTCAATTTTTTACAGATTCTCCGCACTAAAATACAAAAAAAAATTGCTAATCAAAAAAGTAGCATGCACAAGAAATAATTCTGCAAAAGTATCTTCTAATTCTTTTCTGCGCTTAAGGACACTATACTACCATATACCACAAATACTCAGACACCATATTAACAACAACTTTAAGCATAAACTGGTACGATTAATAAATGCAAAACTTCATACCAACAACTGTCCCGCTCCTCTCAAAACTCAAAAAAGAATATATTCATCCCAACGCAGATACATACGCGCTTAATATGTAGCATTGCACCCAGTTGGAATTACTTTTTTGGACGGCTACTTGGTTGCACTCTATTCCAACTCAAAGAGGATCCATCACGCAACCTCTGGTTACACCTGGAATTCCCTGAACCAAAAGAGGCTCAACCCGCTAATCACAATTGACACATAAAAGCTTTCTCGCTGTAATCGCACGCCTCGAAAAGTGGGATCACCGCACAATAAATGCCCAAAGACTTCTTTACACCTAGAAGACCTGGAGTTTGTCATACAACACAACCCACAACCACTATAAGGTTTCACAACACACAACGGGAAACTATATTACACAACTTTGACAAACAGTCACTGGTTTATGTGTACAGATATCAAAAAACTAGAAGTATAATCATTTGTAGACGCAAAGTAGATCATTTCAGGCACATTTTCTTGGGTGCCCAAGTTAAGCTTTTGTAAGATTATGTTTGAATTCTTCTACTTGAAAAAACTTATCATTATTCCAAGATGAACATAGTAAAAATAAAAGATTTTTTTAATAATTTCGATTTCAATACATAATTTTTTTGCCTCTGATGATCGATAAGCTTAAACAATGGTTAGCTAAAATGTTTTGATACTCCCACGACAGAAAATGATGACGTGTTATTTCTGAACAGTTTGTTTTCTCGTGCAAAATTCTTCTGTTAAAATTATCAGTTGCCTTCAGCAACAACCAAAGAAAAAATATCTCCGGTCCTGGTAAGTTTTTGTCAATAAAAGCTAAAAAAAGTTTAAATTTACAACAAGAAAAAAACTGCGAGATTGTTCTGAATTTTGCTGTTTAAAAAAAACTTACTCTCCGCTGACCGTGAATATCCGTGCGTCTTATTGAAATCGACTTGGCGTAAAAAGTTACGGCATTTAAAAAAAATTCATCATTCTATCCTCTTATATGGATAGTGTTTTTTGCCTATGCCTGCGGGAGAAGAAGAGTTTTTAAAGTGTTTTCAAATATTGATCGCATCGTTAAGCTCTTAACTGATTTTAAAATATTTTATTGAAAACACAAAATTATATATTATAAATTCCTAAAAAACCAGTGATATATTTTCCAAATTATTAGCAAATACATTAAAATTTTGATTTAGGTAGAGCTTTACCAAAACCTCATGAAAAAAAAGATACTCTTCAGAGAACTAAATCGTCAATCATTAGAAGAGCAAGAACTAAAACTTTAATCAAACTTGTTAGTAATAAAAAAAAAACTAAAAAATTGTTAAGTAATAAAACATTACATTACTTTTATTCAACATGCTCTTTACTTTATTCTACATGCTCTCTTAAATTTAATATAACCCATAACTCCTTAACTATCGATTTTTGGAGAAAAGTGTGTAAGGCGTTTCTGACTATTTAATAATTGTCCAAGAAATATGATCTTAAGCTATGCGCATCGAGTCGAGCTTTCAGTAGTATCATCAGATAGTAACTTCACTGAACAATGCATAAGTGTGTTTCAGCTTTGTAACTATTTGTTTTATACAAAAATGAAAACTAATTCTTGTCTTACCTGTGTTGTTGCCACTTCACATTTTGAAGTACTTGAAGTAAATACGGCTTATCCTAAAATGTTGAAGCTAATATTATTTAAATATTTTATTGGTATATCGTCTCTAAAATGGCTATAACAACAAACCAATTATCTACTTGGCTCACTAAACTACCATTCTAAAATCTCTAACCAACTAATTAAGTCTAATTTCTTAATATTTAAATAATATCGAGAGGTGAAATAATTTTATTGAACAACATAAATTTAAAACAGAACAACTATATATACTATATATATATTATTAGCACAACACAACCATATTATAACATATTATACAAGAGGCGAGTGGATTAAATAACTGTCCAGCGATTCTAAACACTACAACTAATAAAACAGAGCATCATCACATAATCATTCGGTGTTTATTCTCTGCGCACACTGAGAACTATCAGCGAATAATATTTCATTATATTATACTATTTATATCTCAATCGAGCATTCTTATGTGACGGCGCCGACTGTCAAAACCAATTTGGGGAAAGAAATTAAATATTAATTCTTAAATAATTAATTACTTTCAGTGAGAGGATTGACAAAACGTAAACCGTAATAAATAAAATGCTCGTTCGATTAATGATTTGAATTAAACGAGTTTCTTGAGGATTTGGGGCGGATGTAAACGCGATCATATCTACCACAATCCTAGCAGAAAATCGTTTAAATAAAACCATTTTATTACTCTGTAATTAAAGCTTTATCATGGCCAATAGTAAAACAGGTAGTGCACTGTAACCCACTTTATTGGAGGCCGTGACTAGACATTGTTCGATTTTATTTTAATGCAACGGTGATTTCATCATTTTTAATATCCCTATATAAGTGTAAGTACGTTACAATTTTTTTTTAATTTTTATAATATTTTTTTAATCATTTTATAAGCGGTTATTGACACATTTTTTTATAGTTAGAATACGTAGCTTCTTGAAACCAGGGTGTGGGATTTTAATATTATTCTTCTTACCCTTAAGATTACAGTTATCTATACACACAACACCGAGATAAGGTATAAAGTACAATTATCATACATTAATTTTTTTTTTAAGTTTACATTTTTTTTTTGATTTATAAAATATTTTTTAAACGAGAACAACAAGCACGGTTTTACATGCAAATAGATTGTTTAGCTTATCATATTTTATTATACACTGGGTTCGTTTTGGGGACTCGCGTGAAAACATTCACAAAATTAAACTTAACGTGACTAAAAACTACGTTGAACTAAAATATGTAAAACACAAAAACTACTTACACATGATCGTTCAACTAATAAGACTTAACTATGTTATATATCTGCGGGTTTATACGATAAGTATTTTGGGTTAAGGCCCGTCTCTACGTAATACGATCCAAATTGACGGGATATATTTTAAATGAGATTCTTATTACTTTAACAATCACGCATAAACATTATCTTTTATTTTTCTTAAATATATATTACTTTATCTTATTATAGTAAGTAAAAATCAAAGACTATATTATATGATTTTCATTTCTTTTGTGACGTGATGCTAATTCCGAACGCAAACAGGGCCTAAGTACACCAACCAACGCTAAGGATACGTGACAGCTGATATGAAAGAGAGCAAATTAAATCATACAATGTTGGTCGCAAATCGCTATATTAAATACAGCCATCTTTTACATTTTTTTTACGAGATATGAATTTATCCGGCGGTTGGTGATGCCCTGCTTGTGTCCGCCTGTAAGTGAGAATAAGTTTCAAACCACACAGTTTGATATATATCAAATCCAACAGCAATATATATATTTCATATATATATATTTAAAATTAATTAGGAAAAAAATTTGTAAAACGTAATAAGAATTTTTTAAATTAAATTAAGTTATAATAAATATTATTAAAGTGTAAAGTTTACTTTAAACATCAACAACCATCTTTTTATGGATGTCAGTGTTGCCGACTACCGAGCAGAACTCCTCGAAGGAAATCTTACCATCCTCGTCTTTATCGGCAAACAAAATAGTTTTGTCAACAATTTGTTGTAGTTGAGTGTCTTTCAAATTGTTGCCCACCATCATTTTTAATACCTATAAAAATATAATAGTTTATCTATTTGGGTAACAAATCATAATAATTAAAATATGTTAAATCAAATGATAAAAATTCCACGCAGTTATCTGGACAATACAGCTACATCCAGATCTGTAACATTATGTACCTTGTCATCATCATAAGTCAATTCATTAAGAAACTAAAAGGAGAAGGTAATCCAAGCATGCAACTATGCGACCTGGGTAGGTGACAGCTTACAAATAATGAACAAAATAAAAGGAAGTGAATTCTATATATGCATTGTTCAGTTGATATTTCATACCAATAAAAAATCTTAAATATATAAGTGCAATTTAATATGGGAGACCCCAAATATGATGGATTGTTGACATCAAGCAAACAGCCGGCAAAGATTGGCACCAAAAGGCACAGGACACAGACAAATGGAAGAGTATAGGAAAGGCCTATGTTCAGGAGAGGACAAACACGGGCTGACGAAGAAGAAGAAAAGAATTTAATATCCGACAACATATAAGTTTCAGGTTGTGTTCAAGTTACTTATTTCTGTTATTTTATAGGCAGTCACACTCATACACTAACCGCAAATTAACCGAAGGTCTTCGCGGTCGTTAAAAATTTTTTGTGAGTTGACAGGGTCAACAAATGGAAAACTAGAGAGATCCGGTTAAAATTTTACCACGACTTCTGGCGGAATTTGTCGATCGAAATATTTGTGCTTTCCGGTTCAGCGATCACACCCTAATCCTTCGCAGTCCTTGACAACGTGACGAGTTTCAGAATGCGCAAATTGTCATTTCGCCGGAAAATATATATAAATATCGTTCGTCCGAAGAGGACCGATAAACATGCAGTTTGCGAAGATCGCCTTCTCCGCATCGAGTAAACTTTAAGTTGTGCGGAAAAAGGTTGATCGAATTTTCGGAATCTGCAGAGAGGACTTCAAACAATTTTAAAGTTTCGAAGCTGAATTTGTATTTGTGCGTCAATTTATTTTTCTGACCAGAGTGTCGTCTCGATGGAACCACACCATTTTTTGAAACCGTTTATTAGTTGTTTGATAAACAAACTCGGTTATTTTTCTGCTTTTTTAATGGCGGATTATAGCTTCGATCTAGGAACCAGAATGATAATTCGCCGGAAAACAAGCCTCATGTACCTGATTTTGTTTTGACTTGCTAACTCGAAGTTTGCCTATTTTCGCCATAACTTGTTTTACCCGACACCTTGGACTTGTGGTGCACGCTTGTATGTATATTCTATGTCCTTTTTTATGGCTTGTCTTCTTTTGCTACAGTGCAGTATTGGTCCGATGACAGAGCCCTGTGGTACACGCAGGTCATTTCCATCCTTTGGCTTTCGCCGGTCAGGATCTTTCTTCCTATAGTAATTCTCATGCATGGAGACACTTTCCGTCTGAGCAGCTCTTCCAAGATATCTCTCCACCTAGCGACGACTACGATGTACTGTTGTTTCCTCTCGATTTCGGTCGCCAATCTTTGTCCACCGTCAAACGTCTACTTCGAAATCTAAAATGCATGTAAGCCAGCCTTCCATCTTCTTAGATCTCTTTTAGAAATCGCCTGTTTAAGATCTGCTCCATTAAATTGCCCATGACGTAAGGCAGCAATATTTATCTGACGACCTTTGTCTCTCCAGGTTTAATCGTCTTCTCAATTAATGCTAATTTGCCGATCTTCCACCTACTGTAGTGAGAATACTCCCTACTTCAGAGTTTAAAATTTTCTGTTCCAAGGGTGTGTTGCTTTGGCAATGCCGTCTGGGCCCGCTGCTTTACCGGGTTTTATCTTGCTACCGCCATTGCTTCCTCTCATGAGCTGTCTGTTCTGGATCTATCTCTAGTTCCGGAATAGTTTTTGGGCTTTTCTCGTCCGTTAGTGTAATGATCGACCTTAGTACCAGTTTTCCGGTTACAAATTAGTACCCTATTCCCCAGACTTTTGGTGCGCCTGCTTCCATTCTTTTTTCTGTAGATTCATAAGTTTTTGCTTTTGTTGTGTCACATTCATCACATACAGATCTTGTTCGGCTACCCATTCTGCAAGTGCTCTGCCTCTGGTTATCGGTTGGAGATCCCCATATGTGCAATTTGAAATCCTCTCCGACGATAGTGTACTGGCTTCTATTTCATTTGAAGCTGTTCTCTGGCTTCATAAGGAAGTGTTCAAGTGTACTAGGATACTGTTTGGTGATAAATAGCAGGAGTATATAGTTGTCGCTCCTGTTACTATCCAGACAAGCCTTTCCCTTTTCCAGTTTTGTTTATTTTGTGCTTAGTGCTTGCCACGTATATAGAAGCATCGCAATTTTCGCCGGCATGTTTTTATTTGGCTCCGAGATGAGAACTAGACCGGTCGTTGTGGCATTCTCTAGTTTTGTACCCCGATTTGCTGCAGTTGTGGCAGTTCTCTCTTTCTCACCGCTTGCGTTGTAGCCTCTAAGCGGGTTGACTGTCAATATTACTCTCCACCCGTTCCACCCAATTCTGCGTTTCATTGCTAGGTATCTGCTGTAGCAGTATAAAAAAAGCATTTTCACTCCATGTTCATTAGCTCTCTAACCGGAACCCGGTTAGTGTTTCTTCTCCTCAATTTTACGTTTTCTTCGTTCTTGTTATGCTTCCGAGTTCACGTTGTTTTTCATTTCTTTCATGATTTTGAAGTACGAGTAACCTTGCTTAAATTTTATTATATTTATGTCTGTATCCTTTGCTCTGCGGCTCTTTATCGTTGCCGTCTACTAGTTGTTGGCTTTTGTTGTTGTCCTGTTCCTCTCCAGTCTATTGCTGTTTTCCAAGATACCATGGAAGAGCCGATTAGAATAAAAAGCGCTTGTCATCAAAAAACTCCTGAAAAAAAACCACCTAGTTATATAAGTAGGTAACCTGGTAATGTTAGTCTGTAGCAAAGATGGCGGTGTTGGTCGGAAAACACCTTAAAACAAGTCTAGGCAAAAATAGGAAACGTTGAGGTGGCAAGCCAAAACAAATTCAAGTACCTAAGACTCGTCTTCGGACAAAACATGCACTTTGGCTCCAAGAGCGTTAAAGTACGTACTGATCAATAGACTAAATATCCATAGCACCTATCAAACGGCATCCACGAGGGTAATACAGATACGATCCCCATTCTACAACAAGATCAAGTCAACGACTTGCTAAAACACTAAATAAAACAGATGTTAAAAATGAACCAATTAAAAAAACTAATACACTTAATGTTAGTAATATAAGTATCATTTCAAGTAATAACTGTAGTAGTAACGAATATAATGACATAGTTTTGGACTTAAGGAATAAATTAGCGGATAAAGATAATGTCAACTATAATCTACAAGAAAAGTATGAGGCATTGTGTAATAAAATTAAAGATTTAGAAAATGAACTAATTGGTAAAACTAAAATAATAGAAACACTTTCTGATACGATTAAAAATATCCAAAGTAGGCATGTAATTCATGTAGCTTCGCAAACTGATCAAATAATTACTAAAGCTATCAACTCAGAAGGCTTTAGAAATAAGGGTATAGACAAAACGGCTCAAACTGAACATGGCTCAAGAGTTGTAGAAGATATTAATATAACGGAAAATATTACAAAAATGGTTTTAAATGCTATAACTAATGAAAATAATAATGAAGTCAATGAAAAAGATGAAAACTACATAAATAAGTTACCAAATTCGAAACTTTTAATAGATACTCCGATATGTAAAGTATTAATATTTGCTGATAAGTATGGTGAAAACTGTGGAAACATTTGTAGAGACTACCTGCCTACTAATAAATATAGTATTCAAACCATATTAAAGCCTGGAGCATCGCTGAACAAAATTATTGAAAACGCTGTTAACTATACTAAAAATTTCACAAAAAATGACTACGTACTGATTTTTGGAGGGAAATATGAAATTAACAATAAAAGTTTGTTGACTGATAATGTGTTACTAAAAGTAATGTCTCAACTCATCATTAACACCAATGTAATAATCTTTTCAAACCCGTACTATACTAGTAATACAAAGCCTCCCGAAACGAATGAGTTTATACATAAGTTGAATAAAAAACTATACGATATCTGTCTTAAAACGCAATGTTATTTTGTAGATACTAACCATATTATCTACAATAACTTTAAAAATGAAGATATATACTTTGGTAGCGCTGAAAAAAGAGCTGTTATACATCATATAACTAAATACATATCAAGGCAATCAAAAGTCCTTAATGAAATAATGATCTCCAATAATTCTATTAATTCCAAAGATTGTAGTAAAAGTGTTCAAGACAGATATAATTCCGATGATGATTTTTTAGACTTGTCAACGAACTTAAAGTGCAGCACAGTACAGCTCAGCTTACTGAACTGACTAAAATAGTAATTGGCCACGTCAATGTCCAAAGTTTAATAAATAAAATAAATAGAGTGGAGTGTTTGTGTGCAAATGAACATATAAATATTTTATGTGTTACTGAACATTGGCTTACTCAAATAAATTTTTGTGATATAGTGATTCCGGACTTTTATTTGGCAACTAGTTTTATAAGATTGCAACATATACATGGAGGATCCGCAATTTTTGTATCTACATATTTTCCTACAACAGTGAAAAAAGTTCAGCTAGATGCTTTCAATAGTGAAATGAACATTGAACTATGTGGAATATCCTTTTCAAAAAATAATGAAAATATATGTGTACTGTCCATTTATAGACCGCCAGAGGGCAATTTTAAAACATTTGTAGATTTATTATGTGAGGCGTTGAACAAAATTTATATAGAATGTGACTATTGTATCTTATGTGGTGATCTTAATGTTGACCTTTTAGTTAATACAGAACAGCGTAATATTTTATTAGATATATTTGATTCATATGAATTAATGATAAGACTAAAAGAACCCACTCGCATCTTTACAAATATAAACGGTATTAAGTCAGAAACAGCTATTGATTATGCTATAACAAATTTACCGTGTGAAACATATAATACTGTAAATATTGATGGTAGCATAGCAGACCATCTAATGCAAATTATATCAGTTTATAGAATAGTTTCAATACCTAAAGAAAAAGAAATAATTACTTACAAAAAAATCACAAATAAATGTATTGAAAGTTTTAAAGAAATGTTGTTAACTACTGATTGGAATGTAACTGTTAACTTAAACTCAGACTTAAACTCAATATTTAGTAGTTTTTTAAATCGTGTTAAAAATTGTTTTCAATGTGCTTGTCCGTTAGTTTGCAAAACAAACGTTAATAATACTAAGAAGTGGATTACTCCTGCTCTTAAAAATGAATGTACTCAGTTAAAACAATTGTTCTGGATTGTAAAAAATACTAATGATATTAATACTGAAATATTCAATAAAACTAAAAAAAGGCAACTTAAATTTAATATTGATCTAGCTAAGAAAAGCTTTATGGGTAGTAAAATAGATTCTAGTTCAAATAAATCTAAAACTACCTGGGAACTTGTTAATAAAAGTCTTGATCGTGTAAAACCTAGAATTAATATTCAATTAAATATTAATTCAGTTACGGTTAAAGATGAAGATGTTATAGCTAATGAATTTGCTCTCTATTTTTCAAACATTGCAACAAATTTAAGTACCGCACATTTTGGGCTCAATATGTCTAACAGTTGTACACTACCTTCTTTTAATGCAAATTCTTTCTTTTTGGAACCAATTGACTTACATGAGTTATTTGAAACAGTAGCAAGTTTAAGTAACAAAACGTCATGTAGTATTGATGGCATATCTTCAATAACCCTAAAGTCTATTATACCAGCCATAGCTGAAATACTTATTAAAATCTTTAATTTATCTTTATCACTAGGTGTTTTTCCATCTATTCTAAAAACTGCTTCAATAACTCCAATTTTTAAAAAAAATGACCCTTTAAATATTGAAAATTATAGACCCATATCAATCCTCAGTTCGTTTTCTAAACTACTGGAGAAGCTAGTATATAATAAAATGTTAAAATTTCTTAACAAATTTAATATAATATCAACTAACCAACATGGCTTTAGAATTAATTACTCCGTTGAAACTGCCACTTTTAACTTATTAAAATTCATACATAATGAAAATAACGATGGAAAATATGTGGTAGCTCTTTTTTTTGACTTGTCAAAAGCGTTTGACACAGTTTGCCCCAAATTTATAATCAATAAACTTCATGCTATGGGGATTAGAGGAATAGCCTCTAAATGGATTGAATCTTACTTAAAAGACCGCAAAATATCGGTTAAAATAAAAGATATCCAATCATTAGAATATACATTAAATACGGGTGTGCCTCAGGGTTCCGTACTAGGGCCTCTTTTGTTCTTGCTATTTATAAACGACTTGCCTATGGCTATTCAAGATGCAACTGTAGTTATGTTTGCTGATGACACTACAATTGCAATATCAGCTTTAAATGAATTTGAACTTGCACGTAAAATTAACAAAGTTTTGAATGAGTTTCATCTATGGTGTCATAAGAATAAATTAATTATTAATGCTAATAAAACTATTATTATGCATTTTCATCAACGAAGACAGTTGTCTAATAATTTTAAAATTGTATTTGATAGCAAGCATTATTTATTATCTGTATCAACAAAATTTTTAGGTGTCATTATTAATGAAAAATTATCATGAAACGATCATATTGACTATGTTTGTCAAAAATTGAATAAAGCGTTCTTTGCAATTTTACAATTAAAAAAGTCATTAAATTCTGATATTTTATTAACTATTTATTATGCCTTGGCGTATTCGCATATAGCTTTTAATATTGTTGTATGGGGTAGAGCGACAGATAATAATAGAATATTTATTCAACAAAAGAGGATAATACGATTAATTTTTAACATTAAAATCCCCAATTCATGCAGAGATATTTTTAAGACTCATAAAATTTTAACAATGCCTTCCATTTATATTTTTAAAGCCATAACACATGTGAAAAAAAACATCAATACTTATAAAACTAATAGCGCAAATCATTCGTATAATACAAGACATTGTGATCATCTTAGAACTGCAATACCCCATTCAACACATTACAAGAAATCCCCTGAGTACTCCGGCGTTGCTTTATATAATAATTTGCCTATAAATTTAAAAAACATTAACAACTACAAAAAGTTTAAAAAGGAATTGCATTCATTTTTAAGTGACAAATGTTACTATTCTATTGATGATTTTTTTCTGTGATAAATAAATATGTTCAGGATTTATATGTTGTTTTTACTATGTTTCTTGTCTATTTTAATTTAGGTTTTTAATTTTTAATGTGTATTTCTATATAGATTTAAATTTTAATGTGTATTATTATATAGTTTTTAATTTTTATATTCAAATGTATGACGTTTCATATCCATGTAGTGTGGCTAAAGTGAAATAAAGATATTATTATTATATTATTATTATTCACCTACTAGTAGAAGAAAGATCCCACTGAATGAGGGAAAACCAAACAACACAAAAAAACGCAACTGGAGACGAGGATCTCGGCAATTGGAAACAGGTGTGAATCGAGATGACGGACAATGGAAAATGAACAAAGATGATAATACCAATGGTTAAAAAACAGTAAATTAATTTCTAACCCAGTTCCTCACAGGACACGGATTCTCCGGCTCCTAGATGAAAAACAAGACTATCAAGGAGAACAACAGCTGTATGTACTGCAGGAAAACCCCAAAGCACACCAGTACAACAATGTAAAAAAAAAATGTAACAAACAAGACAGGTCTCAAAGACAAAACATAGACAGAAACCTCTGCATTGAGACAATGGTAAGCTGCATGCTAGAAAACAAACAAAACTGGCAGGAGATTGATAATATGATTACCAAGATCATTAGAACAAAATACGCAGAGAGCAGAGGCAGCAGGAAACAACAGTCAATGAAGAGCAAGAGAGACGATGCTTTCAGCCAGCTTTCGGTTTCGGCTGACGTTTTAAAAGTGACGCAAAATACATTACTGGCAATTAGTTTCGGCCAAATAATTAATAATATACATATATATCTATTTAAAACTCAATCATTTTATACCCTTATTAGGTGTCGGGATTATTCATGCTTATTTAATTGGCATTACAAATTCCTCCCATTTTTTTGGGTCCACAGCTAAATTTGATGCCTTTGCCATGTTTAAGTTGTTTCTGTTGAGTATATCCACAATTATATTTTCCCATGTTTTGGTTGGTCTATCTCTCCTCTTCTTCTGTGATCTCGCTTTCCATACACTTTTGGTCTGCCTATCTGGCGCCAACCTGACCAAATTTCCAAACCACCCTTGCTATCTCTGAATGTATGCTATCAACTTGTAGCCGAGTTCTTAACTCTGTGTTTCTTATCCGTTAGTTCCAACAATCCTTCTCAAAAACCTCAGCTCCGCAGCTTGGATCTTGCTCATTGTCCTTTAATTTAGAACCTATGTTTCACTGCCATAAGTAAGTATGGGTTTGTATATAGTCTTGTATATGGTTGTCTTGGTTCTTTTTAGTACTTCTCTGTTATTTATGATTGGTTTAATTACTTGAAACAGCTGTCTGCTGTCTAGATTCTGTTATTAATCTCCTCTTCTATGTTTCCGTTGCTGTTTATGATCACCTCCAGGTAGTTGATATACAGTGAGAGTCAAAAATGACTGACCTGTCCGCTCTCATCAAACAGAGTTTTAGTAAAATTTTGCCACTTATGCACAATGGTGTACACTACTATAGTGTAGCTAACTTTACCTATGTTTTCGAATATAAAGAATTTATTTAATTTTTGTTGTTAAAATTCATTTTGGTAAGGAAGTTTTGTTATGAACATTTATAGTTTCATTCGTTTTAGCATTATTGGAAGCTAAAAAGCATTTTTGTGATCTGCTAAATCAACTGAAGTTAAGTACACTATACGAGACCGTATGAACGAGGCAGCACATACCCTGTTCAATAAGAGCGGACAGGTCAATAATTTTCGTTCTCACTGTATAATTAATAAAAAGCACAGAAAATTTAGTTTTGACCAAAACACAAAGCATACTTTAACTTGATTACTATATATGAGAAAAAAGATTGAAAATTGGCTAAAACAACAGTTTAAAAAGAAACAAAATTTTCAGGAATGCCTCCAATATAAACCAACAGAAGAGAAGTAGGATACTAAATAAAAACAGAAATTTTGCATCTCAGTGAGCCAGTGTAGTAGACTGCAGGTTCCTTCTATACACTTTTTGAAGAATGCAAGACAAAAATCTTATCTTTGTCAAAACATATTTAATATGCAATAACAAATGCTCCTTAATCAATTTATCGTCTCAGTATTCACATAAACTTTTCTATAATGACCACATTTTCAACTAGAATACAATTCAATAAATTCTTCTAAACATCTACTGGATATTACTATGACAAGAATATCATTCCCAATCCAAAATAGAGCATATTTACAAAATTTGATGCAATGACAATGATGTATAATTTCAAAATAATATTTTTAATTTAGCAACATTCGTTAGTGTATAAAATTCAAATAATTACCTGGAACAATTCCCCATTAGATATATATCCATCATTATCCATATCATAAATTCTAAAAGCAAATCTCAGCTTCGATAATTTATCACCTTTTACACTGAATTGGGATACTCCTTGGATAAATTCTGAAATAGAAAGATATTAGCTTATAGACTTGACTCTACCAATAAGCAAATTTTGAGTGAATATTCTAATTAGAGTACTATTCCCAAATATTTACCTTTAAAATCGACTTCTCCATTACCATCAGCATCAAAAATGTCTATAACACGTTGCACCAATGGGTTTTGTTGGAGTTCAGGTAAGGACATAAATTCATCAATGCTCAAAGCACCAGAATTGTCCAAATCTAGTTTTCTAAATCTCTTTCCGAGACGACGTATTTCATCAGCATCAACTAAAACAAAAATAATAATTAGTACATTATAATTATATATAAAAACCTCATCTAAACAGTGATTACATACAATTGGAAAAAATAACAACATCATCTATGAACTGTGAGGCGAGCATCCTAAGCTCAAGTCTTAAAGTTTTCAAAATGTTTTAATTCATTTCTTAAAAATTTATAATTGGTCTGTTCCTACTGATGCCCAGAATGATTCTCAAACTGTGCAAATCTATGCGGCCTATTAAAATCCTATTATGCTATTTAGGCAATCTTATATACACATTATTTAGTTTGTGTTATAGACCATATAAGCTTATTGTGTTATTTTGCGCTTGTCGTATGATGAAGCCAACTCAAAAAACAACGTTCTATGCCCACAAATGACATGATGCTCTTATAATGGGCATAAGCCCTTCTTTCTTTTATTATTGATAAACACATGTTTGCAACGTGCCTAGAAAAGTTTTTAATTATAAAACTTCCTGTAACACTAAATAACAATTATCAAATAACTTATTCGATGTACCACAAAACTCAATATTTATATGAAATAAATATTTGTTAATTAAATAATTTAGCCATGGCGCCAAGTGCCCTATACTCGTACACAAGATTCTTAGACATTTGGACAGAATAAATGTGTAAACATGTGTTTTCATACATGCATTAAGCAACTAGTTTATTACTATATGCGCGTGTTTGCCCACAACAGACGTCACGTGTATATGGTCAAAGGTTTGTATGATTCATTTGCACAGTTCGAGAACGATGCAAAATGGCATTTGGAACAAACCAAACCAACCAGAGAAAGAAGAAAAAAAGTCATACGACCTAATCAAAACTTTCTTTCCTTTAGTTAAACATTTTATTTAACTAGCAATGCATCCATTAATAATATATATTATTATACAGGGTGAGTGAGGAGGAACGGACCAAACTTCAGGATTGTATTGTACATGTGAAAATAAAGTAAAAAAAATCAAATGCTGTTATCCATTTTCATTTGTTTTTAAGTTATAGCGTAATTAAAAATGTTTTTCCAGTATACCACAAAAGCTTTGGGCGTTGAATTAGTGTTTGATGTCTCCAGACCTCTAAGCACTAAATTATTGTTAATAGGGCGTGTTTAAAGATAAAGTGTACAAAGTAAAAGCAGACACGTGGGATGTACTAATAGAACGTATTAAAAATGTTGCAGCCGACCTTAAACAAAGACATAACTCAATCAGGAGAGCAACAGGCGCCCTTTGTAGACAAAGCAGAAAATGTTTAGAGGTCAATGACGGTGTTTTTGGACATTTATTATAAGAAAGCTATGATTACCAACTCGTTAATGTAGAAATTTTATTTTATTTAATTATATATATTTGTTATTTCTTCTTTGTTGTGCGTTTTTACAGCTATTTTACATTGCTTCAGAAGTCTTGTTTGAAAGGGTTAGTAGGACCAATGCCGTATTAGGTGACTTCCAAATCAGAAAAAGGAGAGGACCTCAGCAACTACAAAAGCATGTATGTAAGACAGAGACAAACCCAAACACCCAACAGAAAAGTTACAAACCACTCACTGTTAACATGAAGAGGAGCATCCGACGGCAGTGATATAAAAAGAAGTTGCACACATAGACAACAAGCACCTGGCAGAAGAGCTGATAAAAACAACAAAAAATCCTACAAACCAATATGCCTATAAACACAATGGGAAAACTATTTAAACAAGCAGTAGCACTCAGACAAAGTCAAAGAAATAGCTAAAGAAGCCAAAAGTTACTCAAAAAAAGACAAGCAATCCTTGCTAATCATACTAGTCTAGAATGCTTTTAATTCAGTGTCGTGGAATGAAATCATAGATGAGGTATAGTCTGTTTCAAGTAATTGCAAATTTTATTTTACAACTTCGCTAGTGCCTGAAACAGACTATACATAAAAGATGGATAGCACCATACCTGATTAAACTAATGTGCAGCTATCAAAAAAGACAGAAACATAAGAGCTGGAGAAACAGAAACATTAATTTCACATATAAAGTTCCCTAGGGATAAGTTATCAAACCAACACTTTGGAATATGTACTACGATGGAGTTTAATGTCAAATTATGCCATAAGCAACAAATGTAATAGCATATGCCAAATGTCTTTAGCCAGGTTAAAACCAAATGCAAAGAAAGCAATCAACTAAATCAAATATGGAGAGATAAAAATACATTAAAAAACACAAGAAGTTGGAAAAAGTGCAGAAAAAATTAGTATAAAGATTGCTCCTGAAGCAGGAACAATACCTATATATCTAATGGTAAAGAAAAGAACTTACAGAAAAGAAACAAATCAAATAGTCAGGGCAGAAACTTTCCTCAGATGGAAAGAAGCATGAAGTTAAGAAGAAAGAACAGTAAGCTGAACAAGAAAACAAATACTGAAAGGGAAATGAGTAACCAAAAGAGAAGTAGAATACCCATGAGACAGTTCCATCAGACCATGTATGCTTAGGTTCATACCTGCACTAAATGAGACTGGCGGATAGATATGCACCACAGAACACACTTTAGTACCGTTAAATTGTGATAGATGGCAGAGCCAGCATTGTCTATACCCCTTATATGCACAGGTGAAAACATTTTTTGCAAATCAAATACAATAATAAAGATAAGTGATCAGCCAGCTGACACTTTCTCAAAAAGTTGGAAAATAATTTGTCAAACTGACAAATTTGTTAAAAACAAAAAGTTGACAACTTATATGTAAGACAGTTATATCAAACGCTTTGTCAGACAGATCTCAATTGGTTTGTAAAACGGACAGTTGACAGTTTGTACAACAGATTTGTCAAGAAGGAAGTTGAGTTTGTCTGTTAAACATAAGTTAACAGTTTATATAAATGGTGAGCTCAGTAATAGAGCATTAGCTTAGCATGCTAACAGTCCCGGGTTCAATCCCCAAGTATGACTAAAATAATAACTTGCTTAAGACTTCTAGAGCAATGTAAAATAGTTGTAAAATGTGCAATAAAGAAGATATAACCAATTTGTAAAGAATAAAATTGACAATTTATCATTTGTCAAATCAACAGTTAGAAATTTTAAAAAATCTTTCAGAAAGAAATATGTTATATAAATAAAAATGGTTAAATTAATTAAAATATAAGAAATTGCTGCATTTTCTGCTCAAAAAGCATTAAACTGCTAAAGAAACTACGTGTTCTGCATAAAAACGCGTAGTAATTACAAAAAAAAATACGTTTTTTGCTAAGCATATTAGAAACGCAATTATATTTTTAAAACACACTTCTAAATTGCAATAATTAAAAAAAATCAATAAAAATGTAAATAATCGCTCAGAAAAATACATCTACTGTACAAAAATGCTTAGATAGATACGTATTTATAACTCAAATATTGCAAATATTAAAACTCAATCAATAGAAATCAATAAAACGCTTATTAATTGGTTGAAGTTTCTAAAAAATACAATTTTAGAAAAAAATGCTTTACTTGCACAAAAACAATTGTATTGTAAACGCATTTACAACTTAAATATAGCACATCTATCCAGTTGCTTTGTTAATTTATCAGTTGCCAGATTAAATAAGAAATTTTCCAAAAATAAAGTTGATGTTATCTGACAAATTTGTGTGAGACAGTGTACAGTTCATTTGATGAATTAACAGTTGACAGTTTATACGATAGATAGATCATAAAGAGTCCCAAAAAGATGCTAATAAAAGACATGATTTACTTCAAACATCAAGGAGGGTAATGACACTAGATTTAGAGGAACCGTTGATAGTCAGAAGAATTGCAGCCCACAAAGACCTCAAATTCGTAATGAGACAGTTAAGTGTAAAGATGCTTAGAAAAAGTAAAGCAATACATGTATGCTTCATAAATCTAAAGAAAACCTTCAATAAAGTAAGAAGAAAAGCTTAAAAAAAAAAAAGTGTAAACAAAAATACGATAGGCATGGTAAAAACATAATACAGAAAAACACTAACAAAATAAGAGTATGCAAAAAAAAATCTAAAACAAGGATGCCTACTAAGCCCCTTACTATTCTCAGTTTTAATAGATGACGCTATAAAAAACAGCAAACACATGGAAATAGAACAAAGATAACTTAATGCAGTAAAAATACAAGAGCTAATGTTCACAGACAACATGATACTAATGGTTGTATCAGAAGATAAATTAAGACAGTGCCTATCAATAAACATGGAAATCAACATTAAAAAAACCAAACCAATACTAATAACACGAAAAGAAATAAACTTGTACTTCAAGCTAGAGAGACAACAAATCAAACAATTATCTAGGCAAAATCATAAAAGAAAAGAAAAAATGAACACCGAGATTGAATGAAAAATAGATACAGCAGAAAGAGTATATAATAACCTGCAAACAACATTCCTTTAAAAAAAAGAAATACCAGACAAAGTAAAATATAAAGTATATAAAAAAGTAATAAGACCGTCACTAATATGACGGTAAAACCAATAAGAATCATAGCACAGGCGAGAAGATAAACAAATATATATATACCGCCTACTGAGAAATAATAATAAAAAAAAAATTGCATATTCTGGTTCGACGTTTTTCTGATTCTAAGAAAAAAGCATGAGTCGAACTATATAAGACTAAAGAATAGACTACCATAAAAAAAAAATCTAGCGGCTCTTTCTTATAAACATAGTAAATGTGACAGCTAACCTTGTTTCAAGACACATGATGACTAACCTATTGTAAATTTTACGATTCTAAACTAGAAGTCAGCAAACTTTGCAAAATTTGTTATAATTCTCCTTTTTTTTGATGGACAGATTTGGCAAGTTGTTTTTTTAGAAAGCTTTTGAATAGGTCTTTTTTCTACAGGTTTTTGCTTGATAATATTTACAATAACAGATCGGAGAGAAAGACTATCCATTCGTAAAAATTACGAATGCGGTACTAGCACACAAGACGTCTATAGCACTCCGTAACAATGTCAACCACATACTATGTGCAAATAATGAAACTACTGCAAATCCTGGCTTTATGGGTCTTGCTCAAAAAAAATGTCAGCACAATTTTCAATGGCATTCGTAAAATTCACAAATGGTTAACTCTAGAAAAAGTTAAAAACAGATTAAAAAGTCAACAAAAAAACCATCTATATGTTACCTTACTAGAAATATATTGTGCCTTACTAGAAACTTTCTTGCAATGCAAAAAAGTTTATTTGTTTCAAAAACTGATTTAGCAGCTTTGCTTATTAGATTTTACAGAAATGCAATACAGTTATAAAATCATATAAAAATATAATTGTTGCTGCTACCACTAATACTTAACTTTCTTTAAAAATGTACAAATCATATGATTAGTTATAAATAATAATGGTATAAAATCATGCATTTTTCTATAAATACACAATGAAAAGATAGGTATTTTGTCAGATTAGAACTACACATCTAGTCTAAAAATTAGAAATAAACATATAGTTTTCCTTAACGTTGTTCAATAATTTAAATTATTTAAAATAGTTATTAATGTAGTATGAATTTTAATATTATCTATAAAAATGACTTTAAATGTAGTTCTGATTCGAATATACAAAAGCCTGCATAAAACAGATAAAACTGTAGAGTGCATATTTATAAACCAATTAAAAAAAATAATAATATTGTGCAATTTAAAAAAATTTATTGACTAACATTCAGCTATTGCTATGACAACTAATGTGGATTTGAAATGATGGCATTAATAGAGGTATTCTAAACTTTTAATTACAGCAAAATTAATAACAATTTGAATGTTGCCATGTAATATTTAAAAAAACACTTTGTCCGATAGGTTGAAAGTGATTTTAACAGTGATGTTAGATAACATCTATGCTAAAAAATGTGCAGTCAATTCAATGAATTGACGTATTTCTATGCCAAGTCAACGAGATCAGAATCAGTTTACAGGCCATTAGTTCAAAAGATTAGTTATTTTTCTAACTGGAATTCTAATTAGATTCTTGTGATTAATAAAATTATATTTGTTTATTTTTTAATGTATTTACATTAATAACAATCTTGATATTCATTCAATTGTACATTCTGAAAGTTATAGCAACCCGTTATATGTATGTTGTGGATACAACTTAATCATATCAATGACAGCGACATTACATTTTAACCCAGATACAATACTAACTCCCGACAGTCAATTTTCTTGTATGTACTTTTTACAAAAAAAAAACACAAAAAGAATGAAGCATTCAAACAAAAACCTATTGAATGTAATATAAAATTGACCTGAAATCAATCAAACCCTATTCGAAACAGGTGAAACAACCTTGTAACCTACTTTCCAAAATCTATGAAAAGGGACATATAAACTGAACTTATATACTGTTATTAAATAGAACAACAATACTAAAAGTTAGGACAGCAATAACCTGACTCGATAGATATGTAATAAAACAGTGAAAGCTAATTGTTCTACATTTCACCCAGTCCCAAATCATATCAATGTATATATATAAGAAAAACTACCACTTACAATTTGAGCATAGCTCCATGGGCAGAGAGGTTTCATTACCCTGAAAGAGAGAAAAATAATCAATATGAAAACATTTATTTCATTGCAAATAATATTTAGTGAAATGGGCTTGTCCCTGGTAAACAGGATCATGTTAGTAGGGATGCGATGGAGGGTCTTGTTTGAAGCGCGGCCGCTTCAGCTAATTGTTTTAGGTGTAGGTGGATAGTGTGAGAACTGTATTTACCATGGCTGTGGATGATCTTCGGTTTCAATTATTAAAATAGCTACAATAATTGTTCAACGTGTTTGCTACGGACTAACTAGTACTAGTTTGTGAATTTGCGAAGAGCGAGCAGAGGGCGCTATGGACGATTGACTGGGGACAGTGGCGTCGGTTTCCGAATTATTCATCGAACGATAAAAATAATTAATTATTTCAATTTCACACGCGCTTTGCTTCTAATTGAGATGTGTATAATTAATATTATCAATGGATGGATGGTTTTCTTTTATTTATGGTCATGGTATTATTTTAATATATGCAAAGCACGTTTTAATTTATTTCGACATTCAGTTTCTTAAAGAATTCTATAAATAGTTTTTAACATAGAAAACAATTGGCTCGACGACAATTGCAACCGTATATATTATAAAATGTTTATATTACATTATTTTTAAAATGTTTAATTTTTTCCAATAGTTTACAATTTTGTTTTTTCAGAGTACGTATCAAAATATTGATTTTTGGCACTTTGTAGGACATTCGTGATTTATTATAACTTTTATTAAATATTTAATTTATAAAGTACTTGGCATACGCGTTTTTAATATGATTCATATATACATTATAGTCTCCAACTACCTAACAACAAAGATAATTTTGTTTAAAAATCGTATAGATGTTTGATAGTTGTATATTCAGTTGCATACTCTGTACAGGGCTGTTTGAGCTACAATTTTATACATATCAGTTTGTGTTTAGCTTTTAATAATCAATTAAAACTTATATAATTTACAAAATCAATGACATTACTGTTTGTAAGCTATTAATAATACTTTCAAATAAAAAGTTTTTCCATAAAGGCGATTAGATGTTGAAATAGAATAAAACAAGCTGTGTGTCAGGTATTAACAATATTTTTTTATTTGAAAAGCCTATCTATACCATTAAGTGTGAAATATAACATCGTTCAAATGCCCGCTTCGGCTTCTTATGGTGGCACGAATCCGAGTGGTCCATTGTAATTACTCTTCCGCATAGACTAAATTTGAGCGATGGCCTGTGTTATGTTTACCTTTAGGGCATTGTTCGATTGTAGTATATTTGCATAGACCTGCAACTTTAAGAAACCACACAAAAATTGCATGACTTTGGTGGTCTATTGACATCACTCCTGCGAGAGATAACCTTACCCTCAAAACATTTATGCAGAATGTCAATTGTGGTGTCCGCCGTGTGGCACGTGGCGCCGTCTTGCTGGAACCACATGTCGTCTAGGTCCATATGGTTTAATTTAGTCCATAAGAAATTGGTTATTATTGTTCTGTAGCGTTTGCCGTTAACGGTGACGGTACGGACCAATGACGCCGCCGGCTCAAAATCCACACCAAACGGTAATTTTTTGAGGATGCATTAGCACCTGGTGAATCTTGTGTGGGTTGGTGTCGTCCCATATACAGCAGTTTTGCTTGTTAACATTTATCCAAACATGCGCTTTGTTGCTAACAATAATTTTTTTTGCCAAAATTGGGTTCTTCTTTCAAATGATTCGAAGCCCAGTCAGCAAACAAACAGCGTTGTTTATGGTCATAAGCTTTGAGCTTTTGGGTCAATTAAATCTTACGGGTGTAGGCCCAAGAGCCGTTTTTACAATCCCAAGTTAAAACATAGTAATGGTTTGAAAAGGAATAAACTGGGGTTAACTTATCCAGTGCTCGGAGCAGTAGTTATACCTAGTATACGCACATAACCTTTTAAGCGCTGCACACATCATATTCGTAACAGACAATCTAAAATTGCTTAAAAAACAACTTACGTCACTACTGACGTTTCAATAGGTTATCTAAAAAATAAACTAACTTAGCATTTGTAAAATGCATTGCGTGTTGTACTAGGTATAACTGTGGATTAGTTTATCTAACGATTGTTAAAGTCCCGACACAGAATTTGCCAAATTGAAATTTGCGAAAGCCCGAGTTCTTGTACACGGCAAGGAATTGACTGCCTCGGGTTCTGCTGTACACTTTCACGGACAGCGGCGATGTTCTCTGCCAATCTTTTGTTCCTAGAACGAACAGGTGTTGGCTAATTATTTACCAAACTCGTTGTTTCAAATTTAACTACCAAACGTTGAAGAGTCGATTGTGAAAAGCCTCTACCGTAAAATGGGCGCAATGCTTGCAACGTTTGCACTAACAAACACTCATTTTGATAATAAAATTTTATCATTTAAACGTGCTTTTCAAATCGTGTAACTTGCCATGGTGATTTGGCTTAAGGAACTGAATAATAAACAAAAGATTTGATAGATGTCACAAAAACAAAATAGCCGCTACGGGCCACCAACTAAAAAACTATTTATTTACTATTTTTTAAAACTAGCTTATAGACTATTTTATAATTATAAACTAGTAACCTAAATCAAAAATTAAACAAAACAGACAACTAAGCAAAACCATCACTAAAGAGAGAAACTAGAAAACAAAACGCAGAACTCATAAAAGATACAATAAAAAATAACAAAAACATGAAAATACTTAAAACAGAAATGTCAAAGAAAAAAACAAAAATCAATAACATTAAAAATAAGGACGTTATAACGGTCAACGACAAAAAACAAATGATCGAAGTTATTCAAAACTTTTACGCAAACCTTTACAGATTCCGCATACCAAGCACACTAAGTACCAACAACGAGTTAATACAGAAAGTCAATTCAGTAAACATATCAAAAATAGATATTCCCAAAATAAATAAAGTTTTTAAACAACTAAAAAACGGGAAAACACCAGGCAATAACAAAATATCAACAGAAATGTTAAAACTAAAGGGAGACTCCTTATTAAATACAGTAAAACTTTTACAAAATAAATGCATTGAAGAAACGAGAATACCTACTGCCTGGGAAAATTCCGAACGAATTCTGATACACAAGAAAGGGGACAATAAAGATATTAAGAACTATAGACCCATTAGCTTCTTGTGTCTTTATAAACTATTAACAAAAATTATAACAAATCTTCTAACAAACAAACTGATTTTTACCAACCTCCAGAACAGGCTGGCTTTTGTAAAAGGTTTAGCACAACGGATCACATACAAACTATCCGCACATTAATTGAGAAGTGTACGGAGTATAACGTACCCATACATCTAGCGTTTATTGGCTATAAAAAAGCGTTCAATACTATTGAGCTCTGAGCAATCTTTACTGCCATAAATAAAGCCAGAATTGACTCATGGTATACACAATTAATTCGACAAATATACCAATATGCCAATTTTAAAGTGACTCTACATGAAGAGTCAACTACCAAGAAGATCAAGATAGAAGAAGAAGCTGTTCACACTTGCTTTAGAGGACGTTCTTAAAAACATGCCTTGGGAAAAAAAGGCATAAGCATAGATGGCAAATATCTAAATCACTTACGCTTTGGCAATAATATTATATTAATAAACTCAGACATCCAAGAACTTAAAGACATGCAAAACCAATTAAATACAGCATCACTATCAGTTGGCCTAAAAATGAACTTGAGAAAGACCAAGATTATGACCCTAAAAGTTGGAACTCAGCCATATCAAATGAACGGACATGTAATCGACCGAATGACCGAGTACATATACCTAGCCTATACCAAATAAAACTGGGAACGAAAAATCATGCGGCAGAAATAAGCAGAAAAAAAAGCAAGTCAGAACTGGGCTGCTTTTGGCAAACTCAGACACATACTCAAGAACTTAGTTATACCGCACTGTCTAAAACAAAAAGTATACGACATGTGCACATTGCCCGTTACAACGTATGGCCTGAAAACAATGGCATGAACAGCAAAGAGCGCAAACAGATTAAAAACCTGCCAACGAGCAATAGAACGGGCTCTACTTAGCATAAGCTTAAGAGACAGAATAACAAACCAAATCAGACTGCGAACCAAAGTCAAAGGTGTGATTGAACAAAGCGCAGAACTTAAGTGGAGCTGAGTAGGACACGTAGCCAGGAAAAACACTGACAAACGAACCCACAGAATTACTTACTGAAAACCAAAAGCCACAAAACAAACAGTGGAAGACCGCAAAAAAGATGGCTCGGCGACATCAAGAAGACGGCGGGAAAATAATGGCATTAAATCGCAAAAAGAAGAAGCGCATGGAACGACTTGAAGGAGGCCTACGTCCAGCAGTGGACAAACACGGGCTGAAGAAAAAAAAGAGAGAGAGAGAGAGAAACTATTAACAATTTTTTAATGTTAAAAATTGTTTTATCTTTACTTTAAATGTCATATGTAATTTTATTTTATTTGTGGTTAAGTTATTAGATATTTTATAGTAAATAAATTTGTGTTTATACATAATTTTATAGGTAAGGTACAGGGAGTTTATAAATGAATGGGATTATGTAATCACTTTAAATATGCCGCCTTTTTAAAATCGTTCACTATACTACATATGTTTTCATATGTTTGCTTGACAGCTGTCAAAGTTGATCTGTCAAAACAAATAGTTTAGTGAACAATTTAACAAAAGCGGCACATTTAAAGTGATTACATAATCCCATTCATTTATAAACTCTCTGTATAATGTAAATAATATTCTTAAACGTTGGATATTTTAAACAAAAATTATTGTGTTATTGTTAAAACCATTTTTGCTGTTGTATATTATAATAACATCTATTACAATAGTTTACACATAGTTAATGTTATGGCGGCCATGCTACTAATAATTATAAAGTATTATATATATTTTGTTGTTCTATTGGGTATGTTTTTAAAAGACTCAAAAAGCGCTCAAACTCAAACAGTAAAATTAACAAGCACTACGGTAGTTGGAAGTTATTTTTAAGAAGGATAAAAATAATATATAAAGAGTAAACTTTTTTGTCTGTTCAGCAAGTATGGCCAGATCAGAATTGGTGTAAACAGATAATAAACGGAATAAAAACGTCGTCGAGAAAAACGTTTTCATGAGGAGGGCTGCGTCGCAGTGAGAATAAATAAATAAAAAATATGTTATTTTATACTCGGCAAAGTCCAGCAAATGCTGTTCTGCTTAACCTAGTTAAAGAAACATACAAAATTCTTAATAACAAAAACATATTCTAAACAGAAATCATATCATTAAGCAAGTTGTTATAGGATACAGTTGACAAATAGCAAAAAAATCTTTTATAAATATTTGTTTTATGGCTAGAAATTGTAAGTAAGTGATGATATCTACGCTCAAAACTAGTTGTATTAACAACATATGGTGATTGTATACAATTATATAGATAAAAAGGTATTTTAGTTATAAGAACTAAATGTACCAGAGTTACTAGTTGTAGTATTCTACGATTAGCTATGTCAAGTCAGTTAAGATGACTAAGCCGGTATTGCACATGATCTCTAGCTTGTAAGTTATACAATTGTTTTGAATATTTTGTAGTCTGTATCTACTTGCAACGTCTAGGCAAGGCTTGTACATAGTATTACCATAGTTAGCATGACATAAAATAAGTGTTTCACATAAAGAACAAAAGAACAGCTTTTTTTTTCTGTGTTTGCTTTGACTTACCAGTTATTTAATAAGCCTTGAAAGTGATTGGTAGCTTTTTGTAACTTTTTGGTGACCTCGAGCTGTATAATTAAACTCCGTGCTTCCTAAGACAAGTTGACAATAATTAGGTTAAATAGCATCGGCAAAAAATAAACCTTTGTACCAGACTTTATCAAAGGCTATTTTAACGTTGATTTAATTGATGGACAACAGAGTATTTACGTCAGATCCGATGTTGATGAGCTAGTAGAACAACGTAAGCATTTGCGTGTTTCTGAATTATTTTTAAAATTACCCTCATTATGATTCTACTTAAGGTGCATAGAAGACCAATAGTTTTAAGAAAACTCCCGGTTCTTTACAGGTTTTAAAATGTCGATTACGTGCGGGGCTGAACGTAGGGTTGCATTGGCAGTATTAGTAAAAGCAATTATTGCTTGCAAGAAAGATTTTATTTTTTAGTTTTTTTTTTTTATTTGAAAAGGTTAAACGTTGCTCAACAATGTTTTGTCGTCAATGTCTTTGAAAAGTTATTTTAACGTGCTTTAGATTAGTGTTCTTTGTTATAAAAGAAAAGCATTAGAGTTTAAGATTGTTGGCAAATGCTTTGGCCTTTCTCTTAGTTGCGTAAAGTTTTGAAAATAAGCCACATTCGATTTTTATTCTCTGTAGTTGATTTTAAAGTTTTTTGCAAGCACTATAAAGAGCGTTCTTCTGCAAATCATTGCTTTTTGTGCGCGAGATTATCAGCGCAAACCTGATGGGCTTTAGAAGCTTTTTCCGTGGTTTTATGATTAGAGTTAATAACTGTTCAACTGCTCTTTTAATGTCTGCAACCGTTCTTACTAAAGCTAATTTACCAATGCTTTCTTTCAAGTGTCTTGAAAAAAGATTCCAATCCGTAAAGAAAAACAATTTTTTTTCCATTTTTGTTTAATCTTTTTCTGTGGAATACTAGTAGCACTAGGTTAGGGTTGGAGCTTAGCTCATAATTTTTTTTAATCTTGACTTGAGTTGACGTCTTTAAGTATTGTTACATCAAGAATGTCTTTTTGGTGACAAGCAGAGCTATAGTGCGTGAATTTTACTGGACCCAGCACTTGGTAGCTTTTTGTCTCGACGTAGTCTTGCAATGATTAATTTTTTACATTGGTTACACGCTGGGTGCTTAGAATTGAAATTTCCAGCAATTATGGTAGGAAAGTTGAGTTGATGTAAGCAGATGCAAAGTACGCAGTTCCGGAACCTGTACAAAAATTTGTTTCAAGCGTAAAACTGTCAGGGGTAGAGTAACCTTTTTGCAAAAATTAGTGTCCTACTCCTCTGGTTTTACCTCTAACCTTCCCAAGTACGTAAACGTATTTGGAATTCTTAGCGCATGTTTGGATTTGTGTTTTGACTTACAAGCTAGCATGACGTTGATGATCTGGTCAATGATTGCCTATTTTATCTGAAATTCTGTAAGTAATACATTGGGTGTATTATTCATTGTTTTGGAGTTCAAGGATAGTAGACATAGTTTTCTGTTAAAAATTATTGAATTTGGCGGTTATTTAAGTGTTTGCCGTTTTTGGTGCTAGTGGGCAAACGGTTTGTTTGCAGTTACAGCAGCTAATTTGCGGTGATCTGAGTTTTTTAAGAAAACTTAAGCCGTGGCCAACACAGGTTCAGGTGTAGGTTTAACGGCTTTTTGTCTTGTGAAACAATTATTTTTAAAAATATTTTTTTAATTTCTGAAAGTTTACGGGGTAAAAGCAAACGCCTAGAGCACACTTATGTTTTTGGGACAATTCATCAATTTGTGAAAGCTCAAACAATTGCGGCAGACAAGAATTGTTACAAAGTATCTTTTGCCGGTGTGCCTATAGCGTTGGCACTTTTTGCATTGAGCTATGCTATCGCTCCGTTTTTTTAAATTTTACTTTAATCTGTAAATTAAAAAGCTTTATAATTTACGTGTTTTTTGCTTCTGTTGGGTGTTGCAATAAAAACATGTTTGCACATGTTTTTATTGCAACACTCAACGACCAAATTTGTTTCTATTCTATGCTTGTTTAATAGATTAAAACCAAACAATGCATTTAGGCTCTGGATAAAGTTTAAATTTTTGAAACAATTGCTTCTATTATCTCTCTCATCTCTCTCTGGTGGCCTAGAACTGTTGTTCCCGACTTATTTTTTTTTTTAATTTTCTTCAGTGCTGGGACGTTTGCTGGCTTTCTAGTAAGTCTTGGTGTTGTTGTTTTGACAGAGAAGCTCTTACAGTAGCTTAATGGTCTGAGCCAGATTTTTTTTTTTATTTTTATAGATTTTACTTGTTAAATAAATTATTAGTATTGTTGCAATTAAAATTGAATTTGATGCAGTTATTTGAGGTTGCTGGCTCTAGCTTTCTTTTCGGTTAGCTGGTTTCAGTTTGGCTATTGGTAGTCGAGTTTTGCCCTTGCAAGCTGCACTTACTTTTTGTGTTTACAAACTAAATTATTAGCCGACAAGTTAGATAAAATAAAATAATATTATGAATTCTACTAACAAATAGAAATACACTTAATTAAAGTAAATAAAATCAAAACTCTGCAAATATTGGCAGTGACCACAGTCTAGTGCTGTGTAGGTTTTGGATAACCCACTCTAAGAAGAAGAAACTACAACCACATCTAGCTAAACGAGAAAAGCTGAATATTAAAGGTTTGAAAACAGAAAACATACAAGACCTCTATGGCAGACAACTCAAACAAAAAATTAACACCAACAAAATTTACCTAACTGACTCGGTAAACAATGCATAAGCAAAACTGAAAGTTAACATCATTTCTGCATCAAAGGAAGCATGCGACACAAGAACAGTTATCACCGGAACCAACAATACAAAAACTCCTTGGTTTACAAATGAAGTAAAGATACTAAGTAAGACAAAAAATAAGGCGTACCTAAAATATAAGTTTTTAAAAACGCCATCGGACTACAGTAAATATAAGAAAACACGTAACAAAACCAACACAAAAATACGCCAAATTAAAAAAAGAATACTGGAAAGATTCACTAAAGACCTAGATCATGACATAACTGTAACACAGAACAAAGTATGGAAAATGATTTGGAATAAAAAAAAAATATATATAAACAAAAATCTCACCAATCAAGCACCAAAAGGTAACGACCACATCCTCTTACAGATAGAGAATAACACTATTATAATAGATGCAGAAAACATCCAGAAAGCATTGAAAAGTCTGAGCTAGAGAAAGACACCAGGGCTGGACGGTATACCAAACAAACTGTTAAAGTATGGGGCCCCAATCTAATGTTAAAACTGACTGTACTCACTTAAAAAATATTTGACAACCAGGAAATTTTTAAGAAAATGAAGACTAGTGTCGTCATACTGATACATAAAAAAAGCGATAAAAAATTACCCGAAAACTATTAAGAAATCACTCTACTCAGCTTCGTTCTGAAACTAATAACAAAAATCACTCAAAGAACAGATGGGTTTCCAAAAAAACAGGTCAATCACCGACGCAATATTTGTAATACGACAAACCGTTGAAAAATTGATAGAGTACAACTCTCCGGCCTTCAAAACATGTTGGTCTTTCCAAAGCGTTTGACCGTGTGAGACTCGAAGACGTAATAGCAATTCTTTATCCGCTAACTAATCTGTGTTATACATACGATGCGGTCCTAATTGCCAGCAGCAAAGACAACCTCTAAAAACTTTTATTTAAGTTTATAACATCCGCAAAAAAAGTCAACATGGAAGTATCTAAGAAGAAAACAAAATGCCTAACAATATCAAAGGAATCTTTAAGATGCAAATTGGAAATCGACGGTTGCGTTATCAAACAAGTAATGACCTACAACTATCTAGGCGCTGATATCTCTAACGCGCGTGATCTAAACAGAAAGGTAACAAAACAAACAAACAAGGGTTGCCTGCAAGACGTCATATGGAAGAACAAATACATGTTGGTAACAAATAAAGTCAGAATCTACAAAAGTATAGTAAGACCAACACTGACCTACGCGAGCAAAACTAGAGCTGAGACAAGCAAAACATAACAAAGAGTAACCGAGATGAGAGCGCTAAGGACAACAGTAGGGGTTACTCTCTACGACAGAATACCTAGTTGAAAAATCAAGAATAATTGCGACATCCAGGACATAATAAAATTTGCCAAAACTAGAAAGAAAAAATGAAACGCACAAGTCAATCGTATGGATGATGATCGGCTACCAAACACCGTGCAAGACGGAATCCCCTAGGCAGAAAACAACCGAGAAGACCACCAAAAAGATGGCTCAAAAGTTGAGCCTGATCATCTTTAGAATCGTTACCACGATGAAGCCAATGCTAATAAAAACAGACAAAATGCTTAAGAAAAGAGAAAGAAGAAAAAAAAGAAGAAGAAGAAGAGGAAGAAAAAGAAGAAGTCTAAGAAGAAGAAGAAGAAAATCAATTTTAAACTTCAATTTAATTCAATCATGATATCCAATTAATAACAAAATCATCCAATGGCCAAAAACAAACTTTTTTTTTAATTCTTTTAAAACTGATATATCAAAACTGCATTAGAAATAAACTTCTTCTTTTAATGCCAACTTACAATATAAGATTGTATATTTCTAGTGTGCAATATTAGCTTTTTAACAACATACAAGTAACAAGACCTGAATTTAAATCTAAACTGTCAACAAAGCAGTTGTAGCACATTTTAAGGTTATATACATTATTGTGTCGTAAGTATGCTACAACTTGCTCAAAGAAATAGAATGAATAAAAAAGCATGCATGACTAATTGCGGCGCCGTAGCTATGGCCCAGCGGTGCGGAGGAGCCCGAGATATTTTGAAGGCCTCCAATTCTACAAAGAGTAGGGGAAGGTTACAAAGAAAAAGTATAAGATACACGCTATTTATAACTCTAGCGGGGACCTTTTCAATATTTTGCGGTGGGCCTACAAATCCTAGCTACGCCACTATAGATATTGAGAATGTAAACGAAATGTGCAAGGATAGAAAAACAACAAATTGTACAAAATAAAGTTTAAGAACCAAAGTAGGCTATTGTACAGAGTTTCTGCCTGCCTACATTAAAAATAATAAACGTTTTGTTTACATTATATGTATTCTTCCTATAGATAAAACTACATTTGGCTAGTGCTACTGTACATTCATAAAATTTCTAAAATTTTATGTGTTCATATAAAAACTTGATATACATATTATGTAAGAAATTAATTTAGCCACGGTTATTAATTTTCTTCTTAAACTACAATTTTAATGAACTTATTTATTGCTAATATTTCCTGTAATAAAATCTCATACGTGACGACCCTGATTGCACCCAGCTAAATTAAACAAAAATAGAAATCATTTTCCAACAACTGAAAAACATGCAAGTTGAAAATGGCAAGAAACGTAGAAAAATGCGCATTATTACGAAAATAGTAAATAGTGAGTAATTCTGAGTAAATCCCTGCAAAACATAAAATTTTAATGAATAATAAAAAAGTTCCGCAGTGGAAGGGATACTAATGTGGCAACTTCCCAATAGGTGTCGCTAGTAATATAGAAATTTAATTAAAAAAATAGATATTTAAATTAAATTATTAAAATAATTTACAATATATACATTATTAATAAAAATTTATATAAAAAGATGAAAATATTCAGTTTGTTATTTTGCTTAGTTAATGTTTTGTTATTTTTACTAAAATAAAAAACAGTTTAGCTATTTCATAGTAGATGTCTCTTTGCGATGAGTTGTCAAGCATCTGTCAGTGGAGGAACACTAAAAATACCCCTTCACCCCGCCTTTGCTTCCTTTCTGTCCATCGAAGTAATCCGCGATGGCTGCCGGAGTAAGTTTATTTCAATAATCTCTAAAAATCGCCCTCTTTTCATGTCCATCATAACATATAATCGATAGATCTTTACATTTCTGAAATCCCACAATTAATTGATGGTGTTATTTTTTTGCAGACTCTGTACACGTACCCAGAGAACTTTCGTGCTTATAAAGCCTTAGTGGCTGCCCAATATGCTGGGGCCAACGTTAAGCTGGCACCAAACTTCGTTTTCGGCGAGACCAACAAGTCTGACGCCTTTTTGAAGAAGTTTCCCGGCGGAAAAGTAAGTACTATTTACATAATAATAAAATTACAAATATTTCTAAAAATAATGCCGACAAGTTCAAATCGTCATTGGGGGCCTACTGATGACGACGAAATTTTGCAAACAATATGTTAAAAAGCCTATTTTATCATTCACAATAATATGTAACAAAAGTTGTTTGATAAACAGCTGTTTTTAAAGGGCTCTAATCATAATTTATTCAGTCGGATAACCTAACAAAATTTTATAAATCAATATCAATATTACAATTCCTAAATTGGCTATTTCATATGAAATTGTAGTAAAAAAAAATTGTTTTGCAAGGTTTGTAGGTTATGTTTTAAAATAAATCATTGAAACGGAACATATGGTCTGATTGGAATACGTATGATTACTTAATTTGTGCAAATCTTACATATTATGATATATTTCATTGTGATTTTCTGAAACAATATTGTGCAATCTAAATAATGATGCAATTTTAAGTACAATTGTTTTGCATTATTAATGTCATTATTTTTTATATTTTTGGATGTGGTATCAATAAATTAATTAACCCGATTGATTGGTTTATGAATTTGTCTTCTAATTTATTTTAAATCAAGAAATTGTTTTTTGACGCATTGCATGACCTATCTCAACCTGATGCAATCTGCATTGAAGTGAGTAAGTAGATGTGTACAGGTTTAATTAAATTGAACAACGCTATTTATTGTTTGGGAGTCATCAATATTATAAAAATTGATTTGAAATATGCAAGTCAAAGTATGGAATGTATATTGTTTGGCAATCAAATATCTTGCTTTGATTTCAAATGCATATGTGATAAATAGAGATTTCTGCCAAGAAATATTGCTTCCAAGTAACAACAGTAACATTCCACTGCTTAACTGCATAAAATTGGTCTTGTTCCAACAACCACTTGGATAATCTTCTTTCCAATTGTCTTGCATAATAACGGCTATAATTTCTACTCCTTTATAAGACACCTAATAAACTATTAGCAGATTTACCCAACTATTAATTTATTTTAATAGCACCTAATATACTATATGCTTAATGTTTCTATTTGTTATAAATGTCTATATTAAGCATATATTTAATTAGCTTATCATAGGTTTTAATAAAATGCATTACGTTAAAAATAGGTGTTTTTGATGTGAGAATATTAGGAGTTGGATACTATGGCCCTAAACCTAATTACAATAATTTGATCTTCTAATGATGATTTTATGGAATCATTTTTGACTTATTTTTAAGCGAAATCATTTTATTAACACTTTCAGAATGTGCTTGCTTTTTTATATCAATATGTGTACAACATGTACCGAATTTAAATGAATCAATTATTTTAAATTTGAGACATTGCTACAGTCTAATGACTCCAGACGTTCAGGATGGAAGGACAACATTTCAATTAGAAAGTTATGTATGTTTGGTCATATATTGCTCATTTACATTTCTTTCAACTGTATTGCTAATTGTTAAACTTAGATGTAGCTAATTGGTCATTCCTGATGAGGCGTCTAAAATTTGTATTTATTACTGAGTAATTACCGCTTCTAATGGATTTAATTATTTAAGGGCCATACTACTATGTTATAGAAAATACTGTAAATGACTTAAGTTGTTATTGTCAGTATAGGAGATTTTAGCAATATGTATTTGCATGCTTTTTCATTTGAATGTGCTTATCTACATTATATAAAGATACAAAATATGATAAAATTGTTTTGCCACATTTCTGAATTTCTTTAATGAAATTGTTGTTTATTTTTTAATATCAACTAAGTAGATATTGCATTATAATTTATTAATTGGATATAGAGATTAGTTTTTCAAATTTGTTAGTTATAAATAAAAAAGTTTGGTTATTAGTTTATATCAGGCCTACTATACTTTAAGTAGTAAATTTAATGTCTGCTTATATGGTGTTCTATATGTACAATTTATATTGTCTAAGTATAATAGTGGTGTACTAGTTCAGACAGTTTTGAAGTTCTTTGTTTTTCAATTGCATATTCAAAAGTTGGTTGGAAAGAGCCAGGTGTATAGATGATGGATGTGTAATAGTTATATGTAATTTGTAGAACTATCATTTGAGGCTAACAGCTTGCGTGCCTTGGTTAAACAGACTTGCTTGCAAAGGTTAAATGGGGCCTTTATTTCAAAATGTGCATTTTAGTTCTGTTTTTGTGACGACACTGTTCAGTCAGCTTGAGACTTTTTTGTAATAGGTCTAAAGAGAAGCACAATCAAATGGATAGTATTTATCTGAACATTTTAAAAACAGACAAATGACAAACTGAAAAATTCATTTTTGTTGACACTAATATTTTTGAATTTATATAAATAACTTTGCTAAGAATTCTTGTGAAATGAGGATAAAAAAGAAATTGCTTCAAAATAGAAAATTTATAAATGAAAAATTTGTTAATAATGATCATGAAACCTCACATTGTTGATCTAAATAATTTTTCATTCAGTGAATTTTAAGTTGTCTCAATAAAGAAACTTTTTTTAAACCATTCTTTAAAAACTGTTTAGGGATACTTGCTAAACCAATTTCTATTTTGTTCAATAAATCTCTATCTGAAAGTTACTTTCCGGAATACTGGAAATTAAAATATGTTGTATCAGTGCACAAAAATGGTATCAAGGCTAATATAGTCAATTATCGTGCAATCAGTAATTTAGTTTCAATAACATTGATCAATGTTATTGATCAACAATATGGTTTCTGTTCTACAAGATCTACTACCACTAACTTTTTTTATATACTACCTTTATATCTGAAAGCTTGGAATCAGGAACAATGTTCGACTATCTACACTGATTTTTCAAAGGCTTTTGATCATATAAAGTTGAAATCATTGGGAATCTTACTTTGGATTATATTCACTTTTAAAAAGAAAATAATACTTTTACGCTACATTTTCTATAAAGTTGACAAATCAGTATTTTTTGTGTCAAAATTGTGCCATTCTGGACAAAAAAGCTTAGATGTAGCGACAAATGGGCATTATTTTAGAAAAAAATAGCAAATTCTGAAAGATTGATATCTATAAACTGTAATGTAACTTTCTGTTTTTGAGAAAAGTGCATGAGACGACTATTCTGGGACACTTGTACATAAAAATTGTAAATCAAAAATAATTAATTTGAATAAAGTTGCACTGAGTGCGGCTGGCTAGGGCAGTGAATGCATACAGGTGCTGTATGGCAAACATGCCATTGATATGTGACTTTTGTGCATTCTGCTCCTTAATTAACAATTATACGTTACGACTGAAGCTGTCTGAAGAACTGTACAAAAGCTACACAACATGTATTGTTCACAAACAAACTAGTAAACCTTATAGAAACTTTATTTGCCAGCCAATTTTGGTGTGACATTACACAACATACCACCCATTATGATTACATTCAAGGAAACAAAAATTGAATTTATACAAATTTCTAAGGATAAATGAGGATTATTCTTGTTTTGAAGGAAATCATCATCTATTAAATTTACCGCCCTAGTAAAAACTTGATTAAATTTCCATTGATTTTAATAAAAACACAATTCAGAAATGATCAATATTTTTGAAATTGCCAATTGTTTGAAAATTAAATTTGACAGTTTTGAGATTTAGCAATTCAGTTCTTGGAGTTTAATAAGTAACTTTATTCAAGCAGATACCAACAAAAATAAAGAAAAATATGATAAAACATGCATGAAAGTAAAAAATATAGAGAATAACTGAAAAATATCTAATTGCTGAAATATGCCTAAGAAACTATTTAGTCAACAATACAGACTGAGCCAAATATAACACAAATTTTTGAATCAATATTTGAGTATTTTGCATTGCAATATCTTTCTTTATAGGCATCATTTTGCCCTTAAGTTGCTTGCTCCATTAGAATGGAAATTTAAACGAAAATAAACCTGCATTATGGTGGCATTATTTGGCATCGTATTTATAATCTACAACCTCTTATACCGTTAGGAGTTGAAGTGTTGGGCACACCGAGCACTTTTGTTGGTCACTCACCAAGCCTTGGTCGCTCTGGAAGTTGCTTAACTTTTGTTAGCTATGTTAATCATGCATGTCGTCTCTACTATAATGCCGACCAATTTCTAATAAATACATTGATTTTGATCAAAAATTTCATCAATAGCTTTCTTGACAACTGAAAATGTATGTGTCATCTATTAATATCATATTTTCTGCAAACATCAGTATTTGGATTGGTATTTCTTTTATCTTGCATATCTTGGCTCTTGACTTTTTTTATGTATTAGCGTTGTAAAAATTATTGAGTTTAAAATGCATCTCTGGTTTTGTTTCAAATTCTTTTGATTTGTTGTTTCCTGCTCTTATTTTATTTTTGTTTTTTCTAATATTTCTTAATATGTCTATTATCTCTTTCTATTTTTCTTTTGTTTGCAGTGCTTTATATCTCTTTTCTCCTTGCAGTATCAAAAGCTGTTTTCAGGTTGATAAAGCATATATGTAGTTCTTTCTTTTCCTTTTCTCATTATGTCTATATTTTATTTATATAAAGTTAAATTTAATGTTATAGATTTGATAGTTAAATAATAAAAGTACAATAGAATAAAATATTTTATCTAAATTCTTATTTAAAAAATTGACATCTAACTGCAATACATACAAAAAGTTACATCGAGTAAGATACTGTTAAGTAAAATAGATTTAAAATAAGGGAAGTGATTATTTCTGATTAATTTTATATGAATTGAAGGTTACCGACTTTTTTGAAACCTGTATTTTTGGAGGTGTTTGTTACTTTTAATATATTCAGCTAATATTCTAAATTATTAAATGATTTACAAAACATACATATAAAAACTTGCAGATTTGAATTATTATAAATTCTTTATATAAATGTGTGAGACTTGAGCGTTTCATATTTTCTATAACTAAGAGAGTATAATAATATTACATCAAAGGCATACAATAATAAAATAACTCTGTGTACTATCATACTGGCTTGGTGAGGAAAAAAAGTTGTTATTAGCTATCTGTTAATAAAAATCTGTTCTTGCTTAAAACTAATTTTTATATTTTACTATTCTAGGTTCCAGCGTTTGAAACCGCTGATGGCAAATACTTAAATGATAGCAATGCTATCGCCTACTACGTGTCAAACCAACAACTCCGTGGAGCCACAGACTTTGAAAAGTCTGAAGTTGTGCAATGGTTAGGTTATGCTGATAATGAAATCCTTCCGGCAGCGTGTGCCTGGGTTTTCCCAGTCATTGGAATCATGCCACTCAACAAAAATGTAAGTAAACCATTGATTGTTATATATGAAAATGATCATGAAATAGATGATATAGCATATGTGAATTGTTCAAGTAAAGGTTAAGTTAGATAATTTATTATAGGTACAAAATTGCGATTCTAAACAATTATGATTTTTACTGCAGATAGATTTAAAGTTGAAATTGTACATTATTACTTATATCTAAAGACATTTTTATCCTAAAGTTATTACTATAATTTATGGAAATTTATTTTATATTTTTTTTAATGATAATTTTAATTATTATTATATTACAATATTGGTATTCAAATTGTAAAAATAGGTTTTTGTTAGTTTAATCTTCACTTAACAAATTCATGTATGCTATTAGTAGTTTATGTTGATGCATTTAATATTCTCTCTCAAAGGTGGTATGTAAGCCTACATCTTATATTCCATAACGTAGAGAGATATAATATAATTGGATGTTTCACATCTTTGTGTTCGACCTTGTGGCACATAAGGCACTAAAATATCCATACATTTCAATGCCAACATATAAATAATCTTGGCTCACGATGATAAATAATTGCACTGAACAAGTAGCAAGTTCAGAGCTCTTACTATTCTAAATTTGATTCTAATATTTATGTTATTTTCTTATGCAATTGCTTTGTGCTGAAGAAAAAGCTATTTGAAGAACATAATATACATTTTTTACTTGTGCAATGTATGAGCAATAAATAAAGAATTGACTAATGATGTATGTTAATGATTAATGGAGTATTAAAGAGCAGCATCATTATAAAGTTTAAAACAAATATTAAAAAAGAAATAGATATATAGTTGAGTTTCAAGTTAGTTTTCAATCCAGGTCATTCTTCATATAGCAAATAATTTACTAACATTAGGCATGCTTGATCTACTGATATTGTCACTATATGTATATTACTTTAAGTGATCAATATTAGGTGCTTTCCTTTTGCTAAGTGAGTAAGGCAAAATACTCGCTTTAGCTCAAATATTTTATACATCAACAACGAATGTAAATATACCTCCACTAGTAATTATCATTAATTCATTGGGGGAGGTAATATTTTACTTTATCTGACACGCACAACTATCGCAATTTTATGCAACTTGTAGAGAATGAAATTTTGAGTGTCCTTAATATATGAGAATCTGAAATCTTCAATTGTTTATTAAATTTTGAAATTAAATTGTAATTTTTTTGTCAAAATATTTGAGACATTACATCCTAAATTTAGTAGACTTTTTATTGTGCTATAAGTTATTTTTCTAAAATAACAATTGTTATAATTTTCCTCGAAGTTGTGAATGTATGATAAAATGAGCAATTTGAAATTTCCTATGAATTAATTTTATTTATTTTGGTACTGCTGCTACATTAATTAAAATCATAATGAATGAAAATAGTCATATTATAAAATTGACATGTTATGGCGGACGGTGTCTTGATAATATTGTAAATTAGATAAAAACAAATTTTATTAATCGGCTAGAAATTTATAAGTTAAATTCTAGCTGTTTAAAAGTCATTCTAGTAAAGTAAATAAACAATCAGCTAAATAATGGAAACTACTATCAATTATACTATATTATCAAGACCGTCCGCCATAACCTGTTAATTTATAATATGACATATTATATATGTGCGGGGCATTAGTTACGCGCTGGTAGTCTTGTTTGAAAGAGGAATAGTGTGCAACGGCGCCCGCTCTATTTTTGTTTCATACAAAACATACTACAAATTAGGGATTTACAATTTTTTGGGGGGTGATAAGATACTGCTTTGATGCCAGCAATTGCAATTAATAAGCATTTTGTAGATATGACAAATTTTTCATTATTATTTTTCTTTTAATTTATATTAAATCTAATTTATTGTTTTTTTTCTTCTATATTTAGGCCTACGATAGGTCGAAGGAAGACATCAAAATAGTCATGAATGTCTTAAACAAACACCTAGCCACACGCACTTACCTTGTCGGTGAACGTATCACCTTAGCTGATATCAGTGTAGCCTGCACCATGATCCACCTCTACTCGAAAGTGATGGATCCTGCTTATCGCAAACCATACAACCATGTAAATCGTTGGTTCCTCACCATCGTGAATCAACCACAATTCAAAGCCGTCAATGGTGAACCTGAATTATGTGCAAAGGTTGCAGAAGTAGATCCAAAAAAATTCCAAGCACAACAACAGCAACAAGGTAAATTATAATCAAGTTTTATTTATAATTACACTAATCGTAATGGTTTAACATATGATGATTTCTATTACAAGCTGCTAAACAAGTGGAAAATAACCACAAATATTCCGCCGATTCTAATAACAAAAATTCCGATTGTAATAATAAAAATGCGGATAGTAATAATAAGAACGGCGATAATAATAAGAGTGGGAGTAATGATAATAAAAATCAGGAGCAGACTAGTAAAAGTAGCAAAAAGAAAAAGAGTAAGTAACGGAGTTTAGGATGAGTTTATAGATATTTGGTACAGTACAACTAGATTTTATTTTGCACTTTTATATTTTGTAAATACTTTAGTAAAATAGTTTATTTTATAATGTAGCTAGAAATATTTGAATTCTACTAGTGAAATCAGGGAAGTATTAGTATTTGGTTTGTATATGAAGTAATGTAAGATGAAAAGGTATTGTTATCATGAAACAATACTGTTGCTCAAATGAGTTTTAAAAATTATAAAACTAGTCTGAATTGGGATTAGGTAGGTAGGTTGTAAGCTGTATTCAGTTTGCATAAATTATATTAAAACAACTCTGTCAGTAGACGAGATTAGATTTTTTTACTATTATTCTCTACATTTATAAGTTTGTGATTATTAAACAATGCATGTTTTGACAGAAAAAATAAAGAAATGTCAAGATTCTAAAGTCTATTCAAAGCTGCCGTGGAGTGAAAGCATGTAAACACAAATGAGTGAATACATTCATTGTTTGTTGAGGCTTGGATGCTTGATATACATTTACAGCCGCTTTATTCATCTGTTTGTTATGGTATTGATTAGTTAAGTGTTTAGTAAACTTATAGGTCATAAAATATGATATTGTTGGATCTGCTTAAAAATGTTAGGTGATCATTATTTAAAGAAACATGAAGTTCTTTCAAAGCTTGCTAAAAGCTTAATATTAACGCACCGAAGATAGTGTTACTATACTACTTCAAGCCAGAGATATAGATATATAAGAATGCTTGTCTTCCTGCATAAACTTTCTAATAATGAAGATTTAATTTATAATATTATATTTTGATTGGAATTGATCTATTTGCTTCAAAGAAGGTTAAAATCTATAACCAAAAGAATCCAAGAAACTAGTATTGTCAAGTAGATTAAATAAATTTCTATATATAATTTTTGGTTCATCGTTCATTTGAATACTTTTACTGCACAATGCACCAATCAATTCACCAACTAAAAAGTAATTTTTAAACTCGATGTGATTGTATTTGCAATGTCTAATAATAGGAAAAATAAATTAGATACAGGTACAGAAAAATATAGAAACCTGATTTTTTATCAAAAATATCTACATTATATCTTCTCGATATGCTTGGGACAGTTAGTATTGTGGTTTGGTCCAAGACTACAGTTTCCTCCACACTTCGAAATATGGGAATGCTATAGTAACTTTTTGAATATTCTTATAAATGTTGTATTATTATTACTTCCATTTCAACTATAAAAAAAAATTTGAACTTTTTTTAGCTGTTTTAAGTGTTTGTCTTACCGAACCATACAAAGAAATATTCCTAGATGATCTTGGCTACATTTGTAAGTAGTAAATACTTGGGCCTTTCAGTGGATTTTATAAAATTATCAAAAATTCTACACATGCGTAAGCTTGTAACACAAAATCATACAAATACTGTTTTTCTTGCAGTTTGTCCATAGTTGTCTGCTATCCATGTTTAAGCAGCAAATAATGAATGGTTTACACCAAAAAACTCATCCAACTTGGCTCATTTTCTATCCTAAGTGGTGCTTAAAATCTCTTGCACAAGGACTTTTTTAATTTAGGATATTAAAAAGGTTATTCGCTGTTTGAATAAATTTGATTTGTAGCATCACATCCATCAAATATTCTTTATGGAGGAACTCTAAGGCATCGGCAACACTAGTACTAGGTGTTTGGACAGCTAGATTTATCTGTTAACATATAACATTAACATATCTCTGGTTAAAATACAAATACTATAAATTGCATCAACCATTAAAACTAAGGATTCTGTGGCTGGTTTCAACTCTCATATTCACATAGCACTACATCTTTGTCTATCAAATTCTATTTGCTTCTTTACTGCATTTATTGATCAAGATAATTCTGCAATAGACATCTGTTCTTACAGATGCAGCTTTTAAACCTTTGGTTTTTAGAGCATCAAATGCCAGATAAATAAAACTAAGATTTGCTTTGATTTTAGCACACCATTTTGGCAATGCTACAGCGAATATTTTGCATACATACTCATATCTTTTTGGAGATAAAAGATATATGTTATGTTTAATAGCTTTATTATAACAATTCTTCAAATATCTATTTATAAGCAAATGAGGAAAGGATTTAAAGCTAAAAAAGCTTTAAATCCTTTCCTCATTTGAAGGTGATCTATAATTGTGAATACTTTTAATAAACTTCATTTTTCTTTGCTTTTTGGTGACTGATAGTCATTTACAATGAACTTAATTATATATTAATCTGGCAATAAAAAAATAACTTTTTATACAGGGTGTCCGGAAAATACGTGTACAACGTTTGACGACAGACTCCTGACGTCAAAATAGGTCGATCTAAGCCGACTTAGTTATATCCAAAATTGTCTCGTTTAGCCGGTAGAGGGCGTCAAAAATTTGTAAATATTAAAAAGAAATTACCTGTAACAATAATTTTTTAAGTGACCTTGTTGCTATGGCGTTTAATAATTTGACAATTATTGACAAATTGTCACCAGTCTATGAAATTTACTCAAGTATACGATCAACATTCTTGAATTACAAGTTCATTTTACCATTAAAAATGGAAAATTATACAAACTCTCAGAAAGTTGACATGCTCCTGGTATACGGGTTTTGTCAAAGAAATGGGCGTCAGAGTGTTAGGGTTTACATGGAGAGGTTTCCTAACCGTCGAATACCAAACCACCAAACATTTGCCAATATTGAGCGTCATCTTCGGGAAACGGGCAGTTTTGAGAAAAAGTTTGAAGGCAGGGGTCGTATGCGAACAACTCGAACTGTGGAAACAGAAGAGATGATTCTGGAAAGAGTTGAAGAAGAACCAAGTACCAGTACCCGTCTCTTAGAACGTGAGTTAAATGTTCCTAAAACGATTGTCAATGAGGTTTTAAGAGAACAGTTGTTACATCCTTACCACATACAAAAAGTCCAGGAACTTTTACCGACTGATCCCCCCATGCGGCTTACATTTTGTCAATTTATTAGAAACAAAAGAATCCTTGTTCCAAATTTTTGTAGAAAAATTATGTTTACTGACGAGGCATGCTTTACAAGATCTGGGGTAACCAATCTGCTCAACGAACATATTTATTCCGATGAAAATCCACATGCCATTAAAGTTGCACATCATCAGCATCAATTTAAAATTAATATTTGGGCAGGTATTATTGATCACTACCTTATTGGTCCCATTGTTATTCCAGACAGGTTAGATGGAAATATTTATTTAAATTTTTTGCAAGACACATTACCAATTCTTCTGGAGAATTTGCCCCTTTTACTTCGGAGGGAAATGTGGTATATGCATGATGGTGCCCCGCCCCATTTTGCCGTTGCCGTTCGGCAATACTTACATCATCAATATCCCAACCGATGGATTGGAAGAGGCAATGATGCACCAGTAAAATGGCCACCACGTTCTCCTGAGTTAAATATGTGTGATTTCTTTTTGTGGGGCGCTATTAAAACAGAAGTTTACAAGACTCCGGTAAACACACGCGATGATTTATTGCAGCGGATTTTAAATGCAGGCAACCATTTTAATAATCCCGAGACATTAGATAGGGTCTAATATCATTTTTTAAAGAGTGTTAATAAATGTATTCAGCAAGATGGCGGTCATTTTACACATTTGCTTAAGTAATGTTTTTGTTTTACTTAGTTTCTTACAATAGATACTTTCAACTTTGTTATACTTTTGTTTTTTTTGACGCCCTCTACCGGCTAAACGAGACAATTTTGGATATAACTAAGTCGGCTTAGATCGACCTATTTTGACGTCAGGAGTCTGTCGTCAAACGTTGTGCACGTATTTTCCGGACACCCTGTATATAGTAAATTTTAATGAAATTATATAAACACAAATAAAAATAGTAATGGATTTTGAACAACAATAATAATAATAATTGTAGTTCTTAGGTAAAAATAGCAACCTCAATGCCATCACCTTAAAAATCGAATGCGCAGTGGTTGATATACAAAATAATAGGCAATTTAATATACACTAAAATATTGTGTTGTCTGTTGCATTCATGTAGCGTCCTTTTTGTCTCACTCATATTTCACACATTCCATTGGGCCAAATTAAAATAGGATTACTGTTGATTATATTTAAAAATTTATTATGTTTTTGATTCAATAACATTGCTTTCTTAGATGATTTACTTATTTTGACTTGGTTTATGATGTAAGGATGTTTGCTCTTGTAATAATCAATAATAAAGATGACACACAATTTATATTTGCTTTGGAGAATTTTGGCAATTAATGATGCCAAATGCTGCTTGATATTTTAGAATTGTTAATGAAAAAGTGCATGATGAATGTCACATTATTGCTTGCTAATTATCAATGACTTAATTGTTGCAAAATTATGACAAAATGCAGCATTATCTTACAATTATGCAGAAATAGTCTATGGCTATAACTTTTTTAGCATTGAGTTGACTTTAATCAAACATTTGTATATATCAACTGGACAGAATTTACCAATGCCGTTTTCTAGCCGCTGGTGTGATTGAAAAATTTAAATTCAGTAGTTATCCAATCAAAATTACTGCATTGTGTAAGCTGGCTAATTTTAGTACATTTTTTTAAGGATGACACAGTCATAAGGTTGCAGCAACTAGCTTTGCACTATGCTTCCTTAAGATATTATTAATTTCTACTATTAATTTTAAAAACAATTTATTCCCTTCACCACACACCGCCCATCTCCAATAACAGTATCTAAGTTTGCTATATTTAGTATTATTTTGTATGTAGTTATATTGATTAAACTATGTTTGTTTAATATAAAGATACTAAACAAGTATTTTCTCTAGGCAAGAACAAGGATAAAAAAGAACCGAAAAAGGATGAAAAGAAAGACCAAAAGAAACCAGCACAGGCTAAGAAAGAAAAAGAAGCTGAACCCGTTGAAGAAATGGACTTGGCTGATGCTGCTTTGGCAGAAGAACCTAAAAGTAAGGATCCCTTTGATGCCATGCCAAAAGGCACCTTCAACTTTGACGACTTCAAACGTTGTTACTCCAATGAAGATGAAACAAAATCAGTCCCTTACTTCTGGGAAAAATTCGATCCTGAGAATTATTCCATCTGGATGGGTGAATATAAATACAACGAGGAATTAGCCAAAGTATTCATGAGTTGTAATTTAATAACTGGTATGTTCCAACGTTTGGATAAGATGCGTAAACAAGCTTTTGCCTCAGTTTGCTTATTCGGCGAAGACAATAACAGCACTATTTCCGGTATCTGGGTATGGAGGGGTCAAGAATTGGCCTTCCCACTCAGTCCCGACTGGCAAATAGATTATGAAGTTTATGACTGGAAGAAATTAGATCCAAAGTCTGAAGAAACTAAGAAATTAGTAACGCAATACTTTTCGTGGAATGGTACAGATAAACAAGGCAGGAAGTTCAACCAGGGCAAGATCTTCAAATAAGTGCATTATTCATCCACAAGACCAACTCAGATATTTATTATCTCGCTGCCCTGATTATAAAAGTTTTTATTATTTTTTCACTGTACTATTAATACCCCTGTTGTTTGCTTCATTTATAGGTTAAAGAAAATATTCATGCCCTAAACGATGTGCTTTATAATTGTTTCCCTATCTGAACTGATTTGTTGTGATTTTTTTTTTTGTTAAATTAGTTATTTAGTGGCATGTAATTCACTTTTTAATTTAGAAATGGAGTTTGTTTTTCGCTTTATCAAAGTACATTAAACATCTGTATATTTATTTTTCCAAATGTCAACAACTTACTCAGTTTTAATAAATTTTTGAATTATATGTTTGATGTGTTTATATTATATTAAAACTTAATATTTTGTCTTATTTTTTATTTGCATAGAATACTTAAAATGAATTTATCTTGGATGAAGAAGGTAAGCGCTTATATTATTATACTTATAGTTTTGCTAAATATTGAAAACTTTATTAACTTCATGATACAAAATATAACTGAAATACAACAGTTGTACAAATTTATCTTGGTTGTAAATGGTAGAATAGTTATTTTTCAAAAACTGATTAATGTTTTTTTTGTCTTATAGGGACAAATAATTGCAATTCTTCAGAATAAATTAATCAAGCTTTATAGTTTATAGGGTAACAATGCTTATTTTTCAACATAAACTTACAAAGCAACGCTTAGAGGAACTATACATTAAATTTTATTTTATTTTTAATTAAAATTTGAAAAAGCATTGGTATAGTTTGCATCTATGCACTACAATTTACACAGTGTGATCATCAAGGTAGGAGTGGTTGAAAAGTTATTTTAATAAATACAGGGTGAGTTAAAATTATTAACGTTTGGGATGTACGCAACCAAATATGCACTTACTTTTTAGGTAAAACTACTTCCACCGGTGCTTCATAGTCGTAATAACATTTATTTTTCAATAATGTTTACAGTGTTAATTGTTAAATTGTTAGCATATATAATAGTTAATATGTACTAATGGGTGATATAAATTTTAAAATAAAATAAAGCAAAATTTGTTCCTCGTACAAAATGTTTTGATTTTATTCGAAAGAGCCCTTATTACAATTATCTTTTGAAAATAATATTCAAATGTTTTTTTATCGACAATGGCGCAGTCTATTTTCTAATTTTCATATCCACATTGCAGAAGGTATACTACGAGTAACATTCTGATGTTGACTTTTAAATTCTCAGTTATTGCGTCGTTATCGTACACTTCACATAACCCCACAAGGAGTTTTTTTTTTCTTCATTAGTCTTTTCATCCAGTGTTTAATATGGTCCGCTTTTTCTATGTTATCCTATCTTCGGCTCATTCACATTTTTCCCCTGCTTCTTCAGTCCCTGACAAGTGCAGATTTTTCACGGCCTTACGTTTATTTTTTATGGTGTTATTTGATACGTGGCTGAACTTAGCTACGGCTACGGATTCGTTTAAGAAACACATTTGTGAATCCGCGCTCTCACTCAAGCATCGCCCAGCTAAATCATTAACATGCGTACCAGTATTGGAATTTAGCGGCGCTCTTATATTTGTTTTAGATCAATATAAAACTTAATAATTTAAACAAATTGCTCTGTTGTTTAACTAAATAGTATTATTTAGCAATAATTAAATAAATAATAAATTTAAAACAACTGCGTTGTCAACAAAATATGTAGATATAAATGGGTGTTATTAAATTATAAATATAACATTAAAACAGCGTTCAATATTTTTACATAAAAAATAATTTGTAGCTTTTAAACGTTTTTACATATATTTGCATCATATTATTTAACAAATAGAAATAAACTTATTTATGAAACAAAAATCTAATTAATTTGACTAATAATTTAATTTAAGGTTGGATGGCCATTGCTTAAGCTAATAAATATTTAATTAACCAATAATAATAAAACCTTAAACTTCTGGATATCCGAAAAAGATTTGTTTAAAAACGGAAAATGTAAAATATAGGAAAAATAAATTATTCAGTTTTTTGGCTGACACAACCTTATTTATAAACGGATCCGCAATGTTTTTGCTAATAATTGTTTCTATTTAACTAACAAATGGGAATACAATTTTAATTTTCCGGATATCTCGGGAGAAATTAGTTTAAAACCGAAAAATGTAAAATATAGCTAAAATAAATGATTCAGTTTTTTGGCTGACACAACCTTATTTATGAACGGATCCGCAATGTTTTTGCTAATAATTGTTTCTATTTAACTAATAAATGGGAATACATATTCAATTTTTTTGATATCTCGGGGGAAATTGGTTCAAAAACGGAAAATGTAAAATATAGCAAAAATAAATAATTCAGTTATTTGGCTGACACAACCTTATTTATGAAGGAATCCGCAATGTTTTTGCTAATAATTGTTTCTATTTAACTAATAAATGAGAATACATATTCAAATTTTTTGATATCTCGGGGGAAATTGGTTCAAAAACGGAAAATGTAAAATATTGCAAAAATAAATGATTCAGTTTTTTTTGGCTGACACAACCTTATTTATTAACGGATCCGCAATGTTTTTGCTAATAATTGTTTCTATTTAACTAATAAATGAGAATACATATTTAATTTTTTTGATATCTCGGGGGAAATTGGTTCAAAAACGGAAAATGTAAAATATTGCAAAAATAAATGATTCAGTTTTTTGGCTGACACAACCTTATTTATGAAGGGATCCGCAATGTTTTTGCTAATAATTGTTTCTATTTAACTAATAAATGAGAATACATATTCAATTTTTTTGATATCTCGGGGGAAATTGGTTCAAAAACGGAAAATGTAAAATATTGCAAAAATAAATGATTCAGTTTTTTTTGGCTGACACAACCTTATTTATGAAGGGATCCGCAATGTTTTTGCTAATAATTGTTTCTATTTAACTAATAAATGAGAATACATATTCAATTTTTTTGATATCTCGGGAGAAATTGGTTCAAAAACGGAAAATGTAAAATATTGCAAAAATAAATGATTCAGTTTTTTGGCTGACACAACCTTATTTATGAAGGGATCCGCAATGTTTTTGCTAATATTTGTTTCTATTTAACTAATAAATGAGAATACATATTCAATTTTTTTGATATCTTGGGGGAAATTGGTTCAAAAACGGAAAATCTAAAATATTGCAAAAATAAATGATTCAGTTTTTTGGCTGACACAACCTTATTTATGAACGGATCCGCAATGTTTTTGCTAATAAGTGTTTCTATTTAACTAATAAATTGGAATATTTTTTCAATTTTTCGGATATCTCAGGGGAAATTGGTTCAAAAACGGAAAATGTAAAATATTGCAAAAATAAATGATTCAGTTTTTTGGCTGACACAACCTTATTTATGAAGGGATCCGCAATGTTTTTGCTAATAATTGTTTCTATTTAACTAATAAATGAGAATACATATTCAATTTTTTTGATATCTCGGGGGAAATTGGTTCAAAAACGGAAAATGTAAAATATTGCAAAAATAAATGATTCAGTTTTTTGGCTGACACAACCTTATTTATGAAGGGATCCGCAATGTTTTTGCTAATAATTGTTTCTATTTAACTAATAAATGAGAATACATATTCAATTGTTTCTATTTAACTAATAAATGAGAATAAGTATTCAATTTTTTTTATATCTCGGGGGAAATTGGTTTAAAAACGGAAAATGTAAAATATTGCAAAAATAAATGATTCAGTTTTTTTTGGCTGACACAACCTTATTTATGAACGGATCCGCAATGTTTTTGCTAATAATTGTTTCTATTTAACTAATAAATGGGAATACATATTCAATTTTTTTGATATCTCGGGGGAAATTGGTTCAAAAACGGAAAATGTAAAATAATGCAAAAATAAATGATTCAGTTTTTTTTGGCTGACACAACCTTATTTATGAAGGGATCCGCAATGTTTTTGCTAATAATTGTTTCTATTTAACTAATAAATGAGAATACATATTCAATTTTTTTGATATCTCGGGAGAAATTGGTTCAAAAACGGAAAATGTAAAATATTGCAAAAATAAATGATTCAGTTTTTTGGCTGACACAACCTTATTTATGAAGGGATCCGCAATGTTTTTGCTAATATTTGTTTCTATTTAACTAATAAATGAGAATACATATTCAATTTTTTTGATATCTCGGGGGAAATTGGTTCAAAAACGGAAAATCTAAAATATTGCAAAAATAAATGATTCAGTTTTTTGGCTGACACAACCTTATTTATGAACGGATCCGCAATGTTTTTGCTAATAAGTGTTTCTATTTAACTAATAAATTGGAATATTTATTCAATTTTTCGGATATCTCAGGGGAAATTGGTTCAAAAACGGAAAATGTAAAATATTGCAAAAATAAATGATTCAGTTTTTTGGCTGACACAACCTTATTTATGAAGGGATCCGCAATGTTTTTGCTAATAATTGTTTCTATTTAACTAATAAATGAGAATACATATTCAATTTTTTTGATATCTCGGGGGAAATTGGTTCAAAAACGGAAAATGTAAAATATTGCAAAAATAAATGATTCAGTTTTTTGGCTGACACAACCTTATTTATGAAGGGATCCGCAATGTTTTTGCTAATAATTGTTTCTATTTAACTAATAAATGAGAATACATATTCAATTGTTTCTATTTAACTAATAAATGAGAATAAGTATTCAATTTTTTTTATATCTCGGGGGAAATTGGTTTAAAAACGGAAAATGTAAAATATTGCAAAAATAAATGATTCAGTTTTTTTTGGCTGACACAACCTTATTTATTAACGGATCCGCAATGTTTTTGCTAATAATTGTTTCTATTTAACTAATAAATGGGAATACATATTCAATTTTTTTGATATCTCGGGGGAAATTGGTTCAAAAACGGAAAATGTAAAATAATGCAAAAATAAATGATTCAGTTTTTTTTGGCTGACACAACCTTATTTATGAAGGGATCCGCAATGTTTTTGCTAATAATTGTTTCTATTTAACTAATAAATGAGAATACATATTCATTTTTTTTGATATCTCGGGGGAAATTGGTTCAAAAACGGAAAATGTAAAATATTGCAAAAATAAATGATTCAGTTTTTTGGCTGACACAACCTTATTTATGAAGGGAATCGCAATGTTTTTGCTAATAATTGTTTCTATTTAACTAATAAATGAGAATACATATTCAATTTTTTTGATATCTCGGGGGAAATTGGTTCAAAAACGGAAAATGTAAAATATTGCAAAAATAAATGATTCAGTTTTTTTTGGCTGACACAACCTTATTTATTAACGGATCCGCAATGTTTTTGCTAATAATTGTTTCTATTTAACTAATAAATGAGAATACATATTCAATTTTTTTGATATCTCGGGGGAAATTGGTTCAAAAACGGAAAATGTAAAATATTGCAAAAATAAATGATTCAGTTTTTTTTGGCTGACACAACCTTATTTATGAAGGGATCCGCAATGTTTTTGCTAATAATTGTTTCTATTTAACTAATAAATGGGAATACATATTCAATTTTTTTGATATCTCGGGGGAAATTGGTTCAAAAACGGAAAATGTAAAATATTGCAAAAATAAATGATTCAGTTTTTTGGCTGACACAACCTTATTTATGAAGGGATCCGCAATGTTTTTGCTAATAATTGTTTCTATTTAACTAATAAATGAGAATACATATTCAAGTTTTTTGATATCTTGGGGGAAATTGGTTCAAAAACGGAAAATGTAAAATATTGCAAAAATAAATGATTCAGTTTTTTTTGGCTGACTCAACCTTATTTATGAAGGGATCCGCAATGTTTTTGCTAATAATTGTTTCTATTTAACTAATAAATGGGAATACATATTCAATTTTTTTGATATCTCGGGGGAAATTGGTTCAAAAACGGAAAATGTAAAATATTGCAAAAATAAATGATTCAGTTTTTTGGCTGACACAACCTTATTTATGAAGGGATCCGCAATGTTTTTGCTAATAATTGTTTCTATTTAACTAATAAATGAGAATACATATTCAATTTTTTTGATATCTCAGGGGAAATTGGTTCAAAAACGGAAAATGTAAAATATTGCAAAAATAAATGATTCAGTTTTTTGGCTGACACAACCTTATTTATGAAGGGATCCGCAATGTTTTTGCTAATAATTGTTTCTATTTAACTAATAAATGAGAATACATATTCAATTTTTTTGATATCTCGGGGGAAATTGGTTCAAAAACGGAAAATGTAAAATATTGCAAAAATAAATGATTCTGTTTTTTGGCTGACACAACCTTATTTATGAAGGGATCCGCAATGTTTTTGCTAATAATTGTTTCTATTTAACTAACAAATGAGAATACATATTCAATTTTTTTGATATCTCGGGGGAAATTGGTTCAAAAACGGAATATGTAAAATATTGCAAGAAACTCAACAAACTAGTTTAGCTGTATTTTACATTCTCCGTTCTGATATCCGGAAAATTAAAATTTTATTTCTATTTGATAGTTAAATAGAAACAATTATTAGCAAAAACATTGCGGATCCGTTAATAAATAAGGTTGTGTCAGCCAAAAAAAACTGAATCATTTATTTTTGCAATATTTTACATTTTCCGTTTTTGAACCAATTTCCCCCGAGATATCAAGAAAATTGAATATGTATTCCCATTTATTAGTTAAATAGAAACAATTATTAGCAAAAACATTGCGGATCCGTTAATAAATAAGGTTGTGTCAGCCAAAAAAAACTGAATCATTTATTTTTGCAATATTTTACATTTTCCGTTTTTAAACCAATTTCCCCCGAGAAATCAAAAAAATTGAATATGTATTCCCATTTATTAGTTAAATAGAAACAATTATTAGCAAAAACATTGCGGATCCCTTCATAAATAAGGTTGTGTCAACCAAAAAACTGAATCATTTATTTTTGCAATATTTTACATTTTCCGTTTTTGAACCAATTTCCCCCGAGATATCATAAAAATTAAATATGTATTCCCATTTATTAGTTAAATAGAAACAATTATTAGCAAAAACATTGCGGATCCCTTTATAAATAAGGTTGTGTCAGCCAAAAAACTGAATCATTTATTTTTGCTATATTTTACATTTTCCGTTTTTGAACCAATTTCCCCCGAGATATCAAAAAAATTGAATATGTATTCCCATTTATTAGTTAAATAGAAACAAATATTAGCAAAAACATTGCGGATCCGTTCATAAATAAGGTTGTGTCAGCCAAAAAACTGAATCATTTATTTTTGCAATATTTTACATTTTCCGTTTTTGAACCAATTTCCCCCGAGATATCAAAAAAATTGAATATGTATTCTCATTTATTAGTTAAATAGAAACAATTATTAGCAAAAACATTGCGGATCCCTTCATAAATAAGGTTGTGTCAGCCAAAAAACTGAATCATTTATTTTTGCAATATTTTACATTTTCCGTTTTTGAACCAATTTCCCCCGAGATATCAAAAAAATTGAATATGTATTCTCATTTATTAGTTAAATAGAAACAATTATTAGCAAAAGCATTGCGGATCCGTTAATAAATAAGGTTGTGTCAGCCAAAAAAAACTGAATCATTTATTTTTGCAATATTTTACATTTTCCGTTTTTGAACCAATTTCCCCCGAGATATCAAAAAAATTGAATATGTATTCCCATTTATTAGTTAAATAGAAACAATTATTAGCAAAAACATTGCGGATCCGTTAATAAATAAGGTTGTGTCAGCCAAAAAAATCTGAATCATTTATTTTTGCAATATTTTACATTTTCCGTTTTTGAACCAATTTCCCCCGAGATATCAAAAAAATTGAATATGTATTCTCATTTATTAGTTAAATAGAAACAATTATTAGCAAAAACATTGCGGATCCTTTAATAAATAAGGTTGTGTCAGCCAAAAAAAACTGAATCATTTATTTTTGCAATATTTTACATTTTCCGTTTTTGAACCAATTTCCCCCGAGATATCAAAAAAATTGAATATGTATTCTCATTTATTAGTTAAATAGAAACAATTATTAGCAAAAACATTGCGGATCCCTTCATAAATAAGGTTGTGTCAGCCAAAAAACTGAATCATTTATTTTTGCAATATTTTACATTTTCCGTTTTTGAACCAATTTCCCCCGAGATATCAAAAAAATTGAATATGTATTCCCATTTATTAGTTAAATAGAAACAATTATTAGCAAAAACATTGCGGATCCGTTAATAAATAAGGTTGTGCCAGCCAAAAAAAACTGAATCATTTATTTTTGCAATATTTTACATTTTCCGTTTTTGAACCAATTTCCCCCGAGATATCAAAAAAATTGAATATGTATTCTCATTTATTAGTTAAATAGAAACAATTATTAGCAAAAACATTGCGGATCCGTTCATAAATAAGGTTGTGTCAGCCAAAAAACTGAATCATTTATTTTTGCAATATTTTACATTTTTCGGTTTTAAACTAATTTCTCCCGAGATATCCGGAAAATTAAAATTGTATTCCCATTTGTTAGTTAAATAGAAACAATTATTAGCAAAAACATTGCGGATCCGTTTATAAATAAGGTTGTGTCAGCCAAAAAACTGAATAATTTATTTTTCCTATATTTTACATTTTCCGTTTTTAAACAAATCTTTTTCGGATATCCAGAAGTTTAAGGTTTTATTATTATTGGTTAATTAAATATTTATTAGCTTAAGCAATGGCCATCCAACCTTAAATTAAATTATTAGTCAAATTAATTAGATTTTTGTTTCATAAATAAGTTTATTTCTATTTGTTAAATAATATGATGCAAATATATGTAAAAACGTTTAAAAGCTACATATTATTTTTTATGTAAAAATATTGAACGCTGTTTTAATGTTATATTTATAATTTAATAACACCCATTTATATCTACATATTTTGTTGACAACGCAGTTGTTTTAAATTTATTATTTATTTAATTATTGCTAAATAATACTATTTAGTTAAACAACAGAGCAATTTGTTTAAATTATTAAGTTTTATATTGATCTAAAACAAATATAAGAGCGCCGCTAAATTCCAATACTGGTACGCATGTTAATGATTTAGCTGGGCGATGCTTGAGTGAGAGCGCGGATTCACAAATGTGTTTCTTAAACGAATCCGTAGCCGTAGCTAAGTTCAGCCACGTTTATTTGATTGGCTGATGGGCGATTTTGGCCCCACTGTAAATTTGTGCTAATTATGCGCTCTCCGACGGAAAGTCGCCAAATGATTATGACTGTTCCGCTCTTAAGGTACTTTACAGTTCATTCAAGAAAAATGGAGAAAGATGACTAGGAACAGAAACAGGAGATATAATAGTGAGCAAACATGGCATAACATATGCAGACTTGCGGAAACCGGCAAAACTTCAGATTAAAGGATCTACATTTAAAGGAGATAAGAGAAACAAAAAAGAGGAGTTGTTACTAATAACAAAAGGAAATAAGACCAAAAAAAAAGATGGAGAAAATAAGAAACGGAATGGAGGGTTACAATGTAAGAAAAGCCAACAACGTACTCACAGAACTAGTAATGATCAAAGATATTAGTCCGGAAACTAGCAGGGGAGAAATGTTGGAAAAAATTATGAACAAGGCAAACACAGAAGGAAGTACGATAATGTTCATAAACAAAGGGTATAGAAAAAAACAAACAGCTATAGTCAAGATGGACAAAAAAGCAACAGCAAAGTATGCATCTTTAGAGAAATTAACAGCAAACGAGAGAAAATGTTACAAATGCAGGATGAAAGGAGATGTAGCGGCGGATTGTAAAGGAGAAGATAGATCATTGTTATGCATAAAATGCAGAAAGGAGGGACACTAGGTTGCCGGAATGCAAAAACATAGAATACTGCATAGAATGCAAAACGATAGGACACAGAACGGAAGAGAACAAAGAAAACGAAGAAAACGAAGAAGAATAGGACAACAACCCCAATAACTGGATACAACACGAGGAGTAAATAACAAACCAAATTGTTTAAGTTTATACAAACTAATATAGGGAGAGGAAGAAAGGCACACGATGTACTAATAGAAGAAATCATAATTAAGAAATTATTTTCCAAGAGAGAATCGGTAGAAAAACTAGTAGAACAGTAAAAGAAATAAAGGAGATCATAAAAGAATTGCCTAACAACAAAGCTCCAAGTCCGGACAAATTAAAAACAGTGATTGTTAAAGCAGCTCTAGACGGGAACGAGGTAGAAATAACTCAAATAATCAACAGATGCCCAAAAGAAGGAACTTTCCAGAATGTTGGTAAGAAGCTATCCAAGTATCGATTGAAAAGAAAAAAAAGTAAGAAAAATAAGTAAGCTAAACTAATGAAAAAAGTCATTGTACGGAAAATAAAACAAGAAATAGAAAAAAAAAAAAATAAGACGGGAAAAGAAACAATACGGATTTACCAAGAGAAGAACAACTTTTGGAGCTATAGAAAAAAAAAGCAATAGCAAAAGAAACAAACAGCAAAACACAGAAAAAGACAACACTGTGTAATAATAGCGTTGGACATACAGAACAGTGTGTTATGGAAAGCAATTATAAAAGCGGCAAAGAAAAGACAACTGAACAGAAATACGATCAAGATGATATAGAGCTACTTACAGGATAGAAGCCTAGTGACCAAGAAAGGAATATTCATATTACCAGAGGGGTACCACAGGGTTTAGCACTTGGACCAAAACTATGGAACCTTGTTTATAATAAGTTAGTTTGGATGAGGTTGCCGAATGGCGTGACAATAACGGCATTTGAAGACGACGTAGCACTAGTAAGTAGAGACATAGAAATGAAAATACTAAAAGGAAGATTAGAGCTGGCAATAGATATAGTAAAATTATGGATAAAAAATAAGGTTTTAACGACTAAATAGAGCAATAGAGGAACAGGTAAGATACAGGTAGGAAACTAAGTGATAACCAAAAGAAAAAAAATCAAACATTTTGGAGTGACACTTGAAACAAAGGGATGGAATTAACAGGTTAAAAAAGCGATCCTGAGAACAAAGGAAATAAAGAGAAATCTTGGTAGAGTCATACTAAACAACGGAGGTCCAGAAGAAATAGCTTAAAAGGTAATAGCAGCAAGAAGCAAATTGTTATAAAGAATGGACAAGATAACTTATTCCAGATATAAAAGCGTTGGTAGAGAACACAAATACTGATCAAACATGGAGCTTTTGGAAAATTCTTGCAAAAAATTAAAAAAATTAAGGAAGACAAAAGATGTATATTTTGTCAGGAAATAACACACGATAATGCAGGACACTCTAGTAGAATGCGATGCGTAAGAGGAAGATAGAAAAAAAACTAGAAAGTATACTGGAAAACAAAGTGAATAAAACAACTATAACTAAGAAATGGCTAAGAGTTGAAAATAAATGGAGAGCTCTAAGAAACTTTGCAACAAGAGTACTAACAAAAAAAATGAGAAGTTTGACAATAAAAAAATATAAAAATTAAACAAAATAAAATCCATAGAAGAGAAAGGAGAGAAACGAGATAAGCAAAATGGAAACAATAAAATAAGAAAAAAGATTAAAAAAGAAATAAGAAAGGACAGAACAATTATGCATACCAAGAAATAGAAAAAAACAGAAGAACATTTACAAAAACTACCATACAAAATGAAATTGCAGAGATAAGAAGAAAGAGAAAATAAATGTTAAAAGAATGCAAAATAACAAAAATAACGAAATGATAAATACTCTCAAGGTTTGCGGATAATGCAACTTTTAAGATAGTCAGAATATACCTGGCAACGAGAGGACAGATTTTGTATGAAAATCGGCGAGGCAATAAGCATTCCACATCAAACTAATGCCAAGTCTAGACTAGTTTGACAAGAACATTATAACAGGCTTTACGCAGAAAAAAAAATAACTGGAAAGTATTGCTATGCGTAAGTGATTCTTAAGGGCCACTTGTTAAGGCCTTCACCTCATACGTCTACAAAAAAATAAACAAAAAGTTAGACTGTAGTGCAGGGGTGGCCAACCCGCGGCTCGGGGGCCGCATGCGGCATTTCTTGAAGATTTTCTGGCCCGCGAGATTCAGACTTCTACAAAATATACACTCAAATGCAAAAAAACCGGGCCATTGGGTAATTTTTTGCAAAAAAACTGGTATTTTTTTTTTATAAAACTTTTAGTGTTTTACAATCAAAGAAACCATCAGGATGTAGAAAAAAACAACATATGGTACTACTATCAGTTTATTTAATAAACATTAATAAGCAAAAACGTTAATGTACGTATACACAAAAGAAAATGCATTCCTGCAAAATAAATTTAACAGCGATTAATAAAATAAAATTTTTAGTTGAATATGATTTCAATACTTTGTATTGCTTCTTCAAACCGTAACTATTGCCTGCATACGATGGCTCATGCCACTAATAAGCTCACAAATATCATTTGGTGGAATATTCTGCCATTCTTCCTGAAGTGCCACACGAAGCTCGTTTATTGTGGTTTGTGCAACTGCAAGTCCTCTAATACGCCTGCAAAGCATGTCTCAAACATGTTTTATAGAATTTCCATGCAGGCCAGTTAAAATTTTTTGTTTCAACTGCAACCAAGTATTCTGTGACTCACCTCGCAGAATGCGGTTTCGCGTTATCCTGCATCAGAATAAAGATATCGCTGATAAATGGAGCAAATGGGACTACGTAATTTTCCAAAACTACTTCAATATATCGCTGTGCTGTCAGCGATCCTCTATCAATGCATGACAATCAATTTGGTGCAGGCATCCATTGATATACCTGCCCATACCATCAGGTCTTCATACTCGTTCTTTTCCATCTGGCAAATGTAGGCAGAATTTAGACTTGTCAGTAAACAGTACAGTTCTCCATTGTGCCAATGTCCAGTTTAAATGTTTGCGAGAAAATTGGAGTTTGGTTCCTCGGTGACGTGGGAGTAATTTTGGTCCAGCTGCTGGTCTACAAGATTTTAAGCCAGCTTCTTGTAACTTTCGACGACACACTCACACAAACCTCACGGAGTTGGTTTCTGATCTCCACTGAAGTCACATGACAATTCCGTAAAGTAGTACGAACGATAAATCGGTCATCAATAGCAGTCGTTTTTTGTTTTCTGCCAGATCTTAGCTTCTGAGTATTTCTGCCAGTTTCCTTAAACCGCTCAAGTGCTCTTTGAACGGTTGAAAAACTCACATGAAGGGATCTAGACACATACCGCTGGCTTTTTCCAGCTGCCACAAGAGCAACAACTTTTGTACAATCTTGAGCACTTAGAACCATAATTAACAACCAATCTGCCCTAAGAATGACAGTTAATCAAAAACAAACAACTTAACTCAGTAGCCACCTTGATTCTCTGTGAATAATGTTAAATGAGCAATGAGTAATGAAGAACGCATACCTTTAAATTTTATTTTTGTTTATTAATGTATATTAAATAAACTGATAAGTGTGTTGTTTTTTTTACATCCTGATAGTCTTTTTGATTGTAAAACAAGTTTTATAAAAAAATACCCGGGTTTTTTGCAAAAAAATACCCAATAATTTGTTTTTTTTTGCATATGAGTGTATTTAATTTATAATGCTTAAAGTAGTATTAAAAAAATACATTACTTATATATTCAAAAATTAACTGTAGAACTGCGTCTAGTATTATTATTATTATATTATCTATGTTTACAGTAAAAATAATAGTAAACACAATAATAATAATTTATTATGTTTTAATTTTTTACTACAAAAAATGTCTATAGTGGGTCTAAATCTAATATGTATATAGATATAATTTGATATGCAGCCCGCGGAGTTATAATGCATTACCAAAGTGACCTGGAAGATCATTTGGGTTGGCTACCCTTGCTGTAGTGCTTATTTACCCCACCAAGAATTTGTTATAATTTTTTTTTCTTATTTACAAGCACAAAACTCTGTTCTTCAAGAAGGAAAAAGTCATATATAATTATTTGATGACCAACAATTAGGCAATTTTTTTAGAATGGAACTAACACTTACCTGCTCGAAGATTTGTTATCAACAAATTAAAAGATTCTCATTTTTGCAATTGTTAGAAGTCAGACACTTGGGCGAATGGGTCGGTTACTCTACATCATGATTACCAGTAATTTAAACTGGACAATTAGAAGTTTTTCTTTTTTGAAAATGTTAGAGGAGTAGAAACTGATATCTAATCTCTTGATAAGCAACACTCGGGCGGGTGGTGGGTTTTCCACATTAAGTCATAATTACCATTCAGTAGTTTAAAATAGAGTAATCATTCACATCAAGTCATAATTACTGTTGAATAGTTTAAAATGGAGCAACCATCCATCCATCCAACAGTTTCCTAACAAGTAATTGGAAATATCTTTTTCATTCATATGTTTGAACTCTTTATGTTAGAGAAAGAATTGATAAATTCAATTTTTTAATGACCAATTTTTAAATAAATGGATGGATTACTTCAGATCATGATTACCATTAAGTTAAAGTTTGTTTTAAAAAAACCTGAAAGTTTGTCTTCTTTGCAAGCGTTAGTAATAGAAGAACACTTATGTGGGTCACCCCAAATTATGAATATTGAGTAGTTTGGACTGGATGTTCTCTTATCCGCCCAAAAATTTGTTATAGAAAAAGTAAGTTTTTTTTACAAGCGTTAAAAAGGTTTTTATTTAATAATAACACTTAAGCGGATAGGTAGATTACTCCAGATTTTGATGACTAAAGAGTAGTTAAGCTAGAGTAAAAGCGCACCCGCTCGAGAGTTTTTTTATCAAAGAATTAGAAGTTTTTCCTCTTTGCAAGCGTTAGAAATATTGTTGTCCAAAAAGAAAGGAATAATATGAAACTGTTTAATGATCAACACTTGGGCAAGTTGGTGGGTCACTCACTCACAGATATGGAATTAAACAAACTAAAAATGTTTTTAATATACTTGGTGTTTATTTTATTGTGGAAATTTGGTATGTTTTTTTTTTTCAAATGGAACACTGTATGATTTTATATTTTTTGATTTTAAAATTAGTTTTGAGTATTTTTTGTAAAGATATTTTTTTATAAAATGCATTATTTTTGAGTTCTAAGCAAATTTTAAATAAAAAAGTTTATTACAAACATACACATCAATTCTATGTATTTTTTAACTAATTTGGTAGAAAAGCAAGCATTTCTTCCAAATTTATGTCGATTGAATTCTCGACATCTTTCTAAGATTCAAAAGATGCGTTTCTAGAGTCTCCAGGGATTTACAGTCAATAGAAATCTTGACAGATGAGTCTAAGTCCAGTTCATCTAGACATTTAGTCGAAGTTTCATGCTATTGCAACCGCCTGTGTATTTAAAGTCATAGTTCTGGCATAACATTTTTTTGGTTTCGCCGCTATGAAGTATGAAAGCTAAAAAACTTATATATATTTAAATAACTAATAAATTACAATTCTTCAATACCACACAAGTATTCTTACACTAATTACATACTTACAATTATTTGATGCATTATTCACCGGTTTCAATAATAATACCCGTCAATTAATTATTTTAAGATAGTTAAGCCATTATTTAATAAACATAAATAAAATATTGCAATCTATATTATGTAGCGTGTTCATTTTGCAGTATTAGTTGTTTATTTATAAAATCAATAAAACGTTCTGCAATATTATTAAATTTATTAATAACTAATAAAATAACGTAATTGACTTTTATTATGGGATAGTAAATTGCGATTATTATTATGACATTTTAATTAAAAAACAGTTTTAATTAAAATGTTTATTAAAAAAATGTGAATCAATATATTTATACGAGTTTATTTTATTTTTCAATTGCAACCATAATAAAAAATAACCTGCAGCACCATATATTGCAATATCCATATCCATTACAAACAATAAACAAATAAATTGTGTGTTCTTCCTAAAAAACAAACCAATCATCACTATTAATATAAAATAGCCAAAATATGAAATAACCGAATTTATGAAGTTAAACAAACATAAAAAATTTAATGCAAATACACCAACTAGAATCATTCAACTTGTTTATTAACAAAAATATTCGTCTTTGAACTTTTTATAAACGAAGCTTTAGGCTATATAAAAATTTAAATAAAACGGAAACGCCATGCTTCCATGCCGGGAGGTTTGTCATAAATACGGTTAATACATACAAATCTTGTGCTTTCGGATTATTTCTGGCGAGAATAAAGATTACGCATAGCCCTCTTTTCAACGGCATTTTGGGGGGAAACAGGAAGTAGGTATGACAGGTTATATTCATCCCTCATCAAAGTCTAAAATGGCTTTGCAAGTTATGGAACAGTTTTGAAATGTTCTTAATGCAAAGTGCGATGTTTATTATGTTAGTTGGTGCGGAAGATGAAATGTATCGAAATATTGTTGAAATCGTTTATAGATAAAATGGTTTGTAAAGCTTTTAAAGATGTTTTTCAGTACGTTTTTTGTTTTATTAGAAAATTGATAAAATATGTTCACATATACTTAACAGAATAAATTTCTATACATTTTTTAATATCAACGTTAGTATAAACTGTTTGCTTCAATAACTGCATTAATTGAGCTATAGCTCAAAAAAATATTTATATTTAGCTCAGTGATAGAACGTTAGTTTAGCGAGTTAGCAGTTTGGAGTTTGATTCCTGAAAAAAGACTAATTAAAAACTTGCTCAATATAATAATCATCAAAATGTCATCAGTTCTCTACAAACTAGTTATAAGACTTCTGGGGCGATGTAAAATAGGTGTAAAACGCACAAATAGTTATTTAGGTTAGACAAAAAAATAGATTATTTAAAACTAAATGTTAATTTTCTGTAATTGCATTTTTTTAAACAAAAACAAATTATGCTAACCACTGTGATTTTCAATTTAATTGTTTCACCGACTATCCGCACTATACAATTTTAACGCATTTTATTTCACAGATGCCATAGAGGATGGCCATAGCCAAAACATCTCCATATTCAGAACTCAAGTTTTGTGTAACTAGATAGTAATCTCGAACCAGCATCCAACTTTTTTGCGACCTTTTCCCGATCTAATGTCGATTTAATTCCAAAACTCAATTCTAGCTTAAAACACATTCCTACTGTTTAAGGAATCAAGCTAAAAAATTCCACATTAACAAACTCCAATCTTTTGTTTTGTTTCTAAGACAGATGTTTTAGGTGTTACTTGTGTTACCACTTTATAAATAATCATCAATATGGTTGCGACGGGTACTATGTGGTACTCCATATTTAATAAGTAAATAAAACAACCACTATGTTGTTTATTGTTGCAAAATTATTATAGGAATGTTTATAAATTTCGGCGGCTTCTAAAAGAGTAAGCTTAGTACCTTTTGTACAGGTATGTAAAATTTTTAACTGATTAATGTTTGAAAATAAATGATTACAATCTAAAATACTATTTGAAAATGAACTAGAATTTTTATTTAAAATGCGCAATAGTGTTCAGCGTATCTTTTTTCAAAACTACGGCCCGTTTGACCTATGTATAGGCTATTACATTCAGGACATGACATTTTATATACACCAGACATTTTTAAAAAGTCAACTTTATTTTTAGCATTAAAAAGAATGCGATTAGATGATTTTGTTTGCAAAGAATGTAAGCGATTTTGTCTGTGGTTTTACCAAAATAAGTTAAAGTTGAAAATTAATTTTTATTTATATTTGAAAATTTTGTATAAATTTGAATCATTGTGTTTTGTGTACTTTATAGATGCTTTTAAATATGTACAAACAAACACAAATATGTACTACCAACTAAACCTGTTAATTAAAAAATAAAAACGTTTTAGATACTGATTGAGCAAAACATTTTCTAGTTCTATCTGAACTGTGGATCAACTACAATAATTTTGCGCCAAATTATCTGACATTTAATATAAATAAAAAATTAATTTTACTCACCTTGTAGAACGACTACAATATGCTGATAACATCCCAGTAATTCTTCCGGTTTGTTGTGCAAAGCAAATCTATTATGCATTACTTTTAAAATCTAAATCAAGCTGAATTTGCGGTAGTAGCAACTATTTGATAATACCTAAATGATGATTTTTAATTGGCATTTATACAACTAAATTTTTTGTTTCTTGTCAAAGCAAAATAAAAGGCTGATTGAGACGAGACTTATTAGCAACACATAACCAATGCTTGATTCCGTAATTTGCAAATGCTAGCTTGTACACAACTATGTTGCCAGTACTACCACTAAAAAGTCATCATCATGTTTCTCATATTACAAAAAAAAAACATTGACATTGTCTAAGTTAATATGTCAAAAAGTACCACAACAGTTCTGCAAAAAATTTACTTACTTGATTACCCCAAAAATAAACTTTGCAGCATAAAAAATAAATATTATTGTAGGAAGTTTTAGAATAATCATTAATTAATCAAAAAACAGAGCTTTTTTATTATGCCGCATTGCTGCTTATTATGATAAACTTAGACTGTTAACTTTAAACAGAAAAGGAAGACACCACTTAGCAATTTGCTTTTCTACACAAAAAACTTTGCAAGGCTGATTGGCGTAACAGTCTTCGAATGTCATTTAAAATTATTCTTTTACTAAAACCTTTTTAAGTTGTGTTGGAACTGATTTTGTAAGGACTTTGACTAACAAAATACAAAAGTTTTTGGTTTTTTGAGATCTTAAAAACTGATCTTGCAATTCTCATATTAAAAACAACAACAAATAAAAACAACAATACCGGCTGCAAGTCAAGAACCAGCAGAAACTTCTCTTAAAAAAAGTTTTGTAACAATTGCTTTTAACGGGCATTAAAATGCAAAATATTTAAATCTCACAACCTAGCACAGCCCGAAAAACATCTTCAGAAAACTTTTGATTACCTAGATAATATGATGAAAACACATATTACTACAACAAAAAACGCTTTTAACAAATTATCTTTTAAAGTTTTATTCAATTTTAATTACAATTTTAGATAGGTTAAACACTAAATCTATTTATTTTGCAAAAGCAACTTTAATAAGCAGACAACTTTACAAATATTAGTTTACTTATTTTTACAACCTACAGTAACTAAACAAAACTGCAAGATTTTTCCTGAAGACAAAAGCTATTTTTACAACAAGTTAACAAATGCATTTAGCAACCATCAGTGGTTGTCTTGAAATACTGATAAAGTGTGCAAACACAGTATTATGATGATGTTTGCCTCAGTGATGCTCAGAAGATGAAACGTGGTAGAATGTTGATAACACTAGTAGGTGTTAGCTTGGAAACTGTAGTGCTGGCGGATGGTAGCATTGGTTGACAATAGAAAGTTTTTCTAGTTTTGGGTTGCAGGATTAATGTTGTTTTGTTCGGTGTTTGCTGCTTAGGTTTTGTGGTATAAAGTCTAAGTTTTTATCTGATTGTTTAGAAATAGTGTCCAGGTGATGTCGACATTTTGTAGTCTATAGTATAAAAATGTGCACAGAGGTTTAACTGAATCTAGGTGTCACGATGGATTAAAGAGTTTTAAAAACTTGCGGCACGGGTTGTTTGTAATTGCTTTTGGCGGGGGTTGTCTTCTCGACATAACGGTGACACTTATCTAAAAGTCTCAACGTTTTGCGCATACTGATTGCACCTTGCGTTGCAGGATCACAGTGTTCATTTATGTAGGTGGTCAGGTTTCTATTCTAGTAGTGATGGCAATGACAAAGTCAAGTGCACATTTGTGGGCTACGCGTGTTGTTCTAAAGGCTATGTCAGGTTCAATACCAAATGATTTTGGTTGGTTGCTGCCTACGTCTTCTTAAATGTTTGGTTTAAGCGGGGATGGTTTATTTCCAATTCATGTCTTATCCGCTACATTTTGAATGCAAGGAAATTAGTTTGTTGTCTAGGTTAGTCGCTAATAGTGACAACTGTGGTTTTGGTTAGAAATAACATTGTCCGCCGCTTTATATTGATTACTAAGTGTTTTGTTGCTTTCAACAGATAGTTAACTGCTTGATACTTGACGTATTTGGGTGCCAAACAGTCTATAAGTTGCTTTAAATTTGGATCGGCAATTATAACTAGCAACTGTTTTTTATCTTTACGTGTTTCATGACGGTTCTTCTTCTTTTTTGTTTTTTTCTGTCTATATTATTTAAAGCCCCGAGTTAAAAGTTATTAGTTAAGAAACTGTTTCTGAAGATAGCTGCAGAACCATGATCGAAAGCGGTTAGGCAATTTTTGATAAAAGAGTTTGGTGTATCGGATAAAGTTGGTAAATGCGTAGACATTTTTGTATATCAAAACAATTTTCAGATGCTTCTACCACTTAGGAGAAGTTACCAGAAGTAAATTATTTAATTTATACATCTTGTTTCAAACTAAAACCTATCACTAATCCTTGCTTGGCAAGAAAAAATAAAAAAGAAACTATTGCAGCAAAAACAGCTTTATACCTATTACTTATAGTGTCAAATAAAATAAAAATAAAAACTGGCTAATTTAGTTACCACTATTGGACGCAGACCTAAAACTTTATGGGGCAGCACCAAGATAATTGTAACTTGCCCAAGACTTAGATGACAATTTTTGACTTTTGGACATGACTTTAATGTAAACCAAACCTGGTTTTACCACGTGATCCATTTCTAGACATAATTTCTTAGAAAGATTGATTTTTATTTTTTTATGCAAGTGCAAGACATTAGCTGTAATGGGCCAAAATAAATTGTTTTAAGACCTTATTTCTTAAAGAGTATATCCGACTACTTTTGTCAATACTTGGTAGTATCTAGAATTACTAATCTACCGGCCGCGATAGATTAAAATTTATTTTTGGACATGTAACAACCAAGAAGTTGACGTACTTGGGTGCTAAATTGTCTATAAATTGCGCCTGAAAATTGAACCGGCAATGATACCCAAGTGAGTCATTGGTTGTCTTTTTGGTTGTCCTTTTCAACATCATTGGAACGATTTCCAGATGCTTTTACAACTTAGGAGATGTTTCCAGAAGCCAAGGGTTACCGGTTTTCCTTTTAAAGTGGAAGAAAGAAGAGCCAGATAAGGTTTGTAACAAGGGTTGCCACGTAGAATATTGATACAAATCGGAGTTTAATAAATCTCTGTCCGGGTTTAGGGCTTTCCCATGATTGGTTATGGAGGTATGTAAAAAGGTATTATATCCTCCAGGGTTTGGGGTTTTTCCTTGAATGGCTATGGAGGTATGTTGTAAATAAACCAGGAGCGGAGCTAGTGCTCCCGGTGTCATCGAGGTAAACGTGGAGGTCCAGTTAGCATAGACCTGAGGCTGGTTGTCGTAGTGCGGTATCCGTCTGAAGCGTACATTGTATCGTAAGAGAAGTCCTGGGTTGTAGCGTGAGTCGGCATTATCTCCGTACAATGTCCGTGAGGCATAGCGAGTGTTGGCATAAAAAAATTTTGGTAAGGCAACTTGTTGGTTTGGCGTCTCATAGCTAGCTTTAAGATTATTGTGACGGTTTAATTCCAGTCAGGAGCAGCTAGAGGTTGCGTAGGTATCAATTGACTGACTGGAAATGGCGCCGCCTGGTAGCCGTAACAATTCCTTCCTATTGATGGAGAATACGACTGCTAGCGTTGTCGTTTGGAGAAGTGGTTTGTTTGTCGTGGAAGCGGGTCTAAGGTTGTTAATATGCAGTTTGCATGGTGGTTGGTATGGCAAACCTTTGATCCAATAACAGTGACTGCCTGCGGCTGTTATTAGCCTCTCCAGGTTGATAAATCCTGGTTGCGTTTTTTTGTTGTGGGTAGCATTGTCGTCGGTAGGTTGCTTGGCGTTGTCTTGCCTTTTGCAGCCTTCTTTCCGGGTTTTTGTAGTTTCTGTCGTGGTTAGGTTTATCACAGTTTCTTGGTTGCTTTAAAGCTTGCTCCAGCAACAATTGACTTGGACTTTGTCCGGTGGCGGCGTTGTTTTGCCGGTTGTTTTGTGGAAAACGGCCAGGGCAATAACTTTGTCTCATTGTTTGTGCGGGTTTTGTTCCAGCAACGCTCTCACGCTTTTTTTTAAATTCCGTTTGTCTTTGTTTAACAAGGTTGGCTTGCGGGTGTTACGTGACCGTTGTCTGCTGCACGCATTTGCACTTTCTCACCATGTTTTCAAATGTTTTACTCGTGAATTGGGTTCCGTTGTCCGATAAAATAACTCTAAGATATTTGTACCTGTGGAATATCTTCTCCTCAAGCAATTTTGTTGTTACTTTGCTGGTTTGGCCGGTACATGTATTGCTTCTACCCAGCGGCTGCTCATATCCAAACGGTAAGTGCCAGTTTGTTCTCTGACCTGGTGGCGTCAAATAGACCAATATAGTCAATGGCTATTTTTTTTCAAGGTGCGCTTAGTGAGTGCGACTGTAGTGGATTTCCAGGTCTAACGTGGTCTGTTTTAATTCGGGCGCACACTACACAACCTTGGATAAACATCCGCATATCTCGTCGGACGCGTGGCCAATGAACAACAAGGTTTTGTCTCTGCCGGGGTGCCCAGTGATGTTGCTGGAGTGGTATTTTTTCAATACCTCCTGTTGGGCTGCGGGGGTACGACTAGCTGGTTATGTCTTGCCAGTGTCCGTAGGAGCTCTCCCGCTTTGCCAAACTTCTTCCCTAACTCAATCTTGTCTGGGGTATCGGGGTCATCTAACGTGGCATGCCGCATTATTTTCTGCGTTTGGGCTTGTCTTTTTTGCTTTCTGGAGGCAACAACTCTCTTCTATACCCTTTGTCCACTATTTTTAAAGGGTACGCATATTTTGAAAGTGCATCGGGCAAGTGGTTGACGGACCCAGGGGTGTGTTCTACCTTAAATGAAAATTCCTGTAGCAAATTATCTATTGAACATAGCGTTAGCATCCATAGACTTGTCCAGCCATACTAAAAGTTTTTTGTTGGTTTTCAAGATAAAAATAATAATAATCCTCTAAATGGGCCCTGTATTTTTTGATTGCCCATTATATAGCCATACATTCAAGCTCGTTTGAATAAAACTTGGTCTGGCGTTCTGTGAGCCAAGCGTTGGCGTAAAAAATTACGTGTCTTATTTTACCCTCTTCTTGGTATACGACGGCGCCTAACCCAGCGTTACACGCATCGGTCTGTAACAGAAATTGCAAATCAGGTCTGGGACAAGCAAGTTTCATTGGCCGGCTAAGTAGCTCTTTTACTTCCTGGAATGCTTTATAGGCGATTTTGGTCCAGCAGTAGGGTTTTTTTGGTTTTTGTAGGTCCATCAGTGGCTCCGCAATCTTTGAGAAATTTGGCAATACTAGCAATTCCCAGAAAACTTTAGAGCTGTTTCCGGGTTTTGAAAACTTCAAAATTTTTAATGAGCTCTAGGTAATGCTGTAGTGGTATATTTTTGTCAGCTGTAATCTGGTGCTCAAAATATTTGATAAATTTCCGACCAAACTTGCACTTGGACAGTTTGCACTTGAGCCCGTGCTCTTCTAGTCTTTTCACTACGAACCGTAGGTGGTCTAGAAAGTCGTCGTGATTGTCCGAGTACACTAAAATGTTTTCAAGGTATACTAGCACAAACCGACTTAATAGTCCGGCTAGAACTTGCTACATTAGTTTCTGAAAAATGGCAGGGACGTTCTTAAGCCCAAACGGCATCTCCAAAACTGATACGTGCCGCCGTCAAAGGCCGCAAACGTGGTGTAGTGTTTATGGGTATTTTCTGTGGGGATCTGCCAATATCCCGCTTTGAAATCTATTTTTATAAACACTCGCGCCGCGCCAAAGTCTTTATTAAATTTTGTGGATTTTTGGAAGAAGGCGACCTCATCCTTAGTTGCCGCGTTTAGTTTCCGGTAGTCTATGCAGAAGCGCGGTGATCCGTTTTTTGTTCAATAGTTTTGCTGGCAAGCATGTTCTCGATTTGTTTGTAGATGATAGATTTCATTGCTGCGTTGTACAAATAACGCGGAGATTGCGCCGGAGTAAAGCTTTTTAGTTCTATTTTGTGGGGCACTGTTTGCGTGGTGGTTGGAATGATGCTGTCGAAGAAAACCGCACTAAACTTGTTCAACAGTTTTTCTAGTCGGTGCGGTTCTGGAAATGCATGTCCCCAATGAGCGGTTGTCTCATTGTTTATTTGCAACCAGTACGCAGTAGCGCGGCAACGTTTCTTAAAACGCAAGCATTTCCTAAACCAGGATCCATGCTCACGTTGTTTTGTATAAGCCAGGGGTTTTCCAATATCACTTCTTCTCCCAATTGAGGTGCTACCAGAAATTGCATTTCTTGCGTTGTTTCCCTAATGTCGACACTTGCGATGAGTTTGCCGTCGATTTTCAGGGCGCTGGAGTCTGTTCGGCTGATTTTGTAGGTTTCGGGTTCAAAACCCAATAGCTTAAACAGCGTAAAATTTTGACTGGCTCCGCTGTCAATTAAGGCTTGCCTTTGTTTTCTTCCAACATGTATTTTCAACCTTGGGAAAGGGTCATAGTTTCCTGTAACGTTATTGCTCTTGCTGATATGGATGAGTGTGCAGCTGTGTGCAGGCCAAGACGGAGTTTACTTCTTCTCTCATTCTCCGGCCCTGTTGGCGTTTTCCTGACAAATATTGTTCTGTTTGGCAAGCTGTGGTGGTTTGCAAAACTCTTTTACAAACTTCCTTCGGTTCATGGTGTAGTGCGGTCTCGTTGGTAGTTGGCGTTTATTCATAAAATATTCTAATCTCTGATGGTTGAGCTTTGGTTGACTTTCAAGGTTGACCATATCGTAATGTAGTTGTTTGCCAAGTTTGCCATTGCTGCGTCATATCCGTAGTCAAGGTTTGGTTTAGTTCCGTAACTGGCCAGATACGACATCTGCGGCTGTTCTCAGTTTCTTCTGGCTTGTTACAAGTATTGTGGGTATATTGATTTAGGTATCTTTGTCTGAGTGTCCAGTCTGAGCTATATTGATCTTCTTTCATTTCTTTCTTTTCAGAGTATTGTGTTGATCAAGCGCGTTGTTTCTGATGCTGCCCTTTAGTTGGGCTCTATTTGTTACCGGTTTCTCCTTAAAGTGGAAGAGAAGAAGACCAAACAAGGTTGTGACGAGAGTTTCCACGTAGAATATTGATGTAATTTGTAATTTGTTTTGTAGCTAAGCTTTAAGATTACTGTGACGGTTTAATTTCAGTCAGGATTAACGAGAGGTTGCGTATGTAACAATTGACTAACTAAAATTTTTTTTTTGTGGCTTGGGAGGAGAATCTTTTAAAGATTGAAAGTGTCGGATTCACCCACACAGGACAGGCGCCTACCGCCTAAACTCCCCTCCGGTGATATGCCTGAAAGTTTGAGACCTTAAGCTCATAAACTTTCTGTTGATAGTTATTAGACAAAAAACAGTGTCAAAAAAGAGGGGACATATGCGCCTTATAGGCTGAGGGAAAAAGAAAGGAATTTTAGGAAATGTTAACCGATTGATTAACTGGACGCTTGTGTCGCAAAATTTTCTTATCTGGCTCGGTTGGAATAAACCGCGAGATTGTCAAAATACTTTGCGGCCAAAGCTTAGATATGTCTGCGTAGTGGTGGGACCCTGAGATCGCTTTGAATATCGTCATTTCGGACAAACCATGGAGCTCGAGCCTTGGAACAATTCTAACCTATCTAGATGCGTATTTGCGGCGGTTCCCTAGACGGGACACGCGTACTTTATTATGGGTCTGATGGTAGACGTGTATAACCGGACTTTATTTCGGAGAGAGAGAGAGAGACCACTGTTCTGCCGCAGCATCGGAACCAGAAGATTTTTAGCTAATTTAGCCTTATCGAGAATTGCGTGAGCCCCTTGTTAAAGGTAATCCCCAGATACTTAGCAGAATTAGACCACGGTATGGAAACGTCGTTGAGACAGACGTTAAAGAGGTGCGTTCCGTCGCCGAGTGAAGAAAACGGCTTTGCTTTTCTCCGGATTGACCTTTACTAGCCAGTCATCTAAGCATTCCAGATCGTCGGTGGCTTTTTGTAGCTTAGAGGTGATCACCAGAGGTGACCTTGACAAGTACAAGAGCGCTGTATCGTCTGCGTATTGTGCCATTTTAACCCCGTGCTTCGATCCCGAAAGCATGTCCGCATCGAAGAGATTAAAAACAACCGGAGAGAGAATAGAGCTTTGATGGACCTCTGCCGTAATATTTTGCGTGGTTGAAACGTGTTTTTGAATTCTAACAGCCAAGGTTCTACGGTTTAGATATGAGGCTTTATCAGCTTTATAAGAAGTAGAGGAAATTTTTTACTGTAAAGTTTGTAGAAAAGACCCTTATGCCAGATTTTGTCAAAGGCTAATTCCACGTCAAAAAGGACCCTGGGGCTTTTTTCAACTTAACACCTTCCACAATGAAATCACCCGATTTAACTGGTAGACTGAAGAATGTTACCAACAAAATTAGTGCTGATGCGATAGAAGTAAATTATTCAAATTAACGTAATCCTGAATAATATCTAAGATAGCTTTTTCTATGACCTTTCTCAAGGTGCATAGTCTTTTGGGATGTTAATGACAATTGAGCTTTTTCAAACCGTAGGAAAATGCTCACTGCAAAGGATCGCATTAGCAATATTGGTAAGAACTATTATCGCTTTGTGCAAAAACCATTTTAGCGCTCTATTAGGAATTCCGTCAAAGCTTGCAACAGACCGGATTTTGCATCTTTTTATAATCTCTTGTATTCGAGACTGTCTCACGCTTTGCAGCGGCGCGTCGTCGTCAGCGGCATTCAGGGTTCTCCTAACTACATTTTCAACCTTTTCGACGTGTTCCGAGTCCAAACAATTGTTTGGGGAGCATTTAAGTTCCAGGCTGTCAGCAAATGCTATGGCCTTTCCCTCAAGCGAGTATTGTACTCCATTTTTGCTATGAATGGCTGGAATGGGGACTGGCCTGTTCCTTAAGGATTTAGAGACCCTCCACATTGGATGATCGTTCTCCGTGAAGAATTTCAAGGTATTTCTCCAGCACAATTCTTTGTATGGTTTTTTTCACCTCACCATAAAGAGAGTTTAATGTCAAGCGATCTAAAAGGTTGCGGTGCCGCTGCCAAAGGTGCGTGGCGGCCGTCTACGGATTAAATCTTTCACGTCCCGAGATAGTCCGAGAGGATTATCCACACAAACCTGATAGGTTTTAGAGGCTTTTTCCAAAGTCTGCTAGATTTGGCGCGTAAAAAGTTTGGCGGCTCTATCAATGTCCGCGGCCGTTCTCACCGGAGTCACCCCCTTCCGAAAAGATATAGAAAGACCGGGAAGTGGTCGGAACTCATATCGTTGACTACTCGGATGGTGTAATCAAGGTTGACGTTTCTGAATACCGCCACATCAAGAACGTCCTCTTGATGCCCTGCGCTATGATAGAAGGTGGGTTTTTCTGGACCCACTACTTGTAACCCATTTTGCTCCGTCCGATCTTTGACGTTTGTCCGTGTTGGTTTACGTGGAATGTAAATAACGCACAACAAGTATACAACACGAACAAGGAATGCTTTATTAAACTAGTATAAATTGTAATAACTACGAGAATGAGTAAAAAGAAAAAGAAACACGTGTTGACGCTGTAACAGTCGACCGGCAAGGGAGAGAGTCTTCTCGGAGCGGTGCGTGACGGTCCTCAGGGTTATGCTGCCCTCTAACGTCAATGAATTGGCGGGTAATTCAAACTATTTAGAACACTTAAATTGCTGCAATTCAACACCCCTCCTCAATTTAATGGTTCCCAAAAAAAATGTAAACTAAAAAAACAAACTCATATTAGTACATGAACAATTACAAACATGATCCCTAAATCACGCACAATAAATTTCGTAGCTTGACAAATTGAGTATTTGGCAAACCTTTTGTTAATATGTCTGCAATTTGATCCTCTGATCGAGTATACTTGACGTCTATAGTTCCCTTTGAGTAAAGATCACGTATAAAATTATATTTTATGTCGATGTGTTTCAAACGACGATGTTCCCATCGTTGAAGAAGATGAATGCACGATTGATTATCTTCATGTATCTGTATCGGTAGTTTGAAGCTAATTCGTAGATCAGTGAGTAAATTTTTCATCCATAGGAGTTCAGAAGTTGCGGTTGCCAGGGCTACATATTCGGCTTCTGTTGAAGAAAGAGAAACACACGTTTGTCTTTTAGTGGCCCAAGAGACTGTGTTTCCGTATACTTGAAGTAGGTAACCCGAAGTTGACTTTCGATCTACCTCACCTCCCCAATCCGCATCAGCGTATCCAACCAAGACTTCTTCTCTTCCTTTACGATAACACAGCTTAAGATCGAGTGTTCCTTGAATATACCTTAGAACGCGTTTTAATTGCTTCCAAAGTGCTTCTGATGGGTTGTTCTGCTGTCTGCTTAGGTGATTGACCGTAGCGCTCAGATCAGGTCTTGTAGCTAACATTATGTACATTAGGCATCCTAACAGTTCGCGACAAGGTTTAGTTGTGACTATTTCCAAGGATTCTGTGTTAAATGCACGATTGACTTCCATCGGTGTACTAATTGGTTTACAGTCTTGCATGTTAAATCTTCTTAGCAAGTTGCGTAGATATGTTGATTGGCTGAGATGAATTTCCCCATTTTTCCTAAAGATGTTGATACCCAAAAAGGTTTGCGGTTCTCCCATATCCTTCATGTGGAATCTTTTTGCTATTTTAAGTTTAACTTCAGCGATTTTCAACTTATCGTTTCCTGCAATTAGCATATCGTCAACGTAGAGTAGAAGGTATGTTTTAATGCCTTCAGTTATACTTATGTATAAACATTTGTCCACATTTGATTGTTTCATTCCTAATTCTTTGACAAATTCGTCGAATGTTTCGTTCCATGCCCTGGGGGCTTGTTTTAATCCATATAAGGTTTTATTTAATTTGCATACCTGCTCGTTTCTGGTTTTCAAACCTTCAGGAATCTTCATGTATATTTCTTCCTTGAGTTTTCCATGAAGAAAGGCATTCTTAACGTCCATCTGTTGAACAACTAAATCCTCCTGGTTTATTAGAGATAACATTGTTCTTAGAGTTCCATAACGTGCTACCGGCGCGTATGTCTCTTCATAGTCATATCCCTTTCTCTGTGAGCAGCCTTTAATTACGAGTCTAGCCTTATTTTTATTTATTTATGCTTTTTACGGCTATTTTACATCGCCACAGTAAGTCTACGACTTGTTTAAAGTGGTTTGATGGGACCAACAGCTTAAAACGTGACTTCCGAACCACGCTGGTGGATAAAGAGCAAGTTATCATTTCAGTCATATTTCGGGGATCGAACCCCGGACTGCTCGCATGATATGCAAGTGCTCTACCATTGAGCTATCACACCATATCTTTCAATATCTCCATTTATGTCTCGCTTGAGTTTGAAGACCCATTTACAGTCTATAGACTTCTTGTTTGGTGGTAATGTCGTATATGTCCAGGTTTCATTTTCTATTAATGATTCCAGTTCCTCTTTTACAGCTTGTTTCCAACGTTCTTTATCCTTATGCTTCTCTACATCGGAAAAACTTTCAGGTACGTCTTCCACGAATGTTTCAGCATTTAATGCCAAAACAGCATAGTCCGTTAAGTGACTTGGCTTTCTTACGGTCCTTTTACTTCGTCGAGGTGTTTCCGTTATGTCTGGGATTTGCTCTTCTACTTCGTCATCGGATTCGCTTTCTTGACTGTCTTCCTCTTCCTTTTCCACTTCCACAATTTTGTCATTTTGTTCTTCCATAACAGGGATCCAGTCATCACTGTAAGTTCCGTCAAAAACGAAATTGTCTTCATTGAAGATTACATTCCTGCCCGTAATAATTTTTCTTTGTTCCGGACACCACAGTTTATAACCATTCGGACAATAACCGGTGAAATAACATCTGAGAGATTTGCTTTCAAACTTTCCTTTCCTCAGTTCCTTAGGTATAAGTAAGAATGCTGTACACCCAAATACTCTCAGTTTATTCAAACTGGGTTTTTCGTTGAACCATTTGGTTGCTGGCACCCCTCCTTTCAGTGCCGATGTAGGACTACGATTTATTAGATACACTGCCGTGCGGACGGCTTCTGTCCAAAATGTGTTCCCTAGTTTGGATTGAAGTATCATACAACGAGCCTTTTCTATAATGGTACGATTCATTCGCTCCGCGACTCCGTTTTGTTGAGGTGTATACCGAATTGTGAAGTCATACTGCACACCCTTTTCAATAAAGAAATCTTTTATTTGAGTTGACATGTACTCACGTCCATTGTCGCATCTGAATCTACTTATTTTCAAGTTAAAATGAGCCGAAACCATCGCGTAATACATTTTAAAATAATGCAACACTTCCGATTTTGATTCGAGCGCATATACCACTGTAAAGTGTGTGTAATCATCAATTAAAGTAAGACTATATTTCTTACCATCAAAAGATTCGGGCGTAATTGGTCCAAACAAATCGCTATGAATTAGTTGCAGCGGTCTGTTAGCACGAGTCCGACTTTTGTTATGTGGTAGCTGTGCCTGCTTTCCTTCAATACAATTTAAACACTTTTCTGTTGGCAAATTTGACATATCCAGATTCATTCCATCTACTTGAAGTTGTAACTTCTTGATACTCTCATAATTCAAATGTCCTAACCTTTGATGCCATAATTTAATATTTGTATCTGAATTGTTACTAGTTAGCATGGCTGTACTTTGATTAAGGTTCAAAACATATAATTGAGTATTATCTCGTTTTGCTATTGCAATCACACGATTTCCCCTTTGAATTAACCCTTGTGAGTTTTCAAAAATTATTCGATAGCCATTCATTTCTAATTTCCTCACCGAAAGCAAGTTATTAATGAGTCCCGGTACTGACAAAATATTTTTAATTACTATTTTAACTTCCTTTCCGTTTACATAACTAGATACAGTAAGTTCGCCACATATTAAAGCTTGCAAGTACGAACCTGACTTAGCGACTTTGATGTTCATGGGTTTTTCCAATTTCCTTACATTGTCCAATTGTACATCACCACTAACTAAATGATCGGTTGCTCCAGAATCTAGGATCCATTTTCCGTCGTCTGATGAGTTATTTCCCTTGAATGCGACAAAGCTGACATTGTTTTCTTCATCATTTGCACCATCTTGTTGATTATTGGCTACATTTGCAGATTTATTTTTCGTTCCAGGATTCTCTGGTAGTTTGGCAAAACATTCTGACCGTTTATGTCCTACTCTACCACACCTATAACACTTAAACTTAGATTGAGCATTGTTTTTACGACTTGAATTTTCATTTTTATTTGACGAGTTCTGTCCTGTAGTGAATGCTGTCGGGGGTACGGTGTTACTGGTTTTCCTGTTAGCACCTTTCCGTTTTGATTCCTCATCTAAGAGCCTATTTTTCACAAAGCTCACTTTTAAATCGTTTATTGACAACGTCTCTTAGTATTAGCTGCGATTTACATTTCCGATCGCGCTTTCCTAACGTTTCCAGGGTCACCTCCTTAGCAGTCTTTTGTTGCGCCGTGTCGGTAGCTAGAAATTCCACCATGTCGGTGTACGGCTTTTCCACAAACGACAACAAGTCCATCTCGTTCAGCAGCGTCTCCATTCTGAACTTCCAATTGCTAAAATTCGTTCCGTCGAACAGGGGAATGCGATATTTATCCGCGTCCTGTGCCATTTCCGCACCCGTTTATTAATACCGCGATAGGAGCGTCACACGAATCTACTTCTCGGACGATCAGCCCCTCTCAGTGCCCCTTTCACAGAAAAAAAGGAAAAAACAAAACTCACACGTGTCCGCGTGCACACTGTAACGTTAAATACACTTACGGGTATACTGGGCCCATAACCTGTTGGTTTACGTGGAATGTAAATAACGCACAACAAGTATACAACACGAACAAGGAATGCTTTATTAAACTAGTATAAATTGTAATAACTACGAGAATGAGTAAAAAGAAAAAGAAACACGTGTTGACGCTGTAACAGTCGACCGGCAAGAGAGAGAGTCTTCTCGGAGCGGTGCGTGACGGTCCTCAGGGTTATGCTGCCCTCTAACGTCAATGAATTGGCGGGTAATTCAAACTATTTAGAACACTTAAATTGCTGCAATTCAACAGTCCGTAAACTATTCCACGCCGGGTGTTTACAGTTGAAGTTTCCAGCAATCATTGTGGGGAGAGGGTTAGATAAGACCGAATTGAAATACGCCGTTTCGATTCGGTTACTCGGGCTGAGATAGCCAGATGCGATTTTTAATTTCAACAATAGCTGGGGTTTAGTCTCTTTTAGAAAATTTCTAACTAGACCACAAAAAAACATTAACTTTCTTTTTGCTAACACTAAGTGTCGCAATGGGCCGAGATTACTTGTTACAGAACGCTATTTTGCTATTGAAATTATTTTTGTTAAACCAAAATCTGTTTCCAGACGTCTAAAACGGGAAAGGTACTTTCAACAACTTTTGCTTAGACCTCCCATCTTCAGGTTTTAATTCTAGCCTAGACGGCAGTATAGTCCAAAATCTTAACAAAGCAAGTACACTAGCAAACAATCAAACAGATTAAAAAACCTACATTGTTACAGAATTCAATACAAATCAGTAGCAAATTAAAGATAAAACTGAAAATAGTTTGTAGAATTAGTTTGAAGTGGGATTGCTTATATACGTTAGAATTGTGGATTTTTAGAAAAGTATAGAACAGAATATTAATGTAAAAAATGTTAAAAAGATTAAAAGGAGATTGTTTATTGAAGAATGCTATTAAAAATATAAGTACAAAAGAAATGCAAAAATTAAACTAAAATATTTAATAAAATTAATTTATAGTAACATAAAACACATAAAAAACCTAATATAAGACTAAAATATTATAAAATACATAAAACGTAACAATGAAATAAAATTATTAAATAAACTGACTTAAAAGTATTTTGTATGAAATATTTAAAGCAATGTACCGCACCGCAACTTAATTAACGTACTTCTTTGCATATATTTTATTGTGGTTTGCCAGCGAAACGTGTATATGCACCCTCTGTACATAATGTTTCTCTATAATTATCTTAGCAACTTATTCCGTACTTCTCTGCTAAATTTTAAACTAAATATGACCGACCACCTTTGATGAATTAAACCGGCATTTACAAAAAGTTTCCGAGTTGAATAAGTTTATTTAAATATTTGATAAATAATATGAAACCCCAGTAATTTCCTTTTGAGACTCTTGCAATTTACACACATGCATTCGGAATATCCGACTTGGATTTTAGATTCTCTTTGAATTGCATCAGAGAGCGTCATAGCTCGAGGGAAGATATTTCAAATGGAGTATACGGAACGTGCATTCCGTCGGTATGCAGCTTATACTATGCAAACATAGAATTTATTCCTGTTGAAAAAACAATTAGTGAGACCCTGTAGTAGAACGCGACTACTTAATGATGACACTAATTGAAGTACAAGCTGCAATCTGACGGATGCGCTACGGGAGCGACATTTTGTTCTGATTTTGATTAGAAATTTAATTGCTTTCCTATAGTTTGGTATTGTAATATTACATCATAAAATATGCGGAAGATACGGAATTGAATTTTGTTATTGAAGCGTACGTTCAGCTACACAGGAAATTAAAGTTTCTGTATGGATTTATATTTATTTTTGTTTCGTGTGCTTATCTGAATACATAGATTTGATTGAATAGCTATATGTTATATGGTTAACATAACAGAAAATTCTTGTGAATCAGCACTTATGTTTTATTCATGTACAAATGAATAATATTCGCCTTTGCAGTGCATATGTAAACGCAATGATTCTTGCAAGTAAACTGCATGTTTCGTTGAGCGATAAAACTGCATAATAAATGGAAACCGAGAATTTCCACGTAGATAAGATTTGATGTATACATATTTTAGTTATATTTTATGTTTTAATTTAATATTTTGAAATTTTATCTTGCGATTATTCAATGTTTTAAGGAATATTATGAAACTTTATATTATGTTTTTTGCTATTTAATTATTGAGTTTTCAAGTCAGGTAGAATAGTGGATGCTCCGGTACGTATATTTTTTCTTTTAGGAAACGCCAGAGCTAGTTCTTAGAACGAAACCAATTATTCTAAATGTCTATTCCGAAAATACTTATGTCCGTCAAAACATCTTACATAAAATATATTATATAATAGTTCAAAAGTCACTTAATAAATATATTTATTTAATATCTAGTAGGTTTTTGTGTCTCAAAAGCATATGCAATTTAAAATTTGAACATATATTTTTTGTACGTTTCAATTGAGTTATTTAATTCATAAATTGAAAGCATTCAAACTTTCCAGCTTTTAAATTATATTATTTAGATAAAATGTTTGAATATATTTTTACTTAGATATAAATAGAACTGTAACTAATTAATCAATTAATTTTATTCACTGATTTACTTCATTTGCTACGTGAATCACAAATGATTTAATAAAAAATATATGTTTCGTGATGCTGAATATAACTTTTTATCAATTCATCCGAATACAATACGTTCATATCGATCATCAGCATCATACAAAAAAAGTTAATAACATTCGTCTTCATTCAAATGTCAATTTATTTGATTTATTTTTTATCAGTATTAATAACGAATAATATACCGGAATAAAAATCCATCAACAAACAATACTTCTTCGCTTTTCAAAACTTGAAATGAAATGAAGTATAAAAAATCCAATTTACAAATGTAATCTAACATTACATATCAAATAATTAAGATCATTATTAAATCCGTTTTAAATGCTCATCATATTGGAACAATGCACTGCAAAATTAATTGAAAATCATTACATCATCCTGTAATTAGCAGCGTGAATTGTCTGTGTACGATGATTTATTTAAGGGCCAGTATGTATCTGATTTAATGGTGGGCGTGCAGACGTTAATGTATATTATTGATTGATTTGTCTTACTTTAAGGGGCGCGTCTAAAATTGGAGCACTGATTTGTAACAGATCAACAGGTACGGAATAATTGAGGCGTTAATAACAATGAAAGAGAATGAATTTATATATGTGATGATATGAGGGAGTATATACAAAATATTATAAGCAAGCTATTACAAATACTAATAATACTTTTTATTGTTAATGGCAATAAACGTAAGTAATGTTATATTATTAACAATCCAATAACTCATCATTTAAAAGCGTAGATCTCAACCACAATCTAAGTCTACTATTGACTTATCAATTTTTTGCAGGATACTATGTATTGCTTAGTATGGTAAGATGGTTAGTGGTGTCAGATATATGCATTTTGGCAAGCGAATAGTAACAGACGGGAAATTAATGGCGTCACTTTAACCTCCATCTGCAGATTACAAACGTTGCCCTCGTCTTTTAAATGTAAAAAATATAAATATTACTAAAAAATGTATATGCGCGTATCAGCAGAATACATACCGTGTCTCGCAGGATAGATGTAATGGTATAATGAACGCAAAATGTTCGAACTTTGGAATGGCATTTGGGAATCAAGTTCTGCTTAATGTAAAACTAAGACATAGCAAAAATGAATTAATTTAACTTTATACAGGGTGTTTTATAAGCAATTTTGTAAAAATCATCAAAAATAAAATACCTTTAATTTTCAATATACAAAAAAATGTACTAAGAAAACATGTTTAGAATCTAATTTTATGCTCTTAAACTTTTTCAATAAATTAAAGAGATTTTTTATTTAGAAGCGACAAGTGGGCTATGGAAACAATAATGGGTAGACACAAAGGTGCTCGCACTCCTATAGAAAAAAAAACATTAATAACTGTCAAATGTAATCAATATTGAATAAGCTCAGAACAAAAGTATTAAAACAAGCAAAGCAAATATGGTACTAACACTGCGCAAAAAAATGTATATTGTACAATGTTATGGCGTTGGCAGAGAATATTTACTAAAAGAAGTAGTAAGGCAGTTTAATGAAACAATTAAAAAGTCTTTAACTACTGGTTATGTTCTTAACATAAAAAGAAAGATTATGATAAAGAGGATGCTGTGGTTATTATAGCGGGTGACTCAGTTACAGAAAATCCAAAGATGCCACTACGAGACAGATCAGGTATCAGTAATATTAGCAAGTCTGAATTTCAAAGAGTTTATAAAGCAAAAAAAAAAATAGTGCATATAAAGCAAATTTTACACATACCCTTAAAAAAAGAAGATGAAGGACAAATGTTAGATTTTTGTTTAACTATTGAAGAAAAAATGATAAAAGACAGATTTTTTGAAAATCTGATCATGTTTTCTGATAAATCCACATTTACAACAAATGGCGTTGTTTTATCTCAGAATTGGGCTTCTGAAAACCCAAACTTTACAATTTATAATAGAAGACAATATTACAAAAAAGTAAATAAATAGTGTGCTATTTCTTATCACGTTGGAATTATTGGACCTTATTTTATTGAAGGAAGATTAAACCAGTACACTTATTTACAGCTTCTTTAACACGTTGACTGCCGAATATACATAAAAATATGGTTCCTTCTGGCCATTTTTTTTTTTTTGGGAAATTGGTTATCGATAACTGTGACAACAATAAACAATTTATTTTTTTGGCAAAAAACTTTTTTTTTAAACATTTTGAGCTGAGAATCACCATATGATTCACACGGCCCTAATAGTTGATTCTTTCACTAGTAACCGTTGTCTGAGGATGGAACAGTTCACGTGCACAGCTCAAACAGAGCTACAGAGCCTCTTCCAATAGGGTCTGGTTTGAGCAGCCGAGCCCCTGCTAAAGACCAATCGCATGCAGGCTTGCATATGTTCACGTGATTACCAGGTTTTGTTTACATATTTTTAGTGTAGCGTGGTATATAGTACGTGTTAGTAAGATTGAAATAAATCTACATAAAAAACCAGTGTAAGTTTTCTAGTTTTTTAAAAATATGAGTTATAAAAAAGAACAAGAGAGACTATTGCGCTTGTGGCAGGAAACTCTATCATCAGACAAGGATAAAGAGCCGTTTGAAGATTCAGGAGATGAATATGTTCCATGCAGTTCAAGTGAATTTTCTGACGATAAACCAGTTATAAAAAAAAATTGCAGACAAGACAAGTACTTTCACCACATCTGAAGATATACATGATAGCGTATTGGACAGCATAAACAATGTTATTGAAAGACATATGCAAGAAAATGATAACGAACAGTGTAATAATAGTGACGAATTAATGTGGGAGGACGTAAGTGGACAAAATCTAAAAGTGTTTCATTTTACTGAAAATAATGCTGGCGTGAAGGACAAAATACATATAGAATATTGTGATAAAGGACCTTACGAGTTTTTTAAAATATTTTTAACCAATAAAATACTAGAACTGATGGTGACTGAAACAAATATATATGCAACTCAGTGTAAAGCTAGAATTCACGAATGGCATGAGACAGATTGCGAGGAATTTGAATGTTTTATTGGAATACTGATTTGGATGGGTTTATGTCCGCTTCCTTCTATTGAATCATACTAGTCTAAAAATATAATACACGGCAACACTGTCAAAAAACAAATGCCGCAAAATTGATTCCAGCTACTGCTCAAATTATGGCATTTTTATAACAATGAAGTAGTAATAGAAGACAGGTTGCAAAAAATATCTCCTCTAATAAATATGTTGATTACAAATTTTCAAAAAGTTATTGCCCCAAAAGAGCAGGTTTGTATAGATGAAACCTTAGTATCTTTCAGAGGACGTTTGAGTTTTTGTCAGTATATAACAAATAAAAGACATAAATTTGGGATAAAGCTCTACAAACTATGTCTTGAGAACGGTTACACATTCAACTTTCAAGTTTATTGTGGAAAAGATAAAGTGCTAAATAAGTCATTATCCAAACAGTGGACGTACTATCTATACCGACAATTATTATACAAGTATTTCGTTGGCTCATCAGTTGCAAAAGAGAAATACCCATCTAGTAGGAACACTAAGACCCAACAGAAAATTAAATCCAAAACATATAACAGAGAAAAAGCTAAGAAACTGTTGCTCCCGAAAGTAATACAAGCGTGATTATTTAAAAATGAAAGGATAAACGTGACTTACTTTAAGTACAAAATATACTGCTGAACTCAAAAGAATTACTCATTTTAATAAAAATATTAAAAAGCTAACAAGTGTAATAGATTACAACAAACATAAAACTTATATTGATTTATCGGACCAAATGAAAACGTACAATACATCATTGCGTAGAGGAATAAAAAGGTATCGAAAACTGGCAATTGAGTTGATAACAGGTGCTGCTTTGGTGAATGCTCACATTCTACATCAGGAAGTGACAAACGAAAAAATGTCAATTACAAAGTTCAAAGAAGATCTTGTTCTACATCTAACCAAATTGGACATTCATTCCAACTCAAAGGAAAATAAACAGGCCAATTATGTGTTAAAAGACGTAGGCACTAAAAACCGTCGTAGATGCACTGTATGTTATGAAAAACTTGCAAAAGTTGATAGAAAACAAGCGCAATTCAAAACGCCTCAATCAAGGTACAAATGTGTTGGGTTTAAAAAAAATTACTGCTTGAGTTGTTTTTTTGTTGTGCACTCATTTACAAAATAACTGTTTCTTTTATATACTTTTAGCAAATAAATATTTTTGTAATAAATAAAAATAAAAATATTTATATTTAATTAAAAGCGTTATTGCCGATCATCAACTACAAACTTTTCAGGCCATGAGAATCACCAGTCGATTCATTTAGGTGCAGGCCAAATACAGATTCCATAAAAGTTACATTGAATTAAGAATCAAATGGTGGTTTTTTTCGCTCTAAGAACTCGGATTGTCTAAGAATCAACTTTTGATGCTCACGGCTAATATATCAAATTTGCTGAGAGTCATGGTACGCTTTTCATGGCAGTCAACGTGTTAAAGATTATGTGACAAATATTTTGATATTTTAAGAGAAACAATGCATTTTCAACATGATGCCTGCCCTAGCTACTCTACACAAATAGTTAATAAATGGTTAAATTTACATTTGAAAAAAGTTGTATTGCCAGGAATGGACTTATCAATATTAGACTTCTTGTTACAGAATTGCGTCAAGCAGTTGCTTTACGTTAAATCACTTCCAAACGATGCAGAAATATTAAAACTGAAAATTATAAATGCTATAAACTCTATATTATTACAACACATTCAAAACAGTTTTAGGGAATTTAATTAAAGGATCAAAAGATGTGCAGATGTAGGTGGTAATTACATCAAATAAGTATCTAATTAAAAAAAATGTGTTGATTATTGTTTTTGTTGTAACGTTCTAAATAAAATACAATTTATTTAATTAAATAAAAGACTGACATTTTTAATTACTATTTATTTCAGAGATCGTCAAACCGCATGCAAACTGTCCTTCTTTGACTAATTGTGTACAGACGTACTGATGAACGTTTTAAGACCAGAAACAGTTGTCTACATTCACTGGTTACGAAAAACAATTTGCATTTATTATCAATTTAATTAAGTACAATTTTTTATTGTTGTTTTGGATATTTCTAAAAATTGGTATGGTGGTATAAAATTACATTCTAAACATCTTTTCTTAGTAAAACTTTTTCGTATGTTAAAAAATAAAGGTACTTTATTCTTGATAATTTTTACAAAATTGCTTATAAAACACCCTGTATAAGACTGAATCAACTCCAAATGCCATTCATAATTCAATAATGTTGTGTTCATTATACTTCTTCTTAAATTTTGTCCTCGGACACACGGTATATTCCTCAGTATTCCTCAGAGCGAGAGAAGAATAACTGATTTTTTTTTATGGAATTGTGTATTCCGTTGCGTTTTGAGCTGAGCCTCAGAAGGTAAAAATTAATGTGAGGTTTTTGGCTATTGTTTTTCTTTAAAAGCTGCAACAGGAAGTGGAAAGGGTTGCAAGAGTGGCTGAGCTTCCAGAAATTGCGTCTTAAAAATTGGGTAACACCAGGTTATGGCGGAGATTGTTGGAGATACCCTTTAGAGCTTGGGGTCGTGGAGTTTTTGTTCTTAGCCCATCGCAACCTAACAATTATTTTAGTGGTTGACTGTTAATGCAGAATTAAATGTTGAAGCTGCCAGTAGATCTGATTGTGAAATTTTGGCGTAGCGGAACTTTGTAACCAAAAAAGGGTTTCGTTGAGAAAGAAGTCTGCAGCTTACTGTACTTGATTTCTAACCTACATTTGCTAAAAGGTAATATTGGAGGTGAGCAATATGTTACTTCTAGGGAGCACCAGGTGTTAAGTAAAATGACGAGGCAGTTGGCGTGGATATTTATTGCAACTTGTCTATTTTTGGTATCAAAATGCCGTCGACGTAGCTGGATTTGTTGTGACAACTTTGTCTTTGCGTAAAAAATTTGCTGAGAACAGCTGCAAGAGTACCGCGTTAGTTAAGAGCGCATTTGTTGTTGCAGCAGGCTGCAATTCAAAAATTTTGGAACAAATTCTTTTTATGCACTATTGACGCAAGAGAACTTGTAACGTTTTTTTATTATTTTGGGATAAATATTGTAATTTTCCTTTTTTGCTCTGGTTTGAGTTATAATTAGCTAATTATTAATTAACCTTAGTTTTATTATTATTTATAAATTGTTATTATAATTATTTTGTGGTTGGTACAATGTATAGATTGGGGTGCGTAAGGAAGAGTTGCGCGCTGAAGGTCTTTTTTGGTTTGGTTTGGTTTAAATTACCTTATATATATATATATATATATATAAGGTAATTTAATATTTTTGCTGTTTTCGATTTCATTTAATTAATTAATTTGTTTTTTTCTAAATTCTATTTTATTTTTTTAATTAGCCTTCTAGGCTAGGATTATTACATAGTTATATCCCGCTATTTAAAGTAATTGAATCCAATGAGAAATTAAATAAAAAATCACATAGTAAAGTAAAGTAAATTTATTCATGTTTTGTCTTGCAACTTACACATGTCATATAGCATATAGTAAAGAATATAACAAAATACATAAAATTAAGAACATATTATAAAAAAAATGCACATATAAATAATATAAATTAAGTAAAAACAATAAAGTACACAATTACAATTATTAAAAACTTCACAATAAAACAATTAAAAAAAAAAAAATATTAGGATAAGTTGGTCAGACTGCTACTTAAAAACTCGTCAAATAAAAAATGCATACGAGACAAGGAAATTTTTTAATTTTCTTTTGAATTCTATTTTGTTTAACTGTCTAAAAGAAAGTGGCAAAACAATAAAACTTAATAGCTAGATATCTTGTGCCGTCCTTAGCCTTTGCAAGTCTAAATTTTCCAAATACACAAGTTTTCCCTACCACGTGTTTTGTAAGAATGAACTTGTCAGTGCTTCTAATAAACTCCAGACACTCCAGAATATATAAGCAGAGTAATGTCAGTAGCTTAAAATGTTTAAACAAGGGTTTGCAGTCTTCTCTGTAGCCAACACCCGCTACTACTCTTACAGCTCTGCGCTGCAATGCAAACAGACTGTTTCTACATGAAGCGTGACTACAAACCAGTAAACCATAAGTTAGGTGAGACTGCAGTAGAGCATAATATGCAGAAAGTAAGACCTCAGTGGAAACAGATGCACGCAATTTTCTGAGCAAGTAAATATTTTTACAGAGCTTGACTGCCACAGCATCCCCTTGCTTGTCTCATTGCTGAATCTAAATGAATTTTCAAAAACTTAGTTGTTTTTGCAAAATTTACTTTGGTTTTCTCATATTGTTTTAAAGCAAACAACATGTTTACTGTTTAGACACAACTTGTTACTAACAAACCATTTTGCATTACTTCTTCTAAGTGTTGTTTGGTATTTGCCAAAGTCGTATCGTCAGCAAATAATACATCTCTGGAATTCATCACCGGACTAGGAAGGTCATTAATGTAAATTAAAAACAAGAATCTCCCCAAAACTAACTTTTGGGGCACACCGTGGTTTATAAAAAGTTTTTGTGACAAATTTCCAGAGCTGTACACCGCCTGGACACGATTCGACAAATACGAACTAATCATCTGTACACTATCACGGTGAAATTTATAGTGACAGAGTTTTTGAATTAAAACATCATGTGACATACAATCAAAGGCTTTGCTGAGATCAAGAAAGGTTGCCAACGAAAAACATACCGTTTTCAAAGCAATTGATGGTCTCTTCTACAAAAGCAAGTATAGCCAAAGTTGTAGATCGGCCTTTGCAAAATCCGTACTGTTTATTGGTAAAAAGCTTGTTATTTATAAAATGAGTGGTAATTTGCTTTTTAAGTAATTTTTCTATAATTTTGGAAAAAATTGGAATAAGTGAAATAGATATTTAAATCTTGTTTATCACTCTCCTTAAAAATAAGAATGACCTTTGCAACTTTAAGAGCATCTGGATACGTACTTGTGCTAATGCACGTATTTATTAATTTTGTAAAAGGTTTAAAAATAATGTTCTTTATACTTTTGATAACTTCAACGTTGATTCCGTATATATCTTTGCTTGCTTTGTTTGCTAGACTATCAATCGATTCTTTTACATCGATCTGTTACCGGTAAAAAAACTTGAATACCGGGCAATCAACTATAATTTGCTTGGCGAGGAGTTCAATCGGTGTATATTTTGCTAACGGGATTGAATTTAAGATATTTTGGGCAATATTCACAAAAAATATATTGGTTTCATCATAGTTTATGTCACAAGTGGTATCACATTATTTTTTCTTTTCTGTTTGCATTTATTATTTGCCACATAGCTTTTGGGTTATTTTCGGAATTGGTATTGGTAAAATGATTGTTTGCATTTATTCTAGATTTTTTCAGATTTTCTTTATATTCTTTTCTATAGTTTTTGTATAAGTCGGATTCGATAGAGCCTAGTTTCGCATGCGCCTCCCTCAAAAGATTTAAAAATTTTCTGCTATGTTTTAATTCGGCAGTAAATCATTGGATATTATTTATCCTAATGCTCCTATTCTTAATATTTTTTTCCGAAAAAGTTTGGTTAAACCGATCTAAAAACAAATTTAAAAACCTGTTATAGTTTTTGTTTAAACAGTCGTTATGCCAGTCCACATCACTGACCGATTGATAGAACAAGTTTATTTTTTCTTTGGTTATAGGTCTATGTTTTTTTGATTTTGTTTTTTTTTTCAAAGTCGCAAGTTAGTTTGAATCATAAATATTGAGTAGAAAACATAGCATTCAGCTGTGTACACTGCACACCCATTAAACCATTTATTTCCAGATGTTTTTGGATATCAGCGCTTTTTAACCTCTTGCGCCTTTAATACTCAAATTGGTTGCTTTGCCTACGATTATGTTGTTGTTATTTCTTCTTTTATTTTCAGATATATATTTCTTTTTCTTATGTGTAACTATTTTATACTCACTTTCATTATCACTATTAATTTTTTCAATCGCATTCTTTTGTGGTTGAACTATAAAAAGATTCTATTTGTATATTGTTTTTGTCTTTATTTATTTCAATATTATTATCACTCGTTTTATTTACTTTATCATTTTTGTTTGTTAAACTTTTTTATTCATATATATATATAAATTTATATTTCCACTTTCATTTGCTTTTGCCTATCTGATATTTGTAATGATAGATTTTACTGATTTGACAGTTACGGAATAAGAATCAGCTGAACTACTTCGTGTAATTTTAGGTAGTTCAAGTGATTTTGCAGTTGACGTTGCTTTTGTGATAAAAATTGCGTGGGAAGTTGCGTTCGGATATTTGGATTGCGCTTGCTGGTAATTATAATGAGAATACAAATTTGCCGTTTCCATTAGTTTTATGGTGTTTTATAAAAGTTCATTTTTTTCTCTCAGTTCCTTAATAATAATGTTTTTGTTTGATATTAATTCCCTTAAGTATTTATTTTCTATTTTTTCAATTATATCAATTATGTCTTCTGGTTCTTCTTGCGTTTGTGTTGAATTGTGTCCATTAAGGTTAGATTTGCCTTCAGAGCAAATTAAAAAAGTAATTGACTTAATTTTCTTTAAACATCCAGGATGATATATAATTCCACATTTTGTACACGTAGTTTCTTTTGCTGCGGGATTATTGCACTTGCACAACTTAGCTCTCTTTTCTTCGCCACCAGGATTAGACGATATAACATCATCAACCACCATCTTTGTCAAAAAGTTAATAAATTGAAGACCAAAAAAATATTGCCAAGTGCAGGATCCAAATCTATACAAAGAATCGCTACGCACTGAAGGCCATCTACCGCACAAGTATTTATTCACAATTTTATTATAATACATTGTTTAATGCTTTTACTAACGCTTTCGTTAGTTTTAATTTACTTTGCTTTACTTGTAGTGTTCAGTGCATGAACGCATACGCAATTTGAATTATTTGTGTTCCTTTTTTTGTACTCAGTTAATTTCTATATTTACATGTTTTTTTGTTATATATATATTTTAATTTAGAAATTAGAATAAATGATTATTTTTTTTGTCTAACAAAAAATAATTTGAGCCCTTTTAATAGAGAACCCCGACACACCGACTTGAGAACTAGCAGGCGACGCCACTAACTTTGGAATTCTTGAAGTAAGTAAATAAAATGTTCCTAGTCATGTTACCCGGGTTTCACATTAATTTAGTTTTATGATGTTTGCACTATAATGTTTGTTGCATTTTTTGTGTCAATGATGTAACGCATTACAGAGTTTTTCGCATTTTGCGTGTATGCCGGTTGCTTTACACTTAATCCTGTTAATTAAATAGCGCGCACTTGTGTAATGTTTAGCACTAGATGTTTTTCAGCACTTGAAGTTTTGTCACCGACGGTAAATGTTCAGTTGGAGTGTTGTTTATTGTGATTTGGTAGTGATTAACCTGACAATCTTCTTTTTTATTCACGTTTAGTGTCTGTCGTGTTTGATAGAGAGAGCTGTCAGAGAAATAAGAACAACAATAGAGATAGCAAGAGATGCCTTTACACAAATGAATACATTTTTAATAACAAAAATGTCTTTTTAAATTTCATGTCATCTCGATTTTATTATACGGTATGAAAAGTTAAACACTAAAACAAGTTTATATGAATAAGATCTACAGACGAGTATTGAAAATATTTTGGGCTGATCATGTGACAAAGATCGAGGTGCTGAGGAAGATAAAAAAACAAATTTGAAATATTTCTTATTCTTAAAACCAATATACTTTGGACATGTAGCTAGAGGACCAAAATATACAATTCTTCAAATTATTATGGAAGAAAAAATAAAATAAAAACAAAATGTAGAAAGACGCCAAACCTTCAACAAAACTATTTAAAACAGCAGTGAACAGAGTAAAGATAACAGTAATGGTTTCTAATCTCCAATAGGAGTAGAACAAAAAGAAGAAAAGCTTTGTAACGAATAGTATGGCGTGGAATGCAGCAATAACGTTTTAAATGACGTTATTAATTTTTTCTCTGATAGAGTATATGCTTGCCAAAATGCAAACAAGTTACAGTAATAGAAATATAGCAAATTTATGAAATAATATTTTATAGTGTGAACAAAAAAATTCAAATTTTTGTTAATTATTGTGACTTACAATTTGTTTATAGTAATGTAAAAAAATTCAAATGTACTACATCTGTCAAAAATTATATTCTTCAAAAAGTTACAAAAACTGTCAAATAGTTTTCAGCAATTTGATAAATTGGCATAAATCCTATAAAACTGTTAAAATTGTTTCTTAAACTGTCAAAAATGTTACTACATTTGTCAAAAAAGTATTAAAAACTTTAAAAACTAACTAAAACTGTCAACAATTTAATATAATGTAATATACGTACTATTTGCTTAATAAGTCAACGCGGTAAACAAAGTAAGCGCCGCTTCCGAGAGTAATAAGTGGTCCGCGATAGTCACAATTGCATTATATTATTGTGAAACAAAATATTATTTTTAAACAATTATAATTATAATTATAATTAGTCATCACAGTACAGTGGCTGTTCAGTTAAATATTGTATATTTTTAATATGTATGTGTATAAGTTGTATTGTGCGAATATTGCGATGCAATTTTATAGCGTAATTATAGTCGGCACTTCAAGCAAACCTGCGTGATAACCGCAACCAACCCTCATTTTCCAAAAGAAATATAAAAGGCCACAGTTAGAAGCAAACATACCGTCGGTTATTTGCATATTCACCTCTATATTATATAATAAATGGCCAAACCACAAATAAAGTAATGGATTTCATTTAATTCCCAACAGTTACTCATAAAATGTATAAAATGTTAACACAAGAAAATTAAAATTTAATTTGCTCTTAAAATATAACAAATCATAATATTACTAGTAAGATATCAGATTCACGTTGTTACCGGCCAAGCTTTAAGGATGGCACCAAAAGCTGCTAGTCTAAGTCCATAAGCAGTTGGGTAGCTTTTATTGATAGTTTTTGGGCTGTCGGAGTTGGTTATGTAAGTGGTTGTTTAAATAAATTAAATTCCGTTTTTTTTCTAACACACTCAACTGCAAATTGGCGGTTTATTTGTTTGTGGAGCAATATGGAAGTGTGTGTAGCAGTTATCAGTGGTCGTCCTAAAACCATAGCAAAGTGTGCAAGCATAAAGTGATGGTAATGATATAGTTCCTCAAAACTTTTAGAGGGATTACTGTGGTGGTATGTCGATAGCACCATGTTTGTAGTCGTCCTTGAAAAGCTGCCGTGTACGATGTGGAATTGGCACACGGTGGCCAAGACAAAAAAATCCAGTTTATGTGAGTTCAACATAGCAAATCAACTACATTTACTAGTTAAACCAGGGATGGCCAACCCGCGGCCCGCGGGCCGCACGCGGCCCGCCTAGAACATTTTTGCGGCCCGCGGTATTTATAACACTTTTACAAAATATATTTATTTAATAATAGTCAAAGTAGTGAAAACTAATTTATTTAAAAAAAAAAAAAAATTGTGCATCCATTTATTTAAAAATTGACTGTAGAAATTATGACAAAAAATTAACTTTGATTTTAAAATAATATTCATATATGACAGATATGTATGTCGGACTGTATTAATTTACAACTCCTTTATTCTTTTTTTTTCAAGTTTGTCGATCTTAGACCATTTTTGCTATCTCGCTCCACTCTATTCTTTTTTTTACGGCTTTGTGAGCCAGTTCAGACCTGTTCTTTGTTATTTTTCTGTATTTTCAATTTATGTATTTTTTTGTTATTCTGGTTCTATTCAGTCTGTGTATGTGTCCTAGCCTTCCTAGCTGTCTCTCTTCTATTAATGAGCTTTTTACTTAAGGTGGGAAAATTGTTCTATAAAACTATCGTGCAGCTTTTCTCGGAAGTTAATTAAGATAATTCATTTCCGTTTTCGGCATTATTATTAGTATAATAACAACATTTGAATAAGCTATTTTGGTAAAAATATTTAATAAATAAAAAAGTTTAGTGGTAAAAATTGTTCAATTTATTTCAAACTTAGTTCATATTAATGATATTTATATCAAAAAAATTATGCCGCAAAAATTATCACAAAATGATTATTTGTTTGTTTTAAAAGTAGCACCGAAGATGAGGATACTTTTGGGTGTAAACAATAAGCCCACCGATGGCTCCGCCCATTACGTTTGGTACTGTTTTTATTACACAATTGGTAGTTTGATTTTATTGGGTAATCGTCGCCATGGGTGGTATTTTACTACAGTGCGAGTGAAGCGCTCCCGGTGCTTTATCACGGAACCATTCCTGACAATTCTGTCCTTAATCTTTTTTTGTTATTTCTTTAACTATCATTAGAAATCTCATCTCCATTGCATTAATTTTGCTTTCATTTTATTCTGTTGTTGTCCAAGATTCGCACGAGTATATTAATGCTAGCCTTACTACATTTTGTATTTCTGTTTTTATTGTCTTTGTTATTTCTTTCTTAACCAAGAGTTGTATTTTGAGTGCATTGAATATTCTTCTTCCTTTTCCAGTTCTTGCACCTTTTTCCATGTCTATATTCCTTGTTTCTTTTATTATTGTACCAAGGTAGTAATATTTTACTTGTTCAATTATTTGCCGATCCAATTCTATCTTGTGCTTCTTAGGATTTGTTGCTAATACCATTGTTTTTGTTTTGCTTGTGTTTATTTCCATGCCTATTTTTTTAGTTTTTCTTCGTATATTCTTTTGTTTCTTTGTAGCTTCTCTTCTTTGTCTGCTATTAATATCATGTCATCTGCAAACATTTTTCTGTATCCTATCCTCGTGCTTTTTATTTTGTACTTTTTTTTGTAGCTTTGTCTATTATGTTGCAAAGAGTATAGGACAGAATAGTTAAATTATATTCTGTTGCAATATTTCACTTCAAAAAAATTTCTATAGTGAGTCTAAATTTAATATATGGGTATACAATTTTATATGCGGCCCGCGGAGTTATGATGCATTTCTAAAGTGGCCCGCAAGATCATTTAGGTTGGCCACCCCTGAGCTAAACCCTAAGCACAATAGCACGTCAACTACACTTGCAGGTCAAACCACATACCACCACTTACCAAACTACATTGTCAAAAATCAAAAACTGGGCTAACAGATCAATTTAACAATCACCAACCAAACTCTGAGTTGACTATTAGGTACACCACACATGCCTCAAATTTGGAAAAACTTAAAAGATTTACAGGTTATCTAAATCACCTATCTAAAATTGTCGTAACCATTGACGGACAAACACGAGTGGCATTAGTTGACTCCGGTTTTAGCCAAAATTTTACCTACTTTGTCCTGCCTACAGCAATGCAATTAAAAACGGCAATAGAACATTTTAATAATCACCAAAAACGCTCACGCACTATTTATTGTAGGTAAAGAAACAAACACTGCTTATTTTCTAATTGCAAATTGGGAAAAACAACGCACAACCTCCTAAGGTACACTATACTCCACTAGAGGATTACCCAAAGAAACGGTAATAATGAGCTAGTACGATCCTTCACATCCGTATTTACCGATAACATCATCCTGACCACATCCAACCACCCACAATATAAAATTTAAAGACAATACTTAGTCTAGTCTCGCTGCTTGTCTGTAAGAAGACAATACTCATGCGTCAAGTGGAAGAGATGGTAGCAACTTGTATTATAAAAAAAATAACTGATAAATTGGGTATTGACTAATTTTGATCGACAAACAAAACACAAGCATTTCTGTAGAATGGCACCACTGAAGCGGTTTTTTAACAAATACAAAAATATAGATCATTCTTTTCCAGGCCAGGTTTACGGTACATCTTGCCGACTGACGCATCAAAAGCGAGAGTAATATTAGTTTTCTATCAAGAAGATAGGAACTAGAAATATATTATATCTTATGCCAGTGCAAAGTTGACGGATTCCTAGACGCGGTTCAACTTAAATAAACTGGAGTGTATGACCATCGTTTGGGCCGTAAAAAAATATTAGCCATATTAATTTGAAGTTAAACTGTTTACGTTGTTTACAAACAACATTATAACTGCCAATTCCATGCCCGGGTAAAAGAAGAAAATTTTTTGGTAAGGTTAGCTTTCAGACAAAGACTAAAAAATAAAACAAAACTTACAGAATCAATAACAAACTTCAAAAGCGGATTAATCAAACGGTAATGATCTCAGCCTGGAACAAGAGAGAGCAGAAAATTTTATTAGAAATTACGCAAAGGAAAAAAAGAAGTAACGAATCTTAGTTACATAATTGAGAACAATGGAAACAAAAAGCATAAAAAGCACAAAAAAGCAACAGCAGGAGTAAGAATACTAATACATAATAAATACAATTAAAACATAAAAGATACACACTACGTCAATGAAAAAATCCGCAAAGTAACCATAAACACCAGCAAAGAGAAAATACACATCATTAGCGTCTACGCGCCAGACATCAATAAACGTATAAAAAAAACTGACAACTTTTACCTCTAGAACAAAACAACCCGAAATTCCTACCGGCACAAAATCATGATTATAGCAAACTTGAATGCAAAAATTAGAAACATGGCAATAGAAGGTGTAAAGTAAAAGCACAACGAACCGCGTACCAACAACAACAGGAAGACACTCACAACATTATGTTCAAAAATACAAGCTCAGAATAAATAATACATTTTTTGACTACAAATTAAAACGCGCGGACAAACCTCTATAATAAGTTATATCGCCACAAACAGATCAGTCCACCCCACACTTATACTGGACGTATGCTTACTAACTTCCGCCATCATTGGTTCAGATCATAAACTAGTATTGGGAAAAATTCAACTAACCACGTAACTGAACAATAAACCACTATCCGTGTACAACACAGCAATAACAACAAGGATAACGTAAAAACTACTTAAAATAAAGTCAAACACAATATATGTAAACATCGCCGCAAACAAAAACAAAAACTATGGTTTTATGATTAGAATATACTTGCATCCAACTAATAATGGTTTATGCCACTTAGAGCAAAGCAAAAAAAAACTATCAAACACAGAATACGCAACACAGGTAAGAAGATGCTGCGATATACACGACGTAGTTCGAAAAACAAGACAGAAGCAAAAAAAAAAAACAGAGGCGCTAAGCATGGATTGAACACGTATTTCAAATGCCAGACACCAGAATAGCTAAGAAGTTGAGAAATAGAAAGCCCACCTCTAGAAGGCCCTTAAACAGACTACCAAAACAATAGAAAGACAGCTGGACTTCAGCATCACAAGGCGCGTAAAGTTGAAAAAAAAAACAGGCTGTAACTTAAATTAAAAAGAAAACATTGTAAACATATTACTTACGCGCTGTCCTGCAACCCTACCGATAAAGTTTAAAAGTTAAGAGTACTAGACTATCATCAAACCTGAACTAAATATAATATATTGTAGCGCAGCACACAAATTGGGCAACGCTTTAATAATTGCTAACACGGCCATTCTGACTTTGGTACGTTCTCGGACTTGCTTGACAAAAAAAAATTATACAAAAAAAACCTCAGTAATACAACAGTCCCATAAACTTCTGTTGGAACTTCTTTTTTTATTTTTTTATTTATTCATTTATTTTTTTTTTAAATTAAGAAGCTTCTTGAACATCAATTGACAATTATCAACTATACAGATTCGCAATAGCCAATAGAATATCAACTAACAATTATACAGATTCTCAATAGCTTGTTTCGTCAGGAACTCAGAGGCTATTAGAATATCAGCTAAAATTATACAGATTCTCAATAGCTTGTTTCATCAGGAACTCAGAGGCTATTAGAATATCAATTAACAATTATACAGATTCTCAATAGCTTGTTTTATCAGGAACTCAGAGGCTATTAGAATATCAACTAACAATTATACAGATTCTCAATAGCTTGTTTCATCAGTAACTCAGAGGCTATTAGAATATACTTATTATTGTCATTGTCAGCTAACGAACATAGACGCATGTGCAGTTATCCTAGTATGATGTGTTTCAACTCTTTGAAGGGCTTATTTTTCATTTGGCAATACTGCTCTAACAACATATGAACCTGTATATTTTGGTCCTAGTTTTCTTTTTACGGTTACTTGTGAATTTGCAACAAAACCCAAATTTCTTGTTTGAAACAGAATTGCTTTATAACGAGCAGCATCAAACTTATTCTTTTAAACTAGACAATTGCTAGTCATTCGCTCATTGGCTTTCTTGATTAGTGCATCATGATCGATGATGGAGTTTATCATATCGACTTCAGTCAAGAAATTTTCTGTTGCGGACAAATGTGAGTTTGTACCATACATCAACTCCTGAGGTGTTGAACCAGTCACTTTGCTTATTGTTTTATTAAAATTTTTCTCAACACCTTTGAGAACTTCGATCCACAATCTACTTACTTCCGTCTTGTGCACAAAGTATAGCACGCATTAAATTGATTATTGTTCGCATGTCTATTTTAACCTGGCCGTTTTCTCTTGGCATTTCTGTTGCTTTGAATGAAGCAGCTCGATCAACAACGATTTGAAGTGGTTTTCTCATTTTATCAAATAATGCTGTGAAAATTCATCTTTTACTACAAGGGTTTGCGCCATTCTCTGAAATCTTTCCAAAAGCCCCGCATGATCAATGTGCGATGTATGAAACGGTTTATGAACTTTAACACCAATTTGCATATATCCGGCCTTTCTTCCAGTGTGTGATTTACCAATTGCACAAGAACGGCAATTTGAAACAAATTTTTTGAAACATTTTCTCATCTTTGGCCAAAATAAAGTATCACGCATCTTTGTAATCTCTTTGTTCCATCCAATATGAGAAGCTTTGTCATGAAATAATCGCATCGCATGTAGGTTACAAAACAACGATAACAACAAGTTTTTGTTGGATTTCTTTGTAGACCACACCACTTTGAACAACGTATTTTTCAGTTGTTTCCTCATCAGCTTCTCCATTTACTAGTATTTTGCACCAATTATCTTGTAATTGACATTTGGTTATCGTAGTTGGTTGCTTCATTTTTTTTGCACTACAATGAACCATTAACACCGGATTTTGGCTCAAGTAATTCACGTGGCCCATTTTAGTTCCACCTCTATATTGGATGGAGAAATCAAAGTCTTGAAGCTTGATCCACTAGCGTGCAACTAGTGGGTTTAATTATTTTTTTTAACTTTCACGGAATTACAATCAATAATTACTATAATGAACGGAGTTAAAAATTCTTAAAACAGGTTGGCTCACTATCTTTTCAATTAATTCCAGACAAACTTTCTTGCGTTCAAGTGACCAGTTGAATTCTGCGTCCTTAAAAGTAACTAGTTAAACCCATTCATTGACGGACGCCCCTTAACATCTTTAGGTGGTTTGGAATTTATTACAGCTCCAATCTTATAAGGACTACATGTTATATTACCATTATTTATCATAACTCCTAAATATTCAATTTGTTTTTTTTCAAAGGAACGACATATGTCATAATTCAACTTTTCATTCAACGGATATTTCCTTAGCATTCCTTTCAATAACTTTTGTTGCTCTACCTCAGCCAATCCTGACTTTATTTCAACCTCTTCTTGTGTTATACAAATCTGCGGCAAGTGACTATAATGCAGTTCCAAACCATATTTGTCCACTTTTGTCTGAAAACCCTTTTGGCTAATAATTTCCCAAGTTTTCACAGACAGATGTCATCCATTCATTGTAAAATTTCATTGCGTCTCCGGTTTTTACCAGCATCCAAGCATCATTAATGCCCAATTCTGTTTTTGTTTTTGTGGCGTCTTTGCACCACTCTTTTACCAAATAGTGTCCATGTTCAGGGTCTACCAAGCAAAAATGTGTGTTTACGTTTGCACTAACACTACTTGTAGACGCCTGATTTGCATGCGTCATCAAAATTATTTGCATTAATCGGTCAATATCTTCTCTCAAGTGTGTCTCAACAAAACTATAGGTTCAACGCAAGTTTGTATCCTACTTCTGACGTAAGAACAAGTAATGAATAATATAACTTTTACTAATTCAACTTAATTTATTTTAATTACGAATGACAATTCGAATTATGACAGAACAAACAATCATGCTTACTGCCCAAATATAATATATTGTGACGCAACACTCCACAAATTGGGCAACGCTTTAGTAATTGCTAACATATATATTTTATATATAATTATTTAAACGTAACTAGTTTAAATAATGGGAGTTATAAATCTTCAAAAAATAATAAATTTGTAAAAAAATTTTGTACAAAAGTTAACAACAATATCAAAAATTACATCCAATTATAGTTTGTGTTTCTAAGGAAAGCATTCACGTTCTCTTGTAAATTGCATCCAGGTTTTTAATTTTTAGTTTTGTAGTAGAAACAGTCGTAATTCTGTTACTAAATCATTGTGATTGTTTACTACCGTGCATTTAGATTCTGAAGTAGTTTGCCTTCTGTTACTTAAAATTTTATTTGACCAATAGTTTTTCGTATTCTCTTTATTCTGTTGTGGGTGGCTAGATTCTGTTCAGGGTTTTCTTGACACTCATGTGTCGTGTAGTGTCCAATCTGATTGAAGTTTGTGTGAAAATTTTCTGAGAGAGTTTTCTAGGTAAAATATACTACACGTAACCCTAAGCTAACTTATAAACTTCATGTCATGCTTTGAACTCGTGTTGTGCATCACTTATTGTAGTAATTTTTTTTTTAATTTATTTTGTAACATCACAACAAATACATTGAAAGTTTAAAAATAAAAGGCATTTATGTTTAGTTGTAACTAAGAAAAAGTCGTAAACTTAAACTATTGTTCAGAGTAAATACAGAAGAAGTTTTATTTATAAAAAAAATATTAGCACGTAACCATTGTTTATATCCTTATTATTGCAATCCTTTAAATTGAATCGAGCAATTAATGCAAATTTCAGCATAGTTTTAAAACCAATTAGTTAATGAAATTGTTATGCACATTTCAATAATAATTAATTTTTCAGCAATTATTGGCAGTTTGTTACAGAATACATACATTTTAATGCGTCATTAAATTTAATGGATCAGGTACATAAAAAATACAGTAAAAAACAATTTTACCGAGATTTTTATAGATTGTTAATAAAAATTAATGTTTGTTTTTTAGGCATATTGAAATGTTATTTTATTTATTAACAATTTGTTCACAGATTTATTCAATTCTGTTTTGTAAAACGTATTATTGTAAATTATAATATTAATTAGTGTAGTTTTTAATTAAAAAACAATATATTGATTTAATTTGTTATATATAATTCAACAGATATGTACCTCATAATAGCTTAAATTAAGAAAAAATATATTAAATTATATTAATATTGAAAAATATTCACTCACTACTTCTTTGGCGTTATCTTTTGCTTTAAATGTAGTCGGAAACCTGTATTTCTTCATACACAATTTTCCTACAAGATTGCTTTTATCTACATTCCATATGCAATAAATCAACCACACGAACACTACATTTACAATCTGGAAATAATTAATCAATCAATTAAAACTTGTTCAAAGTGCTCTTTCATCAAAGAACATGTAGCATGCGACTCTGTTAATCTATGTACAAGAAATATTACTGAATGCAATAGCCTCGCATGCTTGTTCTACAGTCAATGTAGTAGATACATGAAAAAAAAGTAAACAATTCAATATTGTTTCAACCGAATTGATACTAAAGTATTAAACGTTTCGAAATAACATATTATCTGCAATGATGTAATAACTAGTGGGTATCGTACCACAAGTGCAATATGCATATTCACAACACTTGAAACCACTTTACATTGTTTATAGTTAATTAATTAATTAACAAACTTCAAGCAAATCAATGACATCAAAATGGCCGACTACTTGTGCAGATTGTTGTGGCGCATCAAAGCAGTAGCAAGTGGGCCAACTTAAGTACCAACCTAAATGATATAATAAATTATTAAATAGACTTAGAAATCTAATAGATTTATATAAAAAACTCAACACAACAAAATAAAATATTATTTAAGTCAACAGAAAGAATATAATAACTTGACATAAATTAGTATATAATATCTATAATAAAAGGTGTCCTAAAATAAGCTGATATTTTTTTTTAGAAAAAAACATTTTTTAGTTAGTTTGTATGAATTGAGAGTTATGTGTAAAATAAGAAATCTGGCAAAAATAACCATTTTAGGCGGACTTTTGACTTCAAATTTACTAACCAACAAAGTGAATTAATTGATTAAAAACTGCTGTTAGAAGCAGTTTGATTTATCCGGTATGTAAAATTTAAATATAATAACATATAATATAAAAATTGCTATTAATTATAAAAAAAATAAATATTTTATGCAAAATAAATGTTTTACCAAATTAATATGAATCATAAGAAAAAAATGACAGTTGTTACAGTTTTTTACTTGTACTTTTTTGTAAGATTTCCGCAATCAACTAAAAATAGAGAGAAATACAAATATAACCGCGGTTTGCTCGCTGGTATGTACGGTTTTTTAAGACAAAACGCCTATTATTTCATATCACTTTGCTATAAAATGACATAACCCTTTAAATTTTGTTTGAATTAACATGATTTTATTGGGAGTGTAATACGTTGCGTTATTTCTTGTTAAAACCAAATGTTTTTTACATCCATACTATTAATTTTATTATAATTATTTTTTAATTGTTGACAGCAACGCAATGAACAATAATTCATTAGGTTTCTTTAACAAAGTTTATTGGTTAAAATTTACCACAGTTATACGAGGGTACATTAAAAACGCATGTGAAAAGTGAAGAAACATAGACAAAATAAAAGTTAAAACTTTAAACATCAAAAATTGATTAAAAGAAAATGGTTAAAAAACTTGAAACATGATATGGTGATAAAATAAAGCAAAAAGATGAAAATTGAAAAAAGGTCAAAACGAAGTAATGTGTTTGTAAGTAAGAAAGTGAATAAACAAAAACAATTAAATTCTTAGCATTATTGCGTAAAAATTAGAAGATAGAAACCAAACGTGCTTGATAATATAAAGAGTATTTCAGACAAAAAAAACATCAATTCTTATTTTAGCTGATATTCTCCACAAACTTGTCTCCGGATTTTGATCAACTTATGTTAAATTTTTTTTATTTTGGTTTAGACCGACTTTGGTTTCTTGGAATAATGGAATTATTTCTAAAATAAACTGGTATTTTGCAATATTTGGAGCAGTCTTACAAAAACAAAAACTGACGGGACTTGGCAATTAAAATAAACCTTTTCTGTTAATATCATTAGTAAAACCATACATAAAGTAATAGTTGGCTAATTTAATGTAAGAGAATTTGTATAGCAAAAATGTGTACAACTATTATAAGAAAATGTTAGGCTATAATACTTTTTCCTGTCAAGGTTTGACCTTGTTCTCCCAGAATTACAAAATATTTTCTTTTTCACGCAATTAAAATAATCAAGTCTACTAAAAAAACGTATAAACGCACGTTTTTTAAAATAGCGTGACAAATAAGCAATTATGTGACGTTTTATTATTTATTTCCGGTAGCAATAAGTACTGCTACAAATGTTAATAATACTGTGTTTGTGCAAATATTTGTAATTAATGTAACACGGTATGTTGTTGTATTAGAAACGGTTGCTTTGAAAGCGGCCATAATACGGCCTTCAAATATTCAGTTGAAGACAGAGGCGCTTTCACGATTCAAATCCTCAACGCAAAAAGCTGACCAAATAATTGGCTAACCAGTTTTCTTGAGGAAGAAGCATAGTAATATTTAATAAAAAACTTTAGATTGCTGCCAGGCTTGATCTTTTTAGTTTGACCTCAAAACAAACTAAATAAAGTACAAAAGTACCGATGGCTGTAACTAACTATTTTTATTATAAAAACATTTCCACTTACACAAAACCCAAAAGCGGCCTATTCTGTTTCACCAACAGATCCGGTCCAACAACAATTGGCCCAACGCGTGGGGCATAAAAAAAAATTACCCGTACAAAAACTATTTTTTTTTAATTTTAAGTTTGTTTTAAATTTTTTTTTGACCATTTAGCCATGATGATAAAAGCTAGGATTGACAACAGCCACTAGCATAAGCCAAAACAGATCACCAACTAATTGGAAAACTTTTAAAAGGCTGGAGACCAATAGAAACATTCTCGGTTCAGGTAGGCACCCTAAAAGTTACCGCGGATCTAAATAACCATCAAACTACAAATAGCCTTATTGAGAGCGGAGCTAAGGTAAACTTAACCTGTTTTAAACTGCGCAACCTCTGCTCAAACAAAACGCTTGTAGCTCAAACCGACCTGTTTTACTTATATATTTCTGGTGTGACTGAAGCAGAAGTCTATTTAAAGAACATCAAATTTACCACTTCTTTCTTTGTTAAACAAAAAGGTAATCCTGGGATATTTCTAGCTGGTAGAGATAAATGCAAACATGGATTACAGACAGCAATGCTTTTATATTGAAAAAAAACCTAAAATACTCGGTTTCTTGGATTAGCAAAAGTTTTAAAAACTAATGTTTATGCCTTAATTTTTGCCACCACCAAAACGGTACTGTACCACATTCATTTAAAAGATCTCAATTCCATTAGAGTCGAGCCTTATTTGTTTACTACTGTTAAGAAAGAGCTCATCTATGGGAAAGTAGAACAGCTTTGTTTTGACAAAATTATTAAACTCAGTTCAAGCGAGTACTGCGCGCCAGTAGTACTTATAAAGAAAAAGGACGAGACAAATAGGTTTTACGTAAACTGCCAAAAGCTCTAAAAGATTAGTTTTCTCTGCTGTCGAAGATTTAAAAAACTTTGCAAGATTTTGGAGGCACAAACGTGCTCACCAAAATAAGTATAAAAGCTGAATACTAGCAGTTTCCCGTGAAAAAAGAGTCTAAACATTTGACCGCATTTACTATTTTTGACGGCGCAACATACCAATTATGAGCAATGCCGCTTAGATTAAAGATTTTTCAGGCGAGTGCGAGTTTGGACAATCAGTGATTGAGTACGTGGGTTACAGGGTTATCACCAAGACTACCTAAAACTCACAACTTAAATGCAACTAGGGAGTTTCTTAAGCGTGGATATTGCTGCTCCGCTGACCACCTAACACAAAAATCAAAACTATAATCCTATCATTTTAATAGTACTAAAAAGTCAACTAAGCATTTGAAAAAGTTAAAACAGCCCTCAATCTACCACTACACCTACACCAACTAAGATCAGCAGTTCTCTACCAAGAGGACAGAAAATATAATAGATGGTTTTTTACGCAACAACTCCAGCAACATACTGATATCCTAAACTGTTGTAATAAAAAAAAATTGAGCATATCTGGAAGACAAGCTATTTATCTTGTCAACCAATATCCGCGTTCTAGTTTGGCTAAGTTTGTTATTTAACTCTAGTCTAAGATCACAAAGTAGTCTATCTTGCTTAGCAAATTTAACTTTTAGGTAAAACACGTCTACATAGAGACCAACCTCTTGCCCGACGCCCTTTTTTAACATGGAGACAAAAAAATAGCAAAAGAAACGGACAAGAACATGGACTGAATGGCGTTACACCGATGCCATATAAAAATAATTAACACAGGACAAACAGCAAAAGTAAACCATACACCAGAGAAATCTTTCATCAATTTGAAGAAATGCGACATGGAGACAAATACCCGGTCAACCTGGACAACAAATACTAAGTAGAGAAATATTACTATTTGATGCCGGGATGTAACAGTAAGGTGTTTGCTTAAGTGTCTTTGCTGCACGTTTAATTATATTTTTATTTGGGGTCTGTGCGGTACTGCTGCGTCTGCTCTATTCTGCAAGTATATTTTTTTACTAAACTGTCTACGTAGTTCTTTGTTTGGACTTTGTGAACTGCTTATTAAGTATGGTAGATCAAATTGCATTGGATATTCTTCTGCGTTTTCAATTATAAATTTACACGTATAATATTTGAAAGTACGCATTTTTTATAGTAAACTAACCAATAAAAAATCAGTTTAAATCTAGTCCAAAAAATTGTTGTTTTTCCAGGTTAAAAGATAGTTGGTACAAGAAAGCAATTTTATTGTATCTATCTACAAAAGTAGATTGCGTCATTTGCTTGCACTACATCTCTATGCAAGTCAATTATTTTGATACACTTATCAAGTATTCCGATACACATGTTGTTTATGCCAAATCTAAGTTTTTAATCAATGGGTGTTTTTTTGTCAAATCTGGAAAGATACAAATCTAGTTTTTTCAAAAAATATAATTTTTGAATGTCTTGTAAGAAAAGTTTTAGTCAAGCTTATCTAAAAGCTCTTAAAACCATGCTATGTTTTTGGCACAACATTTTGTTTTGGTATAGATTTTTGTTTGTTTTGGTTTTTAAAAAACCAAAATAAATTTAACGTAGTTATTTTCAAAATTTATTAAGAAATTTTTGGACATTAAAAAAAAACAATTTTTTTAGATTATAATTTTTTTGGCAATTCCTGACAATGTTTAAACGATTGTTTTGTTTAATAATAAAATTTGTTTGTATTTGATTATGCGGTTTGCTCAAATATTCTAAAAAGTACTCTTCCGGGTGCAGCAAAAGTTTTTGGTTCAAGTTTTTGTTATTGGTAAAGGTAGGTTTTTTTTCTTCTATTGTTTAATTTAGTCGCCAATTATTATTGTTTAATTTTTAATACAGAAGGTGTTTGAAAGTTGTTTTTGGTGCAAAAGATGTTTGAATGATAACAATTATGTAAAATAGTCAAACAACATTGCAAGTTTTGCAATTGTCAGTAATAAAATTTGAACTAGTTATGATCAGCATAAATAGACTAAACGCACAACTTACAGAGTTTGCCTGGTATAGATACCAAAAAACCTAGGAACAAAAAAAAACTTTATGGTAAATCAGCTTGTCAAAGAAAGAGCAAAAAAAACATTAACTAAACCAGAACCTACTTTTGGGGTTCCATACAAGACCGGAAAGAAAATTATCCGCATTCTACTTAAAGCAAAACACAGCAACATGTAGAAGGACTGTAAGGGATTGACATATTCAAGAATATTCCTAACATAACCATTGCATGATATCAAAACCGTGGTAACAGAAATGACTTGTATTAGACTACAAAGACTTACAAGACTGATACCCGGGTACTATGATCTTAATAATCATTTGCATTTAATGGGAATGGACCTCATATGCCGCGGGTGTTTAGAAGAAATTGAGACTCAGACACACTTGCTGAATGAGTCTTTTTTGTTGGGAAACCTACATAATTTTACACACGGACAAACCATTACACCATTTGTAGTTTTTACAGAAACTGTTTGCACTATATTATCTTTTCCTGGATGTATTGCTTCAATACGGCCGGTACGCCATTGAGACGGTGGTATATTGTCTTCTCGAATGAGCACCAATTGACCAACTTTAAGTGGTTCTCCTTTTGACTGCTTCCATTGACGTCTGACTTGTAGCTCTTGCAAGTACTAGACATTCCATCGTTTCCAAAAGTGTTGTTGCAGGTGCTGCCATCGTGAAAGAGTTCCAATTTTAAGGTGCTGTAGTCCGGGTTCGGAGAGTGTTCTTAAACTGTCTCCTATAAGGAAATGGCCAGGAGATAAAAAAAGAAAGGTTATTTGGGTCACTGGATAATAGACAAAGTGGAGTTTAAAATTGCTTCAATTTGAACCAACAATGTTTGAAACTCTTCATATGACAAATGAGCGCTGTTTGCAATTTTATATAAATGTCGTTTTGCACTTTTTACTGCAGCTTCCCATAAACCACCAAAATGCGGAGCTCTGGGGAGTATAAAATGCCACTTTATTTGATCTAAAGCTAAATTACTATTTATTTCATTTAGTTGGGTTTTTAAAAAACTATATAATTTTTTTAATTCACGATTAGCTCCTATAAAATTAGTAGCATTATCGCTGTATATATCTGAAACCGTATCACGACGAGTAGTAAATCGGCGTAATGCAGCTAAAAATGATTCAGTTGTTAAGTCACTAACAACCTCTATGTGAATTGCCTTTGTCGCCATATACACAAAAATTGCAGCATATGTTTTGCTTGTAGTCGCTTTACGTTTTCGATCTTTAATTAAAAACGGGCCGGTTTTAACAAAGGGTCAAATTTGTTCACAACGATAATTTGGTAAATCACCCATTAATTGTTTGGAAGATGTTGGTGCAAACTTAAAACATTGTATACACTGTCTTATGTTTTTTCGTACTAGTTTCTACCAGATATAGGCCAATATTTTGTTCGTAATGCTGCAAGAGTTCCCTGAGGTTCAGCATGCAATGATGCTATGTGATAATACGTTATAAGTATGTTTGTTACTTGATGATTTTTAGGCAATAAAATTGGAAATTTTGAAACAAATTGTAATTTTGAGTGTTTGAGCCTACCACCTACACGCAAGACGCCTGACTGATCAATAAAAGGGTTTAATGATAATAAAGTACTATTACGTTGTAACACTTTTTTATTTTGCAACATTTGTATTTCTAATTCAAATGTTGTGTATTGAACATGTTTTATAATTATAGTTTTTGCATTATTTAATTCGGTAGGTGTTAATTCGTCTATAAGTTTTGTTTTAGTCAAATAATTATTTATAAACCGTTTGATCCAGGCGGTCACTTGCACTAATTTTTTATAATTTGAAAACTTATCAATCTATGGTAACATTAATTTTTGTTTTTTTATTAATGTATTTAAAACGCGAAATTCTGCTATTTCATTTGACAACGATGGCAAACATATTTTTGGTTAAATTTTACATTTAATAAACTTTGGTCCTTGCCACCACATCTTATTTTTTTTTAATTCAGAAGGTAACTGTTTGCTTGATATAATATCTGCCGGATTCTCTTTGAAATCGACATGGTGCCAATCAGACGGATTACTAAAATTTTGAATTTCGCCAATTCGATGTGATATAAATGTTTTAAATTTATTTGAATTTGATTTGATCCATGACAGTGTTATAGTTGAATCTGAATAATAAAACGTCTGTGATACCTCTATTCGAATAGCAATTTTTATTCTGTTTACTAAATGTGCAGTAAGTACCGCAGCGCATAACTCAAGGCGTGGTAAACTTAATGATTTAAGTGGTGCTACTCTGGACTTGGCGCACATTAACTGACAAGATACATTGCCATTGGCTTGCGTAGACTTGATATATATTGTCGCACCATATTTCTTTTTGCTGGCATCTCTAAATGCATGAATCTCAATGTTAGTTACACCTGAAAGTATAACTTCTCTCGGGATGTCAATGGGAGGACTATTTTTTAGTTTATGACGTAATTCATTTTAAGAGCTGATAATATCATTTGGAACTTTTTTGTCCCAGTTCAAATTGCGTTGCCAAACTCTTTGCAAGATTAATTTTGCTAAAACAGTTACTGGACCTAACAATCCTACTGGATCAAAAAATCAAGATATATCGGCTAATATGTTTTGTTTGGTACATGCTAACGTCGCACAGTGGGGCCAATTACTCTAAAAGCTGGTATTAATTCAAAAATTAAAGTGCAATAAACATATTTGTCTTTATGGCTTAGTGTAGCCAACACTTGGGCCTGTAAAAATGTGCGTGTTTCAGAACCGATAACGCTTTTCTTGGCCTTTGCTGCAATTGAGAAAAATAACTTTTAAAGATCGCGTTTAGCGTTGTATTCAAAACAATTTGTTGAGTGAATTTTGATAGAGCCGTCAACCTCAGATATGTGTTATATTTTCAGTAATTTTTGTTTAGTCAAAAAGTAGTAACACTTAAATAAAAACGTTTAAAAGTTATCATTATATATCGTTCTGCAAAATAGTGTGTTTGCAGAGATAGGTAAACTTTTAGTTGTGTATTGAGCTAGATCGAGCACTTTTGTTTACATGGTTAAAATGTGTAGTCATAGTAGAATTAAGGTACATTTTAAAATTTTGCGATTTTTTGCGATTTTAACTTTAACCGCTGCTTTGATTAGTAGTATTTTAACAAAAACGGCAACTTTGGCGTCATTGCTGTTTCTACATATTATTATATAATCGATTAATTTTTTTACCAGTACATTTAGAAAGGATCAAACTATGATAAGCCGGAGTATTTTTTGTCAAATTACATTCGCAAATAGCAATAAAATGCATTCAAAAGTACATAAAAACGTATTTATTTCTAAATTTGATGACTTTTTCGGCTATTTCCTAACAATTATTTGACTAAAATACTTCGTCATATCACTGTTTGATCCTTTCTGAATGTACTAGTGAAAAAGTAAATTGATTATCTAATAATATGCAGAAACAGCAATGACGCCAAAGTTGCCGTTTTTGTTAAAATACTATAAATCAAGGTAGCGGTCGGAATAGTCTTAACTATATAGCTGTTTTTTTTTATTTTAACAAATTTGACAAATTATTATTTTTCTTGGTTTCAACAACTTCTGGTAATAAGTTCATAACTTAAAAAGAATTAATGAATGTTTTTGAGAAGTTCTGGACAAAATTAAATTGAATATCAGTTCGTTTCTTAAAAAATGTCAATGTGTTCTGAAGAACAATCTAAATACCAAAATATACCTTTTTAAGTCAAAATTCAAGTCAGGATGGATAAATGTAAGAAGATCAAAAGCTAGAGTTGTTATGAAATATAGTAATTGGCTAAAAACATGAAGAAAGAACGGTGCTTATCAAAAAGGTAATAAGCGCACTAAGCTCATAAAAACGGAATATTATAAGATTTTTATCATGTTTTTTGGTTTTTGCCATCCTAAATACTACCCTATTTTATCTATGAAATTTATTTCACTATTTTTTTGTTAAATTGTAGGTTAAAGTCTATACAAATCTAAAGTTTCAGAATTTTATTAAGCCATTCTTACTTCCATCTCTTAAAAACTATCCAATTTATTAATAGAATTTTTTAATAACTTTTTTTGTAATCACAAGCTTAATTTGGACTAGTTTTATAAGTTTCAGATTTTTTGCCAAAAAAATGGTTGTTCTGCCCCACTGTGCGTCGTGTCATAATTAAAAAATTTATATTCTACAGTGTCCTTATGCGGATTTCACTGTATGCCTAACGTTTTAATTTTACAGTCAGGAGATAAACCAAGAACGTAATTTTCAATTTTGTCATTGTGAAAATCTTTTAAAAGTTCGGGTTTGTTGGATGCCCACTTGCGTAAATTAAATCCGGCTGATTCTAACGTAGATTTAACCTGATCTCTTAAATGTAGTGTTTTTTCTATAGTGCCAGCGCTTGTAAGAAGGTCATCTATATAGAAATCGCGTAGTATTACCGTAGCAACTTGCTCATTTTTTACATCTTTTGCAAGTTCCTGCAAACAACAAACCGCAAGGTATGGTGCAGAACTTGTACCATATGTTACAGTTTGAAGTTCATATATACCTATACAATCTGATGGTGAGTTTAGCCATAAAATGCGCTGATATAGTGTGTGTTTTTGTTTTACATTAATTTGGCGGTACATCATCTGAATGTCAGCCGTAATGACATACTCATGTGAACAAAATGTACACAAAATCATAAACAAGTCGTCTTGTAGAGTAGGCCCCGTCATAAGTATATCGTTTAATGATTTGCCATTGTCAGTTAGTGCACTTGCATCAAACACAACGCGTAATTTTGTTGTTAAACTAGACTCTTTTATAATGACATGGTGTGGAATAAAATATCCTGGTGTGTTCAATGAACTGAATACTTGTATCATATGTCCTAATTGAATATATTCCTTTATAAATGGTTGATATTGTTTACTTAGTTCTAAATTTTTATGTAACTTACGTTCCAATCTTAAAAATCTTTTCTTTGCATGATGGTACGATGACAAAATGTGTCATTGAATTGATATTTGCATTTGCGTTTCTCCATTGATTTTGAAGATATAATTGGTTCAGCTTGTTCAATTTCCTAAAACTTTTAAAGGTTTTCCCCACCCAAATTTTGTATGTTGCAGAATTAATTTTGTATTTTGAACAAATTTACGTTGAGTGCCTAATATGCGGTATGGTAGTTCTGCTCCTATTAACACCTCTACATTTGTTGGACTATAAAATTCAGGATCGGCAAGAATTATGTCATTTGGCAAGTCAATAAGTTTTAAATCAATATGATAAGATGGTAATCGGTTTGAGACATGGTCAAGAACAAATAAAGATAAATTACATTTAAAGTTTGAATTTTTTGACATTAAATTTGTTTCCACATATAATTGTGAATCTACTGATTGAGATCCTACGCATGATATCCCTACCGTCGCAACGTTTTCGGTTAATTTAACTTTTTAACGGCATGAGTGCTAATTAAATTTATTTGTGATCCTGTATCTAAAACAGCCTTAATACTGTGTAATTTTCTAGTAATATCTCCCATATTAATTACACAAGTAGCTAACAGAACTTCATGTGATTGTGCTTTGTTAAACACGTAAAAACTACTAGATGTGGATGGTTGAGATTTGTTAACTTGTTTTGGAAAATGAAGCATTGAATGGTGATGTTTCGGACAATGTCTACATCGTTGCGCTGAATTACAATCTATTTAAATGTAAACCTATAGACTCGACATAGACACATATACATAAGAAAAACAGAATATTATATATCTGCACAACGCAAGAAATGTAAATAACAAATATCACGAAATTGAACTTATACCTACCATACACAATAATCCTACAATAATGGCTATAACGGAAACTTGGCTTAAATCATATAACCAAGAACTGTATACTTTAGAAAATTACAATGTAGAATACAACTCTAGAAACACAAAAGGAGCAGGAATTGCAATGTACATTAAAAAAGATACAGAATATAAATTAATAACTAGTAAAACAATCAAAGACATACAAATATTAACAATACAACTAAAAGAGGAAAATACTGCAATAACTCTAATATACAAACCACCTAGAATAAACTTTAAAGATCTTAAAACTACACTAAAAAACAAATAATAATAGGCAATTTAATCGTCAACATTGCAGAAAATGATAATACAACAAAAGAATACAAAAATGTTATTAGAAAATGGATATAAAATAGTAAATAAAACATCTATAAAATACTACACAAGAAAGAATCCAGATCCAAATGGAAAAAATTCCATATTAGATCATGTTATTACAAACAACAGAAAATAGAAGATTTAAAAATATTACCTTCAAACATATCAGATCATTGTGAATTAATAACCAAAATAAAAAGAAAACAAAAAACCAAACAAATATATCAGTACTTTGAGCACATACTCACAGATTACAAAAAAATAACAGAAGATATCAATAACATGTACACAAAAGATATAAATAATTTTCAAAAACTATCAAAAAAACTGCAAGCAATTATAGAAAACAACCAAACCAAAATAAGAATCAAACAAACAGAAAAAAAGCTCATGGATCAACAAAGAAATGTTGGACAATATTGAAAAAAGAAACAAACTACAAAAATCTCATCTTAAATATCCAAATAATGAAACAACAAAAAATGAATATTACAAACAGAAGAAAAAAACTACAAACATAAAAAATACTAAAATGTTATACTATAAAAGAAAAATTTTAATTAATAAAAATAACCTCACAAAAATATGGGCAATAATAAATAAACAACTTAACAAAAAAACACCAAAACAAAACAACATTGAAGAAATAGTAAACACAAGATGGAACAAAAACTAAAGAATCGATAGAAATAGCAAACAAAATAAATGAATACTTTACAAATATTGGAAAAACTCTAGCAGAAAAACAAATTACAAGAACGAGCAACAAAACACATACAACCACAATAAAAAAAAAAAAAAACCGACATACATTTTGAACACACATCACAAGAAGAAATCCACAATATAATAATAAAACTGAAAGAAAACAAAACACCCGGCTTTGATAAAATTACAAACAACCTAATAAAACAAAATAAAACAACTCTAACACCAGTTTTAGTACACATAATAAATAAAATCATTGACACAGGTATATATCTAAATTACACGAAGAAAACAATAATAGTGCATATACACAAAAAGAAAATAAAACAAAACCAGAAAACTAGCGACCAATTTTTCTACTATCAACACTAAATAAAATATTAGAAAAAGTAATCCATATTAGACTAACAGAACATATAAACCAAAACAGTATAATATACAAAACACAATATGCTTTTCAACAATACTCGGGAACAACAACAGCAGCTTATGATCTTGTGGATCAAATAAAAAACAAAGTAGATCAGAAAAAAAACCTTAGTAGCAATTTTCATGGACATGAAAAAAGCTTTTGATACTGTATCAAAAGCTTATAGAAAAACTAGACGCGATAGGAATAAATGGCAACAAACTGAACCTAATAAACACATACCTCAAAGACAGACCACAAAAAACAAAAATAAACTCTATAGAAAGCTAACCGATGCAAGCTGAATACGGAATTCTACAAAAAGGAATCCTACCGCCGACATGATACATACTATATACAAATGACATATTAGAACTAAAACTGCACGGTACACCTTACATATATGTTGACGACACCTGCATTATATACTCAGAAAAAGAAAACAAAAAAATATAAAAACTTATCGAAAAAGGCATAATAAAATTAAAAACATGGTATTATAATAACCTACTTACTATTAACGAAACATAAACAGAATTCATGATCTTTAATAACAAACAAGAAGAAATTCCAATCACAATAAAAATAAATAACGAAAAGATTAAACAAATTAAAGAAGTTAACTATCTAGGATTAACAATCCAAGATAACTTGAAATGGGATACACACATAAATAAACTTGTTAAACGAAATTCAGCAACTATAGCAGCAGTAATTTAAAATATCTATATATCATGCATTATTTACATCATATAATACATACTTATACCATATATGGGGAAACACAAGCAAAAAAACATTAATAAACTACGAAGACAACAAAACAAACTTATAAAATTTTTATACACAATGGGTAGAAGAACACCAACAACCGAACTATACAAAGAAAAGCTAAATATTAACAAAATGATAACTTTAAACAACATATTAATGATATATAAAATAAACAACAAATTGATAAAAAGCAATATAACGTTACAGTTCAACAAAGAAACACACAATCACCAAACAAAAAGAAAATCACACATAAGAACAACAAAGTATTCAACAGTCAAGTGCGGCCAGATACTAACAACAGAAACAATAAAACAATATAATAGTCTACCAACATACATTAAAACTTTATATTATGTACCATTTAAATTAAAAATAAAACATATGTTATTACATGACAAAATATAAAAAATAAACAAAAACAACAACAACAACCACGAGCCCTCAATACCGATAACTTGAGATGGGAAAGAACCCGCAAACCTCAAGTGATGATAGAGGGAAGAAATATTTTATTTTTATTATTATTTATTATACATTCAGTATTGTTTTGTATTATATAAATTTTATTAATAAAAAACAAAAAAAAATGTATTATGATTTGCTTTTAAACAATTTAAGCAAAGCACTTTGTATATTAGTTTTATTAACTGTATTTTGATCAATTACGACATTTTGACAAGCCTCTATTGTCTGATTTTTTTGGCATAAAAACTTTTTCAACTCGTTAAATGTAGGCATTGTCGTCCGCGAACATTTATTTTCCCATTCAACCCGCGTATTTTTAGGAATCTTTGAAATGATTAAGTGAATAATTAAATCATCCCATGTATCTACCGGTCGTTTTAATGATTACAACAAGCGTAAATGTTGTAAAGCCGTATTAACTAAGTTCCGGTAGTCATTACTGCCGTCCGCTATAATTAAGAAAAAATACTACTCACGATAACTACCATTAAACGAAGGTAAATCAATTGATGGTACCTTGACTTTCATATTTGAATTTACATTATTTAGATATATTTGATAATTCATTTCAAACTGGAATATTTCCAGACAAGTTAAAATATTCAATTATAACACCTATTTTTAAAAAAGGCAATACTGATTCTTTTAAAAACTACAGGCCTATCAGCTTACTAAATACTTTCTCAAAGATATTAGAATCATTAATGCACACTAAACTTAGTAATTTTTTTCGACAAAACAACTTGTTTACTAATACCTAACACGGCTTTACCACCGGGAAAGGAATTGAAACAGCGCTATTTGATTATTTGCAAACGGCATTATCTGCTCTTGACAGGGGAGAAGTTGTATGCGGTGTACTCTTGCATTTGATACAATTGATATTTCAATATTACTCACAAAATTGTATTATTACGGCATTCGTGGAACAGCTTACAAGTGGATGAAATCCTATCTAACCTCTAGACAACAATCGGTAAAGCTAAAGCATAAAAACAAAGAAATAGTTTCTGAATCTATCAATGTTGAAATGGGTATACCCCAAGGCAGTATATTAGGGCCATTTCTATTTATAATATTTGTAAATGACATACACAATACAATAAATACCGATTGCCACCTAGTCAGTTATGCAGATGACACAAATCTTATGCTTGTTGGAAAAACATTTATGGATGTCTTACATAACAGAAATACTATGATGAAAAGTTTAGAGACATGATTAGAAACTAATAAGTTAGCAGTAAACGCAAACAAAACAAATACAATACTGTTTAAAACAAATCAATCATTACAAACTCCAGGCACTATAACACTAAACAACAAGTTATACAATTTTACAACAAGTGTAAAGTTTTTAGGTATTTTACTAGATGAAACGGTGTGTTTCAAAGAACACACTGAATGTCTTGAAGTAAAACTAAGTAAAGTATGTTTTGGTCTGCGAGTACTAGCTAAAAGTACCAATTTATCCTGTTTTACTATGCAAATTTTTACTCCCACTTAAAGTACGGCATCATATTCTGGGGAAATAACCCAAATTTAAATTTAATATTTTTAATTCAAAAACGCGCATTAAAATTATTAATAAAATGAAATATAGAGACAATTGTAAAAGAATTTTTAAACATAATAATATGTTAACTGTACCTGCTCTGTATATATATGAATGCATAAAATTCATCTGCAAACATAAACACTATTTAGTACATACACCTTACCAACTACGTATAACACTAGGCACGGCAGTGAATACAGCATTTCTCGTCATAGATTAGTTATGTTTGAAAAAAATCTCAATTCTTTGTAATTATGTTTAAATGTTATTCATATTGTATGCTGTGTTGTCTTAGTTTAGTCTGTGGTAACAACAAGTATATTATAAATGTATATCTGTTCTTGACGTATTTTCATGTAAGTGCTGTATTTTTTTGCGTATATTGATCTGTTGTATGTTTAATTTTACTGTACGCCCACTGAAAATAAATGATATTATTATTATTATTATTTTATTTTGTTGATGAGTTGACTTTACATTATTTTTTAATATGTAAAATTTATTCAATAAGTTTTGACTAGCAACAAACTGTTTCGTAAAGTCGGAATCAAAAGAATTTCTTTCAGTCTGAATATAATCTTCAATTAATTTGTAAATATTTTCTAGAATTTGACCGGCATTAATATTGTCAACAACATTTGATTCTAACTGCTTTTCTAAAACGCTAAATCTACTAGTAATGTACGCATGATCTTTATTCAGCGTAGCAATAGCTTTTTTAGTTTCTTCGACATTGTGGGTTTACTTGATGCGTCTTCAGGCATGATAATATCAATAAAAAGGAAAAAAAAGATTAAAAAAAGGAAAGCTTACTAGTGATTCCTCGTCTGAGTACTTTTGATTTGGTTCGTCTGGATGTGCTCCGGCGATGCTTAATTTGATAAGTCCTCTCCGGCTGCTTGTTGCTCAAAGTGGTTCGACTCACCGATATAGATGTCCACAACTGGGTGGAGCTGGTTGATGATCGTCCGGATGTGTCTCGGTGATGCTTAATTTGATAAGTCCTCTCCGGCTGCTTGTTGCTTAAAGTGGTTCGACTCACCGACGTAGTTGTCCACAGCTGGGTGGAGCTGGTTGATGATCGTCCGGATGTGCCACGGTGATGTTTAATGAGATAAGTCCTTTCTGGCTGCTTCTGGCTCAAAGTGGTTTGACTTACTGACATAGACAATGTTACTCTGCACTAATGTCTGATTTTATTAAAAAAACTCTTTGAGTATACGATTCAAAGAACCATAAAATATGTTTAATAATATTGATGAAAGTTTCTTTAAGGTGAATAGGTTTCAGAAATAAATGTGCCTTTGTTAAAATTTCAAACTGTACTGTCTTTATTTAACTTTTTTTTTTTTTGGTGGTCAGGCCGGTAAAATCTTCTAAAGACTGACTCAAAGTGTCGGATTCACTCTCACGAGGAAAGCGCTTACCGACTAAAAACCGCCCCATTTTGAGTATCGGGAAGTTCGAGACCTGTGCTCATAAACCATCCATTGGGAGAAAATTAAGGGGATGAATAAAGATAGGAAGCCGTATAGGCTGTGGGGTGAGGTTGTAGGATGTAGGGTGAACCCACCTGGTTAGATTAGGTTGACCGGTCTTCGATAGAAGTGGCCCTGTTTGTCCGGCTCTGCCAATCTGGATAGATCGGTGTTTGAATGAATCGCTAAATTCGTAAAATATTTTTTGGCGAGCGCCTCGAAATGTTGTCGTAACGGAGTGATACCTAGGTTGTTGTGAATATCTGCATTCCTAACGTACCATGGCTCTCCTATAATCCAACGAAGAGTTAGATTTTGAAATGCGTCGAGACGCCTTAAATGACTGTTTGCCACCGTTCCCCAAATTGGGTAACCAAACGTCAATTGCGGTCTAATGATAGACGTATACATTCGGAGTTTGTTCCAAAGCAAAAGCCCGCTGTCCCTGCGGAGCATTGGGACTAGCAGGTTTTTTGCCAATTTGGCTTTATCAAGAACGGCCTGAACGTGCAATTCGTACGTTAGACCTTTATCGAAAGTGATTCCCAAATACTTTGCAGCATTTGACCATGGAATCGGTACGTCATCGATGAAGACGTGATCGTGCGGTTTAGTTCGTCGCCGCGAAAAGAGAACAGCAACGCTCTTTTCAGGATTGACCTTAAGCTGCCAATCACTGCACCATTCTTGGAGATTGTTGGTTGCTTTTTGAAGCCTCGTGGTAACCACTATAGGCGACCTTGAGCTGTAGAAAAGTGCCGTATCGTCGGCGTATTGTGCCATTTTTACCCCGTGCTTCCAGCCCGATGGCATTTTGGAAACAAAAAGGTTAAATAGCAAAGGCAAGAGAAGAGAGCCTTGAGGTACCTCTGCCGTAATCGGCCGAGAGGTCGAAACATGATTTTGAAGCTTTACTGCTAAAGTTCTGCTGTCAAGATACGAAGCTATCAGCTTTATGAGCCGCAGTTGAAATTTAAGTTTATGTAGCTTTAGAATTAAACCGTCGTGCCATATCTTATCAAAGGCCTTTTCGACGTCGAAAAATACCACCCCTGTGGTTTTTCTAAGTCTAAAGCCCTTGGTAATGTGATCTGTCTTGCGGTTTAGTTGGTGTACTACAGAGTATTCACGCCTAAACCCATGCTGATGAGATGGTAGAAGAGAATTTTCTATTGCGTGTTCTTGGAGGTTATCTAAGATTACTCTTTCTATGACCTTACTCAAGGTGCATAGAAAACTGATTGGCCGATAGTTTTGAGGAAACAGTCGGTTCTTTCCCGGTTTTGGGATATTAATTACGTGCGAGCCTTTCCAAGCTGAAGGAAAGTGCCCTGTACGTAAGATTGCATTGGCAATATTGGTCAGAATCATTATTGCTTTGTGCGAAAATGCTTTAAGAGCTTTGTTTGGAATACCGTCAGGACCTGGCGCAGATCGAGCTTTAAGTTTAGATATGATTCCTCTGATCCGTGACGGTCAAACGTGGTTTAACGGGGTGTCGTCGTCAGGGCTATCCAAAAGGCGTTCCACCGCTCTTTCAACCCTTTCGACGTGCTCCGTATCATCTTTCTCTCTCGAGGGGGAGCATTGAAGTTCCAAGCTGTCAGCAAACGCTTCGACCTTTCCCTCTATAGAATATTGGAGCCCGGTCTCACCATGGATGACTGGTATCGGGACTTTTCTGTTTCGTAAGGCTTTGGCAACCTTCCACATCAGATTAGTATCCTCTGTGGTTGATTCCATCTTTTCCTGCCACCACTGATTTTTGTGCAGCCTTATTGATAATCTAATTTCCTTATGAAGGTCGTTTGGAATTTCACGATCTAAAGGGTTGCGATGCTTTTGTCATTGATGTCTGGCGGCATTTCTTCTGCAAATCAATGTCTTTATTTTGCGGGATAATCCAAGTGGATTATTTGCCCGAACCTGACGGGTTTTAGATGCCAGTTCTTTGGCCTTATAAATGAGTTCGGTGAACTTTTCGACGGCTCCTTCGATGTCAGCAATCGTTCTTATTGGAACAATCCTTTCTATGCTATCTTCCAGGTATCTCAAGAAGAGAGGCCAATTTGTATGGGTAACGAATTGTCCTCCTTCCTCGCCAGATCCCTGTCCATAGAGTTCCAGAACTACCGGAATGTGGTCGGAGCTTAAGGCATTGATTGTCCTAACTTCAATTTGCGAGTTGACGTTCTTCAGGATTGCTATATCCAAAACGTCCCCTCGGTATCTTGCAAAGCTATAGTGCGTGGGATCGTCTGTATTCAGTACTCGATACCCTTTAGATTCAACATGACCTTGCAATACTCGGCCTTTCGCGTTGGTTACCCGACTGTTCCAAGCCGGGTGTTTCGAGTTAAAGTTCCCTGCTAAAATAATAGGGAACGGAGAAGATAAAACCGCGTCGAAATCCGCCGTTTCGATTTGGTTAGTTGGGTTGACGTACCCAGATGCAATTTTGAGAGTGCCCAATCCTTGCACCTTCACCACTATCGCATTAGATTCTAACGATACAGTGTCTGGGGTCTCCACATTGGAATGGTCCAGCAATCTCCTTGCGAAGATCACTGTTCCACGCCTCCTGTCCACCCCCGACGTTCCCAAATACGTGAAGGTATTTGGAAGCCTCAACGTCTGCCAAGGTTTGTGATTTGACTCACAAATCCAGCATGATGTCAATATCGTGGTCGAAGAAGAATTCTTCCACATTGCCCATCTTTTCGTGAATGCTATTTGCATTCCAAAAACATACCCTTAGTAATACTTTGGGTGTATTATCCATTGTTAGGAAGACCAGTAAAACGTTCGACCATGGCCGTTATTCTCTGTTGAGACTTAATGAGCTCAACCAATAATTGGGCCATTTCGTTGTTCGCCTTGGATGGGGCTGGAGGCGCCACCATATCAGCGAATGACCTGTTAGGGCTTACCTCAGCTGCAGGTTTGCGGGGACCTGAGCTTTGGGAAGCCTGAGATGGGGCCGAAGCTGACCCTGGCGCCGGAGCGGCTGCCTTTTTGTTTTTAGCCTGAGCGGCCATCATTTTGATGTATACACTACATCCCTGATGATTGGCGGGATGAGGGCCTCCTGAACACAGAGCACACTTTGAGGGTGTGTCCTTTGGGCATGCTGTAGACTTGGCGTTTTTGGCATTAAGCGATGCCCCCGCTCCTCTTTTTTGGCTCCACTCTCACAGTGAAACCAAGAATGACCTAAAGGTCGCAGATAGATTGGCTCTTCTCCCCCTTTGGGAGTTGAACCGAAACCATGGGGAAGCGACCAAATTCGTTCCCCATTTTATGCACGTTCGAGGGTTCATACCCCCATTCCCTCTAGTGCCTGACCCACCTTTTTTTCAGTGAGGAAGAGCGGCAAGTCGCGAATGACCACCTCCAAGCAGCGTTCTTCAGGAAGAGCCCACGTGAAGTAGTTGGAGATGGTTGATTTTAGGTAGGCCGTAGCCTTTCGGTGATCATCATTGGTGTCCGGAATAACGCGGATGCCGTCAAATGTATGTCGCGCCGACGCGATTTTATACCGTTGTCCGCAAAGTGTTGAGAGTATTTCGGGTAGTTGTCTTTGTCAGTAATGACAAAGACTACTGGCCGCGATGAAGAAGAGATGGGCTGACTTTGCGAGGGAGTACCGTCACAGTCGAGTTCTGGGTTCTTGCCCTGTGGCTTGAACCTGACCTTTGTGTATTTCCCCTTATTAGCGTTGTTGGCGTTGTTGGCGGGGCGGCACCCTTTTTTTGGGTGGAAGACCCTTTTGCGGGATTGACTGAAGGTCCTTTATTAGAGTTTAAAGACTCACCCTGAGTCTTCTTCTTCTTTCCTTTGACCAAGGTGTACCCTTGATTGTCCTCGTCGGGATTGGAAATAATCTGCTCGTCGGTGACTTCCGACTGCATTGCTTCGGGCTCCTGGGGGCGGCCGTCATCGCTCTCGTCCTCTGTGAGCGTGGATAGGGCTTGGCGTTTCGTCGTGCCGTTTCCCTTTCTGGGGCGGATCCGCCGCCCCCCTGGATAGAGGCGGTATTGCCGCCCCCCTTGGTGGTAACTCAACCGCCCCCCTGGGTGGAGGCGGTTGTGCCGCCCCTCTTGGTGGTGACTCAACCGCCCCCCTGGGTGGAGGCGGTTGTGCCGCCCCCCTTGGTGGAAGCGGCCTTGACCCCCTCTTCTTGGGTGGGGGCCGACAGGTCCATTGCTTCGGCGACGGCGGCGGCGTTTATAGCGGAGGACTGCCGGGCGATGATGACGGATTGGTTTGCGATGATGGCCTGGAGCTCTTGGTTCTGCTCCCTCATTGCCATCATCTGGACGCTCAAGTCGTTGACTTGGCTTTGCAGGGCCTTGATGACATCAAGTTTTCTCAAGCTGGGCTTGAAAAAGCGGAAAAACAAAAATTAATAAATAATAATAATAATTATATTCACCTTTCGGTGTTATAATTATTAATATTGTGTAGCAATAATAATTGCCTATTTAAGTTGAATCTTGTAGTATCAGCTTGGCTCTCGCTAGAAGATGCTTGTAGATACGTTCTGGTCGGCTGTTGCAGTCGAAAAAAAAAGCTCGCTCGCTCGCTGTCTCTTTATTTTACAAATAGTATATTACTTTATATACTTGCTGCCACGCCCCGGCAGCATTAGGGTAGTTACAAAACTCTAATTACCTATAATAAAAATAAAATACATTTATTTAATTTGTTACCGAAAATGAAGATTAAAAAGATGGTTATTCCAAGGATTAAATTATCTGAAAATAATATGATCTTACATCTAATGAGTTTATAACATAATTATACTAAATGTAATAAAATAAAATAATGCGTTGTGGCATATGGTCGCAAAAACAACGTTTCTTAAAAAATAATATTGCTTAATTATATCATAAACAACATAACTATAAAAACTGTTTCAGCAAATTAAGTATGTATAAGTTAAAATAAAAAAGAATTTAATCTCTAAAACAAAAAAATGATGATATTCATACATTAATTTAATGTAACGTATCTTTAAAAGTACGATACGAGATTGTTACGTATACGTACATACAATACAGTTTAATAATATATGAAATGTTTAATTTAAGAATTAGTAAATAATTCTAAAATTACACACATTATAATTATTATTAATGAAGTAGAAAATATATACAGCTCCGAAGTAGAAAATAAATATAGCTCCGGATATAATAATATTTTGTATTTTGATATCCTTTATAAAGTGAAATATAAACTACATACTGAAACCTCTCAAATTCAATATGCTTTGCGTAAAAATAACAACCGTGGGTACTAATAAATTAACAACACCTATGTAATATGTATAACTAATGTGAAAATTATTTATTGAAATTTTTAAACAGCTCAAAAACAAGTTGATAAATAAATTAATACAAAATTAAATTAATTATTTCAATAAAAAACAAAGATAAATAACTTATCAGTGTAAAAAACACTTAACTGAAATTAATAATTTTCTACTCAATATAAAATACCCTACTAGAACTATTAGAAAGATATCTAAATTGCAGATCAATACAATTTATTGTACATAAATCATTTTTGTGACTTATTGTAACATATCTGATGCATTAAATTATAGGTGTTTTCAAACTGTATTTGAATGTATATTGATATTGTATAAAGAGTTATTTAGAACGCTAGATTTCCCTGAGGAAAAGGTACGTGAAAATCACTTTTTTTTCCGACGAGGTAAATATATTTTTTCCCTAAAAACAACATAACTCACAAACTCTTCTGAAGTAAAAAACATTTCAGCATATTATATTTTAAGATTATTAGTTTTTTTATTAAAAATACAATATAGATACTTAACAATTGATATACTGCTTTTGAATTGAATTGAACTTTTTCTTTCTGTACATTTCAGACAAAAAATTACAAAACATGTTTATCACCAATTCAGATTATGTCAATATTAAATTTAATTTGATTGCAATCTGGATCAAAGCTTTGATGCAAATGATTTTCCATTGTGTTTAGTCTCTGTGCTGAAATTAATTTGAATTATATGTACATTGCATTGTATTTAATGAAAACAGTGTTTTTACAACTAGATAATAATGGGATTTTATTAATTGTGTGTGATAAATAAATAAAAAATTATTGCTCAGTTTATGTTAATATATTTTTAATATTATTACAGTGTATACTAACTAGCTAGTTTGATACAGATTAAATGCAATTGATAAATGAAAAAAATGATAAAAAAACAATTAAAATTTTACATCGTTGAAAAATGTAGTTAATTTAATTTACAAATGATATATACAAACAAACTTATAATAATCTCCACATTACTTTTCTGCCAAGATTCACAAGAAATCAATTAAAAAGTCTGACTACGTTGATTATTACTAGAGTCCGTGTTATTATAGTGTTTCTTGTTTTTGATTGGAATATCTGTCATCACGTAAGTCTAGTTTGTTGATGAAGACGGTAAACTTACGTGACTTTTCTATTCATAAAACTACTTTAAATGGCATTATATAGTAACCGTAAAGACTTTTTTGATGCTGTACAAAAACCTATTTGACAGTTCAAACCTAAATTTGTTTATGCTTAAAGTTTTGCATACTTTGTTTCAAAAATGGTTTTTTATCAAACTTTACAGCTGTCGTTTGGTTGTTGTTTTACCATGTAGTCTTTAATTTTTGGTAAAATTTGCCAATTTTTATGCTATTAACTGCTGGGTGCAAAATAACTTGTTATGTGGTTTAATTTTCTAATCAAATGTTTTTTAAGCTGCCTGAGTCTCAACTGCCAATTTGTTTTCTTTGATCAGTTGTTGAAGTTCATTATTTGTTCCGACAAAATTAATCCCGTTGTCAGAGTATATGGAATGCGGTTTTTCTCTTTGTGCAGTGAATCTCTTTAAACAGTTTAAAAATGCTTTTGTTGTGAAGCTAGTGATCGTTTCAAGATGTACGCCTTTGTACAAAAACATATGAATACTGCTATATATCCTGTAACACGTTTTCGTCCGGTAAGGAAGAGAAACGCGGCTGAGGTAGCTGCAGCCGTGATCACAAGGTTTGCCGGAGACCGGGAGGAGCTCGGGCGCCACCACACTTTAGTGTGGACACAAAGAAACAACAACCATGTGGAAAGGGAAAATAAAATTTATTGTTAAATCCAAAAAAAAGAAAACAAACGAACTCAAAATGACTGTTGTCCACCCACAACAACAAAATACGCATTCACGGACTTCACGGGGATATTTAACAGTGAAAACTGGCAGGAATAAGGGTAAGGTCTGGAATTCGAGGTGGCTTGTCTTGCGACGCCGCACAACCTCGGACACACAAAAGGAGGAAAAGAAAAGAAACGGGAGGAAATGCTCAAGGCGGGATTACACTTACTGCGGCTTCTAAAACTTCGGGAACTAAACTTTACGGGAACAGGTGCTGGTGTCTTGTCTGAGTGCAAGGCTGACTGTCGGTACTAGGATGGGACGGCGGTATATATAGGAAAAGAAGAAAGAGAGGGGATATAACAAAGACTCTGATTGGTGGAGGAAAGGTGGGGGAACAGAGATGCCAACTTAAACTATGGGATGTATAGGGGGTGGCCTATACATCCAATAATTAAAAACTAATTAATGCTAAAATTAAATATATACAAACAACAATAAAATGTACATGATTGCACCCCGCAAACCCCGGTTCAATATGCCCTCTCGTTAGGACGCTATGCTAAGAAAAGAACCGAGGCTGTACGGGTTGCCTATAATCTAACATAAATTAATTAACAATCCTAATTAATATTTGGCCGGTAAAATAAACAATCAACATAAACCCCATATGCTACGCCACTGGGCTCCGCAGCTAATTTCAACCCGATCTCGAGAAAACACGTGTGCGGCGAGATAAATGGAGGCTATGAAACGGGGCCCCGGCGGGTTTTCAGTGATTGTAAACAGTGCTAGTGGCTACAGTGCTTAGTACAGGATTACGAAATGTCGCGAGGTAAGTTATAAATTACGTTAATTTAATTTAAAACACGTGTCCGTGGTCCTACAGGTTAGGACCGCGGCGTGCTAAATAACGGGGGCATGGCGGCGTAATATAAAACAAATATATTACGCCGGCATACAGTATTCACGGCGGACCTTAATATGGTACATAATTGATACTTAATTAATTAGTATAAATGTTATTTTAACGTAGGCAACCCTACTTTCACATCGAAATACATTTATATTACAAAGTATACCGGGTGGCGATTGGAACCAACGAAACCGACGATTCATTGTACAACAAAATAAAAGAATAATTAATAATCAGCAATGGAAATCATATTTTGTTGTGAATAAATCGCCGGGTTCGTTACACCCCTCTTACTTCAAATAAAAAAAAAAAGGTTTTTTTTTTTTAGGTTCTAGGTAGTCTTTGGTGATTTGGGAATCTCGGCCAGGCTTCTTTGGAGGCGTCGCTGAATAGCCCGAGATTTGCGGTTACGGGCCCGGCGTAACTGTTTTGGGGTCGGACCCGAAACGGGCGCGGAGGACACTACGGTTGGCAGTCTTATTGTTCCGGAGCACACGCGCACTAACGGCGGAAGCGGCACCACAAAACACGCACGTGCTGAGACCTCTGCAGGTGTGGCAAAAGACGGTGGTGCATCAGTTATTCTGAAACTAGACGGCTCTGGTGTGTAGGCTGTAGGGCCGATCTTCGGTGTTGGAGTTGACGCGGTGGCAGGTAAATTGCAAAAGAAGTTGGGCGAACGTACTGGAGACGAGGATGCAAGTGGTGGAGTTGATAGGCCAAACAATGCAGCAACTTTTAAGGCATGATGGGCTTCGAGTTGCACGGACTTCCCAGGCGTCACAGGTGGGGAACGGCTTTCCGTAGAGATGGGTGAGGCGTGCAGCTCTAGGTAATCCATTGAAATGGTCCACGGTGAGTATCTTAAAATATATGTGTAAGTTAGGCCAACCGGCATTTCGGGTCGATCTGACGCTGCATGGGTCCACTGCGCCGAACCCGTCGTATACCGAGCGGACGAATCCCTCGTTGCGGGGAAGGCCTAGTGTAGTGAGTCGGCAACAACGCGGAAAACAGAGTGTTAGGTGTGGAAGCCGATTCCAAACACTGAGGCGCGGACGAACATACACACATATTGATGGTACTGGGCGGGGAATAGGATGGTGGAGGCAAGATGACCCAAGACGCGGTTTGCACTGGCCAGACGGGCAGACTCCGGATGCTTGCAGGCTCGTCAATTAATGAAGCGGGCGTTGGAGGTGCTACTACTGGCGGGGGTGCTGGCCAGATCGGCGGTGTAGTCATTCCAAACAATTCCTGGTCAGATTGTGAGAAGCGTGGCGGTGTCTGCAGCGGGGAGCGGGTTGGAGCGCAACTGGTGTTGCTCTGATCTACCAGGTTGTCCATCGTTGGCCAGTGACAGGTCGTCTTTCGTCTCTAAAATCAGGTAAAACATTACACGGGCACAGTTTTTCAAAACAGGGCTTGAAACAGGAATTTTAAAACAGGATAAAAGGGCAACACAGGACAACATAACTCGTTTATGGCTCATCCGCCGCGGGAACTGGCTTCAGGTCTTTGATATGAACGTGCCAGGTCTTTCGACCATCGACCTTCTTAATGCGGCATCGGACTCGGGACAACACTTCTACCACTATAAACGGGCCATCAAACTTGGGAGCTAGTTTGGCGGCAAAGCCTTGAGCGGCAGAGGAGAGGTGGTAGGTTTTCCTCATCACCCGATCTCCCTTCCTGATTACCCAATCTCTTCTGCGGAGGTTGTAATAGTGTTTCTGTTGTTCCCTTGCAGTCGTCAGGTTGATGCGGACCAGACCCAATATTTTGTTGAGTTTCTGGAAGCGGACGGACGACCGGGTCTCGGAGTGGCCTGCACATCATGGCGGAGCTCGGGGGTGAGACTGGGAAACACTGGAGTTCGGCCATAGTTTAGAAACGCCGGTGAGAACCCGGTAGCCGCATGCTTCTCGCTGTTGATGGCGAACATTAATTCCGGTAAGTACTGATCCCATTTCCGATGATTATCCTCACAGTACTGGGATATCATAGTTTTTACTGATCGGTTGGTTTGCTCCACAGGGTTTGCCTGCGGCGTGTATGGAGGGATCTCAGCCCACTGGATGCCGAAATCTTCCAGGAGTAACCGAAACTCCCGGTTGTTGAACTGGCGAGCGTTGTCTGCGATTATTCGGCGAGGACAGCCAAAACGGAGGAAAATTTTCTCGGACAGGATCCGTCGGATGGGTAGGCCGGTGGCAGATCGTAGCGGATGATACTCCACCCACTTTGTGAAACGGTCCTGCATCACGAGAAGGTATGTATTTCCTTTGGAGGAGCGGGGTAGAGGTCCGATCAGGTCGAGGCTCAGGGTTTCCCAAGGTCCAACAACTTTTGATCCGGTCATTTTTCCGGGCGTCTTTTGCTGGAGGGGTTTAAATTTCTGGCATGTTTCGCATTGCCGTACGTAGCGTTTAATGTCTCGTTGCATGCCGGGCCAGTAGTATGATCGCATGATCCTGCTGATAGATTTGGCAATGCCCCGGTGCCCGGCGGTTGGGTCGTCGTGATTCTCGCGGAGCACCGTAACTCGGAGTGGCTTTCCGACACATAGTTTCCAGGGAGATACGTCGTCGGTGTCGAGATATGCGTCGGCATCCCATCGATGCTTAAATAATTTACCCTCGCGTATGGCAAAGTCGGGGAATGACTCTGGTTGGTTCTGGACGGCTTCCATTAATCGACTATACCAAGGGTCTGTGTCGGAATCAGCGACCTGTAACACCTCATCAGGGGTAGCTTCTTCGACGGGTTGTCGAGATAGGGCATCTGCGACTTGATTGAGGACCCCTTTCCGGTATTCTATGTCGAAGTCAAATTGCTGTAGCAGTATGGCCCAGCGGGCGATGCGTCCGGTCGGACTTTTTAATGAGTGGAGCCACCGTAGAGATTGATGGTCGGAAATGACCGTGAACCGGTATCATTCTAGGTAGGCCCGCATCTTTTGGATGGCCCATACTATGGCCAAACATTCCTTCTCGGTCACGGAGTAGTTTCTTTCGGCGGCATTCAGGGTTCTGCTCGCGTAGGCTATAACCTGGTCATAGCCGTGGGTTCGTTGCAGGAGTGCGGCACCAATGCCGTGAGCGGAAGCGTCGGTTTGTAAGAAAAACGGGTGGGCAAAGTCCGGGCTGACAAGGATTGGGGCTTGCGTCAACAACTGTTTCAGGGCGTTGAACTGCTTCTCTTGGACCTCGGACCAGTTCCATCGTACCTGTTTTTTCAGAAGGGCGGTCAAAGGGGCTGTTGTTTCGGAGTACGCCGGGATAAAACGGCGGTACCACGAGGCTATCCCCAGAAATCGGCGGAGTTGTTTGATGTTTTGGGGAGCCTTAAACTCGAGGATTGCTCTGACCTTGTCGGGGTCGGTGTGTACGCCAAATTGGTTGACGACGTGTCCCAGGTATCGCAGTTCGGTTTTTGCAAACTCGCATTTTTCGAGGTTCAACCGAAGGCCGGCGGCTCGCAGGCGGCGCAGCACTTCTCGCAGGTTTACCAGATGTTCTTCTTCTGTTCTGCCCAGGACTATGATATCATCCAGGTACGCAAAGGCCCTGGGCTCCATTTCTGGACCAATCACGGTGTCCAAGAACCGCTGGAAGGTTGCGGGAGCTGAATGTAGCCCGAATGGCATAACGGTAAACTGGTACAGGCCCTTACCAGGCACAGTAAAAGCGGTTATGGGTTTACTGGCTGCGGTTAGCGGGACTTGCCAGTATCCGTTTTTTAGGTCTATGGTGGAAAAAAACTTAGAATCGCGTACTCGATCCAGGATGCCGTTGATAAATGGGAGGGGGTAAGCATCCTTGATAGTCACTGTATTGACTTTCCGGAAGTCAATACAGAACCGCGGTTTTCCATCCTTTTTGCGGACTACTACCACCGGTGAACTCCAGGGGCTGTTGGAGGGTTCTATCACTCCTTCTTCCAACATTTTGTCTACCTCTGAGTTTATTATCTCCTGCATTCTCGGGTTTTGCGGGCGGTGGCGTTGTTTGATGGGGGCTGCCACGGCCAATCTGATGTGGTGTGATACGAGGTGAGTAGTGGCGGGCGTATGACTGGCGAACCTTCCATGCTCGGCCAGGACCGCGTCCAGCGTGAGTGTCGGTTCGGGCTCGATCGTGTGAACCGCGTCTTCCACGCTCAGGCGTTGGAAACGGACGGTCCCGGTTGAAAAGTTTAGGACGGCTCCCCATCGATTTAACACATCACAACCGAGGAGGAGTGACGGCATCATACCTGGTAGCTGGCGGACCTGAATCTGGTCGGGGTGTCCTCCGGGCCTGATTACGGGGACCTTGTAGGCCTTTGTGAGCTCTGTCGACTTACCAGTGGCTACGAGAATCGTTTCTTCAATAGGAAGGGGCGGGATCCGTTGATCCTCGAGCCATTGGCTAAACTTGGTGTTTACGTAGGAGCGCTGGGACCCGGTGTCGATGAGCGCGCAGCACTGTTTTCCCAGGACCTGGAGGTATGTCATTATTCGGCCGTCTTGGGTGAAGGGTGTGGGGGTTGTTAAGTCTGGCCGGTCTACCCCCTGGTTCCGGTCAGATTCTCGTTTCCCGTTTGTTTTTCACACCTACAGGTTCTTGACCAGGTACCCATTAAGCCACAGTAAGAACAGAAGTGTAAGGTGCGTTTGCGACATTCGAAGCGATCGTGACCTTCGCTGCCACAGTTCCAACAGCAGGTACTTCGGTCGTACCCCGGTAGTTTGTTAGCAATTGTCAGGTTTTGGGATTGGTTGACTGGGCGTCGGGGTTCTAGCAAAGGCTGGCCAGGCGCTGGGGAACAAGGTTGATAGACCCCAGTCGACGTGGCGGGTTTGTTTTTTGCTACTTCCTGCTGCAGGTCCTCGTATACCGAGGCGACCTCGATAAGTTCGGCCACAGTCGAAAAGTCGTGGGGCCGAATGTAGGTACGGTAGGCAGGCTGTAGATTATCGTAAATTCTTCGGAGGGCCTGTTGACGCGAGAAACCTTCATGGCGGCGGATCAACGTCTGGATCTCTACAACATATGTTTTGGCACTTTCGCTGGACCGCTGCTTGCGGTTCCGGATCTCGTCTTCCAGATTTTGCGTTAGGCGGGCTGGCATGAAAAAGGCTCGGAAGTTGTCGAGGAAGTCTCGGCCGTTTTGCCAATCTTCGTAATTGTTGCGGTACCAGTGCAGGGCCTCGCCTCTGAGCAACTCAGGCAAGGCCACTACCAATTGGTCTTCGGAGACCGTGTACGAGCGCATTAGCTCTTCAAGCCTTTCTAAGAACGCAAATGGGCACTTTGTTCCGTCGTAAGTGACGTTCCACTTCCGTATTACAGAGCAAAGTGTAGCCTCCGGGCTGGTAAAACTGAGACTGTGGTTAGCGGTTGGTGGTTGTGCAATGGGGCTGGATGCGTGCAATACTGGCGGGTTATATGTCTGGTGACAGATGGTGGGGGCCGGTATGGACGGATCGGTTGGTGGTGAGGCTGGTACGGGTGGGCAAGCCGGAGGGGAAACTGGTGGGTCCGCCATGGTCCTGTCTGCGGACGTAGATGTGTCTCCGGTCATGAAAAACAAGTATAACCGGAGACGACGCGTGGCTAAGTTACCGTCGGTCGCAAGTCTAAATTGCTGAAGGTGATTCTGAATTACTGACGGGGGGGCGGAATTAACCCAATCAAAGTGGTCGGGGTTCTCGCTCACCCCGCTGGCGGTGGTAAATTGCCAAACATCCTTTTTCAACGCCCTTTTCTTACCCTTACCCATAATTCAACGTTTTTTTTTTTTTTTTTTTTTTTTATATATTTATTTTTTTTTGTTTAGTCCCTGCTCGGGCGCCAAATTTGTAACACGTTTTCGTCCGGTAAGGAAGAGAAACGCGGCTGCGGTAGCTGCAGCCGTGATCACAAGGTTTGCCGGAGACCGGGAGGAGCTCGGGCGCCATCACACTTTAGTGTGGACACAAAGAAACAACAACCATGTGGAAAGGGAAAATAAAATTTATTGTTAAATCCAAAAAAAAGAAAACAAACGAACTCAAAATGACTGTTGTCCACCCACAACAACAAAATACGCATCCACGGACTTCACGGGGATATTTAACAGTGAAAACTGGCAGGAATAAAGGTAAGGTCTGGAATTCGAGGTGGCTTGTCTTGCGACGCCGCACAACCTTGGACACACAAAAGGAGGAAAAGAAAAGAAACGGGAGGAAATGCTCAAGGCGGGATTACACTTACTGCGGCTTCTAAAACTTCGGGAACTAAACTTTACGGGAACAGGTGCTGGTGTCTTGTCTGAGTGCAAGGCTGACTGTCGGTACTAGGATGGGACGGCGGTATATATAGGAAAAGAAGAAAGAGAGGGGATAGAACAAAGACTCTGATTGGTGGAGAAAAGGTGGGGGAACAGAGATGCCAACTTAAACTATGGGATGTATAGGGGGTGGCCTATACATCCAATAATTAAAAACTAATTAATGCTAAAATTAAACATATACAAACAACAATAAAATGTACATGATTGCACCCCGCAAACCCCGGTTCAATATGCCCTCTCGTTAGGACGCTATGCTAAGAAAAGAACCGAGGCTGTACGGGTTGCCTATAATCTAACATAAATTAATTAACAATCCTAATTAATATTTGGCCGGTAAAATAAACAATCAACATAAACCCCATATGCTACGCCACTGGGCTCCGCAGCTAATTTCAACCCGATCTCGAGAAAACACGTGTGCGGCGAGATAAATGGAGGCTATGAAACGGGGCCCCGGCGGGTTTTCAGTGATTGTAAACAGTGCTAGTGGCTACAGTGCTTAGTACAGGATTACGAAATGTCGCGAGGTAAGTTATAAATTACGTTAATTTAATTTAAAACACGTGTCCGTGGTCCTACAGGTTAGGACCGCGGCGTGCTAAATAACGGGGGCATGGCGGCGTAATATAAAACAAATATATTACGCCGGCATACAGTATTCACGGCGGACCTTAATATGGTACATAATTGATACTTAATTAATTAGTATAAATGTTATTTTAACGTAGGCAACCCTACTTTCACATCGAAATACATTTATATTACAAAGTATACCGGGTGGCGATTGGAACCAACGAAACCGACGATTCATTGTACAACAAAATAAAAGAATAATTAATAATCAGCAATGGAAATCATATTTTGTTGTGAATAAATCCCCGGGTTCGTTACAATCCTTTTTGTCTACGGGATTCCTTTGTTCGATATGGTTTTATGTTGAGTGGCCCACAAAAATCCACACCGCAATAGAAAAATTGTCGAGATGCCGTTATTGTTTTTTTGGGTAATTGGCTCATTATTGGTTGTGCAAATATTAGTTTAGCCCGGCAACATTTTACTCACTCTCGCAGTATCTTTTTTGCTGTTGATTTCCCACCTATTGGCCAGAATTTAGAATGCAAAGTGTTTATCAGTAAGTTTACCCCACCGTGTAGTTGTTCAAGATGAGCGTGGTTTATAATTATCTTAGTTATGGTGTGGTTTTTTGGCAAAATGATTGGATGGTTGTTGATTATATGCCAGCTCTGAATGTAACAAACGTCCTCCAACTCGCAATATGTTACTATTATCCAGAAATGGATTTAATCTAATCAATTTGCTTGATTTTTTTATTGTGGTTGATGCTTTTAAATCCATGATGTCACTGGCAAATTTGGATGTTTGTGCCAGTCAAATCAGTAGAAGTAGTGCCCTTTCTAATTCTTCAACCAATAGTGATCCATAATTACGTTCCTCCTTGCAGTTTGAGACAAATCGTAGACAATAGGCTATAGTGCGTTTTAGACAAATCAATGACGTTGTTTGGTTAAAAATATATTGTGAATCATTGTCTAAAATAAACAAACTGACTGTTGTAAATTTAAGATCTGGTAGTTTTGGTTTTTGATATAGTGATAAAGGCCATTGTTCTTCATGTTTTGTTAAAAATTCTGGTCTGTGCCATCACAAAGAGAGAGAAGTTAGTTAAATTAGATTTGTCCCTCTTAAGGTTGCATCTGCTGGATTGTTTAGAGATGCTATATAAAGCCATTGATTTGCTAAAGTCAATGATTGTATTTTGCTAATTCTACTTGCAACAAATGTTTTATAAAATTTTGATTGAGATTTGATCCAACCTAAAACTATTGTAGAATCTGTTTAATAATATTTCTTTGTGATATTTTCATGTAGTGCATCTTTTGTAGCTGCGATAAGTTGAACTAGTAACAAGGCACCGCACAGCTCAAGACAAGGATTTGACTGCACCTTTATTGGAGCTACTCTCGATTTTGAACAGAGTAAATGCATTTTGTAATCTCTATTTTCTGAATTTGTTCTGATGTATATACATGCTCCATATGCCTTCTCCGAAGCCGTGCAATTCAATCTGGTTTCCTTCCACTGTTCTTTTTGGTATCTTGATTTGATCTAGCATGTTTTCAAAATTTGCTCCAGTAATGCAATCATCAACGTAGACATCTTTTTTCAAAATTTCCCTTGCATATGAATATTTGTCTTCTTTAGAATTTGATAATTGATGTAAACATTTGATGGTTTGGAATAGAGCTGATGATGTTCCATATGTAATGGTTGTTAGTTTGTACGTACTTATTGCATCAGTTTCATTGTATTGCCATAAGAATTTTTGATAATTTTGATTGTCTGGATGCACCTTGATTTGACGGAACATTTTTTTGATGTCTCCCGTGAGTACAAATTGATGCTTTTAAAATTGCACAATTATTGCAAACAGGTTATCCTGGATGGTAGGTCTTATGTAAAGTGTGTCGTTGAATGACACACTGATGGATGTTTTTGCAAAACCGTCAAAAACAACTCTAATCTTTGCTGTACTACTGTCGGTTTTGAAAATGCAATGATCTGGTAGATAGTATTCGTTTGTATTATTGCATTTTATTTTTTCCATGTGACCTATGTTTTCATATTCCACCATAAAATTACGATAATTTTGTTGTAACGACAATTGTTTCTTAATTTTCTCTCAATTGACAACAGTCGGTTGGTAGCGGCCTGCTTCAAGGATCCTAATTTTTGTATGTTGCTGTTAAATGGCAATCTTACAATAAAACATCCATCCTTGTCACGGTTTATTGTATTTGTAAAATGTTCTTCACAAATTCTTTGTTCTGGTGTAAGATAGCGTTTTTGAGTCACTTGTTCTAACGGAACATAATATTTATAATAAGACAGTTAAATAAAAAGATAATAAAACAGAATAGAGTAATGCACGTATGCTTTGTTAACATCGAAAAAACATGTATACAGAAAACAAAAACAGTAAAAATGAACAGCGAGAAATCAAAGAATTCCAAACAAACAAAAGAGTGAAGCAAGGATGTGTGCTAAACGCATTGCTTTTCTTAATTGGTTTTAATAAGCCAATAAAACAAGCAAAAAAAAATAATACAAATGTTAAAAATAAGATGAAGATGGAAATAACAAAAACTGCTATTTGCAGACAATATCGCAGAGATTGCAGAGACAGAAAAAGATTTTTAACATAACATAAAAATAATAAAAAACAACTAAAAAAAATAAACATATAAATAAACTACAAAAAATAAAGACTATAATAATTGCAAAAAAAAAAATGAATCACAAAATCAGAATTAAAAAAAATAATAATAAAACATATTAAACAATACAAATAACTAACCTAACCTAACCTTTTTTTAAAGTTTTTTAAATTTTTAACTGTAGTTTAAGGAAGCTCTACCAGTTTGAGTGTGAGGCTCACACCCAATAAATCCTTTTTTTTACTTGGCAAGATTTTGGTGATCATGGAATTGCTAAGCATACTTTTAAGAATACTAGCGTATTCATTTACATAAAACTACATTTCTTGACTTGACAGCAGTATTTTAATTGATTTTATTTTTTAAATTATTTTTTACCGCAGTTTATCTTTGGCAATTGTAGAACGTGTGTCTTCTACCTGGCAGTGTCACATCTTTTGCTTTCCGTAAAGTGGAACCGTTTAAAACATAATTTGAAGCAACTGTGTTTAATTAGAAGTTGCGTCAAATAGTAGCCTACACTACCAAATTTTTTGTTTAACCATTCTGGTAAGTCTCTGATCAGCCTTTTAGTCAATTCAGCTATCCTTGTGTTTGCGTTTCTTTTCAATTTTTTACTTTGTCTTCTTTTAGTTTTTTCTTTGTTAGAATGTTTTTTTTGTAGAATTTAGTCCTATACTCAACTTGTAGATCAATTGACATGACCAATGCAATTACTAGAATAGACTCTGTTGCTATTGTTCTGTATCCTCTAGCAACTTATAACGCCATTTTTTTTGCTGTTTCAATAGCGTGCTTTTGTATTTCTTGTAACTCATAGTTATCCCCAAATTTAAGCATTATAGATCATTATCAAATGTGCAACATTTGTCAACATCCTCTTTTTCCCCTCCAAAATTCGTTTTATGTTTAACAAAAAATTTAGATAAAGCTTTTGTTGTTTTTTTCATTTTTATGATTGTTTTTTTTAATGTGTTTTTTCATATGTGTGTTTTGTTTTGATATTTGCTGCGCCTACACTATTGCAGTCTGAATCATTTTCTCCCTCTTTACAGTATAATAATTTTTGTTTCTTTGGCTGGCACTTCCAACTCCAGTTCTTCTATATTATTTTTTACTTTGTTTGTAGCCTTGTTAGTCATAGCTATAAGTTTGTTTTTTCTGTTGACTGCTGTGACAATGCCTGTGTCATCTGAAAAACACAACAACAAAGTCAATTAATCTTTTACTAACATTTATTTTGTGTTTGACCCACCTCTTTCCAAGAAATTATACCAAATGCGTTTTTATATCTATTGTGGTTAAGATGCACATTTTCTAATTTTTGTAAGCACTCTTTTTTATTTTCTCTAGTATGTCTGTTTTTTTTTATCATACCATCTATTGTAGCCTTTTCTAAACCTGAATTGATTTTTAAACAGTTTATTTTCCACTTTCTCTCTAGTTTTTCTATAGTAGTAATGAGACATATTGATCTATATTTCTTTTTGTTTTTCTTAGCAGTACTAATTTGGACTGCTTTTACACCTTAGAAAACTTGTTCTCCTAGAATTTTTTATTCATCATAAGTTCATATTTAAAATAATTTTGGATTTTTTTTTTGTTATTTTGAAAGGTATTTTGTTTGGGCCTGGCACATCACGTAATGGCCTATCTCTACTCAGGTAATACCTCTTCTTTCTGTTTGTAATCTAATATTGTCAAGTTTTTGTTGTTGACTAATATTGCCACATCTATCTCTACGTCGGTGATGCAACTGCTTTTTTAACCATTGCTTTATTTGGTTTTGCGATTATGACCAAGTCAATGTTCTTTACTATCATAGTTTTGAACAGTAGGTTTATAGTTTTGAACAGTAGGTTTATTGTTGCTATTTTCCTTTTTTGCACTTTTTGTCTTCAATTTTGCACATATTTTTTATATTTTGGGCATTTCATTGTTTCCGTTTTATGCTTCCTTGTTATTGCAGTTTTTTATTCTGTGTCCTTTTCAACTCATTTGGCTGTTTTGTGTTTAATTTTTCTGCATTTTAGCATTTTAGAAGATCCACTACTTCTTGTATTCTCCACCTGTTTTACCCTTTGCCAATTTTTTTTTAATTGACAAGTTCTTGCGCTGTTTTTTGAATCAAGCAATACAAACGCATGTTTTATTCTATTTTTATTTAATTTGCTAGCCATATTTATCATTCTTATCTTTTGCTTTTTTTCCTTTAGCCCGTCTTTTAGTGTATTCCTAATCTCTTCCTCCGAGTTGTTTTCATTTAAATCTATAATCATAATGCTTGTTTGTTTCTGCCTTATTTCAATGTTTGCAATATTTTTTAGTCTAACAAATTTTATTTTTTTTTTTGAATTTGTTTCTGTTTTTCTTTTATTTTAAGTTAGACGCTGCCAATTTTAGTTTTAGTGGTGCTGTCTATCATCACCTTTTCGGTTACAATCATAAAGTCATACATATCTCTGCATGCTATCACTAATTTTACCTTTCCGGTTATGAAGCCGCTTTTAGTGATGTTGCAAACATTTTTTTACTGTTGTAGCTTTCCTTTCTTTAATATATCTTTTAGCTGCAAAAATTGCTTTTTTAATCTTTTTATAGTCGGGTTATTGGGATAGTCATTTCTGTCCATCATGACAATCAAGTCATCTGTTCTATTGTTTAAGATGTCTCCATTAATAATTTGAAATTTTTTAAAAACTTCTTTGTGTCATTTACTACTTAATATAGAAATTGTTTCTTTTTTCTTTAAGTCTATTTCTATAGTATGCTCAACTTTGCTTAAAAAAACTTTTTCTTGTGACATCTGTCTGTTTGTCTGCGTTTCTCTCTCAGCCGTGCATACTTGTTTTGTTTTGCATATCTTTTAAGTTCTATTATATTAGTTTCTAAGTCTTGTAAGCCTGTTTTTTTTCTCCAATTCCGTGATTAGATTTTCTACAAAGACTAGCGTCCATTTGTTTTTAATTTTGCTTGCAACACTTTTTAGCTCATATGTAACGGTTTTAATTTTTTTTGTGTTTGTGTTTTCTTCAACAAGATTGCATAGTTTTTTTTATTCTCTTTAGCAATTTTTGCACCTTCATTCTGTTGTGCTCTTTGAGGAATCTTTTTATTTTTTTTATCTTAACTTAACCTAACCTTTTTTTTTGTAAGTCGGGGAAACTCTGCCAGCCTGAGTGTAGAGCTCACATCCACTAAACCACCATCTCACTTGGGGTTTTTAGTAATTCACCCCGGAATTGCCGTCAAGCATTACTTCAGGGTAAATTTGCCCAAACCTGCATTATGCATGCCCTAGTTCCATTTAATGTTTATTACCTTCTTTGGTAACCATTATTCTTCGTATCATGACAGTTATGGCGTTCCATGTGCTCTCGTCTCTCACAAGGAGGTTGCTAATGTTCTCCTTAGTCATCTTTTCACCGCATATTACCTCTGTCGGAGCCCGTTGATCTTTCCACCGTGCGCAGTGGAGGAGAGTGTGTTCGGGCGAGTCCACATCGTAGCAGTACCAGCATTTATTGTCTTCCTGCTTCTGGATTTTCTTTAGGTACGTCCTAAAGACTTCATGTCCCGTGAGCACTTGAGTAGTGTGAAAGTCACTGTTAGTCCAGGTTGTGGTTACTCATGCGTCTAAGTCCTTTATTAAGGTCTTGGCCCATCCTTTGTAGGTGTTCCCGATTTCCTGCCAGTGCGTTAGTGTTCGTTGTTTGATTTCGGTTCTGGAGTCTTTCCCTTTCTGGAACATGCTTGTCCTCTCTTCCACTTGCAGCTTTATCGGTGGGAGCTTGGCTATCGCTAGGATTGCTGTTGTTGGTACCGTGCGGTAGGCCAACGTGATTCTGATCGCGAGTCTCCTGTTTGTTTTCTCCATTAGGTTTTGTAATGCTTGTACCTGAGCGCGTTTGCCCAGATCGGAGCACAGTATAGCATTTCATTTTGGACGGCTGTTGCCAGGACACTTCTTTTTCTTGCTCCAGGGCCTCCTAGGTTAGGCATTATTCTTGCCAGTGCCATGAAAGTTTTATTTGCATTGGCGCATGAGTTTCGGATGTGCGTATCTATCCTCGCATTCTTATTTATGTAGACGCCCATGTACTTCAGGGCTGGTTGGCTGTCTATGCGTAGGTTCTCCAATGCCACCTGCATGTTGGTGAGCTTTGTTCTGCCGGCAAGGATTACCACTTCTGTTTTTTTTTTTGTGGCCAGTTTGATGCCTAGGTTCTCAATCGCCGAGGCTACTTTTGCCATTGCAAGTTGCGCAAGAGCTTCCAGTAGCGTTTTGGTTTTCTTTGTAACTACGATGACTAGGTCGTCCGCGTAGGCTACAAGTGTAACTCCGGATCCTGTGTCCAGCCTCAGGATTTTATCGTAAAATACGTTCCAGAGTGTGGGTCCTAGCACAAAGCCCTGTGGTACCCCGCATAAAATTTTGATAAGACCTCCGTCTGGCTTTTGTATATATTGTTCCGTCAGGTAAGATTGGATAAAGTTTATTAGATACGCGCTGATGTTTGCGGATTTCAGCGCTTCGATTATTTTTGGCCACTGCGCCGTATTAAAAGCGTTCTCTATATTCAGCGTGACCATCGGTGCGAAGTCCTAATTCTTGTAATTTTTTTTATTTTATTTTTTTTGTAATGTCCAGCACTTTATTGAGGGCGTCTATTGTGGACCGTCCTTTCCTGAACCCAAACTGGTTACAGCTTATGCCTTGGTTTTTGTCTAGTTTTTCCTACAGGCGGGTTTTTACCAGGTTTTCTAAAATCTTACCCGCAACGTCTAGCAGGCATATCAATCTGTAGGTACTTGGTTGGTTCTGGTCCTTCTTCGGTTTTTCGATGAGTACCAGTTTTGCAATTTTTCAGTTTTTTGAGAATTTTTCTTTGAGGAGACACGTATTCATGGCATCCTTTATATGTTCCGCGTTTTTGGATGCTACCGCTTTTATCACTTCCGGCGGGATCATATCCGGGCCCAGGGCTTTCTTGTTTTTAATTCTTCTTATAGCGGTTTCGACCTCATCTGTTGTGTATTTTGGTACTTCGGCTTTTGTTAAGCTAGTTTTTTCCCACGTATTTTGGGGGTGCTTTGGAAATAACTTGTCAATTAGTTTGTCTACTTCTTTTACGGAAAGGGTTATCTGCGGTTTTATCTTTAGTTTTTTGGTAACTACCTGGTAACCTTTGCCCTATACGTCGTTTTCGAGGTCCTCGCAGAATTCCGTCCATGCTTTGTGTTTTTGCCTTGAGATAGCCTTTTTTAGCTCTTGTTTGCTGCTTTAATATTCTTTTTTTGCTGTGTCTTTGGTGCTGTCATCTGTCCTTATTTTGTTTAGCTTCATCATTTTTCTTCTTTGTTTGATACATGTATTCCTGTATTCCGCAATTTTGGGAGTCCACCAGTATACGGGTGTGGGACAGTAATTGTGTCGCAGCTCTGCAAACACGTTGTCGCAGTTTTCGTGGATTTATTTAAGGGTTTTGGAAGTGGTATTCCATCCTCTTGCTGGTGTTTGGTGGTCGTGTTTTTTCTTTTATTTTTTTTTGGATGTTAAATATTATGGTGCGATGGCAGCTTATATTTTCCAGGTTATTGGCGACGTGCCATTCGTTTACCCTGTTGTTCAGGTTCATTGTAGACATGGTGATGTCAATGATTGAGGTTCCATTGGCATTTACAAAGGTGGGTGTTTGTCCTCTGTTCCAGGTGATGAGGTTGTTCGCATCAATCTAGTCTTCCATAATCTTTCCTTTAGCATTTGTCACCTTGGATCCGAAAACGTTACTCTTTGCATTTAGGTCTTTACCTATGATGGTTTCTTTTAGCCTGGTTTTCATGTGGTTTTGTAGTTGGTGTAAGTATACTTTGAATTTCTTGATGGGCCGGTTTGCCAAGAAGTAGCAGGAGTAGACACAAGTGTCTTGTAATTCCACACAGGTGAAACCTATACCTTGGCAGTGTTTTAGTATAGGTAAGTTTTTTCTGACCTTTACGAAGCAATCGCTGTTGGTGTCGCAAAAATCTTTTCTCGTCCTTTTTTTGTTTGGTTCCTGGCCAATTACCACGTCTATATTCTTTTTCTCAAACATTTTGTCTAACAGGTCGTGCGCCGAGTGTTCGCGGTCTAGGTTAATTTGTAGGAATCTTAGTTTGGTGTTATTATTCATTTGTTTGTTGTTGTTTGGTTGTTGTCTCTATTTTTCCGCTTATCATACTTTTTTTCTTTCGGGCCTCTTTTAGTGCCTGCTTGAATTGGGGGCAGATTCCGTTTCCCTCCTTGTGCCTTTCCGTGTTACATATGGGGCATGAAGGTTCGTTATTGCACTCTTTGGCATTGTAGCCATCTTGTCCGCAGTTATGGCAGTTTCTGGATCGATCCGGGCCGTTGCACTTGTACGTTCTGTGGTTGAGACCCCAGCATTTATAGCACTTCTTCACTTGGATCCGTTTCTCTACGGTGCATTTTACTATACCCACTGTTAGGTGTTTCTCATTTATGATGGTATTTCCGCCTGTTTTTTCTATTATGAGTGTGGCAGCTTGCGTGTCTTTAGCGGAAGATTTTAGATCGCTTACCTTGAAGGTGTCGAGCTTTGTTGCTTCAGAAATGACTAACTCTACTTCCTTTTTTTGCGTGCTGCGTCTATGCTGCGGATGTGTATTACTTCTGTTTTTTCTTGCCTACCGGCTTGTCTAACTTTCCATGTTGACGGTGCCTTGTCATTTATTTTGCTTTGTATTTTTTTTTTAAAGTTTCGTCATTTTTGTTTGTTGTAATGAGAAGCTTTCCATCTTTTGTGATTCTGATGCTTTTGATAGCTTTGGAGGCTGGGTTGTTTTGCAGTATGTTCTTCACTTTGCTCAGCGTTTCTTTGTAGTTCTCCTGCAGATCTTCTATTAGCAGGGCATATGTGCTTTTTTCTTCCTTCGGTTGCTTTGTGTTGGCTTGTTTTTGTTTGTTTCTCCTTGGTGGTATATTATCTTACCTTTGTCTTAGTCTTATAGAATATGCATTCTGCCATTTTTTGCAGGCGTCTGGGTGTCATGCGGCTGAGATGGTGGATAGCTATTATGCTATCGTTTTTCGTTTTCTTCTTTATGTTTACCATTTGTTTCTAAATGTTTGTGTCGGTATTGTCGTGTAGTACCTTAATTGCTTTGCGCGTTATTTGCTGGGGTTCTCTGGATCTAAGTTTTGACGTTTGTTCAATCACTTCGAAGTCGCTTTCGGTGTTTATTAATTTTATTTGAATTGCCTCTGGATGCTTAAGTTCATTTCCGGGTCGTCCGGTTCAACTAGCACCATTTTTACCATGCATTCCTTGTTGTTTAGTGGGTTGCCCACTACTATCTCTGTGTTCGTGAAGGCTGCATCTTTCCATTCCTCTTTTTCTATTTTGTGCCAGGCCTCTATTGTTTCAATGTTGTCAATGTTTTTGATTGGCTTCGTGGTGGTGTGCCATGGTGTAGTTTGTGTTTCCATGTTTGTCTTGTTGGCTTCCATATTGACTTGTACGCCAATTTTGTTTGTCACCTTATCTGTTGCGCCACTTCTGGTTTTCCCCAACAGGTTCTTTGCGAGTGGTCTACTTAGGAAGTGTACACACCTGTCCATTTTTGAAGCTATTTCTTTAATTTTGCATTTTGTGTTTCTGATTTTGTCTGTGATCTGCTTTAGTTCTTTGTAGTGTGCTATTATTTTTTCTATTGCCTTAATGATTTATTCCATTATTAGGTTTTTGCTTATCCTGTCTTGCTCTGTCGTTTCGTACCTGTCGCCTGGTGATGATGCTTGGAGTTTTCTTTTTTTATTGATTACACCTCATTAGTTGGTTAAAAACGTTTGGTCATTCTTTTTCTTTATCTTTTGCCTTTGTTGGAGTGCTCTCTTTTGCTTTTCCGTAAGCTTCCTTGTAGGCCGGCTATTGCCCACATTATTTCAACTGTGGCTGTGGTTGCGGAGTTTTGGGTTTCTTCTGCGTTATGTTTGCCGCATTTGTTGGTTTTGGGTATTACTCCCTTTCCTGTTTGTTTGGTGGCCACTCTGTTGCTGTCCTTCCCGGGCGGCGGGTACCTGTGGATGTCTCTAATGAGCTCTTCTTCACCCTTTCGCCTCTCGGCGTCGTCCGCGTCGTCGATGTCATCTACATTGATGGTCTCTATGCTTGTGTTCGTTTGCATTCCGAAGTCGTTTTTACTTCTGGCCGGCGTTCTGTTCAGGCTCCCTCGCCTGCTATGTGCCTTGAGCAGCTCCTTAACCGATTTCTCGTTATAGCCTTATAATTTTGATGCTTAACAAATTTTTGATTTATAAAATATTTTTTTTGCAAGATTACATTTTTATATTTTTTGTACAGGGTACAACAAAATTAGTTTAGAGTCGAGTTGAGCATGCTGTTGAAGAATAACTTTCTTTTTGAAAAATGTTCAATAAAAATGTTTACACGAATAGTTAAGTCCATCCGTAGACATACTGTATATTATTATTATTTCATCTAGAGAATTGTCAGATTTGCCACGCTTCCTGATGTGATGACCGTTTATATTATTAGCAAACAAAATTTGTTAAAATGACAGTTTATATGCAAAATTTGTTAAAATGACAGCTTATATTGTTAGCTAGCTGTATATATCTTGCTTACTTCTAGCAATGTTCATAGGAAATAGCTCCGATTAGATTTTTTATGAGCAGGAAAGGCAGGTTGTATCAATAACAGTAAATATCTAAACGTTGCTACGTTACTTCTAACTCTAGTAGTTGCAATTATTTAAATTATTAAGTACATTTGTTTTTGGTCAGAAGGAAAGAAATCAGCAACTTTTATCAATCATAACATGTTTTTAGAGCATTACTTGCTACACTACCTCGTCTTATAAATTAATGTGTTATAATGGGGTTGTAAACGAGCTTTGCGTTAGTAGGCAATCACTTTTAGTTAGTTTCTTATTGTTATTTTCCATCTAGTCACAATGTTATTAAATAAACCGGTATTTTACACAATCACAACAATTTTTTTTCAATTCTCGTTAATTTACTATATTATTACGTTAGCTAATTACGAAGATGCACAGTGCATTGTTAAAAATACACTATTACATCGTTAGAATTTTAAATTCTTTGTAGCACTGGATGTTACGATCGATTTAATTATTTAGTTACAAATAATATTTACAAATAAACTTTATGATGGTAGTCAAAGTATTATTGTGCACACAAATTTTAATTTATTTTTTATTTTTTTACACTTGTTATTGGTAGCGTTTATAATACTTTATTTATTACAATAAATCTTAACATATTTACAATGTTAGTATACTTTATGATTTGCTTATAATTTGATAAAAAACATTAAAATGTAACTAATATCAAAGTCTAGTTTAATCTAAATATGTAAAGAACCGTAGAAGTTTTCTCGTGTTTTAAAATATTTATGTATTAAATTCTGCTTCGCATTCCTTTATAGTCAACATTATTGATACTAATTCAAGACACCTCATAATATCTCATCCTAAAAATATTTACGATCCATAAAAGTATTATTGAATATATTTTATGTATTCTTCAGCTGCTGGCGTGAAGTGTATACTTTAATATTTTATATCACTCCTTATAATCGAAATTCATTCCATATTGGCATTGTTTATTAAAGTATCAAATAAGCGAGTCTTTGCAAATAGTTTTAATAATAGATAATGCAGAGAATTCTGTTTGATGCGCGACGAAATGCACACAAACACAATACAATTTCACGAATGCTGGATATGATTAGATGTTCTAATAGACGGTATTTATCGATTTCCTGCAATCGCGATGGGAAGCCCATACTCCACCAATAATGCAGAGAATATGACCTTTTCCGCCTACAGTAATATTCGCAATTTAGGTGAAATTAATCTGAAGCTTTTGTGTACGGACGTGGCCCGGGGATGTTTTAATTTTGTAAATAACAAACTAATTGAATTCTGTCAGGATTAATGTCACTCTTTGGTATAGGACTAATTATGGTTATTAAATCTAATTTAAACTAACAGATAGATTATAAATATTCTAATAATATATTAAAACTTGTTATAATAATTAATTAAACTATTTCCGTTTTATCAAGCAAGTGTGTTAATCAAAAGACTTGAACAAATTTGGGATCAATTTTCAAATTAAAAATAATTAATTTTTGTGTATGTTAAAACTCTTCAAGTTTAAAATTTTTTTAATTATTAATAATTTTAGATCTTGAGTTATTAGTCAAGTTAAAGTTTGAGCCATTGTTAGTGTTTATGTATTTTCTGGTGTCAAAATAGTCTCATATTGACCACTTTTTGGTTGTGACGTAGTTGGGAGTTTGTTTTTTAATGAGTTTTAATAAAAACATTGTATTAATAAAACTTGCAATAGATTATGCACTGACATTGAAGTTAGGCGTTTCATCTGATCTACTCTCTGGATTAATTTGATTTACATCATTTTTTTTAAATTTAAAAAAAAAAAATTTATTGACTTTAAATTGATTTTAGTTGACAAGCGTATAGTCAAATATGTAGCAAACTAACTTATTCTGCTTAAGCAACTTTATTTTGTGCATAGTGGGTAGTCTCTTGCAAACTGAAACTAGTTGCTGTATTTGGTTTATATATTGAGTAGGTAACCTACCCGTAGTATGAGTTTGTACTTTTTTAGCTTTCTTTTGACTATTAATAATTTTATTGATTTTTGTTTTCTTGCAATGCGGCCAAAATGGCGTAAGAAAAATTAGTTAATAATAATAATAATAATAAACGACTTTATTAACAGGAAATATACATATATACAAAAAAGTACATACTATGCCCTGCTAGCGGCGAAGTTCAGGTGGTTTCCTATACATACGGAAACCTCTGTTCTTCCACTTAACCGCATTAACATATTGTTTCATTATTTACACAGTAAAAAAATAAAACACAAAATTAACTAAAACTTAAACAATTATACTGATTTTACATATCACATTAGTATAAACATGGTACACCTTTTTTAACATACTGAATGCTTGATTAACTAACTACCTTATCGTAGGAATAAATAATTTTTAAATTTTTTTTTGAAAATTTTAGTTTTCACAAATCTTAGATTATCTGGCAAAGAATTTAAAGTTTTTACAATGTTGTATGAAAAGCAACGTGTATAAATAGCTGTCTTATGAAGTGGTGGAGATAAGCGCCCTCTGTAGCGAATATTTACATTGTGCACACTTGATCTGTATATAATTTTATTTACTAAATATGCTGGTATATTCAATTCAATTATTTTTTTATAAAAGCAGGCTGCGTGCAACAGTTGCCTGTTAGCCATATTTAGCCAGTTTAAATCTTGCAATTTTGCACTTATTCCAGGTTTCTTTCGTTTGATACCATATATTAATCGTATACACGAGTTTTGCACTTTTTGTATGCGTTTATTATCTAGCGAGTCAATACAGTTACCGTATACAGAGTTTAAGTAATTAAATTGTGACAATACCATGGTTTCGCACAACCTGACCTTAGTTTTTTTATTGAGATATATACGATTATTATAAATAAGTTTTAAATTCATATATGCTTTTTGAATCATCTTTGTTACGTGAAGTTTGCACCTAAGATCTGTATCAAGATGTAACCCAAGATTTTTTTGCATATTGACAACTGGAAGATCACTGGAATTAATGTGTATTTGAAGTTTATCCTGAAACTTTATTTTATCACATTTTCTACCAAATATCATAACTGACGACTTACTTGCATTGATTGCTAAGCCATGCTCATTTGAGAATTTTACTAACGCATTAAGATCGTCGTTGATGCATTGATTAGCTGTTTGATATAAGTTGGGGGGAAATGAGTAAATCAACTGCGAATCGTCGGCATACATGTGAAGTTTGCAGTTCTTTATTGATTTTAGTAGATTCATGGTATACAATGTAAATAAAAGGGGCCCAAGTATAGAACCTTGAGGAACCCCTTGGCTTAGTGACATAGGCGTAGTTGATTTTGATTGACAATCAAATTCTTGCAAGATTGATACAATGATGCGTCTTGCTGATTGAAAGATGTAAAGCATCTGGTGACATACTTACTCTTTAAACGCGTTTATATAGCGTTTTTGCTTTTTTTACCGTCTATACTTTGGCAGCCTATGTGGCAATAGAAAAAAATATTTGTTGCGTTTTTTTACGGTAAGTGCTCACGTAGTTGATGATTTTTTGCAGAAACCCGTTTTTTATATAATATCGCGTCCATCCCGTTACAGCTTTCGATTGCAACACAAACTGGAAACCAGGCCGAAAGCGATCCAGAAGCAAGGGTCGATCCAACATCTGTAATATTGTTCTAAAAACTGTTTTAGTCGTTGCAGGTTTGTGAAAAGCGCAACAATCTTAGCAAACTGCAGCATATACTGTTAAAGTCAGTTACGCTGCGTAGTTGTTTTTTAGTGGTTGCTCAAAAGTAATTGCATATTATGTTCAATAGACTGGTTCTTAATTTTTTTTAATTGTTTGCATTCTCTAAAAGTGATCTTTGTGCAAATAAGTAAACTTGAATTTACAAAGATAATATATTTAATAAGTATCATATTTTCCATTCCCTGGGTCTTTAAAAAAGCAAGTGAGTCCATTTGCTAATTAGATTTTACATAAAACTTTACTTCAGTATACTCTGTTTAGACAAATATCATTAGAATTTGAAGCTTAGGTCTATAATTTTAAAAGTTTAGAACACTTTTTGAATGACGTATTGTATTTATTTTTCTTATTTTGTCAAATTTCTAGCTTTCTAATAGTTTTTTTTTTTAAGTAAAGTAATAGGTTTGCTTTTATATATTCAAAGACAGTGCGACACGTATTCTTTTGATTTTTAAGAGTTAAAATTTAGTATGGCTCACTTTTTTGCATAAAATTTACATTTTTAGGGTACACACAAAAAAATTTAAGAATTTTTTTTAAGAACCAGTCTAATGTTTAGTTAGTGCTTTAGCGGTTAATTTCCGTCTGCCGTCACTTTGTGTCAGAAACATTTTATTTCTGTTTGTGAAATGAACAAAACAGCATTTTAATTTTTAGACACATTTTTGGGTTTTTATTATAAGTTTCTGAAAATTTTGTAAGTACTTTAAAATAGACCGTTTTTTATCTAGCGTTAGAGATTCTTTTTTAAATTGTTATGTACCCTATTGTTATGTTTTTTAATAGTTGGATTTTAGGATAAATAGTAGAAAAACAAGTTCTGGTTAGCTATAAGCTCACTAAATAAGGCTTGTGCTTATGCAATTAACTAAAAAGTCATCTGACTTCGGTATTAAAAAAGTTTCTGCTTTTTGTCTAATTATCTTTGTTGAAAACGGGTAGTTGTCAATGAAAGCGTTTAGTTGAGTGTGTAAAAAGCAGCCTTGTGTCTAAAAGTAACTTAGATGAGTTTTTCAAATTCTGTTGCAGCTTAAATTACAATCGGTTTAGCTGTTGATCCAATTTTTTGAAGTTTAAAGATGTTAAGAAGGTAGTGGTTATTATATGTTGTCAAATTCATATCTCACAGCCAGCTAGGCGTTGTTAAATTTCTTGGATTTGACGTTTTTATGCTTTGACTCCGTTCTTGGTGTTAAGCATTAAAAGTTTTTTTTGTTTTAGTAAAAGCTATAAGCATGCCTAGAGAGGTTTTATTTGGTAATAAGCTAGTAACGGAACTGGTGCTACTTTGAACCTAAAATTTGGCGGTTGGTAGTACTTTATCTCAAAGCGCCTGTAGATGTTGATTTTTGAAACATTGCAACGTTTTCTTTAATTTTGTTTTTTTTAATTAAATTTGTCTAGAAGTCACACGTAGAGGTGGTGTGATGTACCATACACTTATTAAAAATCTTTTAAAAATATAAACTGAAAGCTATAAGCATTTCTAATAAAGCTTTATTTAGTGATAGTTTGAGGCGGCGTTGGTGCTACTATTGTCTGTAGATAATAATCTTTAAAACATTGCAGCGTCTTTTTTAACTTTGTTTTTTTTAATCAGATTTGTTTAGATGTCACACGTAGAGGTGCTTTGAGCAATTCTATTCTAATCTAAAACAGGATTTGCGGAGAACCAAATTTGCTTAATACAAGGTGATTTAGAGGAACTGCATAATTTTGAAATGACAAGTACTCAGTTAATTTTACAAAAAAATCTTTATTTATTAACTTTAAAATGTTTGTTACAGAATGTTATTTCATTTAAATAAGTGCAGAAAGAAGTATTACTTAAATGACAACTTTTTTCAAATGCAAGTTTGTTTGTTTGTTTAAAGTCATAGCATTTTTCAACAGTTTCTGACAATTTTTTTGCAATTTATAGCAAATAGCATTTTTCAATTCTTCCTATATTTAAAGTTTACAAAAAAATCACAAGTCGTTAGATCAAGAGAACGAGGTGGCTAAATAAAAAAACTTCCGAAAACTTTTATTGAGGCTTTTGCTGTATTTGGGCCCTAGCTCTATCCCGCCAAAACTATACACTCTAATATCTATTCTCTGTATCTGTAATTTTGGCATCAAAAAGTTGATGATCATTTTAGTGTAACAATCTTGGTCAATTACGCCAAATTTAGCAACAGAACACCAAACCATTACTCAAAGGCTAAGCTGGGACCGTTGATACTACTGTTGTAAATTATCCATAGCCCAATATCAGCAGTTTTCTTTATATTTATATTAAAATGTCAACGAAAAAAACCTTGTGTTTGAATAACAGACTCCCTACTTTTAACATAATTATCGTATACAAACGTACACAAACATACAATGCTGCACATTCCATTGTGCCATAGTGACTAAAATTGCGTAGTCTGCGGAGTTGAATGACGTTATAGCGGCTTACTCTACTCTTCTACTTGCTGTGTACGGCGCGTTTAAAAACCATGCGGTTACCTAGAATCAACCTGAGTTTGTTGTTTTAAAAGACATGTTACTTTAGCGTCTAAACATTTGGTCTAACTGGTGGAAGTATCTATTACTGTTAACACAAACTGGATTTTGCTAAAATGTTGTTCTTCAGCGGGTTTATTTAAGTTATCATAAACTTTTTTGCTTGTTCAAGGTTTTATTTGGGTGCATGTGAGACCTCTTATAATTGTAATTTTTATTATCTTGTCAGACGTCGGGCCAGTTACAGCCGTAGAGAATGGCTTGTGTGGTTTAATCTTATTATGAGTGACCCGCAGATTTGTTGTTGTAGTGTTGACTGACAATTTCAAACCGTATTTAGGACGGCAATTCTAGATGTTCTTAGCCTAAAACTATTTGCAGTAATTTGTTTTTGTTTCCAACGCGGTAACTTAGATTTGCGCTTACAAAGTTTGTTTATGATTTGTGGTTATCATATTTTTGAAACAAACAATGGCATTGCGCGGCTACACGCATCTAATTTTGCATTTTTTACGACTGTTGCAAGTGTTTTGGCACCGACTTTATTTGATTTTTGATCACAACTTGATTTTTTTGTGAGAGCCGGTTTTAAAGTTTTTTTAAACTAACTGGATAGATAGTGAGTTTTAAAGGTACTAGCCGGTCCACTATTCTTATGTTGATTTTTACGTTTTGTTTGACAGGACTATTTAGATTATAGCAAAACACTCCTATTTGATGCTGTAATACATATACTTATATTGCATCTTGGCCGTAATTTGTTTTTTTTTTAATATACATTATATTTTGGAGTTTGTTAGTAACACAAACCAAAGGCAAGGCTAGGGTCGAGCCAGAAACAAATGTTGGTTTGACATCTGTTTTTATTACTTTAAAGGTCGTTATGGTGTCTCACTTGAACATTTTTTGGCCTTTTGCAGGTCGGTGAAAAGCGCGACAATCTTAGCAAACTGCGGCAAATACTTACGGAGGAAAAGGTTACAGTTATGCTGCGTAATTACTTTTTAGTGGTTAATTAAGGGCATTTTTAGATCAAATTTAAGTGATGCGTGAGCGGTTGTTTCCCATCAGTGGTGATTTTGTGTTTAAGATATTTTAATTCTGTTTTTCCAAAGTTACACTATGTCAAGCACTTTATATTGCACAAAATGGTATTCTAATTTCTGAAAAAGTTCTTACGTAGAAACTTTTCAGAACCCGGCTAAAGACCTTTATAGTTTAGTCAAATATGCTCAAAAATTGATCTCACCTCTAAGAAAATCCAAAAAAATTTAAACTTTTTACACTCGTTTATAGGTATTTAATATAGAATATACTAAAAGTCCTGGCAAATATGACACAAGCTTTAACGGCAATGTACAAAAACAAGGCATCTTTTTTAGTTTTTTGTTAATAGTTTGAAAACTGTAGGTCGGAGGTAAAAGTTGATTATATACATAATAAAAACTAATAAAATTTGCAATAAAAATAATTATATACATTTTTTTTCATTATTTTTTACTTTCAACGTACAGTTATTAAGATATTAACAAAAAAATTAAAAAAAGTGCCCTGTTTTGGTCATTGCCGCTAGAGCTCGTGTCATATTTGTCAAGACTTTTAGTATATTCATCACTAGGTACATATAAACCAGTCTAAAAAGTTTCAAAATTTTTGGATTTTCCCGGAAGTAAAAAAGCGACTTTGACAGGACTATTACTGCATTTTGTAATAGTTTTCATAACTTGTGCTATTTCTAAGTAATAATGTGTTTTATTGTTATATTTTTTGTTGGTAGAGTTTTGGGTAAAATTGGTTAGCATCTGTCTACATGTCCCGCAATGAATTTTAATTAGGTTTGAGTTTTAGGCTCATGTTTGATCCAGTGCGTTCAACTTGACCTCTGCCAACTGCTATATCAAAAAGATGTTTGATTGTCTTTATCAAAAGCAAGAATCTGCCAGTAAGTGGGTTTGTGGGTTGCTTTAGGTAAGACGCCGCTGAGTGTGTGGAGCTTATTTGAGTTGTATTTTAAAATTCTGCTGCAGCCCAGGTTATAATAGAGTCAGTAGTTGAAAACCCTAGCAATCTTACAATGTGCAAGCAACCAACATTTAAATATATTTATCTAAAAAACCATCACATAGAAGAACTAGCATAGTTGATAAATGTCCTTGTGAACTTGACACCTTTAGTTGTCTAGCTTGCAACTTTAGTAAAATTCTATTTAAAAAAATTCAACAACTTTAAGGAATGATAGTTTAATGTTTTTTTTTTTAACGCAGGGAAGTGTGCTTGAATATGTGGCCCTTAAAAATGACTTACGCATGGCAATACTTTCCGGTTTTCTTCTCTGCGTAAATCCTGTTGTTATATATCCTTGTCAAACTAGTCTAGATTTATCAGTAGTTTGAGGTAGGCTGCTTATTGCCTCGCGGATTTTTACACAGAATCTGTGGCACGCATGCTGTCCCCGGCGCGTCTCTCCCTATAACCCCTACCTTTTTTTCTGCCTCTTTTGTCTTTTTTTTTAACTTTTTTTTATCTGCACTGACATCCAGTTTTACATTCTCTTCTTTCTCTTTAATTATTTGGTTTCTCTTCTGCGTTCTTAGGTCTTTGTTTACTTCTTCCTTATTGTATCCTCTTTCCTTTATGAATAGTTTATGCAATTCCATTAGCTGTATTCCTTTTGGCAGTCCTAAATTTGTTAGTTTTATCTCCAATGCCAGGTATATTTTGACCATCTTAAAAGTTGCGTTATCCGTCAACCTTAAGATAGCGTATCTACCATTTGGTATTTGCCTCGTTATGTCTGTTATTTTGCATTCCTTCAACATATCTTTTCTTTTTCTCCTTATCACTGCAATTTTGTTTGATATTGTAGTCTCTGTAAATGTTCTTCTATTTTCTTCTTTTTCTTGGTATGCATAATTGTCCTGACCTTCCTTATTTCTTTTTGATCTTTTCTCTGTTTTGTTGTTTCCATTTTGCTTCTCTTGTTTCTCTTCTTTCTCTTCTATGACTTTTATTTTAGTTTAATAGTAGATCTTTGACAATACTAATTAAAAACAGGGCAATTTGAAAGTTACGTATTAAGCTGTTATATTTATCAACTTCCTTTGAACAAATTGTAGATTTTCTAAGGGCCGATCTTTCAATACTAGTTTAAACGTTAGTTTAACCAAACAAAGATTAATTTGCAAACTTCGTTTTACGTCGCGTGAGACTTTCAATACAAGTTTACCTAAACAAAAATAATTGTTAGGTTGGTAATAAATTTACGCCACAATAAGCATTGCTGTGAATTTTTTGTTCATTACGTTGACGGCGATAGCTCAGGGGGTATAATACTAGCTAAAAATAAAATAAATAAATAAAAACTTTTTTTTTAATTTTAAAAAGTAATACCTTTTAATATAATTAAATAAGTTTGCAATAATTAATCAATCTACACTTTTAAAATAGTTATTTTGTTGACAAATTTTATTTAAACAAAATGTAGCACTTGTTTTATATTTCCAATGAATTACGTAGTTTATGCATTTTGTTAAGTTTAAATAAAATTTTATAAATGCGCAGTAAATAAATTTATCCATTTTCAATTAATCAAAAAAGACATTGTGGTAATTGTTCTCATGAAAATGTTAATTCACGTATTGTTATCATATTATATTATATTTGTTGTGTTATATTCATATAAACACTATCAAAACGTTACAGTCATAAACCATTATAAGCGGATGTGTGCATACGCCCATGGAATAAAACCGGTTACCAAGTTTAAACGGTCAATCTGGCGAGTTCAGGTTCTGCTATAATAAAACGGCGTTTATAGTTTAACTTACTATTGAAAGTTGCGTTAATACGTACAAACATAGTTTAAACCTTAGTTCGAATTTAAACTAATATTGAAAGACATGCCCTAAGGCAATGTGTGAAACACTTAAAAAAAACATAATAATATAAAAACACACTCAAAATTCGTTGGACTACGTATACCGACTGGATCTGCAACAATATAATTAGCATAAAAAACCAGTTATTTTACGTAACATCTTCTAAGCGGCCATATTTTATGGGACGTCTTGCATTGTCATGGTTACTAGTGTTGCCTGATATGGGAAACAATACTTGTTGCTTGTAGGCAACACTATAACCCTACAAGTACTGCTTTTTAGCAAATATAAAAGTAACAAAAAATACAGATTTTAGCTTAGACAAGTAGCAAGTGTTACCAAACGTAACGTATAAATAAACTGAACATATTCAAGTCAATTTATTTATTTAAAGAAACTCTAATTTGACAGTTAAAATTTCAGATAATATATCATATTTGAAAGCAAAACTGTCAAATTTGTCAAAAAAATGTCAGCAATGCACAAATTTGGCCAAAATATGACAAAAAATAAAGAAAACTAAAATTCAGTTAAAAATATTACAATCTGGCTACAAAATTTTTATTAAAATTTTTTTTTTTAATTTATTTATTAGTTAGTCTTTGGGCCATAAAAAGTTAAAAATATCAAATTTTTGCCTAAAAATATCAAAACCTAATCATAAAGTAATAAAATTAATTAATTAACATTCCAATTTAAAATACTCAAATCCGTTTATTAAATGTCAACAACGCAAAAATCTGGCTATAAACTAGCAAACAGTACTAATATCCGGTCATTAAATGTTGAAAATATTAAAATTTGGCCACAAAACTTTAGATTTATGTAAATAAATAGCAAAATCCGTCCATAAAAAGCAAAAAACATTTAATTAAATTCTAATTTAAAGTACCAAAATTCATTTATTAAGTGTCAACAATGCAAAAATCTAGCCATAAAATAGAAATCCGGCTATAAAATGTTAAAAATAACAAAATTGAATTATAAAAAAATTAAATCCAATAACAAAATGTCAAAAATTTGCCCAGAAAATTTAAAAACTGTAAGAAAAGTATAAAATCCGGTCATAAATTATTATAAACACAAAAATTAGAATCACATAAAAAAACCAAAATTCAACTAAAAAATTACTTCAGTTATAAAATGACATCATAAAATAATAAAATGTCAAAAGTCCAGTGAAAAAACTTAAACTCACGTTTAAACTACTTGATGGTAATTATAGATTGGACACATAATAACTTTTAACGTTTGCATAGCGGAGTAACTTTCAATTTCTTAAAGACAAACACTAGGGCGGGTGGGCGTGCACTCCAGTTTAAGTTACTTGATAGTTATTATGAATTAGGCTATATGGTAAAATAACAATGTTTTGGAAAAACAAGCAGTTTAAACAAACCATGACTTCAAAACCTCTGAAGAAGACTTTAAGCCATAATACAGTTGAAAAGTGTAAAACTATATTTAGCAGAAAACATCAGTCCGGTCATAAACTGTTGAAAAATGTAGAAAATTTAATAAAATCTTAAAAATAACAAAATTTGAGTGTAAAGTGTACTAAAATCCGGCCATAAACTGTTAAAAAGTGTAAATTTCTATTCACAAAAATAACAAAACTTGGTCTTGAAACATAATAATATTGTTAAAAACTCCAAAATCTAGCTATAAACTGTTAAAAAATAATTTATAAAGTATTAAAAATAAGAAAAACCCGGCTTTGAAACATTAAAATATAACTTAGAAAGTAACAAAACTTGGCTTAAACTATTGAAAGTGCAATTTTTTTTCATGGAATGTCAAAAATATGTTTATCAACTGTTAAGAAATGCAAAATCTTATCATAAAAAGTAAAAAATAGCTAATTCCAGTAATAAAACATTAAAGTATTTTTAGAAATCATTAAAATCTGGCCAAAAATAGTTTAAAATCCAAAATTAAGTTCATAAAATAGTAAATCCTAGCAATAAAATATTAAAATATTGTCTAAAAAAATTAAAATTCACTCATAAACAATCTAACCAACAAGTATAAAAATATTGTAAAAAAGTTTCAAAAATAATCATAATCTGTTAAAAACTGCAATATTCTAGTCATGAAAAGTCAAAAATAGCACAAATTTTGTCATAAAACATTAAAATATTTTCAAAAAACAAAAAATAGTTAATAACGCAACATTTTTTTCATAAATTGTCAAAAATTTAGACTAAAAATTTCAAACAATTAGCAGAATACACTAAAATTCTGCCATAATTTGTTAAAAAATGTACTTTTTTTTATAAAGTATTAAAAATTACAAAATATTGCTATAAAATATAAAAAAATATTGTCATAAAAAAACTAATTTCAGCAAAAACTGCTGAAAAGTGCAAAATTTGTTTTATGAATTGTCAAAAATAGTAAAACCCGAGCAGAAAATATTATCAAAAAGTACCAAAATTTTGTCATTAACTATTCGTATACGTTTTTCAAAAAGTTGCTAAAATTTTATTTTGAACAGATTAAAATTAAATTTACTACCTTTTGTAAAAAATTACAAAAACTATTGTTTTTCAATTTAAACATTGTTAATTTTTTTAAATAACGGCGGAAAAGATGCGTTTGTAAAGTACAACTTTTCAAATCCCACACGCCAATATAGTTAGCCAGTTATTGGAGTACAGTTTTTTTTAAACTGATTTAGTATAGAATAAAGTTAAGGATTAAATCCTTAGGGTAAAAGTAATTATTTTATATTCTTTTTTACTTGTAAAAATCTGGTCGCCTAGATTGAAGTTTTGAGATTTTGTTTATGTTTCCAAAGTTTAAAAGTGTTTTCTAGATATTAAAAGCTACTTACTTGTTTTGATAAAACTTTGTTAGTGACAATAAACAATTTCTGAATTTATTTCAATTTTTCAAAATATATTAAAGTTTGTAGATTATGGAATTTATGAATGTTTCTATATACTCTTCAGATTTTATTTAAAATATCTAAAGAAAACACATTATCAAATGTTATTAAAATCACTAGATAAAAAAATAATATATTTGACTTGCATTTAAAGCATACACAATTTTTTTACCAATTGAGTTATCTCTACTTTGTCTTTGTGTGCAAGACGATAGCGCTCAGCTACATTCTTCAGTACCACACAGTACCGTGAGTCACCTGCATTGCTCGAACGAGTTTAAATATTAAGTGAATGTTTGTGCATTATTCATAATAATAATTAGTAAATTGCAATTAAAAATGAGTGCGTAGTGATTGGAATATAAGGATGGAAGTATGGGATAAGAAATGTGGGCATGTTAAAAGTATACAAATGATTTTTTTAAGGACTAATAAAAAAACTTAGTTGTATAAATTCATTTGTGTATTCTTTTCAAAATAATTAGTATTTATGTTAATATAATGATAATATAATAATAGTTTTATAACATTTTGGAAAGTAGAATAATACAAGATGGTAGCATGCATATCCAGCGTTTGGACAAATTATTTTATTCTTAATTTAGTTGTATTTTAGGTTATTATTTTTAGCATATTCTTGTTGTGTGCACTTTTCATTAGATTAGATTAAGTTAACCAAATTAATGCTGTTAATACTAGATTGAGAGTATTGGTTTTTTAAATTTTACATAAAAGGTACTAATAGTAATAAAGTCAACCAAATTAAAGTTAAGTTAAAAATGACCGTATTGATTTTTTCAAATTTTATACATTTAGTATTATTGGTATTGAGTTATGCTAAATATTACATTTTAAAATTGAAAAAATAATGTAAACTCTTATTCCTTAAACAAAAACTCAATAGATTTACTCAAATCTAAGAAATGTATAATATTGACATAAAGAGCAAGAAAATGTAAAAACAAAAAAAAACTCAAAAAACGTGTAGCTAAGTCTGACAATGCTTTTAGCGCGGTAGACTCAGTTTTAACTGCTATACACAGCAAAAACGCCGTACTTTAAACTTTGATAGAAAAAACCTTCAACTATAAATCAAGAAGGGTTACATCATGTCTTGAACAAACTTTGAGACGTTACCAGACAAAACACCAACCTACTCTCTACTACAACCGTGTTCTTAAACAACGCCACTACGCTGCAGTATTTAGTGCGTAAAATTTGAGTGTCGGTAGAAATTTTCTGATTTGCACCTTAAAAAAGTATACTACTAAAAACAAAAAAATAAAACTCCTACTTAAGCCTGACACATAACAATTTTGGACAAATCCGTGCTTCAAGCACAATTTAATACGGCAACGCCTTACATTAATAGTAAAATTGTAAACAATTTTGAATATAACACTTTTCTTCCCTAACCTTAAATAAACTAGATTTAAAGTGCAAACATGAATAACATTTTTGAAAATAACATTATACTTTTAAAAATGAAGGGAATTGTTACAACCGCATGGCTGCTCTCTCTCTTTCTCTCTTTTTCTCTCTTTCTTTTTTTTTCTTTTTCTCTCTTTCTCTTTCTCTCTTTTTCTCCTCAGCCCGTATTTGTCCACTGCTGAACGTAGGCCTCCTTTAAATTGTTTCATTGCTGTTTTTCTCGCGCTCTCTGATGCCACTTCTTTCCTGCGATCTCTTTAATATCGTCAACCCATCTCTTTTGCGGTCTGCCGGTTTCTCTTTTGGTAGTTCTTGGTTTTCAGTGCGTTATTTTGTTGGTCAATTTTTTGGTATTTTCCCTGGCTACATGCCCTGTCCAGATCCATTTTAACTCTGAAATTCAAGCTTATGCCAAGCATTGCTTGTTCCATTGCTTTTTGGCATGTTTTTAGTTTGTTTGCACTTTTCAACGTCATTGCCATAGTCTCCAGCACGTATGTTGTAACAGGCAGTATGCAGGAATCGTATACTTTTCGTTTAAAGCAGATTGGGGTGTTTCTGTTTTTCAGTATATGTCTCAGCTTGCTAAATACTACCCAGCTATGTGTTATTCTTCTGGTAATTTCTGCTCCTTGATTTTTTTTTTAAAGTTTTATTTGGTGCCCGAGGTACGTATATTTGTTGACTTTTTTGATGTTATGGCCGTCTATTTGGTGCGGCTGTTGTTCGAGGGTCATGATCTTGGTCTTTTTCATGTTCATCTTAAAGCCTATTGATTTGGATGCTTTGTTTAGTTCTTCGAGCATGTTTGCAAGTTTTTTGAGGTCTGAGCTGATCAGGACAATGTCATCGGCAAATTGCAGGTAAATGAGGAATTTGCCGTCTATGTTTATTCTTTTCCCTTTCCCTTGCCATTTCATTTTTTTGAAGATGTCTTCTAGGGCAAGCGTAAATTACTCTCCTTGTCTGACTCCTCTGCCAATTTTAATTTATTTTATCTGTATTTAGGTTTTTGTCTACGGTCACTTGGAAGGCGGCGTTTGCATAGATCTGTTTAAGTAGGTTGATGTATCTTGAATCGATTTTCATCGCGGCAAATACCGCCCATAGTTCGACGGATCGAACTCCTTCTCGTAGTCGATAAATGCTAAGTGCACCGGGCCGTTGTATTCTGTACATTTTTCGATTAGTGTTCTTATGGTTTGTATGTGGACCATTGTGCTGTATTTTTTCCGGAACCCAGCTTGCTCTGGCGGTTGTTGAAATCCAGTTTGTTGGTTAGTCAATTTGTAAGAATTTTTGTCATTAGCTTGTAAATATGTGAGAGCAGGCTTATGGGTCTGTAGTTTTTGATATCGGTGTTGTCTCTTTTTTTGTGCAGCAGAATGACCTCCGCATTTTTCCAGCTGGTGGGTATTTCTGGTAGTTTTTTGTTGTTCCGTTTACTTTTGTTCTCCTGAGAATTCTCATGTTTTTGTTGTTCTCTATCGTGTCTTGTATGAGCTCTGTTTTTTGTTTTTTGTTTCTTATTTTCTCTTTTGATTTTCATGCAGATAATTCTGCATAGTTTCCGGTATTCTTCTGTATCTCGCTTCGTGTTTTTCCTTATTTTTATCAGCTTAATTGTGTTTTCATTAAACTTTTTGTTTTTCCGTGGCCTTGTTTGCATACATATTTTCTTGTTGACAGTTTGTATGCCATTTGTGATCTTTTTGTTTAGTTTGTTGATACCCAGAGTTTTGAGATCCAGTTGTTTCATTCCCATTTTCATTTCCATTTCCATTTCCTTTTCGTTTTTCTTTTTATTTTGTTTCAGGTAGTCGACGGTGAGGAAAGGCTGCTTTATAAACATTTTCCTTCTTGTTTGTCTTGTGTTTATTTTTAGGCTTGCTCTCAGTAGTCTGTGATCGCTGCTAGTGTGGAAGCTATTTAATACAGATACATTTGTAATGATGTTTTTATTGTTGAATAGTCAATTTTGTTTTTCACTGTGACATTTGGGCTTAGCCATGTCCATCTTCTTTGTATTGGTTTTTTAAAGAAGGTGTTCATACAGAATAACTGTTGGTCTTGTAAGTAGTTTAGCAGCATGTCACTTCTATCGTTTCTTTCTCCTGATCCGAATTTTGCGATGTTATGTATATCTTTGTTTTTTTTGCTTATGTCCAGCTTTGAGTTAAAGTCTCCCATGATTATTTGGTATTGTGTTTTCTCGGATTTGCGTGCGTTAGTGATATCTTTATAGAAGAGTTCCGCTTATTTGTTATTGGCGTTACTTGTAGGAGCGTAAGCTTGGATGACTTAGAGCTTGTACCTTTTGTTCAGTTGCAAGACGATGTATATCACTCTTGCAGATATAGATTTTACTTTGCACACTAGGTGTTGGATGTTTTTGTTGATCAGTATCTCCACCCCGCCGAGTCCGTTGCGGCTATTTGCCTCGCTGTTGTATTGGTACAGTGCGTGTTTCGATTTGAGGGTGGTAAACTTCTCTCCAGGTAAGCGTGTTTCACATAGACCTATAAAGTGCCATTTTATTTTTGACGTTGCTTCCTCAAGTTGGTTTAGGTCTTCTTTGAATTTCATGGTTCTTATATTGTATGTCGCTAGGAATAACGTGTTCTCTCTTGGTGGTTTGTTCCGTGTTCCGTGTTTTGTTGACTTTGTCAAATCTGTGCCTCCCCTAGAATCCATGAGGCTGACTGTTTCTGATGAATCAGTGGAAGACTGTGAGTTTTTGTCTCTACTTCTTTAGGGTAAATTGTTGTAACAATTTAACTTGTTTATTTTTAGTTAAGAGTCCAGCGGGATTCAGTTTAAAGGGTGATTAGCATATATCCCTCCACGCTAGCCATGCGGGTTGGCGGGTTGGTCTGAGTAGAATTTCATTTCCTAAATTCTAGGTGTTACGTTATACCGCGCTGGTTTGGTCGTCAGAGCCTTGTTTGTTTTCTAGCAGGGTGTACTGGGTGGACTTGCCACCGCTTGTGCAGGTAAGGTTGACATTTGGGATGGCATTTGGACCTATTCTGCCTTCTCCCCTTACACCCCTGGCTGCGCTCACTATCGCGTAATACTGCCCATCTTGCAACGCTAAAAAATAACTATACGCTAAAATTTTTGGTTTTCAAAACACTGGAGACGATGTGTAAGACTGTTTCAACTTATGAAAGATTTGTGTATCAGTATCAATACTGAATTGTTTAAAGTAGCTATTGATGCGATTTATTTTTGTATTTTACAAATTAAACAAAAATTTTAAATGCAAGAAAACCAATATAATCTTTACTTTTTCCAATTTACTCAGAACTACCTATTTTTGTAAATCTTTTAAATTTTAATCTAACATTATTGCTCTCTGTGAGCAATAAACAAAAGTCTTGTAAAATAGTATAATTAAAGACAGCAATGTGGCTATTTCCCATATATTAGTCATGACATTTGCTTTATTTTTAATAATATAAATAATTTCAAAACAGCAAAACCCTAGGAGAGTTAATTCTACTTGTCCTGATCTTAAGACCTACTATTAACACTCTAAAAAAAGCTCAAACAATTAACAATTAGAACTCAGTCTGTAAGTTAAAAAAGATAAGTTTTTGAACGGAATTTTGCTCAACGGGATAGACATTTTAAACCCAGCAACGTTTAATCCAGGTTTAGTATTATTATTTGTACAGAGCTTCTTACACTCTTTGCCATTGCACACCCCGCAAATGATAAACATTTCGTGTCCTACTACTTAAACATAACCGGTGTTCTCTTGCAAATTAGGACTATGAGTTAGTGTGTACGCAATGATAACTTATTATACTATTAATTTATAAAATGCTAATCTGTCACTGCAACCAATCTCACTGTTTCTATCATCTTTTTGGAGAGCAGCCGGTAACAAGTGAAAGTGCTGAAGTAATCTACTGACTTCCACAAGCTTAGTAAATACCTCAAATAAATTATTTTGTTTTATAGTTGTATGCTAAAATGTTGTGATTTGCATTAAAAAATAACTATAAGTTAGAAACAGCTGAATTATTTATTTATAAATATCATTAATAAACAAATAAAAAAACTAAAGTAACAAGCAAAATCTTTTATTCTTGCACTATAACTATTTTATCTCTTATTGGTTACAATAACGTTTGCAATAGCATACAACAAATCCTTGTGTTAATCTAGATTAAAAAAACTAGACTATTAAAAATAAATTATTATAGTTTTTTCTGAGTCTTCAATATATATCACCAGACCAGACCAGACCTAGTAATAGAATAAAGTCTGTGTGGGGTAATTAACTCTTGTAAACCATTAGATTAGATTTGATAGTATTTTTTTTTGTTACTTATAAGTTTAGCTGTTGTATAAAATATTTAAGATATTGTCGTGGTGTGTATCTCATCTTATATTTAATGGATTAAAATCTACAATCACAAAGAGATGCCTCTAGTAAATAAAAATAAAAATATTCAAGTATTTCGTAGACTGACAATGACGCGCAAACACAAAGAATATATGTATTGAAAAAATGATGAAATTGTGTAGAATATGTCTAAAGAAAGAATGAACAAGACGTAAGCATTGGTCAACTGAGTGTAAAGGTCTGAAATGAATACAATAAGAGATAAAAACGGTCAGAAATAGACAGAAAAATGTGTGAAATATTGCAGACATTCAGTGTTTTTTCTACTAAAAATTGAGAATTATTATTATTAAATATTTATACGCAAAACAATAAATTTTAAAAATAAAATTATTTATTTGTATTGCGGTAAAAACTTTCTAGAATAAAACATTTAAATCTACATAGTGACAAAAAATAATAATTTAAAAGTTATTCTGTCGACTTTAACGAGTGTCGAGTTTTCAGGCTTTAAATCATGAAAACAATTTTCTTTATGTTGAAATATAAACTGAAACTGCTAAGTCCTGCTGAAAGCCAGACAAAGTGCTTTTAAGTAATGGCCAGCAGTTTATCTCGCGTTCCGTTTGCGTATGTAACAACAACTAACAAAAAAAAAAGATTGTTTGACACAACTTACCCGAATTTTGCGTGAGACTTTAAAATATTGCAATTATGAAAATGTCCGCATTTGTCAAATGTAAATTTCTACCAGTGAATTATGTATATTTGAATATTATATATACAAAAAAGGAAAATGAAATGAGGGTGTAAAAGAGTAGAATATCCTCGTTTGATTATTTAGCATCAAAGTAAGGAATAAACAGGATGGGATTATATTAATTAATGATAACATATTTAAATTAAATTTTGAAGTAGAAAAGTTGCAAAATATATTATTTATTAACAATTGTGTTTAGCACATTTTACAAACATTCTATAGTTTATAAATAGGACGCTTAAAACTCAAAATTGATACTTAACAAAATAATAAAATAAATTCTATTCATAAAATAACAAAATTGTCTATAAAATATATCTACTTACTTAAATACATCTGCGACCACTTAAATATAATGTAATATTTGGAAATATATTGATTATGGGGTGTAGGTAAAAGCTTTCTTCGTGCGAGATCACATCTCCGTAGTGTCAGCGTTAAGTTATACATCACCCCCTTGGGAGCATAGTCCTTTACACAACATGAATTTTACATGACATCTAGCCCAAAACGAGCGGACAAATTAAGATGAATCGCGACGATTTAATCCTGGTAATAACTTTAATTGAATCAAATAAAACATAAAAAGTATTTAACCTTAATGCCCACACATAAATTAAAATAAATCACAACCATTTACTTTTTTAATTTAATTTTTCCCTAAACACATTTAGTTTAATGTGTTTTATTTTAATTATGTACGTTTTTTATTCTTTTGTATAAACTTACAAAAGAACTGGTATTTTCTGTTACAATACAATTTTATTAGAGATTTTGCACATGCTGAACACTTTAAATCCCAGTAATCGTTTTCAAATTGGAAAAATGATGCAAGATAAAATATTGGTTTGTAGTGTATAGAAATTTTACATGTGTTGTGATGTGTGGATCAGTTTGTTATTGCAATATTTATTTATCTTTCCTTTGAGGCGGGATTTATAGGTATAAATCCGTGTACACATTTTGCATTCTCAAAGATATATGATTTGTATATTATAAATTTATCTATCTCTAGACAATCTTTTATATATTATTCAATATGTAATATATAGAATCTGGTATTCATAACATATAAAATATATCATACAGAATATAAACATATATCAAGTACATATGTTAAGTAAATAACAAATTACAATGATACTATTACTATTAGATGTACATCTAATAGTAATTATTAGAAAACTAAACATTCTAGGAGGAAGTCCCATTGCAAACGGATTGTAAAGATTCCATCCAGTCTTTGTGCTTTGCTTGGTGCGAAGTTTTTGATTACTCATGTTATACACATCTTTCTCACGAGGTGGTTGGGTTCACTGACGTTCGTTCCTGTATTAGACAAACCTGCAAACATCATAGCTTATTTGCGGTACTTGTTAAATTTATTTTTTCTAATTCAATACCCAATTCTTCTGGTTGCAGAATAGACATAATTACAATTTAGCAAATGATATTGCGTATAAAATCGTATTTATAACGTTGTTGATGATATTAGTTACGAATATTAGTAGTTAAATATAGCATATACAGTCATCTGCTGACCTTGTCTTAGTGTATAAAATTGGTTTTTATTAATTGCAGCTTCCATTTGTGACATACGTGATCTACTATAAGTCAAATGGGTCACGGCTGCTATTGTGTTCAAATGTTACCTCATGTGGTGCAAATGTTGCTTTGTGTATATTATTGTTATACGCCATTATAGCAATTTATATTAATTTTTTGATAGTGCTTTCAATCAATGTCGAATGCAATCTATAAATGTTAGAGTTTAAGTTTTTAAGTTTACATTGTGTGGTGTACAAATTTTTAATTTTTTATTTTAACAAAAGTTTTTAATTTCGAGTCTTCCATCTACTAAATGTTTTTTCCAGAGTTTCAAATAATAAAAAGTATGTTATGAGAGTCTCTGCAACTTGTACTGCATTTTTACATTGCACTTCAATTGCTTGCACATATTTTATAAAAGCATCAAGTGATGTTAGAAATAGTTGTCATCTCATTGTAAAACTATGTATGTGTATTTTTTTAATAGGTTAAAGTAGTTGTTGGTTATTATTAATCTTATTTTATTCGACTACATATTTCGCATTTCCGAATTTAATAATATGGTCTCTTTTATGTTATTTTAATAATATGATCTTTGAAGATGTTTTTTCCTTCATGATAATTTCAAATAGTTTCTATCTGTTGGTCATTTAAATATTTCAATTCTTATGTACAAGTAACTTTGAACCATTATGATTGAAATTTTTATATAAACGTTGCAAAATTTTTGTAGATTTGATCTTCTTTAAAGTACAAAAAATGTTTATTTTGTGACATATAGTTTTTTTATTAGTTTAGGTATCTCTTCTTTCTTATTATTTTTAGGAATTTATTTTTTATGATTTGTTTTTATAGTAATTATTCATGTATTTATTGTTAATGTTTGAATAAATTGTTTCTCTAAGTTTATAAAAAGTATCATTTTCAGTTATTATTATCTTTCTGTTAAGTTTATCCATGTTATCTCTTGCATTCCCTTGAATTGATAATTTTTTCTAATGTATTTATTTTAATACGTGACAAGGCGTCCGCATTTGTGTTGTATTTGCCTCTCTTATAAACAACTTTGTAATTGTATTTCTTTAGTTTTGTTTTTTAACGTATAAGTTTAGACTTTGGCTTTTTAAGCAATAATTGCTATACTAAGGGTTTACCATCAGTAAATATTGTGAATTTGTTTCCATATAAAATATTTAATTGCTTAAATGATTGCTACAAGCTCCATTTTGATAGTAGAATATCTTTGTTCTGTTCCACTTAAAGTTATTTATGCATAACTGATGGTTGAACCGATAAGATTATTTATCTTGAAGAGAAGATTGCCGAAAAAGACAAGGTGATATACAAACCGCTTTTAATATTGCTTTACTCACTAATGTAACGACTCAGTTGCTTGAACCGACTGCTTATTCACTTTTAGCAAATTTAGTTGTTAATACTAAACCTTAATCCAACCAGATAGTTCAACCAAAAGTAAAAGTTATTTTTGGCAGTGGTCCTAATAATGACAAGCTGTAAGCATATGGACAAAAAATGTGATATAGTTAATTACATAAAAGCGTAGTTACTGGCAATATCGATTGATGTTGTTGACTTAACTGTCAAATCTGGAAGTACAGCGGCTTTAAAGTTGCTATTTCTGCTGATCACACGCGGTCTATTTTATGTAAGGAATTTTGGCCTGCTAATATTGAAGTCAGAAAATTTATAAACTACAGTCGTGCGAAATACGTTCCTGTTTTTTTTGCTGAGGATTTTAAGAGCCTGGATCTAGCCAACAACCTAGATCCTACAGACCTTACTGTAGAATTACCAACGGCCTCAAAATCTACTACCAAAACGTTAGAAGCATAAAAACAAAACTTAAGGAAAGTATGCTGACCGTAGCGATTTCCAGTTACGACTTAATAGTGTTTACCAAAACTTGGCTTACCCAGGATATTGACAATTCTGAGCTTGAACTACGGGGTTACGATTTATTTAGAAGCAATCGTTCCCCATTAACTAGTTTTAAACTGGATGGTAGGGGTGTATTAATTGCAACTTTTTAGATGAGGTCTATCTAAAAAGTATATTACTGCACCCCACTTATTTAACCGTAGAACATGTGTTTGTTCTTGTTAATTTTAAGTTTGTGTCATATTTAATTAGTGCGGTATATTTACCACCAAATTTAGCTATTAATAAATACGCCGACCATTGCTACTCTGTTGAATCATTAACTGATATATATATATATATATATATACCAGTATTATTCTACTGGGAGATTACAATCTACCTGCAGCGTTGAATAATTGATGAGTTAAGAATTAGAGTAGTCTGCAATGAAACTTACTCTGCATATTTAGTAGCCAATTCTTTTGGATTTTTAAACTGCATTAAATGCATACAATATTCAATAGTAGGGGTGTGTTTTTGTTAAACATAAGCCAGGACCACTATGCTTATGTGATAGATGTTAAATGTGATACCAACTGTAATATTTTAAAGTGTAACTATGTTTTTAATGATTTTAAATTTGCAGACTTTAGCGCTATCAATAGTTTTTTATTGAGTGTTGATAGGTCTTTACTTTTTTATAACTGTAATATTAATGTATGTATTGATTTATTTTATTCTGTTTTGTGTTATGCAATTGATTGTTACGTATTTTAAAAACTGTGGCGTAAAAATAACTTTCCTATTTGGTTTAGCAACGAACTGATTTCACTTACTAAATTGAAAAAAGTTGTTCTGAATCTGATTATAATGAGTTTGAATCTATTTGCACTTTATGTAAAAATCTTAGCGCTCGCCTTTACAAGCAGTATATTGCACGTACCGAGAATAATATTCAAACAAATCTAAAGCATTTTTGGAAATTTGTCAACAAAACCAGAAAATCTAATGGCTTTCCATCTACAATGTATTATGGAGACCTAATCTGCACTAATGGAGATGATTATATCAACAAATTGCATTTTTTTTTTCTGTTTACAATTTTAAAGTTCATTCAGCTCCAACGTTTGAGTTTCAAAACAACGTAATACATTCAAATTTTTCAATTAGTTTGTTTCTAAAGGTATTAAATACCTTCAAAGTAACCTTAGCACTGGCCCAGACGGCATCCTTTCCATGATGTTAAAAAAATGCATTTATTCCATTTCTACGTCGTTACATCTACTTTTTAATGCTTCCTTAAACAAATCTAAATTTCCTGATATATAGAAACAAAGCTACATTATGCTGGTTTTTGTGAGAGTTGTTTCACACTTACTAACTTATTGCGCTACAAAAATTATATTTTGAAAGCTTTTAAATCAAGAGTTTAAATTAATTTTATTTACACCGATTTTTCAAAGGCTTTTGATCATTTGAGCCACAGTATTTTGTTAACTAAATTTTATGCTTTAAGTTTTTATCATGCTGTGGTTTCGTGGTTATCTAGCTTTTTGGAAAATTGTACTCAATGTGTAAAAATTATTAATTTTTTCTACAGCCAATTCCTGTATCTTCAGGTGTTCCCCAGGGATTACACTGCGGTCCAATTCTGTTCCTGCTTTATGTCAATGATATTTTTCAGTGTATTCATTCATTGTCTTTTCTTTTATTTGCTGATGATCTAAAGTTTTATAGTAAAATATTATCTGTTAATGATTGCCATCTGTTACAACGGGATTTAGATTCCGTAAATGCTTGGTGTCATCATAATTATCTTTTTCTTAACGTTAATAAATGTTTTTCAATTAGTTTTAATAGAACACTAAATAAAATACCTTACAATTATGATATTAATCATAAACCGTTGAAACAAGTTTCTCAAATAAAAGACTTTGATCACAAACTCACATTTGTTGAACATTTGTTTACAGAATGTCAGCAGACTTAACCTCAAGTACGCACAAATTACTTTGTTGTTTTTTAGTGCACTCTCATTTAGAATGATGCACGTCTTACAAAATTCATATTCAAAGTATTGAACAAATTCAAAATAAGTTTGCTAGATTATTATCTTATAAAACGGGAATTTTAGCGGTTAATTTTGATTGCAATTACATTACATGTTTGTACAATTTGCCTCCACTAAAACTTTGTCGCAAAAGAGCTGATCTTTTTGCGTAGACTAGTGATGTCTGAAGTAGGCTGTCCTGGGCTTTTTGCATCTTTACCATTCAGTATTCCTATTAGCAACCGACGTACCAAGCAGATGCTATTGTTTAGATAGTTTACACATTCTACAAATTACGGGTGCAACAACTCATTTGTTAAGATGTCTAAACTGGCAAATTGTTTGCTTATAATAATAAAAATAATATTTACTGAACTGTGTACCTAAATAGTATTTTAGACTAAACTTGTTTTTATGTATTTTTTGTATATTATGTATATTATTTTAGTTGATGTAATATGTTTATTTATATATTATAGTGTGAATGTAAATGGTTTAACTTTTACCGTGAATAAAGAATTATTATTATTATTATGCCGCAAAATTTAAAACAAGACTTTTTATTAGAAAACTTTATACGTCTAGAAATATAATTCTATAGTATTGTTGTTTGCGGGTGGTTTGCTCGTGTAAAAAAAGTAGAAAAATAAAGATGCAACGTCCGTAATCTTAACATTTAATTCTGCCCGGTTAGCTTATTTATTTCAAACTTTGGAAAGGTTCTTGGATATGGTACGGTAGATTGTCCAAATATTGCAGTGGAAGAGCATGACATGTCAAAACTATTCAGAAGTTCACTTATGTCGGGTCGAAACTAACAGTACAGCCTAGGCTTTATTGACAATTTGTTTGACCTATATTTTGTTAAATGACGGTTTGAACAAATCAATTGTTTAAACGGTGTTTGTCTTCAATATTGTTTATAAGCTAGTAAGTCTGTTTTTAAAAATTTAGAAAAATATTAGATTTAGTTATCTTGAATAGGAGTAACAATGTTTACTTTTTTTGTGGCTAGTAGATTACTTTTGGCTGTTGCAATTTGTTTTTCAAATGTCATTGCTTTGTTGGATAAAAAAATGATTTTTTTCTCTTGTTATGTTTGTAAACTAACTAAACTCAACAAACGCTGTTCTTTTTGTAGATCTTTTTTAACTAAAAGAACCTATTATTTTGTTTGATGAACAAAATTCTCAAGCAAAAATCTTGCAGATTGATTGATTTAAAAATCTCTAAAAAATAGTGTAGTTAAGGGTTAGAAAAGTTGTTGGCCAAGTTGCATCTGTAGATATTAGCAGGTTGTTGTCATATGATTAAATTGTTGCCAAGCTTGACAGTATTTAAAATGTTTTAGTCAATGTTTGTTTTACCGCTTTTAACAATGGTGGTTGCACTAAAAGTTTTTAAAAGGTTAAAGTTGGCGCTAAGATCGGACTTACCTGACGTTTGTTTCTGACAAGGAAAAAATGTATAGGTTTCTATTTGATGATTGGAAGTTTGACTCTGTCTGAGGAAAACTGTTTATCTGCAATTGGTTACTTTGTTTAAATGAATGCAGTGACTCAAGATGTTTTTTTGAAATTTTGTTGCTGTAGTATGTAGCGTTCTGCAAGCAATAGACTTGTGGAGTGCTTAGGAAAGTATAATATAATATAATATAAACAGTTTTTTTTTTAATTTGGTTTTTTAATTATTATTTTAGGCGTAATTTTGTTAGGTCGGTTTACTAAGCGGCCGGTAGATGGTTGTATGTATGTTGATGACGTAGCATTTTGATGTGGCCTAAGGAGTGTGCCAGCATTGGAGCTCTAGTTTTAAGCGGCTATTAGTTGCATTTTTACCATTTCTTGCTTATTTGTTTTTGTAGAGGGCACACTCCACGCGCTGACTTTTTATTTTATCATGAGAAATAGCCTGTTACTGGTCTGGAACATATTTTTTTCTTAGTGTTGCATTTGACCGACTATGGGTTGGTGGCCTTATTTTGTGAACTTGAACTTAGAACACGTTCCAGCACTGGGCTTGCTTAGGTTGTTGAGTTGAGTATTGTGAATGTTGAAATACTGTGTTACTTTTGCATCATGTTTTATTATCATGCGTTTATTGTGGTTTTATAATCTATAATTTTGCAGCTGCATCTACATTTTGTATTCAATACTCTTTTCTGATATTTGTCTTAGGGTGAATATTGCGTCGATTGTAGATCTATTTTTGCGGAAGTTTTGTTGTTCCTCGACCATTCCTATTTGTTCCACAATTTTATCTGCAATAATTTTGGTAAGTAGTTTTATGGTTGTGTTGGTAGACAAATTCCCCGGTAATTGTTGGGGTCGCACTTAATTCCTTTTTTTACCAGCTTTTTTCTTTTATGCTTTATCATCTTATTTGTTATGCCATCAGGAATTGGCAATTTTCTGTTTTTCAGTTTTGTAATAGCCTTATTTTCCTTATCTTCCTTTACTTATACTATGTTGTTCTCTTCTTCCTCCGTGTCTTCCAGTTGTTCTTGGACATTTTGTATGTCTGTTGTTTTGTTTTATATAAACTTTTATAGTGATTTATCCATGTTGTTTTGGGTATGGATTTTTTTTGAATTATTTTGTTAATTGATTTCTTCCTGTTCCTAATCCATACTTTTTTCTGTCCTCCATATAGATTGTATTCCATGTCTCTTGTGAATTTTTTTATTGTTGTATATTCTTGATAGTCCTGTGGTGTTTTATTACATCTATATAGCAAATAAGTTTTTCTGATGTTAGTGCTTTCACCTCTTTAGTGAATCATGGTTTTATTCGTTGATATTTTCTGCCATGCTTATGTGAGCAATTTCATTTTTTTTGGCCAGTCGTTTGCAATTCAGGTATTTTGTGGTTTCATCTGCAAAAACCTCCTTGGTTTTTGTAATTTATAACAAAAAACCAAACAGTTTAGTTAACTTCCTAATAGTATTTATACAATTAAAACATGTTAATATACAGTGTCAAAAATTAATTTAAGATGGTGGCTAATTTTAAGCCAAAGTGTTGATTTGTGTCAATTAAAGTCACAATTTTTTACGGGATGTAGCCTCAACAAACTACAAGTCTGCCGCACCCAAGATGCTTAGTAACTCTGCATCTATGGACCAGTGAGTTTACATAAACTTGGGGTTGATAAAAGTATATTGTTTGGACAAATAAAACAGTGTCAAATAGTAGGAATTTTGTTTCCTCAAATGCTACTTCTAAAGAAAAACTCTAAAAAACAGCATCAACTTTAGTTGCGTTTTTATTGTGGCTCTGAGGCAGTTTCAGCCATTATCAAATGTTTATTTTAGGCGAGGCGTTGTTTGTGATTGATTTTGCGAGATGGGTCGGTTTATCAATTTTTTCTACTAACCAACAATTTTTGTAAAAATGATCTCCGCGCGGTAACCCTTCATTGTATTTAGGAAAAGCACTTGTTTTTGATCTAAGGTTGAAATGTGTTTTAAATCTGAGCTTGATTGGGTTGTTTAGTAGAGTTTTATCAAGAGTAAGGTAAAGTAAAAAAGTTTTGAGCATTGCGAGGCGTAAGAAAAATAGTTTTGTATTACAGCATTACCAAGCTGCTAAACGGCAAAGCTTTGTTGTAGCACCGGGTAAATAAAACTAAATTGTGTGGTTAGAAGAAAATTTTCAAGAAGTATAAAGATTCAATTTTTACTCTGCAATTATAACTAGATTCCTCCTCTTTCAAGGCAAACAACCCCATTAGTATCAAAATGTGTTAAAAAGTTTTATGTATACGTAGTCTTTGAGTTATGTCACAGTTTAGTGCTAGAGGTAGAATTTCAAGTTGGGGTCTCATAGACAAGTTTTTCGAACTTGAGTTGGAACTTTATCTTTTTAAGTATTTTGACGATGTCATAATTACCACTCTAGATTTTTCAACCCATTTTTGTATCCTAAAAAAATATTTAAAAAATTTACAAAAGTAAGATAAATAAAGTATGTCATCTGAATAAATTGGTGTGTCTAGTATATGTAATCAATAAAAACAGATTAAACATTGATTTCAACAAACTGCACGCAATTTTGGAAATTAGTCTAAAAAGTGTAAAGAAGCAACAAATTTGTTGAAAAAAGCACTAGTTAATCCGTAAATTTTAGCTTGTTCTAAGTGATATGGTTTTGAAAGCAATGTTGTCTCAAGACACTGCAGTGACACCTGCTCACTGCACTGTGATGTGTCCAGATGTTAAACATAAACTTGATCAATCTTTTGTAACAAAGCTTAAAAGGTAATAACTTCTTCTTTGTGACAACAGATTTGCTTAACTTTTCCTTTTTGTAAGGCCACATCTTATATTATGTACAGGCTACTTAAAAAAAATGTGTTTCTTGTAGTTTATTATTACTGATAATGGTGTGCAATTTCAAAATAGAAAGTTTTTAAAATTGTCTAATTACTAGGTAAGTTAAAACAAAGAAGAAACCTTAAAAAGGACTTTTAGGGATACCCTGAAGGGTATTGCACTAGCAATCATTCCAAAAGGATTCCCTAAATGTTACCTTAGCTCTAAGGAAGCGAAGGTGGTGAAATCAACTGACTCACTTGAACCAAAGAAGGTAATGACATGGGTACCGGGACCACAGTTAGAACCGGTTACTCTTTAGTGCAAAACACCATTAACATCAAAACCTGGCGAGTGAGCAATTCCAAACCCAATTCTAAGGAAACCCAACACATCCTACTCATGGATAAGGGCACTTGGAAAAAAATTGCAAACCTAGGAGGTAAGGTTTTTCCAATTTTTTTTTTTTGAATTTTGACACCCTCCATAAAGGAAGACAGCAAATCTAAAAAAAACACAAACCGTCGAGAAAGCTGTGGATCAATATCCACCGCTGATCGCCAAGGACCACTAACGATAAATACAATGTTAAATATTGTGCAAACTAATGTGCATTACTGTAGAGCAGCTTTGGCGGGAATGTGGCTTCTAGCAAGACAACCCATATGCAAACCTCGTACATGAATTTAAGCAAAACAACGATTCTACCTTTCACAAGACAGCAAACACCACAGACTTAAAAAAACCTGAGAATGTATGCCAAGCTTCTAATGTCAAAGGAGGTAAAATATCTAAAACTAACGCTTGACACTAAGTTAAACTTCAACTCACATCTGATAAATATAACAACAAAAGCCATTTGGGTGCTTTTTACTACCAAAATTAATACCTAGTATAACCAAATGGTTATACACGGTAGTAGTAAGAACCATTATCACATACGAATCGCTTGTATGGAGAGAAGAGAGCCTCTCTCAAGTGCATAGATAAAAAAACTAAACAAAGTTCAGATGCTAGCATGTCTACTGATAACGAAAGCAATCAGAACGACGCCCACAGCAGCTATGGAAGTACTATTATCATGACCGCCACTTTACCTGATGGTAATGACGGAGGCAAGACAAGCAGCATACAGACTGCAGATATACAAACACAATGTAAACCTTGGAACCCACAGACCTAATATAACAAAAATATTGCTTGACGAAAAATTCTAACAATGGGGTCGGACTTTATGAAAGGCAACTGCATCAGCAAAAAAATTGACGCAATAATACCACAGCAAAACAAATAGATAAAGAACAGATATCTGGTAACGGTCAAAGAAACTAACTGGTACACAAATGGGACCAAAGACTAAATAAGCACCTGGACTGGAGTTTACGAGGACAAACACCAAAGAAAGCAAACTTTGCTACCTCTAGGTAAATATGCCTCGACGTTTTAGGCAGAAGTAGTTGCCATATAGTGGTGCGCCAGAGACATGATCGAGAAGAGACTAGAACCTGACAGACCAATAACTTATCTTTTTTCAGATTGTATTAGATTGTTACATAAATTTTTATAATCTTAATAAGTCTGATCTGAAAAATTGCGAAATTATTTGTTAAATGCTTTTTGCTTCTTATTAACTGTCTGTTTTGTCTAAATTGAGTACAAGCACGTTTAGTTTGCTTTAATAACCGAGAATAAAACAATTTTTTTTTATGACGTTTTGGTTTAGTTTTATATTGTTTTATTTTTACATTGTTTATCTTAGAATAATGATAGATGTGGCGCGGGATTTGATAGTAATTGGAAAAAAGTTTTAACAACAAAAGTAATTAGTACTTAATTAAAAGTTCCCAAAGCACCTCATCAGTAGTTGTTGTAATCTTTGGAATAGTTGAAATATACAGATCTAATCATCTTGGTTTACCGAAAAGTTGTTTAATATCTTATTTTATATTTTATTAAATTGTTACTTAGTTTTTAGAATATGCAATATTGCGTAATTTTGAATCACTCTGTATTTAGTATTGTTCAGCACTACCATATTTGAAAAATGAATAATTAGCTAGTTTAAGTTTAAACAGACTTATTTTTTATAAATAAACTTTTGTATTAACACAATATTTAATTCAAATACATTTTTGGTTGCTTTTACAAATCGCAATCACAATTACACACACATCACATCACATTTGGCCGCCTAGTGCGCCGCACCCACTGCACAATAGGCCCTGTTATTATACATAATAATAGCATTAGCATTAAGGCTCGTTGAATAAAATACTATTATTCAATCTTAATACAACACGCACTATCCGTTATATATTATACTTTCTGCACTATCTTTTACCGTATGATAAGGATGGTATGGGTAAAAATCATTATAAGGATCCGATCAGGATTTATAGCCCCTCTTCTGACCCTAAGAGCAAAAAATTTAAAAAGCATCTATGCGATTCATATATGTAAAGCTTTTCGTGAGAGGACCATCTAGGTCAGTGGCGTAAATGAGAGCAAAGAGTCGAATCCGACTGAATAATGTATAAATCGAAGCACGCAAATATAACATTTCTTTTTACATGTGATCCGGATATCCCATTATATGTGTACCCTACCTGGCGAGGTTAAGCACTATGAAATAAAAAAAACCACTCCCATTCAATTTGATTAACAATAGAATTTTTTGTGTAAGGTTCTCCTATACTTAAAAATAGTAAAATATATTCACCAATATAGTTTGATTTTATAATAAAGTTTTCTGTTATGAAATATTTATATTTGAAAAGTGATTTATATCGTTCAAAATATAAGGCGCTGTCGGAAATCAACATGGGGCATAATCGATACGGGCTTTCAGATTTGATATCGCCTTATAATTTCCATCACGCACCAACGTGCAAAAACTTCCAAAACACAATTTCCGTGTGGAATCGCAGGAGTACGTGACGTGCCGTCATTTATTGTAGCCCTCTTTTTGTCATTCCTAAGAAAGATACTTTGGGTAGAATAATTAATTTAAAATATATTTAAGGTGGCTCTGTAAATTTAAATAATTTAGATATTGAAGTTACAAGAAATTCATATTTCATGGTATAGTTAAAATATTTTTTTGTTAATTTAATTAATATTAAAAACTATTTACTAAATTAAAATTCAATATACTTATATAGTTTTATTGTTTTTGTTTGTTAATTTCTAACAGCGAGGCTGGCAACATGATGGAGGTTTTGGTTTACAACAAGGTTGAGGTTTAGGTGTACAGTCTGGTTTTGGTTTACAGTCTGGTTTTGGTTTTGAATTACAAGCGCATGATTCTTTCTCACTTTTTTCACTTTTCTCACTTTTTACACTTTTCTCACTTTTCTCACTTTGTTCATTTTTTTTGTTTTGTTGGTTTTCCTTATTTTTTTTGTCACAATTGCATTTACCATCATCATTTCCTTTAGATTGATCATTTTTGTTATCTTTTTTTGGGTCATTCTTTTGACTTTGATCATCTCTTGATTGATTTCCACCCTTTTGATTATCTTTTGGTTGATTTCCACCCGTTTGATCATCATCTGCGCAACCACAACAGCAGCCTTTATTAGGCATTTTAATAGAATTCACTTAAAATTTTGATGGTTTTGATGTGTATGAAATGATAATAATATGTTAATGAAACATTAATAATGACATTTTAATGACAGATTACAGTATAACTGTTTAGTATGTATAAAACAATTGAGACATTTAGTTGAGTTGAAAAGATTGATTTTGGCTAATAACGTTTTGAATATAAACCAGTGGCGTAGCTTAGATTTTTAGACACAACCTTAAAATAAAACATATATTAATAATTAAATTCTTTAACGCAAACATGGCAACGCATACTTAACAACCACATTTTTTTTAATAATTTACATACCTTACTAAAAGATAATTTTGTCATTAATCATGACGCCCTGTTATTAAAATCATTGAATTATTAGACATTCACATAATACAAAAAAACACTAAATAGTTATAATACTAATCTTAAATTATAACATAGTTATTATATTTTACTTATTATACTTTTTACGGCTATTTTACATTGCCACAATAATTCTACGACTTGTTTAAAGTGGTTTGATAAGACCAACAGCTTTTTAAGTGACTTCCAAACTACCCCGGTAGAAAAAGAGCAAGTACTTAATTAGTGATCTCATGCATGATATGCAAGGGCTCTACCATTGAGCTATTACACCGTTACACAACAAAAGTTTTAGGAACATTCAATTTTCTTAATCCAATGCGGAAGAATTATTGTCAAAATCTACCGCTGATGAATGTTATTCATCGCACACTATTTACTGAGAGAAGGAGAAAAATATAAAGCAATAACAGTATATAGCAAAAGCATGAAAAACACTAGACAAAAGTTAGATACGCTAATACCAGAAATTGAAGAATGAAAATTGATTATAGGTGGGGACTTCAACGAAAGAATTGGAAAAAATGAAGATAAAATCAAACACGAGGACACAAGAAACGGAGAATCAAAAGATACCACCGAAAATAGAGAAAGAAAGAAAATGATAGAAGAAAAGTGTTGGAACATTTTAAATAAAAACATCACAGCAGATGAAGAGTATCATCAGTAATAGACTACGTAGTTGTAAATGAGGAATCGTGAGAAGAGATAGACAATTTTAAAGTAGGAATAAGAGTAGAAACTTAAACTTAACTAGGGAAACTGTGAGAAAATAGAAAAAAATTAAAAACAAAGTGAAGAGATGATAATATGGACAGAAAAAAATACAAAAAAAAATCTGAAAAGAATTAGAGAAAATGGAAGAAAAGTCGAAGAAATAATGAGAGAAGTAGAGGAAACAATCGAGAAAGGGGTAGTAAAAAAAAAACATATAGAAGAAAAAAAAATGAAAAAGAGCAACTGGTGAAACAGCAAATGTACTAAGAAAAAATTAGAAACCAGACAGATATTAAGGCACTGGAGAAACAACAAAATCACAAAAGAAGAATATATGAAAGAACAGAAAGCATACAAAAATCAGTGTAAAAAAGCTGAATTTAAATTTATAAAAAAAAACAAAAATTTAAAAAATAAAGACAGAAGCAAAAACATGGAAATACATACACAAAATAATGAAAAGAAAACAGAGAGTTATTGAGGAAATACCAATAGAAACATGGAAGCAACACTTTTTGAGTTTGTTTGGAAGAGAAAAGAAAAAAGAAGAAAAGCTAGACAGACAAGAGCCAATTCACTAAGCAGAAGAAATTTCAAAGGAAGCAATATGAAAGAAGATAAAAAAATTAAAGAAAAGAAAAGCGTTAGGTATGAATGGGATACAAAATGAAGCGTGTATGGTACGGAAGAGCTAATTGAGAGATTGAGTGAGTTAATAAACAGAGTATGAAAGGAAGAAGGGTTTCCAAGTCAATGGAGAGAAGGTCTTGTGTGCCCTATACACAAAAGTGGATCCAAAAAGCTAGTAAATAACTACAGAGGAACAACACTACTGTGTGTATAAGATCTACGCCATAATATTAGAAGAATAGTTGAATGAGGAACTAAGTATGAATGAGATAATTCCTGATGAGCAAACCAGCTTTAGGAAGAGAAAAGGTACGTACCATAGATAACGTATATATTTTACACCATATTGTGGAAAAAGAAATAGCAAAAAAAGGGGGAAAAATATATGCGTTATTCCTGGATTTAAAGGCGGCATTTGATAGTGTGGATAAAGAGAAACTGTGGAAGTGTATGAGAAAGAAAGAAATTAACAAGCACCTGGTAAGAAAAATAGAAGACGTGTAAGAAAAGACAGCAAGTAAGGTATGGGTTAACGGGAAAATGAGTAAAAGATTTTAGAGAACGAAAAGAGTAAGACAAAGCTGTTCATTGAGTCCTACTTTGTTAGCAACCTACATAGCAGATGTAGAAAAAAAATTGAGCTTGGCTCAAGCAGAAAGAGTAGTAGTTGGTAGAGAAAAAGTGTGGTCGTTAGCACATGCAGACAAAATACTAGCAAAAAAAGCAAAAAAAATGAAAAAAATGATGAAAAGCTAAGAAAAATATTTTAGAAAAAAAAGTTTAAAAGATAATGTAGAAAAAACAAAAATTATGATGTTCAGAAAGGAGGTGAGGAAAAAAATGTGAAGGACTGGAAATGGAATAGGCAAGGTATTACAGAACTAAATTTTTTTAAATATTTGGGATATGTTTTTTGAACGAGTAACACCGAGCGAGCACATTAAAGAGATGGCTCAAAAAGCAAATAAAGTAGTGGGACAAGTTTGGGAAATAAGTAAAAAAAAATTTGAATGTATAAAAATAAAAAAAACTTATGTTTGATAGTTTACTTAGGAGTATGATATTGTATGGGTCAGAAATATGGGTATGGAAGAAACAAGAAAAAATAGAAGAAATACATGTAAAATATTGGAGTTGGGTGCTAGGCTTAAATGAAAAAACTCTAACATATATTGTGCTGGAGGAAGTCAAAAAAAAAAAAAAGTTAAAAGTAGAAGCAGAAAAAAGACAATAAAATGTAAAGAAAAATAAGACAGAGACACAATTGTAAAATTTTGTACTATGTTTTATTTTTTTCTCATTAGTGTAATTACTAGAATTTTTATGTAATTGCATATGTTGTAGTTATCAGTGATCAGTATTTTTAGTATTTTTAAGTAAGGCTGATTTTGGCAACAGTGAACGGAAACGTAAAGCAAGCGTACGAGCTTTAGTAAGAGCTCAGTTTACAACAGATCTGATAAAACAACATACAAACGTAAATAATACGTTGACAGTATTTATACTGTTCATTCACATAAATCCGTGGTGATGTCACAGATTTTAAACAACATATTATAACCATGTAAATATATACAATAATAATAAACAATAGAACATAAACAAAGCAAATAAGCCGTAAAAACAAACATCAATACAAATAAAAATACTTACAAGCAAAAGTGATCTTTGATGGGGTCTAGAGTCAGTTCTCATTGGGTGTTACAGATTTAGAAAGGTGTGTGAAAATCTTTTAAGCTTTACTTTAGCTAAACATGCGTATTGTTTTAAGAAGTTGCAATTTTTACTTTTTAGTATTTTAACTTTAATTGTAAAGTGTACAAAAATGACCATGTGCAAAGTATGTCAAAGAGATACAAATTGAAAAGCATAAAAGATAAAACTAAACTCTAAAGAATACGTGTTCAAATGTTTTTAAGGCTAGTATCCTTTCTTTTAGATAAATATCATCAAGTTTTATCAATTTTGGAAGTATATAATACCAGTAGACTGTTTTAAACAAAAATTTATCAGTAATTTTTGGTTAGTTATTGGGTTAAAAAACTCATGTCTAAAGCTATATGTAATCTCAGGTTTTATCTAGTAAAACTCAAGCAATTTGACGTTTTGGATTGAAAGTTGGAGGGTAAACCAAAATTTACAGCAAGTAGGCCTCATTAGGCTTTTTGTACATTCTTCAGTGGTGACCTCACTCCGTTGCTCTGGCATTCAACCACCTTATGTGGCTGATGTATGCAACTCTTAAAAAGGTCTTTCTACTACACTGACTCTCTATCGCATGAGAAGGCCAGGCATGTACATAACACGTGCTTAATTGTCTTGTCATCCATTTCACGTTTTCTACACGTTGGATTGTTTCCAATACTAATTGCATGCATGTGTTTTTTAGGTTGACAGTGCCCTGTCAAGATTACTGTTATAATTTGCAAGTTTTTTTTGGATAGTCGCATGTATTAATTGGCTGTCTTATGCTTGTACTAATAGTCAGAGATTAAATCTTGGATTGATCCTGGATTTATGAATCCGAGATTCATTTTGATAGTCGTTGATTGGTTCTAAGCTAATTTACAGATATTGTGACGCCGCGGAACGAGTTGAAAATTATGCAACCGTCAATATAATCCTGGATTCAAATAATCTTGGGTTCACCCAAGATTGCTTATTAGTGTGTCATATATTAATTCTGACGTTTGGTAATAAAATACATTGGCCGATTGTAATTGTATTCACTATCACAATATCCGTGAATTGGCTTAGAGCCAATCAACGATTAGCAAAATGAATCTTGGATTCATGAATCCGAGATTTAATCTCTGACTATTAGTACGGGCATTAGCGTTTGGAGCAGTCATTGCTTCTTTTGCTTGTCTGCCACCCGGAGTGTCATCCCAACTTCATCTCAGTGCATTGTGTTTGTTAATTTTTAGTAGGTTATTGAAGCTTTTAAATGTTATAGCTGTCGAGGGTTCAGGTTCACACGCTATGAGAGTTGACCCTTTACGCGCCAGTGCGTCCGCCACAATGTTACCTACTTTGTTGGAATGTTTTTTTACACTGAGCAGCTCAATGCTATTTTTACAAGCTGCTAAAGTAAACACACAAAAACATTCAAAAATCAGCTTTTATGTGATTCTAAGCTTGTTTGTTTGTTTGTAGAATTTGAACATTCTTGCTAGATTTTTTGCGGTTTACTATTTTTATAACCCTATAGGTTATCTCAAATACTTCTGTTTGAAAAACAGTTGTGTGCGCTCCTAGTGGCAAAGATATTTTGAAGTTTAGGTTTTGCGAAAAGATACCCTCTCCAGAACCTTGATTGGTTTTTTAGCCATTTCTGTATATTTTAATCAAATCATTAACCACGTTCTGCTTTTCTTGTTTATGTGGGCGCACGTTGTAAGATCTTTAAAACACAAAGAAGAGTGACATGTTATCTGTCTGTGCTCCTATCAAAGGTGTTTTCTTAACAGCTATTTTTAGGAGAGTACAGTATTTGCTAGCCCTCCCTGCAGTGTGTTAACGTCCAGCTGCATTGAAATGCAAAGCTGCTATTGTTGCCATCTCCTCGACATCAAGGATGGCCTTTATAGCTGCAGTTGGTGTTGTCGGCATGCCATCTGTTATACTTAGGCATGCCATTTGTTGCAACTGATTCTGATTGTTTGCAGACGTTTTTTATCTAGCTTTTGGCCATCATATTAGTGCACCATATGTAAGCATAGGTTTTATGTCGGCAGTGTACAGCATTCTAAAAAACGTATGATTCTTTTGCATCTCATATTTAGATGTGGTCCCCATGCAAGTTGCAGAGATTGTTTTTAAGTTTATTGCTTAGTAGGATTGTTATGTCATCATCATCACAACCAGTTGTATAACCATGATCATTGAGTAGCCGTATAAGGTTGTCGATTAATATATTCCATAGTAGTGGAGATAATACACTTTCCTGGGGACAACCTTTAGCAACCACTATTTTGACCGTCAAACCCCTTACAGTAACAATAACAACTCTGTTTTTTTAAAGGTGGTTTTATCAAAAACTCTTTTAATATCTATTTTTTTTAATCGTCAAACCTCCGCGTGAAATGGACGTGTTTCTGAGCTATAATAGTATACATATAATATTAATAAGTGATAGAATTAAACTTGCTTTTCTCATAATGGGGAGATCAGATTTAAGATCTGCAAGTGAAGATCCTCCAATTTTCTACTTAAAAAGTGAAGATTTTAAGGCAATTTTACGAGAAATTGTTATCAGTGATGAAAAACCTTTAAAAAACACAATTTCTAAACTAATGAAAGAGATCAAATTGTTAAAAGATGAAAACCAGAAAACAATTTCACTACCAACAGATAACACAGATGTGTCATCTGTATCCAATGAGATAAAAAAATCGGAGCATATAGTCGACAAAATAAATTATTCCGATGCCGCAAAACCCATATCGGAAGTAAAAAATTCACGAAACAATTCTGATTTTAAAAATAATTATTTGTTTCTGAAGTCACAAAAGGATATTGAAGACATTCAAATAATATTATAAAAAACAATAATAAAAATAAAAATACTAGAAATAATACAAATAATGAATGGCAAACAATAAATCGTCGCTCTAATAATAAAAATAATAGGAGTATTACTTAAGGAACATCTAATGAAATGGCATTAAAAGCTGTCCCCCAACATTATCATTTCCAAATATATATATCGCCTTGATAAGGAAACAAATGTTGATAATATAATAAACTACCTAAAAGATTTAAAAGTAGAAAATATAAAGCGTGAGAAACTTTTATCAAGAATCCCCGATGAATATTCGTCATTTAAAGTTACCGTACCAATGTTATACAATGACATTATAGCAAACTCCGCAAACTGGCCGAAAATGTTGGTATAAATTGTTTTTTCTTGTCACGCAAAGTAAATGCGACAGTAAAATACTTGAACTGGAAGTATTCCTTCTAACATTAAATAAAGTGGTTTACAGACCATATTGGTATACATGTTATTCTCCAAAACAAATTATTAGGTCAATTACTCAACAAGGTAAATTCTTATTCTATTCTATTCGTCATTGCAATTAATAGATTGGAGTTTTATTAACAGTTTTTAGAAGATTCATATCGTAAATATTTTCCAGAAAAAAAAAAACTTTGAGCAAAATAACAAATGCGTATCATGGTTTAATAACGATTTGCAAAATATGCGAGAAACGCTCTTGCTTATTAAAATGGCTAGTTATCGTAACCCACTGTTAAAAGATCATTATAACAAATACACATGCACCTACAATATAGTACTAAAAAATGCAAAATTATCAGCAAACGCAGATTTTATTAGAAATTCTAACAATAATGCCAAAGCAATGTGGTTAATTGTAAATTCTAGTCAACAATCAAAACAATGTGATACAATCTGTGATATTAGCCCTAATAAATTCAATGTTTTTTTTACTAGCATTGATGAAAATCTAGTCAATAATCTACCTGCTTATACAAACAATCCTCTAAGTTTGATGTTTAATATTAATAGTAATAATTGTGCAAGTTATTTTAAATTTAAAGAAACTACTTTTAATAAAATTAGAAATGTACTAATTAACATAAAATACTCTAAGTGTAGAGATATTTATGGGTTAACTTTAAATTTACTAACGAGTGTAATCAACATAATTTTAATACCTTTAACAAAATTAATAAATTTTTGCATTACAAATGACTTGTTTCCAAGTTCTCTAAAAATACTAAAAATAGCTTTAGTAATTCCTGTTCTCATAAAAGGAAATAGTGATGACGTTAACAATTACAGGCCAATATCCATACTCCTAGTAATATCTAAAGTGTTTGAAAATATATTATGTAAACAAATGATAGATTTTTTAGAAAATCAAAATATGTTATCATCAACACAATATGGTTTCTGTAAGGAAAGGTCGACAACAGATGCAGTAGTTGCTCTTACTAAAAAAAATATTCTGGGGTATGAAACAGGCATGCATACTGTGGCATCTTTCCTGGACCTAAGTAAGGTATTTGACTGCATTTGTCATAGACTTCTCATACAAAAACTATATTTCTATAACTTTCATCCTAGTACTTGTCGGTTGATAGGCTCATATTTACAAAAAAGACAACAGTTGATTACAATAAAAAATAAACAATCTAGTAAAATGTATATAAAATATGGTGTTTTTTAAGGATCTATTCTTTGCCATTATTATTTGTATTATATATAAATAATTTTTTTATAATATCTACAGATACACAGATTTTTTTATTTGCTGACGATACCACATTTATTAATAAATCCACAAATTTTGCAACAGCATTAAACGCAAATAATGACTGTCAGTCAACTGCTAATAAATGGTTTGCGGCCAATAAGCTAACATTAAATACAAATAAAACAGTCCATCTCACATGTTCATTAAAACATGTTGATGACAATGTCCGTAACACTACTTTTTTGGGAATGTGCTTAGATGCTAAATTAAAGTGGCAGGACCATGGAAATGTTGTTTTGCAAAAAAAAATCTCAATCTATATTTTTACTTTGACTACTTAAAAACAAACTTTCTGACAGATATATACGTACTGTTTACTTTGCAGTATGCCAGTCGCATTTAACGTACGGCAATCTTGCATGAAGGCATTCTGCAATAATGAATCGACTCTTTGGACTACAACGTCGTGCTGTATGAGTTTTATCCAACTTAGAGTATAGAGAAGATTGTAGAATAAAGTTAAAAAAACAGAACAAATTAACCTTACCATCACTATACGTTTGTTGCATGTTTGAAAAAACATATCTACATATCTTGTTTAGAATAGTATTTACAGTCATAATACCAGACGCAATACTAATATTTGTTCAAAGTCTCTACGTCTAGTAAAAGCAAAAAATGGAGTAAACTATTGTGGTTCATTTTTTTTAAATTTACTACCAAATTTAGTTAAAGAATTAGATATTAAACAGTTTAAAAAAATTGTTAAAAGCTATCTTGCTAAAAAAGCGTTTTATAATTTATTGGAATGCTTATTAGATAGTTACTCTATTTTATAAGTGCTAGTTATTGGTATTAAACTTTTCATAACTAATCAACTGGTTATTGTAATAAATTTAGTTAATTTTAATTATATAATTTTTAAATTTTTTGAAACTAGACGTGTGTAAATTTTTTTATTAACACTAATAAACTATTATCATTATTAATATTATAAATACGCCTAAGATAGACTCTCTTAATAATCTTTTGATTAAGTTCGTTACGAGATGTATGGCCGATTTAGTAGACCTATGCATGTTGGTTTAAGTGTATTAGCATAGTGATGAACAGGGCTGTTTTTCAAATTAATTTTTTGCGTAATTGTTTGCAAGGATGTAATTGTTACGCCCCGGTTTTAGTATAAATACAACTTTTACTTCACTCTATGCTATAGGTACGTATTGAAAAGCAATGCCCTATAAATTTTTGCCAGGTAAATTAGTACAATATTTTTGCCCTATTGTAGAAAGGCAGTAAAAATTATATCTTATCTTGACACTTTGTATAAAGAGAAGGGTTTTAATTGCCCATGCTATACGCACATTTTTAACAAGCTGGCATACAGCTACGCAGTCTTTCTTTTATGGGGTTGGAATTGTAGCGTTGGACCAGACATGTGCCGGGGCGGTACAAACCCGGGAAGTGAGTTTATAGAAGTATCTTTGTTGCTTTTTATAGATTTGCTGTGTATGAGCCGTCAATTTGTTTTAAACAACCCAGCTGCTGTTGGGAGTTTTTGGATAAGATTTGTTTTAATCTTGCAGCAGTTGAGGTGTTTTCAACATCTTCACAAAAAGATTTTTAAGTTTTCCGTTGACGTTGTTGTTATCGTATGCTTCTTTTATAGCATTTTTGTATAGCATTAAGTCTAATTGTTTTTTTTTTTTGAGTTTTTTGCTTTGTTGAAAGATTTTTGTGCAGCTTCCTTAAGCCGATCGAGTTTTTTGCACCACCAAGGTGTAGTGTTGTCAAACTTGGTTGCCAGCCTAAGTGGGCACGAGTCTGTGTACTCTCATGTTAAAGAAATTTTTTAAATTACTTACATAGTTTTCTATTTTGTGAGCACCCATCTCCAATATTTTACATGTATTGTTTATATATTTTTTTGTTCTTTTTATTTTCATATTTCTGACTCATACAATATCATACTCTTAACTAAACTATCAAATATAATCTCTTTTATTTTTATACACTCAAATCTTTTTTTACATATTTTCAATACTTGTTCTACTACTTTATTTGCTTTTTGATCTATTTCTTTAATATGCTTGCTCTTGCTGTTGTTTGTGCAAAAAACATATACCAAATATTTATAAGATTTTACTTAGGCAATACTTTGCTCATTTTATTTTCAGTCTTCTAATTTTGTTCTGTTGCTTTCCTTTTTAAACACCATAACTTTTGTTTTTTTTTACACTAATTTATAACTTTTTTTTCAAAATCTTTCTAAACTTTTTATCATTTCTTTTATTTTCTTTGGTTTTTTTGCAACCTTTGCCCTGTTGTTGGCGTTTGCTAGCAACCACATCCTATTTTTACCAATTACTATCACATGCTTGAGCCAACTTCAGTTTTGTTTCTACATCTGTTATGTAAGTCGCAAACAAAGTAAGATTTAATGGGCAACCCTGTCTCACTTTTTTGCTGTTCAGAACTTTTCGTTTACTTTTTTTGTTAACCTACATTCTGCTAGCTGTATTTTTATATACTTTTATCATTCTTCTTACCAGGTGCTTGCTAATTTTTTTATTTCTTATACACTTCTTTATTCTTTAGTTTCTTTCTACACATTATTAAATGCCGTTTTTTGGTCCAGGAATAATGCATATATTTTTTCTTTTTTTTTTGTTATTTCTTTTTTGTCCATATGGTGTACAATACATACGTTAGTCGTTATCTTTAATCATTCTGGGCCGGTTTGCCTATTTGAAATTATCTTATTCATACCTATACCCTCATTGATCTTTTCTTCTAATATCATAGCGTAGAATTTTTATGCCGTACTCAGCAGTGTTATTCCCTTATAGTTATTTACTAGATTTTTGCTTCTACTCTTGTGTATTGGGCATACAAAACCTTCTCTCTATTGATTTAGAAACCCTTCTCCCTTTTATATTTTATTTATTAACTCACTCAATCTTCCAATCAACCTTTCCGTACCAAAAAACCTTGCACCAGAATGACTGTATTCTATCCATAATTAGCGTTTTCTTTATTTTCTTAATTTTTTTTTTAAATTTTCTCTCATATTGTTTTTTTTTTAAATGTTGTTTGCTGGATTGGCTCTTCCCTGTTTGTTTTTTTTCTTTTTTCTTTAAACAAACTTGTAAATTGTTCTTTCTACGTTTCTATTGGTATTGCTTCAATATCTTTCTGTTTTCTTTTTATTTTTCTGTTTATGTATTTTCATGTTTTTTTCTTTTTTTCTTTTTTTTTCTCTTTTTTTTTCTTTTTTAATTTTTACATTAAAGTTCTTTCTTATAATCTTTTTTTTTTAATTTCTATTAAAAATTCATTTATATTTTTTTTCTATGAAATGTTTCTTTCTAGTATTTCCTTATTTTTTTAAAAGTTAATAAAAGGATAGAGTTATATCCTTTTTTAACTTTTTTTCAGTAATCATTACTTTTTTTTTATAGCCGTTTTCTTTAACATAAGATAAGAAAATTATCTTTTTAATCTATTCACGTCTTTACCATTCCAATTATATAAAAGTTTGTAAATATTTCCAAAACTTCTGATCCTTGTTTTTGATTTCAGCCAAGTTTCAAAACAAAATTCTGCTTGTCTATTATTTTTTACTGTCATCATTCTTTTCTATCTATGTATTTAAAATCTCCTTATTCTAAAAATAAACCTCGTTGATAAAAATGATTTTTTTACAAACTTTAGGTCAACTTCCAACTGATTCAGCACCTAAATAGCAAACATACAGCATTGTTTTTAATTGTTTCCATTAAGTTCCTGGTCAGTTGAATTTTATACGGGTGCAGACCCAAGTTCCGACGCAAAACTCGCCAAAATAATTTTGCAGAAAGGTCAAGTTCTAGTAAACAACAAGAAATTAGCTGCCTCGGGTTTTTGAGTACACTCTTACGCACAGCAACGATGTTTTCAGCAGACTTTGCGCTTTGGTAATTATAATGATAATTCAAACTTATCCATCAAATTTTAAATATACAATTTGGCAGAACGGTTCTGGCAATAATAAAAATTACGCAACGCGCGGAATGTTTTTCAAACAAAACCTTAATTTGATTAAAAAAATTTGATGATTTTCACACGTTGTCTAATGTTATAACCTTCTATGATGATTTGCCATATACTACTAAACAATTCACAACAAATTTGACAAATGTTTTTTCTATAAATATTTCTATAGACATTGTTCAAAAGAAATACAAAATATCTAATCAAATATTTACTTGCAGTACAAAACTTGCTAGGAATTTTAACAATTATTCGTTGAGAGTTTACAAATGTTAAAAGCTTTGAAGAGAGATTTTTGAAACTATTTAAGGTCAATGTTTACAGACTGATTAAATTCCGATCAATGTGATAGTTTTAACAAGCGTGGCTTTACTCGTTGAAATTCAAAGCAATTCCTAAATGGCATATTTAAAAAAATTACAATTACTTTAGATAGATTATTAGTGTAATGTTATTTAATGTCATTTATTTCTTTCTCAAATTTATATTTTTTTATTATATGATGTTTAGTTTGTATTATTTTTATAAACGTATCATTATTTTTTGTTATTCTTATAATTATCTTAAAAATTTAGTAACATATTTACATATCTTATCAACAATTTTTGGTTCTTCAAATTCAAATTTATAATAAGTATAAAAAATATAATTCATACAAATGTGGTCAGACATATGTTGCAGTTAACTCTTATACTTCATATATAATACAGTTTCCCATAAATGAAGCTGCTGCTGGCTAGATATACTTCAGTTTGTGAAACCAATCATACTAAAGCCATACAGCAGCTGCGATATAAACTTTAACACGAGTTACAAGAGCGGCCGACATAAAGCACCTTTAATGAAAGTCGTTTGCTTATTTATACATGTCGGATGAATGGACCACCGTTGTTACTTTTCGTGCTGATGGTAGCTGAAGTTAATTTAACACTTTATAGCAAAACTATACTAACGATAACAAGTTTTACAGCCCATTCTCTACTTTGTTGTCTGTGGAGAGAGCGTCGGGACGTTCGGTTCGACGCGAGGTTAATTGGCCATTAGGTCGTTACGTTTCGACAATGCTGCGCACATTATTAAACTAGGATATAAATATTTGATGGGATAGATTAATTACGTGCCACTGGTGGTGGATAAAAAAATCTAATCAGCTATTAAACCGCAAAGTTACCGCGTAAATGTTGCATGTTGATGGACGTCAAACTACTCTTTTATGTGTTTACTACAAGAGGGGATAATAAGAAACATTAATTTGAATGTTTACACTGCAGTTTTATCATCTTATTTTGTACTTTATTTAAATATATTGTACTATTGTATTAATTGCAATCAATATTTAGTGTTTATGTTTTATAGTACGCAACAAGCATTGAAAATTGTACTCGTGCAATCTTCACATTATGCTTATTTACAACTATAATACACATAATAATTATACCAGATTATCTGTCATCTGTCACCTTCTTGTTTCGGTGAGTAATAGGAACATTTCGTACGGCTTGCTCTAATTCTCTAAATAATAATATTTATGCAATATGTATGTGATATTATCAGTTGAACATAATTACAAAAGCTAAACATGAAAGTATCAAAGCAATAAGTTTAAATAATAATAAACTTATTAAAAATGATATTCATATTAATTTGAACTCATTATTCAAAATGTTTTTTTAGGACTGTATAAACATTAGTTTACTATAAACATGAATATATCTCTGGTGCAATCAAGTAGTCTTTATATTATATTTTGTGCCTTAAATTGCGTATTTTGCATTATGTCCTTGCCATATAACTATATGTGGGGACATTCGCTTACTTTGAAAGGTCTTTTCAAATATTAAAGAAAAGCATTGCGGATATTGCTAAAATACATTATAGAGATGAGTGCAGGAGATCGTTTATAGAGCTGAATATTGTGGTGCTTCTTTGTGTAAATATTTTAAAATGTTCACTATAGATAAAGCAGAACCTCTATAATTACATATTAAATAAATCTGTGCATGCATATAATACAAGACATAAGAAATACGTAAGAGAATTAAGAGATGTGACAATGCTGTATGCTACCATGGAGTTTTACTTCTTCAACAAATTAAAAAAAATTCTATAAAAAAATAAATAAAATGTGATGTAAAAATGTGTATAATCAATGTAAACAAAAGAAATTTGAAAAAGTATTAACTTTATTTTGTTATATTATATAAGCAAAATATTATGTAGATATTTGTTATTATAATTATTAGGTTGAATTAATTTAGAAAAAATCAATTTTTTCTGCATAAGGCTGAATAATAAGTTACATGTAAAAATATAAATAATGAATTATGAATTATGAATTAAATAAATAATTTATTAAAACTCAAACCGACAATCACAGCAAATGTGTGGATTTTACAAACCTCGCCAGTGTGCGTTGTATTACTACAGCATTGCATAATGACAAATACATAATTTTGTTCTTATAAACGCAATTAATGTTGATAGTCACAGTCATTTGTTTAATTATTTATAAATAATTAATCCAAATTATTATTATTTAATAGTTTAATGTAATAAAAGGTTAATTTTACATCAAAATTAATTAATATAGTATTTTTTTAAATTATTTAATGCTAAACTAATTATTCTAATAAATTTAAAAGTAACCCAATCTTATACTTCATTAAATCTATCGATTTTTCAGAGAATTAACAAACCCAATTGTGAAACCCTTTGCTATCTTCACGGAAACAAACCTATTCAAGATTTTTTCCAATCTTTCTTTTTTTTTATATACATTAATTTAATTTTCCGGCCGCTTTTTGTAAAGTGAAGATTTCTTTGTTAGTGAAGGAAAAGTAATCATTACCTAAAGCATTGTGTGACGTGTTCGTTGCAATCTTTTCGTTTCATTGTAAATTTATATACATTTTCTGTTTGGTGGTATTTTCAATCTTTAATTTAAATGTGCTATTCAAATAGAACCATTGCATGTTTGTTTGATTGTTTGTGAATTTTAATGTTTTCTGTCTCCTGCTTAAAAATACGAATAGAGACAATATCTCGGAATGGTTGATCATAATAAATGAAACGCAAATAACCAAAATGATTTTAAAACTGATAAACTATTGTCCGCAAACTTATTTTTTTTATGTTGCTTTAAACTTTGTAATTAGAGTTTTAAAAGTACTTTAATATCTATGCTCATTAGCAGTTAACTAGAACCGATAATAAAAACAATATAATTTATTAAATACTAGAATTAAAAAACACCGCTAAAATTAAGCTAACAAAAGTAAATTAAAAGAATTAAACAATTAATTATTCTTAGATTATCAAAATCTTTAATTTAAAAAAACACATATTGCAGACTAAAAAAACAAGAATTAAATGACATTTGTATATTCTTTATTTTATGTTGAAATTAGAATTATTCCAAGAGAATTATTAAAACAATAGTATAAAATTAAAAAAAAATTAAAAAAATAGATGCAACTGCCATTTGACGTACATATTATTTAAAACATTACATATTGGTTAAAACGTTTAAATCAAATTTAGGACGTACTTCTACATCTTTAGTCAAATATTTCATAATTTTATTGACATTTGATATTGTCTCTATATTTTACGGATAATTTACTGGACTTCTTCTGTTTGTATTTATATTTCTAACAAAGCACTATTAAACTATTTGCTGAATAATTTAATTTTTAATATATTTTAAATTAATTTATTTTATTAACATTTCTGTCATTGGTTTTAATAAAATAAATTAAATTTAAAGTTAGATTATTTAGTTAATAGTTTATTAGGTACTTTATTAGGATTAGATATTACGGCTTATAATAAATTAAAATAAAATTTATATAAAAAACTTTTGACTTAAGTTGTAATTATTGAAGTAATTTAATTGTTTTATTAGAATATGTTTCTACTAAAAGTAAAAACGTTGTAAAGCTAGTAGAACATTGTGACAACACTTTATAGACAAAAATTACAAAATATAATAACTAAACAAAAAAACTTAATTGAAAAATAAATTACAAACTCTTAATGAAACTAGAAATTTGTTAGCTAAGCTTATTTAGAAGATTTTTTAAACATAGACACAACAAGCAAATATTGATAAACCACAAAAAAGTTACACAAGTTTATTACTTTATTATTGTCATTATTATAGGTGTTTTGCTTTTTGCAGGTCTTACGTGCTTTTTTTCTAGTTTTTTCCATCTTCCGTATTTTTTTAAATTATACTGTATCTTTTTCTTTCTTTAATCAATCATTTTTTCACTTTTATTTCTTTGTTTTAGATTTGCATTCACTATTCTTTCAATAACTTCCTTCAATAAACAATCTTTTCTAGATCATGCACTATTCATTTTTTCGAGGTTAGGGTATTTTAATAAAAATTTTATACTTTATTGTGCTGATTTTATTTTAATATATTAAGACCGGTTTCGGCGGTTAGACCATCATCAGTTTTAAAATATTACATTAATTATAAATATATGTGTTACATAGATGATTTTAACAAAACTTATTTTTCTTTTCTTTTCACAGGTGTTGTTGTGTGTTGCGGGTGGTGTGAATTTGTTGTGGTTACTGTTACATTAATTGGTTATTGTGTATTGTGGTTATTATTGTCGAGTGATTAACTGTAGTGTGGTTATTGTTTTTTAAAAATGTATAGATATGTTGGTATGGGTTATTGATTTGTTCGTTTAGGCATCTGTAATTTTTATTGTTTTTTAATTTGTCTACTTCATATGATTCTAGTATTGTCATTTTTAAGCCTTTTATACATTGGTGTAGGAGTTTTATATTTTTTTTATTTTTGATATTGAAAGTGTGTTTGTGTATTTGTAAGTGATTGGAAAAAGTGGAGTTGTGATTTTTGTGAGTGTGTTCTTTGAGTCTGTATTTAAGTGCTCTACCAGTTTGTCCTATATATGAAGCTGTGCAATCTTGACAATTGATTTGGTATATTCCTGATTTAGTCAGTTTGTCTGATGTATGTTTTTGATTGCAGATGTTATTTTTGATAGTGTTAGGGTTAGATAGTGAAGCTTTAAGATCGTATTTGTACAATAGTTTTTGTATTTTGTTACTGGTGTTGTTGTAATATGTTAACTTTCTGTATTGGTTGTTTGTGTTTTTCGTGTTGTGTGTAAGAAGTGATATGTTGTCAAGTAGTGTTTTTTGTGTATGTTTCTTAATTATTTTGTCTATTGTGCTGAGGGAAAATTGTTTTCTTTAAATTTTGAAGTCTAGTTTGTTTGAATTGTTTTTGATTATTGTCAGATCAAGAAAATTTATTTGATTCTTATTTTCTATTTCTATTGTAAATTGTATGTTTTTAGTTAAGCTATTAATATATGAATGTAAATTATTTATGTCATTTGGTTACCCTCTAAGTATACAAAATATGTCATCTACATATATATCTACGCCATAGTATTATGTTTTTGTATAGTGGGTTGTTGTTAATTAGTATTTTTTCTTCGATTGTATTGAGAAAAATGTTTGCAGTAACCACAACAAATTCACACCATCCGCAACACACAACAACACCTGTGAAAAGAAAAGAAAAGTAAGTTTTGTTAAAATTATCTATGTGACACATATATATTTATAATTAATGTAATATTTTAGAACTGATCATGGCCTAACCGCCGAAACAGGTCTTAATATATAAAAATAAAATCAGCACAATAAAGTATAAAATTTTTATTAAAATACCCTAACCTCAATTATTTTAAACTGTGCAATAATCAGAAACAAATACTATTCATTTTTTCTTTTTGTTATGATTGTACTTACTAGCGCTCTTTCCTTTTTTATTTTTTTAAATTTTACATCAGTATAGGACACACTGTTTACAATATATCTTACTTTTTTGTTTGTAAGTAACTCGCTATTTAAACTTTTTTTAAAGTTTTTGTTGCAATTTTCATTTTTCCATTTTTTGCAATTTTAGTAGTAAGGTATATAAGAACTTGGTTTTTGTTTTTACTCAGTCTATACATTGATTTCATTTCTTAAAAAAAAGCAAACTCGATTACATCATTAGCTAATAGAATAAATTATATTCTTTTTTTTTATGCTCTAAATCTTGTTTTCTATCTAGCACTTCACTATCATCTTTTTGGCGTACATATTGAACAACTTTGGTAATAAACAACAGCCTAGTGTTACTTTTGCAATTTTAAATTACTTGATCTATTTATCATTCAACTTTATTGCTACTTGTTGTCTTATATACAAATTACCTATCAGTCTTTTATCTTTTAAATTTACTTTTGTATTTTCAAAGTTTTTATCAGTCAAGTGCTTTTATTAAGTCTATAAAACACATAATTAAACTTTTTAATTTTTGTTGTTTTTTTTTAAATTGGTCGCACTATACTATTTGCATCTTTTGTCTCTATTTCTTTTTTGAATCCAAATTGTACTTTTGCATTATTTTCTTACAATTTTTTTATTTATTATCCCCTACAAGTTTTGTAATAGGTGCACTACCAAGCTTTTTTTTTGCCATTAGTATTATTTCTGTTTTCAAAAAACTGCCTAGCTACTCATTGTTTTCATACATATTGGCGAGCAAATATAAAAGTCACTTTAAAACTATGACTTATTTTAGTTTTTTTTTACTTTGTTTGTTGTTTTAACTTTATGTTTGTAAATTGTAAACTAAAGTAGGCGTTTAATAATTACCGTGTTACAGACTTTTACAATACAGCATCCATTTTGCTATAATTTTAAACTTACATTTTGTTGTAGTTTTTTTAATTAGTGGTGTTTTTTTTCTGCAAAACTTGTCATTTACACGGATTACTGTACTTAACATGCCTTTAGACCCTATTGTTGTACCAAGAATTATAGAATCAATTGAAGATGGGCAAAAAAAAACATAAAACTGCAAGGATTGTTGGTAAAAGCCTTTGTACTGTAGAAAATCATCGTCATCAGCGTTACTTGGATACTGGCCTAATAACCAGAAAATTAAGACCCAGCCAAAACAAAAGCACTACAAATGACCGTTTTTTGGTGTCTACAAGTTTGCGGAGTAGAACTGCAGTTTATCTACAAAATTAACTCCATGAAGCTAGTGATGTAAATGTTAGTGAATGGACCGTTAGGAAAAGGTTTTGGATTGCTAATTTGTTTTGTAGAAAGATAGCTACAGGTCCACCTTCACAACGCCGACATCGTGTTTCAAGATTAACTTTTGCCCGAAATCACCGGGTATGGAATGATGAGAACTGGAGCAGGGTACTGTTTTTAGATAAGTTGCGCTTTAGCCTCAATGGATCAAACGGACGTCAAAAAGTGTGGAAAAGAAGCAGAGAAAAATACGCTTTAGTTTGTATTGATAAGCGACTTACAATTGGCGGTGGGTCGATTGTGGTTTAGGCAGGAATTTTTTACCAAAGCACGCACATAGTTGGTCTTTATAGAAAATGGCTCCCTGATAGCTCACAAATACATTTTGGAGGTTTTTAAAAATTATGTTATGTCTTTTATGACAATTATTAGCAAACGCGGCATTTTTATGCAAGATAATGCTAGACCTCAAGTAGCCAGAATTGTCAAAGATTATCTAGATGAAATGGGAATTTTGCGATTTAATTGGCCAGCTCTCAGTCCGGACATGAATCTCATTGAACATGTCTCGGATAAGTTGGGACAAAGTATCCAAAAGCATACACATGCTCCAAGAACTGCTCAGGAGCGAAGACAGTTGCTATTGCAAGAATGGAATAATATTGACCAAAATGTGATCTTTATTTTAATTCTAAGTGTTCCTCGTTAACTTAAAGCCAGTCATTAATGCAATTTGTTATTAATGATAAGTTTTTTTTATATTTTTTGTTTCATATTAGTTCTAGGAACTAAAATTCGAACTACGTCTGAACTGTAAATTTGTGATATTTTCAAAATAGGCAATAAAATCAATAATAGTAGTTTCAAGATGGCGTCAAGTAAAGATCCTCTTAAAATAACAAAGTGTAAATCAAGTAAAATAAAAATTAATATTTCTAAATGAACCATCTCGTAAAAGTATATGTTTTGTTGAACGGTCTCCTTACAAAGTTGTTTTCTTTCAAGTTTTTTCTTATTTAATTTGCACAAAAATGTAAACAAAATAGACTTAATTTAATGTTTACAGCTTGAATTTATTTTATCTTTTATTTTTTAATTAATATGATTTGGATGTAGGATATTTTAAAATAAAAAACTAGCTTATGCTAAAAATTTAATGCCGACGTTTCGATAACTTTGTTATCTTCCTCAGGGCTAAAAAGAATTAAAACAATTACATTGTTGATAAAACAAACAAAAAGTAAATACATGAATTGAAAATAAATATCAAAAAAAAAAAATACATGTACAATTAAAACGTTTTTTTTTTTATCCTATTCACATCACAAATGTTAAAATGTACCTTTAAATGTCAGCTATAGTTGTCATGGTTTTATAATTGATCATTTTAATTAAGTTAAACACTTTAAAATACACTCACAATGACTACACTTATTTTATTGTTTACAACCTGGAGCTGTACTGGTTGCATACTACTTATTTGCACATTTGAATTAAATTAGCATACATATTGGACAATTTATCCTTATCCGTTTTAAGGTTTATGTTTTTCTCTTTTGTTAAATTAATATGTATTATTTCGCTAATTAATCTTTTTTTGTAACCTGTTTCTCTGTCCAATATTTTTGTATCACTAAAGTTAAAAGTGTGGTTTTCATTGAAACAGTGTTGTGCCAGCGCTGTTTTTCTTTTCAATGAAAACCACACTTTTAACTTTAGTGATACAAAAATATTGGACAGAGAAACAGGTTACAAAAAAAGATTAATTAGCGAAATAATACATATTAATTTAACAAAAGAGAAAAACATAAACCTTAAAACGGATAAGGATAAATTGTCCAATATGTATGCTAATTTAATTCAAATGTGCAAATAAGTAGTATGCAACCAGTACAGCTCCAGGTTGTAAACAATAAAATAAGTGTAGTCATTGTGAGTGTATTTTAAAGTGTTTAACTTAATTAAAATGATCAATTATAAAACCATGACAACTATAGCTGACATTTAAAGGTACATTTTAACATTTGTGATGTGAATAGGATCAAAAAAAAAAAAACGTTTTAATTGTACATGTATTTTTTTTTTTTGATATTTATTTTCAATTCATGTATTTACTTTTTGTTTGTTTTATCAACAATGTAATTGTTTTAATTCTTTTTAGCCCTGAGGAAGATAACAAAGTTATCGAAACGTCGGCATTAAATTTTTAGCATAAGCTAGTTTTTTATTTTAAAATATCCTACATCCAAATCATATTAATTAAAACTTATCAAAAGGATATAACCAAAAAAGTCAAAAAAAATCTTTTATTTTGAACAATATTACGGCAGTGATATTTTGGACATGTTTTATCATTACTTGTATCAGATATGTTTTATAATGCCATTCTACTGGGTTTATATATCAGACAAAAAACCCAAACATGGCTATTATTACATATATTGAGTCATAAAAAGAATATAAGTTGCTACTGAGAACAAAAACTACAAATAGATATGTGACCAGTGCAGTGAAGATTATCTGATAAAACGCAGTGAGCAGCTGGGTAATACTACAAATAGTGATTAACATGTGCATAATAAACTAAACAAAATGTTTAATATAATAAAGATGATGCAAAAGCAGTTAGTTACTTTAAATTGTAGTTGTGTAAATCCAACAATAATAGAGAGCGTCATTAATAATTCATCTGAAACAAAGATTTCTGCAGATCTATTAACTATTATAGCAACAACTAAGAGAGAGCATCTGTAACATCAAACTATAATAATAATATAAATAAACAAATAATAGAAAAATGCAATTGACGTTAAAACGCAAACAACAAAAACTTTTAGTTTGACACTGAAGAAACTATCAGAGAAAGACGAGAAGAAAGAAAAAATATTAACAGTAAATACGCCAAACAATAGTATAAATAATAGTATAAGCGTAAACAATGAAATAAAGAGTGTAGACTCAGAAAGATTTAAAGTAATTAATAGAAAAAAGAAGAAGGCAGCCTCACAAATTATAGAAAAAGCCGATAACTCTACCATTAAAAGTGTTGCTAAGTTAAGTCATTTGTATGTGAGCAGATTTGATCCGAATTTGACAGCTGATAAGATTAAAAAATATATCAATAAAATAAATTTTAATTCAGTAAAGTGTGAAAAAAAAACTTCAAATCATCCTTGTTAAATATCAGATACAGCCAATAATAGTAAAAAAAATAAAGAGCCCTCTATCTGGTGATCAGGAGTTTGGGTTAATTTGTTTTTTTCCTGGCTAGCTACTAAAGAAAAAAACAAACCTTTAATTCTAAATATATTCCATCAGAATGTACAATCATTAATTCTAAAAATTAGCGAAATTGAGTTGTACTTTTAAATTTTATGTTTTAGCAAAACATGATCTAAAAGCTATGAACGTGTAGCACAAAAAAATGTAAATTTTGAAATAGCAGCATTTTTTACAAAATCTAACATTAATCACGGAAGAGTATCAATATATACTTATAATTTGATTGAATTTACTGTAAGACATAATATTATGATTAATATTTTCTTCTTTTATTTTGTAGAAATTTTTTATATTTAACATTTTTTATTCATAAATAATAAAATATTCTACTATATAATTATTTTTTAATGGCAAACATGTTTCACAAAATGATTTGCATTTTCAATGCCATATTTATAATTAATAATTTATTTAAAATTTGTTTTTCCCGCTACCCAGATTTCCTGTTTTAAATTTAAATTTATTTTTTCCCGCTAATCAAGATTTCCGTTTTTTTGTTGACATTTTTAATTTAATTTTTAATTTTAAGGTTAGAAATATGTCATATCTTGAATATTAAATATTTACACTTGAAGTTAGTGTTTATATAATAAATTTATTTTAATAACATGTCTAATATTGGTGAGTTGTATAAGTCTAATTGTTCGTTAATTACTTTATAATTTGGATTTTTTAAATGTTTTTTAATTTCTAAGTCTTCCATAAATATTAAATTTTTATCCGAAATATGTAATATTTTTAAAGTAAAAGCTTGTGTTGAAATTTTGTGGTTGTTTAAAATTAAATGTTTTGCAAAATTAGATTTTTCTATATCTTTATTTCTAAATGCTCTAATATGGTCTTTATATCTAATATTGAAATTTCGAATGGTTTGTCCAATATATATAGAATTGCAATCACTACAATTTAGTTTATAAATGCCACTTTTATCCCAAATATTTGTTTTCTCTTTTGCATTTAATAATATTGATTTTAAATTATTAAATGTTTTAAATGCTACTGTAATTTTGAAATTTTTATTTAAGTAACGAGATAATTTTTCAGATATGTTACCAAAATAAGTTAATGAACAATATTTCTTATTTATTTCTTTAGTAAATGGATATATTTTATTAATACAAATTTTGAATTGCTTTTTGTTTAAAATTTTAACTATTATAGATTCATTGTATCCATTATTTGTAGCTATTTTTTTAATAATATTTATTTCTTTATCAAAATTTTCTTTGTTTAATGGTAAAGAAGTTGCTCTGTGGATTAAGCAATTAAACACTGATAATTTTTGATTTAATGGATGAAATGAATTTTTTGGAATAATTATATCTGAATAAGTTGGTTTTCTATAGATTTCAAAGTTAAATTTTGAATCAATTTGTGAAATAGTTATATCTAAAAAATTAATTTGTTTGTTTTCTTCTATTTCTAAATTAAATTTAATTGTTTTATGAATATTATTTACAAAATTTAATAAATTATCTAAATCATTTTCATTTCCTTTAAAATAAATAAGAATATCATCGACATACCTATACCAAAATTTAATATTTTCTTTAAAATTAGAATTAATTATTTTATTTTCTAAATTTTCCATAAAAATATTTGCTAAAATAGGTGATATTGGACTCCCCATTGGTAAACCGTAATTTTGAAAATAAAATTTATTGTCATATAAAAAGTAATTTTGTTTAATACATTTTTCAAATAAATTTATAATTTCGTTAATTTTAAATGGACATTTTTCTGTTTCATTTAAAATTTTTTTAATTAAATTAATACATTCATTAGCCGGAATTTTGGAAAACATATTGCATACATCTAAGCTTATCAATTTACATCCAATTTCAGTTTTATGATTTTCTAATTTTTTGGTTAGGTCTAAAGTATTTTTTATGCTAAATTTTGGATAATAATCATATGATTTAATCAATTTGTTTAAATATTTTGATAGTTTATAATTTGGACAGTTAACATAAGATACTACTGGTCTTATAGGAAAACCAGTTTTATGTATTTTAATTAAACCATATAATTTTGGATGTTGTGGATTTCGTACCGTAAGATTGTTAATTTCAAAATTAGATAATAAGAATTTAGAATTTTTAAGGCTTTTTCTAATTTCCGTTTTAAATGATTCTTTCGGATTTCTTTTAATTTCTGAAAAATCTTCACTTGAAATAAATTCATTAATTTTGTCATTATATAAAGATTTAGATAAAATTACTAAAGATTTATTTTTGTCGGCTTTAGTACAGATTAAATTGTTATCTATAATTTTATTTTTAATTGATTGTACAGTGTTTGAATACTTTTTATTTTTATGATGATTAATATTAAACTTTTCTATTAATTTTGCCACATTTGATTTTAAATCAGTTGATTCTGATTTGATAGATGATTCTACTTCACAAGCAAGTATTTCTTTAATTTTTTTAATTTCTATTGATGATTTACTAAAATTTAGTCCTTTATTTAATAAATCAGTTTCATCTTTATTAAAAATTATATTAGTTTATGCTAGAACTGTTTATTGTTTTTAAATCCATTTGTATATATTTGGGGAATATTCGTTTTCTTAAGCATTCATTTTGTGAAACATGTTTGCCATTAAAAAATAATTATATAGTAGAATATTTTATTATTTATGAATAAAAAATGTTAAATATAAAAAATTTCTACAAAATAAAAGAAGAAAATATTAATTATATAAAACAGTCTTCGTTAGAAGACAAATTGAAAATGTTTAAAAAATTTAAACTTAAAAAGAAAATAGCGAATTGTAATATATGGTTCAACCTAGAATGCTTAAGAAAACGAATATTCCCCAAATATATACAAATGGATTTAAAAACAATAAACAGTTCTAGCATAAAAGGATTGGAAGCTGGAAAAAGAAAATGGATCAAAGAAGAAGCTAAATATTTCTTTAAGGTTAGAGATAACTTATCTATATATATTAAATATTTACATTCTGAATTAACATTCCTATTACACCCATTAGAATTTGACACGTTTGATAATTACACAATAGAATTTATATACAACATAATTAACAGAAAACAAACTACACAATTTAAAAAACTTCAAAATTTATTAGATAAACAAAATTATACAAAAAATAAAACCAATACTGAAACAAAACTTGAATCAAAATTTATAAACATGTCTAATATAATTTTTAATAAAGATGAAACTGATTTATTAAATAAAGGACTAAATTTTAGTAAATCATCAATAGAAATTAAAAAAATTAAAGAAATACTTGCTTGTGAAGTAGAATCATCTATCAAATCAGAATCAACTGATTTAAAATCAAATGTGGCAAAATTAATAGAAAAGTTTAATATTAATCATCATAAAAATAAAAAGTATTCAAACACTGTACAATCAATTAAAAATAAAATTATAGATAACAATTTAATCTGTACTAAAACCGACAAAAATAAATCTTTAGTAATTTTATCTAAATCTTTATATAATGACAAAATTAATGAATTTATTTCAAGTGAAGATTTTTCAGAAATTAAAAGAAATCCGAAAGAATCATTTAAAACGGAAATTAGAAAAAGCCTTAAAAATTCTAAACTCTTATTATCTAATTTTGAAATTAACAATCTTACGGTACGAAATCCACAACATCCAAAATTATATGGTTTAATTAAAACACATAAAACTGGTTTTCCTATAAGACCAGTTGTATCTTATGTTAACTGTCTAAATTATAAACTATCAAAATATTTAAACAAATTGATTAAATCATATGATTATTATCCAAAATTTAGCATAAAAAATACTTTAGACCTAACCAAAAAATTAGAAAATCATAAAACTGAAATTGAATGTAAATTGATAAGCTTAGATGTATGCAATATGTTTTCCAAAATTCCGGCTAATGAATGTATTAATTTAATTAAAAAAATTTTAAATGAAACAGAAAAATGTCCATTTAAAATTAACGAAATTATAAATTTATTTGAAAAATGTATTAAACAAAATTACTTTTTATATGACAATAAATTTTATTTTCAAAATTACGGTTTACCAATGGGGAGTCCAATATCACCTATTTTAGCAAATATTTTTATGGAAAATTTAGAAAATAAAATAATTAATTCTAATTTTAAAGAAAATATTAAATTTTGGTATAGGTATGTCGATGATATTCTTATTTATTTTAAAGGAAATGAAAATGATTTAGATAATTTATTAAATTTTGTAAATAATATTCATAAAACAATTAAATTTAATTTAGAAATAGAAGAAAACAAACAAATTAATTTTTTAGATATAACTATTTCACAAATTGATTCAAAATTTAACTTTGAAATCTATAGAAAACCAACTTATTCAGATATAATTATTCCAAAAGATTCATTTCATTCATTAAATCAAAAATTATCAGTGTTTAATTGCTTAATCCACAGCGCAACTTCTTTACCATTAAACAAAGAAAATTTTGATAAAGAAATAAATATTATTAAAAAAATAGCTACAAATAATGGATACAATGAATCTATAATAGTTAAAATTTTAAACAAAAAGCAATTCAAAATTTGTATTAATAAAATATATCCATTTACTAAAGAAATAAATAAGAAATATTGTTCATTAACTTATTTTGGTAACATATCTTAAATAAAAATTTCAAAATTACAGTAGCATTTAAAACATTTAATAATTTAAAATCAATATTATTAAATGCAAAAGAGAAAACAAATATTTGGGATAAAAGTGGCATTTATAAACTAAATTGTAGTGATTGCAATTCTATATATATTGGACAAACCATTCGAAATTTCAATATTAGATATAAAGACCATATTAGAGCATTTAGAAATAAAGATATAGAAAAATCTAATTTTGCAAAACATTTAATTTTAAACAACCACAAAATTTCAACACAAGCTTTTACTTTAAAAATATTACATATTTCGGATAAAAATTTAATATTTATGGAAGACTTAGAAATTAAAAAACATTTAAAAAATCCAAATTATAAAGTAATTAACGAACAATTAGACTTATACAACTCACCAATATTAGACATGTTATTAAAATAAATTTATTATATAAACACTAACTTCAAGTGTAAATATTTAATATTCAAAATATGACATATATTAATTTAATTAAAATTAAAAATTAAATTAAAAATGTCAACAAAAAAACGGAAATCTTGATTAGCGGGAAAAAACAAATTTAAATTTAAAACAGGAAATCTGGGTAGCGGGAAAAACAAATTTTAAATAAATTATTAATCATAAATATGGCATTGAAAATGCAAATCATTTTGTGAAACATGTTTGCCATTAAAAAATAATTATATAGTAGAATATTTTATTATTTATGAATAAAAAATGTTAAATAATATTATGAATTTATCTCAGGAAATACACTGCGAAGTGGCGGCGGTGAAAATGTCTAGGTATAATTCTTTAGTTATAACAATATATAAAACCTCAAGCGGTGATTTTTAGAAGCATCTTATCTAAATATTATAATCTACGGCAATTTTAACATTAAATTTTAGCAAAGAAATTTTCAAACAGACAACTTTATGGACTTATTAAATATGTTTATTTTATGTGTCACTATAAAATGCATTACGCGTTTTAACAATTGTATATACAACTTATTAACCAATCTAAATTACTATATTTCTTTTGCAGTAGACACAAAACTCTTAGATCATAGACAGTACACAAGAGCTATTTTTTGTGACCTAAGCAAGGAAAAGAAAATGTTACACTATAATTTTAATTCACAACAGACAGAAATTTGAAGCGGTGAATTAAGTGTATTTCAAGGTTTTGTACTGGGCTCTATTCTGTTTTTGATCTATATTAATAATTTCCTAAATGCAATATCAAAAGCCGAGTTAATATTTTCTGCGGACGATACTGTTAGTATAAATAAACACCTCATACTGAACTAGTGAGGGATCGGGTGGATACACAATTGATGCTCTCAGAATTGTTTTTGGCTAACCTCTTAAGCTTAAATGCTTTAAAGACTGCAAATACAATATTTTTGCTGCGACCAGTCGACAAAAAACTAAACGTAGAGGTAGTGAAGTTTATCGGAGTTCAAATGAATCCGAGGCTTTTGTGGAATTTTCATATTGACAGCATAGCTTCCTCAATTAGTAAGAATATTTTTATCTTACGTAATATTGCAAAAATAACATTGCTGAATCTAAGTCTTGCAGTTTACCATAGATATGTCATGTCAAAGCTTACATATGCTGTTACAGTATGGGGTCATTCTTTGGCTAGTCAACGACTGTTTAAACTTCAGCATAGAGCAGTCTGAATACTATTTGTTTTAGATTATAGAGCCGATTGCAAAACGTTCATTAATCTTAGTTTTTAACGATGCTTGCAATCTATATATATGAATGTTTAAAATATATAAAAACAAACACAGACAAGTACAATAGTAACCAAAGCTTGCATAGATATGATACAAGAAAGAAACCAGACCTGATTTTTTAAGATTGATTAAATCTAGAACATTAAATAATTACTATGGACCAAAGCTAATTAATGTTCTTCTCACAAATGTAAAAATGCTGCCATTCAAACGTTTTCTAATCTATGTAAAAGCGCTATTGTTGAAATTAGCACCATACAATATTAAAGAATATGTATATCATAACTTTTTAAATACTTTTAATTAATATGTATATTTTATAATAATATTATTATTATTATTATTATTATTTATATTATTAAAAAAATTTTACGATTAAATATTGAATTTTTAATTTAGTGTGCAAAATACAGTACAATTGTTCACAATTTGCTAACAGCAGAGCAGCAGTTTTTGCTATAAAAAACTTAAAATCACATTAAGGCTAATACTAAAGTGCTATAGTTTCCTCACATTGGCAGCTTGCGAAAATAACATTGAGCTATGCTAGATAAAAGGGAGAAAAAGGGTTTTAACACAATAGACAACGTTAAGGCTAATGGGTTAGCACAAAAGATATCCGCACTACCATTAAAAAACCTTAACATTATACTAAAAGCAAATACAAACAATGCATTTAATGCACAATGCTATAATTACCCGGATTGTAGGCCAACTCATATTTGAAACTGTCAACAATTTTAACAGAACACTCTCAATTAAAAAAACACATGCATACAACGGGCATTGTAAACAGACCAAACACTTACTATGTATCTGTTTGGCGCTCTTCTACGCAAGAGAGTCTAAATTGCTGGCTTTTCATAACAGTATTAGGACCTTCAAGCAATGTTCTGTTTATTTATTTATTTATTTACCAGTCAACGAAAGCTATTACAAAATAAGTATATATTTACAACTTAAAAAACATATAAATTTAACATAAACCAACTAATACTAAAAATAAAAATAAAACTTAAATAGTTATAAAATATTAAAAAGGTCTCGTATGAGAAAAAGAAACACAACCCACACCGTCGTTACTTTTTGAGCCATCGGTATAAATCCAAGTGGCATTTATGTGTATTGCTTGAATTTTTGCAAATTTAGTTTGATATTCAACTGGTAAAGTTGAAAATTTGCTCATTCTTGATAATGCAATATTTAACCTTCGACGTCCAAGGAGGGTCGCGACAATAAAACAGTTGAAATAAATCAGAGAGTTGGAAATCCAGTTCCCAAAGTATGCTGCAATTTCTTACAGCAATCGGTTTTTAGGACCGTATCCTGTACAGGAATGGGTTTTTCCCCAAGATATAAAAAAGGGTCACCGTGTGGGGTTTGCCTTCTACAAAAATGGATAAGCAACGTTTTGCTTGTAGAAAAAGTAAATCCATTGCTATTAGCTCAGTTCAAAATGCGGTTGATAGTTATTTGGAATTGACGTTCCAATGTTGGCAGGTTTCTCGAATTGCAATAGATAGCTACGTCATCAACATACATACATCCGTTCACCGGATACTTGATGAACTAACTTCTGCCGTTAACAACTATCATAAATAGCGTCACGCTTAAAATGGACTCTTGCAAAATACCATTTTGTTGCTGACTTATGCCCGAGATGCTATCACCTACACGTACCTTAAACAAACGGGAAGTTAAAAAGCTTTGTATGAACAATGCCAAGCTTTCGCGTATACCTCACGAATGAAGCGTTTGTAGAACATTGTATTTCCTCGTCATGTCATAGGCTTGTGCAATGTCAAAAAATACAGCGACAAGATGTTGATTTTGCACAAAAGCATTTTTAATTGCTGTATCCAGCCAAACAAGGAGATCAGTCGTAGAACGATGACGCCTGGAACCACATTGTATATCAGTAATTAGACCTCTTGAATCTAATAACCAAGTAAGACGCTTACTAATCATTCTCTCTAATAACTTGCATAAGCAGTTAGTTAGAGAAATAAGCCTATAACATGTCGGGAGCTTTTTATCTTCACCAGGTTTAAGTACTGGTACGATGATAGCCAGCTTCCATGACTCCGGGCAGTACCCTGCTGACCATGCACGGTTAAAAACTGCTAAAAGCTGAAGTTTGGCAGAGTGACTTAAATGCTTAAGCATAGCATAGTGTATTAAATTGGCACCTGGAGTAGTATTGTGTGCTTTAGGTAATGCCGAGTCAAATTCCCAAACACTAAAAGGTGCATTATATATTTCATCAACGTCGGAAACGAATGACAGATGGTTTTTCTCCATGTTAGTTTTAATCTCTTAAAAATTTTCATTGTAATTATCATCACTAGAAGCGTCAAAATAAACATCGGCCAGAATATTCGAGATATTGAGAGGATCGGTAATAATTTGATTACCTGACAATAACCCACTAACAGGTACAGAGGCGGTTCGGCCAAAATTTTTTTTGACTTTTTCCCACACCTTCCCGATGGGGGTTCTTGAATTTATAAAAGTAACGTATTCTGACCATGATTCTCTTTTAACTTTTTTGCAAGTTCTTTGCGCAACAGCTTTATATTTTAAATAAGCTAAAATGTTTTCTTCTTGTTTAATTTAGCTTGTTCACAATCAAAATTCCACCAAGGAACGGGCTCTCTGCGAGGTTTCCCTGAAAACAGAGAAATACCGGCATGAGCTGCTTGTATGATGTAATCGGTGAAAGTTTCAACATCTTCGTCAATAATGGCCTGGACACTGTCACCATAATCAAATACTTGAACAAAACTATCCCAATCAGCATCTTTTATTCTCCAATTCCAATGACGGTTTTCATGGATTTTATGTTCAAGCACGTGAATGAGTATTGGAAAGTGGTCACTATCATAAAGGTGTTCCAAGACTTCCCAATCCAGCAATGCTGCATCACTTGGAAAACAAATAGTAAATAATAGCCGAAAACAATCTATTGGCCACGGAAAAGTAAGTATTGTTACCTTTATTTAAGATAACTAAATCCGTTTCTGAAAATAGATTGGCCAAGTTACGACCTCTGACATCGGTTCGACTTGAGCCCCACATAGTGTTACGAGCATTTAAATTACCCATAAGGAGAAATGAGGACGGAAGTTGTTTAAGTAATTCGATCAATCAAACAAATGTCCAAACTGATGTTCGGCGAAATATAGATTGAGCAAATGGTCAGTGGGAAAGGGAGTTGTAATTGAACTGCTTCTAATTAAGTGTTGACACAGAGTTCTTAAATGAAAACCGTATCATAAACCACTAATGCCAGCCCACCCTGAGCACGGTCAACATTTATACGATCTTTTCGATAAATAGTATAACCACAAAGATTAACTGAACATCCAACCTTAAAATTAGTTTCCTGTAAGGAAACGCAGATTGTTAAAATTTTTGCTAGTAAAATTTTAAAGGATTCGTAATGTGCATTATATCCATTGCAGTTCTATTGTATAATAATTGAAGCCATTTTTAAAGCTACGTTGAAAACGTAATTTTAACTCTTTGCTTATTAGCGTTTTTTGGTTTTTCTTTTGAATTATCATCTGGGGGAGTAGAAGAACTTCGACTATTTGACATCATTTCATCTGTCAGAGTAGGTTGTGCGGAAATAATTTCCACATTCATCAACTCTGACGACTTGTCAATATTACCTGCACCTCAGGTGGCGGTAGCCTAGATTGGGTTGCCGTCTTTTGCAAGATTTGACTGAGTTTTAGCCTGTTTAGGCTTTGACCTGGAAGTTGCCACCTTAGTTGGTTTTGACCCGATACGAGCTAATACCTTAGATAGTTTAGGCTTTAAATGAGCCCCCATCTTAAGTGGCTTTAGTTGAAGTCCCACTTGTTGTAACTTTGGTCCAGATTGAACCGTAGTCACGTTTGGTTTTGAACAATAGGTGTTTCAGCAATTGAAGCAAGAAAAGGTAGGAGCCGTAATTGCTCTATACTTCTTTTGAGCATCAAAGTAGGAAAGTTTGTCTGTTACTCTGATCTCGGTTATCTTCTTTTCTTTCTTCATTTAAGGGCAATCTTGGGAATACACGGGATGTTTACCTTGCAATTCACACATAAAGGTAAACTGTTGCATGGATCAGGGTTATGTTTTTCTTACTGCATTTTGCACATGTTGCAACACTTGGACACCTAACTGCAGTGTGTCCAAAACGTTGGCATTGGAAACATCTTATTGGATTAGGAATAAACGGGCAAACCGGGCAAGTAACATATGCCACTTTAACTTCATTTGGGAGCCGTTCAGAATTGAACGTTAAAATCATAGATGATGTATCTCTGACTTCACCATTCTTTCTACGGGTTAGTTTTTTAATATCGATAACGCTTTGCAACGCCAGTTCTTGTTTGCATTTGTCAACAGCTGTGTATAACAACTCATATTATGAAATTACTCCTTTCAAAATATTTAAGGATTTATGCGGCTCAACTGTCACCACAATATTACCTAACGACGTGCATTCCTGCATTTGACTGCTCTGCAATTTATCTTTTACTTTAATAAGCAAGGTACTGTCTTTCAACTTCTTACATGAATTTAAAGTTTCTTTAATAATATTGGAAATGGTCTTATGAATTAAGAAGGAAGAAACCTTCTTTAGACTTTGGCCATTTTCAGAACATTTAACAATCAAATGTCTAACAAACTTTCTACTTGTACTATTTCTATCTTCATTAGCTATCTTGTCCGTAAACGGGCGAGATCGTTTAGTTGGAGGTTTAGAATCTACCATAATAAACTCTGTCAACTTTATCGTTCAATCTCCCCACCCACCACGGAGCCACATATGGGACGCTACATCACAAACTGATGCAGTCGCCAGGGCTAATCGAGCAATATAGGTTTCATAAATGTAAATGAAAGATTTCTGCGAACACAAAAAATACTATCGGGCTCCAACCGTAGCACATTGTGAACTTTTTATAGATCACCACATAAATAATTCCTCACTCTTAAGTTAGATAACGAACCGATTGGTTAAAACTGGGTTAGGTTTAACTTCCCGTTTTACCAGAAGCTAGAGCCAAAGCAGTGTATTGGAACTAATACTTTTTTAAACCTGAGTATTAGCCTCTCAACTACCAGGATCCCCTTTTCCTGACTGCAAACACGCAGGTGAGTTACACAAGGTGTTATGTGAAAATTGTCAAAAATAAACTCACAATTAAGTTTGACTTGCCCCTGACGAACTGGGGGTTTTGTAACAAGGTTTTCTCCTTGCCTATTGGTTGCCTTTTACAACCAGCAATGAAGCTAGCGGAAGTATTCCTTTGCAACAACCCCTTCCCGTAGGGGGGTCAAAAACTAAAAAATAAAAATGGTGACATGCTTCATTAATATTACAATCGACAAACATATTATCTCAATTTGTATTAATTAAAGCACTATTTAAGGAAAAGTAATCAGCATCTTTGAAATTATATTGTATCACGTTATCCTTGCCAGGTCATACGTTGTCTGGTGTATCCTGTAAAGAGTCAAATTTTAAAATTAGATCTAAAGCAGGATGTTGAAGATCGCATGCTACAATATAAAACAATAATTCTGTAAGGCTCAAGTTTAAAGAAAGGCGCAAACAATAAATCTAACAAAACTAAATTTATGTTTAGTATGTAGTTCAATTGATGCAAATTAATATACCCAAACGTGTAAGCAACTAAAATACCTTTAGGTCAAGTGGATTCCGTTCTTACACCAAATTCATCATTAATCCACAACGTTTGTGGCAAGTTGTAATCGCCAATAATAGTATTGCATTCACTAATTACATCTACACTTACAATAATAGACTAATCTAAACCAGGTGAAATATAAACAGTACTAAAGACTATTTTAATACTGCCGATATCAACACAAAGATACAATTCCTCATAGACAGAGCAATGACTAAGTATTTCATATGAATGGTATTTATTGGACGCGGCTTAAGGTTTACTACTAGAGAAGGTACAAAAGGCCTAATGAGTTTAGTGAAAATGATTTCACTCTTCTAGTCAAATCCAAAATCCAGACATATTAATAAAGAAACGTTTTTGTTTTGTATTTATTATGTCGAATTATAGATTTAGTTTATATTTAATCTTTTTTTATTAAATAATAATTATTAACGTTATATAAATACGTTTTAAAACCAAAACGATGCAGAAGTAATATAAAGTAGTTCAAACCATTTATTTATCAATTAAATATTTACTTTAGTATTTTAATATAACCAACATATTTTACGTAATATAAATAACCTATTTTAAATGAAACTTTCCGTCAGTGCATATTACAAACACCTTCAAACTATTAATACATCATCGTGGGCAAATAATAATACGACGTGACGAATCGTTACGTGATCACGGAAAATCCGGGCAGCGTAGAATTTTTCAATCCGCGCCAAGCTATCAATCAACGTCTCTTGTAAAGAGGGAGTGAGACGAGGGACTCTTTATGCGGCGGACCGAGCCCCGGCTGGCCTCAACCACCCCGTGTCACACACCATTTTACCCGTACCAGCCGTAATTTATTACACTTTCCATATCTTCATCTTATGATGTATAAGCGCGAACATGGAAAGCCGCGAAATTCCGATAAGTAATGTAGACGACCCAGACCATTACACAAATCGAACCGAATTCGGCGACACGTTCGCCATATTCTAATGCAACACAATGAGAATGGAAGCAAAGCATATATTCCAATATGTAGGTATTTATGTTAGTATCGAACATTTATACATTCCAATACCGACTTTTATGCAGACATTAAAATGGGAATATTTCATACATAAATCAGAGATGTATGTATGTAAATCTGAATTAAAATACAGTTAAAATAAAAGAAATGAATTAATCTTACTATATTATGGAACGTTTTTAATGTAAATAATTTTTCACAAATAAAAATTGCTAGTGCTTGCTTATTTAATGCTAAAAGGGTACAGAGCAGGAAATTATGCCTAAGCGTTCCGCATCCGGATTTCCTACTGCCACCATGAAATCATAATTAATTTACTACCATACCTGCTCACGGCATACGCATATAAAATGCAGAGAAATAATCTACTACATGGAAAAAGAAAAACTAAGAATTAAGTAATAAATTATAACGTGGCGGAACTAAGCACATTACATGAAGGGTTTTAAAATATGCATTTACATGAGGGAAAAGCTTCGATGGAAATGACAGTAGACATATCCCTTAATAAACTAAAATATGAATTATGTAATAATGTTAATAGAGATTTAAATTTATTTAACATTACAAATATAATATTAAATATTATTTATTCAAGGTTTGAGCCAGAAATACGAGGAAATTTTTAACTTTGCAAACTGTAGTCTAATTACTTATTAATTGGATGTTTACTATATTGTTAACTGATAAAAAAGTTACACTTATTTTGGTGTGCTCAGCAATTTCTTAATTGCAAAAATAAATTAAATACAAAATTTGTATAATAAAGCTTATAAACACGGGATTTTATTATTTGTTTGTTTATAATGTAGTCATTACAATTAAAACATTTGGTTTTTGTTTAACGCGATTGTAATAAAGTATAGAACATTTGAACATTTTGATTTTATTAAATTAAAAATGCAAAATTTAATAAAGTTATATATAAACAGTAGACATAGTGTCTTTACACATGTTTGTTTTATATACCTGGAACTCGAGGTGAAAACAGTGAAAATATTGTATATTTATAAAGGGTGAGCCATCTAACTTTTGGAATTTGAATTGGCTATAAATAAAAAACTAATGATATTTTTTCAAAATTATGAGTTTATTAGAAAGATTGGACATTTTCATTTAAGAATAAAATACATCATTCAAATGACTGCCACGGCTGGCTTGACAGTAACTTATCCAATTAACTCTTTTTTTTTAGTACATATTTGATTGTTTGGGTTCCAATCGCTTAAACGGCAACTTTGATTTTGTGTTTTAAAGCATTAATCGTCTCTAGATGGTTAGCGTAACACTTATCCTTAAGGTCTCTCTACAAAAAAAATCAAACGTGGTCAAATCACAGTTCCTAGGCGGCCAATTGACATCTGCATTTCGACTGATTATACGATTTCCAAAAACAGTGTGCAAAAGATCGATGTTTACGTTGTTTGCAAGTGGGGCGTCCTGTTGAAACCAAATGTCATCTATTTCATACTCTAGAATTTTTGAAAACAAAAATTTGTTTAGCATGGCACAGTAACGTTTCCTATTGATGGTAACGATGGCTCCTTGCTAATTAAAAAAAATAGCCCAATAATGCCGCCGGACCAAAAACCACACCAAACGGTTACTCGTTGTGGATGCGTAGACTGTTCAATAGTCATGTGTAGGTTCTCTGACTCCCAAATGCAACAATTTTGCTTATTGACATAGCTTCCGAGATGAAAATGAGTTTCATCGGTAAACACGATTTTTTGATAAAAATGCTTATCTTCGGCCAAACTATCTTTGAGCAAACTAAAAACGTATTGGATAGTCATGAGGTTTTATTTCTTGAACTAATTGAACTTTGAAGATCTGCAAACCAAGGTTTTTATGCAAAATTTTCCTTAAAAAAATGCGAGAAATGTTTAGTTCTTGAGAACGATGACGAGTTGATGTTGATGCATGTTTACTCACACACTAATCAACAGCATTTTTTTTGGCTGACGTAAACGTGTTGTTTTATTCACTAACAATCACAAACTGGTCTACAAACTGCGTTGAAGACACTTCTTATCTAACTAATTTGTTTGGTAAATTTTTTACCGTTTAAATAAAAGACTACTTTGAAAGTAAGTTTTCATTGTTTTCCAATTTTGTTTAAGTGTAAAGCGTCCCATTTTGTAAATGTCAAACAGAAGACTAAAATTCTGTCAACTCATAAATGTGATTATATCTTTGATAAACAAAATAAACGGTAGTTCAAATTTAAAACGTGGCTCACCTTTTATTATATTTTTACTCTTAAATACCAAGGTGTTAATTTATGCTTGTATTATTTCAGCTAAATAATACAAGCATAATTGCCTCTCCAATGTTTGGTAATGAAACATCCGCTAAAACAATTTAAACCCATGTTGTAAAGACACTGTATCTATGGCAATACTATAGCTTTATTTGCAAAAAACTTGCACTTGGCTTTGTTTTTTAAACTTGGGCGCATGCAATAAAAATGTTTAATAAAACTCGTTTTTTAATACATTATTATTAATAAAACAACCGTAAACAAATTAGACAAACTTTTCCAAAAAAGCTTCAAAGATGTTAAAGACATCGATAAATAATAACATTGTCAAAAATATATGTACTCAGTCCAAAAATAAACAAAAATGCTGAATAAGTTTTAGATTTGTTTATGTCTCTAGAAAAAACAAAATATTTCTTACTTTTTTAGGATGATTTTTCACACATTGACAAGACAAGACAAAGCCGTAGCATAATTATCTTCTTAAATATACATTTGCAAATTTGAAACAATAATTATAAACTGAAACTTTGTATTATTTAGTTTGAATTTAAACATGAACCAGCTTAATTAAACGTAAGAGTGAGAATCTCTAGCAGTGATTGTTATGTACTTATTTCTGCCCACAAACAAAGCAAATAGGCAGAAAGTCAGAGAAAAGTAACTTAATTTAATTACAACTTAAATTTGCCGTGCTATTAAATTTATCGGATAAATCTGCACAATGTTATATGTTTAGACAATGTATTTTTTTTAAAGAACTAAAATAGAAAAAAAATAGCACGCGGATCAACCCGAATCTAAACGGCAATCTAGATAAATCTGAAATTTTTAATATAGACACTAGATAATAAAAAAAAAAATAAGTAAAATAACCAGAAGACAGACAAAAACTAGCAGTTAAACTAGTAATCAAAACTACAAGGAAGCTAAATCTGCGTAACAGTCAAACTTTAAATTGTCTTGCTTGGTTTTCAGACTTTGAAATAGATTAACTTAGCAATGATAGAAAAAATAAAAGATATTTTTGTTTCTAAAATACTAAAGACAAAAGATGGTATGCAACCATGACAGACAAATTTAACTTTTTGACCAAAATAAAAACATAGAACGTTAAAATTTTAAGATTTGTTGTTTGGTGTTGCATGAGAAACAAGATGGCCGTTTAAAATTTGTCTTGTTGCAATAAAACTTAAGCAAAAGTTTTTTGACTACATTGACGTTTGTCAACACAAATGATGATATATTCATTTTTTATGATAATAACAAAACTATGATAATTGCTATTATTAGTAAAAATAAGGTAGAAATTATTAGACTTTTGGATAAAATCAATCAGCTAACTCAAGTACACCAAGAAGACAATACAAAGTTTTAGTTTTGATAACTATTGTCTTAGATAAACTTCCATTGAGAAAGAAATAATGACCAAAAAATTTTTTATTGTAAACAATTGGTAGTCTACTGTATCTAGCAACAATTTTTTTGAATCTAAACTCCAGTTTTGCAGTAATTTATTTCAGTCGTATGCAGTAAACCAACAAAAAATTATTAAAGATTATTTGTCTCTTGCTATTTGAATGGACGGACCTATTGTCTAGTATATGTGATATTCATCTGATTTGATTATTTATGTAAGTAATCTAACTCTTTTTACTTAGCATATACATCTATTGCGCGAGAGCAAACAAACCTAGTTCTTGCTGTGTGCCAGTGGCGTAACTTGCAGTTGATATTTAAGGTTTAATTTTAAATATTTTTAATATGTAATTTTTATTTATACAATTTTCCATACTTCATATTTTTACCTTTGTTGCACATACTTTAATACTTGCACGGTTTAGTTAACTAAGTTTGTTGTTTATAAGTGTCTACGACAGACCTAGTGTTGTTGCTCTTTTGAAATTATCAGCTCCAAATAACGTTTCAACCGGAAATTTAAGTTGCAAAGCATATGAAAAGGTTATTGTAAAATGTCATAAACAAGAAAACCGGACTACAAATATTATCATCTATAATGCTCTAGAAAATGATAAATTTGATAACAATGTTGTAACTTTGGCTTTGCCAATATTAAATTTTATTGTACCGGCACCGCTAACAATTTCTCAAGATGTCCGTCTTGGAAGACCTCTAAATAATAAACCACGTATTAAAAGAAGCAAAGAAGTTGCGTAGTTTTGCTACATATAACAAATTTTTTATTAATTTTGACAAAACTCCCCAACAACAAGAGTACCAAAAATAATTTGTACTTTTTTAAGGTTTTGCATTGATAACGGCAAAAATTACCTTTATATTAAATATATAAACAGTACTCTTACAATACTTGTACAAAAAACTAACAATGTTCCAACAGAATGAATTAGTAGCTCAATTTTACTATCAAAGCACACACGGATTACATACAAAAATACAAACTTTTTTGATAAAGTGTGTTCTTCTAATTTTAATATTATAGCAATAAGTGAAACCTGGTTAAAAGACGGAAACCTCAGCAAGGAATTATTTCCAGAAATTTATTTTGTGCATAGAGTTAATCGTACACGCTGTAAAGCTGGTGGTGTTTTAATTGCTGTTGATAATGCTACTTCTGCAGCTACTATTTATTTTCATAAATACAAGCCAACTCTTTTAATAATTGTTTGTTATATACCATTCTCTCGACCAACAACTGTACATGAAGCATTTTATAAATTTATTGAAAAGAACTTTGATATCCGCACTAATACTATTATTGTAGGCAATATAATAATATTTGTAATCATCAAGAATCTCTGTTTGGTCATTATTCTGATCAGTTAAGCATTAATTTTTTAAACTATAACAATTTTTTGCAACATAATAATATTCTAAATACCAATAATAAAACAGTTAACTTTGTTTTAACGATCTCTGATATTAAATGTTTACTTTCTTGTTGTTATTCCTCATGTGCATGACGTCAGACCACCAAAAAATTGTAAATTCATTTGTCAATTCTTTTAGTAGTGTTTACAAAACTTCAAATCTACTATCAAATTCTAATTTTGTCAATAATACTATTCCATTTGAAATTAAATCTATATCATCCAATGAAGTTGTGGAAGTTTCTAAACATCTAAAATCAAAATACACATAACAATTAACTAAATATTAAAAACTTTTCCAAAACTATTAAAAATTGCTCGTATCAGCCCAATTTCTAAAAATGGAAACAGAGAAACTATCGTCCAATTGTTTCAATTAACAACTTTGCTAAAGTGTTTAAACGGATAACATCAGAACGGCTTTATTTTAGATTTAAAAGTCGAATATCAGATAACCAGCACGGTTTTGTTAAGAAAAGGTCTACTGCGTCAAATTTGCTGTTTTACAGAATTTGTTTCTACATAACTCAATGTGCGACAGCAAGTGGATGTAATATACACTGATTTCTGTAAGGCCTTTAATACATTAGATCACAGGGTTATAATAAAAAAAACTATGCGTTGTTGAATGCAATAACAATCTTTGTAATCAGTTACAGTCATATCTTAATGACCTATTGCAGTATGTTTTTAAACTTCAAATCAACTAACTATTCATCACATAGTGGTGCTTCCTAAGGGTCCAACTTAAGGCCATTAATTTTTACTATTTTTATTAATATTTGCAAAATTTTAAAAAATTATTGTATACTATATGCTGACAATTTTAAAATATTTTCTACAATTTTATTTAAGTTTGATTGCATATCATTTCAACCTGACAATTAAATGTTATCTATGTAGTGTTAAACAAACCACTTGTAACTAAACATAACAAAATGCTGTACAATGACATACTTTTGCAAAAAATCAAATATAGTTTATGATTATACCATTGACAACCAACTAAAGTAGAATATTGGAATTAGGCGTATTAGTAAAAAACTTCATATCCTAGATGTCAAGGAACTATGTTGTATGTAAACAACCAATAAATTTGCAACAATCTCAAGCAATTAATTGTACTTTTTGACGCTACCAGATAATTTTAATAAGGTATTGGCTACATCTGCAACGAAATATTAATTTGCCTATTCTAAAAATATATCAAACAAACACCCAAATCAATCAATTTAAAAACAAATTAATAATTTAAAAAAAAAGAGTAACAAATTTTGCAATTTTGTAAAAAGTTGTAATTTATCCAAAGAAATATTTAGAAAAAATTAAAGCAAATACTTGTTTGTATAAAAAACACACAAGCAAGCAAAAATTAAAAGGAACTTTAAACTTATGACTTATTTTTGAAATTTTTGTTTTAACTTTATATTTGCTGTTTTAACTTTAATTTTGCAAATTGTAAACTAAAGTAGACGTTTAATAATTAATTTCCTGACAAATGTTATCTATCTGTCAGTTATTATCACCGTGTTACAGACTTTTATGAAACAGCATCTACGTCACTCTAATTGAAAACCTACATTTTGTTGTGTTTTTTTTTTTATTTAGTGTTGATTTTTCTTTGCAAAAATTGTCATTCACACTGTAGACTTTAATTAAAATGTCATAACTCTTTTAGGCTCATATAAAGATGAGCAAAGAAAACGTAAGATTTCAAGCCTTTGTGCCGTATAAAGGTGTATCATCGTTACTTGGATACTGCCTTGATAACCAGAAGATTAGGATCCGGGTGAAAAAAAGTCACCACAAACAGAGATGACCGCTTTTTGGTGTCTACAAGTTTGCAAAATAAAACAGTTTTTACAGTTTATCTACAAAATTAACTCTATGAAGTTAGAAACGTAAATGTTGGACCGTTAGAAAAAAAAACTTTGGGCTGCAGCATTGTTTTGTAGAAAAATGGATACAAGTCCACCTTTACAACGCCGACATCGTGTTGCAAGATTGGCTTTTGCCCAAAATCACCGGTCATAGAATAATGAAGACTGGAGCAAGATACTGTTTTCAGATAAATCACGCTTTTGCCTTAATGGATCAGACAGACGTCGGAAAGTGTGCAGAAGAAGCAAAAAAAATACGGTTTAGTTTATATTTTAAAAGTTGCTGTTGTTACACCTTTGTATAAAAAATGTGACCTGTTAGTATTGTCCAATTATAGAGGAGTTGCAATCGTATCAACAATTTCAAAAATATTTGTGAAAGAGCAGTTTTATTTTTAGAAAAATATAAAATTTTGCACGATTCTCAACACGGATATAGAAAAAATAGATCAGTTGAAACAGCTACGCTTCACCGAATATTTGTATGAACAACTAGATCAAAATTATCGTGAATATGGCTTCTTTTTTGACATGACTGCTGCATTTGACATACTAAATATTGATTTTATTATAAAAAAAAAAATAAAACAACTTGGGTTTAGAGGAAATATTTTGGACTTAATTGAAACTTATTTAAGAGAACGCAAAGTTAGAGCAAAAATAAATAATCATCTTTCTGAAGAAGAATATGTTAAATTTGGGGTACCTCAGGGAACGGTTTGTAGACCGCTACTGTTTTTACTTTTTGTTAATGATTTGCCAGACGTTTTGAAAGACTGCAAGGTAGTTATGTATGCAGATGATGTTTCAATTGCAGTTAGTTCAAAAACTTTGAAAGAACTAAACTCTAAATCGGAGAATGTGATTGGTTTATTATGTACTTGGTGCACAAAAAATGTGCCTCTTAATTATAAAATTAACATTAACAATACCGATTTTGTATTCTCAAATTCTACAATGAGTCTGCACAAATAGATGGCATTTGTAGTAAATTAAATAAATCATTTTACGCTATATTGCAATTAAAAGACGTGTTTGATAGTGAGGCATTATTAGACATATATTACGCAGTTGTTTATTCTAATTTAAAATTTAATATACTGTTGTGGGGAAATAATTCAAAATCTCAACGAGTATTTGTACAATTTTTTTTTTTTAAAACTACTTTTTAATCAAGAATATAGAAGTTTAAGTAAATCACTAATTATTAATAACAAATTATTGACTGTGCCTAGTATTTATGTCTTCAAAATACTTTTACACGTAAAATTAAACATAGGAAATGATCAACTATTGGGTGAAAATCATGATTATAACACAAGGCACGGTCAACAGTTATCAAATATTAAACACAACACTAAATTGTTTGAAAATAGTCATATGTATACTGGTATAAAACTTTTCAATCATTTACCAAACACAATCCAGAAAATTACCTACATTGTTTTTAAAAAAAACAATCAAACAATTATTAATTTCAAATGCAATTTATAATATAAATAATTTTTATGAAATTTTGTTTTAACTTGTAAGTGGTTGTTTATTACTTTAATTTTACATTTTAATGTAAGTAATTGTTTTTAATGTATAATTGTTTTTAAAACTAATTTTAATATGTATATTATTTCATATATACTGTATTTTATGTGTATTAATTTTATTATTATTTTTAAGATCTATGACATTTTACATAATGTATATGCCCAAATATGCTTGATTGTGTGATCTTGTTATGTCCTTTATGACAACTATGAGCAAGCGCGGCATTTTTATGCAAGATAATGCCAAATTTCACGTAGCTATAGTTATCAGAGATTATCTGGATAAAGTGGAAATTTTGCGGTTTGATTGGTCAACTCTCAGCCTAGACATAATCTTATAGAACATGTCTTGGATGAGTTAAAACGACGTATTCGAAAGCACACCTGCTCCAAGAACTGCTTAGGAGCTAAGACAGTTGCTATTGCAAAAATGGAATAATATTGACCAAAATGTGATTGTTATTTTAATTCAAAGTGTTCCTGGTCAACTTCAAGCAGTCGTTAATGCAAGAAGGGGTAATACTCGTTATTAGTAATAACTATTTTTTTATATTTTTTGTTTTATTTTAGTCCAAGGAACAAAAGTTTGAACTTTGTCTGAACTGTAAATTTGTGATGTTTCTAGAATACAAAACAAAATCAAGAAATATGCTTGACGATTTAACATTAAATTTTTAATTAAGTATTCAAAATACAGTGCAATTGTTTACAATTTGCTAACATAAAGTTAAAACAAAAAAAAATCAAAACTAAGTAATAACTTTAAAGTGACCCCTTTTTTTGCTCGCTAGTGTATAATGCAAATACACAATGTGTTTACAAAAAATTAATAAAAACATTTATTTTACTAAAATCATTAGCATATTCAACGCTATGTCAACTTTAATATGTATCAAGTTTTGTTTAAATATAGTTAAAATTGAAAGTTAATCCAAATAATTTTTTTATTTTGAAATGATGGCCAAATTTATTGAAAAAAAAAATGCATTGTTACTTTTTTAAATTAATTAAACTATTGCAAAAAATAAAAAAAGATTTTTATGTTCTAAAACTTTTGTAAGTAAGAAAGTACCTTGCTTGTCACTTATATTAAGAAACAATAAAACAAACGTCTTGGTAACTGTTTGTTTTCTAATGTGATACAAACTTTTGTGTCATGAAATACGATTAACTGAAATGCTGAAAGGCTTTTTTAAACGCGTTCAGCTAGTTTTGACAAGTTTTTTGCAGCATAAAAATGTTTAATGTAACCATCATACAATGATATTCTAAAATAAAACTAATTAGATAAATATAGTAAATTTGTAATTTCTATTGCAAAATTGTAAATAAAATTTTATGATCAAAAATTTAATTCTAAAAACGCTTAAAGTTGACAAACACTCTGGGTTGCAAAAACTAGCGCTATTAAAAATAAGTGTTGTTAGTTAGAAAAGACCATTATCAACCTCAAGCTAAGATCCACTTAGACAAAACACAATCGGAAGACATAAAAAACAAAAAAAAATAATACTAGATGTAGTTTTCAAGTGCAATAAACCAAAATTATCTACTTGAAATAATTTTAATCGCGCAACTAATCTTACATCCATAATTAAAAAATGTAATGGGTATATATTTTTTGGACGCGATGACACTTAATAATAACGTAATCATGTTAAAACAACTTAAGATGCCTTTAATAGCACAAAATAATAGAGCAAGCAAGCACAAAGCTCAGTCCCAAAAACAAAATAAAAAATTTTAAACAAAATATCTTCTAACCAGAGTGTTCTGCAATCTCATGATTGATTGAAAAATTATTACTTGGAATCCCAATTGTACTCCATAGACACAAAAACAAACTTATTTAAACCGTTATAAATGTTGCATTTTACACCCACGGCATTTTTATAATGTTACGGAAAGCAGCAAGAAGCGCTCAATTGGATCCAGACGTAAAGCAAACCAAAAACCACTTAAAATTGTTGGGCGTCAATAAAAAATATAGCGTTTTTAATCTTTTTTAAAAAAGATGTATTTTATTCTAGCTAAAAAATAAGACTTTTAATACAATTAGAATAACTAATCGAGTCTATGAACAACAATAAAAAAAATTATTTGTTTTTTCTGTTTTGACATTATTTTAGGTTTAATTAGTTTTAGTCAAAAACGCACAATCTTTTACCACATAGTATCTTTTATCAGATTGATTATTTGTAATGTTGTGAATTGTGTGAAACGCAGTGTTGCTACAACTTTTTCATGTTGGCTAAGATAGACGGAAACACATAAGGAACGACAATTACAGCTTACAAATCATTTTTTTTTTGTTTATTTTTAATTCCCTAACATTGACTTGCACAACTACAGTGGTGCAACAAAAGATTGTGTTATAATAAAGAGTAGAATATTATTGTTTTTAGTATTAAAATTATCAATTTTAGTTTAGTTTGTAGTATTACAATAGTTGCTGAATGGTTAGAAAGATGTGATAGTATTTCATATTTCAAAAACTAAAACTAAATGCACTTTGTTATATCAATAACTAACTTCGAAAAAATGATTTGAAAATGAACTTGAATTTTTATTTAAACGAAAAGCGCGATAATGTTCAGCGTATCTTTTTTCAAAACTACGGCCCGTTTGACCTATGTATAGGCTATTACATTCAGGACATGACATTTTATATACACCTGACTTTTTTAAGGGGTCAACTTTATCTTTAGCATTAAACAGGATGTTTGATAATTTACAACTAGGTCTAAACGCGATTAGTTGATTTTGTTTGCGAAGAATGTAAGCGATTTTGTCTGTGGTTTTACCAAAATAAGTTAAAGTTGAAAATGAATTTTTATTTATATTTGAAGATTTTGGATAAATTTGAATCATTGTATTTTGATAACGTTTTTTGTTTATTAAATTTTGAATAAGATTTATTGGAAAACCATTCATTATTCCAATTGATAAAATAGTGTTTAATTCTATGGTATGGTATGGTATTATCATTTAATAACCTTACCATAGAATTAAAGTTGACCCCTTAAAAAAGTCAGGTGTATATAAAATGTCATGTCCTGAATGTAATAGCCTATACATAGGTCAAACGGGCCGTAGTTTTGAAAAAAGATACGCTGAACATTATCGCGCTTTTCGTTTAAATAAAAATTCAAGTTCATTTTCAAATCATTTTTTCGATTGTAATCATTTATTCCCCAACATTAATCAGTTAAAAATTTTACATACCTGTACAAAAGGTACTAAGCTTAATCTTTTAGAAGCCGCCGAAATTTATAAACATTCCCACAATCCGCTCGTTAACCTTTTGAACGAGCAAACCGATCTAATTCAGTATAATCCACCACTTTTTAATATCCTGTAAAATTCCTTGTATTCTCCTGCCAATTCACCAATTGCTCTGTATATATATATGTATTGTTTTATTCATTTGTTTCTCACTTGATAATGACCGTAAAACGTTGAAACTTAAGTCGTGAAATGTATTTTGTAAAATTGTATATGCCTTATATATAATTTTACAATAATAAATTAGTGGTAAAAACATAGTAGTTGTTTTATTTACTTATGTTAATTAGGTAATTGTTAATATAGTATATAGGCAATTCCATTTTAAACGGACTAAATACACAGAACAAATCTATATTTTCTAACTAATTTACATCAAAATACGTTTACTTTGGCATTTAAAAAAAAATTAAAAAATCTTCCGTTTTGCCTAGCCAACTGAAAACAAAAAATTGGTTTTATGGTTTTTGCGGCTTATAGACAGAATATAGACATAAAATGGCAGATTCTTAAACAAAACGTTAAAAAAAACGTAGAATTTTTTTAAGGTTTTTATACCTTTATGAACCTATAATTTTTTTTAAACACAACATATTATTATTATAGTATTTTGATTTTATTTTAACTTGAATATTATTGTCCATTATGTTTGTTGTTAAGGCTTCACTTGCAGGTAGCGGCCGCTTACCTACAAGAGCGGAGTGAGAAATCTGGTAAAAATGAAACAAAGAATATAATTTTTGGCAAAAAACATTTTATTTTTCAAGGTAGTCGCCTTTTAGCTCGATACACTTAGTCCAACGTTTTTCTAATTTTTAATTCTTCTTCTTCTCACGCCGTCTCCTTTCGAAGGTTGGCGATCCAATTGACCATTATGGTTTTTGACACGGCTGCTCGAAAGACATTAAGCCATGAGTTCTGTCGTCTTCCAACCAATCTTTTTCCCTGTATCTTCCCCTCAATTATAAGTCGTAAAAGTTTGTAGCGCTTCCCTCTCATGATGTGCCCCAAGTATTTGGCCTTTCTTCCCATCATGATGTAAAGAAGTTCTTTTGTCTTTTTCATACGGATAAGTACATCAGCGTTAGTCACTCTTTGTACCCAAGATATTCGCAGTATACGCCTGTACAAGTACATTTCAAAGGCTTCAATCTTTTTTTCCATAGCGGGGCTTAGAGTCCAGCTTTTGCACCCGTATAAAAGCTTTGGAAACACGTAGCATCTTAACATGCAAACCCTCATTTCCAAGCTTAGGTCAGATCTTATAAAGAAATTTCGCATGGTTATAAATGTTCTGCGAGCTTGTTCAATTCTCGACTTTATTTCTTTAGTCATGTCACAGTGTTGGTTGACTAGGGCGCCAAAATATTTGAAGTTAGCAACCTGCTGTATGAAGGCCCCGTTGATAATTACGGAAACGTTTGTTGGTCTTTTTGTAAAGATCATGGTTTTTGTCTTCTGTATATTTACAAACAGCCCTGCCCTTTCACTGTACTGTACCACGCTATCTATCATTTTCTGGAGTTCAGGTTGGGTATTTGCAATGATGACCGTGTCGTCGGCGTACCTCAAGTTGTTTATTATTTGTCCATTTACAGTGATTCCGCCTGAAGTTTCATTAAGTGCTTCGGTGAATATTACTTCTGAATACAAATTGAATAGAAGCGGCGATAGTACGCATCCCTGCCAAACACCTTTTTTTATTTGTATGGCATCTGTAAACGCATGATCCACTGATACCTGAGCCGTTTGATTCCAATACAGCTCCGTGATAATCTGTATGTCTCTTCTATCTACGCCTGTTGATTTCAGTATGTTTAACATTTTCTCATGTTGAACAAAATCGAATGCCTTTCGGTAGTCGATAAAGCATGCGTACAGGTCGCAATTCATATCTCGACATCGTTGGGCCAAGACATTCAGGGAGAACAATGCTTCACGTGTAGCAACTCCGTTGCGAAACCCGAATTGTGTTTGGCCCGCCTGATTCTCACACTTACGGTAAATTCTTGTGTGGATTATACGTAGAAATACTTTTAATACGTGTGACATTAAGCATATTTTTTATATTTTTAATTCCTTCCAAATAATAAATTTTTTTGCATTAATGATTTTTTTATTGGAGCCAAATCTTATTCCACCGAGCCATTTTTTCAAGTTCAAAAATTTATTTATATATTTATTTATTCAGTACTTCTCAGAAAAGAATACGATACAATTAAGTATGAATCATATGCAAGTATCTTAAAATGATCAACTACTTACGTGGTCAATAAGAGGAATTAACAAAATATTTATGTTTTTTGTGTTTATGAAACAGCAGAGCCAAGAACAAGCATTGGATTTAGAAAGATTGGCTTGCAAGAAGTGGTATAAATGTTGAGAATCCAAATGTAATACACCAAGCTTTAGTAGAGCGTTCAAAGATCATATTTCCACTTCTTCACACAAAACTGGGTCTAATGAAACAGATTATTAGAGCTTTATAATTAGATAGTCAATGTTTTAATAATATATGCGTTGAATTTCTTAAACTAAACGTTAAAAAACTAAAAGCTGGCATTTTTGATAGACCACAAATTAGAAAATTAGTTAATGATTCAATTTTTTTAAGTTCTATTTGTGAGGCAAAAAAAATGCATAGAATTCTTTTATGGCATTTATCAAAAATTTTCTAGGAAATAAAAAACAAACAATTATGTTGAACTTGTTCAAAGATTTATAAAGAGTTTTTATTGTCTGGATTGCAACATGAGCATTAAAGTTCATTTTTTATACAATCTTTTTTACAAATTTTTAAAAAAATTTAGAGATGCAAGTGATGAGCAAGGTGAACGTTTCCACCAAAATTTAAAAATATGGAGAGGCAATACCAAAGAAAGTGGGATACTCACATGATGGCTGACTACTGTTGGAACATTAAAAAAAGATTGTTTGGAAATGGTGCCCTTTAGAAAATTTTACAAATAAAAATTTATTTTATTTTCTTACTTTAGACAACAAAAACGTATGTAAATTTCTTTTTTTGACATTATCAATAAAATTTTATGAACATTTTTAACTTAATTAGTCCCATTGTTTCCTAAATTTGTATCAATTGACTTATTATAGCATTGATACAGGGTTTTTATAAATGTCTGAGATTATGTAATCACTTTAAATATGCTGTTTTTTTTTTAAATTGCACCCAATTATTTGCTTTGTTTTGACAGTTCAACTTCAATTGTATTTTTCGCACACCGAATTAGATTCACTATTTCACTAGAGTGGCACAAACGTACATTAGATGGTTACATAATCACACACTTTTGTAATGACTCTGTATATGAAATTAAGCAATAAAGGCATAAAAATTGACTAAAAACAACAATATTTTGTAGAACAAAAACTTGATGTGATAGGCAAAAACTAAAATTAGTTAAAAACAAGTATCAGATCTAAGCCAGCAAAAATTGTGTTTCCCAATATATTATTAATCAACGTATATTTACGGTGTAGTGAATAGGAAGTTTAACGTTTTTTGCGTTAATTGTATAAAAAAATTACAAAAGAGTTACACAATTTAACGGAAAAAAACTGTCCGGTGCAACAAAAAATCAAAACAATGATAAATAAAAGCGTCAAACAATAAAAAATTAAAAAAAAAACTATACAAAAATATTAACCAACTATACAATCCATACATTAAACAAAAATACATCACAACTTTTTGGCAACATTAAAACAAAATCAAAATATGGCACTTTGCAGTTATTTAAAACAGTTGATGTATTAAAAAAAATAACAACTGCTACTAAGCTTCTTATTGTTACAGATTAAAAAAAAAATGGTGCGTCTTGTATTGTTTGCGGTTCTTGGAGAACGCACAAAGTTATCACTTTTTTATAAATGTTACTTTAAATCAAATCATCTTAATATACTCGTACGCTTTAGCTTCAGCCGCATAAAGGTATATGAAAATAAAATGTATGATGATGGTTCTGCGTTTTTGAGCTTGCAAACTCGTTTGAATAAAGAAAAAAACGGTATTTTTTAATTATTGCTTTATTTGAGGATTCGCTTACAGACTGAGCCTTTTGGCGCCTTTTCGCCTTATTCACAACGCGCAGGTTGCTCATAGATGGCGTTAGTTGATATGAATCGCAATATAATAATTATTCATCTATCAAACATAATTGTTAAATCAGTCTCAAACAATGTAATTTAATAAAGTATATCAAGCCAAGCTAATATTAGATATTACCACAAAATCTATATAACTGTTATATCTGTAAACTTTGTATGACAAAGAAAACTTAAATTTGGAAAGACTATTACAATTTATGTTTATTCAAGTAATAAAACTGTTAATTAATATAAAAATTGATCCTATCAAGTTAATTATACAAATAATTAAATTTTGTTATTTTACTGATAGAACAAAAGTTTAAATTGTTGCCAAAAAACCTGAAAACTTGTATTTTTATAAGATTACAGCAAAACAAAAACTTTACAATTTTGTTTTGGAGATATAACCATTTTCACAAAATAAGATTTTTTACAGATAGCCAATAAAAAATTATTAATAATTGTTTTGTGAATTATAAAGCGTTTTTTTAAAATAATTTACTTTTTTTGATACATGGATTGCAGCAAGTTTTGATTTTCACCATTCTTTGTAAACTCCTTGACCTACATCAACCATTATTTCCTCCACTAGCTAAAGTCAAACTATAGGTCAAAATACAACGCCAGTCCACTCGGATTGTTGATTAAGGTTTTTGTTTTAAAACAGTAGCCCATTAAATGTGGCAATTACAGTTAATTTATGAATATGATTTAAATTATTTAGTTCAATTTTTTGTCTACAAATTAATAGAAGTAAAGTTTTTAAATATCTGTATAAATAAAGCAGTGATAGTTTGTAATAATATGAAACAAATTTTGAGCTAAAAGTTGTTTTACATCAAAGAATAAAAGTTTAACATAGGGGATTGTGATTGTTTTATTTTGAACAAAACGAAACAATGAACAAAATGCATTATAAATTAAATTTATCTGATACAAGTTTCTATTTGCGAAATGAATAAGTTGTCTGAATTGAATATGTATATATAACTCTAAACTAATTAATTATATTTAGTTTGACAGTATTGTATATATTGCAGGTACATTATATAATTAATTAATAAATAACATTTCATTTCAAACAAATGTCTTAATATTGTTTAGATACGGATAAGAATAATAGAATTGCTTTCCCTAATCTGGGATATAATTTTTGATTGATTATTATTTATGAGATAGTAAAATATGCATTAGACAACATCTTTTAATCTCATCGAATTATGTTGCTGCGAGACAATAGTATCGCGGAATGAGAGGGAGTTTTAATAATGCCGTAGAAAGCATTCATATTTGGCGTGATGTATGGTGGCTATTAATATCGCACCTCATGCTAAGTGTATTCAATTTAATACAACAATGAAATCTCAGAGACGGTTCCACAAACTTTGCATTGTATTATAAGGCAATATCGCTACGAGGGTGTAAAGACCCGGGTCTGCTCCCAGAACAATGCAAAAAAAATATCCAGACAATGGATGTTAAAAAGCACTCTTGTCTGTATGTACACGTATTTTAATTAGCAGTGGAAGTTGAAAACAACGCATTACTTTTTATAGCCATAATGCTTTTTACTCATCTGGATGTTGTATTAAATTACATAATAAAAGATTTTATAATAGAAGAAATTTATTACAATAAAATCTGATTAAAATTACTAATTAAAAAAAAAAACATTTCCAACAATAACCGAGAAAATATTATTTAAAATGTAAAACCAATTCAATAACCCATTTCAAGTTTTCCTTTTAAAAACTGAAATCTCCATCCGTAAAATTTTCTTTTCTTCTCCTCTACCTCTACCTACTTATATTTTTTTGTGTAAGAGATTGTGTAAAAAGCAAGGCGGCCCATACTTTTAACAAAGCCTTTTTGAGCCGGATGGAAAGGGGTAACGTCGTTTTGACACCTGGAAAATATATTTTGCATAGCCTATCTAAACCGACCGGAAAATATTTATTGGCAGGCGTTATTATTCGTTGCATAAAAAAAATTGATATAAAATAGGAGGCTTTAGTCTGTCGATCTAGACTATAAGCTGATGTGGAGTTATTTTGTTTGATGCATATAGATTTAAGCAAAAAATACAATTGTCTTGTCAGTTTTTAAATCAATCAAAAGAATTGATTCAATTTTTTTATAAAACTGAGTTACATTTTTTTATTTAGTTAAAATACAACACAATTATGTTACAGAAGCAACTAATTAAGCATAAACAATATGTATGTGACATGCAATTAAAAATTCAAATAAACTTTTGTTTTGTATATCATTCATTAAAAATTTAGTAGGATTGGAAAGAAATATCTACGTTTAATCTATATAAATAAAGTCAAGTTAAAAAATACTTTGCAGTATGTACAATGTCTGGTTTCTTGTGTTCTTACGGATATCACGCTTGTCTTGTCTCTTGGAATGGTTATAATATAAAAAACTAAACAAGTATAACATTTCAATCAAAACTTTTTAATTATTTTTTTAGTCTTAAGATTATGTTAAGGTTGTAATTTGATTGGTTAAAGTTTTTGATTTTAGAAGTGCAGCAGCGTTGCTCTAATTATTTTACTATTACTTGAGTGTATCTGATTGTCCGCAATGTAAATGTTGGCAACCAATTCTTAAGTCGTTTTGCTAGCCGTTTTGTCTTATTTGTTCTTCTTCCTCTTAATCTTTTGTTTTATTCTATTTGTATGGCTAGATAACAACATTTAAGATGTTAAAATGCTTTAAATAAGTAGAGTTTTTTAGTTGCAAATTGACAGGAGCAATAACCTAAGCAGTTAGAAACATATGACTATATAAATTATTAAAACTCAATGGAATATTGACCTTTCTACAATGAAGTGAAGGCATTATCCTAACCCATTCTGGTAAAAATCTATAGGGCATGCATGATTTTGTGCTATTTTCTTACAGCATAGAGTGCAATAAAAATTGTGTTTATAGCAAAATCAGGACACTATTGTAACGTTTTTTTTTCTTTGTAAAATTACTTAAATGACTGTGTGATCAATTTGAGAAATTGCATTTACAAACTTAAATACATTCAAAGCAACATGCATACACCTAAAAAATCTACAGTCTGCGCTACAGCGTGTAACAGACTAAATTGAAAGATTACTACAGGATAAGATGTTTATCCTTTTTGTATTAACAAATATTAAAAGTGCATTTGACAAAAATACTTTCCACAAAACAGAAATAGTTTTTAGGACACATGGCGTTGGACGCACAATTAATAAATGGATAAAACACTTGCTAGAGAAAAGAACCGTAATAGTTACTGTAGGTTACTTAATAGTCAGAAAAGTTGTTGCTAAAGGTTGCCTTCAAAACGGCTATAAAATAGTTATAGTCAAACTTGGACTTTGCAACACTATAACGCACTCAGACAGTAATACAGAGTGACAGAAGAACTGTTTTTGTGTCACAAATAAAAACAGTAGAAAGTAAACAAGACTTACAGATACATACCAGAAAAAATAGAAAGGCAAGAGACAAGATAAAATCAGGCAAAACGACAAGCTTAAACGACATACCACTAGAAGTTGTAAAAACTCTTGCAAAGCGTAATATAAAGTTACTGTTTGTTTTTTTTTTAAACTTATGACACACTTCTAGTTAAATAAAAAGTAGCCAGGCTGACCTTTAAAAAAACAAAAGAAAAACACTATCCCCGGTATACAAACCATTGTGTTTTACAAACACAATGAGAAAGCTATTTGAATTGATTATAAACAGTAGGCTAACTAAACACCTCAAAAACTGTGATGGGTTATCCGACCAACAATATAGTTTTAGAACAAAGCGTTCAACTGTAGATGCCATTCAAAAAGTTAAAACAGCGTTCAAAAAGAAACTTGATAGATATATATATGCAGAAAAAAAAAAACTAATGGAGGAAATTAAAAATGACATGTGGTGTATTACAGGGTTTAGTACTAGTATCAACTTTGTAGAACATTTATTATGAAACGTTTTTAAAAAAGATCTCCTAAAATTGTACTCTTTATCAGATACTCAGACAACTTGGCAATAGCTGCATGGTTAGAAAAAAAAAGTTTTTTATTAAAACATAAAAAAAAAACAAAGATCGACAAGTGATAACAAATCAACAGAACTAGAAGTAGCTGAGGGTAACACATTGTAAAGACTACCAAAAAGGCGGAGAAAGCAACGGACGCTCTCAGTAAATTTATGCTAAATCTAGGGAAGCCAGAGCATGCAGCATAAAGGCAATGTGTAGGGTAGTAAATTCAATCATGCTTTACGGTTCACTAATAAGGCATGATTGCATACCAAAACAAAAAATTATAAAAAACTGCTTGCAAAGGTGTTGAAAAAAACAACTTTAAAAGTAGTTTTTGTCTATAAAACGGTAGCGACGCGGGCAATTTAAATAGTGAGAAGAATAATTTCTATGCACTTGTTAGCAAAAAAAGTTTGTAAATACCAAGTACAACAAGACCTACTACAAGATTATTTGATAACTGTAGAGTAAAATGAGTGTATGTCATATTTTATAGTGATGCATATTATATTAAACTACAATTGAAAAAGTTATTCGTTTAGTACATGGTATGTAATTCTGTGTGTTAATAGTCAATTCAATGGAGTTACGTTATTTGGCTTGCAAATTTATGTTTTAATTGAATTATCTTAATAGGTAAAATACATAATCTATATTGTTTGTTTATATCAAACATATTTTATTAAATAGTTTTATGCAATTCATATTTATTCAATACGAATTCCGTCTTTTGTGTGCGCTCTTCATAGCCGAGTGCGTAAGATACATTGCTTTGAAATTGAAACCGTGGGTTCGATTCCAGCAAAAGGCAAAAATATTTTTACAAATTACTTTTATTAACATTTATTTATTACTAATATTCCTACCCGTGGTCTACCTGTGTGTGTATCGTATTTGTAAGTCACCACAATTGGCCCTGTGTTGTGAAGCAGTGTATCCCTGTGCAGTATTTGTTTTTAATTTGTTGATTTTAATTATATTGTTTGTTTATACTTGTTTTGCTGATATAGATCAAGTTGAATTGCCAGATAACGTAACAAACAAAGATTTATATCAATTATTAACTAAAGTGATGCAAAGTCACAGAAATGAGTTAAAAAGTGAATTTCAAAAAATAGAAAATAAATTACATGATGTTGATAACAAAGTAATCGAATAAGAAAAAGAAAATTTAGAGCTAAAAGAAAAGTTAGAAGGATTAGAGAAAGTCGTCAAGAAAAGAAATTTAATCATTTTTGGTGAACCTGAAACGGTTCCATTTTAGATACACTTAATGCAGCTGTGTCCCATATTATAGAAATTTTGATTAAGGAAAGATTAGGCAAGCATACTGTTAAACGTCCAATTATACTTGAGTTTATATCTACTAAAAAGAGATTAGAAGTACTCAATAAGGCATCAAAACTGAAAAAAAGTGGCATTGTTATTCTCGCAATTTAACTACTCAGGAACAATCTGATAATAAAATATTACGTGATTGCCTTTATGACGCTAGAAGTAAATAATTGCAAGCGTATATTAAAAGAAAAACTTTAATTGTTGAAAACAAAACTTTTACCATAAGTCAACTTGCAGACAACGAGTTTCAGAAACGAGAACAAAACAGAGCTCTAGCTACTCCTACTACAACAAATATAGATATTGACCAACAACAGTTATCCAAAGAGCTAGTCTGTCATATAAACAATAATAAAACTGATACCCCAACGGATTCTAGTAACAAACCCAAGATTAAAACAAATTTATCTAATTTTAACCAGGAAAGGATTACGCGAGCAAATTAAATTTTAACTAATGCACTTAATATCCGCAGTAGTCTAGTATATACAAAAACATAAAAAAAGAAGCTTATCGTATTAGTCACGTCAACACCAGATCTCTTATTAATAAACTTGATGATATTAAAGCACACATAGTTACGACTATGATGTGTTAGGAATTAGTGAATCTTGGCTTAAAACAGACATTATAGACACAACAGTAAATATTTTAAATTACACATTTATTCGGAAAGATAAAGACGTTAAAAAGGGAGGAGGTGTTTTATTTTTTGTAGCCAATCATTTAACTTATAAAATTATAAATTCGCCTGATACAATTGAACAACTTTGGTTTGAAACAATAATTAATAATAAAAAAACAAGTGTTTGGGGTTGTTTATAGACCACACGGTGTTAATGTAAACTATTTTTTAAGTGAGTTAAAAGATTCTGTTAATGTGATCTTTGATTGTGATGTTTTGTTTATTGTAGGCGACATAAATATAAATCTTTTAAATAAAACTGATATATAAAAAATTTTATTTAACAACCTTATTGGTAGTTATAATTTAAAGCAATGGATTGTAGATGCAACGCAAATTGACTAAACCTCAACTTTGTTGGATGTCATTATAACCACAAACTCGTGCAATATTTCAGAATCAGGTACACTAAGCTTAAATGTTTCTGATCACAAATTAGTTTATAGTATTTACGCGAAAAAGTTAATTGGTTAAATGCTTGCATTCTGTCTTTGTTTAATTATCATGCGCCATTAAAGCAAGCCAGATTTAAAAAGAAATATACTCCCTGGATAACCGATACAATATTGGATATGATTGATATTCGAAACAAATCTCAAACAAAGTACAAAAAAACTAAAATGGCATGTCATTTTGAAGAGTACAAAACTCTTAAAAATTATGTTACCCAAGCAATACGCAATGTAAAAAAGCATATTTGAACTACCAGCTGAGTGATACAAATCCAAATGTTATTTGGAAAAAACTACAAATTCTTGACTTACACAATACTCAACCATGCATTAATATACCAGTGTCATTAAATAAGCCAGACGAACTTAACAAGTATTATTCAAACAGTCAAAATAATTTTAATGCAACCTGCTAAAGCATTTTAAATTGCCGTTCATTTTATGATACTAATTTTCAAATGATAGTCTATGCAAATTAAAACTTGTTAACACTTATTCAATAAATTCAATAATTATTGCAATTAAAAGTAATGCTTGTGGTGCAGATCAACTAACAACAAAAATGGTGCAACTATGTTGTCCGCACATATTACCGTATTTAGTTCACATTATTAATTTTTATATATCACACAGTGTTTACCCTACTGTGTAGAAAGAAGCAATTGCTAAACCTCTACCTAAAATTGCAAAACCTCAAAGTTTTAAAGATCTGCGTTCAAATTATCAGTGTTATCAAAAATAATGGAAAAAGTAATCGCAAATCAAATGCAAGAACATATTAAACTTTTAAACATATTGCCTGATAAGCAGTCTGGATTCCGAACAGGGTACAGTTGTGCTTCAGCTCTTTTAGATGTGACAGATGATTTACTTAAATCATGTGATGAAAACAAGGTTACATTAGCAATATTATTAGACTACACTAAAGCATTTGATAATATAGATCACCTTATGTTTTTAAGTATTTTAAAGTACTTTTGATTTGACTATGCATTTGTAGATCTAATTAAAGCATATTTGAAAGATCGTTGTCAGCGAGTTGAAATCGATGGTATTTCTTTGTCTATTGTAAAAATTAATAAAGGGGTGCCGCAAGGTTTAATTTTAGATCCCTTGTTGTTCATTATTTATACTGCACCAATGTTAAAAGAACTTAAACACACTAAAGTACATAGATTTGCAGACGATACTCAAATGTATATGTCATTTTTTACTGACAGAGTAGATAATGCTTGTCAGATGATTAATAGTGATTTATATTCACTTTTTCTAGATTTATCGGACCATTCCCTAACGCTTAATGCAACAAAATCTATTGGTATTTTATTTGAAACTAATAAGCAAGTATTGAGTATATATAATAGAATAATCATCTGCATCAATAATCAGCCAATAGAGTTAAGTTTTTCCGTTAGAAATCTTAGGTAATTATAGATTCCAAACTGAAATTTTCTGAACACATTTCTAAAATCTGTAGCTTATCATTTATGAAGTTAAAACAACTGTACCCATATAGGTCATTTTTAAGTAAACAAATAAAAACAATGCTTTGTGATGCAACTGTTTTAAGTTTTGCAAACTATTGTGATATAGTATATGGAGCTAACATTAATGTTATAGAAAAAAAAACAGAATCCAAAAAACTCAAAATGCGTGCTTGAGGTTTATTCATGGTGTTCAAAAATTTCAGACAGATGCATAGTGCTGTTGCATATCATAAAATACTTAAAACTCAAACTCCAAAATACTTATTTAATAAAGTAATCCTTTGAAGGGATGTCCACAGATTTAACACTCGCCAAAATTGTGACCTAGATATTCCTAAACATAGGAAAGAAAAATATAAGGTAGTTTTAGTAATCAAATTGCGCATGTGTACAATAACTTACCGACGTCAATTAAGCAAAAAAATATCTAAGGTTTTAGATTTGAGTTAGGTAAAATTCTTATGTTAGATTAATTATTTTTTTCCATTCATTTTAATTCATTTTAATTTGTGTTAATTTCTTTTTATATGATATATTGTTATTATTGTTAGTTACTTTTTTTTAAGGTTGAGTGTAAAAACAGCAAATTGCTTTTGCAATAATGCTGAACTCCACCATTTCCCAGCAAATATTTATTTAGATTATATTATAATTATATTAGATTAAGTATGTACAAGTTCTATGTGAAATATGCAGGGAATAAAGATGTTTATTATTATTATTATTATTATTATTATTATTATTATTATTATTAAAACAAAGATCAATAATGAAATTTTGACAAAATGGGAAAAAGAAGTAGACCCTATCTAAAAACACAGAAAAATGTATCAAGAAACTAGTTAAAAAAGTTACACCTTAGCTGTTAAGAAAACATAGGAATGTGAGTTACAACCTAACCTAATTTCAAACAAGACACGGATGTTTTGAGTCGTACTTTAAATGCATAAACTTTTGCACCAAGCAACGACTACAAAGACTTACAAAGACAAAAAAAAAACTTTAATTAGACAACATCAAAACAATGCTGAAAAGCGAGACAAATTGGAAGATTGTAGAAAAAATAATCAAAATATTTTAAGAAACAAAAAAACTGAATATAATAATAAAGCAGACAGTAAATAAATAGAAGAACAGGTTAATTGGCGCAAGGTGGTTTTATAGTCGACTGATATAAATATCAAAAATGTTTGGCAACTAACAATGAATGTTTATCACTTTATTTAAAGTTCTTTCATTTTTTTTTGTTTTTTTTTTTGGCAGTAATTTTTACAACTCAGGAATGCTACTGCTAAACTAATTTCTTTTTTCCGTCTTTGATGTATTTGCAGTAGTTTCTGGTGTAAGTAATGTCAAGTAATGTCAAGTAATGTTGTTGCTGTTGCATTTCTAACGTAGCTTTTTTTTTCTATGACAGCAATAAGTTTTGTTTATACATCCCTACAGTTGTAAATGTTTTGGTTGCATAGGTTCTTTAAAATTACTTTGTTTTTGCACCTTCTATTGAATGCTCCTAAAAACATTTAAAAAAAAAATAAGTATTTCAAAGAATCTTTTTGTACGTTTGATTTGTATATTTTACTAGTTTTGCTGTGTCCTTATTAAGTTGGAAAAAAATAAATGTTAACGTACACAATACCTTGACACTTATGGCAGAATTCAGTTGGTGTTGAGAGTGGTTTTGAAACTTTTTGGTTGTTTTATTAATTAAACAGCCCTGGCGCTAGTCAATTTTTGTTAACAAGAAAAAGATGATAAAATAGATAATTACTATGAAACGTTGCTAACAATTTAATGACAAAAACATTATTTTAATTTATGGGTACAAAATCAAGCTTGGAAAATAATCCATGTGCATCTCTTCACATGATTTTTATGCTTTGCACAGGCTTTGTTCTAATTTTATCTTTTATAAAAATACTCTGGCTGATTATTAATATAAGGAACAGTTAAAAGTAAACATTTTTGAAATGGTTTGCAATTTAGTTTGGTATTAACTACTTATTATATTATTAAGAATTTAAATTGGTGGTTTAGAAGAACAATGATTTAAGATGACTATGAAAGAACACAACAATTCTACAATATTTTTCTACTAACACATATTTGTTTTAATCCATCACCGTGATTGAACACACTTTTATGATTGTTGATTTACTACTTCAAACAATACCACTATCCGTCTACCCTAGACAAACACCCGAAGAGAAAAGACTATCTCTGCTATTTTTTTGCCAAATTTTGCGCTTGGGGCCTCGCCGACTATATATTTTTTGTTTGTTTTTATAAAAATTAATAAATTTATATATTTAACTTATTGCCGCTAAATATGACCGTTACAAAAGGTGGGAAAACTAATAAATCCTTTGATGACTAACATTTGAGTGAGCAGAAAGGTCACAGTAAAAAAAGTTATTTGCCCACAATTTATACTTAAACAATTTTCTGATGTATAAGTGACAACTGATATTCATTATCTTGTATACAATAACTTTGATAACTAGCACTTAAGTAAGTACATTTTTTGTTTAAATTGTACAAACTGCAACTAATCAATTAATTTAACAAAGTTTCTAAACTGCCAAAGCTTAATAGCAACTCCAACTTTACAGCAACTTTAATATTATAGACTCAATATTGTCGCCTAAATCATACAAGTTAAATACTTTTAGCAAAAAATATATTTTGCTGAAATTTTTCTAACTAAAAAAATGTATCACGTTTTTTTAGATAATTATTTATGATTTGTCGAGCCATCATGACCTAATTAAAAGGCATTAATTTGAATGAGAAGTATAAGACTACTAATTTGAAAGCCGATATTATAAACATATGTTGTATGCATTCAGCAATGAAAGCATTTGAATGGCATGATTGCTAATTGATATCTATGAATGCAAACCATACATTAATATATTCACAACATAAACTATATAATAAATCCTCTTTATTTATATAGTGGTGAGCTTAAAATCCCATTGGTGGCACTCAATTAATTCCGCTCTAATGATTGCAAGATTTTCCCCTTAATAATCCGCAACAAGCCTTTTAATTAAATCTCCACCTCGACGAAACACTCCTCCAACCTACCGACAACATTTTGCCTATGTTTGGGATCATTATCGGGCACTCTAAATAATGAATCGGCGATTTTACATATTGAAGGCGATTCCCTTCGTTTAGCAAAACGGGGGCAAGAGTGATGCGGGCAGTTCGCACCCGAAGCACCCTATTAGTGACCGTCACGCACACACACATATATACACACACACCCTTTACAGTCTGGGTACGTTAACGAGGCCGGATGCACAGAAGCTTGAGTAGCACGCAAATGAAAAGTCGAGAAAAAGTAATCTGACACGATGTGATGACATTGTGAAAGGAAAATGATAAACGAAGGTGTTTCTTTTTTGTTATGGATGTATTTGTGTGCTCGATGCTCATAAATATTTGTTTTATTTTTGTATGCAAAAGATGTCTGTCTTTCGGGTATATTATTTTCGTTTGGTAAACATTCTAGAGTAAATATTTTCTTGTTTCTTGATATTTATTCCTTGTTATGTAGTATTTTTATTTGAATAAGATATATAAATATAATATATGTATTGATATTTTTTAGCATTTTATTGATACTAGAAAGTTATTAAATTGTTGTTAAAATAATTTCAATTTTATTTATTATTAAGTGTAACAGTTTAGAATAACTTTTAATAAAATATTGCTAAATTATTTAAAAAAGCTTTGTTGACAAAAACACAATGTTAATGTCAATTAAACTCTTTAGAAACGCTTTTTTCTTTGCATACTCATACTCTTAGGCTAGTTGTTATATTATTAGCAATGATGAAGAAGCTATACATTTGAAAATACTGTACATTTAATTCAATAAGCAATTTTAACTGTACAGCCAAATAAGTAAAATTACGGCCAAACCATTAATTATGTAGCTTGGCTGCGCTCAATTAAGCTTGTAATCATTGATTTGGTAATAACATTAATTTATTTGAATAATCTAAAACTATTTTAGAACAAAATATGATTAGCACCATATGCCGTTTTCCTTGTGGGAGGGGATGGTGCAAAAAAATACTTCCAAGAAAATAACTTTGTTAAAAAAAATTACTGTTTGTGGTCTTAGCGTCTGGTAAAACGGAATGATAAACCTAACTCAGTTTTAATCAATTGGCTTATGTTTAACTTTAGGGTAAAAAATGATTGATGTGGTGATAGATGATAGATTGTGCTACAGTTTGGAGATAGTATTCTTTGTGTTTGCGGAAATCTTTCATTTACATTTATGAAATCGACATTACTGAATTAGCCCTGACGGTTGCATCTGTTTGTGAATGTGTAGAATTAAGGAATAATTGATCAGCCTGTTTGTTATTTAAGTTATAAAAAATTATATTATATATAAAACTATGGTAATAATAAAAATATAATAAACAAATACAAAAACTCGTGTATAATTCAGGAAAAATAATAAATGCCACGTTCAATAGGCTGATTGTGCCAAAACATTGGTCTTTCAAACCGGATCGGTTGTGTAAAACCAAACAGATTTAATCAACACGTAGCTCAAGTACGCAACAGCATTTAATTTGCCCGTATTAATTTGGACAACAATAAAAAAACAAGAAAAGAAGCAAGTAAGCGATTAAAACAGGAATTGACGCAACTCTCAAATACGCTCAAAGAAAATCTGAAGCCAACAGCTCAAAGCATTAGAAATTGTTTACATTTATGCAAAAACACAATAAAAACACTAGCACAACATGAAAAGCAATTATATACAATCGACAAAGAAACTGAATGTATTTAAGATAAGGAATTAGATGCAAGCTAAAATAGAAACAAACTCTATAAGATTAACTGAAAGCGGAATTACGTTGCAAATAAAATTGCCGGTTTTAAATTTACCCCAATTTTCTGAAGCATATAACAGATAGTTAGAATTTTGTAACTCTTTTGTCTCATTAATTGATAAAAACCGTAACATTAAAAAGATTGAAAAAAATCATTATTAAAGGCAGCAACTAAAATGGAAGCGGCGGAGGTAATTAGTGCTATATCAATAACTGTTGACAATTATTATGTAGCGTGGGCCTTATTAAAAAAGCAATACTTGAGCAATAGTGCAGTGTCATGTAAATGGATTATTCAATCTCTCTTTGATTCAACAGCTTTGCATAAAGCGTTTGTTTGCTGCTGAATAAATGCACACAGCACATACATGCGCTTCGTATATTAAAGCGCCCAGTGAAGCATTGGAATGACGTGGAAAAATCGTTGGTAACAATGGATGTTCTGACATTTAATCAATTGCAAAAGTTTCTGACAGTTAAATGCAAGACGTTGAAAACTTGCAAGGAAGATATGAATAATGTTAAAAAGATTTTTCTTCTTGCGAAGTGGCCAGGTAGGACAATAAATTATTTTTTTATATAATTATTAGAATTTTTTTATTAATTTCTAAAATTAAATTTGTACGTTTCGGATTTTTTTAATATCCTTCATCAGCAAAACTACAAATAAAATTATGGTAAAACAATTTAGTTTTGCTGATGAAGGATATTGAAAAAATCCGAAACGTACAAATTTAATTTTAGAAATTAATAAAAAAATTCTAATAATTATATAAAAAAATAATTTATTGTCCTACCTGGCCACTTCGCAAGAAGAAATTTTTTTTTAACATAAATCAAATTCAAGGACGTAGAATAAACCCACAACAAAAAGGAAGATATAAAGGTTTTGCAAAACAAAACGGCAAACAATTACGATTGCAACAAGAGCACTGAAATGTTACCTATGCAATCAAGTACACCCAAAAATAATTAATAAGCATCCGGCAGAGAGATTGAACTCAAGAAAACAGGTATAAATATTCGACAGCTGCACAAGTTATCAATAAAGATTTCTACGTAGATGACATTATCACCGGAACTGAGAACATTGACAACTTAAGCAAAATTAAAAAAAAAGTCACAATAATACTAAATAAGGACAGACTTGTAGTTCATAAATGAGTCTCCAAAACCAAAAAAGTGCTGTTAGACTGTCTTCTAGGCAAATCAACGGTTTTTACTTTAGAGAAGTCTGATATGGTAAAAACGTTGGGAGTTCAAGAGATACCTTTAATACAGTTAAAGGAAACCTATAAAATCAACATACCAAAATACTTGGCAACAAATAAAACTAGCAATTTTGAAATGCAAGCATTTGGAGATGCTAGTAAATCGGCATATGAATGTTGCATTTACGTAAAATCTGTTAACCAAACAAAAGCATTAGTAAAAACAATAAGTCTTCTTTGCCTGAAATTGTGTGCAGCACTCTTAACTGCACAACAAGTTAGCAGATTACGTGCAGCTTTAAGTCTCAAATTAAAAAAAAAATAGCATATTATTCTGATACAACAACAACTTTAGCTTAAATTAAGTCATCGTCAAATCGTAAAAAACTTTTGTTGCCAATTGCTTCTGCAAAATTCAGTCAATATCTAAAAGTTAAGATTGGCACCAAGTAAACACAAACAAAAACCTAGCTGATTTGATATTCTAAAGAACTACTATTAAAACACTAAGAAATTTGAACTTATGGTGGCATGGGTCTCAATTTCTTTGTAAAACCAATCTGCCATCTTCGCTCAGTTAACTAGGAAAACTTAGACACACCTAAAAGAAAAGTATTAATACTACAAACAAATCCAACGCTAGGCGGTTTGAAATGGTTTGAAAAATACTTTTCATTCAACACAGCGTAGTGCCTAAGATTCATCAGCGCATGCCGATCAAAAACCAAACTTAAGAATGTTGTGTTGTCAACAATGAACTACGGAAAACCAAGACTTGATTAATAGAATTAATACAAAAAATTAAGTTTGTCAAAGAGTTACAACAATTGCAGGAAGTGAAGGATATTAATAAGCAAAGTAAGTTAGCTATTATGTTTAAATCTGTTTATTGATGACAAAAGGTTTATTTGTGTAGGGGGAAAGATTAAAGCATGCTGCATTACTATATGATAAGTAATTTCCAATAGTAATACCATCAAAACATATCTTTACAGAATTGGTCATAAAATACAAGCATAAAAAAAACTTTCATTCCGGGCTCCAGGCAACACTTGCACAGTAAAAGGCATATTGCACAAATGTACCAAGTGTTTTCAATTCAAGCTCACGACGAGTACGCCATTGATGGGAAATTAAAAAAAAAAGTAATACTTACATATCCGTTTTGTTTCTTAAAACAGGAGTAGACTATTGTAGGCCCATTCCTATAAAAAAAGGCAACCTGCAATCTAAAAAAACTGTAAAATGTTATGAAGTAATATTCACTGGCATAGTCACAAAAGCAAAACACATAGAATTAGCAACGGACCTAACCATCAAAGCGTTCTCAGGAGGGAAGTGGCCTAATTAAAAAAATGTTTTTTGACAACGTTACTAATTTTGTAAGTGCTAATAACAAATAGTGGATAAACATGAAAATAATATCAATAATAAAAGATAGAAACAAAACACTAGAGAGATACATGAGAAATCCAAATATGAAATAATTAAAAAAATACTGAAAAACAAAAAAAAAAAAAAGAAGTATAAGACAAAATAAAGGAAACAAAAGAAATTTTTTACAAATTCAAAATAAAAAATGCAAACGGAAACCAAGCTAAACAATGGGCAGAAATAAATAGTATGCTAAATAAAACAAAGAAGAAAACAAAACAAGAAATAATTGAAATTATAACAAAACACGGACTAACAAAGACAAATAAAACTGAAATAGCGGATGAACTAAACAACTACTTTGCAAAGTAGAAAGTTTGTAATATTGTCTAATAGTTAAATGTTTGGCTAAAATCTTAAGGAGTTTTTTTTTAATTTATAAGACTATTTCTAACATCAATTATAAAACATTAAATTCTTGCAAGAAATTAAGACTAGAACTTTATTTATTATCAAAACAGTAAAACGCAGAAATAAGGAAATATTGTGGTAATAGTTACCGACTGCTACTTTGATTTGTAGTATTTTAACAAAAACGGCTACTTTAGCTTCATTGCTGTTTTGTATTTTTGAAGCATTTTGTTGCTATTTGCAAATATAGTTTTACAAAAAAGACTTTGACATATCATAGTTTAATCTTTTCTAAATGTACTGGCAAAAAATAAATTGGTTATCAAATTATTTGTAGAAGCAGCGTTGAAGCCAAAGTTGCCGTTTTTGTTAAAATACTACAAATCAAGGTAGCGATCGGTATGGTCTTAAAACACACAAATCTAAATATTTTAAGAGAATTATTTTATGATATGAGTTGTTATAGATAACTGTTGAAAAATGGAAAGGCATTGCAAGACATTATCAATTGCAAAAAGTTAACGCGCAGATAGAATAATGAAAGCTTTTGTTTTCTTTCCTTTTATGTTTCTTACCTGACTATTATATATATTTTGAGATACGTATTTGCTTAAGATTGACATGCGCAAGAAAAATCTTTAACTTGCATCCTGAGTATCATTGCTGTCAGAGGCCATTTACATCCGACTTTTTCACAGTAAACATTAGTTAAACAAATTAAGTAAGTATAAAATTAAACCATTGCGTGTTAGCGTATTTTTTTTTTACATTAGTTGGATGCTAATTAGGAATATGTTTTATTATAACTATCTTGAGTTTTTTTAAGTAATTTTTTTTTTTAATTGTTTGCCATTGCCAATTTGTCTTTTTACATTATACAGTGTATTCCCGGCTTTTTTCTACAAGCTGAGCCAAGTTAGCTCTGCTACAATCACAGAGCTAAATGAGCGCGTATTACTTTGTTTAAGTGTTTAATTATAATCACAATATTCAAGTCATTCAAAATTTTAAAATTTGTACCAATTCCATCAAACAAGCAGCACATGTTTCCCTAAAGACAGCAGAATACGCTGTCTTTAGGGAAAACTTGTTTTTTAGTGGAATTTTGATTATAAACCCTCTGAACTAAACAAACGTCGTTCTTTTTGTAGGTTTATTTTTTTCTAGTTTAAAAAAATTTTTTAGTATAATTTAAGTTTAAAGGTGTTGCGCAAAGAACTTGCAGAAAAGCTAAAAAAAAAATCCTGGTTAAGGTATGGAAGAAAATCAGAAAAAGTTTCTGGCCAACCGCATATGTACCTACTTGTTAATTAAATTAAAAAAGTGAGATAGCACAGTTATAGAGCGTTAGTGTAGCACGAAAATAATGACTTGCTCTTTATCCACCCGGGTAATTCGGAAGTCATCTAATAAGACGTTGGTTTTATCAAACTCCTTTAAATAAGTCGTAAAACTTTTAGGGCAATGTAAAAAGCTGTAAAACGCACAATAAAGACAAAAAAAGCCTCTCAATATTTCAAAACATTAAGAGGCGGATGTGTATTTTTACGATTTCAGCAATGATAATTATTGCAGTTTATCTAATTAAATCATATTTACAAATCAGAAATCAATTTGTTAAAATAAATAACAAGTATTCAGACACTTTACCAATAACTCAGGTTGTTCCTCAGGGATTTGTACTTATCCCAGTATTATTTTTGATATGCATTAATGATCTTCCGTCAATTATATTTAACAACTGCAACAAACCTTCTAAAATAAGTTGAAATAAGTAATTGTTGACGACATAGCAATATTCTTAAATTCCAAGGATTTAAACAAACTGCACAACAATGACATCATGATAGATCTGGTTAAACAATAGAGTAAAATCAATCACATGGTACTGAACAAAGAAAAAACTGAGCACAATATTTTAACCTTGAAAATAAATCATCTTGGCTAAAATGAGCCTATAAAATGTTTAAGAGTTTACATTGATTCTTTATTAAAATGGTACAAACATACGTCTTTTATAATAATAATAATAATAATAATAATAATAATAATAATAATAATAATAATAAAAATAATAATAAAAATAATAATAATAATAATAATAATAATAATAATAATAATAATAACTTATTTTATGTTATTACAAAATTAATTGTTTACATATGTCCAGGAAAGTACAAGTATGTGTTAGATACAATAAATAAAAGAAAGGTAAAAAATATAAAAAATAATAAAAAAATAATAATATACTAAAATTTAATAAAAAATATAAAAACATAAATATAAAAAATAATATTAAAAAAAATAATAATATTATCTAAAAAACAAATAAATATCAAATAGATATGTTTGTTATGTTCTTGAATATCACAGGTAAATCTACAGGTACTTTTGTAGTAACAACACATTTAAAATAATAGAAAATAGTGCTAAATTAAAATATTTAAAAATCTAACAATCATATAAATGCCTTAAAAATGTAATAAAATGATGAATAAAGATGGCTATGTTAATAAACTTTTTGCTCGGAAGATCCGGAGAATCACCGTGTTGTTAGTTTAGAGTCAATATGCAGTTCTAAAAATTTGGTAGAAGTATTGCAATTTTTTGTTCTTAATCGTAAAGTAAATATTAATAATACAGATTTTGACTTGTTAATACAAAAACGATTGCAATTAAACCAGGAACACGCAGACTGCATAACCAAATTATTCTGAGACTGAACAAAAGATTTATCTCTTCCTTGGTTCGTAATGGTCGTGTCATTTCCAAACAGAACAACACTAGTTTCTTTGATATTAGATGGTAGGTCATTAATATTGATAAAAAATAATAATGGCCCTAAAACCGAACCTTGAGGGACAACACAGGTAATATCAAAACAATTTGATGTTTTGTTGTTAAACTTAAACAATTGCGTTCTGTTTATCAGATAAGACGATATCATTCTACAACAAGTTGGATTAAAGTTATAGACATATAATTTTCAAAGAAAAATAATGTGCAATACACAGTCAAACGCTTTTGTAAGATTTATAAATGTTGATAAATTATAAAGACTTTTTTCAAATCTAATTAATGTTTGTTCAATAAATTTAATCACAGCATCAGTAGTATATATTTTTTTCCTAAGCCCAAATTGTTTATTACATAGCATATTATTATGCTCTAGATGACATATTAGCTGTTCTGCATTCACCATTTCAAAAATTTTAGACAATATAGGCAGTAGACTTATAGGTCTATAGTCTGTGAGCTCATTTATATCACTTTTTTTATAAATTGGTACTACTGATGCAACTTTTATGCAATTTGGAAATATACTGTTTCTTATACACGTATTAAACAACTTTGTGAGAGAGGTAATAATTAAATTCTTTATCAATTTAATTAGAACAACATTCAACTCATACACATTAAAACTTTTGCTAGGTTTTAATGTTTCGATCGTAAATCTAACATCATTTATACTGACCTCACAAAACTTGAATGGATCGTTTACACAATTGATAGCACGACACGTTAATAGAATTGGATCAATATCAGATTCAGGCATTGAGTCTAACACAAGACTTGAAACGTTTTTGTAAAACGTATTAAAGTTGTCTGAAGTTAAGTTATTTTTGGGCTTAATTGTTTTATTGCCATTTATTGATTTTATTACTTTCCACAAAGCTGATTGAGCATTCTTGTGGTTATTAATAAACTTATCATTTGCAGCAATTTTTACATTCCTGATAGTATTTTTATATTTTAACTTGTATAAGTTTCTTTGATTGTCTAAGTCTGGATTGATTTGTTTTTTGCAAGCTTCGTTCGTAAGACACTGAGTTTCTCTTATCTCTCTTAAGATTTGATTAAACTATGTAATTTGAGGTTTACTTGTACATATCTTTTGAGTTCTAACAAATGCCAACAAACTAAACATTAACAAATTTTTACTACGTAGTCTATCAAAGTATTTATCGATGAAAACTCTAAAAATAGCTTACTATGCATTAATTCAATAACATCTACAGTATGCTATATTATGTTGGAGACATAGCTTTTCTGCTATCAGATTGTTTAAACTACAAAGAAAAGCTATCAGATTAATCTGTAGATTAAAGTACTGTGAAGACTGTTTAATTGCATTTGTAAACTTGAAGATATTAACTTTACCATGTATCTATATATTAAACTCTTTAACATATATAAAAATACACAGAACAGAATTTACCACCAAAACTAAAAACCTCATTATGGAATAACTGAAAGATAAATAAAAGTAGAAACGTTACTTATTTTGGAATTAAAGTGAAAGAATATTTGTTAAATAAAGCGTTTTATACAATAGAATCTTTTTTAAATGCTTCTGATAATGTCTTTTAAATGTTAATTCAACTTAAGTAAGATTCAACAATCTTTTTAATTTGTATTTTGTAATTTTAAACTGTTCTTTTGTTATGTATATTGACATGTGTTAAAATGTATTTTATCTATCTATTTACACAAATAAACATGATCATTCTAAAGAACACTCTTTAAATTTTTGTTGTTTTTTAAACATTTTTTTTATATCCGACAAATAACTACTACTGCAGTGATTTTCAATTGGAAGCAAAAACATTATTACAATTACGTCTTACGGTTGTGCGTAATTTAAAACTACTTACAGTCAAACTCGAATACTGTGGCCGGTGACTCCTGAGACAAAAGTGGTATGAAAGCGTTAAGCGAGACCAATAGTAACGTAGGTACATTTGCATGCAAAATCATTATAAACTGCGGGAACAATAACAACTATTTACGTACATGCGAAGCCGGTGCTACCCGGGAATAAATATATTTATATTGCGTAACAGTATGTATCTTCAATTGTATTGTTTCTCATTCTCGCATTATGCATCCTTTATTCTAGCTATAAGTTTCTTTTTCTCAAACACAAGCACAGGCCACAGTATTTGTGTTTGACTGTACTTCTAAAACTTTTTGAAGGTTAACTTACTTTAAGGCATTGTTTTCTCTATATGACATCTTTAGCAAGATCTTTTTTGTTCATATTGCCATTATAATTATTGCTAGTTTGAATAAAAAAAATTACCACTTTTGGAATTTAGTTTGCTTCCTAAGCATCTTATCATTGAGCATTGAGCATTAGTCTTATGAGGTCTTTCGGGTTTCCCAGATGTATCTTCTATAGTGAGTAATTTAGTATTGAGTTTATCCCGTATTAACAACACAAATTAAAAATCCATAAAAAATCTGTTGGTTAATTGGTAAACATTCTGCCACAAAAATCTATGTGCTGTTAACATCTGATTTAAGAACTGAACGTAATTTTATTAAATCCTACTTTCCTTGTTCTGAAAACTGCAACTGTCACTTGAGAACTATTTTGCACTTTTCAGAAAGAAGACATTTGATTTTTTGTAGACCATTAAACCATTTTATTTTGAGAATATATGCCCACTAATTATTTAATAAAATTCAGTTATAATACAAAAATATTAAAATAAAATCTTTTCTATTTTTTTAAATTTTAAACTGTTTTCTGAACAATTTAAATTTGAAGTTAAAATTATAAAAGTTTAAACATATGTGCACTAAACAATTTTAATGTTTTATGTTGTAATCGAAACACTAGAATTGAATTTAAAATCTATTTGAATAATCAAATTCTTTTAAATGTCATTTATACAAACTCTCTTTTTATTGTGTTCTATTGTATTGTAGTTGACAATTTCAATTTGATTTACAATTAATTTTATATTTAAATATAAAATAAATAGTATTAAATTGTTTTTAATGTTAATACATAAAATGCATTTAACCTATTCAATTATAAAAAATGCATTTAACTATGTAAACCACATGGCAAAAGGGTTAAAGAGCGTAATCGCATTACTTTTAAAACAAAAAGCCGGAACAGATGGGAATAATTGAAAGCTAAATGTGGGTCTGCCTTCCGTACATTATCGATCGACATGCCCGACTTAATGCAAAGCGATTTGTGCGGCAAACATGCACAAACATACATGGGCAAGTTGACTTTTCGAAAAGATAGGCCGACACGTTTCTGCTGCCTGTGGTAATGACATCATTTGCGTGGACAGGCACAAAGTCCGCAACAGGCACTGCGAATAAAGCCCATTCAAACAGTCCGCTGACCCAAATATAACAGCATACATCTATTCAACAATGAATCTTAATGAAAATTTTCAAACCCGTATAAATTTATATTTTAATGCATACAATAAAGCAAGTATAATGGCTCTAACATTTTTATAAAAATCATTTAATACCTTTTGCATAATAATTTATTTTTTATACAAGCATTAAAAAAACATATCCGTATTACAGCTTTCTGATCTGCTTATTTTTGCCAAGTCTAGTTAATTACGAACTCAGATGAGAAAAGTACATTAATTAAATTCGATGACGGCGCAAATAGAACGATGAAAGGAAAACAAGCTGTAACACGAGTGTTGTTTTATTTCAGGAAGTTACGGCAAATGATAATATTTATCCGGCATTATTAAGTTTGCTTTTTATATTGAACAAAAAAATATTATTTATTTTCTAATTATAATTAAAAAATAAATATAAAAATTTTAAAATAAATTTGTGAAGCGTAATATTGTTTTAAAAAATTGCTGTGGCTCACATTACAGAAATTTAATTTTCCTTTTAGGCGTGTAATATATCCCTTAACCACATTTTAAGACCCAGGATTTTAAATTTAATTAATTAAGTATTATGTAAAGTTTTCATTTTATGTTTATATTTAGAGTAAGCTAATAAAACTGGGGTATTTCGAAAGGAATTTCGACATAATTGTGCAAAGGTTAAAACCTTACCTAACTCTTAAAGTATACAACTTTAAATTTAAATATGTTGCTAAAATGTAATTACTGATAGATTAATTTATTTGTGTAATTTATGTGTTTTGTTGTAACTTTTCCGTTTTATTTCATATTACTTTTTGTTCTATTACTTACTTAATGCTTAATGGTTTTTAAAAATTAATTTTTATTAGTACTAAACTAATTAAATAAATAGAATAGAATAAATATGTACTACAACATATTAATTTTTAACTTAGACGCTGGTTTTATTCACCGTATACTTAATTCCCGACAAGCAGCCAGTGGTTTTGTGACAGTATTTAAATAAGCAATGCTTTACGCGGCGTGCTTTATGAAACTAAAATTTAGTGATGGGCAAACTCGAGTCATTAATTGATTCTGAATCGATTATTAAAACATCTTGTGGTTCTCGAGTCAATAAATTAAACAACTCAAGTTGTTGAGGACTCGAGACATTGACAACTTGTGTCATTTACAACTCGAGTCATTGACAACTCGAGTCATTGACAACTCGAGTCATTTTTAAAGACGAGTCATTGACAACTCGAGTCATTAGCGACTCGAGTCATTATATACTCGATTCATTGCCGACTTAAGCTGTTTTAAATTTGAAAATTTACCTATTTAAAAATAAATAATGAATTCAAGATAATCAAAAAATATATACGCTGTATCATCGAGATTCAAGATCGAGAGTATAAAAACCGCTGTTAACGATAAAATAATGTTTGCATTATGAATTGTTGAAAACTGAAGCGTTATTAAATTATTTAAAAAATAAATGTGTTATTATTAATAAATAATCAGTATACTTATCTAACTAATTACTATTACATTAGTAATGAATTTCATGTACAATTTCATTTATTTTTTCATTAAAAAAAAAAAAAAAACTCATCAACTTCACACGTCCCAAACAAAAGTCATTATACATAAAATGCTTTGCATAAAAACTGTAATACAAACGTGCAATTTTATGATTATTCTCTCCAATATCTTCGGTTTTATTCAGTGGGCTTAGTATAGTTTATAAATAGTCTAGATTCGTTGAATGGAACCACAGGTTAAAATATAAAATAAATAATATAATTTTTATCGATATATAAATTTAGTGCAAACAAATCAACACACAACTGTATTAAAAATAATAATTTCTATGTCCAACTATCAGTTTTTATAATCGATTCAGGGACTCGCATTTAATAATCGATTCAGGGACTTGTATTTTATAATCGATTCGGGGACTCGCATTTTATAATCGATTCAGGAACTCGCATCGTTTTCTCGAGAGCCGCATAGCTTGTACTTTTCGATGCTGACCTATAGATTCCGATGCGAGTCCCGTAATCGATTATAAAAGTAGTAACTACTTTCTCGAGACAATTGTTATTTTCGCACAAGCGAGATGTGCAAGACTCGAGTGGTTTAAAAGTAGTTACTACGTTTGGTTAGATTTAATCTATGGCGTATCTATCTGCTCGCATTTCATTCACAGCCGATATTTTTGTTTGCGTGATTGTGATATTAATTAAATGTATAATTTTTTTGATTTAAAAATTAATAAAAATAATATTGTTTTTTAATTATTATTATGTTTTCAGTTGTTAAATAAATTATTAAACTGATATTTTTTTATTATGTAAAACGGTTTGTTTTATTTAAAATAAAACACATATAATGTTATTATTTATAACATTTAAATTAACTTATTAATTTTAAGTATATTAACATAACTGAAATTTGGTTGTATTCTGTATATTTTTAACAGCGCTGTTAATTAATATTTAGTACGTTGCTAGATAATTTAAAAAAATTGATAACTGATTGGATAAAAATTAATTTTAACTAACATCAATGTTAAAATTTTTCAGAGTAAACCTAATAAAACGTTATATTTTTAACATTAAAAATTGATTTTATTCTAACTTTACTAATTGGGGAGAGGGGATACATAATCAATTATTAATCGATTATTAAATTAATCGAATACTAGGTAATCGATTATTGAAATAATCGATTATGCCTATAACTACTAAAATTACAAAAAAATATTTACAGCTGCCGGTTCCTTTACAAATTTCAAACTATTATATAAATTCACCACTAATTCCTGTTTACAATTTGAAAAGAAAATGTGTAACTCTGTTTTGACAGAAGCAGTTAAGAATATGACTAAATACTTAAAATAAAAGTTTATAACTGAATCGTATATATAATTAAATATGTACTATATAATGTCTTGTTAATATTAACATTTAAAGCAGGTTATATAGTCTAATTTCAATGTTAAGCTGAAATTTTATTTAGATAAGCTTGCGTTCAGATAAACTAACGTTATTACCATCTTCTAGCTTTTACACCAGACATTGCAAATAATAGTGTAATAGTACATCTATCTAACATTTTTAAAATAAATTCAATTCAATTTTAGAAACGTTTGTTATTAAGTGAACTATTTGGTTAGTTTTTAATATATTTAATTCAAATACGTAAATACAGTATTTGCATTAAGTCGCTTCGATTTTATAATTATTAAAAAACTTCTATATAATTTAAAAAAAAAATGTAATAAAAGATAATAACAAACTCATATTAAGTAAATTAATACTGGAAATAGTATGTTTTGTTGACAGATTAGTGATGCAATTAGTCTTATCATCATCAGCTTTCTCACGCTATTGCAGGACCATTAGACTTTCTTTGCCCGTAATGCTGGTAATTTAGATTGTAGTTGGACAGTTTTACGTAAAGTCCGAACCACTAGAGTCTAGAAAAATTATTAATCTACTCCAAACCAGAAAAAAGTTATAATACCTCACACTGACAGGCCGGTATAGGGAGTGGGAAAGCGTATAAAAGTTCGAAACAGTTTTTGTTGAAAGATTCAATTTCTAACAAGGCTCTTAAAGCGATTTTGCATAAAGCAATAATGGCACTCACCAACATTGCTAATGCGTTTCTTAGAAATGGGCACTTTTCTATAGATTGGAAAAGCTCTCTAGTAATTAATATTCCAAAGCCAGGTTAAGACTCAGTACAATAAGCAAGGTTATTGAGAGGGTGATCTTGGACAGACTACAGGACCACACAATATTGATCAACATCATCCCCCGTCATCAGCACGAGTTTAGATGGGGTATTTGTCAGTTCATCAACTAAACCGCGTGACAGACCTTATAGTCAAAGGTTTTAAAGTCAAAAAGATTACAAGGGTAGTCTTTTTTAACGTCGACAAAGCCTTCGACAAGGTCTGGCACGAGAGACTAATCTTTAAATTGTATAGATTAATGATCCTCTTTGACTTGTAAGGCTGATAGCCTCATTTTTAGACAGCAAAACTTTGAAAGTAATGCTTAGTAATCACATATCTACCCCTTGGGAGATAACGGCAATAGTTCCTCAAAGCTCCAATTTTTCTTCGCTGCTATTAAACTTATACGTTGCTAACATGCCTTTGGGATGTAAACAGGGGGTCAAAACGGCACAATTTGTCAATGGTACGGTTCTTCAATACTCCTCCAAATTGCCCAAAAAGGCTTCAAAGAGCCACCGACGACCTCAAAAAATGGTTGAACAAGTGGCAAGTCACTATTAACCCAGAGAAAAGCAAAGCTGTACTCTTTACAAGGCGGCAAATCGAACCCGATGAGAACGTCTTTCTCAACGATGTTCCCATACATCTTGACAAAAGACGCACGTACAAACTCCACTTGCAGTCCGTCCTTAATAAAGCTCAAATAGCAAAAAAGTGAGAACGACTCCGATGATACGTCGGAATAGTGGTCTGTCAATCTGGAATGGAATCCGGCTCTACACGTCTATCATTAAACCTGCCCTCATTTACGCGTCTCTAATATAGAAAACAGCAGGTAATTGTCATCTTAATAAGCTAGAGGTTTTTCAAAATAAATCTCTAAGGTCGTTCCACAGAGTTCCGTGGTTTGTCCGAAACAAAAATTTGGGCACACTTAGGACTACCTCCGATACGTCAACTTATCAAAGCTTTGGCCGCAAAGTCTTTAGGAAATCTTGCAAATTATCTTAACCTTGATATGGCCCGACTCGCCAAGCCAGACAGAGAAATTTTTTTCTATAAACCACCAGTGAATCAAGTAGCCTTACCTTAACTTTACTAACACACTAACCAACAAAACCAATACCGCACAAGCCTATAGAGCGTAGTCTAACTATCTCCAAACTACTGATCTCTAAAAGAAAAGTACATGAGCCGTACGGTCTCAAATTTCCGTAGGCACTCAATATTGGGCGGTTTTTAGTCGAAAGGCATTTCAAGCTAAGAGGAAATGAAACCGACACTTTGCCAGTCTTTTAGAAAATTTTATCGCCTAGCCCAAAAAAAAAAAGTTGTGAGATTCAAATCGACGATTTTTAGTGCAGCAGTCAGATGCTTAAATTACTGCGCCACGCAGTCTATAACTGGAAAAATTTGACTTCTTTGTTAGGTATAGGTTAAAAATGATAAGTAGTATATCTTTGGTACTTGATGTTTTTTTAGTATATAATTTTAGAAGATAACTATTGAACAATTTAAATTGTATAGGTTTTGATCACAAATATGTAAGACTTAAGTTTTTCTTTTTTACAACAAAAAAAAGTTATAATTAATTATATTAACTTTGACCCAAAAATCCTAAATATTAGTATTCCTTAGGTTTATGTTCTTTAGGCAACTTTATTTCTAATTTACATTAATAAACTTTTTTAAAAATAACCAAAATCTTATTCATAATTTTGCAGATAATAGCAATTTTTATACAGCATACTTTCTATAGACTATGTTGACAAATGTGACAAAGCGTCTTAAAGTTTATAGGTTAGAATCTATATCATCTATAAACAAAACTTTTAAAACAATATCTTATTAAAGTACCCCCAGTTTATTTTTCTTCATCTTATTAGTTCTCATATTTTTATTGTTGGTTAGATATAAGCATTTTTTATGTCTTCTCATGTTTTTCCGGCGTTTGTGGTATTTATTCTTTGTTTTTTGGCTAGTGTTTTAATGTCATGTTTTGATTTTCTTGCTAATTTTAGTGTATGACTAGACACGTATATTGTATTGTTCACTTTATCATTATATTATTCCATATATACACTTCTTGCTGTTAGTTTTGTTTTACTTAAATTGGTTGTTTACTTTTTCTATTATAATTGCAAGTTTTTCATCAATTTTGATGTTTTTTTGTCCTAATATAGACTTTTTGTTTCATTCTTTTAAGTTTTTTTTTGTGTATAGGTCAGTATTTATTTTTACGTGGAATATGGTGTTTTTGTAAATTTGTTGGCTTTAGCAATTACCTTTTGAAAATGTCAAACTTATCGGTTTTTTTTTGTTGTTATACTGTTATTGTTAATCTAATTTAAATTTAGCACTAACTTGACAAAGGCTGGTTATTGCTTTGCAGATTTTTACGTAGCATCTTATACATTTACTTTTGTTGGTTTTTTGTCTTTAGTATCACTTTATTTTTCTATATTTTTTTGTTGTCAAACACCTCAATGTTTTGTTTAAAAACTTTTGTTGCAAAGTTTTAACGCTATCTATTTGTTTCCATCTTTCTCATTTTTCTTTTTCTTTTTATTTTATTTTTTTTAATTTTTTGCAAGATCTTAAAACGGTTCCGTGCCAGTTAGTATTTGTGTTCTATAATAGCATGTCTCTACCTATTATTTTATTTTTGAGATTAGTTTTTTTGTCTATTGTTTTTTTTCTCTTTTTCTTTTGTTTCAATATATTTGCTATTTGCTATATATTATTATTTATTGTTATTTATTTTTATATAATAACAAACGTAAACAAAACATATAGTATTATTGACAACGTTCTATTAAATAGCTTAGTGGTGAAAGCAGCAACATGCTACACTAAAGATAGCGAGCTTAAACCCCATAAATCTATCATATATATTATTAACAAATTTTATATTATTTGTTATTTTTCAATTTTTATAGTTTTCACTGTTTATCTTTTTATTTATTATATTTTATTTTACTAATTTAAATTTTAATTAATAATCTTTGTCCGTGGTCTACCTTGTTTGTTTTATAAGTCTTCACAAAAGACCATGTGGCGTAAAACGTGTTTGTTGTGTTTTTGTATTTTATCAAATAAAACGTAAATAAATAAAAATTGTGAATATTTGTTTAAAAGCAAATATTTTATTATACATATTGATTTTAATCTTTTAATCTTTTTTATATTACACATTTTTAAATATGATTTGTTATAAATGTAAATTTTCAGTACAAACTGGTGTGTTGTGTAAAACCAGCAGTGGCTTGATGCATCATAGTTGCATAAAGCGCTACAAAGGTTTTGCAGATTTTATCACAGATAATATCAGCACTGTTTCAATGTGTCTTATTTGTAATCGATTTGATGTCAATAATAATTCATCTTTTAATGGTCTTATAAGTAAGTGTGAAGTTTTATCTTGCTTTTGAAACATAGTGGCGTTTTTTGAGACAAGAGGTTCAATTTCTTAAGCGCAAAATAATTGATTTCAAATCATTGTCAAACTTGATAGCTGTTGAGACGTTAATTACTTATAACTTAATTCTTTATTTAAATTGTTCTTTCAACATTTACCAGAACTCACAGTAACAAACTTGACGACCTTGACGTCAAATAATCTATTTGTTAGTAATGATACTACTACAATTCGACCAACTATTGCAATTGGCGCAGCAGCTACCAACTCTATGCCAAACAGAGTTTTAAAATCTACTGCAAAGCCTACTCCTCATATCAAAACCGTAATGACAAAAAGTAAAATTAAAACTCAAACACAACCAACTGCTGTACGTGGGACTGCCAAAATTCAAGGCATACAAGCGGCTAAGCGACTCACTTTTTATCATAATAATAACTGCATTCTACTTACAAACAATATTATTTATTGTTCCTTTAAAGTTAGTATAGATGTTAACAAAGTAAATATTGACTGTATATTAAACGCAGAAAATAGCCTAAAGCAGTATCTGTACGTTTATTTACTAATTGACGCCGCTAACATAAACTGTCAAACACTGATATTTTATTAACAACAACATCCAAACCTTCAACATCGATGTAGCGGCGTCTTCTCAACGTCTATTTTTATTGACACCTTCTGCACGTACCTTAGATGTACCAAGTTAAAACAAATGTGAAAATATTTTATCAAATTGTTTACTTTAAATGCCAATATACCAATAATAGAGCATGATATTTTTATTCTTACTGAAACGTAGCTAATAAGCTTTATTATAGACTTAGAACTAAGATTTTTTAGTTATAAAGTGTACAAGATTGACCGTAACCATAATGCAACTTTAAAACTACGTTGCAGAGGCATACTGATTGCTGTGTCCAATAAGTACCATTCATATGAAATATTCATCATTGCTTTGTCTATGAAGAATTGTATGTTTGTGTTGATATCGGTTGTATTAAAATAGTATTTGGTACTGTTTATATTCTACCTGGTTCGGATTACTCTACTTACTCAACTTGCCACAAAAGTTGTGAATTAATGATGAATTTGGTGTAAAAACAGAATCCACTTATTCTAAAGATATTTTAGTTGCTAACACGTTAGGGTATATTAATTCGCATCAATTAAACTACATACTAAACATAAATTTAGTTTTGCTAAATTTATGGTTAGCGCCGTTGACATTTTCTTTAATTTTGAGCTTTACAGAATTGCTGTTTCCTATTGTATCATGCAAGTTTCAACATCCTGCTTTAAATCTAGTTTTAAAACTAGACGCTACCTAAGGAATATAAAAAACTCCGCAATTTCTGTTCGCAGTACCGCAGATCCTGAGACCAGTCAACATTGAGCTCCAACGAACGGAGCCCAGTGTCAGGAACACTACCTTCTATTCCGGCAGCTCCCCAAACGGCAACCACGGCGATGAGGTCCTGGGACATAAAATTCCGTCTACGACTTACTCTATTGCCGCTTGCTCGCCTACAACAACCCAACGACGCACCAAGATTCATATTCGGCATCCAACAACTGCGCAGGGGCTTGCCTCTATTCCCACGGCATTACACCCTTGCCATCGGGAAACATTCAGTACGGCCACTGTGGGTAGCTTTACGCTCCCTTACGTTGTACAACACAATAATTATCACCTAGGTTCTCCAAGGGACCGCACTCTGTGTGAGTGCGTCAGGGGTGATAGCGCACTGTGTGTGCGTGTTTGTTTGAAGGGTACTCTGGCTGGGTACGAAGTGTGGGCTTTCTGGGTGAAGGCGTCCGTCGCATAATCTATTTTAGAAGTTACAAAACATCAGCTATGCAGACATTAACCCTAAAGAACACCCTTATTGGGAGTGACAACACTCTCAACCTTAAACCGGCCGTCTCTTATACCTCCATGGAAGAGACGCCTGTGACATCTCCATACACCGCCGTCCGTAAGAGAGGCGTATAAATGTACCATTGCAAGCAGCTACAAGGAACTGTTCTCTACATACATCACATACATAATATGACAAGTCTTAAAAGAAACGTTTTAATTTTGACGTGACACTAAAGTGCTTTGTGAGATTATTAACTGTCCTGACTTGCTCAGCTCAATTGGTATTTATGTGTATTTTAGCTTCCTTTTTTCTGCTTTTTTCTATTTTTAGTTTTTTTAATTTTCTTGTTTTTTTAACCATTATATCCACCAAAGATGTTGCTGCAATTACTTTTACTTTCTTTATTTTTGTAGCTGTTCTTACTTTATTTTTTTTTATTTTATCTAAATTGATTTTTTCTATGTTTTGCGGCGTATAACATTTTGTTTCTTGCTGCTGTTGCTATTAGCTTACTGAGCTTTCTATCTATTTTTTTTTCTTTGACCATTGCGTTTGCTTGTTTGTTTTATTTTTTTGTTTCAAGTGTCACTCTAAAGTATTTAATTTTCTTCTTTATGTAGTATTTAATTTTCTACCTGTATCTTATCTGTTGTTCTAGTGCAACGTTGATCGCAATTGTTACGATCTTTAGCAACCTCATTCAAAATAGCTTATTATAAGCTAGGCTTTACAGTTTTTATTTTAGTGTTGAAGGTGTTACGATACTTTCTAGTAAGTCAGTTTAATTTTTTTCTTTTTGATCACTAACATGGTAGCTAGTAGTTTCATATTATTTTTTGTAAATATCGTTTATCTTAAGTCTATTCTTGCGTTGTCCATTGCCGTTATGAAAGCTCACGATTATATACTATCAAAAGCTTTGATATCAATATTGCTTGCTAGTAATATGCATACAAAATTGGGCAGAATGTCTGTTTTGTTAGATATGATACACCAGTGGATCTTTTATTTTAACAATGACCTGATTTTTTTTGTTTCTTACTTTGCTAGTAATTTTGTTTGTGGTTACTTGTATATTATCTGTTATACTTACCGTAATATCATCTATGTTTATTTCTTGCTATTTCACTACCAATTGTTTTTTTAAATTATGCTTTTGTTCTTGTTTCTGTTTGGAGTCAGAAATTCTGTTATTAAAAAAAAAAGTATTTGTAAGCAAACTAATTTGCGGCCACTTCTTGTATTGAATATATTTTATACTAAGATGAGAAACATAAGAAAAATAGATTAGACAACCCAAATAACTACCGATGCATCACCCTGCTAGACACTTCAATGAAGATATTCACAAAACTCTTGGCAAACAATATCGGAATAAATGCAACAATGAGGGAAGAACAACAAGGGTTCAGGAAAAATCGTTCAACAACAGACGCCATCTACATAATTCGTCAAATCGCTGAAAAAGCAATCAAATTCAAAAAACTTGCCTATCTCTGATTTGTCGATCTCAAAAAAGCATTTGACAAAGTGCGCCTTTCCGACGTGTTGAAAGCCCTAGAGGCGGAAAACATCTATCCAACACAGACAATAAGACAAAACTAAGGACTGCGAGCGGGGAAGAAATAGAGATTAAAATCAAGGCAGGTATACGACAAGGCGACAGTCTTAACCCACAACTTTTCAACATGCTAATGAACAAAATAATAGGAAGCCTGGACATAACAACCCACGGATACAAACTAGGCAGGACTGTCATAAAGATCGTGTGCTACGCTGATGATGCCATTATCATTGCAGACTCAGAAAAGGCACTACAACGGCTGCTAAACACATTCAAAACAGCATGCGATAGAGTCAGTATAAAAATTGCTACAAAAAAAAAAACAAAAACCTAGTCATTTCAAAATCACTAATTAGGTGCAAAGTGGTAATACAAGATGAAATTATCGAACAAATGTCCGCATTTAAATATTTTGGGGTAAAGATTAATTCGTACGAAGATCTCAAAGACAGCGTTATGAAACAGGCCAACAAGGCGGTAAGAATATCAGGCGCCATGTGCAATCCGATATGGAAGATTAAACACATATCAGTAAAGAGTAAATCCAGGATATACAAATCATGTGTCAGACCAATACTTACCTATGCAGCAGAAACAAGACCTGACACCGCAGAGACAAAGAGGCGGTTGAGAACTATAAAAATAAAAACTCTACAAACGATAATTGGTCACACATTGATGGACCGCAAACCCAACAAAGAAATTAGAGGCGAATGTAACACACCGAACATTGCAAGGTGGGTACGAAGCAGACGACGTGGGTGGAACGAGCACATCTTTCGAATGGATGACGACTATCTAGCAAAGACTGTAAGAGGTGGCAAAACAAACACCAAAAGACTTTTCGGCAGACCACCAAAGAGATGAAGGAACAGCTGGACATTGATATCTTAGGAACAGCAAAACCAAGATTGACAAAGCGTCACCACAAGCCAAACGGCTTTGGATGAAAAAAAGAAAAAGAAGAAGAAGCTTAAATACTCATAGATTATTAATCACGTATTGGTTATTAATTATTAATTAAAGTATAGGAGTTATTAATTATTTAAGTCTTAACTTTGTTAATCATTATTTAGAGTAATAAATAAATACAGTAAGAGCAAAAATGATTGACCGGTCCGCTCTTATTGAACAAGGTATGTGCTGCCTTGTTTATACGGTTAATTAAATATTTTTTTTACATTTGAAAACATAAGTGATGTTAGCTACACTATAGTAGTGTACACCATTGTGCGTATATGGCAAAATTTTAATAAAACTGTTTGATGAGAGCGGACAGGTCAGTCATTTTTAATCTCACTGTATATTAAGTCAAGGTATATAAAACGACAAATATTAGAAAGTTTTTAGATAGTACATTTGTTTGGTTTGAGATAATTTATAATGTAAAAAAACAGAAACAAAAAAAAATGTATTTGTCCGCCAAGCCAAAGTTTTCTACGCATTTCTTGTCTTGTTTGCGTTTAAATTTTCAACACAAATTTCTTAGTAAGTTTTTTTATGTTTTTAGCACTATTCATGTTTTTATATAACTGTTGGAATACTTCATTGTCAGTGCTGATTGGTTTATTATTTGAATATTGTACTTGGCTATTTAATTGTAATACTAGATATATAACTGAGACTGTTATTTTACTGCTAAACGTTTTATTTTGCATATTACAATAGACGCTACGCCGCCGTTACTGTCATTTGTTTTTAAGTTGTTATAGTATAAGATTTGTCTCAATTTTAACGTAGTTTTTTTTAGATAATTTTCTGTTTAAACCTTAAAAAAAATTGGTTTAAAGTTTAAATTTAAAGAATCAATTATTTTAAATATTAATATAATTATAATAATAATAAATAATATATTTTCAAAAACATTAAATAAAACAGAGATTTCTTAATAGCTTTTTATTAAAGATATAGTGGAAAATAACTACTAAGCTGCACATAAACGTTATAAATTTTCAGAACTAATATCGGAACATTAACTTTTAAAAAATATATGTAAAATGCTTACTATTTTCATTAAACGGTAATTTATTTATTAACTGTAGGTGCCATTTAAATAACGGGTTGTTAAAACTAGAGATTAAATTTATTTAAGTTTACAGAGCTTTTTTTTTTTAAACTTAATTAAAGTGTTTTTCAATGTTGGTTTATGATGTTGTAGATATTGATTATATTGATTATCTGTTGACATTTTATTTTTATTTTTTTTGCTAGTTTTATTAGAAAAAATATGGAATGTTTTTTTTAATTATTATTTTAATAAAATTTGTTATGCAAACTTTACTTTATCTAAAGTGGTTTCGATATAAATAAGATATTAAAAAAATTTGACTGTTATATACCTATTCAATTTTGCTTCAAACTGCGATTTAACTCGTTTGGAATGTGCATTATAATTACGAACGAAACGTGCAATCATAGTGCATTATTAAAACGGCACCATCCGGACGTTTGGCAGAATTTATGATTATTAGAACGAAATGTCGGAATAAACCAACAGTAATCGTTTACGGACCGCAGCAAAACACATTTCGTTTTAAACCAGGCACAATATTTACTCTTTTAATGCCACATGAATATTTTTTCATGGGATTTTGTTATATAATTTTAAATTTATTGCGAATTAAATAAATGGTCAATGATGCGTAGCATTATTGGTCATGGATTTTGCATTAATTGCTTATTGGTGCAACGGTCATATCAGTTTAGCAAATAATTATTATTTTATTTTGAGTTGAATTGATTTTTATTAAATATTGAGATAAAACTGTTCATTATGAATTCATTTTATATTTGGTGGATGCGCCGGGCTTTTAATATTTAATTACAAAATTTTGACAGGCAAATAAATACACTATTAATATTTTATCTCAGATTCTATCTGAAAATTTGAAAGTTTTAATATAAAAACTCTTAAAAAATTAATCAAAAATAAAGTAATATACTGTCTTTAAAGTGAGCAATATTTTCTGTGTTTGTGTGTGTGTGTGTGTTATATCTGTTTTTATTTTTGAGGTACAAATCGTTAAAGTTTTAAAATTTGATTAATAATGTTTTGTTATGAAAAACGCACAAAATTCTTAATATTGTTATTGATTTAATTTTCTGCTATCGAAATTATATTGGAAATGATTTATACAACTGTATAAGTGAATTACAGATATTTATTTTTGATTTTATGTTACTAGTATAAATAATAAACAACAGACTGATTTTTTTAAAAGACCAGATGTAACTTCAAAAAAAATTTAATTTTGTTAAGTTAAAAATCTATTCTACAAATGTGATTTGATAAACTGATATGTATGATAGTATCAAGTTTTATATAATACAAAATAGCCAACAGCAACGATGATTGGTCCCACAACACTGCTTTGGGGAACACAGGTTTTAATATTCCTGACACTCAATGACTTATCCTCTTTTAGCCGTTGTTCTGCTCGCTGGCATTTAATTTTATTTAATTTTATTTAAATTTGAATTTTTTTTTTGATATTTTATTATTATCAAATTTTTATTCCATCATTTTCCTTTGCATTGAAAAGGAGAGCAAATTGAATAGAAAGAAGAATCGCACTCCTTTTTCGGGAAAATGGGGTACGCGCGACAAAAGTTCGTTGAGAGACACTGACGCAAGAAGAACAAAATCAAAAGAATTGTCTGATACTAAATACCAACTGTTTGTGCGTTATGTTTTGTGCTTTATGTCTGAAGTGCAACAAAAAACATTATTTCGGTCTTCAAGTTGAAGATCAAGAACGGAATGTCTCTGTGCTACGGCAAACATCATTACGGCCTTCAAATTGTCAACTAGGAACGAGGTAACGTACCACGACATGTGCTTCACTAACTAATTAAATAATACTTGCTATAATATAAAAATTAATCACAAAAGCATCCTTAAGACTTTCAGCGTCATTTTGGTCCTTCAAATTAGATTTTAGAATTCTAAATCTTATATTAATAAAATAATTAATTTTCATAAATTAAAATTAAAAAAAAAAAATTATCGGCTATATGGCTTTAAATTCATTGCGCGCAACAGTTCCATCCGCTGATAAAATTAATTAAATACGCATAATTGAGTTATTTTGTTGACGTACATGTGCAGAATCATACTATTTATTCAATTGCAAATTAAAGTTTTAATAACGCGCGCCAAATTTTGCTCATCTCGCTCAGCCTACACTCGTCTTTTTCGCGGAAAGATTTAAAAGCGCGCTCGCTCGCATGTTGTTTACATTCGTGTATGCAAAAAATACCTTTTTTTAAAAACTTTTTTTAACGCTTTTTTTTACCTAAAACAACCTTGTTACATATAATATCTATTATCTTTTTATCTACAAGAAATCCTCGAGATCGGGAAGAGTGTTTATCAAGATTTCCAAGAGTCTCATAATATAATCATATCTTTAATCGAAGATGAAGATTTTCCAGAACAAGACAAAATACGTGCTGAAATTTATAATCTTTATTATACAATCAAAGCATTATTATTAAAATTACCGACAATTCAAATACTCAAGTTTACTGGTGATTTTAAAGAGTGCCCGGCATTTATTGATTTATACAATTTCATAGTACAGAATAACAAATCTATTTCCAAATTAAAAAAATTTCATTATTTAATAACATCAGTCAACGGTAATGACTCTGAAAAAAAAGTATGAACATAAAAGATTGCTGGCTACGGCCTACTACAATGAATTACAAAATGCCGCCGTTCTGCAACGTACAAACGCAAAAGACTTAAGATTTCTTTTAGACATTTTTAATGATAATGTAGAGTAGCTTAAAGCTTTAGGTTTTTCTACAAATGCGTGAAATTTCTTACTATTTAATATGCTTTTTTCAAAAATTAGATACAAAAACTTGTACGGACTTTGAGTTAGAACATAGTGAAATTAAAATGTCAAATTTTCTACAATTAACAACGGTCTTAGAAAATCATACCAAAGCTCTCGACTCTATTCAATTAATGATATTTTCAAAACCAACAGTTGTGTCATCTATCTTGCAATCTTATAAACGTCCTAATCAAACTTCCAATTTCTTAAATACTAATAGCAACAATACATCACAAAGCAATTATACATTAAAATGCCGTTTATGTAACCCTCCACATGCACTTTACAAATGCTTTCAATTTTGATTCAAATCAATAGATGAGAGAATCCAAATTGCTAGTAACTACAAATTTTGTAAAAATTGTCTAAGTTCAATGCACAATAGATTGCATTGTAGATCATTGGCAAGATGTCAAGTCATTTAAATCAAAATGATTTTTACTTGCAATCGTCTAACCAATCAGTTGATTACTACAACAAAATCCGGAAATAATCCTAGTACTGCGCAAACTCAGTCATTAAGTGATTATGACTACCTTTAACAATCATGGTACTGTGCTTTTGTTGACAGCTACTGTGCATGTCAAGGACATTTGAAGCAATTACCAAACAGCTCGTTTACTAATAGATATTGGTAGTATGGTTAATTTTATTTCTGAACCGTGTCTTAACAGATTAAGTTTAAAACGCAACGCCTCTTTTTTAATCATACAAAATTTCAATGACATGTTAACGCACTGTAATAACGGAGTTACACTCTGTAAGATAAAACCAACGCATATGCAGTTACCAATTTTTATTCTCATATCCAAAATTTAAAGTTTTTGGGTGTAACACGCCTTTGCCAATTGACATTTTGATTGGGGCCAAATTAGCACCATCTGTACTTAAGAGCAATAAAATCTTTAGTAAATTTGAAGAACCAGTTGCAATAGAAATTATTTTGGATGGGTATTTTAAGGTAAGAATACATTTTTCAGTAACTATAATATGAATACTACCTTGCTTAGTTGCCACGCATTTATAACTCTTTTTTAGATCAAACTCTACAAAAGTTCTAAAAGTTTGAACAAATCAAACCATCTAGTTTGCATCTTAGTCCTGAAGAGTTACAGTGTGAAGCAATTTTTAAAGAAACTTTACAACGCGATGAATCGGGGAGGTTTACAGTCTCTCTACTTTTTAGGCAAGTTTCACCTTTCTTTAGCTAAGCCCAACAAAGGATTCTTGTACTAAAAAACAAATTGCTTAAAAATTCTGATCTCTATGCAACATATTTTAATTTCATGAAAGACTAATTAAACAGTAGTCATATGTCATTGTCATATGACAACGCTTATTATATTTGTCACCATTCTGTTCATCGCCCAGATACCACTTCTACAAAGTTACGCTCTGTCTTTGATGCATCCACTAAAGCTTTTTTGGGAATTTCTTTAAACAATACCTTTCTTGTAAGTCCTACAGCTACAAAAGGACATTTTCTTGATTCTACTTAATTTCTAATGCTTTTCTACTGCCTTTATTTGAAATATAAAACAAATGTTTAGACAAATAAACTTTGTTAAAGACCATAGAGATTAACAACGCATTCTATACCGTCTAAATACCGTCACATACAGACTTACTTGTTTGCCATACTTAGCTAATCGCACAATCTTAGAATTAGCTAAGTTGTATAAAAAAGACTATCCAAACCTTAAAATTCTATATATGTAGATGACATAGTTTACGGCTCAAAGAACATTCTTTCTGCAATTGAACTGAAACAAGAATTTTAAAGTTAACGGAATCGGGGACTTTCAAACTCAGAAAATGGGCTAGTAATTGCCTACAGGCTGCTAGTCATTTTTTAGAATCAAGACATTGTAAATTTTGATAAAAAAAATCTTATTCTATTAAAGTTTTAGGTTTACGCTGGAATCCTTCAACAAATGCTTTTTTATTCGCATTTATTACGTAACAACGCTGTTACAAAAAACATATATTATTAAAAATTTCTTGCATTTACGACCCTTTAGGTTTCTTGTTGTCTTGCGTCATGTTTGTCAAAATAATGATGCAACAATTATGGATTACTAAACTTTGTTTCGACAATGCTCCTTTAGAGTCCATTATGCACATGTGGCTGCAGTTCAAATTTGAATTGTCACTTCTTTCCAAAATAATAATACCCAGACAGTTGCATTGAATTGATGAGATAAAGACATTTCTTATATGCAGCAAATCACGCGTAGCCCTGCTAAGAACTTTATCTATTCCTCGCCTTGAACTCTGCGCCGCAATTCTCCTCGTTGATTTAGTTGTCAGTATAAAACAAACGCTTTCACAGTTAATCACAATTAACAAAATCTACGCATGATCCGACAGGCAAATTGTTTAGTTTTGGATCAGTTTGTCGCCTCACACAAAACAAAATTTTGTCGCAAATAGATTGTTTCATATTCAAGAGACTTTACCCAACGTTGGTTTACGTGGCATTTTTCCTTAAAATTAGTAACTCATGCGCTATGGTGGGCAAAATTCAGAGTTGGAACACGCTTTGATTATTCTTGTCAGATATGTTCAAATGAAATATTTTTTTAATTTATTTAAGGCATTTAAGTATAAAAAACCACTCTCTAAAATCTTTAGAAAACTGTCTGTTTTTGTTGATAAAGTAGGTTGTCTTAGGGTGGGTGGTCGTTTAGCAACTCCACCATTTCATACCAAGCAATGCATCCACTTCTTTTGCCTAGCAACCCAATTAATTATAGAATATACCAACTAAGAAAGTTTTTATCTAGGGTATAAAACCTTCTATTATTTATTGTTGCAACGATTCTGGATTTTGCTTCCTCGCACCGTTATTAATTCAAAATGCTTAAAGTTATTTAGACTCAGACTAAAGTCAAAGAAGTTCTTTAATTTTTAGCAACTAAGAAACAAATTTTGTCAGTGCAATAGTCGTTAATTTAAAGTGGTCGTTTAACCTACCAGCGTCTTCTCAATTCATTGATCTAAGCGTGGCTGGAATAAAGTCTGTTAAGACTTACCTTTGCCGACTTATAGGACATCAAACTCTTACATATGAGAAACTCTATACTCTACTAACGCAAATTGAATCTTTATTAAACTCTTGACCCTTGAGCGCAATATTGCATGACTTCACCAATCTGCAAGTCCTTACGCCGGGTCACTTTTTATCACTCAAACTTTTAAACTCTGTAATTTTAGATCCAGATTAATTAATCTAACAAATGAATTTTAATTTTTAAAAACTGTGGCATAAAAAGTACTTTTTTGGAAAAAAAGGTAGCGCGCGACAAAAGTTTGCTGAGAGACAATGACGCGAGAAGAACAAAATTAAAAGGACTGTATGATACTGAATACCTACCGTTTTGTGCCTAATGTCTTAAGTGCAACAAAAAACACCATTTTGGCACTCAAGTTGACAATCATACCGCTACGGCAAACACCATTACGGCTCTCAAATTGTTAACGAGGAACGGAGTAACGTACCACGACATGTGTTTCTCTAACTAATTAATTAATACCTCCTTAATAAAAATTAATCACAAACGCATACCAACCTGCAGCGTCAGCCGTTGACACGTTGAACTTTTTATCTGACAGATAAAAGATAAATTAAATACATTTATTTGGCATGTTCATGTGCATCAGCTCAGGTGTTAGATCAAACGTTTGTTTATTTTCTAAAAGTGACATGTATCTTCTTTTATTAAAACTTTGATTTATGTATTTATTGAGCCCAAAAATTTGCTAGGCGGTACTGTCTTTTTGCCAAAAACCAAACTGTTTTTCTATCATTATCCCGATAGCACAGATAAAATCAAAAAAATTGTGAGTAAAAAGTTGTTTAAAACAGCTAAACTTTGACTAATTTTTACAGTGTTAAATAACTTTGTACTTACAGCAGCATTGCTAATGTTATTGTCTTCAGGTGCTGTTTTGAAGCGCCAAACACCTGACATCTTTTTTGCAGTTTGTTTAAAGTTATTAATATGTGATTGTCACAACAAATAAACGGTGTTTACAGGTACATCCGCAAAAAATTGGATGCGTTCCCGTAAAACGATTTGTGCATCAGCGCAGTTTTAAACTGGCATTTTATCAAATCTGCAAGCAGTTTTGATTTACGTTGTGCATCAAAATTATGCTTTTGTTGCAATGCGCAATTTCTTGGGCAAAACCGTTCAGAGTTATTTTTGTGAGATCTGCCAATTTGATCTCTATTCTCTTAAGAATATTAGAACTGTATAAGATGTTCCGCAATGTGAGTAACATTGGGTTATGACCAGATCTAACTCAGGTAAAGACAATAAGTTATAACAACTGGTGGATTAAGCATTGCCACATCTCACAAGTTGCTTTTATGGTTTTGCCGCATTGCATTTTTTTTAACGGGTTAATAGTAGTTTTTTGGGCTTCCAAAAAAGCCTGTTTTAGTGTTGCTGCGTTGCTTTTTGCTAAAACTGTTAAAAGTTTTCCAAAAACCAGTACTACTTTTGTTGTCAAAGAATCCGTCTGCTTTCTAAAGAAATCAGTTTAGCAATAGCCAAAACATTTGAAGTTGTTTTTAAACCCGCTACTAACTTTTGCTTTTGATACTTTAACTGTCTAGGTAATTTTTTGTTCAGCTATGACCAATTCAGTTTAAATAACAATGGACGTTTTCATGGTAGTTTATTGGATTTCTAAATAAATTTTTTTACCGTTGGAGCTAAGCAAAATACTGCAAAAAAGAGCAAGACGGATTTTTTTTTAGTACTGTGCGTATTTTTAATGGTTTTTTAAATTTTTGGAAAAGACTTACTTGCCCTCACTTTAAATTTATTCTGAGCTTTACTTGCGACAATCATTTTCGCAAAAAATGGTTTTGCGAAGATCGCTGAACGTTTTTCTACATACAGCATTTGTTGAAACTACACTTAGAGGCTGCTTTTGCAGTTGACAACGCCATGCGTTTGGCTTTTGTCTGCACGTTATGTTTGGATTACCCTCTAAGGTTTTTGCTTGCGTTTGACGAGTGGACTAATTTTGCTTTGCACGTTTACGCTTATTGATGGCAACCAAAACATTCTACGGGTCAGAACGCTTGCAAAAATACTCTAAAAATAGTGGTGCTAGCTTGCCCATTGGCTATAGCAGCAAGACATGCTTAAAGCTTACTTCAATCTTTTTTTGTTTTTTGACTTGTTGTTGCAGATTTTGTTTTAAGAAGTAATCTTTAAATAATTTCTCTTGTTCTTCTTAAAAAAAAAACAATTAATTGCGCGATTTTTTAACTTGACACAATCTTTAACAAGCGCATAATCTTTAAAGTATTGCAGTTTTGCACGTATAACGGAGTTACATGTAAATTTTTAGATTATAATATCTTAATATTTTAGGCACTTAAATAGTTAGTTCTTAATGCGTTCTTTAAATTGTTATTTTATAAAAGTAATAGGTTAATTTGAATTGAATTTTGAGTTGCTGCTATATAGTAACTAAAAAATCTTTTAAACATAGCCGTTCTGTGTGCTGAAATATTTAATGCTGTTTTTCTTTTTATATTAATAAAGTGCACATCTCTTCTGTATATTATTTTGTTGTGTAGATATGGCGGTACTTACTTTCAGTTTAATTATTTTGTGATATAAACAACATGCGTGCCTCTTTTTTCTATTTATCATGTTCAACCACTGTGCGTTTATTAATGTGTGACTTATATGGCTACGTCTACGCACTCCATAGATAAACCGCAAACATGAACTTGTTGAATTTTTCGTACACTATGACTGTCTAAACAAGGTTCGTAAACGTAGTCACAGTAATTAAAGATTGACAATATCAGTGAGTTACACAGCAACTGCTTAATTTGAATTAATAAGTAATATCTATGGCCATATAATGCTTTTAATTTTCTATATGACTTGCCTACTAATAAATTTATGTGTTTTTAGAATCTAAAATCCTTGTCAATTATCAATTCCAAAACATTTGATTTATCTACTAAAACTAATTCAATCTCATTTAACTTAATTTTTAGTTGTTCACTTAAGTGTTGGCGTTTAGACGTATGCGCAAATAACATTACCACTGACTTTTTAGGATTGAGCTTTAAATTGTGGTGTTTTGACAAAACTACTAAATTTTCCAACTCCTTGTTTATTATGTTATTTATTGTTTTGATCTGACTATTTGGATTGAATGAATAATACAATTGTGTGTCGTCTGCGTAATAATGGTATTGTAATTGTTCAAAAGCTAAATTTAATTTAAAAGTGTAAAGAAAATATAACATTGGCCCTAAAACACCACCTTGTGGTATCCCCATTTACATTATTAGTATTATATATATATATATTATATTAGTAGTTATTAAAAAAACAAAGTGCATTGATACTAAAATCAATATGTTTAAAAATGGCAATCAAACTATCATGATCAACCATGTCGAATGTTTTTGAATAGTCAAATAAAATTAATGCAGTACTTTTTCCTTTATCTGTTGATGAAATTATATTGTCCGATACTTTATAAGTAAGGCTGTTGCACAACTATAATCTGAAACCTGATTGCAATGGTGGTATTCCTTTAATTGACGTTCAACTATTTTTTCAATTATTTTTTACAGTGTTGGCAGGATTGTAATTGGCCTCAGTTCAGAGTAATTGTGTAGTACATTTATGTGTGAATTGTAGTGGTAAGCATCCTGTTTATTCCCGAGATTGTCCAAAAATGAAAGAAGAACAAAGATAGCCAAGATCAGAGTAACAGACAAACTTTCTTATTTCGTTGCTCAAAAAAGAGCAATTACGGCTAACTTTTCTAAATTGTTTGCTGCAGTTGTTGAAACGCACATTGTTCAACAATCATCAATTATAAAATTTATTGATATTGCAAAAATTTCTTCAAATAAAGACAATGACTCTAATGTGAAAGGTAAAAAACCGGTTGCGGGCCCATCAGGTTCAAAACCAATTTTGACTACGGTCCAATCTGAACCAAAGTCACAACAAGTAGAATTTTAAGCAAAACCACTCAAGATGAATGCTTATTTAAAGCCTAAACCGTCTAAGGTATTGGATTGTATTGGGCCAAAATCAACTAAAGTGGCAACTTCCAAGTCAAAGTCTAAACAGGCTAAGGCTCAGTCTAAGTCAAAGCCTGCAAAGACGGCAGCAAAATTTAGGCTACCGCCACCTGAGGTGCAGATTTTTAGCAATCCTGCGCCCACAGACCTCAATATTGACGTGTTGTTAGAGTCGATGGGTGTAAAAGTTTTTTATGCGCCACTTAATCTGATAAATGAAATTATGTTAGTTAGTGAGAATTCTATTTCCCCAGATGATAATTCAGAAATTTAACAAAAAATCGCTAATAAACAAAAAATTAAAATTACGTTTGCAACGTAACTTTAAAAATGGTTTCAACCATTATACAATGGAATTGCAACGGATATAAATTCTACTACAAATTCTTTAAAATAGTATATGCCAAAAATTCACCTATCTGCGTTTCCAAATTTTAAAGTAGAAAGTTCTGTTAATCTTTGTGATTAAACTATTTATAGAAAAGATTGTGCAAATGTTAATTGTGCTTAAGGTGAAACGGCTTTATTGGTTTGTAATACGGTTTTCAGTAAAGAACTTTGTGTCAACACTACATTAAAAGCAGTAGCCGTTCAACTACATCTTCTTTTTTCACTGACCATTTGCTCAATTTATATTCATCAATTACTTGAACAACTTTTGTCCCTATTCCTACTAATAGGTAATTTTAATGCTTATAACACTATGTGGGGCTTAAGTCAAACTAATGTGCAAAGTCGTAACTTGGCCAATCTTTTTTCAGAAACAAATTTAATTATCTTAAATAAAAGTAAAAATACCTACTTTTCTGTGGCTAATAGATTATTCTTGGCTATTGACCTTACCATTTGTTCTCTAAATATTGCAGCATTGCTGGATTGAGAAGTTTTGAAATATCTTAATGATAGTGACCACTTTCCATTATTTATTTGCGTGCTTTATTATAAAATTATTAAAAACCGTCATCAAAATTAAAGAATAAAAGATGCCGATTAGAGTATGTTTGTTTAAGTGTTTGGTTACAATGACAGTATCTAAGCCACTATTGACAAAGATATTGAAACTTATACCAATTCCATCATACAGGCTGCACATGCTAATATTTTGTTATCTTTCGGAAAACCTCGCAGAGAGCCCGTTCCTTGATGGGATTTTGAATATGAGTAAGCTAAACTGAAAAAACGCAGTTCTTTTTGTAGTTTTAACCACTTTCTAACCGAAGAGAACTTTATTTGCAGTACAAAGCTGTTGCTTGAAAAACATGCAGAAAAGCTAAAAGAGAACCATGGTCAGAATATGTTATATCTATTAATTTCAGAACTTGCGCCGGAAAGTGTGGGAAAAAGTCAAAAAAATTTCTGGCCAAACCGCATCATTACCTATTAGTGGGTTATTGATGGATGATCAAAATATTACCAATCCCCTCAACATCTTAAATATTCTGGCCGATGATTATTTTGACGCTTCTTACAAAAATAATTACAATGAAAACTTTCGAGATATTAAAACTAACATAAAGAAAAACGTTCTGCTGTTTGTCTTTGATAAAAATGAATTACATAACGTACCGTTTAGTGCTTGGGAATTTGGCTTGGCATTATTTAAAGCACACAATACTGCTCCAGGTGTCGATTTAATACACAATGCTATGCTTAAACATTTAAGTTGTTTTGCCAAACTTCAATTGTTGGCGCTCTATAACCAGATATGGTCAGCAGGGTATTGCTATAAGTTGTGGAAACTTGCTATCATAGTACCAGTACTTAAACCTGGTTAGGATAAAAAGTTTTCGACTAACTATAGACTTATCTCTTTAACTAGCTGCTTATGTATGTTACTAGATAAAATAATCAATAAGCATCTTATATAGTTATTAGATTTAAAAGATTTAATTGCTAACATACAACGTGGTTCAACGCGTCATCGTTCTACGACTGATCATCTTGTTTGATTGAATACAACAATTAAAAATGCTTTAGTACAGAATCAACATCTTGTTGCTGTATTTTTTAACATTGCAAAAGCATATGACATAACGAGTTTTTTAACTTCCCGTTCATTTAAGGTAGATGTAGGTGACAGCATCTCGGGCATACGTCAGCAATAGAATGATATTCCTCAAAGGTTCATTTTAAGCGTGACACTATTTATAATAGCAACTAACGGCATAAGTCAGTTCATCAAGCATCCAGTAAGCGGATGTATGTATGTTGATAACGTAGCTATCTATTGTGCCTTGAGAAATATGCCAACATTGGAACGTCAACTTTAGTTAACAATCAACCATATTTTGAACTGAGCTAATAACAACCATTTACTTTTTCTACTAGTAAAACATTGCTTATCTATTTTTGTAAAAGACTAACCCCACAGGGTGACCTTTTATTATATTTTGGGGAGAACCTATTCCAGTACAAGAATGTGTTCAATTTCTTGGTGTCACATTTGATCGTGCGTTGATTTGACGTCTCCATTTAATAAATCGGAAATCAAAATGTGTTTCGGCACTAAACTTACTCAAGTCGTTGAGTAAAAAGTCATGTGGAGCAAATTAGAAAACAATGCTACTTCTGCATTCACTTAACGTATTGTTGATCCTGTGCACCATACAGGAATTTGTTTAGCACGGGCGCATTCCGCACTAGCCCTATTGCTAGTTTTCTGTGTAAGGCAGATGAACTATGCTTGCATTCGACGTTTTCTGTCGTGTACAATAATGGTTTCAACAATCTATACAACATCAGGATACGGTCACAAAAACCGGTTGCCGTTAGAAATTACATTCTACTTCAGGAATTGAATTTTCATTTTTTTGATGTATACCAACTGTTTTACTGTTGCGATCTTTTTTGGACTTTTTAACGTCCAAGGTTAAATACTGCATTATCGAGAATGAACAAAGCTTCAACTTTACCAGTCGAATATCAAACTAAATTTGCAAAAATTCAAGCAAGGTACGTAAATGCCACTTGGATTTATACAGATGGCTCAAAAAGTAACAACGGTGGTTGTTGTGCTTTTTTGGTAGATGAGCTGCAGTTTACATTTAGCTTGCTAAGTGTTAGCAGCGTTTATACTGCAGAACTCATTATTGTGACGTGTCAAATAGTGTATATCGTATGTGTAAATTTATTGCTATGGCTAATTACATTAACTGAATTATTGTATATAATTAATGGTGATGTGTTATTAAGTATTTTTGTTACGTGTTAAACTAATAGGCAAGTACATAACTAACAAGTTTAACGAGAATTTTAATTAAACACATTTTTTTTTTATTATAACCTAAAAGCTGTTTATCGATCACTGTGCAATTGTGTTTTATTATAAACAAATAGTAAAATTTGAAATATTATACTAAACTAATCCGAAATTTGCATAACCTACGTAGCCGAGTGCTAAAGTGTCCGCTTAGTAATTCAGTCTTGGGTTTCTGTCGCGACTCGAATCTACCTGGCGCAGATATTTTTAAGCATTTTATTGTATTAATATTAATATTGTAACACTAACATTTCCTTTCCGTGGTCTTCCGCACCTTGTCAATAATTAGTCACCACAATTGGCCCTGTGGTGTGAAGAGCGTGTCCCCGTTCATATTTGTTTTATATTTAATTTGAAAGCTTAATTATTTTGTTTGTTTATTTATTAGTTATTCTAATTTAACATGGCAATTTATTGCAATTATTGTAAAGAATTAATCCACCCTAACGCCGTAGTTTCTTCATTTAAGTGTACCAGTTGTAGTTTATGGGCACATGCTGCTTGCATCTCATCGGATAAGGATATACTTCAAAAATATTTAGAAAAGAAGCAAGAATTTTTATGCAAGTTATGTATACCCAATCAAGATTATTGCACTACTTTGGCAATGGAGGCGTTGTTTAAAAATTATTTTATGTCTTTTCAAGACAAAGTAATGGATAATTTTAATGGCAAGTAATAAATTTGATGCAATCAATTCTAGAGTAAGCAAGTTAGAAAAGGAAAATGAAAAATTAAAATCTGAGCTTAATCAAATTAAGAAAAGTAACCTTGGCAATCAAGAAAATATTATTAAAGAAATGAAAGATCGTAGAGTGAGAAGTAAAAACCTAATGTTATTTAACGTAAATGAATCAACATTGCCAAATGTAATGGATAGAATTGAAAAGGACATGTTAGAGATTACGAATATTTTACTTCCCATCGCCTATATTCCTAAACCAGTGAAAGTGATTAGATTAGGTCAAGCATCTAACAAACCGCGAAGCTATATTTGAGAACTCCGATGTCATTACAATATTAAAAAACAAAAACAAAATTAAAAAAAAGACCATTACAGTCAAACAGGATCAGACAATATCTCAGCAACTCCTGTTTAAAACAGTGCAAAACAAGTTTGAGAAACGCAAAAATCAAGGAGAAAAAAACATTTTTATTAAGTTCAAAAACAACCGTCAAGTTATAATGTCTGGGAAACCAATTTTGTCAAAAAACTTAAAGAAATAAAAATATATTATCATAACGCCGGGGAAATTAAAACTAAGTTAAGAAATTTTCATGTTAATTTAGCCATTAATAATTATGATATAATTGTTATAATTAAAACATGGCTTTTGGAAGATATAACCAATGAAGAATTAAACTTGAAAAATTATTCTATATTTAGAACAGACAGATCTACTTGGTCAAGTGTCAAGTCAGGAGGGAGAGATGTATTAATTGCAGTACATAACAGAATACATGCTAAAATTATTCAGGATGTACACCCAGGCGTAGAACAATTGTTTGTATCTCCAAATCTAAAACTTTTTTATTAGTGGTTTATATATTCCTTCTGGATCTGATAATTCAAAATATTTAATTTATTGTGAAACTATTGAAATAATTACTGAACGCTCGGTATTTATTTTGCGGAGATTATAACTTATCAGATGCTGTATGGGTAAACGATGAAATGGGAGTAAATTTGGCTACAGCGGCGAGCCACAAAGCACAAATATTAGGTGAGTGTTTTGAAATTTTGAATTTTTAACAAATTAATACTATGCCAAATTTTTGCGGTACCATTATGGATTTGGTTTTTACTCGAGACAAATTTATCTCAAGCTCCAGAGGTTGCAATGTTTCTGAACAGCGTACACTACGACGCTTATCAGATAATAGTAAAAAAGTGCAATAAAGAAGAAGTGATGGAATTTATAGATGTCAGCCCAGATTTTAAAAACGCTAATTATCAAGAAATACATAATTTCCTAGCTGCAACAAACTGGGATGTATTATTTAATGTAGATAATCCCATCTGTGATATAAACAATACATTCTAACAATTTTATGATGTCATATATAAAGCTGTTCAACTTTTTGTTCCTGTGAAGTGTTTTGAACGTAGTACTTATCCAAAATAGTTTAATGGGGAGTTGATTAATCTTATTAAAGATAAGAAAATAGCGCATGTTCTTTATAAAGTTTCTAGTCAACAAGCGGATTATTATCGATTTTGTGTTTTAAGGGCCAAATGTAAAACTCTTAGAAAAAAGCTTTAAATGGAATATACTCGCAATGCTAGTCAGAAGATATGTTCAAATTCAAAATTCTTTTGAACGTACATCAACGAGAAGAGAAAGACGGATGGATTTCCTAAAACTATGAAACTTTGTGATAAAATCTGTGATAATGAACAAGGTTGTGTGGACTTGTTTGCTAACTTTTTTTCAACAGTGTACGTTAATAATGTTTGTTGTGTTCCTTTATATGATAATAATTGTAATGAAAGCTTTTCAAAATTTGTGATAAACCCGAGTGATATTTTTAATGGTATTTTAAAACTTAAAGAATCTGTGATAATTGGGCAAGACGGCGTTCTCACTTTATTTTAAAAAAATTGTGTATGTACATTAATTCAACGTTTATACAAGTTGTTTATGTTATCTATTAATAATAACAAGTTTCCAGATTATTGGAAGAGAAGTTACATTACCCTTATTTTTAAATCTGGCAACAGAAGTGATGTCAGTAACTACAGAGGAGTTTGCAACCAATCGGCTATTCCTAAATTATTAGATTCCTTAATTGCGGATCAACTTAAATGGTTATGTAAAAATGTTATTACTGATAATCAACATGGTATTATAAAAGGACGGTCAACAGCTACAAATCTCATAATTTACCAATCTAAAATTATTAAAGCATTTGAAAATAAAACGCAAGTAGATGCTATTTATACCGACTTTGCAAAAGCTTTCAATCGCGTTTGGTACGAGCCACTGATTGCAAAACTTTTGGCGATGGGTTTTAACCCAAAAATAGTAGCTTGGTTGCTTAGCTTTTTCACTGGTCGATCGCAATGTGTTAAAATCAATAACCACATTTCAAGGGTTGTTAATGTAACTTCTGATGTTCCTCAAGGATCACATTGTGGTCCTATTTTATTTTTGTTATTTATTAATGATTTGAGTGATGTTATTGTTAATTGTTAAACTTTCTTTTGTATGCAAATGATTTAAAGATTTTTTATAATATCAGTTCAGTAAACGATTGTATTTGTGTTCAGCGTGATTTAGATGGTAATAGTATTTGGTGTGAAACAAACAGTTTATATCTAAATCTTGATAAATGCAACTGTATAACATTAGCAGAGTAACAAATACAATACGGAACGTTTACAAAATTAATTTTCAGTCCCATTAAACTCTGTGGACAAATTTTCGGATCTCGGAGTTATTTTTGATTCTAAATTAAACTTCAATAAACATGTTAATTCAATCTGTTCAAAGACAAAAAAATTGATGGAATTTGTAAGCAGAACTTCTTACGAGTTAACAAGCAAAGCATGTTTATTTTTATACAGGGCAGTAATAAGATCTACACTGGAATACTGTGCGGTAATCTGGTCGCCACATCAAAGTGGAAATATAGCGCAGATTAAAAAAATCTAACGTAAATTTGTAAACTTGTTTGCTTATAAAATAGGAATTAGAAAAAAAAAAAACATCAACTATCAATCTGTTGCCAGCACATATAATCTTAAATTGTTAGAAAAACGTAGAGTTATAGCTGATTTAAATTTTATTCAAAAACTGGTAAGCGGCAATATAGATTGTGCAGCATTGGTGAACAAGCTGAATTTTAATTTTGGGCAAAGGCACAACAGGAACACATACATTTTCCGCAGTGACCAACACTCAACTAATTATGCATATCATAATCTCATATCACGGATAATGCAGAAATCAAATATTATTCAAAAGAATTCTAATTTTAATTTATTTCAATTATCTCATAAATGTTTTAAAAGTAATTGTAAAAACATTAACTTAGGACAGTACTTTAATTTTAATTGTTAGTTTAATGTATTATTATGTTTTTAATTATAATTGTTATGTTTTTTACTTATAAATTTATATATCATGTGATATACACTATGTAGTATTATATAATTAATGTTTATATTTTTTTTAATATTTAGTTTTTATTATAAAATATTTACATATTTACAGTTTATATTATTTGTTTTTTTTCTCCCCACTTGCTGCTCTACACCGTTTCCATGTGGATGGCTGCAGAGCTTTGTATTCGGGGCACCATTTTATGTTTCTATTTATCTGCTTCTGTCTTCTTCTATATTAATTGTGCATTTAAAAGCGGTATGCCGTTAAAAAAGTATTATTATTAAGTATTATTATTAAGTATTATTATTATTTGAATTGTATGCTATCTATCAGGGTTTTCTCTATATCCAACTAAGCGCAGGTACAAATTATGCTATATGTACAGACTCGTTGAGTGCATTAAACGCCATATATGATCAATATCCTGATCATTACTTGCTGAAACAAATTCATTCAATTTTGCTTCAGGTGTCTCAGATAAATGTTACTGTTTACTTTGTCTGGGTTTTCAGTCACGTAGGTATCAGTGGCAATAAAAAAAAACTGATGTGCTTGCCAAATTGGCAATAACTAGCGCTGCATATGTTTTATCTAAAGTTTGTGTTAGAATATTTGTAATTTTCTACATCAAAAGCTGTTTTTTAGCAGAGTGGTTTGCTATTCAAGACAACAAGCTGCAATGTACCAAAAGCGTTACTACATCGTAGAGTTCATCAAGCAGTCTGACACGTAGAGAAGAGGTTATCCTTACGCGGCTTTGCATCGGTCAATGTCAATGGACTCACAGGCATTTGTTGACATCTGAGGTGCCCCCAGTTTGTGATAATTGTAACATCTCATTAACTATTCGTCATATTTTACTGGATTGTCGACAGATTTTGGAACAAAGAATTGCGTCTAAATTATTACCCAGTTTGTCGATTGTCTTGGGCAATCAAATCGCTGGTGTCGATCGTTTGCTCAAATTTGTTCGAGACTAGGTATATAGATATGATTATTTATTTATTGTGAATAATGTGTCTAAGACCGTTTACACCATAGACACTGGTGGAATTATCTAGTAGTTTTTTGCTATTGTTTTTAATAGTTTGTGAAAGTTTATTTTATTTTTGTTATTTATTTATTTATTTTTATTTTTTAATATGCCATCATATTATTTTACAGTTATTAATAGTTAGAAAAAAGTATCGGCATTAAGTCCTTTCCGCTGATACTAACTAAAAATGTTTTTTTTTTTGTTTAAACAACTTCTGTTTCTTTATTAATTGCTGCATATATTTTGAAGATTATATTAAAATGTTCTAATTCTTATTTAATCAATAATTTATATGTTACTTATTCTGTAACATGCTAAAATATTGACACATACTAGGAACTAAAACTTTATTACAAACTATATATTTGTTATTTTTGCAATTTGCTATAATTTATGCGTATGGTACACATTTTAACACAAATCTAAGTCTTGCGGCAAATGTGATAAAATGTATTGTATTATTATTCAATATTTCACGCTACTATGATAACATATTATGAAAATTAGCATTGCAAATTTAAACCTAATAACAGAAAAATGTATGTTGTTTTTTTATTCAATTTTGTTTTCATATAGTTAATTACGCTCGTGGTTTGTTTTCCTTTAGGGATTTAAATATACCATTTGAATTTCAAATTAAAGGAATAAATTAATATGGAAATTTTTAATTGGTTTTACAGAAGATGATTGATTAATTAGAGCACAGCTAAAAAATAATGAAATCAATATATTTTCAAAGAAATTTATTAAATGAAATCATATAAAAAGCAATTCTAATTTATTTTCATTTATATTAATTTCAGTGCAGTTGTAGGTACATAATTATGCAGCAGAAATAAATAGAACTTTGTAATATTGTACGTCTTGCAAAAATATTCTAAGTGGTTTTTGCATCTGTAAAATGATATTATGTAGATTGCATAACTGCAGAGAATTTAAAAGTAGACTTTTTATTGCATCTCTTAAAACTTTTAATGTGAAGAAGCTTGCTATTTACATTCTATGCAGTTTTGCTTTTAGAAATAATTTAAAAATAATATTTGTAATCATTATTTAAATTACTAGTTAGATGAAGCTTGTATTTTACATTTTCCGAGTTATAGTATAATGTAACTTAAATTATTAAAAGAATAATTGATCGTGTTTTTTTAATGAATAAATAATTTGTTGATTTGTTTTATACAATAAGTATTAAGTTAATAAGAAAATACAATTTGCATAAAAGTAGCACATTATTGAAATCATCTAGAAATGTGCTTTATTTTAAATGTAGCACAATAAGCGCTTTGAATCGTAAAACAATTGAATCGTTTTACTAATAAAACATTTAATCACAGACTGGAATTTAAAATGCGATGAAGCCAGAAAATAATTACTTTTTATTACTCAATTCATATACAAAATTAAAAGAATAATTAAAAAATGTGAAATCTAAGCAGAATTAACTTGATTACAATACAACTTTACGTTGTAACTAGTTGAACAATTCCCTTGTCGCAAATTTCCATATAACTCATTGTTGAGAAGTGTCTGCAATATCAAAATTACGATTTTACATGAAGGAGTGGAGAATTATTTATGGTCTGTAGCTCTGCACGAGACAATGTAACAAGGTAATACACATGAAATCATAATAATATGTAAAATGGTGCATGCGCTCGGACAAATATATTTATATACAGCAATTCAATTTTACCTTTGAATTAATTCCGATTGATAAATATTATGACAAAATTTGCATTTTATATTTACATAAAAAGATAAATAGCAAAGTTTATTATTAATTCCGTTTTATTAACATTTTATAATATTGATCTTTAATCATAAAATATACCACCTGTATTTAAACTGAAATATTTTTAGTAATATCAGCAGAACCCTTTTTACCATCTAAAATCCAAACAAATTGGAGCAATTTGTATGCAGAGCATAATAAAGATGGCCAGATTAAAAGGAGTAAATAAGGAAAAATGCGACTAATTACACAGACCCGACCGGTTACTTTTTTCCTAAGTTAATATTAATATCGCATTTTGCAGCGTCACTAATTATACTTGACCTTAATTACATGCCCTTTTTTTCTTGAAGAGGATTAAAGTAAATTAAACGATGTTTACCAAATGAAAATGTTTTAGAAACAAACAAACGGGGATGTAATCAGATCGACAACGGTAACTAAATATAAACAAGTCGTTATTGTTTTTGTTTAAAATGAAAATGCAAATGTTTGAAAAGGGGAATTGGAAATTTAAATGGACAACCTGGGGTTATTTACAGACAATGCTTTTCAACAGGTGCAAGATATTGATTTTAATTTTGTATATTTATTTAATAAATATTGAATTAACATTAATACGATAAGAGACTTATTCTTTACATTAACTATATTTAATAAATATAAAATTAAGTAAGCTTAGATTACAAAATAACTACAGCAATTATTTAGTGTAGTATTGCTTGCAAATAACTGTTAGATCTAAACAAAATTGAAAACTTGTTTTTAAACATTTTACGTAGTTTTGCCTTGCGTTATATAAGTAGTTTGGAAACATTTAGAAAACGTTTGCGTGTTAATAGTTTTGTAGTAGAGTTTTAGAATTTGCATATTTGAGGACAGCCGTTTGACTGAAAAACATCACCAATTTCTAGTGATTTTATCATACAAATAACTTATACAAACTATTACACTATTAGACAAATGGACAAATGGTTACTAATTGATTTTCAAATAAAATGTTAATTTATTTTATATTAAAATTTATGCTGATGCAACAACGTCTTTACTTTTTAGAAAACTATACCTATAATTTTCTCAAACATTTTCAGCAGTAGATTTAGTCAAAACAAAAAGTGATAAACACAATTTTTCTGAATTTTAATCACTCAGTTTCAAATAAAATGCACTACCCAGTGAACGTTGTGTTATAATTTTAAAAACTTAGTAAAATAATGCTTTATGTTTTTCAGTAATTGTTGTCGGAAAAATTGACAACTTTTTACTTAGAGATTAAAAAATGTAGACTCTATAAATGTTAATTGTATAGTGCTTTTTAAGCAAAATGAACACCTTACAATGCTTTCTGTACAAAACCATAAAAATTCTTTCATATTTTGGATTTTGGCAAATTATATTTGGTAACAAAATCAATTGAAACCACACTACAGTTACTAAAATATGGTTTGCATGGACTAAAAAAAATAATGTAAACAATACTAAATAATACTTAGAGCAAGTAAATTTCCAAACAATGCCTTGGTCAACACTTATCATTTGGACAACTTGCTACATTATGTTGATCGTGCTCAGAGTGAAACGCCTTATTGGTTTGTGATACAGTTTTTAGCAAAAACTTTATTAGAAGCAGTAGCCGTTTATTTACATTTTTTTTTTACTGACCGTTAGCTCAATCTATATTTTACCAAATATTAATTTGGACATTTGTTCGATTGATCAGTATTTGAACAACCTTAGGGAATAAGGTTGTTCAAATACTGATCAATCAATTCTTGGTAATAAGTGATTTTAATGGTTTTAACATTATTTAGGATTCTAGTCAAGCTTATGTGCAAAGTTGTAATTTAGTTACTTTTTAGTAGTCTTTATATTAGTGATTAGTATATATTAATATTTATTTATGTGATTAGTCGTAAAATTAATAAAAACGTAATTAGAATTCGTTTAATTGGTTGATAATGATGACAGTGTTTAAGCCACTATTGACAAATATGTTAAAACCTATAATAATTTCATTATACTGGCAGTACATGCAAGTATTCTGCCATCGTCTGGGAAACTTTGCAGGTAGCACGTTTTTTAGTTAAATTTTAATTGTGAACTGACGCCGTTTTTTGTAGGTTTAATTACTTTCTAACAGGAGAAAACCTATTCATTTATTTGAAGCTAAAATAAAATTATGCATAAGAATTTGCGTTAAAATGGTGTAAAAAAATAAGAAACATTTCCGGTCAAACCGCATCTGTATCTATTAGCGGGTTGTTATCAAGTGATCAAATTATTACTGAACTTTTTATTATTTTAAATATTTTGTTTATTATTTATTTTGACATTATTATTACTAAGAAAATAAACCTTCTGTCATTTGTCTCTAACAAAGATAAAACGTAGACCGTACCGTTCAGTGTTTATAAATTTAACTTGGCAATATCTAAAAAGCATAATACTGTTCCAGGTGTCAATTTAATACACAATGCTTTGCTTAGACATTTAAGTTTTCTACCCAAACTATTGGTACTCTATAATCGGACATAGTTATGAAAGCAATATTTTGAGTCGTAAAAACTTGATTTCATAGTACCAGTACTTAAATCTAATAAAGGTAATAAGATTCCGACAAACTATACACCAATCTTCTTAACTAGCTAGTTAAGAAGATTGGTGTATAAACAGCTGGTTATGCTAGTTACTAAAAAGAGTAATTAAAAAACGCTTTAATTGTTTATTAGATTCAAAAACTTTAACTGTTAATATACAATATGGTTTAAGGCGTTATTGTTTAACAACCAATCACTGTATTCTTTGAGATTGTAAAAACATATAACATGAAGTAAAAGTATAGCATTGTTTATAAAATGTTTTTTAACTTTTTAAAAAGGTGTGTTTTGATACTAAACTTGCTCAGGTCGTTGAGTACAAAATCAAGAAGATTGGGTAGAAAAAAAAAACTACTTTTTGCGTTTTGGTGCGTTCAAAATTTGCTCCATAATTTATGCTATTGCAGCTCCATTACGTATTGTAGACTCTGTTCACTATACAAACATTTGCTAAGCATCTGGCGCATTTTGCATTAGCCTTATTGTTAGTGTTTTGTGCAAAATTTCTGTTTTTTTTTTGTTTTTTTGTTTTTTTTTTGTTTTGCTTTTTTAGGACGTAGTGAGATGTTGGCCTCAACAAGTGCCACTTGAAAATGATTAGCGCATGGCAATACCTTTTCGGTTTTAGCCTTGCTTATTTCTCTCTATACTTTTCTTTATTGACATTTATATTTCTTTTCTTCCATTTTTGTTTTATTTATCCTAGGTATTTAATTTGTCTTTAAGTATTTTTTTAGATCTTTTATATCTTTATTAACTTCTTCTTCGTCGTATTTTCTTTTTTTCATAAATATTTTGTGTAGCTCTATTAAATGTATCTCTTTTGGTATTTCTAGATTTGCCAGTTTTACTTCTAATAAAATTCTAGAATCTCCGTTTGGAATTAATTGTTTGTGTTCTTTGGTTGCCAGATATATTCTAACCATTTTAAAAGTTGCGTTGTCTGTCAACTTCAAGATGGCGTATTTGCCGTATAGAAATTTCTTAGTCAATTTATTCAGTTTGCATTTCTTGAGCAGTTCTTTTCTTCTTTTCCTTATTTTTGCAATTTTGGTTGATACTAGGTTTTTAGTATATGATTTTTTCTTGTCCGTTCATTTCTTAGTAGGCATAATTGTTTTGGCTTTTTTTGTTTATTTTTGCTTCTATTTAGTTTTTTGCTCTTTTTTTTGTTGTCTTTTGTGGCTTTTGATTTGTGTGTTTCTTTCTATTTTAGTTTATCTAAATCTTAAAGGTTTAAACTTCTTTATTTTTTTTTTCAATACTGTCGTTGCGTAGTGTTCCATTTGTTTTTGTCACTTAAGGATATATTAATGATTGTGGTTTTGTTGATTTTGTTTTCAAATACATTTTCTATTTTTTTCTCTTTTTCTTTTCACGCTTTGTATTCTACTTGCGTATGTTCTGCATTGTCATGCGTGTTTTATTGTCAGAATATACATCTGTCTTCTTTTTCTATTTCATTTATTTATGTAAATACTTACCAAAAGTTGGTAAGTAGTTTTGTTGTATAGTCACACGTTGCAGATTTATTTACTACCCTTTTTTTGTAATTTCTGGTACTAATTTTCTTGTTTATTTTTCCTTTTCTTTTTTTTACTAGCTTTGCTATCTTTGCATCGTATGCTTTCTTGCTCGTCTTTTTGCTTCTTGTTTACTAGTTTTATCAATTACGAGTTTTTTTATGTCTAATTTTTTTAATACCATCAAATCTGAGAGTCCTGTAGGCCTTGCGGATCTTCAACAAGCTTGCTCTTGTAACTTCTATTATTTCTTTTCTGTTTTTTTTTGTCTTCAAGGCGTCTTTTCATGTTTCTGCGGCGTACAATAGTTTACTTTTAGCCGCCGTTGCTATTAGCTTCCTTGCCCATTTTTTTGGTCTTTCCTTGTTTAGCATAAACCTACTAAGCATTCCTTTAATTTTCTTTGTTTCTCTTATAGATAGTCTGTAAAATTGTCGGCATCGGTGTGTCTCCAAAATAAAACTGATTTATACAGTGTTAGTGGCAAAAACAATTTTAAATAAGATATGAAAATAATCGGAAAACCGAAAGAAATGTGATTGTGAAAAAACCACAAAAAAATCAATTAAGATTACGAAGATATTACCGTTTAAAAGTGCTTATAAACTATATCGCTAAAGGCCAACGACCGTGAATTAAAAAAAAACTCTGTTGATACTAAAAGAATTTTTAAATAATTGTGAAATGTGAATTAAAAAAAAAAACAATAACATGGATTGTGGAAAATGTAATCGAGGAATTAGAGTTGAAGCCTCTTGTATTTGCAATGGAATTTGTGGAAAAAAGTTTCATATAAAATATATAAGTATTACAGATTATGATTTGAAACTTATTAATACTAACGTTAATATACTATTTATGTGCAATGTCTGCATTAAATCAATGAAAGAGGTGGGACAGAAACTAGAAGATGTATTAAATGCAATAAATCAAAATAAAAAAATGCTGCAAATTCAAGAGAATCAAATTAAACAAATACACGATAAAATTTGTCAACCTAAATCTATTAATGAATTTGATAACACTTATGCTAAAATACTAAAACAGCAAACAAAAATTATAGTTAAACCAAAAAACAAGCAAGAAACCAACAAAACAAAAGATGAACTTAAATCAAAGTTAGATCCGACTAATTTGAAAATATGTGGCTTAACGGAAAATAAAAGTGGAACAGTTGCAATAGGATGTAGTAATGAAAAAAATAGAAACCAAATTATAAAAATTGTAGAAGAAATATTAGGAGCTAATTATGAAGTGAAGATTAGTGCTAATAAAAAACCTAAACTGAAAATATGCGGATTTACAGAAAATTTAGAGAAAAATTTGTTTGAAACAAAATGAAAATATTGCAGATTGTAATATTGAATGTGTGAATCAAAAACAATGCAATTATTGAAGTTGATGAAAATGGATTTAAGCAGTTACTCAAAGAAACAAAAGTAAATGTTGGGTGGGACAGGTGTATGGTATATGAGAATATACATTTGATAAGAGGTTTCAAATGTCTGGGCTTTAATCACAAGTCGAATGAATGTAGGGGCAAGGATACTTGTTCTAAATGCCATAGCAAACACAAAATTGATAAATGCAAAAATAATGAAGAAATAAATAAATGTATAAATTGTATAAGATAAAATGAAAAATTAAAGCTGAATTTAGACGTGAATCACCACAGTTTTAATAGAGATTGTCCGGTTTACTCAAGACACTTGGAAATTAAAAAAAGAAAATATATCATTCTAGCAAATTAACAAACTGTCAAACGCCACAATCAATACAAGTTGAAAAAAACAACGAAATTCTAGATGTCCACAAGAAAAAATTTAATGAAAACTCTATGTCTTTTTTCACATTAATGTTGGTTTGCTTGGTAATAAACAAATTGATTTACAAAACTATCTTAATAAAAATAACAACATTGATATTGTATCAATTAACGAACACTAGCTGAAGAATGAAGAAATTGATCTAGTAAACATAGATGGCTTCGTTATCGCAAATAGTTTTTTACGTAAATACATTGAACGTGGTGAATTAATGTTGATGGTAAAAGAAGAACTTGAGTTTGAGAAATTGGACGATATCGATATGCTATCAACGGAAATAACATGTGAAGTATGTAGAATAGTTTTAAAGTGTATTAATTCAATTTTTGTGTCTATTTATTGTACGCCCTTGGGTAATTTTAATAATTTTATTATTGTGTTCTATCACATTTTAAACAAACTGGATAAGTACAAGTCAATTTTTATTGGATTTGATTTTAATGTTAATTTTAATGTGTATAGTTTAATGAAACATAAATTCTGTGATACTATCGAAAGCTATAATTTTAAACATACTGTCAACAGTAATACAAGAGTTACTGCAACAACAGCAACCTGCATTGATAATATTTTAATTAATACCATAGCCGTTTATGATGTAAGCACAGTTGAACCTTATTTATCTGATTACTACGGCATTATATTTAGTTTAAATAACATAAAACAGCAGGTTAAAAAATTAAAATTATATAGGTCTTCTGCAAACACAAATCTAAAGAAGTTAAAAAAAAAAAATTCAACAAATAAATTGGTCAATAGTAATGCATAATAAAAAAGCATAAACATCATTCACTTTATTTCATTCGATATTGCTGCAAAACTTTGAAACATATTTTCCATGCCGACTTAGTAATCATGTAACTAAAAATAATAATCTTTGGTACACAAACAAATTAAAAGAACAAAAAAAGTTAATCAACACTATCAGTGATATCAGTAAATATGTTAATTCGGTTGAAGTAAAAACCTTACAAAACAAATTAAAAAAATCTTATAGAATAAATATAGAATGCGCAAAAAAAGTTATAATACTTTAAACATTATTAATTCTATCAACAAACCAAAAGAGATGTGGAGCATAATTAATAAGATTGGAAACCGAAATAAAACAATGAGAATGCCAGATAGTGCAATAACTGCTGATATGTATCAAACTTTTTTTTTAAACATTATTCATTCAGTTACAGGAGATATAAATCAGTCTATAAACTTGCTTGTGCTTGTACAACCTAAACCAAATAGTTTTTTTCTTTTGTTGCCGATATAATTAAATCATTAAGTAATAGTCGATGTGCGGATGCATACTATTTAAATTCGTTATTGATTAAGAGCGCGACTAATGAATTGAGTAAAATTTTAGCTTATTTAATCAATCTATCGTTTGAACAGGGAGTTTACCTTAAAGAATTAAAATTAGTAAAAATTGTGCTTATACTAAAACATGGCAATGTACATGAAGTGTCTAACTTTAGACCAATTTCTATAATACCTGTAATATCTAAAATATGGGAAAGAGCGTTATATATTAGATTGTATAATTACATGGACTAAATTCTGTAACGCTCAATTTGGTTATCGAAAAGGGAGATCTACAATCAAGTCTATCTCTTCACTTATTTGTGATATATATGAAGTATTTGAAAGTGGCAAAACTGTAGATGCAGCATTTATTGATCTGAGCAAAGCATTTGATTGTGTTTCACATAAAATTCTGTTAGAAAAATTTGAGCATTACGGAATAAGTACAACAAATTTTTAAAAAACATAAAACTCTGACTGCTGCTAGACCGGGGAGACAAAGTATTATGGAATCAATAGATCGGTTAGCTGCAGTGAATTTTATAGAAAGACATTTCCTTGCAAATGTTCCACCTACTGGGAGTAGACAAAAGAGGCAAAGCATTTGTCAGTTTTGTTCAAATACTAACAGAGGTAAAAAAAACAAAAGTATGTTACAACTTGGTGTGCTGAATGTAAAGTAGAACTATAGGTAAATGCTACAAAATTTATCACACAAAATTAATCATTCACTAATAAGAGCACGACTGCAGCGTCAGATCAACCTTGTGTCAAGGTGGTATGGCTTGGGAATTGAATTTCCAAAAGTATCTCGGTTGTTTCCGATAAGATGGCTGTGTATATACCGTCTGAGTATTTTTGGCAAGTTCATTGTTGAGAGTCTTTTAATAAGAACATTTTTAGCCTTGCGGTATGGGTATTTTTAACACTCTTGCAAAAAGTTTTTCGTGTATCCGATTATCAATGACAAATAAGTTTTTTTTATTAGAGTAATTTGAAAGTTTTTATAGAATATCTACTCTAATTGTTGTTTTGAGTTTCTTGCTTTATTGAAAAATTTTCTTACGTATATTTATAGTAAATAGTTTTGGTATTTTATTCTATGTATAGTGTTATTTGTCGGTATTTATTTTGGAGTATAATAAAATTCAACATTTTCCAAATTGCCTTAAAATATGTTATTTGAAATAAGTTTTAGTTTTGATTCAGCACAAATATGATTCTGAAGATGGTTCTAATCGTGCTAATGTATATAACTTGTTTTTAGTGTATCAAATTGTGTTGTGTCTTTTGATTAACATATTTATCTTCTTCAAAATAGCTAAAACTCAGAAAACACGTTTCTTATATGTAAAACTAATTTATTATCTATAATTTGTTTTTTTTTTTCAAAATGTAATATTTAGGAATGTCTGAATATGTCACAAAAACATAAAAATATATTTAAATTTTAACTAGTTGAACCACACACACATTGATCTTAAATATTTGTGGCTTAAACTTAGAAGTTTATTCTATGTGTCAAAATTACGGTTAATAATCTGCTATTAAAGATTTGTTAGAATTTCTTGCTAGCCTTGTAATACAAGTAAATATTTGTTTAGATAGCAATATGTTTTGTATTTTGTTTGAACAATGTCCATAGAAATTAATATATATATATATATATATAGAATATGCAAAGATTTGCAACACGTTGGTGTTGTAAAGTATCTCACTCATTAGTCCTGTTTGGGTCAGCAATAATTCAAATAGCTCGTTTTTGATTAGAATTTAGAAGAGATAGTGTAGTTTTTGATGCTCTTCCCCATACTTGAGAACAATATTCAATACAAGAACAAATGTAAATTTTTTATATGCAAAAACTGAACAGTAGTAAAAAACTGTTTGCATCTAAAAAACCTTAGCTTTCTAGATACTTTTGACAAGCTATGTCAACAACATGGTTATTCCAAAAAAAATCATGTGAGATTGTATCCACTAGAAGACAAATAAAATAATATTTAGATATGGATTCGTTGTTTAGTTTAATATTTGGTACTCATGATACATCGGATTTTGATTTTGAAACAATAAAAGGTTAAGTTTTTTTTAAAGATAAAATTGACCATTTTGGAAGTACCCAATTATATATAAATATAATTTGTTATGAAAGGTGGGCCATTTTTTGGTTGAATTTTGAACTACATGTTTCTACCAAGTCTAACAATATTTGCTTTACAATAACTTGAGAAAACTGTGTTTAGATCCCTCCGCAAACAAAAGATGCAATGCTTTACTTTGAAGCAACGTTTTGAAATATCAAAATTTTATTTTAAAAATGGGTCTCATTTGTTTGAAACAGCGCAAAAATTGCGTAAGTTGTTTTGGAAGAAATGAAACGCCATCGATCGAAGAAATACAAAAGTTTGTGATAAAAGTGCGTGTACCAGCGACACAATGCCAGCATCAAGCATACTCATTCGAAGCGTTCTGCTAAAATTGTTGCTCCTGTGGCTTGATAGAGTATGTAAGAACACACAAACATCAACTTGGCACATAAGCCAGTAACTCAATACTTGGCAAACCACTCTGAAGCGGGTTCTTCACAAAGACCTTGGTATGTTTGCTTACAAAGTGCAACTCATTCTAGAGATTAAAATGGCCAATTTTTGTGCCCGTTGAATTGAATGTTGATCCAAATTTTGAACTAAAAAATCCAATTTTTATCTTGGTGAATAAACAAAACTGCCGTATTTGGAAAACAAACAATCTACACGTCATAGTCGAGAAACCAATGCATCCACTTTGAGTTACCATTTGGTGCAGATTTTGGAGTGATAGCAATATTGAGCCATTTTTTTCAAAAACGATGATAGAGCCAACGTTACTGTTACCGGAAATTGTTTGTTTCAACAAGGTGGGGCGACATCCTACACTGCAAATGTCACGATAAATCTTCCGCGCACTAAATTCAACAACCGCGTTATCAGCCGTTTCAGCGATATGAACTGGCCACTTTGCAGCTGCAACTTGACACCGCTAGATTTCATACTTAATCGGAATTTACACTTTATGAAGTAAAATTAAAAAAAAATAAAAAAAATAAAAGCCGTTTGTTTTTATCCCATATTATTTATTAAAACAACAACTTAAAACACCTTTTAGAAGTATAGTTTGATTATTATATTTTTTTACATTCAAAAAACAACTTTTTATAAAAAAAAGTATTGTGATAAATAATAACAGACAACAAGCTTAGAAGAACTAATTTTCTTAGCAAACGTATGTTTTAAATAATATATAAGTGAAATAATATTAAAAGAGAGTGGAGTTAATTATCCTCTTTATTCCCTTTAATTTGCCATTTTTATGTACATAAATCATCACATATAAATAAGAAATAAATGTATTGACATTTGTAAAATTTTTCATTTATTTTTGTTTTGCGTTTAGACATATTTGCAAATATATACAAGTAGCTAAACGGTTAATCTAATTAATAAAAACTGTGATACAACCTGTGATATTAACGCTAATGATTTTAATAATTTTTTTTTAAATATACTTTACTTTAATATGATCTTTATTTAAACCTGATGTGGATCCTATTATTTTAATGCGTAGTGAAAATAACAATATGTATGTACCAAACTATTTTAATTTTTGTAAATCAACTTTCATTGAAATGAGAGACACAATCAAACTTCTTAAAAAAAATAAGTGTTTTAATTGTTATTATTTAATTAACTAATTCTATTTTTTTTTTTTTTTGAAGTATTTGCAATATTTTGCGGTTTTGCTTTTGATCTGCATTTCCGTCTCTTGTGTGTCAACAGTTTTTTTTTTTTTGTTTGTTATACACTGCTTGCTTTTTTAGTTATGCAAAGTTTTTTATTTCCTTTAACATATCTTCTAGAATTAATAACTACTTCATATCTCACACTTTTTCCGTGCTTATTAATTTTTGAGCAACATCTTTAATTTTTCCAACCAAGTTTTTTGTATTTTTTTTCTGCTTGTTTGTTGTATTATATTATTTGCCCAAGTTTTATTTTTTGTTTGGCCGGCAGTTACTCGCAGTATCTGCTGTTGCTCTGTCAAGATCTGGAATGTATTTTTTGCGGTGATTTGATCTCTTTGCAACTGCAGTCAAAGCCAAGTAATTTTATACCTGCCATTTTTTGTTGTTCTTATTTGTGTGCCTATTTTTTACCGGGGATTTCATTATTTTTTAAGTTATTTCTATCATATGTCCATGGGACTGTTTTCATTTGGTAAGAAAAATATTCTTTGTTTTCTCAGTTTTTTTTTTTCAAAAATAACTTTTTATTTTACCGACATTTTTTATACTTATAGATACTGCAACCACCTTTTCCATTTTTTGACCATCTGGACAGTCGCGCATTTTATAGATAGGTTAGGTTCTATATTAAGAAAACTGTTTTGGTTATCAACCTTTAATACCTAATAGCGTTGTTAGCCATAAAGTTAGTTAATCAACACCAACAAGTTTTCCAAGGGCAGGCGACAGTTTAAAATTGAAAGTGGTAGTTTATTACCGAGGAAATGCTTACTATGCAATGGTGTTGGTTTGAGAGTGCAATTTTCTTGTCCATCACTTGAAAAGACGCTTGCTTGAGGTTATGCTTTTATCGCAGGTCTGGCAGAGTATCTAGCACGCAGCAACTGTCAACACTAAAAAAACAATTAATAACTGAAAGTTTAGGGTTAGTAAAAATAGAGCCTTACACAATACAACAACGTGTTTTCATTACTAAGCAATATCTTAAAAGATAATAAAAGTTTGGCGGCTACAGTTTGGAAATTTCATACAAAATAGGTCAAAATGGTGTTTTAACTTTGTCAATTTTAAAAAGATTAATAGAAAAATGTAAGGAGACTAGATTAGTTGGAGACGCTAAACACACGTTAGTCGTAGAACAAACCGTGTTGGTAAAAATTCCAAATTATTAATTCGGCGTCGTCTGAAACCTAATGACCATACACAGGAAAGAAAGTTTGTTAAAAGAATTATTGAACATCAACAAGTAAACGCTGAATTTTTAAGAAGGATCATCCTAAGTAATAAAACACATTTTCAATTTTAAAGCATTGTCAATTGCCAAAACTGCCGTGTTTGGAGTTCGGAGAAAAAATTGTCAAAAACTAATGCATTCACGTGTCACTGTTTGGTACGGATTTTCGGCTAGAAGCATCATTGGATCATGTTTGAAAATAAAACTGGTCAAGCAGTGCTCTATATCTCGACTTAATATTATTTCTGTCAAAATTGAATGATATTGATGTAGCCAATATGAAGTTTCAACAAAACGGTGCCACATGCCATAGAGTCCGTGTAACAATTCAATTACTGCAGAAACATTTCCTGGTCGTGTATTCTTTCGTTTTGGTGATTAGAATTGACCCCTACATTGTGTGATTTAACACCATTAGATTTTTTTATGGGGTTATTTGAAGTCAAATGTCTATGTCAACAAGCCCACAACCACCCGTGCATTACAAGAGGAAATTTAACAATGCAACAAAATTCAGCCAGATTTATGCAGAATGGTCATGAAAAATGTCGACAAAAGAGTGGGTATGTGTCAGCAAAGCCAAAGAAGTCATTTGCTTAATGTGATATTCCATAAATAACTCTATAGTATGTACTTTATGATTCAATGAAAAAATAACAATCTAAAGACTAAAAACTGTGTTTTCTATTTAATTTAAATCTTGCGTTAATTTTGGAACACCTTTTACATTAAGTTAACTTAAAATACTAACTATCACAATTACAAGTTATTATACAAGTAATTAAAAATTGAATTGATGTTTAAACATAATATTAAGTTTATATTTGTTTGTTTAAAAAACTAAATTGAAACATTTGAGCGCAAGAATCAAATATCTTCCTTAAATAAATGATAGCAAATAAGTACTCAGATATCAATCAAATAAAGTAGCTTCATTTAATTACATATTGCAAGTTTCATATTGAAACTTTATTTACTCCTTGGGAGATATTACATTTTATTGCAGTTTGAGAACTAGGAGCGTGTCGAGACAACATTAAATGCGCAATGGTATTGGAAATTAACAAAGTTACTATTAGTACATCGTGCTTGTAATAATAAAAATATATTTTAATAAATTAAAAATTAAATAATACAAAAAAAATGTATAGTTACATTTACTTCAATAACATAACAATGTTTAATAAAAAAATATGCAAAGAGAACGAAACATCTTATAATTTCTCATCTCGGCATTCCACTTTAGCTACTTTATTTGACGTCGGAAGGCAATTATTAAATAATATCGTGCGAGAAGTCGTAACGATCGTAAACCGGCAGTAACTGTAAGAAATATTGAGGTCCGTTATAGAGAAATCTAGAGATAAATTACGGTATCGCGACCTTCTTGGTTGCCAAGGGCTAAGCTTTCAAACGTATAAAATCGCCATCAATGTCCATTCTCTATTGATACTTATATCTATCTCGATACACTAGTATTTTCTTTTATTTCCCAAGGCACGGATTTATGTAGCAAAGCAATTTTATGCTCGATGTGTGGATATAACTGTTAGTGTTTTTTATTTTACTCGTTTATCCAGTGAATATCAACTTATTTTATATTTAAATATACAGGTTTATTCATATTTATCTATTATTTAGGTACAAATTGACTGCATCTACATTGTTTGCAATGTACAGCTACAACAATGCATTTATTTAATACAAACGAGATAGATTTGTTGTAAAAATGTACAGAATTTATTAAAAATTCTGTGTTTGTTCATATTTATTTAATGCTAAAAAATAACAAATAAAATATTTGATTTTATGCAATTAGTTTATGTTTATATTTGATCAATTCTCATTTATTTCCAAAAAGGTAAACTAAGTATTTATGTAAAAATGTGTAAAAAATGTAAGGACCCTGCAAATTATCAAATACATTTCAGAACCTTCTCTTTAATAATTTCTAGAAAATCCAATATTTTTATGCAATCATTACTTTAAATTCAATTTTCAATTTTTTTTTAATTATTTTTTTGAATTTTTATGATTTAACTTTTGTAATTTTATGTGTGATCGCAATAATACTTAATCTTTTATGCACCGTTCTGACAAAGTAAAATGTATTGCATTTGTTTTTTTTTTAATGTACTTATCTCTCATTCTATTTGTGTGAAAGAGACATGCTCATATGCAGTTTTCTTGCAAGTTTGCTCGCATTCATTTTTTTTATGCTTTTTAGTCTAGATATTATGTGTCGCGCTTGGTTTAATTTGCTTTAAAAACGGTAGAATTATCCACTAGCTAGCTTTTGTTTTAATAAACTTGCTGATAAATTTAACTTAAATTTAAATTTTTATTGTAATAGCTATAAAATTTATTAACAGTAGACTTATTGTAATTAGCTGTCGTACAACCAGAATGCTTAAATTACATAAGGTCTGTTCCAACATACGATTTGGACGGTTTGCAAACTGTTCAAACTATGCACACAAACAAATTACTGTGCATAAAAGATTGCCTAAGGATGACAAATATTTGTTTGTGTGCACAGTTTGGACGGTTTGCAAACTGTCCAAATTGTATGTTGGAACAGACTTATAATAACCTTTAATGTACTTACAATTCTCGATTTTTATTTAATGAGACGCACAACAAGCTGATGTTTGCTTATGGGAATTTTTTTTCTCTGATTTAAGAGTGAACAAACAAAAACCAGCAACAGTTAGGTGGGTTAGATTCTTTTTCGGACGTTTTCTTCTTCGGATATGTATTACTAGTGCAACTTAAAACGAGTAGGTAGTTAGCATAGAAATGTGATATACTCTTAAAGACTTTTCCGGCTCTTTCTTAGAAAATATTTTATACGATATGGTCTATGTTTGTTTTTTGATGATAAAATAAGGTTCATCTCTCTTTGGGGCCAATTTTGCACTAATACCTTTAAATGAATTGCTAAATATATGTGTGGCGACTTATACATGGTCACCAGGCTTTTTTGCGGGCATAACTTGAGATTTTTAAGATTTTTTCAGAGTATTAGCAATTTTAAGCACAAAGTTTTATAATTGAAACTTTTGTTAAATGCCTAAATACGCGTTGTAACTTTCTTAAAGATATTAAGTAGGCCGGCAAGTAAATTGGTTTCTTGATGAGTTTAACAAAACCTGAATTGCTAGAAATTTTTTGGGCCATGTAGTGTTTTGTTGCCAACAAATTTTGGCTTTAAATTTTGGTTGCTTCTCTCAACTGGATGCTAGGAAGGTATAAAATAGTAGTTGATGTGTAAGCAATCCATTACTTACATAACAGAGCTGACAAATTTAACTGTTGCTTAATACCTTATGTGGTAATCCATAGCGTAGGAAAATTTTATTTATGAAAACTTTGGCACTAAGCTAGGCAATTCTTTCTAATAAAAATAACTCAACCAATTGAAAAATTACATTTTTACAATAAATATTATTCTTTTTCACTTAAAGTCGATTGTAGTCTAAATAAATCAAAAGCAAGTATTTTAAATTGCTGGTTTGGTGCGGATGTTTGAGGTTTTAAATTAGTAGGTTTGCACTTTTGATACATACTCTGTAATGCTATTTGCTATTTCTAAATTTGATTTAATATTGAGTGGAAATCCAACAATAAGTGTTTTAAATTCTTTTATGTCCAGCGGTAAGATTATCATGGTCAGTTTTAAACTCGCGGTTTAAGAAGTGTCATAAAACTACAAGTAAAACTCTTGCAATGAGAAAATGAACTTTTCAATCTAATAAAATATTTAAAAGTTTAAAACTTTTAATTGTCTATTAAATTTTAAAGTTAACTTAATTATTTGGACTACTATTTAAAAAGGAACTTATCACTTTTTAATGTCAATCCAAACCACAACTCCAAGTTGCATCTATAAGTCTTTGAACACAGAGAATTTGATCATCAAATCACCATTGACCGTACCAAAAATTTTATTATAAATATCTTAAATGTTTCCTCACCTGAACGAAATCTTTAGGATGTCTTTCATAAACTGGTAGACGCATTTATTCAAAAACAAACAAAAAATCAAAAAAAGTATTTCCAAGTCTTGAGAATACTAAAAAATAAAGTTCAACGTAAAACATGCAAAGGCATAATGCCTTTACTAACCTCTTATACATATTATTATAAATAATATTAAAACAAGTTATTCTTTTCCAAATCACCTTTAGTTAAAAAAAAAGTAATACTGAGTTACTACTATTGGTTGCAATTGACCTCAGTTTTGGCCAAACAAAAGATTAAAAGTGTGTGGATAATACTTCTCAAATCAAGCCCGACTAAAAAACTTTCTTCAAAAATTCTACATCTTATTTAACTACATCATTGTACTAACAGACAACAAAACACTAATTTATCTAATTGATTCCTTGGATAAGATCTCAGTACAAGTCCCCTAATATACAAACTACTCACAAATGAAACAATTTAAAAAAAAAGTAATAGCAATTACTGTGCACTAGTACAGGCTTAGCATTGATTACCAAAAAATAAATAAAAAACCAAATCAATTTAAAAAAGATTTTAAAATGCCCAAATTTTTATTAAACTTAACCTTACAACCAGATACTGGCAAATACAAATAAAAAACAGTTACAAATCCTAACCGTTTTCTCGGCTTTGTATAGAAGCAGTTATCATTTTACCGTGATGTCGTTTTGCTTAAAAAATAGGCCGGCTTTTTTCAAAAATATTTGTCCAGAGTATTGGCCGGATTTCTTGGTCTACTTAGATAACACTATGGTTTACTCACTAGATTACAAAAAGCACATCTACCATCTTTGTCAACTTTTAGAAAAACTGCAAGAGTACGGGTTAAAATGCAACTTGTTCAAGTGCAAATTTAAAGCTTATTACATTAAATTAGTGCAAAAAGTAGTCAATCCTTACCGCATTACTAAGCCGGTGTTCAAGATTACCTAAAATCTATTAAAACAAAATTAGGTTTGCTGTTTTATAGACATTTGTATTAAAAAATACGTTTTACGTTTTAGAATTCTCATAAAAAGCCATTCTAATTATACAATTAGATGCCGAAACAGTGTGTGTAGACAAAAACCGTCAGTGTAGACTAAAACTGTTTGTGTAAATAAAAACTAATAAAAAACAGGACTTGTTTAATCTTTTTAACTGGCTAGACTACCAATTGTTAACACAGACAATTTGCTTTGAGGACCAACAATAGAGCCTTAATTTGGATAAACTTGATAGATACTTAAACCAAACTGATTCAGTGGTGCTTACTCTTGCAAAAAATATCTTTACTATTAAATACACCCTAAAAAGTCAGATCTTGTCAGACAAATAAAATAAAATCTAAAATCTGAAAGACGAAGTAATTAATTCTTTTATTAAAGCAAACAACTATTTTTACCACCAAAATACAACAATGAACACAGTGTTGGTTGTTTTATTTATTAGTTGACTGTGTTATAATTAATTGCAACAATCATTTGTATATCACTACAGCTAGACACGAATAGTGTGGCCTGTATAATAGGCAACTTAATATACACAATAATTATGTTAAATGTGGTTAAACTTATTTTTCAATCCCAGAACAACGTCTCCCATGGAATGTGTAAAATGTAAGCGCAAATAAAAAATGTTAAAACGGTCAAAGACATAAGTAAAACCACAGTCAACATAATTTTTGTGTATACTAAGTTGCCTATTAAACAGGCCACACTATTTGTGTCTTGTAGTTAGTCGCCATTTATTATCTTAGTTCGTACATATTCCGACAAAGGTGCCGGTGTCATTATATAAAGTTAATAATTATTGTACAGAGTAAATGAATATTCAGAAGAAAGCACAATATACATTACAAAAACTGAACATGCCCCCTTAGGTAAAGTTAAGAGCTTCACTGTTATATAGTATGTATAAAATATATAAAAAACATCACTATAAGACAACACTGTCATTGTCCTTGGCTGATATTTTTTTAAAATGTTCAACTGGCAATATACTTAATTTTGTGATTGCGTGCTTCTTGATTCCGTTGGAGGTTCGTACTATTCCGTTGACTCCTGGGTAAATTTCAACAACTCGTCCAAAAATCCAATGTCCAATGGGTATTTTTATTCTTTAATAATAACAAAAGATCCTGTTTGTAGATTTGAGTTAGATCTCTTTCATTTTGTTTGTTGATTAAACTGGCCAATATACTCCTGAGATCACCGCTCCCAGAAGTGATGGTATAATTGCTGTACTAAGTGATTTACATTAATATCTAGAATCATTGTTAGAGGCTGTCCTATAAGAAAGTGAACCGGGGTAAAGGGTTTAAGGTCATTAGGATCGGTAGACATAGAACTTAATAGTCTGGAGTTTATTAATGCTTCAACTTGTACCAATATAGTATATAACTCTTCAAAAGTTAAAATTGGTGTCTCAATAATTTTAATTAAGTAAAATTTTATACATTTAACTGCACCCTCTCAAAGTCCACCAAAATGTGGTATACATGGTGGGATAAATTGCCAATCAATATTATTGCCTGCACATTCTGCCAAAATTATAGTTTTATTTGAAAGTAGAAAATTGTGTAATTTCTTTATTTCATTATCCGCACCTATAAAATTGATTCTGTTATCTATGAAAATTTGTTTTGGTGTTCCACAACGCGATACAAATCTCCGAAATGCACCTAAAAATGCCCCGGCTGTTAAATCAGATACCAATTCTTAATGAATGGCCTTTGTAATGAAACAAATAAAAATACTAATGTATGCCTTGAAGTTTTTAAAGCCACAAGCAGCTCGGCTTTTTATTATAAAGGGACCTTGTTGTTGTATTAAAAGGACTAGAAAAGGTTACCCTTAGCTCTAGAAGTTGATTCATGATTTGGGGTTGAAACCTAGGTTTACACTTGATGCAGTGAACACATTTATGTACAACTGATGTTTTGCGTCATATTTTAACTTTGAATTATGTAAAAACCCCCCACACGTAATATAACGGTTTGGTCAAGAAATGGTTTAGGCTTAATATTTAAGTTTGGATTCAAGTTTTAGAAATTTGAGTATTTGAAACCGGCTCTTGTAGCTAATGTTTTCTATTTTTACTAAGCTATTTTGAACCTGACCACTAAAGACTTGAAGCTACAAGTTTGTCAGGCATTAATCCCTGTGAGCCAAGATCTGCTGGATTATTATTTGTATTAACATACTTTCAGTTATGAATGTTTGTCAAATTTTGAATTTTTGATACCTTATTACTGACAAAAACTTGTAATAATTGTGGTTGTGTCCAACAATTTGTTACTTGTGAATCACTTCACAAAGAGTATGTGTACTTAAATGTTAATGAATTTTTAACTTTAGTGAATAAATCTGCTAATAGTAATGCTGCACATAACTCTAGTCGAGGTATAGTGATTTGTGGTGCCACTTTGGTTTTGGCGCATAATAATTGTACTTGGACATTATTTAATGTGTCTGTAGTGCAAACATAAACGCAAGCACAATATGCTGATGTCAAAGCATTGCAAAACTCGTGGAGTTTATGTATGATTGGGCTCTCAATTGTAACTTGCCTAAGAATGTGTAATTGATCTAATGCATGAACATTGTTTAGAATTTTTTTTCCAGGTTGATTGAATATCGTTGGGTCTTGATGCATTCTAGTCTACTTGTAATAACCATAACCTTTGTGTGATAGTTTTTGCTATAATTAAACAAGGACTTACAAATCCTAATCGATCAAACAATTGTGAAATGTGTGATAAAATTGTACGTTTTGTAATTACATTATTTCCTTCTTCTTGAATTTAATATAAAAATTCATCTTGTTCTACAACCTATTGTATCCTAAGTGTTTTAATATAATTGTTGTTACAAATCGATAGAATATTTGTAGTTGTATCTAAATTATCTATTTTACTAAAAATAGTTGGATTGCTTGAACGCCATTTACTTAGTTCAAAATACCCAGAATGTAAAATTGTTAAGATTTTTTGGCAAATTTTTTGTGATTCATCAAATGTATTTGCGCCTGTTAATAAGTCATCAACATACATATCATTTAAAATGATGTTTGCTGCTTGAGGATGCTTGAGCATGTTTTGATAAGCTAATTCCTGAATATATTGAATTTTTAAGTAAGATGCTGATCTAGTCCCGTACGTTACTGTTTTTAACTCAAATTCCAAGACTTCTGCTAGTGGATTATTTGTCCATATAATTCGCTGCAGTAGTGTGTCTAAAGAATGAATTAATATTTGTCTATACATCTTGACAATGTCTGCAGATTTAGCAAATTTATGTTGACAAAACCTTAATAAAATGAATCTTAGGTTGCTTTGTACCTGCGGTCCATTTATTACTTTGTGATGTGGTAAGTAGTGAACAATTTGATTTATTTGAGTGGTGACTTTTGAAATATGGCTTAGATGTTTGTATTCTTTTATAAAGTTCATATATTTGTTTCTAAATTTCATGTTTTGCTAAAATTTGCACTGTAATGACTTTAAACGTTTGACTGCTGCAGTTTTTGAATTTTCTAGTTTGTCAATTAGATGTTTGAAATGTTCTTTACTACAAATCTACCTTCAGATGTTCTACTTGTGCGTTTCTTAAAATGAGCTTCACACTCAGCATCGTCTGTTGATAATTTAAGTTGAGTAGAGCATTCTTTTATTTGCCAAATTTTTTGTAATTCATTTTGTAATAACAATAATTGACTTGTAAAACATTGTGATTGATTGTTAGAATTACTAGTAAGTCCACCAATTATCCAACCAAACTAAGTTTTGTGTAATATGCGCTTACTTAATTTGATATTTTGTGTGCTTAAACTTTTCCAGAACACTGATGTGCTCAACAATACATCAATAGGTGCAGGATGCATGTATTTAGGATCTGCAAAATTGGCATTTAGAAGATCCCAGGCCTTAGAATTGATTGATTTCCATGGTTATTTTTAAAACTATATAACATGAAATAGATGTGATAATCAGAATGCATTTATTTTATGGTACATGTTGTGCGTTTTGTTAGGTTTGAAATAGACCCTGCAAAACCTTTAACAGTAACATTTAAAGATGATGTTTTTAAATGTAACTTGTCAACGAATGCCTGTGTAATAAAATTTAAAGTTGCACCACAATCTAGTAGAGCTCTTGCTAAATGTGTTTCTTCATTTAAATCTAATACATAAATCAATGCTGTTGATAACTCTCCTAATCTGTGTGTATTATACTGATGTTGATTTGTATTGGCTACTTTATAATTTGAATTTTTTTTGTAATTTGATTTTGAACTTATATGCAAGAGGCAGTTATGCTTGAGCCCGCATGTTTTACAAGCTCCGTACTGACATTTAGCTGCTGAATGTTCAGTTCTGAGACAATTTTCACAAAGTTGTAATTCTTTTACGCGTTCAATTTTGGCTTGTACTGATAATTCATTGAGTTTTTTGCAATAATAAATTAAATGTGATTTTTTGCAAAAGTTGTAAGATTTTGATGATGTTGATACTAGTGAAATTTTGGATTTTTCTTGTTTTGCCAAAATGTTTTTTTGTTCAATTCTTTTAAGAAAATTAGCTTGTGAATCTAGAAATTTTAATAAATCTTCTAACGTTGGTTTGTTAGATTTTAATTTAAAATCTTCTCATTTTTTGAGTGTAATTTTATCTAATTTGCTTGTAACAATGTAACTTATGAGAGTGTTTCAATGTTCTGTCGGTTCTTTGAGTCTTTTATTTTGATTTGTATTGAAAAAATTGCATGTACGTAACTGTGAATTAACAATGAATCCTTATTGAACCGATCGCATAATAAATCCCAAGCTTTTACATAATTACTAGATGAGAATTGTAATGATTGATTAACCTTTGCTGGACTTCCTTTAAGTGACGCTCTCAAATAATGGAATTTTTGTATATTATTTATGTTGTTATTAGCATGAATCAATGAATTAAACGTATCTATAAATTCCAACCACTGCTGGTAATTGCCATTAAATTTAGGTAGCGCAATGATTGGAAGTTTAATGTATTAAAATTCATTATTTTATTTTATTTGATTTGAGTGATTTAATGAATGTGAATATATTCTATTACAATCTTTTTTTACCTCACTACCTGCATTTTCAAAAAAGCCATACCGTGCAAGAATCGCTTTTGTCTTTGATACTAATGAAAAATAATTTAAATTGTACACTTCTCTTTTTTCGTATTCAGCTTCAAGTGTATCCTCGGAACACACCGATTCTATAATACTTTGTATTTTAAAAAAAAATATCAAAGTTAGATTCACTGTTATGAATTCTCAATTAAATTTTATTGAATGTTTTGAAATCTAAATTAAATAGAGTTAATTGTGTTATTTATTTTATCAATAATTTTTTTAAAAGCAGTGTTGACTGCTTTAAAACATCCACGCTTTCTCACATTTCTCAATTTGAAATTTGTTTGCCATTTTTTTTAATTGCAAGCAATAATAGTGATTGAAAAGCTAATAAATACTTGGTATTTTTGAAAATTGTACTAATTGGCCAAATTGGTACATACAGTAAAAGAAAAGGAATAAAAATGGATTGAATAACTTTTTTTAATGTTGCTTCTTGTTGCCTTCTGAATAATATCTTAACAGTTGCCTAGGTGAACGTTTGTTGTCTCTCCACGCTGATTTGGTGATGATTACAACTTGTATGTGCCGTTCCTCTAGTCTGCCGGCCGGCTGCCACGTGCTTTTTTCTTGACCAGCCTTTTGTAATGATAACTAACCTTGATTGTTGCTACTTACGTACTTACGTTTAATTGTCTTATTTGTCCATTTGTGAACTTTCCACCTATTGCACAAAAGAGTCTCTAAGTAAATTAGTTAAAAAAGAAAAACATTGGTCAAAATGGTACGCCAATGCCAGAAAAAATGTTATTAAATACAAAAAATTATCTAGAAATATGCTAAACAATTAAAAGACCCGGTCTAACACTGCAGCATTGACATGGAATATTACTTGAATAAACAAGAAAAACTGTTGCGCTTGCAACTCAGCCGGTTAGGAACAACTTTTTGTACTTCCAAATAGCCGACAAAAAGTGCTTGTATACTATCATAATACGACACAGTTATTTACGACAAATTATGACGTATATTTCTATCCTCCAATCCTGCAATCTTACATGCAAACGTAAAAGCTTTTATCTGACGTTATCTGTCAAAATTTTGCATAAATGTAAGTCTACAACAACTCAAGGCATTTTTTTGTTGCACCAGTTAAATTAGCTCTGGAAAGTAACTATACATTTTATCAGACTCTATAACACCAGATATTATTGATGGAAGCAGAGAGAAAACAGATACAGTCGTATATTAGCAACCAACCTCAATGCATCTAGAAGCAGCTAAACAAAACCAGCTACTAGCCAACAATCACAACAGAAAAAAAATTAAAAATATAAAAACCAAAACAAAAAGTGTTGCAATGGCACTCGTGTCAGAACAGCAACAGTTGAACTTTCTAATAAACAACGCTTCACAAGCACTAAAAAAAAAAAAAAGAAAAAAAAACCAATCTTAACCTAAGGACAAATGTCAGTTTAAGGAGACCGCTATAGCGCATCAGGCCTAGACTTGTAACCAAATAGCAAAAATGGCGTCAAGATTCAACTGGACGCTCAAAAGATTGAACGCAATAATTAAAAGTCTTATACAAACAATTGCTATAATGGTCTTTAACACCTACGCTCTCGCACCACCATTTTCTACTGTTAAAAAAACATAGACAAAAAAGATAAGGCCAAAGCAGCTGCATTCAGAAGCATGCGACTAGCCTTGGATTGCTCCACGGAGAACAAAAACAGTTTTTTTCCTACCTCCAGATGCCTAATAAGCCATTAGGTAACATCCATTTGCCTTTAACGACTGCTGGTCGATAACCATTAGCGGTTAATCTTGCCGAATTTTTAGGCTAATAAGTACAAAACTTATCTGCCCCAAAAAACGCCGTTTTTGCAACAAAAAAAATGCCAGAAAAGCATTTACCAAAGTAAAGCTTTGTTAAACTTCAACCCTTCTAGTAACGACAACAAATCCAACTTTATTGACGTTTTTCTAAATTAAATTCCGGCATTTGTGATTAGAGATAAGCACCTATACCCAAATACTCAAAGTTTTTAAGCCTCAAAAAATTGTAATTTTTTTTGCGCAAAACATCCAGGAAAGTATTTGCATTATTTTGGCTACAAATGCCAACCATAAAAAGAAAACTGTCTACCTTAATTTTAAATTAACAGTTTTTTTACACATAATCAATTATTAAAGAACGCTGCTTTTAGGTGGTAATTTGGCACGACCCGGATTACCTAACCTAATATTTGCAGAACTTGTTTGTTTCGCAATGGTCTTTATGCAATTTTTAAAAATAGCAAAAAACGCAAAACAGTGGCATACATTAATGTCAAAAGTGCCAACAACGCAAGTATACCGCCAAAAGATGCTACATAGCATTTTTTGTCTGCAACAACTGTTCGAAACTTTACCAGTTAGTAGCCTGCTACAAAGACACACCACCCAAGTGTGCACTTTGTTTTAGTTCTTATCTTGCCAACTTCAAAAAATGCAAAGCATTTGTAAAAACAATAGCTTTGCAAGACAAAATTAAACTAAAAACTGAGCCCTTACCAGCCCCGGTCTTGTCTACGTCTTCTTCTTAAAGTGCAAGTTCTAGCTAACCTACTGTTGCAACAACAAACAAATTGCTAATAAAGTCTCCAAAACCAGCTATTGCAAATGCAAAGAAAGCCATTCTTTTCTTAAAATTTAACAATTTTTAACAGAAAATTATGTCTACCTTACTAGAGCAAAAAATATTAGGACTACTTTAAACTAAATTTCCTTAACGCTTACGCTGCAATGCAACTATGGTGACGGTGCTAGGGCTCGACACCTTTAAGATTGCATCTAGATATATTATTCTATTTTAAATCAAAGCATGCAGCATAGAACAGCTTATAAACTAATGCCAACAGTCAAGCTTTGTTCGATTATAAAGTATTGTGTTTGAATAAACCTACTTTTTACAGGTTTGCTCTTGACGTAGCAGTACTTAAGAACGTCAATTTCTAAGGTAAAATAAAAACAATCAATAACATTAGCGCTGACTACAACCCAGGACTACTTAAGCTCTACGAAAGGAAATTAACCGAGAAAAGAATAAAATTTGTAACCCATACAAATTTTTTCACAACCTCAAAAGAGAGCATTGGTAGCCTGGTCCAGTAAAAACAGTTGTGGATATTAAATAAACCGTTGCATTAAACTTTACAGAATAGACAAATCTTTATTCCAGCTATTTATGACAAGAATAAGGTTTAATATACTAATGAGAAAAAAAACTAAAGCAGCTGCCGACAAGAAGTGAACGACTTCCTTGAAAACGCTAACAATGACACACCGTTGAAAAACGTTTAACCTTTTTAAATCAAACAAACTAATAAAAACCTTAAAACTCAGTTTGTTTTTAGTTTTCATAAAATATTCTTGCAAATAATTAATTAAAAAAAAGCAATAATAGCACTCACATGGAACACATAGTTGAAAAAGATAAACTTTTCAGTAATCATTTTACATTTAAAAAAAAACTTTTGATAAAAGAACTTCTAAAACTGCACAACTGCGCAAAACTTTTTGTTGCGACTTATAAATTTCATAGTTTCATATTTAAACCGCTAAACTCTAGCAGTCAAACTTTTAAATCACATTTCTACAAGTTCTTTAAGACTCTATCCTTTAACTTTTGTTATTTATCTTGTTTGTCGCTGACATGTTTTTAAGATAGATGTGCGAGGTTAAAATGGCTTAATACGCTGACGACACAACATTATTCAATACCTAAAAATTACCTAAAGTCTTTTTTACCTTTTTACACGGCAACAAACTACCCCTTATGTAAATCTTTTCTTAAACGACGTTTCTATACTATGCTGCAAAGTATTTAGAGATAACCTTTAACAAAAGATTTACGTACAAGTTGCGGGTACAGTCCATTCTACATAAAACCAGATTGGCAAAAAAATTGTTAGTTTTATTGCTGTAGATAAGTAGCTTGTCGCTCTGAACAAAATTTTGTTTTACACATTTATCATCAGATGTTTGTTGAAGCTTATATAATTTTATTGTGTTACCACTTTACAGCTGTCTTTCAATTATATTATTCACACAGTATATACTACCAAATCTGTTAATTGAGAGAATGGATGCACTGTAGATACTGATAAAGCCTAGTATCTGGTTTGGCCATACTCTTATAATAAATATAATTATAATAACATAAAAATTTATCTAAAAAGTTTGTTCTTAACTTATTAAATTTAACTTTATTAAATATATGTAGTGTAATATATATCTTGCAAATAAGTCTGTTTTATAATATTTTTTTTTTTATATTCTTATTATCATTATAATATTGTATTTATTAGATATGCAATTTTTTTTTTTTAAACTTTTTATTAAAACTCAAAAACTAATGTTTTGTTTGTTTTACTTAGCCATACACACTCTGTAAGCTGCATGTTTGTAGGTGAATCTTGGCAAAGGTATATTGTCTGTAGGTCATTATGTTCCGTAGGTGATTATGTTCCGTGATAATTTTATTGCATTAATAAAAAAATTTATCAGTCTAAAAACTTAAAATATTTTTTTTAAGTGTTTTTAGTGTTTTTTTGTTTGAATCATATTTACATTTTAAAAACCATATGAAATCTTTAAACCGTTGTTTAGGAACTATTAGAAATGATCGAAAATAAATCAATTTCTAAGTCTTAATCTTTCGAATATGAACATCAAATTATTTGCATATTATTATTAATATTTGCAAAACATCAACGTAATTTAATTGCAATATTTACTTAACTTTCTTACTCTCGAAATTAATTATGTGCTACAGAATTGTGGAAAATCACATTTAAACAATAGTTACTATATGTTATTATCAAAAAATGTTATGTACTTTATGTTGATATTTTACAAAAATATTGTTTATTAATAATACATACAACAAAATAATAATATAGGTCATAAAATGTCCATTAAAATATAAATATTTAAACAGTGTTTAAATATATTATTTTTAATATTGCATTATTAACAAGCTTGTTGCAAACACATTAGCTTTGTATAATATTTATAGAAATAATTAATTTAGTGACAAGCAGAAAAGATCAAACGGAGCATATTCCCGTATGAACGTTATTACAAATTCCCACAACAACAATAACAATTACATTTTAAGTCCAATGTGAACGAATGAAGGTAACAAATTAAAACAAGCCATGAGCTATATCCACACATGAAATAAGCACAGAGGCTTTATCTGTATTTACAAGGGACGTTCCGTTTTATGTTTATGACTACAAAGGTTTTGCGAGTTTGACTCACCGGGATGTTTATCTCCGCATAAACTAAAACCTCGCGTAATTTATAGTTTTATAAACAAAGCAAAAAAAAAAGTGCCAGTATAAAATTTTGAATTATATTTGTTAGGCTGGAAAGGAGAGACGGAAAGTTTTCTGGGATAAACAGCAAACAAACAAAAATAAACAGTGAATAATGTTTTGGAGTAATCGGTATGCTGCGAGTTATTTCATTGCAGTTTTAATTGATGAATATGTAAAAGCATGTAATATGTAGAGCAAAAACATTTCACATGTTGTAAATTTGCTTGTATATTTAAATGTATGTAAAATGTAGATTGTAATGTGTTGTATGATTGAGTGGATGACAATGTATTGGTAATTTAAATAAATCACCATCATTTGTCACAAGATGATAAATATAAAATAAAATATCAATAAAACTGACACAGGTCGTAAATTTTAGTTTGTATAATAAATATTTCAAAATAAGTGACAAAGTTGCCATTAAATAAGTCTATGCTGGGGGTCTTGAGTTCGAATACCACTTTGCCGTAAATTACTTGTTGAATTCTTTACTGCTATAATTGCTTTGCGACATTTGTGGTTTTAGCAACAAACCAAAAGTTAATTCACTAAATATAGTTAAAAAGATAAAGATTCTAAAGAGCCTGCTTAGGTAAAATTAATAGAGTATAATATAAACCGTTATTTAAATATAAAATATGATTACAATTCTATTATAAAATGTTATAGGTTCAAATCTTTGCATGTTTGTGTTGATATCGGCAGTATTAAAATAGTTTTGAGTATTGTTTATATTCTACCTGGTTTGGATTAATCTACTTACTAACGCCACTGTGAAAGTGTAGAATTAATTAGTAAATGCAACACTGTTTATATTATTGGCAATTACAACTTGCCACAAACGTTGTGGATGGATGTTCTAAAGGTACTTTAGTTGATAACACGTTTGGGTATATTAATTCGCATTAATTGAACTACATAATGAACATAAATTTAGATTTACTAGACTTATTGTTTGCGTCTTTGGCATTTTCTTCAAACTTGAGTCTTACAGAATTGCTGTTTTCTATTGTACCATGCGATCTTCAACATCCTGCTTTAGATCTAATTTTAAAACTTGACTCTTTACAGGATACACCTGACAACGTATGGTGTAGCAAATATAACGTGATACAATTTAATTTTAAGAATGCTGATTACGTTTTCTTAAATGATGCTTTCCTCAATATAAGGTGGGACATTATGTTTGTCGATTGTAATATTGATGAAGCATGTCACCGTTTAACTGAGTTTTTGACACAATTGACTATTATGTTCTCAAAATAAATACGTGTTATAAAAACAACTATAAATTTCCACTATGGTTTACAAGAAAAAAAGCTAAGCTAAGCTAAGACCATGTGTTTACTAAAAAAAAGTTACACAAAGCATATGTGCTGCCTAGATCAGCAGCTGACTACCACCAACTTAGTTCAATACGTAATAAATGTAAGCAATTGGCTAATACTTGTTATTCTAATCACATTAAAAAAGTAAAAAAATTGATTAAATCTAATCCTAAAGCTTTTTGGGCTCACGTCAAATCTAAAAGTAACAATAATCAGATACCATCTACTTTCACAAATGGTAATTCTCTAATTAACACCACTAATGGCATTGTAAATTTTGTTGTTGATTTTTTAGATCAGTTTATAGTCTGCTGACGGCATCTATGAATTCACACAACATATATTTTCCACTTACACTTATAAATAAATTGCATCTTGTTTTAAAGATATCCTGTGCTTTTCAACAAACTATCAGTTTTAAAACCCAATACTGTCCAGGGCCTGATAAATAAACTGATTTCTTTCTCAACAAATGTGCGTTTGCGCTTTTTCAGCTCTTATGGGTTTTATTTAACTTGTCTCTAATCATGGGTACTTTTCCTATTTGCTGGAAACAAGCTTATGTCACACTAAATATGTGCAAAGTGAAGACATTTTTAAGACGTCAGTCTACGGTGATGTATAATCTCTCATGAATGTAATGTTGTTAAGAATTAACAATATTTGTGATTTATGATGAACTTTTAGGATTTGTCAAACGTATCTCTAAGGAGTTTTGTGACCAATGTACTTTAATTATTTTTTACAACGCTCTAGTATGCCCTATCTCAAGTGTTGTTTAAATGTGTGGTCTTGCTCAGCTTTATAAGTATTCGTGTTCCAGCTCGCGTTTTACGCAATAACTATTTATTTCATATACCTTTTAATTGTACTAATTATGCTATGCACTCTGCATCTACTCTAAAATAAAAACAGAGTAGAGTGGGCTAAAGTAGAGTGACTAATTGTAGAAGTAAATACATATATTTGAACAAAGCAGAGTAATTTAATTTGACGCTGCTTAAAAATTATAACCTTAAAGTTGACGTATAGCTAAATAATTGAAATTATTTTTTATAAAAATTATTAATTTTGATTTTATAAAGTATAATTCATTTGATCATATATTTTAAATTAAATAGCACATTTAATAAAAATTTTGATTGTATAAACACGGTCCTTTACATTATAAATTAATAATATAATAAACATGCATTTTTGTTTGTTTTACTCTTATTGGATATTGAAAATCATCAACGTTATCTATACTTTTTTAACTTCTGTTCTAAATAGTTTTATTGTACTGCATTGTACCATTTGCGCGAATTTTTGAACCACAAAGTTTTGAGTTTTTCTACATTTTGCTTATTTTTTTTTTATACTGATCTGGAGAATTGTGTATATTGATCTCTTAGCTATATGTCTTAACCATCTTAGTTTCTTGGTTTTAATACTAGAAAGTACTTCACATTTCTTTTCTATCCTCCTTAGCATCTCAATGTTTGTTACATGATTAGCCTATAGAATGTTTTTAATATTGGTTTGTAGCACTACATATTAAAAGCTTGTATGTCAGCTTGTTTTAGTGATTAACTTTTCATACCGTGTAATAAAAGTGAGAACATATACCTAGCAACAAAACATCCTAACGTACAGAAATATTTATAGGTGTCTTCTCTTTAAATATTAGTGCTGCTGTTTACAATGTTGTAGTTTTTTGACATTGTTATAAATTTTCTTTTCTTTAGGTTCATTTTATTACCTTATTTATTGCGTACTGTATTAGTACGTTCCACAAGTTATTGGAAGTTTTTTAGTTTAGTTAGTAGTCAAAATATCCGTATCAGCATAGCAAATTTATTTAGTATTTTGGTGTTTATGACTACTTCTGCATCTTATTCTTCTAAAGTTTTTTTTTTTAATCTTTGCCATATAAGTTTAATAACAGTGGAGACAAGACACACCTAGCAACACCTTTCTGCATATTTTAATATCATTGCTGGTTTTGTTATTCACTCTGATGTTTGCTGTTTGGTTTTAGTTGAGATTTTAAATTATGCAATTATCCCTAGTAATCAGTTTTTTTTTAAAAGCTTTTGTAGATTTTGATTGCGTATTTTATCAAAATCTTTAAAGCAAATGTATATACGTATTTAAGTCGACATTTATATCTAGATCAATACATTTATTCCGTATAAAAGTTTTCTTGTTTCAAACCCATTTCTGAATCCGAACTGAGTGTTTTTAATTTTTTATAGATATGAGGTGTAATGGGAGAAGCAGAATAGGTCTATGCCATCTCAAATGTTAACCTTACCTGCACGAGCGGTAGCAAGTCCACCCGGTACACACTGCTAGAAAACAAACAAGGCTCTGACAACCGAACCACAGCGGTATAACTGTAACACCTGGAATTTAGAAAATAAAATTCTACTCAGACCAACCGGCCAACCCGCATGGCTCGCGTGGCGGGAAATATGCCAATCACCCTTTAAACTGAATCCCGCTGGATTCTTAACTAAAAATGAACAAGTTAAATTGTTACAACAATTTACCCCAGAGAAGTTAAGACAAAAACTCACAGTCTTCCACTGATTCACCAGAAACAGTCAGTCTCATGGATTCTGGGGAAGGCACAGATTTCACAAAGTCAACAAGACACGGAACACGGAACAGACTACCAAAAGAGAACACGTTATTCCTAACGACATACAATATAAGGACCATGAGATCCAAAGAACACCTGAACCAAATCGAGAAAGCAACTTCAAAAATAAAATGGCACATTATAGGTCTATGTGAAACAAGCTTACTTGGAGAAAAGTTTACCACCCTAAAATCAAAACACGCACTGTACCAATACAACAGCAAGGCAAATAGCCGCAACGGACTCGGCGGGGTGGGGATACTGATCAACAAAAACATCCAACACCTAGTGTGCAAAGTTAAATCTATATCTGCAAGAGTGATATACATCGTCCTGCAACTGAACAAAAGGTACAAGCTCCAAGTCATCCAAGCTTACGCTCCTACAAGTAACACCAATAACAAAGAAGCGGAACTCTTCTATGAAGATATCACTAACGCACGCAAATCCGAAAAAACACAATACCAAATAATCATAAGAGACTTTAACTCAAAATTGGGCATAAGCAAAGAAAACGAAGATATACATAACATCGAAAAATTCGGATCAGGAGTAAGAAACGATAGAGGTGACATGCTGCTCAACTACTTACAATACCAACAATTATTCTGTATGAACACCTTCTTCAAAAAATTAATACAAAGAAGATGGACATAGCTAAGCCCAAATGGCACAGTGAAAAACGAAATCGACTATGTGATATCTAACAATAAAAACATCATTGCAATGGTATATGTATTGAATAGCTTCCACACTGGCAGCAATCACAGACTACTGAAAGCAAGCCTAAAAATAAACACAAGACTATCGAGAAGGAAAATGTTTTTAATCAGCTTTTCCTCACCGTCGACTACCTGAAACAAAATATAGAGGAATACGAAAAGGAAATGGAAATGAAACTGGAAATGAAACAACTGGATCTCAAGACTCTGGGTATCAACGAACTAAACGAAAAGATCACAAATGGCATACAAACTGTCAACAAGAAAATATGTATGCGAAAAACAAAAAATTTAATAAAAACACAATTAAGCTGATGAAAATAAGGAAAAACACGATGCGAGATACAAAAGAATACCGGCAACTATGCAGAACTATCTGCAAGGAAATCGGAAGAGAAAATAGGAAGCAAAAAACAGAGTTTATACAAGACACAACGGAGAACAACAAAAACATAAGAATTCTCAGGAGAACGCAAGTAAACGAAAGAACAAAAATCTACCAGATTACAAACAAAATTGGCATTAAAACAAACAACAGAACAGAAATCTTTAAGAACATACAAACATTCTACGCCGACCTATATCGATCCCAACTAGAAAACCCATCAAAAGACAAAAAATTAATACAAAACGTAAACTCGGAAGATATACCAGAAATCGACACCGCGGAAATTAAGGAAGCGCTGAAACAGCTAAAAAATAGCAAAGCACAGGGAGAGGACAAAATAACAGCCGAGATGCAAAAAATGGGAGGAACAACACTACTAAACTCGGTCAAATTATTACTAAATAAATGCATCGTCAAGCGAGAAATACCCACCAGATAGAAAAATGCGCAGGTAATTCTGCTGCACAAAAAAAAGACAACACCAATATCAAAAACTACAGACCCATAAGCCTGCTCTCACATATTTACAACCTAATGACAAAAATTCTAACAAATGGACTAACCGTCAAACTGGATTTCTATCAACCGCCAGAGCAAGCTGGATTTTGTAAAAAATACAGCACAATGGACCACATACAAACCATAAGAACACTAATTGAAAAATGTACAGAATACAACGTCCCGGTGCACTTAGCATTTATCGACTACGAGAAGGCGTTCGAATCCGTCGAACTATGGGCGGTATTCGCCTCAATGGAAAACGCCAGAATCGATTCAAGATACAACAATCTACTTAAACAGATCTATGCAAACGCCACCTTTCAAGTTATTCACGCTCGCCCTAGAAAACATCTTAAAAAAAATGAAATGGCAAGGGAAAGGAGTAAACATAGACGGCAAATTCCTCACCCACCTGCGATTTGCCAACGACATTGTCCTGATCAGCTCAGACTTCAAAAAACTTGCAAACATGCTCGAAGAACTAAACATGAACATGAAAAAAACCAAGATCATGACCCCTGAACAACAGCCGCACCAAATAGACGGCCATAACATTTAAAAAGTCAACGAATATACGTACCTTAGGCACCAAATAAGACTTGAAAAAAAAATCAAAGAGAAATTACCAGAAGGTTAACACAAAGCTGAGCAGCATTTAACAAGCTGAGACATTTACTGAAAGACAGAGACTCCCCAATCTGCCTTAAACGAAAAGTAAACGATTCCTGCATACTGCCTGTTACAACGTACGGGCTGGAGACTATGGCATAGACGTTGAAAAGTGCGAACAAACTGAGAACCTGCCAAAAAGCAATAGAACGAGCAATGCTTGGCATAAGCCTAAGAGACAAGATCACAAACGAGGAAATCAGGCAAAGAACCAAAGTAAAAGACGTGACAGAGCAAATGGTGGAGTTGAAATGGAGCTGCGCGGGGCATGTAGCCAGGGAAGATACCAAAAAATGACCAACAAAATAACGCACTGGACACTAAGAACCACCAAAAGAGGAACCGGCAGACCGCAAAAGAGATGGGTTGACAATATTAAAGAGATCGCAGGAAAGAAGTGCATCAGAGAGCGCAAGAAAAACAGCAATGGAACAATTTAAAGAAGGCCTATGTTCAGCAGTGAACAAATACGGGCTGAGGAGAGAGAAAGATAGATTTTGTTGTGAATATTTACCTATATTCAAAGCATTCTGTAGCATTTTTTTTTGTTATGGTTATAAAGGTTAAAAATAACTATTCTTGTAATTTGATTGAAATCTTTTTTGGTCGCGTGTAGTACATTTTTTTTAGTATGGTTTGGACTTTTGGCTGGAAAAAAAGAATATTCTTTACATGATTGGATTGGGATTTTAATCCCCTTTAAAGTAGACCTTTTGCGCCTTCACAACACTTAACTCACCGTTTCTTCCACTACCAAAAATACTTATCAAAGTCTTTTTTTTAAATGTTGTTCAACTTTGCCGGTACGTTCTGCATTATCTCTTATCTACTCTGAAAAAAACTCATGTCTAGAAAGTAGGAAAGTTGGCAAACAACTGGAATTCTATGTTGTGCCAAGAAAGTCTGTATCAGGTGCGACGAATAAGAAAAAGCATTATCGTGATGGAATTGACACTTTTTTGCCGTCCGAAAATCTTGTCTTTTGCTCCAAACTGCATTAATGAGTCGGCAGAAAACTTTTTAATATATAGATTTTGTTTGTCCTTCCTGTGCGTATTTGTAATACACAATTCCGCGGATATCAAAAAACACTGTTAGGATCACTATGATTTTGGTTCTCACCTGTTGAGCTTTCTTTGGCAAAGAAGGATGCTTCTATTGCAATAACTATGCTTTTATTTCCGGGTTGTACTTGTACTCAAGTCTTATCTCTAGCTACAACGGTGTATAGCAACTTAGGTTTAGTGTTGGTATTAACCAGCAAATCTTGTGCAACCACAATACAGAGTTATTTTTGTTTCATCGACAAAGGTATTTTTAAATTTTTACGCAAAATTGTGTGGATTTTTATTGATCTCAACTTTTTTGGCAATCTTTCTACGGTCAAACGCATATCTCCTATTAATAGATTCTACTCTCTTAAAATTAGCTGCATTGTAAGCAGATTGTAGTTTCTTAGATCATTCTCTACCAAGGTCTCTTTGCAGATTTTTTTCCTACAGAGTTCTGCTACTTGATAGTTCAAATATCGTCCGATAGGTAGACAAATTTTAGTTTACCTATCGTCCACCAAGTGGATTGAATGTAAAGTTCAACTTCCGTCTGCACAAGTGACGCTGATCCAACATTTTGCAGAACTCTAACTCCCTATTACAGATTTTTTTCAATTACAGGATTCTAAAGCTTTGCACTTCGTCCAACAGATGGCGCTGTTCTGACAGATCCGGAGGACCTAGAACCCGTCGTTGATAACTACTAATACGTTTTGTTATCCTTTAATTAGTAATACAAAACTCAAATATTTGTATTTGTTTGTTCTTTATTTACCATGCGTACGTAAATTTAACGTGCGTTAGTAGTAAGCATGAAACATTTTGGTTATGGTTTTAGAGTTAAATAACTAAATTAACCCTAAAAACACAAATTGAGAAATAAAGAAAAAATAATAGCTAATTAAATGCAACGCTTTTCCTTTTTGAAATATCGTAACCTTGTCTTAATTATACTTGGCTTATGTGTTTTGTTTTGGATAAAATCAATTGATTTGGCTGGAAAGAAAACCTCCTTGTATCAAACAAAGGCAATGTCTAATTACAATTACCTAGCAACGCAGTAGTTGCGCTCCAAGTCTGTTAAATATCTACTCACGTGCCCTGATTGCTAAATCACCTTATAGATGCGTCTCTAGGCAACACTACACTTTGACTTAAATTTCTTTTTAAACGGGGGTCAAAAGTAACCCACTTTAATCAATTGGCTGATAGTCAGTTTGTATTATATCTTACTTTTAAGGTTATATATATATTTTTTGGTAACTAACAATCAATTTTAGTCGTTACTAGTTTGCAAGTTCTATGAGATGTGGGAAACCAGAGAAATAAATTTTAGTCTTTTAACTATGGATAATAAAAATTTATCAGATGAATCTGATAATAACTTGAAAACCAGTCAAAAAACACAGAAACTGCGGGGCTAACGCAAAAAAAACAATTAAAAGCGCATTTGGCAGCAAAAAAACAGACTTCTTTTACTTTATGTGCCAAGTGAACAACTGTTAACCTAAAACAGAGTGCGTCAAAGCCAAACTAACAGTTTCCTAAAAGAAGCAAAATTTAAAGTTTTTGAGCAAAACGACACTTCTTCTAAAACTTGAAACACCAAAAAACAAATATTTTTTTACGTCTAATCCTTTACTTTGACGACTTAAAAAGAAGATAAAAGATACGGGAGAAAAATTTAAAACCTGATGTTGTAAAGCTGGTTATAAGTTGCTTGGTTAAGCAAAACTAATAGTTCAAAGTTAAAAATTGATGCATCTACTATTTAATCATCAAAGCCAGGGCCGTTTTTTTGGTCTAAAAATAGATGAGAAAAATGCACACTAAATAGTTAAAAAAATCTGCTAAACTATATGTTTAGCAAATCCATTAATAAAATAACAAAAAATGTGTCGCAGCAGGAAGAAACAATGAAAACGGAGGTAATTGGTACACCACTGCCTCCAACGCCAATTATTGACGCAACACATTAAAGCTATTTAATGCATCCTGTATCACTATGTTGTAAATTTGCGACGAGTTAGTACACAGTAGCTATAATCCAAAAACTATAGATTGTTCAAACTAGTGTCTGCAGATTAAGCATACGAAGTAGGAGAATGTTTTTAAACCTAAATAATAATAAGCTAAGCTCACGTATTTACAAACCCAAGCAAATATGAGCCTTTCCTACTCTACAACTTACCAAAAATGATCTCATAACTGCCAGGATTAACTTAGCAGACAAGTGAAAGCCAGACAACATTGTGGCGTTAGTATACTTTGGGCACAACATACCATTTTTAACAACACAATTGGAGGATTTGGTGCAATATTGTATGCTAGAAAATATTGATTTTTATCTTATTATCTAGAAAAGAAAAAATAAAAATAACAGTGTAAGCAATTTAACTATTTCATTATCAGTACTGACTTAAAATACTAAACCAAGGCGTTAAACTAACGTTTGTTACGTCTTGTAGCCAAACTGTGATAGATATTGCACTGGCAACTTTTAACATTTTAATCAAAATCAACGACTAGCTCGTATCTATGTCGGTTTTAATGTCAGATCACCAATGGACATAAGTCAATTTAAAACATAGATACAAACCAAAAATCAAGCTTTACCAAAACTTATAAGGCTGTTTTTTGTGACAACTTATCACAAAGTTCAAGTTTAAAAAGGCTATACAAAAATCTGTTAACAAAGATTATAAAAAACGCATACGCAATATCAATTAGAAACTTGCAGATCTTTTTGTAAGGAAGTTAAAAATAACTCAATTAGTGCAAAACTAAAGAAAATCTTATCCAAAAATTCCCAATAGCAACTGGGTTACCTGAGACAAATCGAGAGTTTATACACAGCCAATTAATTGGAAGCAACAAAGATACTTTTAGAAACCTATTTTTTAGAATTTACTGCTCCGGCACAAGTATGAATCGACGTTGCAATCTAACTCTATTGCCATTTTGTTGTTGAAGTGCGTGTAGCATAGGTAATTAAAAACTAATTTCCAAACAAAACGCCACTATTAGATAAAGTCTTTTTTGTTTTTCTACAATGGAGCAAAGATTGTTTTAACTCATTTAGGAAAAATCTATAGAACAAGCATTGCTATTTGATAAATACCTACAACATAGATGTAAAAAAGTTATACTATTGCAAAATTTTATAGTCTATTTAGCTTTTTTCTTTCAAGGACATTTAAGCAATTGTGCAAAAGATCAATTTTAAAAACGGCCTTTATCACTAAGCCAATATACCTAAACCAACATGCAGAACTAAATTAAAAGATTATTAAAAGACAAAATCTCTAACTTGGATGTATTTATAAATATTAATATAACACATGTTGGAGTAAATAACAGTGACAGTTACCGTAAGAAATTTGACGGTCAAGAAATTTGTTGTAAAACGTTGTCTCTAGAAAAATGGATTATCTCTACCACTATAGAAATATAGTAGTTTACAGCATCATACAGCTATTCAATAATTGTTTCTATACAATTGGGTATGCAGATGACATAACAATCCTCATACTTTTGGCATACTTTGCAACTTATTGCAAGCTAGGACCGCATATAACTAAAAACTGATGCAAATACCAGAATCTTATGGATAACTCGCTAAAAACCAAAATGTTTTCTTCACAAACAAAAAATGAAAAACTGATTCTCCTAAAACTCTAAAATAATTCCCTACCGCTATCAACTAAAGTAAAATACCTTCGGATAATTAACAAGTTTACATGAAGACTACATCTAAAGTTATGTGTTTTTGACAATGTAGACGAACTGTAGGAAAAACATGTGAAATGTCTTCAAAAATAGTTCTATGATTGTACACAGCCACCATAAGGCCTATGCTTACATACAATGCACTAATATGGTAGCCAAAAGCTAGACAGAAAACGTCTGCATGCAAACTAAATGTGTTGCAACTTGTGCACTAAAGTCCTATGACAATGAAAAATAACTGTAAAATAGCACAATAAAAAAAAAATTGTTACGTACTCTAGTACGTAACAATTTTATGTGTATGTTATAGTTATTAAAATGTATTTGTAATATTTTTTTAGCTTTCTGTCAGTTTTGCTTCTATCAATTGGCAGTAAAAATAACACTTAAAAACATATTTTTTTTGTGCATTAAAAATAATATTATAATATCACTGAAATCACTTGGCAATGACGTCCAATATCATATTCCAAAGTAACACAAATGAATAATTTAGTGAACTACACCACAAATGATCTAATTTTACCTTTTCTGACATATACACTCATTTTATATATACTTAACACGCTATTACTTGATTTTATTTGATTAATTTGCATAACCATTAATTTTATAGAAATTTTATGGTAAAATATGAGTGGCATCTATATTATAGTAATGTATACATGTATAATATTTATAACAATTGCACGCCAACTGCTATCACTGTTTAATTGATATTGAGATTAATATGTTGCGTTTATTTTGCTGTACTTGATAAACCAAATTCTTTTTTTATCTTTAACTACAAATCTCATAATAACTACGGTTTCAAATAAAATATCATGTGGTATATAGTCTATTCTATATTAATTTGAGAGTATTAATTAATATTAATAAACTGATCAATTGTAAAATTTACCATGCATTACTAAAGCAACTTACTATTAAACTTAACTACCTTATTAGTTCTGTAAGATAAAATAATAAATATTCATATATTCATATAATGTTCTTAATTCATTTTCCGGCAACACTCAATATTTAAATTTCTAATTGATCTCTGCTTTGTTATATTTAATCCGTGTGAAGTTGAGCGCGTGAATAAAACATTTCCCAATAGTGCGTTATTTAGTTACGTAATCTCATCACAATTCAGTGCCCCCCCACGTTCTACTACAGGCTGACTTAATGTCACGAATTGCTGGGGCCAATTTTCCCGTGCCAAGTGCAAAGTCTCGGATAATCTTGTAGACGTTTAGCCAAAGTGATACTCCAGTTAGTTTGCATTCATGAATAATTGATGACCCAACTAATTGGTAAATTATACCGAACAGACTGAAGCCGGAATAACTCGGTTCAACTTTGGTCAAAAGTTAAAAATAATTTTACACAAATTGCTTAATACAAAAAAAAAATGATAATAATGAGTGAACTTGTAATTAATAGTTTTAGATATAAATATTTTAAACTAATATTAAATTTCATTTTAATTTATTATTAATATATAATGTTAAGCAAAGAGATACATATAATAATGTTATTTTAAATATATTTATTAATAACTGATTATTAATTGATAAACACAAATGAATGGCAGGTCAAATTATTTTGAATTAAAATCTAAAATTAGTTTGTTTGCTTAAAATTGTTAATTAAACATGACTGAATTATTAATTAAAACAAATTAAATATAATAATATTTATGCTAAATATAATTAAAAGTTGCAATCAATTTTAATGTGGTCATTTAATTTATTTGCAAATGTAGCGTTTATTAAATCATTTTTTTTGTAAATATTATAAAAATAATGAAATGTAAATACATAATATAGAACAGGCCTAGATAATAGTATTGCTGTCGCATTAAAGAACAATACGATATTTATATATTTTGTATTACTTTTTATTTTTTGTAATTTTACAAAGTTTTTGATTCTGTTTTATAACAACTTATTAAAATATTTTTATAATGATAAATATAATATGTTGTACACAAATGATAAAAGCTGTTTGAATGCTCTAATTTAACTAACTGATACACAAATACATTACATAGTATTCTAGATTTAGTTTTATGCAAAACAATGTTCAACACTTTTACTTATTATTATGATTCAAATTATAGAATATATGAAACTTTACGTTAATTTACCTTTATTAAACAACTTTTTACTCTAAGATTCATTAAATTGCAGAAATAATTATAATGACTTTGTATTAATATATTCCAGTTTAAATTTACTCTCTTCAAATTTCTCACGGATGAAACGCACTGCAAGTCAATGTGTTTACGAAGGTTGCTATTTATGTATTGAGAATAAATAACTAATACAATGATCGAGGTATAAAAACTTCTTTATTGTTTTTTGAAATTCTTTTTTTGAAATCTTCAAATTTTTGCATTTGATTAAACTAATTGGCATAGCAGTTTTTCCACTCCAAAGTAGGTATCTCCAAAACTTGAGCTTTGAATGCATTCTAATGGCGTAGAAAATCGTTGTCTACGTACTTTTATTTTATTTAAAAAAACAAGTAGAAATCATTTGGTAACCGATTGTTTAAACCTATGTATGTGAACTCGCATTGTCATTCTTTGTGAGCGGTTTGTTGTCTTTATTTCACTGACGACTTCTAGTAAACAATTAATTGTGTACCATTTAAGACCCGCCTTTCATCTTTTAAGCTTAGATTCTTGTCAACATTATTAACTTTTGTTTTGAATTACAAATGATTTTGATTTTGATTCATGAAAACAAACATACCAACTAAAACAACATCATATTTGCTTCTAAACCATACAATCAAAAAATTTTGATTGTATGCTTGTATTCCATTAAAAATGGTTTTTTGATTTTTGATCTCATTTTATACAATTTGTTTGTTTTGTTATTTGCCCAAAAGGTTTTGATCCAAACCAATTAATATGATAATAAATCGATTTAATATGTACGTTATTGTACAAATTAGTTCTGACTACAAACGCTTTAGTAGATCATTTGCAGTTAACATTGTTCTAGCCCTTTCAACAATTGATTAATTGTCACGTATGACTTGGTCATTCTGTATTGGAGTATAAGGAGTTATATTTTTTAGTTAAATGTCTTTGTTTGTTAATAACTCTTTAACTCCTTTTTTCACAAACTTGTTACATCAAAAAAGTTTGATTACGTGCATTATGCATATTGTGAACCATCAGAATAAACAAATGTAGACAACCATAAACTTTTTCTTTCAATTTGATGCCTTGTTTTTGATCAAGAAATAATACTTAAAATTTTCTATATCTTCTACCTTCATGGGACCATATAAATTTGCATGCATGTATTCTGTTTTTACTGAGGTTTTTAATTAATTTTTTTGCTTTTTGTCAATAAAAAACAAATTTACTGTTTCACGAATCTAACCCAGTCACTAAACAATTTTTATGCATTTTTCTGATTGCATCAGTTCAAATGTGGTCTAAACAACGGTGCCAGTATTAAAGTGAAACATCAGCAACGTTGGCATATTCATATATGTGTAGACAAAATCCAATTTAAGCTGATTTATTTTATAACGCTAATAAACACCAACCACACTTTTTAATTTGGTAGTTATCTTGCAACTCATTTATTACAAAATAATAACAAAATTTTTATTTTTTTCATAAATGCTGCTTAATTTATCAATTTTTTGCTTTAAAGACGTGCATGTCAAAACAAGATTTGCGCTTTTGACATCTACTGATTAAATTTTAGCATTTATGGGTTCAATATTATTGGTTAATCTACAAGCATTATTTGCATATCTGCTTCTTTATGTTGATATAAATATTCATCTTCTTTAAATTTTACGACGTGGTTTCCAACTGTTGTTGTTAAATTTAGGAGTGACAGCTCCGTTGTGAGTGAGCTCTCACTTATCTTGGCTCGTACGTTGCTTCACGCTTTCGTACATTGTTGTCAAAAACCGCCTTTACTATGCACTAAGAAAATAAATGCCTCGGTCGAGATGAGTTATTAGTTATTTAAATTTTAGGATGATTGACAAGAATAAACGTAAAATATTATAGAACTATCTTAGTGTGTTTTATGTACTGCAGTAAACAACAGTATACTTTGATATTTTTAAAGGAAACGAGTAGTGCCATGCTCGTCGGTAAGTGGATGTCCATTGAGATAAGGTTTTGCCATAGAATGGATTGAGCATTAGTAAATCGAGCATTCAAAAAATATATGATCGGTAGTACTTACTTCACCACAGACGCAGAATGGGTTATCTACAATGTTGATTTTAAACAGATGCTCAAAAGACATACATCTATTTTTGAGTAAAATGGAAATTTTTTAAACCAGGGTTTTTGGTTTACCACTTGATTTATCTGATTGAAGTTGGTAGTTCCTTTGCTTTGACTAATAATATTGAACTGTCGTTGCCAAGAATTTAAGCTGTCCTACAGAAAACTGGCATAGAGGTTGGTGTAATTGATAGTGATATCATTACACCGCCTCTCATGTCCTAGTCCAGCCACATAGTCTGCCTGTTCGTTGCCTCGTATGCTTTTGTAGCTTGGCACTCAACAAAATTGAGTTGCCAGACTTTTGTTTCGTAATTCAAAGATCATGTTCTTAATGTGCGAGATCCAAATGTTGCCTTTGATGCTAGATGCCTAGGAACATATAGCAACAAGGAAACTTTAGGAGTTAGAAAATATTATAGTTTTAGCCCAATTATTAGCCAAAATCAAGAACAGAGCCCTATAAATGGCATATAGTTTAGCGGTAAAAACAGATGAGAGATTAAGAAGTTGTCGTTTCTTCCAACTTTAATGACGGAATCCAAACTCTAAACGCGGCCAATCGTAGGTTAAGTTGAACCGAGCCGTCAGTAAAAATTTCGATGTAATTAGGCTATTGTTAAGATGAAAACTCCTCAAACACTACAATGATTGCGAACAGAGATGAGGATTTATGAAGAAAGGAATCGTATCTAACTTGTATGAATAAGGACTGGCTAAGAGATACAAATAATTTGGAAAAAGAGTTCTTATTAATTACGCGTTTATATTGAAAGATTTCATTAAAAGCCAAAATTATAAGAGGACAACCTTTTACTGGCCAAAAGGGATAGTTGCAAAAAATGTTACATGTTTGTGACAAGACATCATATGTCATGCCCTCACCCATGCCAATAAGTTTAGCAACATATTTCTTGGTAAGTAGATTTCTTTTTATTTGCAGTGGCATAATACCGGCTTCTACTTCTATGACGTTAATAGAAATGGAATTCATAGCTCCCATACAGATTTTAATTGGCTTGTTTTGAATACTGTTCAAAGTTTTTAAACTAGATTTACTGCAAAAAGATAGAAGGTGGGAGGCAAAGTCAAGGCGAGATCTAACAAAAGCTTTGTAAAAAATAAAAAGGATTTTTGGGTCTCCTTTTCAGTAAGTGCCTGCAACACTTTTCAAAATGTTAATGCCTTGAGCACAAGATTTTTGAAGTCTATTGACGTGGTTACTCCAATTCAACTTGTTGTCAAAAGTGACACCAAAAAAATTATAGAAAGGTACTCGGACAATAAAAAAGTTATTAACATTAGGACACACATTATTAGGTACGACAATACGTGACCGGCCTGAAAAAAACATTGACCTGCATTTGTCAAAAGAAAGTTCTAAATGTCTGCTAACAAGGCAACTGAAGATCTGTGCTAGTACTATATTGATATTTTGGATAACACTATCTGGAAAGTATCTTGATGAATAAATAGCAAAATCATCTGCACAAGAGATGATATAGGAGTGTACTAGGTCTTGTATGTACATGTTAAAAAGCAAGAAGCTGAAAGAGCTAAGGAGTCCGATGAAAGAAGTAACAAGCCTTTCTTCCGCGGATGTTTCTGCCAAGTATAACCGTTTTTCAGACACAAGTTTTATGATAATGTTGATGAGCAAAAGGAGCAGATTCAAATTAATTAAAACAGATTTTAAGTAGACTATGCACACATTATCATAAGCTCCTTTTATATATAGAAAAGTAACACATAGACATTTTGTTTGGGCCAAAGCAGATATAACATCACAGTATAGAGTCGTGACGTTCTCATATATACTGTTGCCTTTTCTGAAAGATGTGATAGAATCTGTAAATATAGAGTTTATCTCACACCATCTTTTCAATTTCACTTTGATGATATTTTCAAAGGTTTTGCGAACACAGGAAGAGATGGCAATTAGTCAAAAAATAAACTCCATGTCCGGAGAAGCTATCCCTTTTAGTATGGTATGGGGACAATCTTGATAGTTTTCTAACTATCAGGAATTGTTCCATTTTTAAGGAAGGAATTAAATATGTCCACCAGGTGAGCTTTAGTAAGCAAAAGAGCTTCTTGCAACATAGAATAGGAGATGTAATTATTTTCCATAGCTAAATTCTTTCTGTGAGCAAGGACAAAGTTGAGTTTGCTCAATGATATAGATGCAGTCAGGGTATGAAGAGGGAAATTAGCAACATCTAGCATGGTAAGCACCAAATGGTGTCGAAAGTATGGAGGGGCTAGTTTTGACAGAAATTCTGAAACCCAAATCTTATCTTTGGTAGGAATTTTTTAATTGTTGATCATACGTAAGACGGCAAAATGGTTTGGCTAAGAGTACTACAACATTTTTTAGAGCTTTTTCTTCCATTTTGCTTGGGCCATAGCATACCAGTTTCTTTGTACGGCGGAAAATAGTAAAAAAGCGCATTCTTTTGTTGACCGCTTTAGAACATTCCTTATCCCACTATGGACAAGAGGTTTTTTGGGCTTTATGAGGCAAAGTCGGAAACTTTGAAGAAGAAGATTTGGCAGCATCAACAAACCAGGTGACAAGTTGATGGTAATACGAGATGTCTTTAAGTTTGGCAGAGATAATATTTCTATATAACACCCAATCTATTTTTTTTTTTACATATTTGTTTATAATGTGTGTACGGAGCATATTAAGACTGCATCAGATGGATTTTGGTAATAATAGGGAAGTGAACACTTCTATAGGTGTCTTGCAATGTTACCAAATGACATTTTAAAGCAATATCAGGTGAGGTTATAACTAGGTCAATTACGTTCATGTGGGTGTTAGTAGGCAACTCATCATTTAGAATAATGAAACCCAAAGAATCTATTGCAGCTTTTAATTCCAATTCATTGCGGTTATGAGTCGCCAACAATAATAAAAGGGGATGATAAGGACGAGAATATTTGTTTCCAAAGATTTCTATTCAACGACCGATTAGAAGGACACTAATATGACAAACTGGTAAGGTTAAGCATAGAGAACTGAACAAATTTGAAACAAGGTAAGACACTGAACGTAGGAATTTTGTATTTAACATAGATATCATGGTTAAAGAACGATGATACTCCTCCATAGCCATCATTTCTTATGTTGTGGAAAGAAGTGAACCAAAGAATTGCAAAGTGTTTATTTGGACAAATCCAAGTTTCAAACAGAGCAACTGCATTAATCTTAAATTCATGCATCATGCGTAACAATTCCGGTTTTTTGTTATATCCAGATTGGATATTCCAACTAACCAGACGTTTTTTGATTGTGGTACTAAGTTGTTCAGGGACGTGATAAGATTAGACATAGACGGGATTGATTTCTACCAAGTTATAAATAAACGATGCATCGGTAGAAGGTCTTGCATCTAAAGAAAGGTACGAGGGTTTAATGTCGAGGGACCGGGCAGGGTAGATTTAAGTTTTTTTTGGAAACGGAGTTTTGTTTGGGAAAGTTCTCCCTAGATGGTTTGTAGTTAGAAATAATTGGGTCTCAGACTGATCGATTATGGTACGCAATCTGATTGATGGGTTGGGAAACAGTTGAAGAAAAAAGTTGACGGGAAGTTTGCCGGGAGATTTCGGCCGTGAGAAGAGATTGGGGAAAATATTTAAATAATTGCGTAATAAGGTTATTAAAATTAGAAGAATTCAGTTGTGAAGCTTCATGGAAGGAGTAGCCATAAAATGCTATAGCTTACTTGATTTTGGACTGCCGAGCGTATTCGAGGCAAATTCGATTGGCTAATGCGGACCTTTGCAGAAATTACAACATGGAACATCAGGTTTGCTACAAATTTCAATTTTGTGTTGATCAGAGCACGAGGGGCATTTAATACTGCTTTTACACACCTTGGAAATGTGGCCATACCGCATACAGTTAAAACATTGGATAACTTTAGGAACATTCACGCTAATAGGAAAGGAATTGAGGTTAAAAATAAAAAAAATTGAAAAAACATGCCCTCTAAAAGTGATCAATATAGTGCTTGAGGGCTTAAATTTAAACTCGTTTCCATCTGGATTTTGTACTTTTTTGTTGAACCTTTTAACCTTTAACACGTCAACATTAAGAGAGTTACTGGCATTGTGTTTAATCTCGGCAACGTTAAACTCGCAGTCAGCTCCACGAACCAAACCCTTACATGATATGTGGTGGGACGGAATAGAATATAAGACTTCAGATCATAGGTAATACAAAAGTTGCCACTCAACAGTTCATTAGCATCTACCATTCTCGAAAAAAAAAAAACAGCTACTCTGTTTTTGCCTCTAGCCTCAACCTTAGTAGCACCAATCACCTTAGCTTTTTAAATTTTACTTCCAATTGCTAGCGGTGAAATATTTCGGTTGTCGATCGGTTCTATATAGACTTGGTAAGGACCAATGTCAGAAGTAATAAATCTTTTCAACAACAGAGTAATAATTCTTATCTCGGGTGTTGAGATATGAGGTTGAGTAGGTAAGATATTGGTTGATTTATCGTTTGTTAAGACCATGTTCACGTCTTCATTGCCGTTATTACCATCCCTATCATTCTCAACGGGGGCGGTAGGGTCCCCCATGCGGGTGGCTTGTCTGAGCCAGGTTCAGACAAGCTCACCTTGAATAAACGTTTGAGGTTCGAAGCCGAATCATGTGGTTTCCAACTATATGATAAAAAAAACAATGTTTGTAAATGCGTCAAAAGATGGCATAACCAGGTATAAAGCAAAACTTAGCTTTATTGCCAGCACTTTACAATTAATACAAACTTTATTACTTTTTTTTAGCAATATAGTAAAGTTATTAAAACTTTGATATCATTTTCTTTGAACAACATTTTGAAGCTTAGTAGCGTTTTAGATATATTGAGCATTATTTGCGTAACTGCCTGTTTATGTTGATATACATTTTCATTTTCTTTACGCTTCACGAAATAGGTTTCAACTGAATAATAATAATAATAATAATAATAATATTTTATTAATTCTGTTGACTCATTCAGTGAGTATAGAACATGTCAAATTTACATGAAAATACAACATACATATATATATATATATATATATATATATATATATATATATATATATATAAATTTAAAATTACAAAAAATAAAATACAATAAAAAACAATATACATAAGTTATTGCACAAGTTAAAATAGTAGACTTAAAAGAACAATTACAGTTAGTTAAAATATTATAAAAAACACGTCATATCTACTTCATTGTACTCTTCCACAGAATATAAACATAAATTTAAAAGACATTTTTCATTTTTTCACAGTTTTCTTAAAGATGGAATACTCTAAAGCTCTTGTTGATTCTGGTAGTTTGTTAAATACTTTTATTCCCATACAAAGCGGGGATTTTGCAAACATTAAAGTTTTATGTTTAGGAACTTCAAGCAAGTGTCCATGTCTAGTAGGGTATCCGTGTTTGCTACCGTTTTGATTGTAGTTCAGAATATGTTTTTTTGTATACATTAAAAGACGATAAATATATATTGTAGGTAAAGGCATAATGTTTTGTTCTTTAAAATGTATTCTACATGATTCATGATATCTAATACCTACAATACTACGTAAAATTCGTTTTTGTAAAATAAAAACTCTTCCTGCTTCAGTGCTATTATACAAGCTTTCTGTTATATATGACAATAACGAATGAACATATGCAAAATAAAATGATTTTAAAATATATGCACTGCTAGCAATTTGCTTTAGACGTTGAATAGCGTAATTTGCACTTGCAAGTTTTTTGCAAATCTTATCAACATGGTAAGTAAACGATAATTTATAATCAATAGTGATTCCTAAAAATTTTGTATTGTTTACTTGTTGTAGGGTTTGATGTTCGTATTTAATTAGCAAACTGCTATTGTGTTCTTTTTTTGCAAAATGAATAAAAACTAATTTGTCTTTATTCAATAGCAGATTATTTTGTTGACAGTAGGAACGAGTGTTTATTAGTATGTTGTTCAGGTTTTCTACAACAATCTTGTCCGTGTATGCACTTTGAAAAAATGTTGTATCGTCAGCAAAGCTAATTAATTCTTCGCATGGTACAACACAATTTAAATCATTGCAATAAATAATGTATAGTAATGGACCTAGTACGGAGCCCTGCGGTACCCCCTGTTCAACTTTTAGTGTAGTTGACTGTATGGAATCAATTTGAACATAGTGGTTCCTTGACATTAAATACGATTTAATCCATTTTAACGGTACGCCTCTGATACCATACATTTCTAATTTCTCTAATAATATATCATGATTTACACTATCAAATGCCTTTGATAAATCTATAAAAACTCCAACAGATGTTTTGTTAGTATCCATATCTGCATATAAATGTTGAAGCAACTCCATAACAGCATCCGTAGTTGATTTTCCTTGACGAAATCCAAACTGATTTTTAGCAAAAAGTTGATTACCTTCGAAGAAATTAGTAATTCGATTTGCTACTACTTTTTCAAATACTTTAGATAGTGTTGGGAGTAGAGAGATTGGTCTGTCGTTTTTAATGTTACAGGTAGATCCTTTTTTGTGCAATGGAATAATCTTGGCTGTTTTTAGCTTATTGGGAAAAACGCCCTGCTCAATCGACTCATTTACTAAAAATGTAATTGGTTCAATTAAAATTTCGGACATACGAAGAAAGAAACATACAATTCAAAATTAGAGAAATAGCAAAAGAAGAACAGAAAAAGGGGAGAAGGACCAAAATAGGGTATAAAAAACTAATAATAGACGGTGTGAGACACGATTGGGACTCGAAAAGTAATGCACTAGAAAAAAACTGAAAAGCGAAGGTGCCGGAGAAACAACAATGACAACGAAAAACGAAACGAATAGGAAAATGAATAAGGAAGACAATAAAAAGAAGACAGTTAAAACAGAAGGAAGATATATAATCCGATTTGGAGTATGGAACATAAAAAGCATTAAGGGGAAAAAGGAAAAATTAATAGAAGAAATGAAAAACCAAAAACTAGACTACCTAGGAATTACAGAAATAAAGAAGAAAGGAAAAGACACACAGATGCTGAAAGACGGATACAGACTATACTGGTCAGGAGTAGATACAGAAAAGATAGGGGCCAAAGGGGTAGGACTAATAGTAAAACCAGAAAATATTAAATATATAATAAATGTGAAAATGGTAAATGAAAGAGTACTAACAGCGGAAATAAAAATCGAAGAGAAACTAAGATGGAATATAATAGTAGTATATGCACCCACTGATAATGCAATGAAAGAGGAGAAAGACAGGTTCTACGAAACACTGCAAGAAGAAATGGATAATTCAAAAATGAACACAATGGTGATGGGAGACATGAACGGAAGAGTGGGAAATGATAACAGAGGAAAGGAAAGAACCATGGGCTCAAACGGAGAACCAACAGTTAATGATAACGGAAGCAGACTAATAGAATTCTGTATAGGAAATGACTTAACGATTACCAACACGCAATTCAAACATAGAGACATACACAAGTATACAAGACAAGTAATATCTAGAAATGAAAAGTCAATTATAGACTACTTCTTAGTAAGCACAGAGGAATGGAAGAGAATAAAAGACGTAAAAGTAAAAAATCAAGCGGAAATAGGAAGCGACCACTTCCTGCTAAAAATGGATATGTTTATACAAAGAGAAAACAAAAAAGAAGATAAAAGAAGAAAAAAAGTAAAAACGAAAATAAAGACATACAAACTAAAAAAAGAAGAAACGCAAACAAAATACCAAGAGATAATACAAAAGAAATACAGAAAAATGGAAATAGGAACAGATATAGAAGATAAATGGGAAAAGTTCAAACAAATAATAAACGAAGCAGCAAAAGAGAACTGCGGAACAACGAAAATAGGTAAAAAAGGATGGAAAAAGACGAAGTGGTGGACAGAGGAAATTAAAAAGAAGATAAAAGAAAAGAAAGAAAAATGGAAAATATACTTACAAACCAAAAGAAAGGAGGACTATGAAAAATATAAGGAAAAGAGAAGGGAAGTGAAAAAGATGACAAAAGAAGAAAAAAAGGAAGATTGGATCGAATTTGGCAAGAAAATGAACGAGAACTTCAGGCAAAATCAAAAAATGTTTTACGGAACACTAAAACAAATGAAACAGAAAAAGGAACATAGCATGATGAACATCAAGGACATAAATGGAAATATAATCACGGAAGAAGAAAAGAATATGGAAAGATGGAGACAATATTTTCAAGAACTAACAAAAGATGATATAAGGACCCCAACAAACAGCGACAATGTGACAGAAGATGAAAGATCCGATACAGAAATTGAAATTACAAACGAAGAGGTGAAAGAAGCAATTAAAAAGTTAAAGAACGGAAAAGCACCAGGAACGGATGAGATAACTGCAGAAATGCTAAAATATATGGGTGACAATGGTAGAGCAAAAATAAAAGAATTGATAAACAACATAATGCGGGAAAGAAAAACACCAAGGGAATGGAACATGGGAATAGTACTACCGATCTACAAAAAGGGTGATAAAAGAAAATGCGAGAATTATAGAGGAATTACACTAACAAACACGACAAGTAAAATTCTAACAAGAATATTGGACAAAAAAATAAGAGACAAATTAGAACATACAATTGAGGACAGCCAATGTGGATATAGAAGAGGTAGAAGCGCACAAGATCAAATATTCATAATAAGGCAATTAAGTGAAAAGATGATTAAAAAGAATAGGGATATACACATCTGCTTCATTGATCTCGAAAAAGCTTTCGACAGTATAATTAGAGAACACATATTGGAAGTACTGAAAGAGAGAGGAATCGGAAGTGAAATAATAGACGTAATCAAAAACATGTATAATAAAAACAGAAACATAATAAGAATAAATAATGAAGAATCAAAAGAATTTTCGGCAGGGAAAGGTGTAAAACAAGGCTGCGTACTAAGTGCACTACTGTTTACGATAGTCATTGACAAGGCAATGAAGAGGGCAAAGGAAAGAATAAAAGCATATAAGGTAGGATACTGGAAACTAAGAATAACGGAAATAACATAATTACTTTTTGCTGATGACATGGCAATTATGGCAGAAAACGAAGAAGAATTACAACACAACGTAGAAATCATAGAAGAAGAACTAAGAAAGGTAAATATGAAGATAAACTATGAAAAAACCAAAACGATGATAATAGCGAAAGAAAACAAGAATCACAAAATAAATATAAACGGTAAAGAGATCGAACAAGTAACACAATACAGGTACCCTAGGTACAATAATACAAAACAACGGGAAATTGGATAAAGAGATTGAAGACAAAATTGGCAAAACGGCAAAACTATATAACATGCTAAAAAAACCGTTCCTCAATAAAAAGGAAATTGCAAAGACTACAAAAACTGAAATAATCAAGAAAGTGATAAGACCAACTTTAACATATAGTAGTGAGACCTGGACAATGACAAAAAAGCAAATAGAAAGAATCAACGCAATGGAGATGAGATTTATCAGGAGAATTGAAAATAAATCACTAAAAGATAAGATAAGAAATGAAACGCACAGGAAAAACCTAAATATAGAACCCATACAAGAAAAAATCATTGAAGGACAGATGAGATGGTTCGGACATATAACAAGAATGAGCGAAGATCGAAACACTAAGAGAATCTATGAGACAAAACAACAGGAAAACAAAAGAAAGGAAGACCGAGAAAAGAGTGGAAGAGCTCAATTAAGGAAGAAGCAGACAAAAAAGGAAATACATGGGTAGAACTAAGAGAGAAGGCGAAAGACCGGATGAATTGGAAAAAATATTATAATAAACAGTAAATTGTAAGCCTTACACTCGAAAGGGTAGAAAGGCATAAATGAATAAATAAATAAATAAAAATTCGGAACATGCTTTTAATAGTTTTGTGTTAATTTCATCAATGCCAGATGCATTTGAAGATTTAAGTTTCATAATAATATTATATACTTCTTTAGGTGTAGCTGGTTCAATATACACGGATTTGTTGAATGATAAAAAATACACAGTTTTCTAACTGTTATAATTTTTTAAATTATGGATTATTGATACAAAATTATTATGTTTTCAATAATTAGCCAAGAACTGTAACAAGACTTTTTTGAATGGTAATTTTTGAAACTTTTTTGTTGTTTTTAGCCGCATCAACATTTGAATTTTACGTTTAGATATTTTAGCACAAAAAGCATAAAGACATTTAATGTATAGTTTACTTAAATAATTTAAATTAATTACCAACTTAAAATACAAAATAATAAATAATTTATAGATTAATTAATAAAAAAAGAAAAAAAAAATAGAGATACTAGTTTTACATTAACGTAGTGACTAACTAAATTAAACAAATATTCAGGACATTATGAATTTTGCCAACGTATATACATATTTGCTCTTAAAGTAAACTGGTGCATCTTTATGTTTTTTTACTGCAATTTGCACGAATTGCAATGTCTGGACATCTAACTATAGCATAACATTTTAGCATTAGTAACATTTTATTGGATTTAAATTAAATGACTAAACCGGCAAAAATAATGGATGTTGTATTTTTCATCTCATTATTATTTACCGTTTGCAGTCAAAAACGCCTTACAACATTTTATGTTTAGACTCTTTAACAGGTTATACCATAAAATAAATTGTGAATGTTTAAGGATAAGTATATTTAAATGTACTAGTTTTTTGATAAACTGCTATACTTTCTAGTGGTAATGACACGGGCAAAGGTTTACTGGCCTACAAGACAAAAATAATATTATTAGTGATACTGGCTTGTTTGGAATAATAAAAACTTGCTCGACACAATAGGACTGAGCAATTCGTTGCATTTGTGGCATATTGGCTAAATTGGCCAACATTGGACGGTGTTTTTACTCTTACCGTTAGCAGCAAATATTGTGTAGGGACAGGTACGATTAGTACCCTGGTCTACTCTATGAGTTGAGTACCACAAAAAATACATGGGCAATAGCCTCGGATGGCCAAAGCAATAGTGTGCACCTAAGATCAATATTACAGAGCTCATCTAATGGCGTTTTGGTAAAATCATGGACTTATACTTGAAATGTCAAAGAAATGTTTGGCATAAAATTGTTGAAAAAAATGAATGAAAAAAAAGTTGTTTTTTTGTGTGTGTGTGTAACAAAGAAGACAAAAAAAAATGTGTGTACTATAAATGACTTTAGCCTAGTTTTGTAGTCTGGTGTAGTTGATTTAATGAGTGGTTGTCAAGGTGTAGGCATAATTCTAAACTCTTCTACTAAGAAAGTATAAATTAATTTGATCTAGAATCTTATGAATACGTATGAAATTGGCATCTATAGAATTTTACTCGTGGCTGCGTCAAACACATGGTTTTAACACATCCTTATCCACATGTATACATGGCATTTGATTGACTTTGTGGTGTATGATAAAAGATTGAAAAGTTTAATTTGAGATACTCGAGCGATACGTGGAGCTAAATGTGGAACTAATCATTATCTTGTTATATCAAAAGTAAAGCTTAAGCGTAAATTTATAAAAAAAAAACAAACAAAAAACATTTAAGAAAAAAATTTTGAATAACAGTACCAAAACAAAATAATAAAAAAACTGTACAATAAAAGAAAGAACTAAATGGGAAAATGATGAATAAAAACATTAAAATTGTTAGAAATAGATTAAAAATGACAACTATTAATTGTGCAAAAAATGTATGTAGAGTGACGGTGGTTTTAAATATAAAGAAAAATGTATGGTAGAACAAATAAGTAAAATTAGCAGTAAATGAAATAAAAGAAACATATGTATGTAATGGATTGCTGATAAAAACTAAGTAAAAAAAGGTAGGTTACATGATGTGTACAGAGAAAAAAAAACTGTATGCAAATGAAAGTAAAGAAGAAAAAAAACAAAAAAAATTAATAAAATGCAATTTTGAAAGTGAGCAAAACAAAGAGTACAAAAAAAACTAAAGAAAACTATAAACAAAAAGAAATTCTAACCAATGCAGAATGCCAACTTTTGTGCAAAACATTTTCTTTTTGGAGTCATGTAAAAACAGTTAGGAAAACAAATGAGTATCCAAACACTATGTTTCTAGATGACAAAATCAGTAATAAAAGCTTAGATACAGTTAACTTGTTTGCGGAATACTTTTCAGATATTTACACAAACCAAAATCCGGTTGTCAGCAATTTTCCTGAACAAAATCTTATTGATATGGCAAGTTGTTCAATAAGCTGCACGGACGTTTTTGATGGTATTAGTCATCTTAAGAATTCTTTCTCTTGTGGCCCAGATGGGATTCCTAACTTTATATTAAAAGCTTGTACATTTACATTGTGTAAACCTTTACATTACCTTTTTAATTTGTCTTTAAACTTAAGTGTGTTTCCAGACTATTGGAAAACTAGGCAAAAGAAAAGATATTAAAAATTATTGTGAAATAAGTATTCAATCTGCTATTCCAAAACTTTTTGAATACTTATTTACATTACAATTATCATGGAAATGCCGTAATATTATTATTGATGAACAACATGGTTTTTGCCGTGGTAAGTCCACAGTAACAAACTTAATTTGCTATCAAAATGATATTATTAATGCCTTGGAAAATAATACTCAAATAGATAGTATTTATACTGATTTTTCCAAAGCATTTGACCGCGTTAATTATCTTCTACTTATTCAATGCTTAATTTCAATTGGTTTTGGTAAACATTTATGTGCATGGATATACAGCTTTTTAAGTGGTAGAACACAATTTGTACGAATAAACAACTTTATTTCCTGTCCAATCTCTGTAGAGTCTGAGGTACCACAAGGATCTCATGCAAGTCCTTTGCTCTTTCTACTTTTTATAAACAACATTACTAATTGCATTAAAAATAGTAATTGCAAGCTGTTTGCTGATGATCTAAAAATATATAGAGTTGTTGAAAGTGTTCAAGATCAGATATTGCTACAAGAAGACCTGTGAAGACTTTTTCAATGGTTTATTAATAATCAACTTAATCTAAATATCAATAAATGCTGCAATATATCATTTACCAGATTTAGAAATATTTTAAATTACAATTATCATATTGACAACCTTTCTTTTAAACGTGTCAAAGAAATTCGAGATCTGGGAGTAATATTTGACTTTGAATTAACTTAAATCATATTAATAGTACAATTTGCCACGGATATAAAATACTTGGTTTTATTAATAGATATGGAAGTAATTTTAGTGTAAGAATACTAAAAACTGTTTTGTTCATTAGTACGATCTGGTCTTGAATACTGTTCAGTAGTATGGTCGCCTAATTATAACATACACATTCAAAATATTGAAAAAATTCAAATAAAATTTTTAAAACAAGCTTATTTTAAACATAATACTAACTTAGAAAGTTTTGATGCAATTAGTACTCTTGCAATTCTTAATATGGATACATTAGAAAAGAGACGTTTTCTTGCAGATATGTCATTTTTGTACAAACTATTAAACCTTATAGACTTTAACACATTGCATATTACCAGAAATAGTTATCTATTTAAAATTAAGTTTCATTTTACTAACTATGGTTTTTACAGTCCCGTCTCTAGAATATTACGCAATTATAATACTTGCGATGTTGATATTTTTAAATGTAAAATTATTCAATTTAACCAATGTGTAAGCAAATTTAAATTTACCTATAACATTATTATTATTTATTTTTTTTAAATTTATTATAATTATTTACATATTTACAATTTGTATTTAAATATATAATATTCCAGCCGTGCCGCCATCCATCTGTTAGAGACTCGAGGGGCCTGGTATTGGAAATAAATTTCTGCTGTCTTCTTTTGGTTTTTGTTGTGTCTTAGTTTTGTGTTTGTTTTGTCGTAAGGGTTGTTTTAATTTTGTTTTAAATTGTTGAATGCTGGTAAGGTTTTTTATTTCATTAGGCATTTTAATGTATTCTTGGATTCCTTTAACAGCCAAGTTTTGATTTTTTGTGGTTGTTCTATTAAGTTCAATATTGAAGTCATTTTTTTTTTCTAGTGTTGTAGGTGTGAAATTCTTTTCTGCTTTTTAATTTAAATTCCGTTTTTATTTGTCCGAGTTTGATCTTGTGAATTTATACTATATTTTGTTGTTTTATATTAATTAGTTATGTATACATTTATAGTATTATGTATGTCTGCGTGTGCGTGTGCGCGTGAGTGTGTGTGTGTGTGTGTGTGTGTGTGTGTGTGTGTGTGTGTGTGTGTGTGTCTGGATGTGTGTGTGTGTGTGTGTGTGTGTGTGTGTGTGTGTGTGTGTGTGTGTGTGTGTGTGTGTGTGTGTGTGTGTGTGTGTGTGTGTGTGTAAGAGAGTGTGTGAGGGTGTGTGAGGGTGTGTCTATTTAGTTTTAACAAATTATTATATTATAGCTTTTGTATTGTTATCTACATTGTAAACTAGAGTTATTCGTAATAAAGTATTATTATTATTATTATTATTATTATTATTATTATTATTATTATTATTATTATTATTATTATTATTATTATTATTATTATTATTATTATTATTATTATTATTATTATTATTATTATTATTATTATTATTATTATTATTATTATTATTATTATTATTATTATTATTATTATTATTATTATTATTATTATTATTATTATTATTATTATTATTATTATTATTATTATTATTATTATTATTATTATTATTATTATTATTATTATTATTATTATTATTATTATTATTATTATTATTATTATTATTATTATTATTATTATTATTATTATTATTATTATTATTATTATTATTATTATTATTATTATTATTATTATTATTATTATTATTATTATTATTATTATTATTATTATTATTATTATTATTATTATTATTATTATTATTATTATTATTATTATTATTATTATTATTATTATTATTATTATTATTATTATTATTATTATTATTATTATTATTATTATTATTATTATTATTATTATTATTATTATTATTATTATTATTATTATTATTATTATTATTATTATTATTATTATTATTATTATTATTATTATTATTATTATTATTATTATTATTATTATTATTATTATTATTATTATTATTATTATTATTATTATTATTATTATTATTATTATTATTATTATTATTATTATTATTATTATTATTATTATTATTATTATTATTATTATTATTATTATTATTATTATTATTATTATTATTATTATTATTATTATTATTATTATTATTATTATTATTATTATTATTATTATTATTATTATTATTATTATTATTATTATTATTATTATTATTATTATTATTATTATTATTATTATTATTATTATTATTATTATTATTATTATTATTATTATTATTATTATTATTATTATTATTATTATTATTATTATTATTATTATTATTATTATTATTATTATTATTATTTTTTTTTTTTTGTTGTGTTTTAGCGTCGACTACTAAGGTCATTAGCTATTTATTTTAATAATAATAACCTCAGATTATAGACCTGAGGAGACAAAACAACACATTAAAATGGTTAAATAAATAAATAAATAAATAAAAACTAAATCTAATATCACAGTTGCTTAAATTAAAAAACTAATATCACAAAACTTACTATTTAACCTAACCTAATATCACAGATGACACCGAAGCTGTAAAATGCTTCGATGCCAGACCCTAAAAACTAAAGTAACTAAACCTAATATCACAACTTAACCTAATATCACAACCTAACTTAATATCACAGATGACATCGAAGCTGTAAAATGCTTCGATGCCAGACCCTAAAAACTAACTAAACCTAATATCACAGATTGCACCGAAGTTGTAAAAGACTACGATGCTTTAAACAACTCAACAAAACAAACTGATCAATAAAAATAAATAAATAAGTTAACACCAAAATCATTATAAGACAACACAAAAACTTGGTTACACCTGTTTGAGGAGTCCTGCGTCTTTCAAGAACTGGACGCACCTTCCCATGGACTCTTCTCTATTTGATAAAATAGACGCCACGTTGTTAGGGAGCTCGAGCCGATTACGGTGAGGAAGGTAGGCTCGGCATTCCTCCAAAATGTGCTTCACCGTTAGAGGGTCGTGACATGTTTGGCATTCTGGTTGTTCGTCGCCGGTCAGGAGATACGAAGAGGTCAAGTTGGTATGACCTATGCGCAAGCGACATAGGGCGACCTCCTCTCTCCTGTTGAGATCTACCGGCGACTTCCATGCCGTCACGGAGAGCTTGATTTCCTTTAATTTGCTCTCGAAGCCGTTCCATACTCTTTGCCAATCCTCGATGACCTTCGATATGACGTAACCTTTGAGATCATCGGGTCTTACGGGTATGTTGTCCGTAGGATCCGCGTCAGCCGCCTGACGGGCGGCTTTGTCGGCCAGCTCGTTGCCCTCGATACCCACATGACCCGGTGTCCAGACAAAGATAGCTCTCTGTCCAAACCCGGCCAGGCGGAATATCGAAGTTTGTACGAGCTGGACCAGCGGATCGACCGAGTACATAGACTGTATACTCAGGATGGCACTCAGCGAGTCGGAACAAAGGAGGAACGAACTGTGAGATGACGTCTCACAGTTTAGCAGGGCTTTATGCAAAGCATGTAATTCTGCGGTGTACACGGAAGCCTCTTTAGGGAGAGACCATGAATGGGCCGTACCGTCTAAAACGAAGGCACTTCCCACTCCCCGATCCGTTTTCGAACCGTCAGTATACAACCGCGGAGAGTCTGGGTATTCGGCAACGATTTCAAGAAACTTGCTCCTCAAGACGTCGGGGCAAGTTTCTCGTTTGCTCTTGGAGGTCAGATCAAGACGAGTTATAACCCTCGGCAACAGCCAGGGTGAAAACTCGCCAGAACCGACCTCGAATACCATTGGATAATTAACGTTGAGACTCTCCTCTAGCTCCTGCGCTCGGACGCACACCGGCCTACTGACGGTAGGCCTGAGTCTGTATTTACGTTGCTGCGTTTCGTTGGCGGTAAATATGAGTCGGTTGTTGTGACCCCTCTTTGCTCGCATCGCCGCGGCGTACGTGAGTACAAAGCGACTGCGACGAGCAGCTAGAGGGAGTACACCCGACTCGCAGCAAAGACTCGGTGCGGGACTCGTCCGGAATGCTCCTGTGGCGTATCTAATGCCTGCGTTGTGGACTGCGTCTAGGGCTTTCAACCGGGATTTTCTGGCGGATGAGTATACCGCGCAGCCGTAGTCGACCCTGGATAAAACCAGAGCTTTGTACAGCCGCAACAGTACCTCTCTCCGCGCACCCCAGTTGATGTTGGCCAAGCACTTGATCACGTTCAAGGCTTTTTTGCACTTTGTGACCAATTCATCAATATGTGCCCGAAAGGATAAGGTCCTATCGAGCACGAGCCCTAAGAAACGGACTGTTTCGACGCACGTGATTCTGGAACCCCGCAAGACAAGTGTGGGGTCCCGGTGAGGTCTTCTGAGGCGGCAAAAATGCACGCACGAGGTTTTCGTCGTAGAATAGCGAAAACCTCTCGCCTCTGCCTCTCTGTCCACTTCGTCAATGGTGATCTGGAGTTGACGTGTTATGGCAGGGATGGTATCTCCCGCCATGTAGATCACCAAATCGTCGACGTACAGGCATTGTTTTACAGGTGTAACCACAGAAGCTGCAATATCGTTTACCGCGATCGCAAAAAGGGTAACGCTAATTGTTGACCCTTGGGGAACACCGTTCTCTAGACATACTGTCTTCGAGTTAGTGGTTCCCACCCTTACTTTAAATGTGCGATCGCGCATGAAAGATTCAAGAAAAAGAGGCATACGGCCTCTGAATCCCCATGCGTGCAGCTTCTGCAAAATTCCATAACGCCAAGTCATGTCATACGCCTTCTCCAGGTCGAAAAACACCGCTACGAGGTGTTTTCTTGCTAGGAAGGCGTCTTGGATGGAATTTTCTAAACAAATTAAATGATCAACGGTACTGTGATTTCGTCTAAAACCCGCCTGGTATTTAGCTAAAAGACCGTTACTTTCTAGCATCCACACCAGACGGTTGTTGACCATTTTTTCTAAAATTTTACTGAGGCAGCAGGTAAGTGAAATTGGTCTGTAGCTGTTGACGTTGTTTGGATCCTTGCCCGGCTTCAACAACGGCAGGATTATGGCCTCTCTCCAACAATCCGGGTAGACGCCGCTTTTCCATATCAGGTTGTAGATTTCCAGCAACCGCTCCGTCATGCGGGAGGGAAGCTGCCGGATAACCTGATAAGGCACGTCGTCTGGTCCCGGTGCGGAGGAGGTACCCATACCGTTAATTGCCGTTTCCAACTCATTTGAGGTAAATAACGAGTTGTAGGGCAGGGAATCCGGGGAAGAGAAATTTAGCTGAGTTTCTAATTGTTCTTTTTGATGCAGGAATTCTTCACTATAATTTTGAGAGCTACTGGCAGACGCAAATTGAGTTGCCAATGCGTCTGCAATGTTGGCCGCTTCGGTAACTTCGCGTCCGTCGACGATTAGGATCGGAGCCACAGAGGGAAATTTCTTTCCCGACACGGCTCCCACCTTTTTCCACACTTCGCCGACCGAAGTGGTCGGCGTGATCGTCGATACGTAGCTCTCCCATGATCGTTGCTTGCTTTCAAGAATTTTGCGGCGCGCAACGGCTCGCTTTTTCTTGAAAGCGATCATGTTTTCCTGCGTCGGAGATCTTTTGAAACAATTGAAAGCTTTCTTTTTCTCTTCCACAGCTACTCGTATATCGTCGTTCCACCAAGGAACCGACGGACCGGCCAGCTGACCGCTGGACTTTGGGACAAACACATCTGCTGCTCGGACAATACAATTAGTGAAAACCTTCACGGCGGTCTCGACATCCTCACCATTTGACTCTGGTGGGACCAGACTGGCTTGGAAACCTTGCCAGTCTGCGCGGTCGAGACACCATCTACGGGGGACGGACTGTCTGACCCGTTTGACGATGGTTTTAATAACGATGGGAAAGTGATCGCTACCGTGAAGGTCTTCTAATACATTCCACGATAGACGTGTGGCTAAACGTGGGGACGATAGAGACAAATCAATTGCCGAAAAGTTTGTACCCCTACCTCCAAAGTGTGTGGCGGAACCCGTGTTGAGGAGGACAGCGTCGCTTTGATCGAGAAAATCCTCAATCAAACGACCTCGCGTGTCTTTCCTCAGGGAACCCCACAGCGGATTGTGGGCGTTAAAATCGCCCACCAGGAGGTAGAGCTGTGGAAGCTGCGAAGTAAGTTCTTGTATATCTTCCAGAGTCCAGTCGAACTCCGGAAGATACAGGTTGCATATTGTGGCTTTTATCGGGATGGTAAGCCGGATTGCGATTGCCTGGAGTCTAGTTCTGAGGGTTATTTCCGTAAACGGCAAATTTTCCCTCAGAAAAATAGCGACTCCACCTTTGGCTCGGGCACCCGGCAAAACGTCACTTCTTGTGCAAGTAAAGCCCCGAAGATTGAAATTTTTTTGGGGCTTGAAGTGCGTTTCCTGTAAGCACACGCAAAAGGGCATGTGCTTTACCAGGATCATTTTCAGCTCACAATAGCTGCGTTTGCAACCGTTGCAGTTCCACTGTATTATCGTCTCCATAATTTTAGATGACTATTAAATAAATAAAATAAATTAAGAAATAAATAACACGTAATAGACGGACAGCTATTAAAATAAGTTAACACAAAACAAATAAAACACCAAAGTTGTAAAAGGACTTTGATGTTTGGACATAGACAAGGCAAAAGATACATTCTTAAAGCTAATATCACAGATGACATCGAAGTTGTAAAATACTCCAATGTCAGAACCATAAAATACATAAAACTTAAAACTAATATCACAGATGACATCGGAGTTGTAAAAGACTCCGATGCCAGAACCATAAAACAAATAAAACTTAAAACTAATATCACAGATGACATCAAAGACAAAAAAATCTTTAATGCCAGAACCGTAAAATGGAAAAGACAATACAAGTACACAAATGACACCGCAGTTGTAAAGGACTGCAGTGCCAATACATAACAACACATAATTAAAAAACATAATAGAAGGCCTACAGCTGTTGGGAGCGTGATCTGCCCTTTTTCCAGCCAGGTTTCCTTCTTCTTCTGCCTCTGGTACTGCCAGTGTCGACAACAGAAACTTCTGATGCCGTACTGGATCCGTCGTCACCGTTGCTGGAAGAGGGGTCATCCCGCTTCCGTTTACCCGGATCAAACAGATCCATATCTATTTGTTTTGGCGTTTCTGCCAAAACAAGTTTGGTCAGGTCAGTTTCAAAACCGACCTGAGAATGTGTGGGGGGTACATCCCCCACGTTTTTGGTTAAAGAAACCGAAGTTTTCCTTAACCGTTGTTGCCCCGGAGGTTTGGGTGGGGGCATGTTTGGTTTAATGACCGGTATTAGCGGTCTATTTGCTGTTGGAAATTGATTGTGCCCGCTTAATGCAGCAATAAGGGGCGGCAAAAGTTTATTTATAAGCTCGTTCACATCCACTGAGTTTTTTGATGCAGTCGCTGCTTTGGCGTATGATATTCCGGCAATTGGTGTAGAGACTAATACCAATTTGCGTGCTTCAAAATATGTTAGTTTGTTTTTCGTCATTATTTCTTTGATAGCGAATTCCTCTTTGTATTTCGGACAATTACGTGATCTTGCGGAGTGCTCTCCTCCGCAATTGACACACGTAATTGGCTGTTCGCATTCGCTACCTTCATGCAAAGGTTTACCACACGCGCAAATCTGCTCCTTGGAACAACGAGCAGCTGTGTGTCCAAACCTCTGACATTTGAAGCAACGCATTGGTGCCGGAATATATGCCCTGACTGGGAGACTATAGAAAGCCCCTTTAACTGTAGTGGGAAGTTGTGGTCTATTAAACGTTAGTATATGGTTAGGGGTTTCTTCGCGTTTACCGTCTCGCATACTAGAAATGCGACGCACGTCGATTACCCCTTGACCACTCATATTTTCTGTAATTTCTTCTACAGTGCAATTTAAAAAGTCTCTACAATAGACAATGCCTTTACATGTATTTAATGTTTTATGTGCAGAGACTTTCACGTTCATATCTGCCATACGGATACATTTCAAAAGTTTGGTTGACTGAGCGGCTGAAACCGTTTCCACAAGAAGGCCATCTCTGACCTTCTTGATAGACTTGGTGTCACCGATCAGTCCATACAGCGCTCTACTTATTAAGAAGGGGCTAACTTTTTCAAAGTTGCCCTCTTCTCTAGTGACCAGGATGAACCGAGGGACAGGTCCCGCCTTCTCATCACCGGCAATTTTTGACAAAATAGCTTTGCCAGACTTCTTCCCTTTTGTCGAAGAAGAAGCTGGGGGGTCCGATTTGTCATCGGAAAGGGACCGGGTAGCATTATCCATTGGCACAACCCGATCAGTTGCACCAACTTCCGAACAATTAGCCACTGCGCTACCGGAGCATTGTTCTCCCACTCCGGTAGTTGCCAAACCCGTGCCGATTATGAAGCCCCTATCAGATTCAACTGACGGCACGGACTGGGGGCGTGAATTAAGTTTTGACATAATTACAAAAAGTTTGCGTTTTACCTACCGCCAGGTTGGGAATAAAAGGAAAAGAAGGTTAGGGGTAGAAATAGAATAGACAGGATAATTAGGGAAGGTAGCCAGGAATAGCTTTGGGTACATTTAGTTTGGCTTCTGCTCATTGACCCATCCGGCATGGGTGGCCCTGCCAAGAGTTTAAAACTCCCGCCGGCGTAGCTCGAGCAGAAGTTACTCAGCCCCCTCACCACGACAAGGTAGTACCCACGAGGGGGATTATTATTATTATTATTATTATTATTATTATTATTTTAGGTTTCCTCAGCTTAGCTGGTAAGTAACGCGTACCTCGGCTGTTGATTGCAAAAGGTAAGCGTTTTTGTTGTTGTGTTAAATGTAGTCTACTATTTAACATTATTTAATTTTTAAGAGTCGTCATTCAGAACCTTGCGTACAATTCCACAGGTATCTATTATAACAGAACGCTGCATTTTCTTATAAATATAGTCGGATACTTCTATAAGTTTCAGATTCTCAAAGAGGGCTTTTTTAGCGTCGACTACTAAGGTCATTAGCTATTAATTTTAATAATAGTAACCTCAGGTTATAGACCTGAGGAGACAAAACAACACATTAAAATGGTTAAATAAATAAATAAATAAATAAAAACTAAATCTAATATCACAGTTGCTTAAATTAAAAAACTAATATCACAAAACTTACTATTTAACCTAACCTAGTATCACAGAAGACACCGAAGCTGTAAAATGCTTCGATGCCAGACCCTAAAAACTAAAGTAACTAAACCTAATATCACAACTTAACCTAATATCACAACATAACTTAATATCACAGATGACATCGAAGCTGTAAAATGCTTCGATGCCAGACCCTAAAAACTAACTAAACCTAATATCACAGATTGCACCGAAGTTGTAAATGACTACGATGCTTTAAACAACTCAACAACACAAACTGATCAATAAAAATAAATAAATAAGTTAACACCAAAATCATTATAAGACAACACAAAAACTTGGTTACACCTGTTTGAGGAGTCCTGCGTCTTTCAGGAACTGGACGCACCTTCCCATGGACTCTTCTCTATTTAATAAAATAGACGCCACGTTGTTAGGGAGCTCGAGCCGATTACGGAGGGGAAGGTAGGCTCGGCATTCCTCCAAAATGTGCTTCACCGTTAGAGGGTCGTGACATGTTTGGCATTCTGGTTGTTCGTCGCCGGTCAGGAGATACAAAGAGGTCAAATTGGTATGACCTATGCGCAAGCGACATAGGGCGACCTCCTCTCTCCTGTTGAGATCTACCGGCGACTTCCATGCCGTCACGGAGAGCTTGATTTCCTTTAATTTGCTCTCGAAGCCGTTCCAT